>CM038050.1:177779242-179154242 GCA_021397845.1 Areca catechu
CGGCGACCATGACTTTGCCTACCCCATTTCGATGCTCTCGGATGGCTCATCGACAGCACTCGAATGCAACTTTTCTGTCAATGAACTCCCAATAGACGGGATGGGATGGGAGGGCTCTATGAGCCCTAAATTTCAGAAGCATCAAAGTCGATGAAGTGGAGGATGCAATGGCAATCGATGGAGATATCATCGGAGAAGGGCTAGATTTTCAAGTCGGAGTCGGAGCCCTAATAGAGATGGCGACGAGAGTGGGAGTCTTGGCTAGAGTTGGGGTGGTCTTTTCAGCTGAAGGGAGTTGGAGCCGGAGCCAGAGTAGGAGCGAAATTCTTGAATGTAGGGTTAGGGGATTCAACATAAATGATAATTGCTTGGGAGGCAATGGGAGATCGACTCATCGAAATGAGGCGCTAACATTGACACGGTGCCCTCAGACTTGGTAGATGCCATGTGGGTGCGGAGGAGAGCCGGAACTTATTTAGACAAGGAGGAGACTCGACCTACTTTTGAGTTGGACTTGAAATCGGGCTGGGCTTGGACCGGGCCAATGATAGGCCCAAGCTTAGCCTAAAAATAAATTGGGCTTTATATTTAAACCTAAAACCGATTTGATTATGTTTGGGCCTAACTCGAAGTCCGATCTAAAATCAGGCCGATCCGAGTCTATTTCCAGCCTTAACTTATCTTGGTGGTAGGTACGTGCACCTATTTGCATAGCAATAAGACATTATTTATTTGAATCTTGTATTGTATATTTTTAAGTATTCAAAATTAAATAATTACAATGCTGATAGGTACAGCTCCCTTTATTTCCCTGTGTATATATATATAAAAAACATTTTGGCCGGAAGATCAATATAGATAAATTTTTAATAGCATCATCATATGAGAATGAGATCATGACGAGGTCTAATGGAAGTATGGAACTTCACAGCCACAGCACTCTCTGGATGTAGAAAAGACACATCGACTCGATGGCGTCGCATCCAAGTCAGGTTCCCGTAGACCCCTCCCTCGTGACTATATAAAGCTCTTTCTTTCTCGTACCCCCCCCCCCCCCCCCCCCCCAATCCCCGAAAAAAAAATAATAAATAAATAAATAAATAAAAATATAAATAAAAACTGCGTCTTTCTTCGTTGCTGCCAATTTGGTAGGAAGTCACATTCGCCCCTGCCAATCGTCCCGCATTCCATTTGACAAGTCTAGGTCATGGCTATTTCTCTCCCACTCTGTCTCTTATATTTCAAGCTAAAACTCCAGCAGAGTTTGACGAGTGAAGTGCTTGTGCCAGGGATTGGCTAGGAAGCGATGAACCCTACCCATAAATACGGAGCATGATTGGTTGAATGATAGCTACATGACATTGTCCCATGGTCAAGTCCAGGTGACAAGGTGGAAGACCGTAGAAATTGAAAGCACGTGGCGTCCATGGCATTTAACATATAATGTATGCAAAGTTTTGACCAGACTTGAAGACTTTCACGTTATGCACATCCATATGGTTCTTGTATTATGATTTTATCATTAATTACCTTGTCACCTGTTATTATCATAGTTAGTTCTTGAAAAAAAAAATAAAAAAATGCAAACTGTTTATTATTATTATTATTTATTTGATAAGACGGTGTATTCATTAAAAAGAATGGGAGTAAATACAATCCAAAAAATCAGAGAGAATAATATTTCTAAGCTGTATAGGAGCTAACTACTACTTAGACCGGACTGTGGAGGCGGAATGCCGGGCGATAAAAGAGGCAACCCAATCTGCATTAGAGTTAGCCTCCCTATAAATATGACGTATCTCAATGGATACACAATTCCGTAAGAGGAAACAGATGTCCCGCAAGATGGGATGGATAGAGAAAGCATACATGGATTGCCGTATCCAGAAAATGACCGTCAAAGAATCTCCCTCGATGATGAGACAGTCAAGGCGGAGGATCCGACAGGCATACCTGATACCAGCCTAGGCAGCATACAGTTCCGCCCCGAGGATGGAGGAATCTAAGAGAGGAATACCACCAGCAACTAAAAAGCCCAGACAAGAGTCGCGGATAACAAAGGCAGCGCCTCCAGATCTATAGCCAAGACTCTCATCAAAGCTGACTGTGAAGTGAAGTAGAGGAGGGGGTTCGTAGGAAATAAAAACCCGGTGGGATGCTCGCAGAGCAGAACGGGGATCCCAGATCTCCAAAGACCTCTCAGTTGAACAGAGATATTCATATGCCGAGGCAATGGCTCTATCAACCAATAACCGGGGAGAACATCTGACCTAGCTAAAGACAAGCTCGTTCCTGGAAATCCATATATGATAAGCAAGATAAGCGAGGACATTAGCATAAGGAAGATCCTTAGCTAATCTCAAAGTAGAAAAGAAGGTATCCTCAGCATCCGGAATCTGGAAAATGAGCCCTGCTAGGCCTGCCACCTGCCACATCCGCGAAGCCCGATCACAGAATAACATAGCATGGGCCTGGGTCTCATCAACCAACCCACAAATAGGATATCCAGGGGGCATGTGAATGCCCCTAGTCGCCAAAAGATGTCTGGTCGAGATATGGTGCCAAGCAAGCTTTCATAAAAAAAGGAGACCCTGGGGTGAACTGGATAGTGCAGATCCATCCGAAGGAGGAAGCTATAGAGTCATCCAGAAAGAAAATGAACAGCAGATCAAACATGGGCACCCGGGGGGAGGAAGAGCGCCTCCAAACTCTCATATCCAGGCCGGGGCAAAAAGGCAGAATAATGGAAAGAACCCAAAGACCCAGAATATCCTCGAAGATGGAAAACATCGCCTGACTATCCCATTGGGACTACCCAGGAATGATGAGATCAGCAATGGAAATCATATCCGGTGTGTCAACGAAATAAAGGTGGGCCATTTAATCAGAGGGATATCAGAAATCCAAGGATCAAGCATGAATCTCACAGATCTCCCATTCTCAACAACCCAAGAAAGATGGGGAATGATGAGAGGAGCTCTAGCCATCATCTCTCTCCAGATAGCAAAAGAGTGTCTGGGAGGGCAGTGGGATCCGTCGAGAATAGCAGAGTAGCTACCAGAGCAGGCCATCAGTATAGTCGACTACATACTATCCGGGCATAAAAAGTATCTAGCAACATGCCTCCCGAGCAAAGCCTCTCTCCTGTTGAGCAGCGAGCTGATCCCCAACCCGCCATGATGGGTCGGTCGACAAATCGTCTTCCAGCTAACCAAATGAATCCTTCGATGGGCTGGAGTAGAACTCCAAAGGAAAGGCCAAATCAACTGCTCCAATCTAAGAATAATGGTCTTCGGGATGGCTGCATGAGATAGGAAATAGATCGGGAGAGAGGTAAGAACATAACGAATCAGGGTAATCCTATCCATAGATGAGGGATCTGCCTTGCCATCCATCAATCCGCTCCCGAACTGCCAAAATCATTAGGGAGCAGTCCATCCTAGAAAGTCTAGACCCGGAAATAGGCACACCCAGATAGGTAAGAGGACCCTGACACTCCAGAATACCAAGAACACCCAGTATTCTATGACGGAGATGAGTAGAGGCCTTCGGGCTAAAATAAATGCCAGATTTCTGAAGATTGACTCTCTGGCCCGAAGCCATACAGTAGTCCTCCATAACTCTCCGAAACCCCTGAGCACAAGCAACTAAAGCCCTACCCAAGAGTAAGCAGTCATCTGCAAATAAGAGATGGGAGATCGGAGGAGCACCAGGAGCAGGAACGAACGATTGGATGCCCAAGTCCCACACCGATGCTCGCAACGCCCTCGATAAAAAGTCAACACAAATAATGAACATGGAAGGAGAAAAGGGACAACCTTGACGGAGGTCAACCGTAGAGGTAAAGTAGTATGTAGGAGAACCATTAATCGGAAGAGAGAAAGATGGTCTAATAACACAGGACAAGATTCTGGAGATCCATGTCCGGTGGAAGCCGAAAGCCTACAGAGTCTTGAGAAGAAAATCCCAATTGACTATGTTATATGCTCTCTCCATATCAAACTTGGTGGCCATCAGACTTCGACAAGACGATGCTCGGCTGAGATCCGTCATGAACTCAGGGCAATAAGCACATTATCATAAATATTATGGCCAACTACAAAAGCTCCCTGCTCCGAGCAGATCAGTTGTGGAAGAATAAGCCTCATTCTACTGACTATCAGTTTAGCACATACTTTGTAGAGGGTATTGCATAAACTGATAGGTCTATAGTGACCAGGCTCCATGGCATCAGGACGCTTGGGGATAAGAACAATAAAGATTCGCTTCCAGGAGTTGGGCATAGTACCTGAAACAAAGAAAAGTTGCATAGCTGCAACAAGGTTAGAGCCGATAATATCCCAATATCTCCGGAAGAAGAAAGGGGGATAGGCATCAGGATCATGGGCTTTATCCTCCCCCAGAGCCAACAAGGCGGATCGAATCTCCTCCTCGAGAACCGGAGCCAGCAGGAGAGAATTATGAAAAGGGGAGACAGCCCCAGATGGAGGGTGAGGGGGGGAAGGAGTAATAAGATTGGAGTCCGTCCATCTGGATCTAAAGAAGGAAAGGATCTCTCTCCTAATAGCACCCTCATCCTCTAGCAAGTGACCATCAGAAGATTGTAAAACTTGGATAGAGTTTTTGTGTCTACAAATAATGATGACCTGGTAAAAAAATTAGATATTCCTGTCCCCTTTATGTAATTACTGGACTATTTATTGCTTTAGTTGACATTTTTCTTGATGTTAAGATGTTTACAAATGTCATTATTGAACTTAACAAGATTTAACGTATTCGAAATTTGACCGATCAATAGTAGTATCATCACAAGGCCACCTAATCTGATTTAATATTAATTTTTAGTTGCACTTGCACAGTACATCACCAAACAGAATTGAACTGTCTTTTTTTTTTTTCCCTCGATGGGTGCGTGTTGACTTGGAAAACCAAAATTACTAGGATATGTGCAAATCTTTCTTGGACGTAAATATGCAAAGTTTCTATTACTATATAGGCTACAACATTTTTGTTATTATCAATAATAAGAAATCATGGTATATTCACCATTCATGTTACGATTAATAATTCGTAGCAAAGCATATGAGGTATTGTCTGGATTTTCTCTCTCTAGATTTTAATCCAAAAAAATATTTCAGATGGAAAGTATAATTCCTTTCTCTATAAGTTACCGTTCTTTTTAGCTTATAAGCTTGCATGGGCGGTGGGCCATCAATGTTATGGTTAAAGACTTGTAGCTAGGTACATGAAATATTGTTTACTTTGATCCATGAACCTCACAATTTTATCTGGATTTCGATTCAAAAGATATCTCATGTGGAAAGAATGATCCCTTTCCATATATACTAGGATTTTTTTGACTTGCAACTGATATAGACCTAAAAATATTTCGATTGGGATCCTAAGTAAGCATCTCTTTATTGCTCAGGATTTTGTGGGAGGTATCAGCATGTACTCCTTTTTCTCGATTTTTTTTTTCCATTACCGTTGTCATTTTTCTTTTTCACTTTTATTATAATAAAGACATGGTGGACAAATAAATCAATAAGAAAGTTAGATAGATAAGCTAGGAGAAATTGAAGCCAAGATTCGTAAAAATTATATCAACCACCAACTAAAAATAATATGGTACCAGCCTATACCATGCAAACCAAAAGTAGGAAGAGGAAATGGGAGAGGGAGAACGAGAGAGCGAGGAAGGGAAAGGAAGGAGGAGAAAGAGAGAATGGCCGAGTAATTACTACTTTGGACCTCATTTAAAAAATCTAGTTTGGAAGTAAAGTTATTCATGGGTCAGGCTTGGGCCTAGAAAATGTCAAATTTTATATAGGCATAGCTTGGTGCCCGATTAAAAATAAATAGAGTTTAGGTTGGAGGTCTAGAAAATGCGCACGTCCTTGCATTGAGAAGGTCCTATTCATTGTAAGAGACATGCAGGAGGTTTGGATCTGACAACAGGAATCGAGGGAGAGAGGGGAGAGAGAGAGAGACTTACTTGGGTGGGCTCTGGCTATTAGGAGGACTTCATTGCCTGGAGGATGAAGGGCTTCAAAATTGTATATGGAGCCCCCGTATACCGAATCAAGGCTACAAAAAAATTAATGAAGATTATTTATTTATTTATTTATTTATAAAAAGAAGGCTTTATATACTGAATCGATCAACTAAACCATGCCAATTTGACTGGTCTGATCCGATACACTCTGAGTTGGCTGGTTCAGCATGATTTAGCAATACTTGGCTGAAACTATCGAAGTTTGACTTACAATTTTTAGATCAAACGATAGATCCATCTTTGCAAAGGTTTAGCAACGTCTTAAAATTTTAGATCGAAAATTGATACTTATATTTCAAACTTTTTGTATAAATTGTAGGGTTTTGTGTGGTGCTCCCAAGTCTTAGAGAACTTAGAAGATCATGACAGGGATGCTGGAGGCAATCCCTAGAGTTTGGAGGCATGTCCCGAGCTATCCTGTTGGTGTTCCAGGAGGGTCCCAGAGTCATGTTGGGTCAAAAGGCTTGACCCAGGATTAGAGTTTTCATATGAGCTTAATTGGGGAGTTTTTTGAGAGATTGTAATATAACCCAATTGGGTTATGGGGTTGGGTCCAAGTTTGTTAAATTGATTAGGAGATTAGTCAGTTAGTTGGTTAGTTGGTTGGTTGTAACCAATTAGGAAGTCCAACCATGTGAGGTGTCCCAATCAGTTTGTTATTGGCCCAAGACAAGTCCTAATCGTCCATATGATTGAGTCATAACAAGATTCAAGAAGTAGTTGCAGTCCAACAAGAAGTCCAAGATCAGGCACCCAATCCAAAAAGGCTTCAATGCTCCCCATGTGCTATAAATATGAAAGGATGGGGTGTGCGGTTGAAAGGTCCAAGAGGCCGACCCCTTTGAGGTCTCACGATTATGTGAAGACCGTGGAGAGATCAGCACGAAGGCCTTGGTCTGTGGGGCTTGGCTCATGGTTCCAAGGCAGAGCGTGGATGCTTGGAACGTCCCTCATGGGCGTGGAGACCGTGGGGGACTCCTGGATTACAAGGAGGGCTACGGTGATGGAGGCTTCTTGGAGACCGGAGTTTGCGTGGGAGACCATAGTGATGGACCACAGAGAGGCGCACGTGAAGGAGATATCATGCCGAGGGCTTGTGCCATGATGATGTTTCACGGGGCTTTGGAAAAGGGACGCACGTTGAGGTATTGTCCGTGCATGACGTACGTTGATTTTTGGGGCATGAGGCATGCAACGGCGAGAAGCTTCTGGGTTGTCAGAAGGGCTGTCGAGTGTTATATTGTTTGTTGTAACAAAGTTATTCTCTAAATGAATAAAGCAATATCTTTTTTTCTTCTACATCTCTTTTTGGTAATTGTTCCCTTTCCGTCATGGCGGTATCGAGTTGGATACCGGGCATTTCATGGAGCGGGTTTGCTCCAACATAAATGTGTGCCTGTGTGCATGTTTATTTTTTATTTTTTCTAAGTCTACACACCTCATCTCTCGTGTAGTTTAATATATTTTAGTTACTTTTGGTTAATAAATTTCAAAGTTCTCCGGTTTGCTGAGTAAATGTGACCGGTCAAAAATTGAAGTATTGGAGAGTTTCTTTTCCTTGTTAACAGTCACCCGCTTATATCCATTTTGTCTTCTTTTTCTTAATTCACCCGTTCACTTCACTATAATCCATCCATTCTCACTTTAGCTACTAACCCAGTTCTTTCCATAGCCTTCTCCTTCATTTGTTTGCGATTTTGCCCCTGTTAGCTTATTCCTCAAATTGCCATGAAAATAATATGGATCGATGAAGTGATATCAGAGTCATCCACCAACAATTACATCATGAATACTATTCTATGATTGCTCAGTTCTTCGATAACATTTTGTCGTGTCACTTAGACGGCCATTCCTAACCCAACTACCATGGGGATCACACACAGAGAAAGAGAGAATCGCCATTGGATAAGCAACAAGGGCGTACTGATTTTTGTGTTGGGAGAGGATTGGAAATTAGGAGAATGATCGCAATCATAGGAGGCCCCACCCTAGGAAAAAAACCATAGGAATGCAACAAGGGATACTGATAAAAATAATAATAATAATAATAATAATATAATAATAATAATAATAAAACTTGGGCATATAAATCTGAAGTATAACAGAAGCACTTTACTCAGGTCAATCCTTTTCGAGTGTCCTAAAACCGGCAATAGCCATGTTAATCAGAATGTAGAAATGGATCCCATCAGAAGTTGGGATGTTCTTAATTCTTGGTTGGACTCGGATCCCGTACGTTTTATCTCCTCTTCCCTCTGATGATAGACAAATAAGAGTGCTTGTATCAAAAGTTAAAAGACAACTTCAAGTATTTTGGATCGAAAATTACGAAGGAAGAGTATCGAGAGATTCTTTCAAAATCCCCTATTTAGAAGCTGGGCAGCACCTATAACATATTGTTGCTTGTAAATGAAGTCAGGTTGCCTGAATCTTGAGCTGATCGCAAGCTTTAATTTCATTAACTACCTAACCTTTCCTTTATCTAAATGACCACATTGGCGACCTAACCATCACGACACAAATCTATCCAATCTCTACAGCTTCCTAAATTCAAACGCTACATGAATTATTGCACGGACAAGAAGGGATGAGGAGGTGCAATATTTTGATACATTATGCGAACACCTAGTTAATTTAACTTGATAATAAACTATTGATACCATGCCCCCCCTCTCTCTCTCTATTTATATATATATAATATGTAGGTATGCATAGATGCATATATTTACACGTATTTATTTTTTTGATAAACTGTTGCATTCAATTCAGAATCCTAACATGAATATATATTTGCATGTATTTAGACAATACTTGTAGTATCTTTGGAGGATGACATGTTTGATGCTTTGTATCTTGCCGAACATTATATTACTTTGGGTTGAATCTAATTAGTCTATGCCCAGGTCCAACCTAAATTGTTATGTCGATGCCTCCTCGACCCAACCCAAATCTCTTCATGTTTTATATAACGTTCGCATTTAAAAATCATCCGGTACAACCTCCCTTCACTTCACTTTTTTTTTTTTTTTTTTTACCTTCCCCTGTTGCTGGAGGCGTTAAAAGGAAAGAGGCGCTAAACAGGAAGCATGAAGAAATAAGAAATGATCGAGAGAAAATAATGAAACAACGCGATTCGCTCCGCTTGCAGATCTCTCTTTGATCCTCTTGAGTACTAAAAAGAGATAATTGTGTATATTGATAGAAGCTGTTTTCGGAGTTGGATCTCCAGAAGAAATCAAGAAGGTAGCGTCTCGATTCTCTCGCTCTCTCACCAGATCCAGGGTTCGGGTTTGCTGGATTCGCTACTGAGATTTGGTTTCATTTCGCGTTCTGGTGCTCTTCTTGACTCCTCTTCGCGGTCGCGCTGGTTCGATCTCGATATCTCCTGGAATGAGGTTGATTCTATTCTCTGCTGCACATTTTTGATTCCCTTTTCGTGATCTTTTCCTCCTTTTGATGCTGGCTTTGGATTGTATTTGGTGTTTGTTTTGGGGCGGGGGGATTCGATCTGACGGTCGGGGGTGTGTCCGTGGTCCAGATCGCGAGAGTGAGGGGAATCTTGGAGTGGAGATGGGGGAGAGCAGGCTGGGGACTGTCGGCGCGCTGAGCCTGTCGGTGGTGTCATCGGTGTCGATTGTGATCTGCAACAAGGCTCTAATTAGCACCCTCGGGTTCACATTCGGTGAGGAAGTGAAAGTTGAGCCAATGAGATTATTGTTTATTTAGGATTGCTTTTGAGGAATTTAATTTATTAATTGCATTGATTGATTGCTTTTTATTTGTCGATATTGTTATCTTGTCTATGCGTCGATCTTTATTGTCTTTGGAGGCTTTATCGATGCATTCTTTTACTACTGCTTGGATTGGCTGGCTGGCAAATTACAGGATTTTCGTCATTCGGTGTCTAATTTTGTCAGCTAGTAATCTGTTCTGCCAAAAAGTGGTCGAGTCCTAAAGTTGTAACTGATATCTTGTTGGGTAGCATGCTGACAATGATATTAATTTCATGGGATTTGTTTTAATTTGCCTTAGAACATTATACTAGTCTCTAACCAAAACTCATGCTGAAATGTGATTGTTCCTACCTTCTAACAAAAGAAGCTATTAAAAGTAGAACATAGACGGTAATATAGTAATTCAGATCTTGGAAGTAAGGATGACTATATATGGTTTTAGCTTCTTTTCTAGCTGCTTTAGCCTCTGCTTGGACTCCGTATGCCATTTTAAACTATTACCAACATAAAAGCAGTCATTTCCCTTGCATTTGATCCTGTGATCTGCAACTCTCGAGATAAATTATGACAAAAGTTTGGAAAGAATGTTGCTGCTAGTTTCTGGTAGAAGATAATCAAGGAAAATATCATCTTATCATGTGAGGCCAATGGCAATGCTCACATTTTGCTGTTTGCTTGTTTGATAGCCCATCTGCTTCATTTTTTAAAGAGTTTGGAATGAACACATATTTATGAATGATCGCACTTTCAGAGTGTGAAATAGTATTAGCAAGGTGGAGAGCGAGTTCTCCATAGTGAATCTTGGAGATCATTCTGGACTTGGTGTTGCTTGCTTTGAGTTTTTCATTTTTTTTCCCTGAAGCTACCTGAGCCTCTGTATAAGTAAAAGCTCTCATAAGATTCTGTTAAACTTAGTTAACACCAGATGGTGCACAATTATTTGTATGTTCATCTTGGGACAACCTGATATGATTCCGTAATCCTAGTGTTTGACATATAGAGCATTCGTATGAAAGATGCCACGGATCCTCTCCAGATTTTTTTGTATGGATAGAATTGAACGAAAAAAAAGGCTAAAAGGGGAAATAAGGGTATCCAGGAGTCTGGGACTTGTCAGATTAGTTGGTCACTTGGTGCTAAGAAGGAAAGAGAACAAAACTGAAGGAATTCTTGGGTATTCTAGGTTTATAGAGTATATTCTAAGAAAATAATGAAATAGCTGTAGTGTTTAGTGGACACTTTAGATTTTGGTTTGCTTGACATGTTGAATGCTTGGATGCTGCAGATATTTCATAGCACTCCTTGATGCTTCATTTGGCATCGTCAAAATAGTTTTAAGGTAAGACCGTGATACATGATAGAAACCATGAGGAGCATTTAAAAATGAACAAGATCTATGAAGGCAAAGTGATACAGACCTTCACAGAATTTGTGCTTATTATTTGTTGTCATGGCATAATGAGCACGAACCAAAACATAATATAAAAAAAAAGTTTACAATAGATAAGAATTGTTTATTGAAGTGACCTTTTTGTAGTACAGAAATTCTCCCCTAGGGACAAACTACTTTGAACCAAAGTGGTCAAATCACTAGCAAAGTGATCCTCCCAAGTGTGTTTCTCTGAGATTGCGAGCCCATGCTTGCAAACCAGTTACAGTATAATGATCTGCCATATGGATTGGAGCAGGTTCCAAAACTGCTGATAAATTCTGAAAAATTGTTGATTTCTGTTGGCGGCAGACCTAGTTATGTCTGAGTCATTCCCAATAATGGAGCAAGATATGCAAGTAGAGACTTAAATTGTAACAAAAATAAAATGTAGAGACTTAAATGTTTTTGTTTTGTGTTAGTTCAAGATAAACCTTGAATCCAATGCAATAAATTCTTAAACACTGGGAATGCTGGTCCCATGTCCCAAAGAAAAGAAATAGTGGAGGATTGACATTTGGTTGGTTTGCAGCAGATGTCAAACTATGAAATGGATCTGTGTTTGATATTCATGAATATTTGGGCATTCCCTTGCTTCAGATTAACATTATTGGTGGCTGTAAATACGACTGCTTGGTGAAGTAGGATTTGTAGAGCCAGCCCCAAATAGTTGGAGCAGGCTGGATGGTGACACGTATTGATATTATCAATGGCTGCCATCACTGCTACAATTACGATTTGCCTTTAAAGTCTGTTATGTTACCAACGATGTATTACCCTATCCACAAAACATGTCGGTTGGAGATGCATTGGATGTATCTCTTGAACTAGACAATGTTATTTATGCTTTTACGTTCAAAACATTATTCTGAGCCATAACAAGATATAACTGCCCGGTATATTTGAGTAAAATTATGTGCTTACTCTCCATTAATGGTTTGCAGCTACTACTTTGACAAGCTGGCATCTTCTGGTCACATTTTGTTCCCTTCATGTGTCACTATGGATGAAATTATTCGAACACAAACCTTTTGATCCAAGGGCAGTAATGGGCTTTGGAATACTTAATGGAATCTCTATTGGGTTATTGAACTTAAGCCTTGGTTTCAACTCTGTTGGTTTCTATCAGGTGCTTCTCTCTCTTGTTCAGCTTTTATATTGTAATAATGCTTGTAGAAACATCTTGCTCTTAAACATGTCATCCCTTTTTTTTTTGTATAATCTTATGCTGAATTTTTAAGATTGATTGAAAACTTATTTTGGTATCTTGTATTAGTTCTGCACAAAATCAAGCATAATTTGATTATGCTTCATTTTTAAATTTTTGATATTGTTTTTTTTTTGTCTGCAATATGGTAGAAACATGTGACCATCATCATTTCAATCCTAGACCCCCCTAGGGCTTTTTCTTATGAGAGTAGTGCCAACCAGCTTAGCTAATAGTTGTTGGCACTGCGAACTCAATATTTTCGCTGTTTAATCTTATTGCTTATTCAGGGAAAAATGATTTTTGTTCATTGCTTTGTATTTTTGAATTTAATCCATTAAAAAATAGCATGGATGGAGTTTATGAGGAAGGATATAGAGAATCTTGGAATGGCATCAGAGGTGGCCCTAGATAGGAATCCTTGATAAATGAGATTCCATAAAGCTGACCTAGTAGTTGAGAAAAGGTTAGATGATTATGATTATAATACTTTATATTTTTGCTTAGGCTACAATGTTTATGCATTTACTAGAGTATTATGGATACGTTTTGAAGAAGATGTTTTCTTGATTTATTTTTATATTTTGTACAAAAATCCAATATGACCTCTAACATGATTATATTGTTAAAATTATCAATGTCCTGCATCATATTGTAAAAACATGAAAGCAATCAACCTTCAAACTGCAATACAAACTTTAGTTGCTTGAATTTGATGTTTTTTTTTTTTACATACTCGTTATCCTCCAGATGACAAAGCTGGCAATAATTCCTTGCACTGTACTGTTGGAGACTCTTTTCTTCATGAAGAGATTCAGGTGAGTTTTCACAATGTTGTGGATGCTAAAATTATTAATCTGCTTGTTTGAATTTTCTTTGAATCATAACAATCTTATTAAATATGAAGCGTCATTCATTTCCAACATAGCCAAAAGCCAAAGATCATTTTTAATATGAACCTTTATGAAAATTTGCTCTAGGATAGAAATATTCTCAAATTAAACTTTTGTCCCTCAAACAAAGATTTAAAGAGGTGCTTATCCTGATTAGAGCATTGATTTTATGATTGGAGATGTAGGGATGGCAATGAGTCAAGTCATGTCGACATAGTGCTGAATTAACTTCACATGTGAAAATGTAAAGGCTTAAACTGGACATACTTTACCTGGTAGGTTGTTGTTTTTCAACCTCTTTCACTTGCAGGTTGCCTTGTTGACCAGCATTTGCCTAATAAATTGGTCACCAACTATCTTATTATCAAGATAATGCAATATATAAAATAAATAAAATTATACACTGATATTATCTCTCTGATAATATTTCCATGCTGAGCAAGGTTTCAGTCCCAGTTTGGGTTTTGTTTCGCTAATCAAATGCTTAAAAATATTTATTTCCTTGATCATTCATAAATGCTGACTAGTATGTCCTATAAGCACACCTATGTAATTAGCTGTCATATCTTGTCAGGTATTCTTTAGGCTGTGTTGAAAAGATATCTTCTCTGTTACATGGCATTTAGTTGCATCCTCACTAGAACTCTGATGGTGCAATGGTAGTTGATTGTATGTCTGCCTGCCTGTGTGTTTATCTAGTGTTTGGCCATGTTATAGTAAACATGCTGTTAAACTATCTAGAAACTTTCCTCTGGTGTGATCCTCCAAATCATTTCAAACTTCTATCCACTGCAATTGTCCAACCTTGCATGTGGTACATTGGTGATACTAGTCCTTGTTGAGTGCTTACAATGGTTAATTTATTATGCCTTTGCTTTATTTGGTGACCAAAGTTTTGTGATTCATATCTTGTTGCTTATTGTTTCAGTCGGAGTATCCAGCTTTCACTCACCGTTCTTCTATTTGGTGTTGGCATTGCTACTGTGACAGACCTACAACTCAATATTCTGGGATCTGTCTTATCTCTACTTGCAGTCTTTACAACATGCATTGCACAAATTGTATCCTTCATCAACAACCTTCGATAGAGCTCATGTTATTTCTTTCACTGTCATGATAGACTGCAGTAAAGAAAACTGTTTTTTCTGGGGAAAACCATTGAATGTTACATTAGAAGAATCTTCTTGAACTAAATGCATCTTGCCTATTATAGATGTTGAAACATCAATGCGCTTCTTGTTTCTCTTAAACTATTTATATGGCAGCTGAAATATGTTTTCCCCAGAAGGCAGAGCTGCATTTTGATTGGAGATACTGCCTCACTTTTAAGCGGTGCTAATAGAATAAAATAGCCATTCCAAGGCTCAAGAAAATTTGATTTACAATGCCTTCTAGAGGTCCTTTGAATGTCTTTGTTGGTTCACTTGCTTAGATTCAGATGTTTTCCTCCAACGAGGTCATCATGAGAAGTCGCATTGCTTACATAAGAAAACTAGCTGTGCAAGAATGCTTTAGCTGGACCAGTAGGTGAGGTTTACCTTGCTTGGTGGTGACTGAATGATAACTTATCTCAGATATTCTACTTTACTCCAGAACAAGCATACACCAATGTTGTAAATTCTTATCATGAGAATATGTAATGACACGAGTAGTTGGTCATGAAAAACTTGCAATATAAACTTGTAGGAATGGAACTCTAATATGGAAACAAGCTGATTCATCTAGTCATCCAGTGTCTGGGCCCTGTATATTTTTGCATCTGAAACATGTCAATATCTTTATTGTATTTTGTTTTAGATCTTAACCAGTTCTTGTCAGATGACAAACACTATTCAGAAAAGATTCAAGGTCTCTTCAACTCAACTCTTGTATCAATCTAGCCCCTATCAAGCGTTGACCCTATTCATGATTGGTCCATTTCTTGATGGGCTCCTGACCAACCAGAATGTTTTTGCTTTCAATTACACACCTCAAGTTCTGGTAAGTGACTATGTCCTTCATTGTTTTTCTTTTTTACATTCTGTTACTAAGATTTCTTGCAACCATTTTAAATTTGTTGCAGGTTTTCATTGTAATGTCGTGCCTGATATCTGTCTCTGTCAACTTCAGCACATTTCTTGTTATTGGAAAAACATCTCCTGTGACGTACCAGGTCTTGGGTCATCTGAAAACTTGTCTGGTATTGGCATTTGGTTATGTTTTACTTCATGATCCATTTAGCTGGAGAAATATACTTGGAATTCTAGTTGCGTTAGTTGGAATGATCCTGTATTCTTATTTCTGCTTGATCGAGAACCAGCAAAAAGCTGCAGAAGCATCCGCTCAGTTACCACAGGTACCACCTATTATTATTTTTATTTTTTTCATTTGTTGAATCACTCATGAGATGCTGGTCAGTTGAACATTTACTTGATCATGTCTCTTTGAGACACCTTAAGAACATCTGTTTTATCCTAAAGGCCTTTTTGATAGCATTGTAAATGATGCCTTTTGGTTTTGAAATGCTTTTATAGTGAATGTTATTTTTGTGCTTGCTTGTTAACCTCTACTTTATAGTTTTATCGTGTTTAAACTGCTGTATGGCTATGAAGTCAGTTAGTTTCACAGGCTAGTTTACAGATTGGAGTGAACTATAATACTCTATTCATGATTGGAAAGGTGATGTTCGAATTTTGCTTTATACGGTAAACCAATCCTGCGTAGATGGGACATGACCCACTGTTGTGTTCAAGGTTTTAAATAGTCAATTGAAATGGTTAGCCAACTAAAGTCACAAAATTATGAAGATCAGAGAAAAACCTCCTTGGCAAAAAAGAGCATCAATGAACTTCTGTCAAAATTTAATAAACATTTGTAGACATGGAAACTGTTCAAAATGAGTACAGCATCAATAATGAGATTTTGGGTCTATGAGATTACTATTGATGCATTGACCAGAGAAGAAGAAACTTATGAGATGATTAAATGTAGTCTAAGATTGAGATAGGTAACAAGATGCATCTTTGAGACATTATCCTTTTAAAAAGTTTTCTGCACATGTAACTTCATGTGGTCATCTATATTGAACCAGAGGATATCCACTGTCTACCAATCCTGTTGAACACCAGGAGAACAACAAAGAAGAAAGAGTGAAAAAAGGGAGGAGAACAAGGGAGTCCAGTACTTTTGGTATCTTCTAAGTATGTATCATTCAGTCCTTGGGTTTGTACAAAATGAGAGGGTGATCTTGCCAAGTCTTCACAATTTTTTGTTTAGAATATTTAAGGTTGAAAAGCCTTTTGGCGAAAACAGAGTTTATTTTGAACCTTCTGTAGTCATGTTTGTCTGGCATTTATATTTACTATCGCAAATATTTCCGGTTATGATTTCTTGTTATGTTCCAGTGCTGTCTATCAAAGTTAGCACAATATGATGCTGTTCACTTATTCTTTCTGTTTTTTGAGTTATTATAGACTGAAAGGGGTATTTAGTTTGTCTGTTACTATTTCTAATTGGAAAGACATGAGTCTGGCTGTGCATAGGTGACGGACATCTTATCTTACTTTAATGTAAAAGTAATAATAATAAAAAAAGGCTCTTGCAGAAATCCCATGAAAGAAATCATGCAGAAGGCAGCCTTGTCCGCTTTCCACCTATAACTTGTAACTGTAACGCACACAGTTTAATTCTTACTCTCAGAGAGCGAGAGAAAGCCCAAAAGTAGTTTATTTGTCAAAAAAAAAAAAATCAGATGCAAATCAAATACACAGTTTTCACACACACATGCACACGCGTGCACACACAGAGAAGGGAACCTCCAGACTATTGATCAAAAGAGAAATAAATTGATACAGATCACAACGACACATACCCCCTCCATTTTCATCTCACCTGCCCCACATTTTCTTTAAATAGAATTTCTTGTTCCTGATTGTGATTCACAAGTGGTCATATCGATCTGCTCTTTTTTCTTGCCCATTCTTTGGCAAATGATGCCAGGTGAAGGAAACTGAGTCCGATCCTCTACTCAACGTGGAAAATGGATCCAGTATTCCTGATGGTGGAGTAGTCCTCAAAGTCCCAGTATGGAGCTCAAATAAAGATGTGGAAGCATGAACCCTTTGATCATGCCTGCAGGTTAATTTTTTATTGAAGGCCACAATGCTGAAGGTGGTTGAGTAAGGACCTTTGTCTATTGCACAACGAATTAGAAGTCTTGAGAACTTGGTAGAGCTGGATGGCATATGTTTTTTTCCTGTAGAATTTTTTTGTTGTTTTGTGAATTAATTGTGCGGAGTATTGATTCTTGTGGTCGACTTGTATCCAAATTTGCTCTTGCACAAATATAAAGAGCCTCTTGATGGAAGCCTCATATGTTCTTTATTTAAAAACCAAGTTTTTTAATATTCGAACATTAATCAATTGTAATGTACAGAAGGAAGCACATCATTCAAGCGTGCATTATGTTTACAAAATTACATTATCTCCGAATTAGAGTAATGTTTTGTATTTCAAGGTCTTCACTAAATTTGTGAAATGTTGACCTTTTCTCCTTTAGGTAATGCTCACTCAGGTCTCTTGTTGTCATGCATATATTCCTAATAATAATGCATATTAGATCATAGACATGGTCATAAGTTCCTTGTGCTCAGGGGGAACGAGTGTCAAATCTCACTAGGTTTTATTCGACTCATAAATAAGATATGCAAAATTATTTTGTCCTTCCATAGTTATATATATATATATATATATATATATATATAATTATTTAAAGAATTTTAGAGGAGGCAGCAAGAAGACCAATGACGCCAGCCTCTAGCTACCTGCTAGAGATCTAAGGTTGGATTACTTGCATGAACCATCTTTCAAAGCAGAAAGCACAACTTGAGAATCCTTGCTGTAGATCTTTGCTCCAACCAAAATTGTACCTACAAAGAGCTTCACTATTGCTTTTTTTTTTTTTTGGGTGCGTAAAAGATGGAGCTGAAAGCTATATTAAGTAAGATAACAATAATATAGAAGTTCTTGAATAAACATGTTAGCAGACAGGATTAGTCCCTTACAAAAAACAGCAACACGGCCAACAAAAAATACATTGACCATCTAACAATATATATAAGATGATGTCCAACTAAAGCATAGAAATGAAAGATAAAATCCTGAAGAGATTTTTACTGGAGCCTGAACAAGTTGATAAGCAAACATAATATCCAAAGCTCTTGAAAAGCATGTCGAAGCAAAGGATTATGAGGTAATACTGCCAGAAACATGAGCAGGACCTGCACAAAATATGATAGTGGATGAGCTTGTAGGCAAGACAATCTCCCAAGTCCAGGACATGAATTAACAGTCCAAAACAGAATTTCCCAATTCCCGTTAATAACATAAATAGATGGATACAATAATTCAAATCTGAAGCAAGTATAATCATTTTGCAATATCTAACTTATCAGGAGCGGTCCATAGCAATAAGGGCTGATATAGTGGAAGAATTTAAATGCTCAATAAGTAGAACTTCCAGATACATGCTCTGTTTCATCATTGTTCTGTAACATGGTTAAGCAGGGTCAAAGAATAACGAGAAAATGAAAATTAGCAATGGCTTCATGTATTGGAGCATTGGACTAAGCGCTTTATTCCATAGAACCTGTGCTGAGGATACAACATAGTGTAGGTGGATCCAGAAGATAGAGCACATAACTATCATAGAGCAGTGAAACTTGGCCAGGATCTAATAATATACTAGACCATATGAGTCTTGATGAACCTCAGATAAGGAATGAATCTGCCTCATAACTACCCTGCAATAAGAAAGATTCAACAGAACATACAAAGGAGTAGAGCCTAGCAAACAACATGGATGCAAAAGATGGAAAGATATAATGGCCACAAAAAGACGGATACCATAAGAAGTCCAACTAGAGAATATAGAAGGGGTATAAAATCCTAAAGATATCCTTGATGAATCAAGAGTAAGATGATATGAAACCTCCAAACATGAACCATGACAAGTAACAACATCAAGAAAATTGTTAAGATCACTCCATACTAACAGAATCTAAAATTTAAAATTGGGATGATTATATAAAAGAACAAACTATCCAACCCGCTTAAAGACCATGTTGCAAGAAAGGATTGTGTGGTAGTGCTGCTAGAAGGTTGAGGATAACCTGCACAGAAATTTGAAATGGATAAAAGAGTCGGCATGGTAGTGCTTGGACACAAGGAGAGCTACGTTCCAGTATGCCGTACTCGAGTCATGATACTAGAATGGAAATCCTTCCCAGCACCAGCTTGTAAGATTAATAGATGGACACATGAACTTAGATCCGGAACCATTACAATCATAATGAATCATCCTACTGGTCTCAACCATCCCATAAGAGTAACAAAGGATTTCAATGGGTCAATTAAAAACCCGAAGTGCAGGGCTTCGAAACACATGCTTCTTCTTATCACTATGTTGCATACTACACGGCCCAAGAGGAAAACCAAGCAGAAGACATGGATATAAAGGATGAATCCAAACCCTGCAGCAGGCAAGTTGTGCCATCGCCAGAGTATCAGACCATCCTTGATTCTATATACATGAGTAAATAGCACTAAGAATAATGCTAAGAATATAGCAGCTGCATAGAAGAATGACATGGATGAAGATATAGCCAGTGAGTTATATGCAGAGAAAAAAAGAGACTAGAGTTCCGTGTGCCAGCCAAAATTCGACAACCTCCAATAACAGAATTTCCTAGAACCCGGCCATAAGGCTAAATGTAAATACAACATGACCCAAGAAGAAAGTTCTCTCTTGTGACATAGGATTTGAGTAGCAAAATTCCCTATCTCATACAAGACTGTTATGGATAGGTTTATTATAAAACCTTATTCCACTGGGAACCCCATCATGAAATAAATAATCTAGCAACAATAATAATAATAAGTTGTAATGTTAGTTTGCAAAGATTACAAAAAAAATAGAGAAAGCTAACCGAAGGTGCATTGTCCTAAAGCGATTCTTGATCTTTGTGCTGGTTCGGTCTCGAAAACTCCATCTTAAAATATAACCAAATACCTCTCCTGCAGACACGACCGTAGATAGGATGACAAAGCTTCGCCCAGTAGTGGAAATAGAAAAAGTGTTTCACAAGTATCGAAAAAAAGTTGAACAATAGGAAGGATTATAGTATTTTTGGAGAAGAGATTTTTGGAGAGCAGAAGAGTAGGAGTATATGAGAAGAATGGCAAGTGTTGTCTATCTTTTCTCCCTTGTCCAGATCTTTTATAGGCTCAGGAAACTAGTCGTTTGGGCTGGTCCAATGGCTAGGGACTTAAAGATCTGATCAAATATTAAGTAACGTTAAAATGGTTAAATAATAATGCAGGTTAACGTTAGGGATTTTAATAGTAATATTAAAATGGCTAAATAATAATGCGAGTTAATGTTAGGGATTTTAATAGGATGGAAACCGAAAAGAAAAAATAATGCGGAGGTTTATTGACTAGTTAACAGCTAGGTGATTAGAAGGTTTAATGGCTGGTTAACGGCTAGGCAATTAAAGATCTAACGGGTAAGAGATTAAGTCCTTAAGCAAGATCAACGGTCGATTAGTATTAGAACAAAACACACCATAGGTCGATTAGTATTAGAACAAAACACACCATAGCCATAACGGGTAAGAGATTAAGTCCTTAAGCAAGGTCAACAGTCGTTTAGTATTAGTGCAAAACACACCATAGTCACGGGCGCGAGCCATCCCATGAAGGGAGGCCTAAACAACATAAGGCCTAGGAGGAAAAGGGTCAAAATATAAACTTCATTGGAATTTTTTCCTTTTCCCAAAACACACCATAGTCACGGGCGCGAGCCATCCCATGAAGGGAGGCCTAAACAACATAAGGCCTAGGAGGAAAAGGGTCAAAATATAAACTTCATTGAAATTTTTTCCTTTTACCATGTGAGAAACAAATAATAGTGGAGTGTTGAGAGCATGCAGGAAGGCCTAGACAACACAAGGTCTAAGAGGAAGAGGGATAATATAAACATCATTGGAATTTTTTCCTTTTTCCATGTGGGACTAAACAAATAGTAGTGGGGTGTTGAGAGAAAGGTTGGGAGAAAAATTTGGAGGGAATTTTGAGTTTCCCTCCAAATAACTAATAATTCCCTTCAAAACTCAAAATTCATGGAATAAAGTAAATAAATAAATAGTACATAAGAAAATTTTCTATTGGGTACATATATCGTGCAATAGGTAAAGTGTCTTTCATGACTTAATTTTACTTAATATATATGGTATTAATTTGAAAGAAACGAAATGAACCAGGTCTTGAACTACGTTCATTTAACTCAAATTTCTACTATAGTACACACAATATAGAAGCTTATGTTGCGAGTTTGCACATTAATCGCCATGTGCAAGTATCTTGATTTTTCATGTGAGTTTCTAGAGATTGCCTATATCTCTAGCCATGGCCATATACGATTACTCTTATATAGGTGAGTCCCTCCAAGGATGTGTATAGTGTCACATCCTAAGGAATACCTGTCGGGGTTCATTCAGAAATAACTCTTCTTTATCACTACATAAGAGCACTAATCATCATAGAGATGTGCTAGAGTCTAAGATTCCTCGATCAAGTAAATTATATGTGCTCTCTGACCAACCAATCAGCTTGTTATTACCACATTGAACCTTTTTCAAGGGATCTCCTATCATAGAGATTGGGTTCCCACTGTTGGAAGGTCCTTTATAGGCTAAGTCCCATCCCCCTCGATGACATTAGGATCTTAGTTCTGTTTAAGCCTTTTGTAAGGCAATCAGCAAAATTAAGATCTATAATGATGTGGTGGGATCGCTGACGTGTAACTCATGTCAGATCCAATCAGATGTCACGACGGACGAAGCTGCCACATCAGATCTCTCTTCGGACTCCTTCACCAGGCAGCCCCCTCAGGGTCGAGACACCGTGGCCGAAGTTGGGCTCCGTCTCTCTCCAGACTCCTTCGCCAGGCGGCTCCTTCAGGGTCGAGATGCCGTGGCCGAAGTCGAGCTCTGCCTCTCTCCGGACTCCTTCGCCATGCAGCTCCCTCGGGATTGAGATGCCGTGGCCAAAGTCGAGCTCCATCTCTTTTCGAACTGCTTTGCCAAGCAGCTCCCTCAGGGTCGAGACATCGTGGCCAAAGTCGAGCTCCGCCTCTCTCCATACTCCTTCGTCCGGCCGCTCCCTCGGGGTCAAGACGTCGCGGTCGAAGTCGAGCTCCATCTCTCTCCGGACTCCTTTGCTAGGCGACTCCCTCGGGGTCGAGACGCCATGGCCGAAGTCGAGCTTAGCTTCTCCAAACCAGCCCCACCTTGGACCAAGGGACCAGCAGCCAAGGGACGCCGCCACTTTCCTTGAGCGGCTTACCGTTGCCCAAGGACCACAGAGAGGCACCTGCCAGGTTGCAATAATTGCTCCCAGCTGCCACTTGCACCAAAAGGGGAAAGGGTCCCCCGATCGAGGCGCTACGCTTCCAATCAACCGTCTGCGCCACCTAAAAAAGGAAGTCAACTCAGACGACTCAAACCCAGGAGGCAGTTGCCCCCCGATCGAGGCTCTGTCAGGTTTTCCAAAATAGAGTGACCAGAAGGAGGGTCAGAGCATACGATGATGTTCCCTTTCACGAATGAGGAAAGACGCCTTGCGCATGGCAAGGAATGTCGCATCACAAGAAAAGGGGGAATACCGAGATGACTGGCGATGGCCATCCTGGTTAAAAGAAGCTTTCTAGGTTTCCAACGGGAGGTAAGTCACAAACGAGAAGAAGGGAGATATACAGGGGAGCATCCGGGAGACCAAGTGCTTTAGGCTACCGGAGATCGATTGGAAAGGTCCCAACGGACACAGCCAACAGCCTGAACTCTCCTCCGCTACTACTTCCCTTGGTCTACTCTAAACCAGTTCATACTCTCCAAGTACATATTTCTCTCATTCTAGCATGGAGTCCATCTATGGGGCTCGACCAGGAGAATCTATTTTTTTGGATCGTCACTGACTTGAGCGTCAGAGCACCCCCGCTGGGATCACCGGCCCGGGTCTCTTCTATTTTGCAGGTCCGGACGTCTAGGCAGGTCCCGGAGCGACAAGGGCGCGATCCGAGGTCATCTTCAGCTACAGGCCACGGCGGTTTAGGCGGCAACATATAGCAATATGATTAATTGAAATAATTTGAAGTTTTTCTTTTCTTTTTACAGTATCTTAGTTTGATATGTTTACTCATTTTAGTGTTTATTTATTTTTTTTTGCAGAAGTCTATATCAGCTCTTGAGTCACAATGAATATATATAGGAGGAATGGAAAAAGAAATAGAGATTGTAGTAAGAAGCTCTTTCAGCCATTCAGCTTCAGAGCAAGCACGGTCAAGAGTAACAAGTTCAGCTTTTATAGTGGTCATAGCTAGAATAGTTTGTTTAGAAGATTGTCAAGATATGGCACTACCTCCTACAAGAAAAACATAGCCAAAAGTAGATTTGACATCTAAACTATTAGAGATCCAATTTGAGTCTCAATAACCCTCAAGAACATTTGGATAACCTATAAAGCAAAGGGAGAAATTAATGGTTCCTTTAAGATACCTAAATACTCTTTCCAAAGCATTCTAATGAATTGTGCTAGGATTACTAGTATATCTACTTATCTAGAAATGGTATAGATAATATCTGGTCTAGTTCGGTTAGACAGATACATTAAGGAACCAATGATCTGAGCATATCTTTCTTGATTTATAGATTTTTTGATGTTTTTCATGAGGTGGATCGAAGGATCAAAGGGAGTCGATATAGGTGAATAATCCGAATATCCGGATTTATTAATAAGTTTTTGAGTGTAGTGAGATTGAGATAAATAGATTGAGTTAGAAGTTTGAATAATTTTCATTCCAAAAATTATGCCAGCATTATCTAAGTCTTTCATGTCAAAGTGATGGAATGAAAAGTTCTTAGCATCATTGACTAAATTCAGATCAGGAACAAAAATCAGAATATGGTCAACATAGAGGCAAAAAAGAATAAATCGATCATCAACTTGTTTTTGATAAAGTTAATTATCTGATTCATTGATATTATTTTTTAAAATAAATATATACATGTTAAATACTCCAATCATTTCGGTTGTATATGTTGAACAATAGCAATAGATAATTATTGATCCATGACATCAGATAATCACCAATAAAAAAACAATACAAGAATCATTGCAATCAAATCCACTTGAATATCAGGTATATTTTAAAGTTTTATTATGAACTTGTACGATTATATAATATATGAAAAACTAAATTTATTTTTTAAGACATGAAATTTATATGCAAAGCAAAATTAAACAAGATAGACACAACTTATGATGGTGGTACAAATCATGTTGCAGTTGCAGAGCCGCGTTAAAATCTATGATGATAACTTTTGGTATGCCTGGTGCAACAAAAATAAACTACCTTCCATACCATGGAATGACTAAAACATTTACAAAATAATTTTTTGATATAATTTCAAATTTAATAAATCCCTTTCTTGAATAAATTTGATTATTTTATGATAGGTATAAATTGAAACCATTGTTGAGGACAATACCGGTGCAATAATAAACTTCATGATAAATTTGTGCTCTCAGTTATTATTAAAAAGATAATCGGTAATGAGCCATCTTTCAAATAGCATTTGGTTCACAAAATTAATATGATAACATCTTAAACTTTAAAGTTACAAACAATTTTAAAGAAGATGATTCTAGATTTGAAAATTTAGAAGCAGACTTTTTATCAACATGTTCATCATAATTAATGGAAGAATCAATTTTTGTAATTCTTGAAAAATAGATCGAACAAAATATGTTCCATGGGGGAAGTCCTTTGAAAATTTTTTTTGGTACAGTTCGATAATATTTTTTCATTAAACATTCTATAACATATGTTGCTCATATATTTATTAAAATTATTATTATATATTATGTAGAAGATCGTCGATCATACTATCCCAAAAAGATAATAATTGAGGTACTATATATTTTTCTAAAACTTTTTATATTATCTAAGATTTTTTCAGATTTATATAATAAAAAATGTTTTAACATTACTATTTGTTATTTTGCAGCTCTACTAATTTGCGGTTTTTTTTTCTCTTTTATTCATTTTTTTTGTTTGATAAAATAATAAGGGGGAGGAGTTAGAATCCGGGCGTGGCATGAAGGTCTCCAAACTCCAGCTAGGGAATGTTCGATATACGGTACATATTAATTTTTCCGTAGCCGTTCCCTACCCGAAGGTGAGTATATCACCCTGACTACCACTTGCGCCAGTCGAGTGAACGGAATAGTGAACGGAATTTATTATATTTACTATCACCAGCCAATAGAGACTACATGATTATTTTATTATTATTATTTTTTTATAATTTATTATATTTACTATCACCAGCCAAGACTCCAGGATTATTTTATTAATTTTTTTTTTTAATTTTATCTCGAATTATTTTTTTATTTTTTATTTTATTTTTAAATTTTTTAATCAAAATATATCCAAACCAGAACTCGAATTCCTGTTAATTGATTATGAGATAAGTTTCACAATCAACTCTGCCATGCTCTGGTGGCACTTTTTTATTGGATTTCAGCGAAGAAACTTTAGATGATAAGACTGATGCAATTTTTTTTTTTGACGGTGTTATTTGTATAAACGAAGACCCGTTATAATTTCAGAACACAAAGATTGATGCAATTTTTTTGCCGATGTTATTTGTATCAATGACAATATGCTGCATGTGCGGTTCACAAGCTGGTAATAAAATAAACACGATATTCAAAGTAATTGCAGCGGATGAAACTAGTTGGACGGCTAAGATGGCCCTCTCTCTACATAACGATTGCCTGTAAATAGTCGCTTACATCCGTTCATCCCGTCAGCTCACAAAACCAAAACCCCAGAGAAATAGCGGCCGGCGAACGAGCCGTCCGGATCTAAGGTTAGGGTTCCAAGCGTAGCAAGCGTTCGGCGGCGATGTTAAGAGCCTACCCCTCCTTGTCCTCTCCTTTTCTCCACCTTCTACTCTCCTTGGATCTGATTCCGTTGGTTTGTTCTGCAGACCTTCAAGCGTAGGAATGGCGGCCGCAACAAGCATGGCCGCGGCCATGTCAACTTCATCCGCTGCTCCAACTGTGGGAAATGCTGCCCCAAGGTCATATCTTATTTCCCTTTTTTTCGATTCTATTTTGATTGTTTTAAACCCTATATTGCTCGATCCTTTGGAGATTTGGAAGGAAGGTTCAATTTTGATGGTGATCTTGATATCGTATATGTTCTTTTTTAACTTTAAAACCGAGAAATGATCATCCTTGTTTGATCCCAGATATTTTATACTTTGTTTTGTTATCGGAACCCTAGGTCTGATTTTTTGTTGCCTTCTATGAAAGGATAAGGCCATCAAGAGGTTTCTTGTGAGGAACATTGTGGAGCAAGCTGCAGTGAGGGATGTGCAAGAGGCCTGTGTTTATGATGGTATTTTTTTCCATCTTTTTTGAACTTGTGGTCTTTTATCATCGTAATTTTAATCGTTCTTTCAGTTTCTGATGATTTTTTTTTTTTTTGCTATTAGGGTATACTCTTCCGAAGCTCTATGCGAAGATGCAGTACTGCGTTTCCTGTGCAATCCACTCTCATGTGGTCAGAGTCAGGTCTCGCGAGGCCAGGAGGAACCGTGAGCCTCCGCAGCGCTTCAGACGCAGGGTACCCTTTCTATATCTTGAAGTCTTTTACTCTGGGAGAATTTTAGTGTTTGTATGCCAGTGTTTAGCATTTAATATGATTCATTGGTTCCTTAGGAGTATTGTCTCTCATTGCAATTAAGAAATCCATTAATTTTTTATGGAGGTATTGTGAATCGAAATGGCCACGTTTGCTTTATTTTTTAGTGATGAGTGGCACACTCTACAGCTCGTCTAGTTCTTAAGTTACGGTTCTGTGACTTATGTTGGTTTTTGTTTTGCCTGAAATCCTAATTTGCATTGCTCCTCCAACCCTCATCTGTTACGAACCATACTTGTGTGGTTTTAGTTGTTCATTTTTTTGGGAAATAATTGATTAGGTCTTTGAAAGTAAAAACTCGAGATCATATGTCAAATCATTCAAAAAATCCATGGTATCTAGGGAACATTTTGATTTAACTGCTTCCACTCGATCTGAAATTATATATGTGATTTGTATATTCGTTTGTTTCAAAATTGAAATGATGTTCCACATTGATGAGCACATACTTGCAAATTTCATTTCTTGAAAGCATAGTTTATGTAGCATTTCCTTTTTGGTGCCAAATAATTTTGGAACTCCTGCTTTTGCAAGGTGTTGCATTCATTGGGAATTCTTTTTGCAATGGATGTGTCAACAAAAGCGTAAAGTAACTCATTTTTAGTGGTGCAATGCAGGACTTCAAACTTGACAGCTAATTTTTTCAGTTGTTGAGGTCTTGCTTGCGTTCATGTATTTTGTTGCTAGAATTCACTTATTTTAAAAAGTGGTCGTTTGCTATATTTCTTCTGCTTTATTGAAGTTGATAGCAAATATTATGTTGTGGTCTTAAGCATCATGGAACCATCTTTTCTGGAAGGATTTGAATGTCTTTGCAGTCCTGAATGTTATTTCATTTTTCAGTCAGGCAGCTATATACCACAACAGTTAAGTGCCATTTTCTAAAATCTGTATGCCCGGGCATTATTGTAAACTGTTAGAGTAGCTTCTAAAATGTGTTCTTGGTTTTGACTGTATTAGTTTCTAATGATGTGGGACTGGACGTCTGCCCCACTGGTTGTTGTATATACCTTTGGGATGAACTGGTCCCTAATATGAAATCACCATCACTTCACTTTGTCAGCTAATGCAGTTCAAATTTTAGCTGATCATCAAGGATGGGACATTAAAATTGTAGTAACTTTGATGTCCAAGTACTGCCTCTTCCTACTAGATAAACCATTCATGAGGTGGCATGAATAGTTTTAGTCTTAGTGTGCCGGATTGCTAGTCTAATACTTTAAGGACTCATTTGGTTCACGGGTAGATTTTTTTTTTCAAGAAGTTACTTCGTAGGATTAGGATTTTAGTTTGTCTGGTTAATCATAGAAAAGTGGCTTATTTCAAAGTAGCCTATATCTGGTTGAACATTCACTTTTCTTGAAAAACAATATAAAATACCTATTATACCATTAATAGATATAAGATCATATCTTTTTGTTCCTGAACATTGTATAAATAAATCGCTAAGGCGGTAGCTCGGTTGGTAGAGGCCTAAACTCCCCTTCCACTGATCATGGATTCGAGGCATGATCCCGCGGGTGACTCGATTAAATCCAGGAATTTTCTGAGGCACGTGATCGGGGTGGTGAGAGAGCGCACTACTCCAACGTCTTAGTGGTGTCAGGCTGACGTACTCACATGTGGTGGGGAGGGCACGCGTAAACTTGTGACCTGAATCGAATATAGTCTGGCGGGGTTGGGGCCCGAAGGGGATAGCTATACCAGGATTTATTTCCCCTCTTCTTTTTTTTCATTAAAAAAATTATATAAATAATAATATTATATTTATATTAATATAAATATAACATGAATATTATAGTATAATATTAGATCTGGTTGAACATTCACTTTTCTTGAAAAACAATATAAAATACCTATTATACCATTAATAGATATAAGATCATATCTTTTTGCTCCCAAACGTTGTATAAATAATAATATTATATTTATATTAATATAAATATAACATGAATATTATAATAAATATTAGATCATAATAATTTATTATATTAATCTAATACTAATATATATGTATTAATATGATACTAAAATATATGTATTAATATAATACTAATATTTTAATATAATAAATTATTATAGATATAAATATAACATTAAATATAATATAATATTAATATAAATATTAAGATAATATCACTATTCAGAATTTAATCTTAATCGTCTATTAATATTTTGCAGAATTTTAGTCTTGGATCTTAAAAGGATTTTTTTGAAAAAAAAGGGGACATCCTTAATCGTCAATTAATATTTTGCAGAATTTTAGTCTTGGATCTTAAAAGGATTTTTTTGAAAAAAAAAAAGGGACATCACTTTCCATGCATTAGGAAGTCTTAAAATCCACCTTCTTCATGGATTTCTATTTTCCACGAAACATAGGAAGTGATTTTCCATGGAAAAAATCTTTTTTCCATTCTCTCACCAAACAAGGAGGCTCTTCTCTAGTTTTCAGGAAGAGCCTTTCCCCCCTCCCTCCTCTCCACTTCCTATGAACCAAATGAGTCCCAAGGGTACTAACTTTAAATCATTCCAGCTCTAGAAATCCTAGTGTAAATGCCTTCTTGTAACTTCGCAAATATTTTTATGTAGTCGTGTTTTTCTTGCTTGTGGTGTGCAGTCCCTATTTGATATGTAAACATGGAGTGACATGAAAAATAGAGGAATAGGAAGAGTCTAAATATTATTATGTAATAAAATTTGAGCTTAATAATTGAAATGAAAAATCTAAAAGGAAGTCTATGAGAAGGAAAAACATTTGTAACAATGCTCCACTCCCCAATCACATCACTGGTGCTTGGTATTTGGTTGGTTGATATATGGGTTCCATCAATCATCCATGCGACCCTGCTTATGCAAGTCCATCAATTGTCTTGGGGCACTGGTACTGCATGTGGAAAATGGGATGGTGTTGGGAAGCAGCACCACCAGAGGCGGACCGCCCGGGGGCAAGGGGGGGCCTTGGTCCCCCTAATTTTTTTGTAAACCACTCTAAACCTTAGATTTGTTTAGGATAAATTTCTATATAATAAGTATTTGGCCCCCCCTCAAATTCCTCAAAAACAATCCCAAAAAAGCGGTAAAAAATCCCAAATCGAGTCTTATTAAAAAAAAATCAGTGAAAAACATTTTCTAAAAAACTTTAAAAAAATGGAGAACAACTCACCTGGACTTGAGAGAGGTGCCGCCATCTCCTCCAAAATCCGGAAGCCCAAACCCATCCGGCACCCGCCGGCCATCGCCACCCCGACACAGGTCATCCGTTGTCGCTGCCCTCACAGCCCCACCGCGGTCTGGCCGCTCAAGCTATTCTACTAAAGAAAAGAATTCAACCAACGACCAGTTATGGCACTGCCCGGTACCTCCCCTTACCCCTAGATCCCAGAGCAGCAAGGTTCGCTCCTGTCTACCCCCTCTCTAGGCCCTCTCCATTGCTTGTCGGAGCTTGGACGACTGGCCCAAGGCCAGCTACGACGATGTCGGTGAGTGGGCTCAGCCCCCTTCGTTGCTTTGCCAACGGTCGGGCTGCCGCTCTGTCGGAGAAGGTTCGAGCCGCGGGCCGTCGTTGACCCGAAGAACTAGAGAAGCCCTCCGTGATCGGTGACTCCATCTATCTCTGACCTCGACGGCTCGACATCTCTAGAGACCGAAGTTTGGACTCCAGAGTGATCCAAAAGGTAATTTTTCTTTGTTCTTTTATGGTTGTGGGCTATGGGGGAGTTGGTGGGCAATGGGCCAGTGAGCTCATTTGTTTTACGATTGGCTATCTAAATCCAAATCCCATTACTTTAAGCACGACATGCTAATTAATATCTCTAAAAATATTATAAATGATTTAAAAAATTTATGTAGAATGTACAACATTATCCTTATAACTTGTAAGTTATAAAGGTCTTTGTTCTCCACTTCTTGGGCAGTCCCAATGACCTAAACACAACAACCTCGACTGCTATAATTTTTTTATATATTTTTTCTATTATTTTAAAAAACTAAGTTTATGATTGTAATTTTGCTTTTTTATAATCTCTTCTTTTTTCTTGTTTTTTTTTTCGGGGAGAGGTCGGGAGGGGATTACCAAATGCAATATTTCTCTTCATGTTGGATGTTATATTTCTTCTTGGGAAAGAATTAATATCTATTTCATAATATAGGTTCATCATGGGTAGAAAAATTAGTGATTTTTTTAAGAAAAAAGTAGCAAAAAAAATTGATGGTGGAGTTACGCAGTCTGCACCTAAGATTGAGGCTGAGATTGAACTTCATCAACCAATTTCAAGAACAGATACTATTTCTACAAAAGAAAAGTCATCTAAAAAAATAATGTTGGAACCAATTATATTGATATTAATGAATTGGAAAGATATCTTGGAATGCCCAAACAAATTTGGGAATATCTTGTGAATCAACACGATGAAATTCGACGTGCCTATATTAGTTTTGGTCCTTATCAGCCAATATTGGACAAGTATGATCCCGATTTAGAAAATCATCGCAGACATTTTCAATCATATTGGTTCAATCAGCATCCTAGTTGGCTCGAATATTCTCCAATTACAAATGCTATTTATTGTTTTGTTTGCTATCTCTTTTCAAAACTAAGTGAAAGAAAAAGCAAATTTGTAGAAGGTGGATTTCAAAATTGGAAAAAAAGTAAATGATGAAGATAATTGTGCATTTCTTAGACGTGGGAAAAAAATTTGAATTCCTCATATAATATTGTTACGAAGAGCTATCATGATCTGATAAATGAGAGGTAACATATTCAAAAAATAATTGACAAGCAAATCTTTGAACAAATTGCTCGAAGTCGTTTACAGCTCAAGGTCTCAGTGGATGCAATTAGATGGTTTACATTTCATCAAAATTGAGGTAATTTTTTGAACTACTCAAGATTTTGGCATGTTATAATGAGAATGTTGGGAAAGTTGTTTTGGAAAATGCTCCTAGTTATGCTTCTTATAATTCACCAAAGATATAAAAAAAATTCTACAAAATTTTACAAGAAAATTAAGAAGAGCCATAAAGGATGAAATTGGTGATGCCAAATATTGTATAATTATTGATGAAGCTCGAGATGAATCAAGAAAAGAACAAATGGCTATTGCTTTGGGATTTGTTGATAAGAATGGATTCATAAAAAATCGATTCTTTGATATTATCCATGCTTTAGAAATAGTTTCTTCGATTCTTAGAGATGCTATTTATAATGTTCTCTCAAGAAATAATTTAGGCATTAAACATATTAGAGGTCAAGGTTATGATGGGGCTAGCAATATGCGTAGTGAATGGAATTGTTTGAAAGTTTTGATTAATAATGATTGTCCATATGCTTATTATATCTATTGTTTGGTTTTATAGACTTCAATTAGCATCGATGGCTGCATCAAGAGAGGTTGTTATTGTTCATCAATTTTTCAATGATTTGTTAAATATTGTTAATATTGTAAATGCATCTACGAAACGTCATGATGAATTGTGAGCAAGATAAGTAGTTGACATTACAAATTCATTAGCCATTGATGAACAGGGGCGGAGTACATCAACTTTTCCAGGAGGCCAAAAAATATTAATAAATAATTAATAAAAAATATTATTTTTTATAAATATTATTTGAATTGAATTTGACGTTGTTTTATTGAGCTGAATTCATCAATAATAGAATCTACTGTAAAATTTTCCTTTTCAATATAAGTAAATAATCGACAAGAAAGTCGTATTCCATCTTGTTGCGCAATCTGGTTTTGACAATCTTTATTGCTGAAAATGCTCTCTGTAGTAGCAATTGAAACTGGAAGAGTCAATACTAGACGAATCAATCTATCAATGAGCGGATAAATATCTGATTTTCTTGTTCTCACCAATTCTTGACATAATTATGAAATTGTAGACATATTTTGGAACTCAAGATTTTTTGAAACATCAATATAATAATATTATAATTGATTTGTCAAAAATCTTCTTTCATTCTCACTGAAGTCTTCTGGATAAAATTTCTCTGCAAGCTGATATATACTCTCTAAATTGAATAACTTGTAATTATCTCAAGGATCCAAAGCACTGCTAAGAATTAATAATTCAACTGTATCATCATTGAATCTACTAAGTAATTAATGTAATTGAGTATCAATAGTAGCATTAAATATATCAACCCGAAAATGATGCTCATTTGTAATATCACTTTGTCGAGGATCTTGACTACCACGCTTATAAGTAGCAGTCATATCTGGAACATCAATATCATATTTTTCATAAAATAGTATCACATTGTCTAATAAACTTCCATCTATCTTCTCTTAATTTTTGAAATAAAATCTTTGTACTTTTTACCAAATGCATTGCATTGAGAATGTCTTGGAACTTTCTTTGTAAAGCTTGACAAAGATCATCAGTTATTTCTAAAATTTTTAATATCAAATGCAATATAAAAATAAATTGAAGTGATATCAAGTAATGTAATGCATCATCGGCATCTCCACGTTGAACATAACCAACTCCATCGCGAGTAATATTCTCAAGAATAGAACAGATAACTTAGAAAATGTTTTTTAAGCTACGAATAGAATTTAAATATGAACTCCATCTAGTCTCACCAGATCTTTGTAAATTGCTAATTTGATTTTGCCCGTTTCCAAATTCAAGCTCTTCAATGGCTAATGAATTTGTAATGTTGGTTACTTGTCTTGTTCTCAATTTATCATGATGTTTTGTAGATGCATTTAGAATATTAACAATATTCAGCAAATCATTGAAAAATTGTTGAACAATAATAACCTCTCTTGATGCAGCCACCAGTGCTAATTGAAGCCTATAAGCCAAGCAGTGGATATAATAAGTATATGGACAATCATTATTAATCAAAGCTTTCAAACCATTCCATCCACCATGCATATTACTAGTTCCATCATAATCTTGATCTCTGATATGTTTAATGCTTAAATTATTTCTTGAGAGAACATTATAATAGCATCACTAAAAGTTGAAGAAGCTGTTTCTAGAACATGGATAATATCAAAGAATCATTTTTTTATGAATCTATTCTTATCAACAAATCTCAAAACAATAGTCATTTCTTTTTTTGATTCATCTTGAGCTTCATCAATAATTATATAATATTTGGCATCACCAATTTCATTACTTATGGCTCTTTTTACTTTTCTAAAAAAAAATTGTAAAATTTTTTTTTATATCTTTGGTAAAGTATAAGAAGCATAATTAGGAGCATTTTCCAAAATAACTTTTCCAATATTCTCATTTTAACATGCCAAAATCTTGAGTAGTTCAAGAAAATTATCTCAATTTTTTGAATTTGGATATTCATCGTGTCCTCGAAAAGCACAAGCTTGAAATGTAAGCCATCTAATTGCATCCATTAAGATCTTGAGCTGTAAACGATTTCGAGCAATTTGTTCAGAGGTTTGCTTATCAAATATTTTTTAAATATGCTGCCTCTCATTTATCAGATCATGATAGCTCTTCATAGCAATATTATGTAAGGAATTCAGATTTTTTTAACATGTCCAAGAAATGCACAATTATCTCCATCATTTACTTTTTTCTAATTTTGAAACCCACTTTTTACAAATTTGTTTTTTTTTTATCTAGCTTTGAAAAGAGAGCAAATCAAACAATAAGCAGCATTTGTAGTTGGAGAATATTCAAGCCAACTAGGATGCTGATTGAACCAATATGATTGAAAATGTCTGCGATGATTTTCTGAATCAATGAGATCATACTTGTCCAATATTGGCCGATAAGGACCAAAACTAATATAGGCATGTCGAATTTCATCACGTTGATTCACAGGATATTCCCAAATTTGTTTACGCATTCCAGGATCTCTTTTGAATTCATTGATATCAATATAATTGGTTCCAACATTTATTTTTTAGATGGCATTTTTTCTGTAGGAATAGTATCTGTTCTTGAAATTAGTTGATGAAGTTTAATCTCAGCCTCAATCTTAGGTGCAGGCTGCGTAGCTCCACCATCAATTTTTTTGCTATTTTTTTCTTGAAAAAATCACTAATTTTTTTATTCATAATGAACCTATAATATGAAGCAGATATCAATTTTTTTCCAAGAAGAAATATAATATCCAACATAAAGAGCAATATTGCATTTGGTCATCCCCCTCCCGGCCTTCCCTTCCAAAAAAACAAGAAAGAAGAAAAAAGCACGAAATCAGAGAAAAGCAAAATTACAATCATAAACCTAGTTTTTTTTTTTAAAAAAAAAAAAAATTATAGCAATCGAGGTTGTGTTTAGGTCATTGGGACGCCCAAGAAGTGGAGAACCGAGACCTTTATAACTTACAAGTTATAAGGATAATGTTGTAGATCCTATATAAATTTTTTAAATCATTTATAATATTTTTAGAGATATTAATTAGCATGTCGTGCTTAAAGTAATGAGATTTGGATTTAGATAGCCAGGGGCCTAGGACAGAACAGCAGAATGAATGAGCTCACTGGCCCACTGCCCACCAACTCCCCCACAAGCCACAACCATAAAAGAATAAAGGAAAATTACCTTTTGGATCGTTCTGGAGTCTAGACTCCGGTCTTTGGAGACGTCGAGCCGTCGAGGTCAAAGAGATGAAGACGGAGTCATCGGTCACGGAGGGCTTCTCTAGTTCTCCGGGTCAATGGCAGCCCATACCTTCTCTGGCAGAGCGGTGGCCCGATCGTCGATAAAGCAGCGAAGGGGGTAGAGGCCACTCACCGACGTCGTCGTAGCTGGCCCTGTACGTCAGTCGTCAAAGCTCTGGCGGGCGATGGAGAGGGGCTTGAGAGGGGGTGACAGGAGTGAACCTTGCTACTCTGGGATCTAGGGGTAACGGGAGGTGTCGGGGAGCACTGGAACTGGTCGTTGGTCGAATTTTTTTCTTTAGTGGAACAGCTGGAGCGGTCCGGCCGTGGTGGGGCTATGGGTGCAGTGGCAGCGGGTGACCTGTGTCGGGGATGGCAGCGGCCGGCTAGTGCCGGGTGGGTTTGGGCTTCCGGATTTTGGAGAAGGAGATGGCGACGCCTCTTCCAGGTCTAGGTGATGACTCTGTTTTTTTTTTACAAGGTTTTTTAGGAATTTTTTTCACCGATTTTTAAAAAAATAAGACTTGGTTTGGAATTTTTGAGGGATTGTTTTTGAGGATTTTGAGGGAGGCCAAATACCTATTATATGGAAATTTATCTTAAACAGATCTAAGGCATAAAGTGATTTACAAAAAATTTAGAGGGGCCAAGGTCCCCTCTTGCCCCCCAGCGGTCCGCCTCTATTGATGAGCTTGAATCTGGAAGCTGGCAAAATCAGATTAGCAGTTTATAAATACCTGGTGAGACTAGATGGAGTTCATATTTGAATTCTTTTCGTAGCTTGAAAAAGTTTTTCTCAATTATTTGTTCTATTCTTGAGGATATTACTCGTGATGGAGTTGGTTATGTTCAACGTGGAGATGCTGATGGTGCATTACATTAGTTGACATCATTTTAAATTATTTTTATATTATATTTGATGATAGAAATTTTAGAGATAACTGATGATCTTTGTCAAGCTTTACAAAGAAAGTCCCAAGACATTCTCTATGCAATGCATTTGGTGAAAAGTACAAAGGTTTTACTTCAAAAATTAAGAGAAGATGGATGGACGAGTTTATTAGACAATGTGATACTATTTTGTGAGAAATATGAGACTGATGTTCCAGATATGATTGCTACTTATAAGCGTGGTGGTCGAGGTCGTCGGTAAAGTGATATTACAAATGAGCATCATTTTTGGGTTGATATATTTAATGCTACTATTGATACTCAATTGCATGAATTACATGATAGATTCATTGATGATGCAGTTGAATTATTAATTCTTAGCAGAATTTTGGATCCTAGAGATGGTTACAGATTATTCAATTTAGAGAGTATATATCAGTTTGGAGAGAAGAGGTCGTCGACAAAGTGATATTACAATTGAGCATCATTTTCGGGTTGATATTGTTGCCGTCCAGATCGTCATGGCCCGTAGCTGTTGATGGTGGCGTCGGGGATCGCGCGCCCGCCTGCCGGGGATGCCTCCGGTGCCTCGGGACCTGCAAGAAACAATGTCAGTGACCCGGGCCGGGATTCCGGCGGGGGTGCTTCGACAGTCAAGTCAGTGACGATTCAGGAGAACAGATCCTCCTGGTCGAGCCCCTCTGGATGAGCTTCACGCTAGGAGTGAGTGTGGTGTATGAAAGATGAAAGTGAGCTGGGAGAGGTGGTCGCCGAGGTGGTCCGATCCCCCAATCTGGCCTCTCCCTTTTTTTCTGTGTTTGCTCTGGTTGTTTTTGTTGTTACATCTCTTTGGGCTTACCCTGGCTGGGTTTTTACTTTGGCTTGCCTTGGGATCTCTCCATGCTATCGGGCGTGTGCGACGAGGTATCGTGCCATAGACGGGACACCTTTTATGTCAGATGATTGGGGAAGCTTCTGCTTCTGACATTCCTTCTACTGGAAATCTGGCAGGGCCTCGGTTGGCGGGCCGCCGTTCTCGAGACCCGTGCCCTCCGGTTGGGTCTTTTCCTCGGTCGTACGGCAGGTCGGTGGAGTGGCGCCTTGATGTGAGTTTCCTTTCTTTCTGGTGTGAGCGACGGCCGTGGGCATTAATGGCGGCATGGCGAGCGCTGCTGTATGGCCCTCTGCTTCTGACATTCCTTCTATTGAAAATCTGGCAGGGCCTCGGTTGGCGGGCCGCCGTTCTCGAGACCCGTGCTCTTCGGTTGGGTCTTTTTCTCGGTCGTACGACAGGTCGGTGGAGTGGCACCTTGATGTGAGTTTTCTTTCTTTCTGGTGTGAGCGACGACCGTGGGCATTAATGGCGGCATGGCGGGCGCTGCTGTACGGCCCTCGGGAGATTCGCCGTTGTCCTTGGAGAGGAGGCGCCGCACTCTTGGTGGTTGGTGTCTCTGTCTGAGTCGGGGACCGAGCTGGAAAGATGGGGCCCGCTTTCGGTGGGCCCGCTTCCAGGTGGCTTGGCTGGGCGGTGGAGGGCCGAGCTTAACTCCAGACCAGCGAAGCTCGGCTTCGGATGAGCTCGACCTGACTGAGATGGACGGGGTGCCGACCAGCCCGGGGGATCCGATCTCGGGGGGGCTTCTCGTGGCGGAAGAGACTTGAGCTCGACTCTTGACCACGGGGCTCGACCTCGAGGGGTCCGCCTCGAATGGTGGCTTGTGCTCGGCTCCGGCCTAGGCATCCCGACTTGGCGGGGACCAACCTCACAGAGGACGGAGCTCGGCTTCAGCGGGCGGCCTCGTTGCTCCAGGGGTGCTCAGCCCGGCGAAGGGGCTCATGGTGGGAATCCACCGTGGCGCCCGATGAGGGCTCCACGTCAGTCTGTCCGTGCCACGTCATCGATCTAGCCACATCAGATATATTTAATGCTACTATTAATACTTAATTGCATGAATTACATAGTAGATTCAGTGACGATGCAGTTGAATTATTAATTCTTAGCAGTCCTTTGGACCCTAGAGATGGTACAAGTTATTCAATTTAGAGAGTATATATCAACTTGTAGAGAAATTTTATCCAGAAGACTTCAGTGAGAATGAAAGGAGATTTTTGAGAAATTAATTACAACATTATTATATTGATGTTTCAAAGAATCCTGAGTTCCATAATATGTCTACAATTTTAGAATTATATCAAGGATTGGTGAGAACAAGAAAATCAAATATTTATCCGCTCATTGATAGACAGATTCGTTTAGTATCGACTCTTCCAGTTTCAACTGCTACTACAGAGAGCATTTTCAGTAATGAAGATTTTTAAAACCAGGTTGCGCAACAAGATGGAAGACGACTTTCTTGCCAATTATTTAATTACTTATATTGAAAAGGAAATAGCAGAAAATTTTACAGTAGATTCTATTATTGATGAATTTAGTTTTATAAAACAACGTCGAATACAATTCAAATAATATTTATAAAAGACCATATTTTTTATTGATTATTTAGTAATATTTTTTGGGTTTTCTCGAAAAAGTTAGTGTGGTCCATCCCTGAGCACCACCTATGGAAACGGAAGAAGTAGATATGATTTGATTAGTTAAGATTGTGGATAATTCTGTGATAGATAATGTAAATAATTGAATTTTTCAAATTAATGATTTAGTTGTGAATATATTATTTGGGATTGTGATCGGAGTTTCGTATCGAGCAGGCTAGGTTGGGCTCAACCTAGGGTACTGCACTGATTTTCTAGGCCTGATCTTGGCCAATCTAAGCCATTAGGCCTCTTTCCTAGGCTGGCCCAATCCAGTCCGCTCCATACTAGGTTTTAGCCTATTTGGGCCAGACCTTGAGCTTTAGTAAAGCCTTTATTTTCTTCAATTGCTTTGTTGGAGGTTGAGAGGTGGGGAGGTAAGGAGGATGCGAGGAGGAAGTGAGGAGGACACAAAGATGAGGCGGAGAAGTTGGAAGGTGGAGAGGACGTGTGGAGGTTGGGAGGTGGGCAGGACGTGTGGATGCTTGGAGTATGTGAGGAGGTGGCGACGAGGTCGGGGAGGAGCAGCTGAAGAGATGCTGCCGCCTCCTTCCCCATGCTCTTCTTAATCCTGGTTTCCACACCGTCTTCTCTGAGTGCTTGCAAGAGGGTTTCAAGGGTTTTGGGCTTTTCCTTAGTGTTTTGTTGTGCTTGATGGCGGAGCAGGGAGGGAAAGGGAAGACCTCTGGCTCTGATGGCAAAGACGACGTTGGTTGTACGTGTGCGGACGTCGTGCACGGACCGTCGAGAGCACCGGTTTGGACTTCGTACAAGTTGTTGGAGGAGGAGATGGAGAGGTTGCAGAAGAGCTTCTCCAAGGTCTTAATAATGCCGGAATCGCTCATTGACGGCGCGAGGAAGAAGTGGGAGGACCTTGCGGTTACTTTCCGCAGCTTGGGTCGCCGGGTTCAGGCCATCAGGCTGGCCAAGGAGTTCCGGCAGAGAATGCAGACGAGTTTCGACCCCGAGATCTTTCCGGTGGGAGAGGACCACTTCGTCGCTCGGTTGCCTTCAAAGGATGACTGCAAGAGGGTTCTGGGGGCGAGGCCGTGGTATGTTGCCGGCTAGCTCATGGCTCTTGCTCCGTGGCAGCCGGACTTTTCACCGGAAAGAAGCCCTGTTAACTGCACGGTTGTGTGGATGAGGTTGCCCAACTTACCTCTCGAATACTGGGATGCCTCGGCGATAAGGGCTGTTGCAGGAGAGGCAGGTAAGCCTCTATCTTTAGATAATTTTACGGACCATATGAGGAAAACCGGATTTGCTAGAGTCCGGATGGAGCTTGATGCTTCAAAAGCTTTGCTGCCTGGAGTCCGGATTCAAGGAAGAAACTCGGTATTTTAGCAGCAATTTGTGTATGAGAGCATCCCGGCTGTTTGCTTCCGTTGTGGAAGCATCGGCTATCTTCTTCAGGGTTGCCCGTTCAAGGAGGAATAGGGAAAACTCAGGTTGCCAATGACCCAGTATTGGGTCATGGGAATTTTGTCGATGACCAGGGGGTCCAGATCTCTGGGGTTACGGGGTCCAACGCCATGCAGCACAGAGAGTTGCTTACCTTCGGTCCTTGGCTTACTACATCGAGAGTGCGCCCAGCTCGCCTGGGAGCACCCTCAACGATGGCTGCCTCGATGCTGGACCGTGGGAAGGCTCCGGTATTGTCTCCTGACCCACCTTCCCCTTCTCGGTCTTCCCCCACTCGCCAATCTTCTACCCCCACGTCACCGTTGGACTCTGATGGATGGCAAAAGTCATCCAAGGTGGCGAGGAGGAAGTCGCCGGTTGCCTTTGGATCAGAAGGCTCTGAGGGTGGAGGGCCATTGAAGGAGACTGGAGCAAACTTCTTCCATGCGCTGGTGGACACCATGCAGATCCTCCCTCCTGAAGAAGCCAATCGGGATCAGGGTATGGTGGACTATGGAACGATTTCGCTTAAGAGGACCAGAAGCTGGTCCAGATCTTCTTCACCATCCTCCGTGAAGCCTTCTTCGACACCTACGGGTCAGGTATGCCCTCTAGCCCCTGTGAATGTCTCTGAGGGAGTCTTTCTGGGGGTCACTAGTTCTGCTGCTCTTCCTCCGGTGATGGGGTGTTCAAAGATTAGGATGAGGGAGAGGAAAAGAGAGTGGTTGAGGGTTGAAGCCAAGGTTGGGAGGGAGGGTGAAGGCAAGTTAGGTGACTGTACGGAGGTGCGAGTTGGATCTTCTAGCGAAGGTGCCCTTTTTGCTGATAAAGAGGACGGTCCGGGGCTGAAGCCTCCTGTAGTGATTTCACCTTCTGTTCGGGAGGAGGGAGGGGGCTTTGTGGGGGAGATTGGGCCTGCCGAGGGGAGGGTAGGGCTGCTAGAGATAGCTGGGTCCGGTGATGGGACTCTAGGTTCAGGGTGTGAAAGGTTGGAGAATGTTGTATCTGGGGTTCCTGGGGTCAAGGAGATTGTTGTAGGGGATATTGTGCTTGTTGACCCCCATGAAGTGCAGGTTCACGATGGTTCTGGGAAGCTGCCACGACTGAAGGAGTTAGCAAGGATGCCAGCAATTCGACCGCAGGGTTCATCAGGCGATGCCATAAAACCGATGGTGGGTCATACACAGAGGGCAGAAGGGAAGTTACCTATGACTGACGAAAAGGTGGTTCCAGGAGAAGATCCTCATGTGTCAAGCCAGCCTCCTTTTTTTTTTGAAAACTGACTTTGTAGCCACACAGGGGGGGCATGCAAATGTTTGTGACAGGGTCAAAAATGCCCTGGGGATCATTGCAGAAACCAGTCAAGGGGAACAGTTAGTCAACGTTCCAGTTAGGCAATCTAGTGTAATGAAGGGAAAGGAGGTCGGACAGGGGTCCGAGCCTCGTATCTGATCCTGTTCTTATGAAACTTTTTGTCTGGAATGTAAGGGGGGCGAACAAACCCTCCTTTCTACTTATCATAGATATCTTCAATTACATCATCCACAGATATGTTTTTTGCTTGAGACTAGGATTGCTGGTCCTAATCTGCAAGGTTTTAGGCGTCTCTTTCCTAGAGACTGGGGTTTTTATTCTGTGCCTTCTCAGGGTCGGGCTGGGGAAATTATTGTCAGCTGGGATGCTACGGCTGCCAGTATTGATATTTTCCACTGATCTTTTCAGCTCGTGGCTATTGTTGTTTCTGAACCTCATCGACCCTTCTGGCTCCTCCGTGGAGTGTATGCAAGCACTTCCTACAGAGAAAGGAGAGTGGTCTGGGAGGAAGCCTCTGCTTTAATCAACCAGGGAATCCTTACTGTTGTTGCTGGAGATTTCAATACTATTGAAAGGAAAGAGGACAAGCGTGGTGGTAGACCCTTTATTCCGGATGTTAGCACCAGGGAATTTTCCAATTTTATCCAGGATTGTGGCCTGATTGACTTAGGCTTTCAGGGTCCTCGTCATACCTGGTGCAACAACCGGACTGGTCAGGCCAGAGTCTGGGAGAGTCTTGATAGATATTTTGCTACGCCATCCTGGCTCTCTCTTTTTTTGGATTATAATGTTCGCCACCTGAGCAGAATTGTATCTGATCATGCCCCCATTCTTCTCTCTATAACTGCCCCCCTCCCAGATCCAGGCCTTTTAGATTTGAGAATTTATGGCTATCTTATCCTAAGGCCAAGGAGATAGCAAGGGAGGTTTGGCGCATGTTGGTTCGGGGAGATGCGGCTCATAGGATCTCCTGGAGACTACTGCTGCTGAGGAGACGCCTTCTTTGGTGGAACAAGGTGGAGGTTGGCAAACTTATTAATCAGATTAAGATAGTTGAAGTCTCTTTCCATGATCTGCAAATCAAGGAGGATGCCCAAGGTAATTTATCTGATGATGATTTAAATTCCCTTCGGTTATCTCTTGCCCGCCATCATACCTTGCTTCAAAATCAGGAAGTCCTTTGGAGGCAAAAATCCAGAATTTAATGGTTGAGGGAAGGGGACAGGAATACCCGTTTCTTTCATCATGCGATCGTGATAAGGAGTTACACCAATACTATTCGAGCCATTTATTCTGACCAGGAGGGCTGGATAGAGGACGAGGCTGACATTCGGAGGCAATTCCTCCACTACTTCGAATCCAGGTGGACTGTTCCTAATCCTATTTGTCCTTTCATCTTTCCAGAACCCCCCACACTTCCGTTACTGCTATCCAGAATTTTGAACTCCTGAATCAGGTTAATGAGCATGAAGTCAAATCCACCCTGTGGTCCCTAGCGGAGGACAAAGTCCCCGGCCCTGATGGTTTCCCTCATTTTTTCTTTCGGTCTTTCTGGGATGTTCTGAGGGCTGACATGGTTGTGCTGTTCAACTTTTTTTTAATATGGCCACCATGAATCCCAACTAGAAACAGACATTTATTGCCCTCATTCCGAAAAGAAGGGACCCTTCCTTGCCTTCTCACTTTCGGCCTATCAGTCTCTGCAATACTTCTTATAAAGTGTGTGCTAAATTATGGACGAACAGGATGAGACTGATTCTCCCGAATCTAATTAGTCCTGAGCAAGCATCTTTTATAGGAGGTCGCAACATCTCTGATAATATTCTCATCGTCCAGGAATTTATGATTGATCTTCATTGAGCATCGCAGCACCATAGCTTGATAGCTATCAAGCTTGATATGGAGAGGGCCTACGACTGTGTTGACTGGACCTTTCTTTGCAAATCCCTGGAGCACTTTGGCTTTCACTCTTCCTGGGTCTCAAAAATTATGGCTTGCATTAATGCTCTGGCTTTCTCTATTTTAATCAATGGATCCCCCATGGAATTCTTTCAATCGTCCCACGGCCTCCGACAAGGTTGTCCTCTGTCCCCTTATTTATTTATCATTTTTGCTGACTTTCTATCCAGATCCCTGTCGGCGGCAGCTCGGGATTCTCGAATCCAACCTTATATTTTTGTGCCCGGAACCATCCCGGTTTCTCATCTCCTTTTTGCAGATGATTGTTTACTACTTGGTCGGGCTTCTTTATCTAATGCCAGGGGACTCAGGACAGTAGTCGAGCACTACTGTTATATTTCTGGTCAGAGGGTTAATTTCAACAAATCTGGAATTTATTTCAGCCTCAAAATTGCCTATACTCTTCGGTGTAGGATAATTGATATGTTGGGTATTCGGGAGCGTCACGGACCTCTCCAGTATTTGGGAATACCCATATCTGGTGCTAGACTCGCCAACCAGGATTGTTTACCTTTACTTATGTTGCAGACAGGATTACAGGATGGCAGGCCAGATCCCTTTCTGTGATGGGGAGGCTTACTCTTATCCGCTCTGTCCTTGCCTCGCTCCCTGTTTATATGCTCTCCAACTCTTTCATCCCGAAGGGAGTGATTACCAAGATGGAGCAGATGATCAGGTCCTTCCTCTAGGATTCCTCCTTTGATAGGCGGAGGATTCATCTGATGAGATGGGACGTTGTTTGCACTCCTACTCACTCTGGTGGCTTGGATATTTCCTCTCTCCTGTGAAGGAGAGAGGCGTTCTTGACCAGACATGCTGTCAGATTCTTATTATGTCCTGATACTATGTGGTCCTCTTTCATGAGGGCCAAATATGGAGATATCCCTATAGACCCTGGAGACTGTCCTCGTCCTCCTAGGAAGTCATCGGTTCTTTGGCGTGACTTGCTTGCTAGAGCTCCGACTGTTATCCCTCACATCTCATGGGTGGTGGGGGATGGCCGATCCATCAGATTCATGTATGACCTCTGGATTTCAGACATTTCTCTGATTCGGTGGCCTATCTTTATCTCGGTTTTCGCACCCCTCTCCATGACTATTGCTGACCTTCGGCGATCGGGACTGCCTGCCTGGGATACGGACGTGGTTTTCACTATATTTGGCACTATTCTTGAGGCCAGGGTCCTCTCCATTCCCCTTCCTGTTCACACTTGCCCTGATATCAGAGTTTGGCGATACACGACGTCTTCTCGGGTTCCTATCTCTGACATCATTGGATGGACTCAGGCCAATCAGCATTATTCCAGGAGCTATCACTGGATTTGGACTTTGCCAGTTCATCCTAGGGTCTCTCTCTTCATTTGGAAGCTCGCTTGGCATCGCCTCCCCACTTGCGAGCTTCTCAGCTCTAGGGACATCCATATCCCTCCAGATTGTCCTTTCTGCGGGATGCCATCCGAGTCTCAGACACATGCTATCTTCCATTGTTCTCGTGTGACGACTATTTGGACTTTGGCAGGCTTCTATGACCCTACTGTCTTATTCGACATCATGCCTGCTGCCTTTTCATGTTCTACTTCGGACGACTCCTAAGCTCCAGGTATCCTTTATTGCTTATTTGGCTTATTATATTTGGATGTTCAGAAACGACCGGATCTTTGCAGAGATCAGCTCCTTTCCGCGGATGATCGTCAAGAGAGCTAGGACTGCTGCTATGGAGTATTGTAGATCTACTTTGATGACGACGGAATCCTGGGGTTCCTTTTCTGCTCCTCGAGCGACCCGGAGGGTTTTTATCTCTTGGGAACCCCCTCCTCCGTCTTTTGTCACGGTCACCTTTGACGGGAGCTTTCGCGGCAGGATGAGTGGAGCAGGATTTGTTATTAGGGACTCGTCTGGGATTCCTTGCTATCGGAGGCATCTCACTTATGGACTCCTCCGTTCCGACTCGAGCTTTATGCTGCTTGGGCTGGAATTAAGTATGCCCGGCATGTTCTCCATCTCGATCGTCTGGTTATAGAGGGTGATTATGCTATCGTTATTTCTTGGATCTCGCATTCTTCTTCTACGACTGCGGATCACCCTATAGTCAGGGATATTAGACTTATGCTGTATGGTTGTCGATCTCTGACTATTAGATACATATATAGGGAGGCTAATTCGGCTGCAGACTGGGTAGCCTCCTATGTAGCTCAGCATACGGGGTTTGTTTTGTTGTCCGACTGGCGCTCGACCCCTGTATAGTTTAGGGATGTTATACTTTCAGACTTTTCAGGTTATATTCGCCTTCGTTCTGTAAAATGAATACACCACTTTATCCAAAAAAAAAAAAAAAAAAAAAAAAAATCTTGATACAACGGATTAGGGAATGATAGGGATTCAATGTGGAGGGATAGGGATAGTGAAGTAAAATTGACATGATGTAGGGTACTTAAGATAGTAAAATTGTATATTATATAGTGTATTTATTAATTTTAAATTTATACCATTGGGTTTAGGCCCAAGCCAGGCCAGGTTGGTGTAAACCTGAGCCTGGTCTGTTTAAAAGATGGGCTTGATTTTTAGGCCTACTCCGACCTACTGAGTTGAAAAATGAGGCCCAAGCTAGTTTTAAAGGTGTCTGCTCGGGATATGAGCAAAAGTTTAATTGTTAATGAACGAAGCTTGAAAGAAATGTGTGTTTTTTGTTTTCTGCGGAACTACCTTTACTAATAATTGTTGTGGTAAAACTGTCCATGAACCAAATAGTTTTCATCCGAGGGTAATTTTGGTAGACTGAAATAATTAAATATGCTCATTTTGAGATACTTTAGGTAATTGGATATTTAGAGTTGTAAACTTTGATGGTTACTTTTGATGCATTGATGGTTACTTTGGTGAACTTCTAAAGTTCTCTCTATAGACGGCATGAGTAGACTATTCTGGTATCATTCTTACGTAAAAATTATGGCAGATTGGGGCAATTCATGCATGATGATCATTCTAAAGGTGATTCTTGAGTTAGCAGTTGACAAAAATTTGTATATGTATGTTATTCTTCAGGATGATATGGCTAGGCCTGGGCAAGGTCCTCGTCCTGCTGGAGCTGCTAATTTGGGCCGCCCATGATGAAGTGCCTGGCTATCCAAAGAATGTTCCCGGTACTTGATTCCTCGGGCATCTTGAACAATCTCTCCTCCACAAGAGATTGTGGACTTGATGTAGCAATTAGAAATTAATTCAATTATGTGATTGGGATTTTGTTTTTTGATCAAATTTTAAGTGTCTGTATCACTTGTGGCTTTGGTTGGATGCGCTATCTTATATGACTTTGTCTTGAGCCACATCCAATTCCCATTAATAACCTGTAAATACAGGACCTGCCTTAAAATGGGTGCCGGATTGTCTGTTGGAAGCGTAGCATTCTTCGTCCTTCTCAATTTTGTTAACTTGGTGTACGGGCGTTCATTTATAATAAGTTACTATTATGTGTTCGAGTGGAAATTACTGAAGTTAGTGTTTGATGTTTGGATAAAACTCTTGGATTTGAAGGCACGGCTGTTCTGTTGAATTGTATGAACTTTATTAGTAAGGCTTCGGAGCTAAAACCGAGGTGACGTGATTTGGTCATGACATTAAAATAGGATAGGGTTCTCAAACAATCCTCAAGTTTGAGAGCTCGATAAGCCCTTGCGCGCGGAGCTTCCTTCTCAACTTTAGAAGGTAACTGTAAGGTGGATTGGCGGTGATGTTAGATGAATGGATATTTTACTGTTGTTTAGGGTATGGTTTGGTGTAGGAAAGTAAATTTTATTAGATTATCAAGTTTGGTATGGTACGAAAAAGAAAGGGAAAGGGATGGTTAAAAAAAAAATTATGTTTAATTTTTTAAAGATAAAATAAATACCGTAAAAGAGTGGAATTTGATAATTTTTTAAATAATAATAATTTATATTTAACAAACATGTGTTCAATAAATTATGTATATAATCAATGTATTTATTTTGATATTTTTATAAATTTATTCAATAAAAAATGTATAAAATAATTAAAATATAAATATATATAGTTATTATATAAATATTGATAGGAGATGATAATATTATTTTGATATTAATTTTTTTTTATTAGGTAGATATATTTATAAATTTGAATTATCTTTAATTAAATATGGTAATCAATTTTTTTAAAAAAAACTTAATCAATCAAATATAATAAATTTTAATTTTTTAAATAGCTAATTTTTAGAAATTGTTGGAATAATTTATGTATCAAACTGATCTCAAGTCTCAAAGATCGGATTTATGTATCCGATGGGGAAGATCAAGGTAGACTTGAGATGACTTCGCTTATTTGTTTTGGCTTCGTGCTGTCATGTTCAATTCAGATTCAGGGGTAGAAGATCATGACTCCACGGCAAGAAAAATTGAATCCGTTATGTTGCTAGCGTGGGTGATTTCTTCTTATCCTCTGAAATTAACCATCCTTTTGAAAAATCGAGTGCATGGTACTTCCTCGAAGATCTGCGGGGGGCGTGGTTGGTTCTCACGAAGACGCGAGGATTGGTGGCTTCCAGCTTTTCTTTTTAATAAATATATGAATAAATAAATAAATAAAAAGGTCAAACACTCAAACGGTATCGAAGCTGATGGCCTGGATCCATGATTCTTGTGGCAACACTCTTTGTACTGCTGACGACGAGCCACCAAGGTGTCTGAAAATACACTCTCCGATCGGGATCTTATTAGATGAGAGAAGTAAACAAGGACTCCAAATATTCCTGCCGGTTAAACCCCTTTTTTTTTTTTTTTGATAAACCCTTTTGGATGAGGTCAAATAACCGAAAACAGCACGTCTCTTGATCCCCTCTATTCATCTCACCCCTCACAGCCCATCTACCCTCTTTTCCTTTGTCGGGAAGGTCTGGGATGAAGTTTTTGACCGCTCTACAAGAGGAAATTTCATTCAGTTTGAAGACCATCGATCATAGAACTGCTTCTAAAGCCACTGGCTATCAGCAGGTCACCAATTCATGGAATATGTGGCGGCAAGGATAACACCGAACACTTTCATCAGGCCAAAAAACAAAAAAAAAGAAGACGACATTGGAAACGAGCGTGGGGTATGGCCGTATGGGGTGGTGGCTGGAGGTCGCAAAGGGTTGAGGGATCGGGATAGGCCGTAGGTGGGAGGCGAGAGAGGATGCGAGGAATAAAGAAGCACAGAATTAGTTAGGTATCCTGTGAAGGCGAAGGGTTATCCTTTCTTTTTCTTGGAGAGTTTGTTTCGTGTAGACAAAAGATCCCTCTATCTATGCCGTGTCCTTTGAAAAGATTGGTGTGACGCATAACAAAGTTTGCCTAACATCTAGTAAATGTCTTTGTATTTACTTAAACAGACCAAGCAAGCTGTTTCAGGATTTTTGATCGAAATAATATATAAAAAAATATATTTATCAAAGCATCGCTGTTTTTTTTATTTATGGATCTAGATGATTTTGATCACGTGTTTTTCCTACGTGACAGGATTATTTGGACGCATGGCATGAAAGATGAAATGCGGGTTGGTTTCACGAATTTTGTACGAAATCATGGATTGAACCCGTAATTTTAGTCGACGAGGCATCTGAAAATACGGGTTAGCCTCGTGAATTCAGAGTGAAAATACGGGTTCAACCCGTGAATTCACTGATAAAATGTGGGCTCAACCCGCAATTTCTGTAGATTGGATCCGGGCCAGTTTATATTGAAAACGCGGGTTGAACCCGCGATTTCATAAAAACGAACCCGCGTTTTCATGAAATTGCGGGTTCAACCCACGATTTACGGTTATCGAGCCGGATTTGGAAGTAGGTTTAAAGGAAAACGCGGGTTGAACTCGCGATTTCATGAAAACGTGGGTCCAACCCGCAATTTCAATTAGAATTAAATTTTTTTAAAAATATATGAAATCTCAATTTTATTTTTATTGAATAAATAGTTATGTTTGTTAATTTAATAAAAGAAATTAGGATTTACATATTATGATTTAGGGTTTAGGGTTATAGGGGTGGAATTGGTCCGGGCCATCCTGAAATCGGGTCGGGTTTTGGGCTAGTTTTTAAAAAAATCGGACCCGGCTTTGGGCCTTAAAATAAAGTTTATTTAGTTTTCGGACCGGCATCGGGCACCCCTTTGGCTTAGCTCAGACCGATCCAATTTTGATTTACAAATAAGTCCGGGAAAGAGCCGATCCCGGTCCGCAATTAAGTCCGATCCAACTGTCCCGACCGACACCCCTCCCTTGCTGACTCTGACCTACTTATAGTCATAGAATATAATTTATTAAAATAATTTCATAATATTATTTTTATTAATTTTAATTTTTTTTCTACTAATTAATAATTTTTTTAAAATTTTAAAAGGACTATTATTTTTTTAAATTATTTTGTTAATCCGTATATTTCTATATAATCCAATCCTTTTTAAGAAATTAGGATTTACGTATTAGGATTTAGGGTTATAGGGGTGGAACTGGTCCGGTAACAACGTACAGTGTAATAAGTTTAAACAATGAAAAAGTAAAATACAAAATGTGATGATAACAATTACAAAATGTGATAATACCGTGTAATAAGTTCAAACAATGAAAAAATAAAATACAAAAATCCTAAGTCCCACATGGTGGCTGTCTCTTTCTACGTGCAGGTTGTTGTCGACAAGGTACTGGCTCCGCCTCACTCGATTCCTGATGCTCTATAGGATCCTGTACATTAGGAAATACATGCAATGCAGATACATGATGCGATGACCCCTCGCCTATATGCCATCCTCCTCCATGTCCTAAGTAATCAGGATGCATCAGATAGTCCGATCCAACAGCGCACTCAAAATATGCAGTAGCATCCTCTGTAGATGTGAACTATCTCAAATCCTCATGGAAGAAACTACCCGTGGACATATATGGATCGTACTCCGGCATCGAAAAGGGAGAGGTACCGAATCATCGAGTACCTCGTGTGTGCTGAGCAGGAGGAGGTGCTGTCGATGTAGATGCATATCGATAAGGCTCTGAAGTCTTTGTCGTCCTCCCGAGCAAATCCTCATAACTGGACACGTGCATACTCACCAACAATATCAAGAGTCGACTGACATATGTCCTGTATACTCTGTGAGGACGTCGCTATGGAATCTGGCCGAGCAAGCTGATATATCGTCGCAATGCCAATGGTCTGAAAGTTACCAACATTTAATGAGTTAAACAAAATATGAAATATATGATAACGATGTGTAATAGCATAAATAAAACTTCATACCACATAACCATGCATCGCACCATCACGACCGAGAAATTGTCGACTGATGCCACGATACCACTGAATGTATGGATCATGATAATTTATAGCACCATCAGCAGGAGCACCATCTACAGCATGATTGTGATGGCTCTCCCATAATTGAATATACTCTCGATGTCTGCTGCTCCAATCCTGATCGAGTCGTCCTCTAAGATCGATACGATGCAGTGCATGATCTGTAACACATCGATCAGATATGACATGTCGAAAACTGAACTGTCGTATCACTCTATCAGGAAAATGCCACTCTACGATATAAAAATATATGAGTGGCACTCGACTACGCCATATATCCTGACCCTGAAGGCAGTATTCTGGTAGCTGTGCAAGTACGTCATCCGTATATGACTACCTTATCACATGTTAATGAACAATACCAAGCATTTGTGTTAAATAAGTAATATAAAAATATTTAACTGTTGATAAAGATAAGTACTAGTCGTTACCTGATCTGGACTCAGGTGATCTATCAAATATCGATACGAAGAGAGAACATATGTAGGTACCTCCGTAATAGCAAAATCATCTCTCCAACTGTACATTAAATAAATTAATTTATATATATCAATAAATATGACTAATCATTAAATTTAAATAAATTTATAACTTACCGCATCCTCAGCGGACCCTGTGGTAAACCAGCTCTACCATCATCTAAATCGATCATAGGATCCAGAGTCGGGTGAAATAATCTGCATGGCACCATGATAGGAAATATATCACATGCCCATAACTGTAGAAGCAACAACGGACTAGCTATCTCAGTGGCATCTCTCTTGCTCACCTTACACAACTCTCTATATAACCAGGCGAGCCCTGCACTACTCCAACTATAATGTCCAGCACTCTCGAAATCCACAACTATGGGTAGGAATATGAGATGCATCTTATCACCAGATTTATCCATAAACAAACATCCATCGACCAGCTATAGAATATATGCTCGAGCATAGCGCTTTATCTATATCTCGTCAGCATCAAAAGCTAGCTCATGAAACTAATCCGCTAGCCATACCATGCTCAATCGGCATCCCTAAAGTCTACCCTATGGTGGGATAACCCCTAATAAATCCTGACAAACCTGTCTCCAGTCTATCCGTGTAGTACCTGTCACTGGTAGACCATCAACAGGCAAACCTAGTTGGATAGCAATATCCTGTAACGTGATGGTACACTCTCCATGGAATAAATGAAATGTAGGCATCTCGGGATGCCAGCGCTCCACAAAGGCTGTAATCAAGTGCCAATCCAATCGTATATATCCTACTCGTGCAAGACCGTAAAAGCCAGATTGTATCAATAAAGGTACTATGCACCTATCGAGAGGTATCGACCTGTGCATAACTAACTCTCTACGTCTATAATATAGTACAGCAGCCTCCTGCCCCTCCCATGCTAAACATGATCGATGGATATCCTGATCGTACAATATAGAATGGTCTACTGGACCGGGATCCATGACTATAATATGCAATAAGTTAAAGTAAAACTAATAAGTAAATTACAATATATGCAATGTAAATGTAAATAACAAATAACTAAAGAAGTCTATAAATTACACGTAGATAGCATATTACATGACAAGTCAATAACAAAAAAAAAAAAGCATCCGGACAATAGGCCAACAATCGATCAAACATAATTAAATAGTCGTGAGACAACCAAATAATACAAGAAAGCTTATTTTGAGTTCCAACCATTAGCTGTCATGACATATCAATAAGATACAAAGAAATATATATTAGTACCGTACATGTCACAATCAATAAATAATGGACAGTATAAAAGAGAATAAATCGACGTAAAAGAAAATACCTATGCAATGTCATTTGGCAAAACTATCCTAATCCCCTTGTAATGTTCTTGGACAAGGCCGTTTATCATGTCCTTCCTCCTTACAGATGGCACACCTGTTGGGAAATGTGTTCCAAAGCCAATTTCTACTGTACACAGTTGTACATTTAATGTAATTGTATATGAATTATATTATTGAATAAAATATTTATTCTGGCAGTTCATCACTATTTCATCTTTCTGTAATGAGTTCTTGAGTGATGAAGTCCTTAGGACTATTTGTATGTGATATAGAGAGGATATATCATATAGTCCTAAAATTATTCACGACCAAATGATACACTTATTTTAGGATGATAGTATATCAAGTATAGGTCGTTGTGTGCCATAGTCGTTGGTTGTCCTCTTAACCAAGGAGTGTGGAGATACTGGTATGGCATGCAGATATTATATTTGACATTTCATCGAACGTGACCCGTCTGTACTTTTTTCTGCCTAGAGTTTTGATATGGATGTAGTTATCCCTCAGACATGAGATCGTCATGGTAGCTTGCGAGCAACTCACTGTACTTTGGTTCTGGACTATGTGGATTTTTAATCCATGGACGGAAGGTTTCTATGTACAGTTAAGTACTCGTGTAGCAATGATCGGATCAAAATGGGATTGACCCCTCCAAAGTGTTTGGAGCAGATATCTTACTGTGTTTCAATTTAGCAAAACCTTGGCCAGGGTAGTCTCTGTAATGTGTTACAGGACTTGTGAGATTGAGACACATTGTTGATGGACTTTATGGGTTGAGCAGTTTAACCCTAAGTCTTCCTGAGCATTGAGGTCAAAGGGATTAATTACTAGGTTTCCATATCTCCTGGTTCTTGATTATTGCTCTGCAACTTCGACCTATCCGGACGTCGGGTGTCATTGCTAGATGGAGATTTTGACTGGTATTAGAAATATTCCAGTGCTACCAGCTTAGTGTTCGAACCTATGGGGTCACACACCATAGGGGTTTCTACTTGATCTAGTGATCGGAGAGCGATTGGGAATCATTCGTGGACTCACAAAGGAAAAGTATTTTTCTTTATCCAAGTGTCGACACTTGATATTCTTGAAAGTATCGACACTTGTGTAAGTGTCGACACTTGTTGATTTCGCAATTGTAGACACTTGATGTCACAAAAAGGTTATGACATAAAATTTTTACTAATAGTGGTGATGCATGGAGGTGAATTAAGTAATGTGATTACTTGATAGCCCAATTTGATTGAGCTATAAAAATCTGGAACGAATCAAATAGGATTTGGTTCAAAATAGGTTTGGGTCCAATTGGGTTGAACCCAATGTATGCACACTTGACCCAATTGATTTCAGTTATGAACTGAAATCAATTAACACATTAATCTGAATTTAAATAAGTTTAAATTCAGTTTTGGGGAGTTATGTAACTTCCCATGATCATAACTCCCCATAACTACCCATTACCACTCCATTATCATCCATAACTCCCCACTTTTCCTCTCCCTCACCATCTACATAATGGGCTGAAATGGGAGGACGAAAATAAGAGAAAATTCAGCAAAGAAATGCTGAAAAAATAAAAGGGAAGAAAGGGAAGAAGCTAGGAAAGATTCTAGTTTTATGGGTGTGAGATTTTTGGAAAGAAGTGTGCATATTTGTACCTAGTGATCTAGGTCTTAGGATTGAGTGTTTGGGAAGGGTTCCAACGACTCATTCTCCACCTATTGAGTTTCTTCATTCATTCGGAGAGTCCGGCAGCGAAAGAAGAAAAGGAGTTTCGATCAAATTGTTCCACAACAAGCTAGCACTTGGAGTGGAAGTAGATTTTGAAAGAGCCATGGTGTGAACCACCTGTAGAGGTCGGACATGTGTGCGGCTAAGCAGAGTTCTTCTTCCTCTTCCTGGATTTTTCGCAGTGGAGAGCGTCTCCACTTCATACGACGTATGGTTTTACATATATAGATATGTTGCTTTTATATGTTCATTGCATAAGTTCATGATTTCATGGTTTATATTAATCATTCATGCAAGATCTTGGGCTAAGTAGCATAGAATAATTCTAAAAGCATGCTTAGATTAAATGTTAATCCATTTATCATGCTTCCGCTGCATGTTATTTTAAAAAGTTATAAAATAGAAAGCATGCTCGCTACTAGTTTTCCTTTCAATTGGTATCAGAGCAACCAGGTTGCTCTAGCATGAATGTTTAGTATAAACATTATAAAATCAGTTTAATATCTTGCAAGTACTCGGATTGAGTGCCTCACCAGGCCGTCCGTCATAGGAGAGAAGTAGGGCTGCAAGACCCTCACTTCCCATTCAAAGGGATCTCCTATGGCGTGTCGGGGTGCCATTGTGAAGGACTCATGAAGAAGAAAAAGAAAAGAAAAAGTAAAGATTAAAATGTTTTGATCTTTATTATGTTCTAAATTTGAAGTCATAAAATGTTTTGGAAATGTTCTAAAGTTAGTTTATGATTGTTATGTTAAATAGTTTAACATAAAATTCAAGTTTAGAAAAGACAAAGTTTGGATTTCAGCATTTCTGTGCTCGGGTTTGATCAAGTGTCGACACTTGGTTTACTTAGTGTCGATACTTGGGTGTCTATGTGTCGACACTTGGGCTTCTAGGTGTCGACTCATGAACAAAAACATAGAAATTGGTTCACTGTGTGTCGACCTGTCTCAGAGTAGTGTCGACACTTTGGTGTCGACACTTGCTACTAAAGTATCGACACTTCATAGTGAACATAAATTTAAAAATTGGATTTTCTTGTAAAAAAATGTTTTATAAAGTTTTTTTTGAAAATGTTTCAATCTGTTGTATGATTAACTTAATTATGAATTAAGTAAATCTAAGTGACTAAATGATCTAAGGATATGATTTTAAGATCTAAGTCATATTTATAACTTTGGTTTAAATGGGTTAGCTTGAATTAGGTCCTAATTGGATTAAACCTAAGTTTAGATGAATTGGACTTAATAGAGAATTAACTTAATCAAATGTTGAGTTAAGGTTCTTCTCTAGTTTCTATCTAATAGTTAGATTGATTGGTCCATACATCTAAATGGACTTAATCTTGGCTTCGTGGTAGGACCCGATTCCTTAGGCTAGCCTAATCGAAATTGGTGAACCAATTGGTGTCTAAGGTAAGTATGGCTTTTGATCTATGATTTTTGGGGCTACCTCTTTCCTGGCCAATGATATTGGTGTCTAAGAAAAGATGGTTAATGGCTTAACTCATAACCTTGATCTCACTTACCTGGCCAATATGGTCAACCGGATTTGATTAGTTAGCTCATTGATTCGAGTTAGCCCATGCCAATAAGGTTAATCAGCTTGACTGATTTAGGTGCCCATGGATTTTGTGGTTCATGTAACCCTTTCATTAACATATGAAGTTAGTGAAAGATAATCCATGACTTATCCTTTCTCTTCTGTCACAACATGTATAAAATCTTTAAATTATTAGGTCCTTAAAAAGATGGAAATTATATGATAATTTTTTGTCTTAGCCTCCCATTAAGGTGTTTGGTAATAAGTCCAGTAGTGGGGTGATTATCGGCAGATCCATAGATCGGGTGGTCATCATACTATTGGAATTGTCATTCATTATATGATGACATAATACAACTTTCTTAAACAGGTGGTCAGGTTAGCCAGCCAAAGTCGGGCTTGATCATTTGTTAGCTAGAAGCATTAAGATCAGTCATGTTAATGGTTGGACCTAACTGGGACCTTCTTTAGCAGGAAGCCCGAAGGCCGATTGAAGTGTTCCTAGGGCAAAATAAATTACTAGGAGTTGTTTGGAGAAACAACTGGTTATGAACCTACCTTTAGATGAGCATGGGTTGGCCGACCATAGTCGGGCTCATGCATTGTCTATTGGATTCTGATACCCACTAAGGGATAAGTGTTATTCTTCGGATTGGAGGTAGAGGCTACCAGTCTGAATAAAATAGTAGAAGGAGCTTTTAGACAAAAGTCCATGTCTTTAAGTTTTAAATAATTCATATACTAAATAGTCTTGGTTTTCTTTTTCAGATAATATCTACTAATCTGTCACTCCGGTCATTATTAGATAATGACAAGCTCATGGGACCCAACTTCGATAGCTGGTATCGAAGACTGAGAATTGTTCTCGAGCACGAACGGATCCATTATGTATTAACGGATCCGGCACCTGAGGGGCCAGCCCCCACCGCACATACTGCAGTCAGAGATGCTTATCAAAAGTGGGTCTCTGACCATACTACGGTGTGGTGCATTATGTTGGCGGCTATGAACGACGAGTTCAATCGCAGATTCGAGGAGGCCCAATCAGAGGAAATCCTTCAAAAGTTGAAGGAATCTTTTGGTGCCCCAGACGACGTTGAAAGGTATAGGGTTTCCTCTACCATCTTCAACGCTCGAATGACTGAAGGGTCCTCGGTCACTGATCATGTATTATACATGATCGAGATGATCGAGCGCTTGGCCAAACTCGGATATCCTTTCCACGAGCAGCTTGGGAAGGATGCAATTTTGAATTCTTTGCCTCCCTCCTACTTACCTTTTCTAGATCACTATAGATTAACAAGGCCTGTAGTCAACTACCATGGGTTGATGGGGTTACAACAGACTTATGAAAAGGATCACCAGCTCCAAAAGAGCTTGGTGAATTTAGTGGGAGGCAGTACGGCAAGGCGTCGTCCCTTTAAGAAAGGGAAAAAGAAAAAGAATAAAAGTAAAATGGTGCAAAGTGCTGGGCCCAGTCAGATTAAGAAGAAGGCTGACCAGAGTCAGGCAGAATGCTTCTACTGCAAGAAGCTGGGTCATTGGAAGAGGAATTGTTCCGCTTACCTAGCTACACTTGACCTGAACAGGCCGAAGAAGAAGAAGCAGCAAAAGGTTGCTGGACAAGGTATTTATATGATAAATCCTTGTTGTTTTTCTATTTGTGATACTACTAATTGGATATTAGATACTGGTAGTCCTTATCATATTTGCAATATGTTGCAGGGACTACAAGTTAGTAGAAGATTCGAGAATGGCGAGAGATTTCTAAATATGGGGAATGGAAGTCAAGCTCCAGTCCTGGCATTGGGAATTGTCAATCTATTTTTCGAGTCTTGTAAAGTTGTTCTTAGTGATTGTCACTATTGTCCATCATTCCTTGTAAATATTATCTCTGTAGGCCAGTTGGCCAGTAATGGTTATGAACTATTAATCAAGAGTGAATTTTGCAAAGTCATTATGAATGATATTGTGTTATGACTGGACATATTAAGAATGGCATTTATGTTTTATCACAGCCTGTTGGTGTAATGTACATTTCATGCAAACGCCCTAGATTAGATAATGTCAATGATGCTTATCTCTGGCACTGTAGGCTAGGTCATATAAACAAGAATAGAATCAACAGGTTAGTGGGAGAAGGTCTCCTAAACGTTAGTGATTGTGAATCACTACCAACCTGTGAATCTTGTTTACTTGGTAAGATGACCAAGTCACCTTTTACTGGAAAAGGTGTACGAGTCGATGACATTTTGTGTCTAGTACATACTGATGTATATGGACCAATGAATGTCGATGCCAAGGGTGGGTATAAATATTTCATTACATTTACGGACGACCTCTCAAGGTACGGTTATGTCTTTTTGATGAGACATAAATCTGAATCGTTTGAAATGTTCAAACGGTATCATAATGAAGTTAAAAAATAAACTGGGAAGCTTATTAAAATCCTTCGATCAGATCAAGGTGGAGAATATCTTTCTGGGGAGTTTCTGACTTATCTTGAAGAGAATGAGATTCTCTCTCAATGGACACCTCCTGGGACGTCCCAGTTAAATGGTGTGTCTAAAAGGAGGAATCAGACTTTGTTGGACATGGTTAGATCCATGATGGGATTTGCAACTCTGTCAACTTCCTTTTGGGGGTATGCTTTAGAATCAGCATGCTATATTCTAAATAGAGTTCCGAGTAAGTCTGTTAACAAAACTCCATATGAGATATGGAATGGACGTAAGCCGAGTCTTTCACACCTTCGGATTTGGGGATGTCTGGCTTATGTCAAGCATTTGAAAACAGATAAACTTGGACCTAGGTCTGACAGGTGCCTCTTTGTTGGGTATCCTAAAGAGTCTAAGGGTTATTTCTTCTATATGCCTGGGGAACAAAAGTTGTTCATCAGTCTTAGAGCTACCTTTTTGGAAAAGGAGTACCTTACTGAAGGTGCTCAAGCTACCAATATTGAGCTTACTGAAGTTCAACAGATAGAAGAACCAAATCATTCAAGGACCGCTACAGAACCCGTTATGAAAAGATCAAACCTTGAGCTTATTGACCAGTCATTAAGGAGATCCGGTAGAGTACCGTGTCAACCGGACAGATACTACGATTTTCTGGTCCGAGACGGTGATCCCGTTGAGCTCGATGAGAACAACGATGATCCAATCACCTATATGGATGCGATGTAGAGGTCTGATTCTGAGTTGTGGTTGGGAGCCATGAAATCTGAAATGGAGTCCATGGAAATCAACAAAGTATGGACTTTGGTTGATCCACCTGAAGGGGTAAAATCCATTGGGTGCAAATGGGTCTTCAAAAGGAAACGAGGCGCAGATGGGCAGGTAGAGACCTATAAAACCCGTCTGGTTGCCAAGGGTTATCGTCAACGTTATGGTATTGACTATGACGAGACGTTTCCCCCTGTGGCAATGCTCAAGTCTATTCGGATTATGCTTGCTTTAGCTGCATATCTGGACTATGAAATCTGGCAAATGGATGTCCGAACAGCTTTCCTAAATGGTGAGCTAGATGAGGAGGTGTATATGATGCAACCTGAAGGGTTCACATCCACAGATGAATCTAAGGTATGTAAGCTTAGTAGGTCCATCTATAGACTAAAGCAGGCGTCTCGGAGTTGGAATATGCATTTTGATAAGTGTATCAAGACGTATGGTTTTGTTAGGAACAATGAAGAACCTTGCATATATAAGTGGGCAAATGGTTCTGTAGTTGTATTTCTTCTACTGTATGTGGATGACATTCTCTTAATCGGGAATGACATACCTGCATTACAGGGAATAAAGGTATGGTTGTCATTCCAGTTTTCTATGAAAGACTTGGGTGAAGCTTCTTTCATACTAGGTATGAAGATCTATATGGATAGATCAAGGAAGCTTCTGGGTTTGTCCCAGTCTACGTACATTGATACCGTGCTGAAAAGGTTTAGCATGGAGAATTCCAAGAAAGGCTATCTTCCAATAGGCCATGGAATTTCTCTTTCCAAGAAGGATTGTCCGACAACTCCTGAGGAAAGAGAGCGTATGAGTAGGATTCCTTATGCTTCGGTAGTAGGGTCCATCATGTATGCCATGACATGTACTAGACCAGACGTGGCATACTCATTAGGAATAGTGACTCGATACCAGTCTGACCCAGGTGAAGCACACTGGAAGGTTGCAAAGACCATCCTGAAGTATTTGCGAAATACCAAGGACCAGTGGCTTCTTTTTGGAGGACCTGACTTAAAACTTGTGGGGTATACTGACTCCAGTTTTCAGTCAGATATGGATGATAGCAAGAGTGTATCTGGCTTTGTTTTTATCCTGAATGGTGGAGCTATCTGCTAGAAGAGTTCCAAGCAACACACTGTAGCAGACTCTGTATGCGAAGCGGAATACATTGCAGCATCTGATGCAGCAAAGGAAGCTGTTTGGTTGCAAAAATTTCTTGACGAGCTGGGAGTGGCACCTTCCCTGGATGGTCCTGTTCTAGTGTACTGTGACAGCACTAGAGCCATTGCTCAAGCCAAAGAGCCGAAGTCCCATCAGCATACCAAGCATATTCTGTGCCGGTTTCATCTTGTACGAGAAATCATGGAACGAGGTGATATCGATCTTCTGAAGATTGACGGAAAGGAAAACCTAGCTGACCCCTTCACTAAAGCCATTGGAATTCAAGAACTCAATGATTGTAAATGGAAGATGGGTATACAATACTGTTCTGATTGGCTTTAGTCCAAGTGGGAGTTGTTGGGAAATGTGTCCCAAAGCCAATTTCTACTGTACACAGTTGTACATTTGATGTAATTGTATATGAATTATATTATTGAATAAAATGTTTATTCTAGCAGTTCATCACTATTTCATCTTTCTGTAATGAGTTCTTGAGTGATGAAGTCCTTAGGACTATTTGTATGTGATATAGAGATGATATATCATATAGTCCTAAAATTGTTCGCAACCAAATTGTTGGCTCCACCCAGTGATTTTGATGAATAACAAAACATTGAGCACATATTGTATTCTAATGTGAATTTCAAGTTGTGAGTTTTCAGGAAGAAAGCACCTCAAAATTCCAAAAACTTATGATGTATGGCACGCAATGGCACGGAGCAATTCTCACATATCCGGACATTCTCTTCATTGAAAAAGGGCTAATATTTGCTTAACTATTATGTGTTTATGCATTTATGAACTTTATTTTTGATTTCGAGGCTTTTACTCTTGATTCTGGATGTTTTCAGTCTCAAGTGTCGACACCTGGATAGACAAGTGTCGACACTTTAGCATTTGGCACGAAGAAAAATCCTTGGCACGCCAAGTGTCGACACCTAGAATTCAAGTGTCGACACCAAGTGTCGACACTTAGGTTTCAAGTGTCGACTCAAGGCCTGAGAATTTTGAAAATACAGAACTTGTTGGTTCGAGGATTTTTTGTGTCAAGTGTCGACACTTGAATGATCAAGTGTCGACTCCCAGAATTCAAGTGTCGACACCTGATAGCCAAGTGTCGACACCTGACAGCCAAGTATCGACACTTGCAGCCTGACAGCTCTAACGAATCTATTTTTCTGGTTTACAGAAATGAGATTTCAAGCTCCAAACGGCTATTTCCAATGCTCCAACGGTCACAAACCGTTTTTAGAAGGTTTTTGGTGTATTTAATCTCCACCAACCTCATTTTAAAGCAAGAGAAGTGAGAAGAAGTCAAGAAGAAAAAGAGAGAAGTCTATTCAAGAGCATTCAAGTCCACTCTAAAGCCAAAAAGCCTTTATTCTCTCCAAACTTCAAATCAAAAGCCTCTTCTAGCTTGATTCCACTGAAAAAGCCTACTTGCTCAAATCTACTACATTCCAAAAGGAGGCAACTTGAAGAAGAGTGAAGTCAAAGCAATCCTTGGGCTTCAAAGATTCCAATCCACTCTTGAAAAGAGTTTGTTGTAGCATTTAAATTTTATATCTGATTTGTTGTGCTTTAACCTTGCTTTCAAGGGTGTCTTGAAAGAAGGTTATTGTGGTTTGTTGGTGAGCCAAAGTGTTAAAACCAACTAGGGTTAACTTGTGAGCCCGAAGACAAAACAAGTAGTTAGGTTTGTTGGTGAGCCTAAGTGATAAAACCAACTTAGGTTTTTGACTTGTGAGCCTTGTAAAAAACAAGTCAACTGTAATCTGGTGTGGATTATAGTGGAATTCCCAAGGGTGGCTTGGGGAGTGGATGTAGGTGCTAGGTTTGCACCGAACCACTATATATCTTGTGTTTGTGTGTGATTGCTCTTTTCTTTTTGCATTCTTTAATTAAGTGCTATTATCTTGCATCTAATTATTTGTTACTCACAAGCACCACTAGACCATTTGTTTTATTGTGTTAAATTTTTAAAAGACCCAATTCACCCCCCCCTCTTGGGCTCCATTTCTGGGCAACATAAATGATACATTTATTTCAGGATGATAGTATATCAAGTATAGGTCGTTGTGTGCCATAGTCGTTGGTTGTCCTTTTAACCAAGGAGTGTGGAGACACCGGTATGGCATGCAGATGTTGTGTTTGACATTTCATTGAACGTGACCTGTCTGTACTTTTTTTTGCCTAGAGTTTTGATATGGACGTAGTTATCTCTCAGACATGAGATCGTCATGGTAGCTTGCGAGCAACTCACTGTATTTTGGTACTGGACTATCTGGATTTTTAATCCAGGGATGGAAGGTTTCTGGGTACAGTTAAATACTCGTGTAGCAGTGATCGGATCAAGATGGGATTGACCCCTCCAAAGTGTTTGGAGCAGATATCTTACTGTGTTTCAATTTAGCAAAACCTTGGCCAGGGTAGTTTTTGTAATGTGTTACAGGACTTGTGAGATTGAGACACATTGTTGATGGACTTTATGGGTTAAGTAGTTTAACCCTAAGTCTTCCTGAGCATTGAGGTCAAAGGGATTAATTACTAGGTTTCCATATCTCCTGGTTCTTGATTGTTGCTCTGCAACTTCGACCTATCCGGACGTCGGGTGTCATTGCTAGATGGCGATTTCGACTAGTATTGGAAATGTTCCAGTGCTACCGGCTTAGTGTTCGAACCTATGGGGTCACACACCATAGCGGTTTCTACTTGATCTAGTGATCGGAGAACGATTGGAAATCGTTCATGGACTCACAAAGGAAAAGTATTTTTCTTTACCCAAGTGTCGACACTTGATATTCTTGAAAGTGTCGACACTTGTTGATTTCGCAAGTGTAGACACTTGATGTCACAAAAAGGTTATGACATAAAATTTTCATTAATAGTTGGTGATGCATGGAGGTGAATTAAGTAATGTGATTACTTGATAGCCCAATTTGATTGAGCTATAAAAATCTGGAACGAATCAAATAGGATTTGGTTCAAAATAGGTTTGGGTCTAATTGGGTTGAACCCAATGTATGCACACTTGACCCAATTGATTTCAGTTATGAACTGAAATCAATTAACACATTAATCTGAATTTAAATAAGTTTAAATTCAGTTTTGGGGAGTTATGTAACTTTCCATGACCATAACTCCCCATAATTACCCATTACCACTCCATTATCACCCATAACTCCCCACTTTCTCTCTCCCTCACCATCTACATAATGGGCTGAAATGGGAGGATGAAAATAAGAGAAAATTCAGCAAAGAAATGCTGAAAAAATAAAAGGGAAGAAGCTAGGAAAAGTTTTAGTTTTATGGGTGTGAGATTTTTGGAAAGAAGTGTGCATATTTGTACCTAGTGATCTAGGTCTTAGGATTGAGTGTTTGGGAAGGGTTCCAACGACTCATTCTCCACCTCTTGAGTTTCTTCATTCATTCGGAGAGTCTGACATCGAAAGAAGAAAAGGAGTTCCGATCAAATTGTTCCACAACAAGTTAGCACTTGGAGTGGAAGTAGATTTTGAAAGAGCCCTGGTGTGAACCACCTGTAGAGACCGGACACGTGTGCGGCTAAGCAGAGTTCTTCTTCCTCTTCCTGGATTTTTCGCAGCGGAGAGCGTCTCCACTTCATACGAGGTATGGTTTTATATATATAGATATGTTGCTTTGAAATATTCATTGCATAAGTTCATGATTTCATGGTTTATATTAATCATTCATGCAAGATCTTGGGCTAAGTAGCATAGAATAATTCTAAAAGCATGCTTAGATTAAATGTTAATCCATTTATTATGCTTCTGCTGCATGTTATTTTAAAAAGTTTTAAAATGGAAAGCATGCTCGCTACTAGTTTTCCTTTCAACACCTTCGTTTGTTTCCAGATTCACGGATATCCATATCGTTCCTAATTCTGGTAGAACGAGGCCTACCCTTCTATCTCAGCCTACTCATATCAGGCATAATAAGGGTTTCATCATCTTGCTCAGACCAATATTCTTCATGTGGAATTGGTTAGAATTGTGGTGCATATGATTGATAATAGTCATATAACATATAGCATTGATCAACGTATTTATAAAAATCAATTGCAACATGTGCACATGCAGCTATTACATGAGAGCAGGGTAAATGATAATACTGCCATTTCTGGCATGTACATGTCCACTGCTATAGTCGAACTACATGTATTTTAACGTAACATAAGTCAATATGTAAGCAACATACAATAATATGTTATAAAAAGTTTAAGAACGTATAGTCACCTGTGTATTATCGCCTCGATTCATGTTTGCACCATGCCTCGCCGTCTTTACTTGAAACAAGCCACTTTCTCTATCGAATCTTGTAACAGTATGTGATGTAGCTTTGGCTTGCTGGGAGATTACGTGTCTCGCAATAAAAAGAGTAAATATTTCGTTCCTGTCAAGTGCATCATGTGCCTGGGCACATCGACCATCAAAATAAGATACAAGTCGAAAGAAAGTCAATTGCATCAATGCTATTGCTGGCAGGAATCGAGCATTTTTTAAAACTCCATTAAAACACTCAGATAAATTTGTTGTCATCATTCCATAACGTCGATCATCATCATGTGCAAATGTCCATTTATCTAAAGGGATATCATTCAGCCATTCAACACCTTCTAGATTTAATTTTTCAATGATCTGGATAAATTTTTAAAATTTTCTAGGCTGTGTTTGCAATCTCGCTTTTTTCACAAAATCCCTTAACTTTGGATCACGAAATCTTGAGTTGAAATTGCTAGCCACGCGACGAAGGCAATAAACATGATGAGCATTCGGTGGCTGCCAACCTAGATACTCATTTTGCACTGCAGATAATATACTAGCATGTCGATCAGAAATTAGACAGATATTGTGACGTGATGTAACAAAATTTTTGATGCAAGCTAAGAACCAACTCCATGTATCAGCTGATTCTTCATCAACAATCACAAATGCAAGTGAAAATATCTGGTTGTTCCCATCAATGGCAGTTGCATTCATCAACTTCTCCCTATACTTTCTATATATGATTGTAGCATCAATACTTATTACCAGTCGACAGTACTTAAACCTTTCAATGGATGGTGCAAAGGCCCAGAAAACACGATCAAACTGAGCACAAGATGGAATACAAGTAGGGATGCTGATGAATTTCATCCTAGTGCCTGGATTAAATTCTTCAACAGCATGCAACCATCTTGGCATCATATAATATGAAACATCCCAATCATCGAAAAGCATGGCTATTGCTTTTTGCTTCACTTTCCATAATTTTCTGTAACTGGGTGCATAATTATATTTATTTTTAATCACTGCCCAAGTCCAGAAATAGCAATTGAAGGAATTTGTTTGACAAGATCCCGAATTTCATTTGCAATTAATGTTGAATCCAGCCCAGAATGATCTTGAGACATCATTGGAGATATGCATGTATGGAGACCAGTATATCATGTGATCTCAAATTGATCATACCGTTTATTAGCTCTCAGCATCTATTAACATCCTGACTCTCTGTTCTTACATTTTAGATGCCATAAATTGGGATTAGACTCAATCATCTTGAACTCGTGATGTCTTTCAACAGAATATTGCTTTATTGCTGTTTATAATTCTGCCTTATCTATGAAACGAAGGCCTTTACGTAACTCATCATCTCTTTGCCATACAATAGATGGTTCTTACAATGTAGAGCACATGGACATATTAGCAGCTATCCAATCAATCTGATTGAATGTTTCGGAGGGGGCTTCAAACATAAGTTTATTTGGAATAGGAATATCATGTGGACTTCGTATAGGCTTTGATGTACCAGCTTCACTATGTTCATCAGCCACATCATCTTTACTTTCTTCATCATTTTCATTAAAAAGTTGATTATCTAAATGCACTGTATCATCAGTTGCTGTATATATCGATACTTCTCTAACATTACTTTCTGGGACATTAATGTCTATTATTTTTGGACTACAGTATGACATAACCTGTTCACTTATATGAATGTTTGTTGTATTTTGAGCAGCTACTTCATAGTCATCCTATTCGTGAACAGGTTCAGAAGCTTCAACAGGTTGAATATCTATGTACAACTCTATACCTGATATACAATGATGTGAACTGATCATTGAAAACATTATGTCCATGTCCTTATCATCATTTAATGGAACAGGTTCATACTTAATATATGTCGCCTGTATAACTTGTGGATATCTATAGATAATCAATATTTTTTTCTACTTCTATCTATATGGAAGATTCTACATATTTTATTCTCCAATTCTTTAAATGCCATACCATATTTAATTTTAATTACCTTTTTCGATCCTTGATTGTACTCAATACTATATTTGCCTCTAATTATAGAACCATTGATATAGAATAAGGCTGTGATTGTTTCTTCCATTACGCCCTACATGTTTAATAAATCAAATATATTTAGAGATAAATTTATCAAAATATATAATACCATCATTAAAAATGTAATAAAACAAAATAAATAACATGACAATAAATTTACAAATATAATTAATGTTTTAAATATATAAATATAGATTTCGATATTTTTTAAGTTTAATACATACGTACAAAATTTTGGATGACTTAAATGATAAATGCATCATATCACCAACTATTGGATAAAGATAGGTTCTATCCCATTCAGGAATTATATTAATATTACAGGTCAGCTTACAGTAATCAAAAGGTGTGCAACGAAGATCGAATAAAATTTTGGCAGCATTTTTCCTTAATTCTCCATGTATAAATATTTATATATGTGGAGAACAAAAGAAAAATGATACTCGAAATTTTATTCGGTCTTCGTTGCACACCTTTTGATTACTGTAAACTGACCTGTAAAATTATTTGCAATTCCCAAACTGTCCATTATGGACAATCAATTGATTAATATGCATAATTCTCAGCTTTGTACAAATATAAACAAATGTACGGATACTACAGATTATGCATATTAATCAATTGACGGGTCTACAGTTCAATGTAATATAAATTTTATATTCGTATATACGAAAAATCGAATGTTTAACTTAACAAATAATTTTGACACATAATTTATTCAGTAATAACAATTTCTGCATACTATACAATATAAATATTCATGCTGCACATATAAAAAATATAAAAATAAATAAAATTACAGATATGAAATCTACAAATATCAACACTTTAATGCTCAACTAATTTTTTTTTTGTACACTATGATTACATTTCTCAATTAATAAATTTATAATATGATTAATGTAGCATATAAATTAACAACTTTATTCATAACTTAATAATTTATTTATATTTTTCAAATTTTTATAAATTTGTACTACATAATTTTCAATTTTATTTTAAAACAGCATGTACATTACTAACCTTATTTATATTTTAATATATTAATTTTGTACCACAACTTATTTATATTAAATTAAAAATTTATTTATAAGCTATAAAAATTCATATATTTTAACCATTTAACAAACATACAATAAATTTATGTAGCAAGATAATCTTTTTAATTGCATTATTTCTGTACATATTTTAAATATATTATATATTTCAATCATTTATTATTTATATCATAATTTATTTCATAATAAACATATCAATTATTGGTATTCCTATGTTAAATAATATAATCAATATTAATATATTACTCTTACATAATTATATATTCATAAATAACTAATTATTAAACTTGCACAATAACAAACTAATTTAATATATTATTTTTTAATAATATAATTTTAAGAATTCCACATATATTAATATTTACTAGCTCATTTTATGTACTACTATAATTTTATATCTATTTTAAAATTAAAAATAGTTATTTTTTAAAAATAAATATTATAAAACATCTTTTTAAAATTGAATTAAAAGATTTATAAATATAGGTTTATTCTAAAAATCATTCCAATAATTATTTTTTTAATAATGAATATTATTAATTTTTTAAAACTCAAAAGAGAATGATTACTTGAAAAAAATTTAATTTTATTTATGAAATAATTAATTTCCTGTAACATTATAACATAATGTATATATTATAAATCCTTATTTAATCTAATATATCAAACAAGAATACCTAATTATATTAACAAAAATTAAACTAACATGGCATCGCAAGATGAAAAATATCATAAAATATAATATAATAATAAATTAATTATAAAAAATATATAAATTATACCTGTAAGATTTGAACACCGGATAGGACTAGATCTGAAATAAATTTGGAGTGATTCTAAAAAAAATAATAAAAAAATTAGATCAAATGGTTCAAATGGGAGATCAAATTTCGGTTTAATCTCTAAACAACTAACAATAAAAAAATTTACCTGATAGTTTCAGGACCACCTACGATTCAAAGAGACTGAAAGTCAACAAAAAAATTAAGATGGGGACAAGATGGGACCGGAGGTGGGGCAAAGAAAAAAAAACAGCGCTAGGGCCTAATGCAAACCACAAGAGCAATGAAAAAAAAAAACTAGAGGAAGGGTTATAGGTGTTCAGCTAAGAAATTGCGGGTTCAACCCGCGTTTTCTCAGTGAAATCATGGGTCGACTTTCATCCTGAATTCGTGGGCCGAACCTGTGTATTCAAAGCCAACCCGCCCCGTTTTCCTGCCACGTGGAGGATCCGCGCTAAAATCGTGGGTTGAACCCGTGATTTCGTACCAAATTCATGGGTTCAATCCGTGTTTTCACTTGCCTTGCCACGTGCCAGAAATAAGTTGCACCCGCGTTTTCACTTGCCTTGCCACGCGCCAGAAACAAGTTGCCACGTATTCCAAATGGGATGCCACTTGTTCCGATTTGGCCACGTGTCCAAGTAGGGATGACGTGGCCAAAATCACCTGGATCCGTAAATAAAAAAGGGACAGCGGTACTTTGGTAAATAAATTTTTTTTATATTATTTCGGTCAAAAATCCAGCTGTATCAAATACAAGGAAGTTTCCGCGTGTTGTTTATCTGCGCTTCCATGAAGTTTTCACCGTGCATGTTTCAATCAAAAATAGAATATCTAAGTATGCCCGTGGATGGCCATCGAACAATATGGTGGGCATCACAAGGTCCCTGCTCGTATAAAGAAAATTCAGTCATCCAAATAAAAAATGAAAAATACTAAGACGGTAACCCGGTTGGTAGAGATCTTATCTCACATCCGATAGATCGTGCATTTGAGATATGATCCATGCACGGTGACTCGATTAAATTCAGAAATTATTTTCTGGAATCCATGACATATTAGATCGGATGAGAGGTACCATTTTCTTGCAATCCATGACAAGTTGGATTGGATGAGAGATACCTTCTTAATAGTGTCGAGTTAACATACTCATCTTTAGATGAAAAAAGATTATGAAAATTCAAGAACCCGTAGGTTTAACCCCCTCATTCTTTTTTTTTTTTAATTAAAAATAAAAAAGTGAAAACAAAGAAGCGGAGAATAGGTCAGAAAAACTTGTGAATAATTATATATATATATATACATGCTGGTGTACGTACATGATCATATCTAACAAAATGTTGGCCTTAAATGAGGCCTGGACTAGTTTGAAGTTGAAAATGTGAATGCGAATGCGGTTTGAAGTAGATTGGCATAGGCTGACTGATTTGTGGTGGTTCAGCATGGTTTGCTTGGTTTCTTGTGGTACTCACTCGATTCAAAAAGGAGTTCTTTTATTGCGGCTTGGCTTTACGAGAAACTGATAAAGGGGTGGTTTTCCGGCAATGCATGGACTAGCTCCCACTTTGTTGCCTGCTTATCTTCTTGCTTTTTTTTTTTTTTTTTTTATCCAATACAGAGAGAAAGATATATAAGAGAGAGAAGAAAAAGATAGGAGTGACAAAAGTCAATCGAGTAAAAAAAAAAAAATTGGTTACTAATTCATTAATAATGTTGAGAGGACAAATATTGTTGAAGTGCTTTTATTCACCTTTTAACATAGATGGAGAAGCTTTATAATATGTATTAGGGAACTATTTCATCCCAATCAACAAAGTTAGTTATTTTATAAAGGTCAAAGCATGTCATTGCTGGATCCAACTTATGATTCGATTGTTAATTTTGTAAATCAAATAGGACAATATCAAATGAAAGATTTCATGAAAACATAGTAGTTCTTCGGGATACCTTGTTTTGATTGATAGGGCTTCATTTTATGGGTCGAAAGGAAGGGGGTCGAATCCTTGACTAGGTTGAGATCTAGCTTTAGCATGGCAATATATAATCCGTCAAGACTCAATGTGTTTCAGAGATTTGATTTGGGTAAAATAATGATGAATTCTAAAACATAGGCAATGTAGAACAACATTATCGACTAAATGGTTGGCGAAGATTTTTATTTATTACCATTCAATGGTAGGAAAGAATCCAATAAATATAAAAAAATATGTGCTATTTTACAATTACTTCAACTCCTTGAATCATGTTGAAGGCCTGTAGTTTACTATACCATGCTAAAGTTTAATCAATAAGAAGTAAGCTCGAAGGAAAGAAAATGCAAAATAGTTAAAACAAAGTTTTCACGGATTTTATTTCCGCTATTCAAAAATTTGTTTGAAGGATTTAAACAATCTAGGTAATTTCCTAATGGATGGCTAGCAATTCATTTTTCCAAAGTGAAGTGATAACATAATTTTTAATATCGTATTTTCTACCTCATTCAATATATATCAAAGTTTTAAAAATCTCATCCCCATGTCCCACCCTTTCTTTTCCCCTCTTTTCTCTTTTGTAAAGCTCGAGCCATGCATGGAGATGTTAAATGAGTGATGAGTTCAAATGATGAATAGAGTCAACTAAACAAATAATTAGCTTGGAAGAAATTTGAACGTACATCTTCTAGCAGATATGGTTTTGATATCAATTACCTAATCATTTAATCCCCAAAAAACTTGAGCTTTACTAAGTAGGTCAATATATATAGCAGACTTAACAAGGAGGATTATGGTCCTCTAGCCTGCACATGACCTTTCAATCTTTAACTTAAAAGCCTAGCCTAATTTTACTTTGGTATCCCCAAGATAGGTGCATCATGTCACAAACACCAATTTTTCTTGCATTATAAAGCACTTATGTATGATATGGAGTTAGTTAAAACATGATCTAAATTTAGGATCTCCTCCTAGCAAAAGAAAAGGCATCACCAGCTCTGGTCTTTGACTGTATATATATATATATATATATATATATATATATATATATATATATATATATATATATATATTGAGAATGCTAGGCATTGAGTTTTTTTTAAAAGAATGCAACTTGGATTATTTTCAATTCAATCACAAGTGTAAGTTGCAGAAAGACTTGTGCTAGTATCATGAAATCTAATTGATATTTATATGCTTCATCCACACATTCTTATAAAGTGAAAAAACAAGGGCTAATTCAGATCCTTAATAATTATCTTTTCTTTTATCACTTCATGGTTAATCAATCTTAAGGTAACCTAATATTTAATTATATACCTCTATTTTTGAGAGAGAAAGGGTGGAAGACCATTTGCATTATAATTACCCAAGTCCAAAATTTTGGAAGCGTGATAGCCAAGAATCAATCCCAAAAAGTCTTAGTTGCTAGGCAAAGAGGTCGGCTACTACCAGGACAAGTCTTGATTCACGACTTAATCATATGTTATTCTATTTTTTTAAAAATGAACCTTTTTATTTATGCACATGTTCGACAGATAAATAGAAACAATATAGAATCTTACAAAATTAATTACCTTATTTAATATATCTTGGTTAAGAAAATCAAAATATTTGTTTACATGTTAACTTTGAATAAAACCTATTATCTAATTTTTTTATTTTTTATGTTTGCTTAATTTAGTATAGACATATGAAATTACATGGTTCCTTGTCTTAGAGTTGAGTTCTGCCAAACTGGTGAGTGCATGGAAGAAAAAGAAAATGGATCGGCAAATGCATACATAGCCGATTTCTACCTACTTGCCCTCATGTATATAGCAACTTTGATAGAAGGATAACTAGATTATGCTTTTGGATAATCATAGATCTTTTATCTTTTAACTTATAGATAGATTTTCTAGTAAAGCGATTTAAGTGATTGGCATGGCATGCAAGAAAAAGATCACAGACATGTAATACATATCTACATAATTTTGTACATATTATAATCCTCGTTACTTTATAATCATGTAATAATCAAGATAATTTCTTAAAATTTTTCTTATGACGGAGCATATTTGTATTTTATTTAAAATCTTGACCTTCATTTTTTAGGTTCATCTTCTTGCCTATTTTTATATTATTTATATTATTATTGTTATTATTATTATCTTATCCAAATTCCTCCTTCCTTTAAAAGGAAACTCGCAGCTAAAGGTGCTTGTCAAAAGAAGAATGCGGCTCTCCATTTAACGTGGCTATATCTGCGAGGGCAAAGGGCCGAGGAGAGCTCAGGATTACGGACAGGAGAGCCCGTGGGAAGGGAACGGGCAATTTAACCTGAGTTAAAAAAAAAAGAAAAAAAAAGGGAAGACCAAAAACCAAAACCAGCCCAAATCTTTTTCCTTTTCCCTCACCCCAACTTCCGTAGCGAAAAAAAAAAAAAAAAAAAAAAAAAAAAAAAAAAAAAAAAAAAGGGTCGGGGGTGCGCTTTGGGTTTCTCCAGGGGTTTTCGCCAAGGACGCAAAGCCAATTCCACAGAACCTCTGATCGGTCCCCAATCCCCTCCCTCAAACCCTCCCTTCCCGCAGCTCCAATCCCCCATTTCCTCCCAGAAAAATCCATCCTTTCTCGTTATCTGTTTCTTTCTTGTGCTTCTTCGGCGGTCCACCTTTAGGCCGGAACCGATCCCCTTCCGGCGCCCGCCGATGGCCTTCTGTTCTGGAAGAACAGATTCGTAGACCACCTGATGGTTCTTTCGCTGTTTAGGGTCTCGTGTTTTTGAGAAATTTCTCAATTTTCTTTCTTGGGGTCCAGTTCTTTAGCATGGACGACCTGCCGGCTTGGGTCCCGCAGCCGAACGGCGCGGCTGGGGACGGAAACCCCCGGTCGCCCTCGGCGCAGCCGTCGAACCCCAACCCGTCGGCGATCAGGGCCGAGAGCTGGCGGCGGGCCGAGCAGGCCTCCCAGGAGGTGATACAGTGCATCCAGCCCACGGTGGTCTCCGATCAGCGGAGGAGGGCCGTGATGGAGTATGTCCAGAATCTGATCAGATGGTGTCTGGCCATCGAGGTGATTCTTTTGTTAATTTTCTTTTCAAACATTGTTACTTATTTTGATTCAAGGTGTCTAATAATGTCTTTCTTCTTGTTTTATGCAGTAGGTTTTACTGTCTACGAGTTCTTTCGCTCGGGTCATAATATATTCTATTCAAGATTTATTTCTTGGGTGCAGTTAATTCTGTGTTATTATGTGGGATTTGATAGGTGATTTCTATGTCGTATTTTTTTTATGATGTTGGTGTCTTATTCGATGTTTGCCTCCTGTTTTATTTGACCTCATTGTAGTCACTTTGATCATGGGACTTATTTTGACTCTGAATATCGGAAGTTGAAATTTTTGATTCGTTCATGGTGTTCTTGCCTGATTAAACTTGTGTATTAATTGTATTTTCAATTGGATTTTCGCTGCTGAGTTTAGTGAATGTTTCTCTGCGTCCGTTGGTGTTTTTTGTCTTGCAACACTGATTTGTTGGGACTTTCGGAACTATTTCTATATAACATTGGCAATATCGTGAAATGTGGATTGTACATGTCGAGGTTTCCATCAAGTTTAGTTATTGTTTTTAGCATCTCTTCATGTTTCTTGCTTCTTGGTAGAAGTCTATATCAATAACACATTCTATGCAGTTGGCATTGCATTTGAGCATTATGAAGGGGTAATAATAGCAAACTTCAATATTTCTACTACGGTGGCTTTGTTTATGTATTTTTTTGTCATCTATTTGGTGTTTTATTTCATAAAAAACACATTTTAAAAAGTCCATGTTTGAATTATGATACAATCATTTTCTTTCAAAGCATGTCGTTATTGCTGCTACTAGAACCACGACGGTGGTATTGTCACCCACCCCCATTGCTGGTGTTGGGATTGCAGATATCATATGAAATCTGCAAATAACTCTCAAGATGGAAGTTATCCTATAGATGCTGTATCCATGCCTGTTTGAAATGCAAATCACAGTATTCATTTTCATGGGAATGAGAATGAAAAACAAGAGATACTTTTTCTAGAAATATGGATGAATAGAAGTTTAACTAATAAGGAAGCACTTTATGAAGCTTTTCATAATTTGATAGATTGATTTAGTTCTTTTCTACATACGGAGGAAGAGGACATTAATTTCGAAGAAAATAAAAACAGGTTTCCTCTACCCCTTTTTACCTTTCAAGATAGATTTATTAACTAATCTAAAGAAAAACAAAAAAGAAATTCCATTGAAATGTATTTTTATTGACCAACCAGAATTGCCTTCTAGGACCTATAACCATCTCAGAGGGTCCAATATGCATACATTATCGGGCCTTTTGAGTAACAGTCTGGAAGATTTTATCAGAATTGAGTTTTTTCAAATGAGCCAAATCTTTATTTTGAGAAAACAAGGGTTTATAAAACTTGAATAAAAAAAAAAGGATAGGTGCAGAGACTTAATGGAAGCTGAATTAAGAGTGAAAGTGTCTTTATTGTAGTAGTTTCATTCCGTCCTTTCTTATGAAAGTTCAAGCTGATATGAGTGCGAGAAAGGGACTTTCATTTCCAGTCTACCATTATTTAATTTTTAATTTAGGGGCAGGAAAAAATAGGGAGTTTCTTTTTTTGTTTGACCTCTTATTTTAAAAGGTATTCTCTGGAATATGAGTCATAGAACAATTCAAAGTTTTTTTTTTTTTTTGGTGGGGGGAGGTGGGAGGGGCTTTGAATTCCCCCCTCTATTTTTTTTTTTAAAAACTTCAGAAAACATTAACTTGCTTTTGAAGAATTTTATATAGGCTAGATATGGTTAAAATTTACATTGTCACCATTCAGGGTAAAATGCTAAAAAAAGTCAGTTTCAAAAATAAGGAATTGTTTCTGATTCTTAATTCTTGAACAATTCATGTTCAAATTACAGTTTATGTGTATGTTTAAATTGAATTTTTGTAATAAAAATTCATTTTTTTAATAATTCTTTGGCTAAGGAAACAAGACAATTTTTGTGGGTACTAATGAGTTAACATTCATGAATGCATAACACGCATGAATTCTAAGAATCTCGCATGCTGAAAATTATTGTTCTCACCATATTGGATTGGAAACTGAGAAAATTATACCTTTTCATTTGGGGTTGCTTCTAGATTTGTTCACTTTTTTTTTTTCCTTTGAACACAATATAATGGTAGATCTAAGGTTTTCTTGGGAATTTCCTCTTCTTTCCTATCTATTTAGAAAATAAATGTATGAATATAGGATATGTATAAGTATCTTGACAGCATCCAGGTTATCTTGGTCTTATGTTTTTGTAAATCTGTTTTTGGGGAAACAGTCAATGTTTTGTTTGATGCATAACAACCCTCAAAAGTAGGCTAATATACATTCTACATTTGAATTCAGAGTTTTGTTTTTTAGATGAAATGTGTGGGCTAAAGTTTTAAGTAATGCTTGATTCTTATCCTCTTGCTTGATTTGACCTTTTAAATCAGCACTTTCCTTGCTCGTGCTTCTTAATGTATAGACTGTCAATTTAGGAGCATGCTTTGGCCAACCTTAAGATAGAACAATTTGTGTCAGCTTGTGGCAAAACCAATTTGCCATTTAACTAAACAATAAATTATTTCCAATAGAGCTGTTAAAAACTGATAAAAATAGTAATGTGAAGTTTACAGATTATATAAAAGATAAGTAGAAAAGTTGTAAGGATTATGAAGAAGCTTGTATAACAACCAACTATAGTATTCTTTATACCATAACAGGGCTATACATGAAGTACTGAAGATGAATATCATGGGATTAATACATAAAGTAAAATAGTTAGCCAATAATGCAAGATACAGATCTACACCCCCATAGACTGGACAATTAGGTGATATATAGTTTCATTAGTTGAAATTATGTGTTTTAGATAAAACCAAATTGATTTTGCTTCATACTAGCTAAAGTTTGCTACAATATCAGCGTTTAGTTGGTGTGCTCCTTGTACAACTTTTATAGGTGAAATGTGCTTGATATTGAAATTTAAATAGCATGTTTGAGCAACGCTTCAAATATTGGTACCGAACCTCATACTTGTTTTTGCTGGAATGGTTTGATACTGGCTATTGACGCACGGTACAAGACTGCAACCCATACTGACACTTGACACATTGTGTACCAGTGCTAGAAACCTGCCAAAATTGTATGGTACAATTCGTACCATCCTGTTCTAGCATGAAACCTACTTTAAGGCTAATGACATGTGGGCTTGATATTACACTTTCCTCTTTAATCGAAACAATGAGGCTTTAGAGTTCTGTTTGCTATCATATACATCCTAAATCTCCAGTTAAATTGATTTGATAAATCAGTTTTATATTTAGCTTCAAAACAAGTTTTGGTGCATCATATGCACAAAATGGATAGTAAATTTTGCTCATTTCATCCTTGCATGATCCATTTATCTTACTAAGTTCTTATTGGGGCCAAAAATGATGAGGTACTTTACTTCCCTTTCTCCTTTTTGGAGATGTTGTCAACTCTCACTTATTTGTAAGCACGATATGACCATAAGTTATCAACATAAAGTTTTGTTGGGAAGAGAGATAGACACTCAAAGTTATAGGTTGACATTTGTTGTTAGCCATATTGAATTTACGACAAATCCCCTCTGACGAAGTAGCCTATCACGCATGAGTCTATCAAAGAGGGGAATAGAATGATATGCCTATATGGTAGAGAAGTACTGCAAACATTGCAGGTGTGTCTTCCTTTACATACATACTTTCATATGGGGCTTATCTGGATTTTGGTTGATTTAGGAGTCAAATCCAACCACTCTAGTAATTCTTGGGTGCAGGAACCAATAACCTATTATACATCAAGGAAGGTTTTGCCTTGCACCTTGACCTCATGTTCCCCTACCATGAACGGTATCCTCCTCTTCCCCTAGTGTTATTATTAACCACCCCCACCACCCCCCACCACAAACACCCCTTCCCCCCAACCATTCAAGCAACTTAACGCATTCTACATGGCAGAGTTTGCCCCATGTAGGGTCAAAAATGGGCCGGATATGACCTGCTCCTATGTTTGAATTGGGTTAGATTCTCATATCAATTTGTGTATCCAACCAATATTTGGCTACTGATCTGGGTAATAATTTTCTTTTAAACTTCCCTGATTTTGCTATTGGTTTGGTCACATTCTTGGATACTAATATGGATATTTGGATATCTAAATGAGACGATAAAAAGCCTCAAATCCATTCAATCCCAAATTTCTCAATTTTGTCCAGGTCCCAAATCCTTCTCCTTCACTCTCTTTGATCCTATCAGTCTCTTCACTTCTCAATCTCCTTAGCAATGACCTCCCCCCATCCACCTATCCTTGGCAACCAGCAAACTCCAAGGGCCACAATTATCATCCTCCTCATATCTCTCCGAGGACCATTGCCTGCCTCCTCTCTGGCTCACCATCATGGTGGTTGGTACTTGTTTACAACTCTAGCCATCCATTTTTGGTCTTCCATCTCTTGCTTAGCTTCTATAGCCTTGAAGTCCATGTGCTTTCCTTTCTTCTTTGCAACTGTGCCCTTAAGGGCATATAAGGAAATAGGCATGAGGGTATCTTCTTCTTCTTCTTTCTTCCCCTCAGAATATAATGGTGGTACTAAAAGTGCTCCTTTAACATTGAGCGTATCTAGGCATGGAGAAGATTAGTCATATAATTTGTAGTAGTATAATCCATTAATAGTACAATCTGTTAATGATTTTAAGGTCATGAGGAAGATTTTATATCATAATAAGAGTATGGAGAAAATTTAGGTTGGGGGACCTATCCTTCCCCGTATTGATTTTGACTTTTAGGTTTGCATCATTTCCCCCCTTTGCCGTCACTTGTTATCATGTTGACTTTCCGCACACTTATGCACCATGGTACAATCGCTAGATAATGTATCATAAGCTGCAAACAATTCTATGTTTTCTTATTGGTGAACCTACCAAAACCATATTCCAATAGGAGTAACTTAAACAAGCAAAGAGACTTTTATTGTTTATTTGCAACATTGTAAATAATTAAGCATCTTTCTTGCTGATATTCTCTGTCTTATCTGTAAAAAGTTGAGTGTAATTAGAAAATGGAGGCATTAAAATCTCTGTTAATGGTCATATAACTTTTATGTTCGATCTAGATTTGGTCAGGAACATTTTAATAACAACAAGAAACAAAGATATTAAATGATAAATCTTAAAATTAGTGATTTATGTTGGTGACCATGTTTAAAGTTTTAAGCAAGGTTTGTCAGATTGGTACCAAAGAGCATGCTAGTTGGACTGATTCGGCACAGTACGATCCGGGGCTTATTGACAAAGCAAGAACCAAAGAGGTGAAATGGAGAGAGAGAGAGAGAGAGAGAGAGAGGGCTTGAAAGCCCTCATTGAAATAGGGATCCCTTGTCATTTTGCTGATTTTAGTTCGAAATTAATAAAAATAAAAAGGATCCCTTGTTTTGAAGAGAGCTTTCGAGCCCTCTCTTTCTCCCAGCCTCTCTCTCCCCCCCTCCCTCTCTCTCCCTTCTTTCCTCTCTCTCTCTTCCTCTCTTTCCTTCTCTTTCCTCCCTCTCTTGCTAATTTTAGTTCGAGACTGGTAAAAATAAAAAGGGATCCCTTGTTTCGAAGAAAGCTTTCAAGCCCTCTCTCTCTCAGCCTTTCTCCCCCCTCCTCCCCCTCTCTCCCTTCTTTCCTCTCTCTCTCTCTCTCTCTCTCTCTCTCTCTCTCTTTTCTTTTCTTTCCTTCTCTCACCATTTTGAACCTAGGTAATGAACTGTGCCAGTAACTAATCGGTCGGTTTGGTATGCTTCGAATCAGCTGGTTCAAGACAATTTAGCAGACCTTGATTTTAAGAATCATCACTAGTTTTCTAGTATCAGTTCTTCTTTTAACATATTTGTGACCACTTTTTGCATGAAACCAAGAGTGACATTATGATGTTTATATGAATTAATGGATTTTGTTCTAGTTAGTGCTAACAAAAAAGGAAGCAATTCTAAATTATATATAAGATGGAGTAACTTAATAGATATTGCTTTTTAACATTCTCTATCCTCCAAAAGCATAGCCTTAATACAAGTTCTAAGGGGCTATTCAAGTCCTGGTCACTGAGAAGTTCCTAAAGCTAAAACTCTACGCATACTCATGTACTCTTTCACTTTTATGTCATTAACAATATCAGTTGCTTTTAGAATGCAATTTCACTTTCTTCTCTTGCATGATGGGATTCCATGCATTGCTGATTGATGCCTTGAGAAAGCCGTGTTATGTTGGTGGCTAATTGAGAAGAGGTCTAGCACTTTCTAGTTTTCTCCCTTCTTTCCTAGCATCTGCTGCTTCTTTCTTCTAATCATTGGTTTTTTTTGCTTTGCGTAATTCCAATTTGTATCTGGAACAGTGAACAAAATATCTGTAGCTATGTTGCATGGACCTGGTCTGGTTAAACCACAACTGATCTGAATTGATTTGTTGTAGCTTAAACTGATAGGGCATGATCCAACTACAAACATTTTGATCAAATTGATTCACCAAGCCAACCTAACTTTGCCAGATGGACCCATTGAGCCAACAAGGTAATTTCTTTATAAGTTTAAAAGAAGCAATCACAATTGCTGAAACTGTAGGTCAGTATGAATAGGGAACTGAAACAAATGCTGGCGGTGAAACTAGACTTCACTAAATTGTAGTTTTGATACTTTCTAAGCTAATTAAATAAACATCCCCTTTTATGCTTTGCTTTTCATCTTGTAACTCAGATGATGTCCCGTTTGTGGCACTGTTAAATATTAATTTCTATATGAGCATTATAATTATGTAAATTTTGCCTCAGTTTTTAAGGGTAGAAGTGGCATGCTGCAGTGTTCCACTTGTGGAAGATAACTCTGGAGTATTTGGAATAATTTTTATTAATGAAATTCAAGTTTTTTACTGCCTTTTTGCTTATAACATAAAGCTTAGCTGGTTTGAATGCTTCTGATGTTTGATACTCTTATTATGTTGTTCCAAGATTCACTTCTGACTTTTGTTTAGCTATCTTTCCACAGATTTTTCCATTCGGATCAGTTCCATTGAAGACATATCTTCCTGATGGAGATATTGACCTGACTGCAGTTGGCATGCCTGAAGATGCTTTGGCCAAGAAAGTGCGTTCTGTTCTTGAAGTTGAAGAACAAAATAAGGATGCTGAGTTTGAAGTGAAGGATGTGCAGTACATTCATGCAGAGGTATCATGTTCTAATCAATTTTACTTTGTTTTTGTTCTTCAGATGATACCGTGATTTATAATTTTTCTTTCTGCCTAATTCCGTGCCTTGGTGTATTGTTGCTAACTTTTGTACGTACTGCCAGTGCCAGTCTTTGTTGCCATAATCAAAAAGTGTTCAAGATTAATGTGAAGCTTTCAGAGTTTATCTCCATTGTCCGGCAAAGTCTTTTGATAATTGTCTAGAAATTTAAGACATCCTGTCTACATAATCTCTTGTAATAAACTACAGGTATCATATAACTTTTAGTTTAAACTGGTGACTCCATGTTCAATCCTGCATTTTTAATTAGCTTGTGCTGTGTAAGCAGGTGGTGAGGGGTTGCTTCTATTTGATTAGCTGCATGAGCACCGACAACTTGGCACTGAGTTTGGATAGTTTATTTTTCTTGAAGATAGCTACTTAGACATATATAAATCTCTTACCTACTTAAGCTTTCATCTTTTGTCCTCTTGGTCTCTTGTACATCGTGCAATAAATTATGCACTTGCTGTCACAACTTTTCTGAAGTGTCACAATGCAGGGAAAGTGCTTTTCTTTCCCTTGGTAGAAAGCAGGGTCCTACTTTCTTCTGATGAATTAGTAATATATTAAAGTTTTGTTTTAGATGAACTTGGTGTCATTAGTCCGTCATGCTGCTAAAATCTCATCATCATGCCATAGTGAAATATCTAACCCTAAATGTGGCTTGTTATGTGGTAGGCAAATGCTGTTAATTTCTGCTAAATAACTTTTGGTTCCCATGCTTTGCAGTGTATTCTAGTTATGCTATGAGTCTATGGCTGCTTCATAAATCAGTGGTTCTAGATGCTTCAGCTCCCTGACTAAAGTTTATTGGTACCAAGGATTCAGGTCCCAGCGGGATATTCTGTGGGACATTGGGACGGGGTACCATCTCATGTGTTGGGACAGGATGTCCTGCCAGCATCCTAGCGTCCCAATCGGGATACCTTGGGACATCCCCTATCCCGAGTGTCGGGACGGGATGCGATGCCAATGTGTCCCGTTCCATGAAAAATCTGGGACAGCCCCGTCCCACGGGATTTAAAACCTTGATTAGTACTGCATCAGGTTCCTTTTTGTTTGTTATGTCGGTTTAATCTCCATTGTTAATCCTTTGGCAATTCTTTATTATTCTGTTTCTTGTAGCCTTTTGTGTATAGTTTGGTACTTTGGTGACTATTCTGTCGAATATGGAAAAAACCGTCCATTCAGGCATTGCTTAACCAGCTAGGCATAAGAGTAAAAAATGTTGCCATGAATAATGACTTGTAATTTTTGTTGGGAGGGTGATGCGGGACAACCCGATCAGATAGTTATTTTAGGGAGGGTCGGATCGTTGGTCGTTAAGAAACGACTACTAGGCTAGGTTCAACTCCCATTTATTCAAATAAACCCATTTTTTTTCTTTTTTTTGTATTTTTTTTTTCACTATTTTTTTTTTTCTGACTTAAACCTAAAGTCGGCAAAGGGGTTGGAGCCTATGCTTTGATAAGCATGCAGCTTTTTTTCTTGCTTTCACGATCGTGCGAGGGGAGGCTTCTCTCGGTCCGATGCTAGGTGGAACAGGGGACCTTTTGGAGAGAGATTTTTGGCAGGTTTTGCCGACGACAGCGCTGGGGAGGAAAATAGCTACACATGTAGAGGGTGACATAGTTCCATTCCGGCGTCTGGCAGCGGTGCACTGACGGGATTCGGAGATGTTGGTTGGGGAAGGGAGGTCCGGTACCGTAGAAACTTGATTCTGGGGAGGAGGGTCCCGACGTTGATCTGAGGCGGGAGGGCTGCAAGGTTCGTCGGCGATGGTGGTGGACGACGGGGTCAGGCGGCGGCGGATGGTTGGAAGCGGAGGTCCGTGGTGGAGATGGAACGGCGATGGTCGTGCTGAGACTTTCGGACGGTTGGCAGCAGTGGGAGGGGAGCCGGTCGACGACTCTGCTCCAGCGATGGTGGATGGGAGAGAGAGGGCATCGCTCGCTCGACTTGGCCGGTGGACGACTCCGGATGGAAGGGGACGGAGCCGAGGAAGTGATTTGGGGGTGGGTCGACGGCCGGAAGGGGGGTGTCGATGGTGGGAGACCGGCTGGAGGGAGGTCCGGTGGGTGGCGTCGATCGAAGGGAGGATGGCGATTCCGGTCGGTGGTGACCAGTGACGGTGGAGACGGGCACCAGTTGCGGGGGTTCTTCCCTTGGATCCGATGTGGGAGAAGGTGCCGTGGCGATCAGCGGTATCGGGCGATGCTTTCCACAGGAAGCAGAGAGGCGGCGCGGGGTTTTGGTGATTAGTAGAGAGGCGGCGCGGGGTTTTGGTGATTGGCAGAGGTGGCTTGCGTCGGTGGGCGGGATCTAAAACACGGGAGACAAAACAGAAGCTTTGGAAACTTAATCCTCAGGAGTTTTGAGTGGCGGAGAAAATGAATAAGAAGAGAGGAGGAATAAAACTAGAGGAATAATAAGAGAATAAGGGGAGGAGAATAGGAAGAATAGGGGTAGAGAATAAGGGGAAGAGAGGGGGAAGAGAGGGAGAAGGAGACCCAGGAAGAGGAGAGGAAGAGGGGGGGAGGAGGAAGAGGGGGGAAAGGAGGGGGAGAGTCGGGACACACCCAGACCTGTTTTCAAATAAAATTCTTCGCTACTTTATTCCAATGATAAAAGACACTTTAAATAGAATAAAACAATCGGAACCTCTGAAAGTGATCCGAACAAATCCTAAAACAGTCGATAAGATAAATCCTAAAAACAAACAATCGGAGCTAAATAATCGGAACTAATAAGGGATTCCGATAAGAACCTAAACAAATTGATCTTAGAGATAAATCCAAAACGGAAAGAGATTCCATAAAACAAATCCTAAACTATCTTAAAAATTTCAATCCTAAAATAACATTCTCATCTCGAACTTGTACTATGCTGCATTGGGATCTGCACTGCATCGGGATCTGCGTGCATCGAGATTTGGTTGATGTCTTTAAGATTTGTGTTGGGCGTGCATCAGGAGGATATCCGCATCATTCCCCTAAGGTGAGAAGAACTCAACTCTGTCGAGTCAGGCTCTCTATAAATAGACTCCAGCTTCAGCTTTGACATCAGGCCTCGTAGTCCATAGACTCCAGCTTCAGCTTGAGCTCATTTTCGTGGGACTCCAACTTAAAATAATCATAAGATTTTTTTTTTCAACATAAATAATTCAAATGCAATAAAATTGACCCTAACCTAACCAAAACCTATAGCTCTAATACCAAATTTGATGCGGGACAACCTGATCAGATAATTATTTTAGAGAGGGTTGGATCGTTGGTCGTTAAGAAACAACCACTTGGCTAGGCTCAACTCCCATTTATTCAAATAAGCCCATTTCCCCCCCTTTTTTCTGTATTTTCTTTTTTTTTCACTGTTTTTTTTCTGACTTAAACCTAAAGTTGGCAAACGGGTTGGCGCCTATCCTTTGAGAAACGTGCAGCTCCTTTCCTTGCTTTCATGATCGTGCAAGGGGAGGCTTCTCTCGGTCCGATGCCAGGTGGAACAGGGGACCTTTTGGAGAGAGATTTCCGGCAGGCTTTGTCGACGACGGTGCTGGGGAGGAAAATGGTGGCACGGGAGGAGGGTGACAGTTCCATTTTGGCGTCTGGCAGTGGTGCAGTGACGGGATTTGGAGATGTTGGTTGGGGAAGGGAGGTCCGGCACCGTAGAAACTTGATTCTGGGGAGGGTCCCGACATCGATCTAAGGCGGGAGGGCTGCAAGGTTCGCCGGCGATGGTGGTGGACGACGAGGTCAGGCGGCGGCGGATGGTTGGAAGCGGAGGTCCGTGGTGATGGACGGGCAACGGTCGTGCGGAGACTTTCGGACGGTTGGCAGCAGTGGGAGGGGAGCCGATCGACGACTTTGCTCCAGCGATGGCGGATGGGAGAGAGAGGGCGTCGCTCGCTCGGCTTGGCTGGTGGACGACTCCGGATGGGAGGAAGGGGGAGGAGCCAAGGAGGTGATTTGGGGGTGGGTCGACGGCCGGAAGGGGGTGTAGATGGTGGGAGACCGGCTGGAGGGAGGGAGGTCTGGTGGGTGGCGTCGATCGAAGGGAGGATGGCGATTCCGGTCGGTGGTGACCAGCGACGGTGGAGACGGGCGCCGCCTGCGGGGGTTCTTCCCTTGGATCCAATGTGGGAGAAGGCGCTGTGGCGATCAGCGGTGTCGGGTGACACTTTCCACAGGAAGCAGAGAGGCGGCGCGGGGTTTTGGTGATTGGTAGAGGTGGCTTGCGTTGGTGGGCGGGATCTGAAACAGGGGAGACAAAACAGAAGCTTTGGAAACTTAATCCTTGGGAGTTTTGAGCGTCGGAGAAAATGAATAAGAAGAGAGGAGGAATAAAACGAGAGGAATAACAAGAGAATAAGGAGAGGAGAATAGGAAGAATAGGGGTAGAGAATAAGGGGAAGAGAGGGGGAAGTGAGGGAGAAGGAGACCCAGGAAGAGGAGAGGAAGAGCGGGGGAGGAGGAAGAGGGGGGAAAGGAGGGAGAGAGTCGGGACACACCCAGACCTGTTTTCAAATAAAATTCTTTGCTACTTTATTCCAATGATAAAAGATACTTTAAATAGAATAAAACAATCGGAACCTTTGAAAGAGATCCGAACAAATCTTAAAATAGCTGATAAGATAAATCCTAAAAACAAATAATCGGAACTAATAAGTGATTCTGATAAGAACAATCTAAACAAACTGATCTTAGAGATAAATCCAAAACGGAAAGAGATTCTGTAAAACAAATCCTAAACTACCCTAAAAATTCCGATCCTAAAATAACATATTCTCATTTCGAACTTGTGCTATGCTGCATCGGGATCTGCGCTGCATCGGGATTGACATGCATCGAGATTTGGTCGATGTCTTTAAGATTCGTGCTGGGCGTGCATCAGGAGGATGTCCGCATCAGAGGGGTTACTTATTCCAGCACATTGCAATCTATAGGATTTAAAGCAATGAAGATTCTGTTGATAGCTTGCAACTACTTTTGTGTATTTAGCGGGTTGAGAGAGGTTACAACTCCCGCATGTTTTTTCCATATTGTACAGTTATAACATTATTGATAATATGGTATTGGGTGTTGGGTCATATAGAAAAGAGTCACTCATGACATATGGCCTAAGGTGCATGCCATTTTAAGATTCTATACCAGAGCATCTCTATACCCGATCACTAAAAGCTTCAATAATAATGCGCGTGCATATATGTATTACTATCTTCATATATATCAGGTTATATGTTAAATAACATTGCAAAATTTAGCTTATCATAGCATTTGGCTAAACAAATCTTTCTGCTGTTAAGATATACATGGATGGCATTACTTGCATGGAACCTGAATTCTAAATTGTTTTTTTAATTTTTATTGATGATATGATTTCTGATGGCAGGTCAAACTTGTGAAATGCATTGTTCAGAATATTGTAGTAGATATCTCATTCAATCAGATAGGCGGACTTTGCACACTTTGCTTTCTTGAGAAGGTGTGGAGCTAAATCTTGCCCATACAACTTCAAACATAAACATGCTCTTTATTTTCCTCATAATGCATGGCACTTCTATAGACACATCGTATAGATTCTGTACTCTCTGTTTCACATCTCATCCATTGTTATGCTGTTTTCTAGCTGTTGGTTTTGTCGTGCTTGTTAGAGAATTTTACACAATCTCACATTTGCTTTTCTAGGTTGACAACCAAATTGGAAAGGATCATCTCTTCAAGCGTAGTATAATATTGATCAAAGCTTGGTGTTATTATGAAAGCCGCATTCTTGGTGCTCATCATGGTTTAATTTCTACATATGCATTGGAAACTTTAGTGTTGTTCATCTTCCGTTTCTTCCATAAATCTTTGGATGGCCCTTTAGTGGTAAGTTCTCCATGGGATACAAGCATCAGGATGCTAGAATTTTGAATGTGTTGGCTCCTTACAGAATTTCCCTACTTAAATAAAAAGGTTGGTTAGGTCATGAGAACAGCTGCCCTTTTGTAGGTTTTGTATAGGTTTTTGGATTATTACAGCAAATTTGACTGGGATAACTACTGCATCAGTTTATGTGGTCCAATTCCTATTTCGTCTCTTCCAGAATTAGTAGGTAAGTGACTTTGAATTGACCTTCAATTTTCCTTAAAATAAACTGAGGCCAAGAGTTGGCAATCTGTTATTTCTTCTTACACAGCTGAGCCACTGGAAACTCAAGGGGAAGATTTACTGCTTAGTGAGGAATTTCTCAAAAACTGTGCGGATAATTTCTCAGTTCCTCCAAGGGAATTACAGAACAACTCTAGAACATTTTCTCAGAAGCATCTAAATATAGTTGATCCACTGAAAGAGAACAACAATCTTGGAAGGAGTGTCAGCAAAGGTTAGCATCACTTCGCCGCCAGGGTCTCAGGATCCTGATTGATGATTCCTTCTATTGATTATTACCATCACTATTGAAAACTGATTTCTTCTCTTTTTCCTTATATGTGCTTTGACGTGTGGTCATTTCGATGAATAGGCAACTTTTACCGCATTCGTAGTGCATTTACATATGGTGCCCGAAAGCTTGGGAGGATACTTCTACTACCTGCTGAAAATATTGCAGACGAAGTCAAAATGTTCTTCACAAACACATTGGAGAGACATGGAAGTGGTGTAAGGCCTGATGTGCAAGATGTATTTCCCAGTCATTCAGACTGGACAATGATTGATCATGATGCTGTTGGCTCTCTGTCATCAGGCTTGAAGGTTGAAAAATGCAACAACGGAGAATTAATTTCAGGTTTACCAACCACTGATTCTTATGCAGCACTGCCTGAGAAAATTAATAATCTCAAGATTTCAGTCTCGGGGAAGGGGCATGAAACCAGAACACAATTAAGCAGACATCCCATTAATCAGCATTGGCTGCAGAAGTGTACCAACATAGAATCCAACGGTCCGTTGCTAGGCAATGTTGTTTCAGGTAAACGTTTGGCTGGTGATGCCACAGATCTTGCTAGCAGCAGAGCCTCTGATTCGAGAATCATCACTGGAACTCGTAAAGTTTCACCATCTAATAGTGAACCTGGTTCTTCACCATCTGGAAAGGCTTATCATGTGCCGCATCTATTCGCTTGTTCTGAAAATGGTGTTCCACATGAGGTAGTTGATTACATGAATTTGGCAAACCTTGGTGCAACGGTCAAAGTGTTTACAACCAGGGCTCCAGCCCCCCATGAGGAATTTAGATGGTCAGACTTGACCGAGTCATCAAGAAGTGGCAGAAGCAATCTAATCTCTGCATCTGCTGATTCAGTTGATGGGCCTATGAGATCAAATTGGAATACGTATTCATCAGAAGATTGGCGTCTTGCAGATCCCTTGGTGGAAAGAAATCAGAGAAATGGAAGTAACAGAAGTCCAAAGTTGAATGACTTATCAGATCTTACTGGGGACTATGTTTTGCATTCTACGAATCTTCTATATGTTCGGCAATGGCAAGACTTCTTTATGGTCACACCTTTTATTCCACTTCAACAACTGTCCCCTTCCCAGTATTGTAACAAAAACTCATGGAATGCCTCTCCTCGGCAGAGTATGTATACACATATGGGTGCAAATGGGGCCATCCCTGGGCCACCATTTTCTCCTCCTGGTTGTTACATAACCAATTCACCTATGATATCTTATGGCATGGAAGATCTCCCAAAACCAAGGGGAACAGGGACATACTTTCCCAACACGGTATGTTCTCTTGGAGCTTTTTAGTTGGATATTTCTTTAAATTCAACATTTTGGTTTACTGTTGTTGCATTTAGGGCTCATTAACTGGTTTGTTTTTGTTTTTTTTCCTTTTTTGGGGTCCGGAACTAGATCCCTTAGAAAATGGGCCCAACATACGGACCTATACCAATCTGTATGTCCAATTTTAGTCTGAAGTCTGTTTTTTCGGTGTAAGTTCAGGTTTTGATCATTCATGTCTGTAAGCATCTGTAAATTCTTTTGTAGTAGTGCTGCTGTTATTGTCTTTATTTTATTTTTGGGGGAGAAACTCTTCTTTGGCTGGGGATTTTCATTCATCTCAAAGTCTTTTCTGTTGGATTTTGTAGAGCTTATCTTCGTACAGGGAAAGACAACCAACAAAAGGAAGGAATGCGGCACATACAAATCACCAGCCAAGATCCCGTAACAATGGCAAGGTGGAAACATCCACAAGCATGAGCTTATCAGAGGAGGGCAGTCAGGAACCATCATTCCAAGCACAGGTTCCCATCTTTAAAGGAAATGGAGGTGGGAAGCCAGCTACCCTGGATGTATCCCAGTCTTCACGCGCTGCCTTGAAGGGTAGTTCCGTTTCCAATGGCTTTGTATATCCATCAGAAGGAAAACTTGCATTTGGATCCTTTGGCCCTGTTCCAGTAGAAGTGTCCCTACTGGAACGAGGCAGCAGAGTGGAATCATTTAGTACTCAGGGTCAAGGATCTGGACCAGCAATCCCTGTACCAACAGAGAAGAAACCTGGAATGAGTGTGAGGCATGAAAGGTAATATATTTTTTCTACTGAAGTTTTTATCAGTAAAAGAAGCAGAAACAAGGAATACAATTTCCGCTACTTTTGCAAACATTGGCATCAGACATGAATGACAAGGTGTGCCAAACATTTTGTCTACCTTGAGACATGGACACTAGCATAACAAGATGCCCCCATCTCTAATGATAAATAGCCATACTAGAAGGTGAAAAAGTTTTAGTTATGAGTGAGGTTTGCTGGACCGGTATTGGGATAGTATCCGACAATGACCGGTTCGGTATTGGATTGGTACATATCATACCGATCCGAAGCATACTGAACTAGGGAGAGTGAGGGAGAGGGAGGAGAGGGAGGAGAAGAGTGAGGAAAGAAGAGGGAGGGAGGGAGGGGGAGAGAGAGAGAGAGGGCTTATGGAGGAGGAGGACAAGGTGGAGAGGAGAAAGAAAGAGGAGGAGGGAGGGAGGGAGAGGGTGGGGGTACCTCTTGGGCTTTGCTAGATGGAGATGGGAGCAATCTCAGCAAGGGACGATGACATGGCATCAAAAAGCAATTTCAGCAAGGGATGATGATTGATGAGAGGGCTGAAGCTCAAAGAGGAGAAGGGTGGAGTAGAGGAAACCCTAGTTTGTGGAAGGGGGGGGGGGGGGTGTGGGCGGGGGCCAAACAAGAGCAAGAGGAGGCTGAATTAGAGCAAGAAGGGGCTTTTATAAGCCAAACCAAACTGAGCTGCCGAACTGCCTTGATTTCATGTCAGGTCAGTTCTGTAGGGGTTGAACCATCTAGTTTGGGTCAATTTAACAAATGATGGTTATGAGAGCTGAATTATCTTTTTTATTCTTGAATTGATCTCCATTCAAAAGGTTCATCTTTCGTATAATTTCTTTCTGTAAACTTCTTATATGTAGGAATGGATCTTTTGCTTTGTGCTTCCCTATACTTTTATTTACATTATTGAATATAACATAGGGGCTTTTAACATATAAGCTACTTCTGTGATCTTCTTAGAGCTAGAATTATGTAATGTTGTAGAATTCCATTCTCTTGTATAATTCGAAGTAGGTGTTCTTTCTTTCTGGGTGTGAAGTAGAATTTTATTCTGATTGTTGGTTTTCGATCGAGGGAGGGGATGGAGGGGATTTAGTATGTTATTAGTCTCCTTCATAAAAAGGGGGTGCTGAGGCAAAACTGAAAGCAGAAGAGCTGGAACTCCTGGTGGCTCTGGAGTCAAGGTGCCCAAGAATTGAGGAGGTGTTTGTTAATAGTATAGACAGAAATTGGGCTACCACACATATTGGAATAACTATTATTTTTAGAAATTGTGTTAATAATATTCATATGGTTTGTACTTCCCAGGTAGAGACATTCCGTTGCCTGATATTTTCTGCTTAAATAGTTTATTGTGATTTATGATTATTAGTTGCTTTTAATATGTTCCATTGTTGAAGGATCTATTCTAGTTCTATATACATAAATAGATAGACAATTGTCCACATGTTATTGGTTCTTAGAATTGTATGGTTATGTTAAAATATGAAAAAGACAGCTATGCACTGGGACTTGTCCAAGCAGTTATAGCCCTCTGCTTAGAAACCGGAGATTTTTGGTTTAATTCCTGGGTGCTGCATCCCCAAAAATCTGAACCGAGATAATTATAATTATAGTGCAAGTGTGTCTCCCTTCCTCTCAAAAAACTATGAAAGACGACCACTTCACATGCAATAGCCCATGAGCTTGTTAGATGTAATGGCTTTCGAAATTTTTATTAGCAATACTTGAAATGTGATTCTTCTTATGTTTTCATAATTTCATAAACTAAATGTACAGGCCAACTCAATCGTACCAGCTGAAAGATGAGGTTGACTTTCCCCCTCTAACTAGCTGAGCTGAGTGCAGTGGACTGTGTTTATTCCATACATGCAGGAGAGAGAATATCATAGGGATAAGTGAAATGAGGAAATGCTAACCAGTTGGGAGCTTACCTGCTCGAGCAGCATCGCGGAGGTGTACAAAGGAGTATTTTCTCTGATTGTTGTGATGAATTAACATTTTGTACATTGTAATAATTTTTTTGTTTTCTTAACCCTTACCCTCACCCGTTCAGTGGGTATAAACAGGTTGCCCAATTTTTACCCCTTTCTAGCCCGGTTTCCTTCCCTGCAGGTGGTGAAAGCACATGTTTTGTTATCAGTTTGTTAAAATAGATAATCTTCTTGAGGGAATCTAAGTGACGAGTTCCTATCAAACTTTTTATTATGGCAGATCTCATTCTGGTTATAATTCTGGTATCTGTTAATCTCACTCAGTTCTGCTCTGTAAGAGATTTTCAGCGAATGTTTTTGAGCTTCTGATTACCTTGTTACCCGTGAGAAATTGCGAGGCAGGTGCAGCTTGCTCAGGAGTGATGCCTTGTATCTTGGCCAGGCAATTGATACTTCGAAGTCTATGCTTTGTTGGGAATTTTAAACATGGGCAGGCGGGTTCAGATTGTATCGTTTTGATACTCTGTTGCAATGTCAACCATTTGGTCTTTTTTTTTTTTTTTTCACGGCTCCAAAAGCTGCAAGCATGGATTTCGGAGTGGCCATCGTACCAATTTTTTAAAAAAATAATATTATTTTAAAAAATAATTATGAAAATAGGTGTTTTCATTTATATTTATCGATTTAGATGTTTGGGCCATGTGGCATGCATGGCACAACACGTGGTACAAGGTGGGACAGTTGGCATGGAATTGCATGTTTGAATTGCGATTTCAATGAAAAATTACAGGTTCAAGTGATGATTTTTTAGGCGAATGCTTTAAAACCATTTCCTTTCTCTTCGGTTCCATCTCGTTTCTTTTTTCTTCTCTTTACTCCATTCCGGCTTTTACGGTTTCATTTTTTTTCTTCTTGCCCTGCTCTAGCCCTTTCCCTTTGATTGTGTCGGTCTTCTTGTTTCCTTGTTATCTGGATCCGGTTCAAGTGCGCTCGAGTCTAGTCGAAATAGATCTGCTATTTTCTTGTGAAGACTTGGTTCAAGTACAGTCATCATGTCTTTCCTTCCTGTCTAAAAAAAAATTTATTGTTTTCCATCCAGCATAGCAAATCATTTTTTTAATTTTTTAATTATTTCAATATTATTATTATGCTTTGTTGCTTGTTATAGTTTTTTTTAATATTTATTAATTTAATATTTGAAACTTAATATTCTAATGTTATGGTGTTTTTTTTAGCAATGAAATTTTATTTGTTTTTGATGTTTGCATGATATAGTTAACTTTTGTGCTTATATTATAATTTAGTATTTTTAAAATTGATAAAAATAAAATTTTTAATGTCATAAAGGTAATAATGAAATATTGATAATTTTGGTGGTTATGTTGATTTGTTTGTCAAATTTTGTAATGCCATAATATATATTTTTTTTGGGTGCTTATATTATAATTTAGAGTTTTTATTAAATTATATTTATACATAGTAATGGAATTTAGAATTTTTTTTTGTATAAGATTATATTTTGATTGTGTAATAAAAAAAATAAAAATATTAATGTGCTTTGAAGAATTATTTAGTTATTAAATATTTAGTATTTATTATATCAAAATTAAAGAAAATAATTTATAGTGCTCATGTTAAAATAAATAATAATTAAATATAAAATATGTAGATGAAATGATAAAGGAAAAAAATTCAGTAAATACATTTAAATATATATTGAAATTTGGAATTATTTTGTTTTGAATTAATAATTAAATTCATTTCATAAATTTGAAATGTTTGATAATTAATTAATTATAAAATATTATATAATTATATAAAAATAAAATATGAATTTATATATAATCAATAAACTTTGGTATTAGAATATTATATTTGTTTTGAATAAATAAATGAAGATGTTTATACTAATAAAATAAAATATATAAGTATTTATAGTATATAATTAATTATTTAAATATAAATGAGTTTGCTATATAAGTAAATTATTAATTTAATAGTAAAGTTGTTAACATAGATGCTGTGTTAATTAAATTATAAAAAATAATCAAAAAATAATAATAGTATAACAATTTTATTGTTTAAATAGAATACATTATAAATATGATAGAATTTAGTTGATATAAATAAATTATGGTACTATTGCTTAATACTTAAAACATATTAATATTTATAAATTATAAATAATTATACTATTAAATATGAATACATCGTGGTATAAAAATAATATATTAAATAGTAAATAAAATTAGTAATGTATATGCTGCATGAAATGAAATTTTAAATTTATGTATTAGTTACAAACATTAATTATATGATAAAAGATACTTATAAATAGAAGATCTTGATAAATTTAAATATACTTTACTTTGAATAATAATAATTTAAAATTTGTAAATATTTAGAACATATAAATAATGAAATAATTAAAATTCATATTTTATGATACATAAAAAATTATTAATTTGTGAATGAAATTGTTAACTTATACACTACGTAAATTATATTATAAAATAAATTATTAAAGAAATGTAATCATGGTATACAAAAAAATTATTTAATCAAAAATTTTAGAAATATGTAGGCTGCATGTTTGTAATTTTATTTTCTTAATTTATAGATGTGTAATTTGCATATTTATAGTGTTTAATATATAGAAAATGTTATTATTGATGTAATTATGTTTTGGAAAGTACTTATTAGGTTAATTATTTCATTTTCGATTTATATTTTGATAAAATTTATATTGCATAGAACCGTAGACCTGTCAATTGATTAATATGCATATTTTGTGATATCCGTATATTTTCATTAATTTTGTATGGATTTTAGAACTACGCATATTAATCAATTGATTGTCCAATTTGAATTGTTTGGGAATTGCAATTAATTTTATGGGTTAGTTTACAATAAACAAACAATGTGTAATAGAGATCAAATGAAATTTTGAGCAGCATTTTCTTTTAGTTCTCTGCGAGCATAATTATTTGTGCATAGAGAACTAAGAAAAAATGCTGTTGAAATTTTATTCCGTTCTATTACACATTGTTTGTTTACTGTGAATTGACCTGTAATATTAATGCAATTTCTAAATGGGATAGGATCCATCTTTACCTAGTAGTTGATGATATGATGCATTTTTTATGTAAGTTAATTTAAATTTTGTACATAGATATTAATTTAAAAATATAGTGTAATCTATATCTATGTACTTAATAGAATAATTGCTTTCCTGATTTTTAATGTCAGATTAGTACTTTTTTTAATTGGTTTGTAATGATGTCATTATATATTTTGAAGAAGTTATTTCTAAATATATTTTATATGTTAAACATGTAGGATAAAATGGGAGAAACAATCACAGCCTTATGTTATATTAATGGTTCTCTGATTAATGAAAAATATGGTATTAAGTACAACCAGGGACCAAAAAAGGTAATTAAAATTAAAAATGGTATGACATTCGAAGAGTTGAAGAATAAAATATGTAGAGTCTTTCATATAGACAGAACTGGAAAAAAATATTGATTATTTATAGATATCTACAAGTTGTCCAGCCGACATTTATAAAGTATGAACCTGTTTCACTAACCGATGATGAAGATATGAAGATAATGTTTTCAACTATCAATTTACATCCATATATATCAGGTGTAGAGTTATACATAGATGTCCAAATCATTGAAGCTCCTGAACCTGTTTACGAATAGGATGATTATGAAGTATCGGTTCGAAATATGGTAACATTCATGTAAGTAAACAGGTTATTTCATACCGTAGTCCGAACATCGTAGATAATGTTATGAAAAATACTGGTTCAAGATTTACACAAGACCCGTTACATACAGTGGATAGTACCGTGCTAGAGTGTAATATTAGAGAAGAATTAGTATACACAGTTGCTGATGATACGGTGCATGTAGATAATCAACTTTTCCATAAAAATGATGAAAAAAGTGAAGATGATGTGGCTGAAGAACCTAATGAAACTGGTATGTCAAAACCTGTACGAATTCTACTAGACACCTCTGTTCCAAATTATACAGCATTTGAAGCTCCATCCGAAATATTCATTCAGGTTGATTGGAGTGTTGCTAATGTATCCATGTATTTTACATTGCAAGGATAATGTATTATATGACAACGAGATGAGGAATACGTAAAGGACTTCTCTTTACAGATAAGGCATAATTACAGACTATAGTAAAGCAATATTCTATTGAAAGACATTATGAATTCAAGGTTATTGAGTCAAATCCTAATCTATGGCTTGTAAAATATAAAAATAGAGAGTCCGAATGTCAATGGATGGTGAGAGCTATTAAATGACATGATTATTTTGAGATCTCATGATATATGGGTCCCAATACATGCATATCCACAATGATGTCTCAGGATCATTCTAGTCTAGACTCTATATTAATTGCAAATTAAATACAGGACCTGGTGAAATAAATTCCTATAATTGCTATTGCTGGACTTGGTGCACTGATAAAGAATAAATACAATTATACACCCAGTTACAAAAAACTATGGGATGCCAAGTAAAAGGCAATAGTCATGTTGTTCGGGGATTAGGATATGTCATATGTGTTGCCGACCTTACCGCTGTGGCCTGCAGCTGTGAGTTGGCACCGGACTGGGTCCCCTGAGCTACGGAGTCCCGATGCTCCCGGACCTGCAAAAACAAGGTTAGAGACTCGGGCCGAGGATCCTGGCGGGGGCACTCCGATGATCAAGTTAGAGAGCGGTAAAGTGGAACAGATCCACTAAGACGGAAACCTACTGAGCCTCCGTTCTTAGTGGAATCTTAGATGAGAAGAAGAATGATAATGAGAGGGAAGGGTGCTCTGATCCCTGCAACCAGGCTCGTCGGACTCGGTCCTGCGAATCCCTCTGGAGCTTCCGACTTAGGATCGTCTCTTCTTCTTCTTGTGGGATTGCTTGCCCTCTCGATTGCTTACCCTGCTTCTTGCCCCTGGTCTTCCTTTTTTAAGTCGTCGATCCATGCATCCGTCCATGCCTCGATTCCCCCGGGGGGGCTTTGGAGGTCAGCGATCATCCCCTTCTCGTACCTTTTATGGTCAGGAGTTAAGTGGTTAGCCGGTCTCGTCAGCCGTGCCATCATGAGAGGGGGAACTTGGCGGGACCTCGATCCTTGTGAAGGTGCCCTTGAGCCTGAGGCGTCGATCGTGATCCTCCCTTTTTAGGATGCCGGGCTATCGAATGCAGGATTCGGTGCCTTGGACAGGATTTCCTTTCCAAACTGGTGCCAACGAGGTTCTGCGCACCATTGCAGGCCTAGGAGCACCATACCGGGTGAGCCGCTTGTGCGCGCCGTCTTTAGCAGCCTCCTCGGGGCTAGCTCCCCTCGATCCTTCTGTCCTCCGTAGAAAGGGCTGACTTCGGTCGAGGTGGACCCATCTGGGGGCACCACCTGGCGAAGGGGCAGAGGCAGGGACACTCCGGTCGAGGTGGATCCCACCTGGATCGACACATGGCAAAGTGGCAGAGGCCAACTCGACCTCGATCGAGGTGGACCCATCTGGGGGTGCCACCTGTCGAGGGAGCGGGGAGAGCCTGGCTCGACTTCGGCCGAGGTCGACCCATCTGGGGGCGCCACCTGGCGAAGGAGCAGAGCAGGGCCACTACAGCCGAGGTGGATCCTGCCTGGATCGACACCTGGCTGAGTGGCAAAGGCTAGCTCGACCTCGACCGAGGTGGACCCATCTGGGGGTGCCACCTAGAGGGAGCTGGGAGAGCCTGGCTTGACTTCGGCGAGGTGGACCCATCTGGGGGTGCCACCTGGTGAAGGAGTAGAGGTAGGACCACTCCAGCCGAGATGGATCCCGCCTAGATTGATACCTGGCTGAGTGGCAGTGGCCAGCTCGACCTCGACTGAGGTGGACCCATCTAGGGGTGTCACCTGGTGAGGGAGCTGGGAGAGCTTGGCTCAACTTCGATGAGGTGGACCCATCATGGGGTGCCACCTGGCGAAGGAGCAGAGGCAGGACCACTCCAACTGAGGCTGATCCCGCTTGGATCGACACCTGGCTGAGTGGTAGAGGCCAGCTCGACCTCGACCAAGGTGGACCCATCTGGGGGTGCCACCTAGCGAGGGAGCTGGGAGAGCTTGGCTCGACTTCGGTGAGGTGGACCCATCTGGGGGCGCCACCTGGCGAAGGAGCAGAGGTAGGACCACTCCAGCCAAGGTGGATCCCGTCTGTATCGACACCTGGCTGAGTGGCAGAGGCCAGCTCGACCTTGACCGTGGTGGACCCATCTAGGGGTGCCACCTGGCAAGGGAGCTGGGAGAGCCTGGCTCGTCTTTGACGAGGTAGACCTATCTGGGGGCGCTACTTGGAGAAGGAGTAGAGGCAGGACCACTCCAGTCAAGGTGGATCTTGCCTGGATCGACACCTGGCTGAGTGGCAGAGGCCAGCTCGATCTTGGCTGAGGTGGACCCATCTGGGGGTACCACCTGGCGAGGGAGCTGGGAGAGCCTGGCTCGACTTCGACGAGGTGGACCCATTTGGGGGCGCCACCTGGCGAAGGAGTAGGGACGGGGCCACTCCAGCTGAGGTAGATCCTGCCTGGATCGACACCTGGCAGAGTGGCAGAGGCCAGCTCGACCTCGGTCGAGGTAGACCTATCTGGGGGTGCCACCTAGTGAGGGAGCTGGGAGAGCCTGGCTCGACTTCGATGAGGTGGACCTATCTAGGGGCGCCACCTGGCGAAGGAGCAGAGGCAGGACCACTCCAGCCGAGGTGGATCCCGTCTGGATCGACACCTGGCTGAGTGGCAGAGGCCATCTTGACCTTGACTGAGGTGGACCCATCTGGGGATGCCACCTAGCGAGGGAGCTGAGAGAGCCTGGCTCGACTTCGGTGAGGTGGACCCATCTAGGGGCGCCACCTGGCGAAGGAGTAGAGGCAGGACCACTCCAGCCGAGGTGGATCCCGCCTGGATCGACATCTAGCTGAGTGGTAGAGGCCAGCTCGACCTCGACCGAGGTGGACCCATCTAGGGGTGCCACCTGGCGAGGGAGCTGGGAGAGCCTGGCTCGACTTTGGCGAGGTGGACCCATCCAGGGGCGCCACCTGGTGAAGGAGCAGAGGCATGACCACTCCAACCGAGGTGGATCCCACCTGGATCGACACCTGGCTGAGTGGCAGAGGCCAGCTCGACCTCGACCGAGGTGGACCCATCTAGGGGTGCCACCTAGCGAGAGAGCTGGGAGAGCCTGGCTTGACTTCGACGAGGTGGACCCATCTGGGGGTGCCACCTGGCGAAGGAGCAGGGGTGGGGCCACTCCAGCCAAGGTGGATTCCACCTGGATCGATACCTGGCGGAGTGGCAGAGGCCAGCTCGACCTTGATCGAGGTGGACCCATCTAGGGGTGCCACCTGGCGAAGGAGCAGAGGCAGGACCACTCCAGCTGAGGTGGATCTCGCTTGGATCAACACCTGGCTGAGTGACAAAGGCCAGCTCGACCTCGACCGAGGTGGATCCATTTGGGGGTGCCACCTGGCGAGGGAGCTGGGAGAGCCTGGCTCGACTTCGACGAGGTGGACCCATCTGGGGGCACCACCTGGCGAAGGAGCAGAGCAGGACCACTCCAGCCGAGGTGGATCCTGCTTGGATCGACACCTTGCTGAGTGGCAGAGGCTAGCTCGACCTCGACCGAGGTGGACCCATCTGGGGGTGCCACCTGGCTAGGGAGCTGGGAGAGCTTGGCTCGACTTCAGCAAGGTGGACCCATTTGGGGGCACCGCTTGATGAAGGAGCAGAGGCAGGACCACTCCAGCCGAGGTGGATCTCGCCTAAATCGACACCTGGCGGAGTGGCAGAGGTGCTGAGCTTAGCCTCGAGGTCAGCTCTACTGCTGAACGAGCCACCTGGCAGGAGAGTCCGAAGATGACGCCACGCAGTACCGCCTGGTAGCCAGCTGGATCTGACACATACTTCACGTCAGCGATGTTGCCATATCAATATGAATTGCTATTGAAATGGTTGAATAATGTAGAAGAATTTAATCCCGGCTCTTGGATGAAAGTTATTAGCACTCATACTGGTATTTCAGCTTGTACTCAATTTGATCATATTTTCTGGACTTTTGCACCATCGATCGAAGGGTTTAAGTACTGTCGACCGGTCATAAGTGTTGATGCTACTTTTCTGTATAGAAAGTATAAGGAGAAGTTGATGATTGCAACCGCTGTTGATGAAAATAATTAGATTTTTTCACTTGCATTTGGCATTGTTGATGAAGAGTCAACTGATACATGGGATTGGTTCTTAGCTTGCATCAAAAACTTTGTTACATCATGTCAGGATATTTGTTTAATTTTTGATCGATATATTGATATACTAGCTATAGTTTAAAATGAGCTCTAGGTTGGCAGCCGTCGAATGTTTATCATGTTTATTATCTGCATCATGTGACAAGCAATTTGAATACAAGATTTTGTGATCCAAAGTTACAGGATATGGTGAAAAAAGCTGGAATGCAAATACAGCCTAGAAAATTCTAGAAATATATGAGAAATATTGAAAAATTTAATCCAGAAGCTATTCAATGGTTGAATGATATTCCTTTAGAGAAATGGACATGTGCACATGATGATGGTCGACGATATGGAATGATGATAACAAATATATCTGAGTGTTTTAATGGAGTTTTAAAAAATGCTCGATTCCTGTCAATAACTGTAATGGTACAGTTGACTTTCTTTCGACTTGTATCATATTTTGAAGGTCGACGTGCCTAGGCAAATGATGCAATTGACAGGAATGAAAGATTTACTCCTTTTGTTATGGAACATGTAATATCCAAGCAAGCCAAAGCTACATCACATATAATTAAAGATTCGATAGAGCTAGTGGCTTATTTCAAGTCTAGACTGCAAAGCATGGACCAAAAATGAACAGAGGCGATAACACATAGGTGACTGTATATTTTTAAATTATCTAAAAAAATTATAGTATGCACTTTACACATTGACTTATGGTATATTTAATTACAGGTAATGTAACTATCATAACAGACATGTACATGCTAGAAATGGCAGTGTTATTATTTACCTTGCTCTCATGTGATTCTATATGTGCATATGTTGTAATCAATTTTTATAGATATGTTGATCGATGCTATACATTACATGGCTATCATCAAACTTATGCATCTCAATTTCAATCAATTTTGTACCAAGAATATTGGTCTTAACAAACTCGAGATGGTATGATCATACCTAATAAAAATAGTTGAGATAGAAGTGTAGGCCTTGTTCCAGCAGAATTAGGAATGACATATATGTCAGAGAATCTGGAAACAAATGCAGGTGTGCAATCTGTAAGGAGGAAGGGCATGATAGACGATCTTGTCTAAGAACTTTACATGGAGATTAGTTTCCACTTATAAGTGAATTATATAGGTATTTTTAGATACATTAGCTTATTCTCGTTTTTATGTGAGATCTTTTTGTTGATTATGACATATACTAGATTGATATTTTCCTGTTTATATATTATTGATATGTTAGGATAGGATGTGCTTGCAGCTTGGAAAAGCTTTCATGCATTAATGAGTTATGTCATGTCTTTCTATTATGTTTGATTGATTGTAGTTCTATTGTATAGATTTTGAAGAATTCTTATGTCAATCTTGGGATGTAATATTCTTTATATGTCATGTATTTGTCTATTTTAAGAATTTGTTAATCACATTTACATTGCACATATTTTAATTACTAATTTTACATGAAAAAAAATTTTGTGCATGGTGGATTTTGTGCTTACTTATTAGATTTACTTTAACTTATTGCATATTACAGTTATGGATCCCGATCCATCAGCTCATTCCATGTTATATGATCAGGATATACATAGATCATCTTTACCATGAGACGGGCAGGAGTCTGCTGTACTGCATTATCGACGTAGAGAGCTAGTTATGCTAAGGTTGATACTGCTCAATAGGCGCATATTATCTTTATTGATACAGTCAAGATTTTACAATATTACATGTATAGGATATATACAGTTGGAATGGCACTTGATTACAGCTCAACAAGCATCCAGTGACACATACATTTCATTTACTACATAGAGAGTGCACTATCACCTTTCAGGATATTGCTATCCAGTTAGGTTTGCCTGTTGATGGTCTATCGATGATAGGTACTACACAGGTAGCTGGAGACAGGTTTACCAGGATTTGTTAGGGATTATCCCACCACAAGGTAGACTCTAAGAATCATGATTGAGCATGGTCTGGCTAGCGGCTCAGTTTCATGAGCTAGCCTTTGATGCCGACGAGACATAGATTCAACGCTATGCTCGAGCATATATTTTGCAGCTGATGGGTTGGTATTTGTTCATGAATAAGTTTGGAAGCCTAATGCATCTCATGTACCTACCCCTACTAGAGGATATCGAGACTACTGGACATTGTAGTTGGGATAGTACAGGGCTCGCATGGTTGTATAGAGAGTTATGTAGGGCGAGCAGGAGAGATACCACTAATATAGTTGGTCCTTTATTACTACTACAGTTATGGGCACAGGATAGATTCCCGATTCTGGCACCGTGCATATTACTTCGACAGGCTCCAGATCCTATGATCGATTTAGATAATGGTTGAGCTAATTTACTACAGGATTCGCTAGCGATGCAGCAAGTTTTAAATTCAATCAAATTTTATGATTAACGATATCTACTGATTTATGTAACTCATTTAATCTATTTAATATACAGATAGAGAGATAGCTTTTTTGTTACGGAGGTACCTATACATGCTCTCTCTTCGTATCGATATTTGCTAGATCACTTGAGAGCAGATCAGGTAATGACTACAGCTTATCTTTGTTAATGATTAATATTTTTTATTCTTTTTTATTTAATACAAATGCTTCATATTCTTCATTAACAGGTGATATGGCAGCTATATGCAACCGACATTCTTGTATAGCTACTAAATTATTTTCTGCATGGTCAGTATATCTGGTGTAGTCGAGTGCCACTTATATGTTTTCATATCGTAGAGTGTTACTTTCCTGATAGAGTGATGCGATAGTTCGGTATTCGACAAATCATACCTGAGTGATGTATTATTAATTCTGCACTGCACCGTATCAATCTCAGGGGATGACTCAAGCAGGATTGGAGTATCACTCATCAGTATTATATTTAGTTATGGATGAGCCGACATGATTATATTGTAGATGGTGCTCCTACTGATGGTGCTATGGATTATCACGATCTATACATATAGTAGTATCGTGGCATCACTCGACGATTCTCAGTCATGACGGTGCGGTGTATGATTACCTGATAAAAAAATTTATTTATGTTATTTAACATTATTAATAGATATTTATTTTATTTTCTATGACTTATTAAATGTTTGTAACTTTTAAAGCAATGACATCGCGACGATATCCCAGTTTGCTCAGCCAGGTTCCATATTGACATCCTCACAGACTATACAGGATATCTGTCATTCTATTCTTGGTGTTGTTGCTGAGCATTCACATATCCAGTTACGAGGATTTTCTCAAGAGGACGAGACACCGGAGCCTTGTTTAAATGCATTTACATCGACAATATCTCCTTCAGCTCAACACAGACAAGGTACTCAACGATCCAATACCTCTCCCTATCCGATGCCAGACTATGATCCATAAATGTCCACGGCTAATTACTTTCATGAGGATGTGAGACAGTTCACATCTACCGAAGATGCTACCGTATATTTTGACTATGCTGCTGTACCGGACTATCTGATGCATCAGGATTACTCAGGACATAGAGGATAGTATATAGGCGAGGGATCATCGTATCATGTATCTGCACCGCATGCATTCCCGGATGTACAGATTTAACAAAGCATCAGGGACTGAGTGAAGTGGAGCCAGTTCCTCATCGACAATACCCTCACACAGGAGAAGACGGCCACCATGTGGGACTTAGGATTTTTAAAATTTATTTTTTTATTGTTTGTATTTATTAGATTATATAAATATTATTTATATACTGTATTTTACATACATTCAATATAAATATACTATATTTTACATACATTCAATATAAACATTATTTATAATTAAATAAATAGATCAAAGTGGATGAAAAAAATTTAAAAATTAATATTACAGGAGACCATAGATCTAGCCCTATCATCCTTGATCGATGCACGTGCCCAGTGTCAAAGCATGCCATGGAGGTCGAGGCACGTATCTCGCATGCAAGGGATGCACATCGAGACCCTCCATGCATGCATGCACTGGGCACAACATGGCTGGGCACAGGCACGAGCGATCATGAGGCATTGCATGTTCTGCTGCGAGGCATCGGGCATGCGGGCACGGGACAAGGCACTGTCGATTGAAGGGTGTCGGGTGCGTGCTGGCACGGAGCATAGCATGGCCGGGTGCTTGTCGTGCCATGGCATGCACGGGGCATGGCACGGTCGGGTGAGGGACATGCTGTGAATCCCTGCTTAACTGGGCCGCCTTGGGCTGAAGTCGGCAGCCCTTGCCAACTTCAGTTCAGAACTGAGAAAAAAAAGAGAAAAATAGGGGACGGAGTCCCTGTTTATCCGATCACCGAAATTGTCGGAGAATGCAGGTAAAGGTTCGTCGAAGAGTTGGATTCAACCCGGTGGAGTGTCATGGAAGGGAGGGAGATCCGATCGATCGAGTTTTCTTTCTCTACGACAAGGAATTTCTCTCTATTCTCCTCTTAAAACCTCCCTTATCATCGAGTTTTCCATCTATCTCCTCCTCTTCTTCGGTGGCCGATCGTTCCTAGACTATCGTCGGTGAGTTTTCCTCTCCCTAAGTTCTTGATTTGTGTGTTTAATCAGTTATCTGAAATGGATTTTGGCTTGTTCTTCTTTCGGTTGCTACCCATGGCTGGAACGGCCATGGATACACCGACCGACCCCATCCTTGCTCCATCCGGGAGGTTCCGATGGACCGCTGCCCCCTTCGGTCTCCATCCTTGGGATGCTAGAGACCCTTTCGACTGAGCTAAGGATGGGAGTCGGGGAAGAAGAAGGGAGTCGGGGAAGAAGGAAAAAAAGAAAGAGGGAAGAAGAAAAAATAAGAAGAAGAAAAGAGAAAAAGAAAGAGAAGGAAAAAAAAAAAAAGAGAAGAGAGAAAGAGGAGAGAGAAAAAGAGAGAGAAAGAGGAGAGAGAAAGAGGAGAGAGAAAGAAAAGAGAGAAAGAAGAGGAGAGAGAGATGAGAAATGTAAAAAAATAATAAATAAATAAATTTTGAATATTTAAATTATTTTTTTATTGATAATCCGATTCCTATCAATTAGACTTAAATAAATATCTAGATCAAGCCTAACCCTAGATCAAATTGAGAAATTTTTTATCTAATTTAGATTTAGGATTAATTATTTAATTTATTTTATCAGAGCCTTCATCAGTATGGGAGTATCGAGGATCTAGAGTTGAGTCGTGTGTTCCTGATAGAATCAATTTTAAGTAAGTTATCTTGATTTCTGGTATTATATACCAAATATGTTATGTATTTATAAAATATTAAATATGTGTAGTATATTGCATTGGGTTGCATGCATTGTGTTGGTGTGGATACTCTCTAGTCCGACTATGATCACACGAGGACCTAGTCTCCTTCCGAGCCTCTAGTGGGATGATCATTGGTACATGACCAATGTACAATATGTGTAGTTAGGAGCTAGTTGCCTTTTTATTTTTAGCCATGCATGGTAGTTGTAGGTACATGTTATGGATGCATATTTTCTCATGTGATATCAGAGTTAGTTTCCTTTCAGGCCTCTAGTAGGGTGATCACTGACACATGACCGATATGCGGTATGTATAGTCATGATTCTAGTCTCTTTCAGGACTAGCCACGGATCGATCATGGCCATAATCAGAGGGACTAGGAGAGTAAAGTAAATGATTGGCCATCTATGGTCATGTCGTTTGTAATTGAATGTGCATATAATATGATGTTGCATTTTATTTTATTGTAAGCTGGTTATTCTGTGATGCATGATTTGTATATGTTTGCAAATTATTGTTGACATGTTTATGTATATATTAGATGTGTTGATAACTTACTGAGCCTGTATAGCTCATCCCTTGTTTTCCTATATTTTTATTATAGATCCGGAAGATCAATCGGGCTTTGGGACCAGTCAGTGAGGAGCTAGGATTTAGGTGTTAATTTCTTAGTTTATGATTTATCCTAAATTTTAGTTAAATTTTATTTACCTGTTAACTTTGATAAAAAACTCTAGAAATAATAAATAATTAGTGAGATTTGTTCTTTACCTCTTCTTGGTTATTGAATTGAAGGATAGGCCTGGTATGATCTCTAGGGTGATACCTAGGGTTGTGCGACCAGTCACGTGCCGATCCCGAGGCTGGATTCGGGATGTGACAGAGTGGTATTAGAGCAAAGATTTAAGATCAAGATGATTTAGTTAGTGAGAGTGGGGTAAAATTAGGATTTTTTGAAATAGTTGTCAATAGTAAGAGTTTATTTAATTTCCTTTGATAGGTATATATTATAGTTCCAAGGATTTTGTTAAGTATAGAAGGTTGCACGAATAAAATATTGGATTAAACTTTCCTAGCTTAATTTTTGGAAAAATGTCATCGAGACTAGACAATGGATATATGGATATATATTTTGAGTTATATTATGGATTTGATTTACTTTAGGAATCTAATTTTAATATAATTGCAGACTATGATATAAGTAATTAGAAATTAATATGATGGTTATTAAGACATGACTGAATAATATCGAAGTTTGGGTTATGATTACTAAGGACTGTGACATAAATGATGAGGATATGAATTAAATGATATTAAAGTTTAGGTTGTAATCATTATGAACTGTGACTTAAGAGGTATTTGAACTTAGTGTTATGAGCAGTTAGGATAAGATAAAAGTTGTAAGAATGGATTCGAAGTTGGATTCATAATCCCTAGGTATTGTGCATAAGATCTGGCATATGATTAGCATAAAAGAAGAATGTGATTTTTATAGAGAGATTGATCTTGGATAACTATAAACGGGTTGAATGATTTATACTATTTGATCTTCCATATATTTATGGAGCTTATTGGATATGTTGAACTCCAAGTCATTTATTTTGTTAGAGTTAATGTTAACTTTCTAAGAAAAAAAAATTGATCTAGTTTATCCAACTGAATTATCAAGGGAAGCATAAATAGTTTGGATTTGGACCAGAATTCTTGATGGCTTATGTTAGCAGTTTTAGATTGGATTACTTGATCTTATATATATGTTGGAGATTAATGGATCAAGGTTTAAATTTGAAGTGATATGCTCGAGGCCTAATAAGAACAAGAAAATTTAATAATTTTGATCTCATTTTATTTGAAGGTTAGATTTGGTTTAGATTCTAATGAAAAGTGATATCCTTGTCAGAAATTTATCTAATAAAATTAGAGGATTTAGAAAAAAATTATATCAAAGTGGCGTAGTGGAAGTGTGGTGGACTAAAGATATTATAATTAATTTAAAGTGCATTATGATGGAAGAATGGAGGCTCTTATTAGGATTACTGAATTTGGACAGAATGGAACATGTGAGTATTGAATCACACATATTTGAGTTTTGGAAGCCTTAGATTTTTTTTATAAAAATTTTGAGACCAAAATTTTTTTTTAGGAGGGGAGATGTGAAGCCCAGCTTAACTGGGCCACCTTAGGCTGAAATCAATAGCCCTTGCCGACTTCAGTTCAAAATTGAGAAAAAAAAAAAGAGAAACAGGGGACGGAGCCCTTGTTTATCCGATCACCAAAATCATCGGAGAACATGGGTGGAGGTTCGTCGGAGAGTTGGATTCAACCTGGTGGAGTGTCGTGGAGGGGAGGGAGACCTGATTGACCAAGTTTTTTCTTTACGGCAAAGAATTTCTCTCGATTCTCCTCTAAAACCCCCCATATCATTGAGTTTTCCATCGATCTCCTCCTCTTCTCCGGTGGCCGATCGTTCCTAGACCGTCGCCGGTGAGTCCTGTCCCTAAGCACTTGATTTGTGTGTTTAATCAGTTATCTGAATGGATTTTGGCTCGTTTCTCTTCCGGTTGCTATACATGGCTAGAACGGGCATGGATACGCTGACCGACCTCGTCCTTGCTCCATCCGGGAGGTTCCGGTGGACCGCCGCTCCCTTCGGTCTCCATCCCCAGGATGCCAGAGACCCTTTCGGCTGAGCTAAGGATGGGAGACAGGGAAGAAGAAGGGAGCTGGGGAAGAAGGAAAGAAAGAAAGAGGAAAGAAGAAAAAAAAAGAAGAAAAGAGAAAAAAAAAAAAAGAGAAGGAAAAGAAAAAAAAGAGAGAGAAAGAGGAGAGGGAAAGAGGAGAGAGAGGAAGAGAGAGAAAGAGGAGAGAGAGGAAAGAAAAAGGAAAAGAATAATAAATAAATAAAATTTGGATATTTAAATTATTTTCTTATTGATTTCGATTTCTATCAATTGGACTTAAATAAATATCTAGAATGAGCTCAACCTTAGATCAGATTGAGAAATCTTTTATCTAATTTAGATTTAGGATCAATTATTTAACTTATTTTATCAAAGCCTTCATCAGTATGGAAGTATTGAGGATCTAGAGTTGAGTCGCGTTTCCTGATAGAATCAGTTTCAAGTAAGTTATCTTGACATCTGGTATTATGTGCCAAATATGTTATGTATTTATGAAATATTAAATATGTGTAATATATTGCATTGGGTTGCATGCATTGTATTAGTGTGGATGCTCTCTAGTCCGACTATGATCATACGAGGACCTAGTCTCCTTTCGTGCCTCCAGTGTGGCGATCACTGGCACATGACCGATATGCGATATATGTAGTCAGAAGCTAGTTGCCTTTTTGTTTTTAGCCATGCATGGCAGTTGCTGGCACATGCTGTGGATGCATGTTTTCTCGTGTGATATCAAAGTTAGTTTCTTTCCGGGCCTCCAGTTGGGCGATCATTGGCACATGACCGATGTACGGTATGTATACTCAGGATTTTAATCTCTTTCGGGGCTAGCCACGGGCTGATCGTGGCCATAGTCAGAGCGATTAAGAGAGTAAAGTAAATGGTTGGCCATCCATAATCGTGTCGTTTGTAATTGAATGTGCATATAATGTGATGTTGCATTTTATTTTATTGTGAGCCGGTTATTCTGTGATGTATGATTTGTGTATGTTTGCAAATTGTTGTTGACATGTTTATGCACATATTAGAGGTGTTGATAACTTACTGAGCCTGTATAGCTTACTTCCTATTTTGCTATATTTTTGTTACAGATCCGGAAGATCAATCGGGCTTTGGGACCAGTCAGTGAGGAGCTAGGATTTAGGTGTTAATCTCTTAGTTTATGATTTATCCTAAATTTTAATTGAATTTTATTTACCTGTTAATTTTGATGAAAAGTTCTAGAAATAATAAATATTTAGCGAGATTTATTTTTTACCTCTGCCTGGTTATTGAATTGAAGGATAGGCCTGGCATGATCTCTAAGATGATATCTAGGATTATATGACCGGTTGCGTAGCCGATCCCGGGACTGGATTTAGGGCATGACATACATATCCGGATGCATGGCATGTCTGAGCACCGGGCATGACCTATATTAAAAAATTAAATATAAAATTAATTTTATATAATAATTATTTTACTGTAACAATCATAATACTAAAATTCCTTATTAATAAATTTCTAAGTATATAAGATTTTTCTAAATAACGAAATCGTAGGATCAACCCGTCGTTTCGGTGTCCACTGAAATCGCAGATTGGACCTGTGATTTCATTACCCTACATGACATCCGCGTGGCTACCGATACCTATTTTGATAAATAAAAATGAAACTATCGTACTTTCATAAATATTTATTAAAATTATATTATTTATAAAAAAAAAATCCTATTGTACCATCCGATGATTAACATTGTAAAAGAAGGATATTTTTTTTCCATAAAAATATAACCTGAAACCTGGAAGGTGTACGGTTTCACCTTTGCTTTTGATATCTTTAAAACAATTTGGGCATGAAGTTAGCCCTTTGTTTCCTCGGTTGCTTAATAACAGGTGCCCGTTCTTTTGGGTTAAAAGAGAACTGAAGTATTTTGCAGGCCTCATCCTGGAGAGTTGCCATGGGCCCATGAAATTGTCCGGGCCCGCATTGGCCGGTGGGAAATATCTGCCGTCGGGGTGTTCGGAGGCAGCTCCGATGCTGGTGGAGAGGAATGTGAAAACCTTGTGAAAATGAAGACTCGACAGGTTTCTGGATGGGAGGTCGACCAATGATGCTTGAAGCCAGGCATGGACTGGGAATTCAGCAATTGCTCAACCCAGTGCGCGAATCTCACCACTGCTTCAAGCTCGAGATTTATTACCGAACGTCACCTATCTCAGCCCAAATGAGAATCTTGGGCAGTTCGCTTCAGAATGGTTATCAGTCTGAGGGTAAGGGTATAGCTGGTGGTGTGGCGTGCTGTGCCAAATGGTCATTGTAGTAGGGGTCGGCTGCTTTCCCTCCTTTCAAAGTAACCAAGCACCAAATGTGTAGCGTTGATCTGTTTTGAGAGTCCCAGCTAAGAATGGAATCAGGGTCGTTCCAGTCTTGTTGCGAGCTTGGTCACAGCTTATTAGACTTGTTTGAGCCATATGAGAAGCCATATATATGCTGAACCATATGGCAGCCAATTATGGACACGATTTCTCATGTCCTTTTTGTTGATGATGGGCTTTCATTCTTCCTTTTAGCTACATAAATGGGCCGGGCTCGTGTCTGGTACATAGGAGTAAAAACCCTCAGATAAAGGCAAAAAAAAATTATATATCTGTTGCAACCACCAACCAGGATGCTTGCTTGGTTGGTCAGATGTCTTTTCGGCATCGTGTGTAAACTTTACACCACTAATTTACATCCTTGATGGAATTTGGCCCTTGAATGATCAACCTTTGAACTAACGTGTTTACTGTTATACCATATAAAATAATAATAATAAAAGGACAAAGCTGTCTTTGAAAGGTGTATAAAAAATTTATTTGGGAGTTCTTATATCCTACTCCGATCTTAAATTATGGATTTAATATCTATCAGTTAGAAACGTATTCTGCCATCCAAGTCATATTGGAATCGGCAACTACACGAAATTCGATTAGAGACTCTGAGCTGATTCAGATAAGATCGAAGGCATGGTGGAACAAAGCTACCTCGACTTATTTTTCTGGCATTGAAATTTTTACCAAGCATCGACCGGAATGGAATTAGTAACGCTATGGGGGACCAACAATTATTGCTATATCCCCCACATGTCAAGTGCTGGAAAAGCCTACGAGGAGAGAGTTTTTAGCATTTAACAAAGTAGTTGCTGGTTTAGTTAGTAATAGGCTTGGGCCGGGCCTTGCGTTTTTAAAATTTAAGACCCGGGGAATTTGGACTCTCGAAAACAGTTTGCAGAGCTTCTACTGAGAGATTCTGTTGGACCGATAAACAAACAAGTCACTTTGAGGAATGGATTCCGTTTATCTCAGCTGTAACCCGAAGCAAGCGGCAAGGTTGAGGTTTTATAAAATGTAGAGGGGATGACCTGTTGCATGATTAGCTTTCACTTGTTTTTCATAACATTTTCATGGGTTCTATATGTGTGCAGGTACATTCCATTGCATGTACTTTTCTAACAAATGCTACAAGATGTTGGAAGGTGGATCAAGTAATGCTTGCAATAGATTATACTGCATTATTGGTAGTACAATAATATTTTGCATATAACAACTACGATAATGATGTTAATAATATAATAGGTGCTCCACGGTTCTAATGTTGACAATTGAGAGGTTCTTTCGACGAGGTTATAGATTAGTCTTATTATAGTTTTCTTGACCATAGAGCAAGCTAATGGCTGGTTTATATCTTCCAATTGGTGCCGTACAAGTGCTAGCGTGCAACCACCTTAGCCGCCTTGGTGGCTGGCTATGCTTTCTTGTACCCTCTTTCTCCTTAAAACACGTGCTAACACTTGGCCTGCCACATCCAAGAGGGTTGGCAATTGGCACCCTCTTTCTCCTTAAAAACACGTGCTAATACCTCTATAATTCAAAAGAAAGTACGGGTAGACGTACGAGGGACCTTTGAAATTAAGAATCATATTTGTGGAACACGTGCTTGCATCAGATGATGTTCCATCATGGCCGTTGAAAATAAATATACGAATATAATAACAACAATAATGGAAATAAAATATGTTGTTATCCATGGTTTTCAAGATATCCATACAGGAAGATTTCTATGCAGATAGCTTGGATAAGTTACAATGAATTCAAAATTTTTGATGACTAGTTAATATTTTTAAAATTTTGGAATCTAAATATAAATAGATTAAATTTAGAGAAGTGCCATTGAAGTTTTAAAATATGCTATTTTAATATTCAAGTGAAAGCTTTACTTTATATTATAATTTTGGTTCCATTTCCAAATCACACCGCACATCTTTTTATCAAATAGCATATTTCTTTATGCCGACAGCACTTGAGGAAGGATATAAAATAAGATTGTAATATCAAGATTTACTTAAATGATTAATATAATTTATGTTAGAGCATTATTTTAAAAATTATAAATATGATTAAAGGAACGATAAAATATTTAATTACAGGAAATCAAAGAATCAAAATCAAATTTAGAAGTATGCTAGGCACTATCCTAAGATATATTTCCGTTCCTCGTACGGAAATTATCGGAAACACTATCCTAAGATATAATTGGAATTTCTTTACCTGCGAACACGATCGTGGAAGAGATCGATGGAGATTCTTTCAGCACTTAATAAAATAATTTTGAAATAAAAAAGATTTGGAGGAGAAAATAATAAAGAAAAAGAAAAGAGAGCGCGAAACATAAAACAAAATCCATCTCTTTAGGCTTCCAAGATGGTCTTTTTATGCCATCCAAAATCTGACTATTTGGATTTTTATTGGCCTATTAAAATCTAATTAGAAGTCCAACGGTCAGAAAATTAAAAGTCCAATAATTAAAAGCATAACGGTTAAATAATTAAAACTCTAACAATCAAATCATTAAAAACTTCAATGGTCAAATAATTAAAAGCAAGACAATCAAATAATTAAAAATAAAATAGTCAAATAATTAATTGATTGGTAAAGAAAATTTTGAATTTTTCCAACAATCCTTCTCAAAATTCAAATTTTTTCAAAAATAATAAAATATAAGTTTCTGGATACTTATATTCTGTATTTGGTAAAGCGACTTTAATCTTACTTAGTATTAATAGTTTCTACTTGAATGAATCAGAGTGAACCAGACCTTGAACTACGTTACTTTGACTCAGACTTTAACTATCGCATACATAGTATAAAATTCTCTATCACAAGTCTGTGCATGAATGGCCCTACACATATATCTTGACTTTTCATAAGAGCTTTTAAAGATTGCCAATGTCTTTAGTCACGTTCATGTATGGATACTTTCATATAGGTGAGCCCCTCCAAAAATGTGTGCAGTGTCACATCTCAAAAAATATCTCTCAGATCTCATTCAGAGATAAACTTTTCATAACCACTACATAGGAGCACTAATTATCATAGAGATGAGATAGAGTCTATGACTCCTATATCAAATAAATCATATGTGCTCCCTGACCAACCAATCAATTTGTTGTTACTATATCGAATCTCTTTCAAGGGATCTCCTATCATAGAGGTTAGATTTCCACTACTGGAAGGTCCTTTATAGGTTAAGTCACATCTCCTTGATGATTTTAGGATCTTAGTCATATTTAAGCCTTTAGTAAGATATATTGATATAAGAATCTTTCATCACAAGTTGTAAGATACATCATAATTTATTGTCATAGTAATAAAGATATGCAAAACTAGATATAAATAATTTGATGGTCAATTTTACATGAATATTAACAATTAGAATTCAAGAAATTTAAATAACAAATATTGCAATGATCATCATACCTCTCTTGTAACTGTATAATTATATACATATGAGCAACTTTTAGAAACAATTGATATCAAATGAATTAGTATTAAGCAAATCCAAACAATTTTATTATTGCATAGTCTAAGGCAAATTAGTTGAATATTTTATTTGCAATATCTAGAATTTGAAATAAATATACTCTAGCTCTAATTGTAAGCATTATGTTGCTACTTTACAAAATAACCAGCTTAATTACAGCCAACATCACAAAAGTTATTTATATTGAAAGTGAAAATAGTTGTCTAATTAATAACTTGACCCTCATACCCTCATGAAAGAATAACAGGTGCAAGAATTATCCTAAGTTTTTGGCTACATGGCCTTGGTAGATTAGAAGAATTTTGTCTAAATAATGATATTATGTAAAAGCATATACTTCATATTGTTAGAATATGGCTTTAAAAATTATGGATATAATTTAAGAAATGGTAAAATACTTATAAGAAATCGAAAAATCAAAATTAAATCCGAAAGCATGTAAGGCATTGTTCTAAGGTATATTTCTGTCTCGTGCAGGAATTATCGGAAACACTATCCCAAGTTACAATCGGGATTTCTCCACTTATGAGCATGATCATGGAAGAGGTTGATGGAGACTCTTTTTAACATATAATAAAATAACTTTGAAACAAGAAAGATTTGGAGAAGAAAATACCCAAAAAAAAGAAAAGAGAGTATGAAACATAAAACAAAACTCTTCTTTTTAGGCTTCTAAGATGGTCTTTTTATAGCCATCCAAAATTTGACTATTTAAAATTTTATTGGTCTATTAAAATCTAATTAGAAGTTTAATGGTCAAAAAAATAAAAATCCAATAATTAAAAGCATAATAGTCAAATAATTAAAACTCTAATGGTCAAATCATTAAAAACTTCAACGATCAAATAATTAAAAACAAAATAAGTAAATAAGTAAAAGTAAAATGATCAAATAATTAATTGGTTGGTAGAGAAAATCTTGAATTTTTTCAATAATTTGATCCAGATGTTTTTGTTATCAAGTCATGAATCTCACCTTTTCATTCTGATATTCTAGCTAGATTTTTTTTGATTCAATATTGGAGAGTTTTTTACATACTACAGGAAATTAGATCATTGCTGATGCTATTAAAGACATTTGCCAATGCTTTTAAGTGTTGGCAAGAAAGCTCCCGATGCTTTTAAAAGCATCACAAAAATGTCGGGTATGCAAGCGTGGGACTGTAATCTGCCGATGCTTTCAAAAAGAGTCGGTAGGTTTAGCGACTCTTTAAAGTATCGCTAGGATAAATCTAGCGATGCTTTAAAGCATCGGCAGGGTTTAAACATAGCGATGCTTTTCAAAAGCATCGACAGGTGCCGACGCTTTAAAGCATCGGTAGGATTTAAATCTAGCGACGCTTTAAAGCATTGGCATGTTTAAAACCTAGTGATGCTTTAAAGCATCTCTAGATTTAAATCCTACCGATGCTTTAAAGCATCGATAATCGGTAATTTAGCGATGCTTTAAAGCATCGATTTTTTTTTTTTTAATATACCTGTATGTGTGCCAAAGACAAGTTCGTACAATGAAACCATATCAACACAAATCTTTACAATGAAACCTGTATATATTATCACCAAAATCAAATATCATTTCATTGAAACCTATATCACACAAAGCCAAAGACATACAAAATAGAATCAAACATCATTTTATTGAAACCTGTATCACACAAACACAACATTCATACTCCAAACACCAAATATACATGAAGTCAATATAAAGAGTATTTTATATATATAAAAAGTATCAACAGATGTTCAAGCTCGATCCAAGTTCAAATACATCAAAAGACATACAATAATAATAATAGTAATAAGGAATTAATTGGTATCAATGGTCTGTGGGAGGCTAGTCGTCGTCCTATCTGCGACTAGTAGATGCATCAAGAACCTACAAGATGTACATATATATAGTTACTATATCTACATTACAATATATTCTAAATTATTACATACATACAAAATATATATATATGTAGTTATATACAATTACTTACCTGAGATGATATGAACATATACAGCACAGATGTAACATGCTCAAGGTGAGCCCTCATAGTCTGCATCTCTGCTCTATCTATATCACATGTCTATCTGAGCACTGCTATCTCATCCTCGAATCTACAAATATATGAATCATCATGACTATCTCTAGTATCCCGAGTAAATCTACTCACATCAGATAACTGAGTAGGGGTAACTCCAATCCCATAACCCCTCACTCGTCCATAATGCTCTGGTCCCATCAACTCCGAGAATACCTCGGCCTTGACGTGACTGCATTGTGTAGATGATGTAGACTTGCCACCACGCTCGGCAATCATAGAGGTAGCCCTTTCCTATGTTTTATAAAAAAATTATATATTAATACTTAATAAAAATAAAATTATAAATCATGATATAATATAAATAAGAAAATACAAATAGATCTCTGGACTCCTCTCGAACAAAATTGCCATCCTGGTGAACACGAGTCATCCGATAGAACTCCACCTCACCAGGCTCCCTTCCATACTGATCAGCCTATAGAAAGAATAAATGTTATCAAAAAATCCAAAAAAATCCATCTTATATCCTCGTACCATGCATGATATATGGCACATGCATGATACATGATGATAATGATGTTAAAACTATAAGTGTATTAAAAATATTATAGGATGAGAAACATACAAACTCATGACTGAGCTATGCATAACTCTTGGACCCCGCTATGTGAGGAATAGACTGAGCTATTCGTGTAGCTCTACCAATAGCAAAATATGTCTACAAAATAAAATTAAAACTATGTTATATCTTGTATACATATAATTTATATTAAAAATTAATAAGTTTATAAGTTTGATGATGCTACACAACCTATGTCCTCTCGGAGAACCAATAGTGAACCAGCTCCCTCCACTGATAAGAGAGTACATCAGGAAGATAAGTAGCTGTAACTTGCTCCTCTGTCTTATCCTCTATCTTATAGTCTCCCTTCAACTTTGCTCTATACTCTTTCCACTTGCGATTGAAAGACTTAAGCACAAAATCATTACAATCTAGAGGGAGTACGAACTTGCTCTACAATGTAAATAAATAATAAAATAAGTATTAAATAAAATAAGTAATAAAATTATTAAAAATTTAAGATATAAAATAATATATCAATTTTTTTACCCGCACAAGTCGTAGGATCTTTACTTTATAAGCAGGAAGCATATCATTCCACTTTGGATAATTTAGGGGATATAGCTGACCCCGGCATGCTATTGTCCCCAAAAAATTGGTCAACAAGCTGGCAGATTTCTTAATAGGCTGGCCTAGATTGTTGCACTCAATGACTATCCTCTCACCCTCAGGTAACTACCACACATCACGAACTAGTGTGGGTCCTCGCCTCCGCCTAAGTCTCCCGGATCCATCTACAAAAGAAATACATAAAATTATATATCAAAACTATTACATATGTATGAATTGAAATGAGATAAAATTATTAAATTACCCTATATATGTATATCATCGATGATAGGCTCATCATCTGGATGATCCGTAGGAGGATCGTGATGTGCTGAATTAGAGGGAATGGCCTCGGCTTGATGTGTAGGAGAAGTACTGGTCTCGATTGGATGTGCTGAAGAAGTACCAGCCTCGATCTGGGAAAACTGAAACTGTACATCTGATAATCACTTCCTTCGAGGCATGGTGCACATAACATGCATTATTAAAAACTAAGTCAGTTAACATTATAATCAAATTATAATGAAAATGAATTGCTATTTAAAAGATAGGATAATTATTCATGCAAAAATGTAAACCATTTTATAAACTACTTACCTGTCTAATCAACCATTATACCTTCTTCGAAATCTAATCTAACCAAAATAGTTGTATCATTTATATGATCATCCAGCACAATATTATAAGGTATATACTGAGTATAAGTATCATCATCATCTTCTTCCACCATTTTTTCTATGTCATACAAGTCTCTGGATTTTGTCTTAATAACAGTAACCCATTCTTTATCTTTTGAGTTTTGTATATAAAAAAACTTGTCGAGCTTGAGATGAAAAGATAAATGGATCATCCTTCAATAACACACCTGTATGTATCAATCTTGAAAAATTAACAAGTATAAATTCGTTTGAGTCATTTTTCAAATCTCTTGGTATAATTATATTCATCCAATCGTATCAAAATAATACAACTTTAAAATTTTTATAATAATCCAACTCAAAAATATCTTTAAGTATACCATAATAAGATTTTCCATCTGCTTCTACCATAACTCTACTATTTTGAGTTTTTTTTAAATTTCTCACGCTTCTTCATATAAAATTTAAAGCCATTTATAATAAAACCATTATATTTATTCACAATATAATTAGGACCTCTGGCAAATGCTATTAGTTCTACTGAATAATTTTTCTCCATCAATATCGGTACGTAGAAAATATAATATCAATTATCGATCACTTATTTGATATTAAATGTATGTAAAATTATTATACGACTTATATATACTAACCTGATTGGAAAGCCAATTAAGGAATAACTCAACCAACTATCTTTATTTAATCCTTGGATTAGGATGAGTGGATTGATTGGCTTGTCATTGTACAACTAAAAATTTACTGCATGACAATCAAATATAAGTTTGACAACAATATGTCTAATATTTAGTATTATCCATATGTAAATAGACTAACCTGCGATAGTCAGATATTATGTCACTATATAGCAATATATAATAGTGTGCTTGTGACAAGGATTTATGATCAAGAATAATACTTTTAGCTCTTTCATAAATCTTCCGAAAGATGTAAACTTGTATAGATTTGTATTCTTCATGATATCGCCATGACGTTGAGGTCGATTGAATACAGTCTCTACACCTTCAAGATATCTTGAACAAAATGTTAAACACTCTTCAGCAATATATCCCTCTGCTATTGAGCCCTCAGGATAGACTTTGTTTCGTACATAATCCTTCAGACATACAAGATACCTTCAAAAAGTATGATATTTATTATAATTTTAATATTAATATCGTATTAAATATAATAAAAATATCTAAATTATGAAATTTTAGTTTTACAATATCACCTCTCGATATGGTATATCCATCCATACTGTACTGGTCCACCAAGTTTAGCTTTCGAAGCTAGGCGAATGAGTAGATGAACCATTATCATAAAAAATCCAGGAGGAAAAATCTTTTCCATCTGACATAATATAAGTATAACTTGAGATTGCAATTGATCAAGCTTCTGAGAATCAAGAATCTTAGAACATAATGCCTTGAAGAATGATGATAACTGAAAAATAACCGTAACAACTTGTTTCGGCATTGACGATCTTAAAGCCAATGGAAGAATATCTCGCATTAATATATGATCATCATGACTTTTAAGATTTGAAATTTTTTACTCTTTCAGATTCACACATCATAAAATATTGATGCATATCCATCAAGAATCTTGATATTCTTTAAAATTATTAGAAAAAAGATCTTTTTCTCGATTAGACATTATATAATATGCATGAGAGATATAAGTTCTATCATTTGCAAGCACTTATGGATGAAGTTTATGTCGAAAGCCCATTTCTTTTAAATCAAGACACGCCTTCATGTTATCTTTAGTCTTTCCATCAAGATTTAATATTATTCCAATCAAATATCACAAACATTCTTTTCTATATGCATAACATCAAGATTATGTCGGAGTATATTATGCTCCCAATAAGGTAAGTCAAAGAATATGCTTATTTTCTTCCATAATTATTTAGTATGCTGATGGATAGATGTTGTTATTGTATCATCATCATTTTCAATTTCAAAAAAGTTATCCGGATCCTCGAACACTACTATATCTAAAATGCAAGTATTGACTTCCTCTAATACTTCTTCTTATGTTGAAGTTTCAACATCATCTCTTTCTCGCTTTTTAGAGGACTTTGTTATCTTACCGTAACTGTATTTGATACCAAGCGTTTGTCTACGAATATCAAAATCAGAAGGTGAAATTGGAGCAGATCCTAACTCTATAGTACCATCAAATAAATTCTTCTGAAATCGAAATGGATGATTTGTTTCTAACCATCGACGATGTCCCATATAACAAAACTTTTATCCATGTTTTAACCAAATTGAATGGGTTGATTCACCACAGGAAAGACATGCAACTCGTCCCTTAGTGCTCCAGCCAGAAAAATTAGCATATGCAGGAAAATCATTAACGACCCATAATAGAGCTGCCCGCAGTTTGAATATTTGGCCATTTGAAGCATCAGTTGCACTGATACCCTCTCACAATTGTTTCAATTCATCTATTAAAGGTTATAAGAAAATATCAATATCATTGCTTGGACCTGTAACATGGGCTTGGGCTGAAGTCGGCAGACCCAGCCGACTTCAACCCAAACGGAAAAGAAAAAAAAAGGGGGGGGGTTCTGTACGGCCAGAAAAAAAAATATATATATGATAAGAGGAGAGAGGAGGAGAGAGAAGGAGGAGAGAGAAGGAGGAGAGAGAATGAGGAGAGAGAAGGAAGGGAGAGAAGGAAGAGAGAGAACTAGGGATTTTTTTTCAAGATTTGAGAAAAAATTGAGAATTTAGTTTTAATTAAAATTATTTATCTATGTAGAGAATCAGTCCTGAACGAGAAGGCGTCGCTCCGATTTCGAGTACGGATTAGTACAAGCATGGATAGTTGATTTGTAAGGACTTCTAAACTTGATCACCCGCAATATTAATATATTTTACATGACCTAATTTGATCCGAGCATAAATTAAATATTTTTCATGCATGATAGTTTTCGGATAAAATGATTTGATTTCGGGTTACGGAACGAGTTTGTTGTTAATGTTGTTTGCAATTGCCAAGTGATCTTGAAATGTGTTTGATCGTGATATCGATCGTTGGAAAGTGACATGATCTGACTATGTGAGAAAAAATGATAAAGTGTTAAGTGAACTGGTGTTTGGACTAGCCATGCCATCGCGGTATCGTGGTTTCTCAGTGTGCCCATCACAGGCTGGAATGTGATAATTTATGTGCCCGTCACAGGCTGGAGTGTGACAATAGTATGCCCATCACAGGCTGGAGTGTGACAACAGTGTGCCCGTCACAGGCTGGAGTGTGACAATAGTGTGCCAGTCACAGGCTGGAGTGTGACCGTTGCTAGTCCAGAACCCTAAAGATAATGGTTAAATAATTGGAAATTCTAAAAAAAAAAAGAAAAAAAATGTAAAAAAAAAAATTTCAAAGTTTTTGGTTAAACATGAAATCTGAATTGTTTGATTTCGTCACATGTTATGCTAATGTTTTGCTGTTTTTATATACATGTATATTATTATTGGTAATCATTTGGAACCCTTACGGGGCTATGTAGCTCACTCCCTATCATTTGTTTTCTTTCAGAGACTCAGGATACTTAAAGAAGATCTGGGCTAGGTGTGAGACGAAGCTTCATGATTGTTGAGCTAGTTAGTTAGTTAGTTTCGGTTACTGATGTTTATGAGTCAGTAGACCAATTAATGACATCAATTTAAATACTAAATTGTACAGTTGTTATTGATTTGTTTATATAATATTAATTTAACTCAGATATGTTTGAATTGTTGTGTACCTAGGCCTTGCATAATCTCTAGGATAAAACCTAGGATTTGTGCGGCCAGTCACGTGCCGATTCCGGTACTGGATTCGGGTCGTGACAGGACCCTTATCACCTGGAATGACCATTGATAAAATAAGTGAAGACCATTTCATGCATATCTATGGTGGCAAATTATAAGGAATCAAAATAACTGACCAAGTACTATAGATAGAACTTAAAGTCTGAAATGGATTGAACCCATCACTGGCTAAACCTAGCCTGACATTATGAGCATTAGAGGCAAAATCAGGATGTCTGTCATCAAATTCTTTCCATACTAAACTATCCGCTGGGTGTCTCAGCATTCCATCTTTTGTACATCATCATGCCATCTCGTTGACGAAGCTATCTTTGATGATGCATAAATCCTTCGTAATCTAGGTACAAGAGGGAAATAATGCAATATCTTGGTCGATTTTTGTTTAATTTATGTTGCATCTAATTCATTTAATCCCTTACTCTTATTTTCTTTTTTTTTCATCCATTATGAAGATCCATATACATGGCATAACTCTTGATCGGCATGTTCTTCCCGATATAATATGTAATCATTTGGATAGCTATGAATCTTTTTGTATCCAAGATCAAATTTCTTTACTAATTTTTTGGCTTCATAACAAGATGTTGGTAAATTAGTACCTTCAGGAAATGCATCCTTTAATAACTTGAGCAACATAGTAAAACTCTTGCCAGACCATCCATTCAAATATTTTATATGAAATAAATGTACAAATTTTTTTTTTTGAAAAGTTCTTACAACGAGCATATAATTCTTGATCTGCATCCTTTATCAGCTTCTGATAACAATCTGTTCTAACATTAGTTGGGGATATTGGCTTTCCATTATGTATAGATTCAGTAAATATAGGATTCTCAGGTAGTCCATGTAGGCTCAGGTAGGCAACCCAAGAGGGGAGGTGAATTGGGTTTTATAAAACTTTTGTACTATTTGCAAAGTGTGAACTAAAGCAAGTATGTGCTAATACAATTCAAGTGCTTGTATATTTCAAATAAATGCAGTCGAAATAAATAAATAAAAGCACAAGGAGAACAATCACATAAACACAAAGATTTATAGTGGTTCGGTGCCAACCAAGCACCTACATCCACTCCCCAAGAACCCCTTGAGAATTTCACTAAGTTTGGTTTTATAACTTAGGCTCACCAATAACCTTTACAACTTGTTTTGTCTTCGGGCTCACAAGTCAAACCCTAGTTGGTTTCAAGGCTCACCAACAACCACCCTTGGTTTTACGGGATAACCAAGAACCTAAACAACTTGTTTTGGCTTCGGGCTCACAAGTAAAATCCTAGTTGGTTTCAAGGCTCACCAACAACCACTTTGGTTTTCAAAGGCTTACCAAAAACCTCTTTGGTTTTTCAAGGCTCACCAAAAACTTTAAGTAAAACAATGTAAGAGCAAGTATAAATGAATACAATAAAAGCTTTCTAAAATAAAGCAAATATCTCTTTGAAGCCCTTGAATGTTGATGAAGATCTTGTCTTCAAGTTGATGAAGCCTTTGATTGATGCTTGTAGATGTAGACTTTGAATGCTCTTTTTAAAACTTGGAAGCTTGAAGGCTTTGAATCACTCAACTCTTGAATCCTTGAAGAATATTCAAAAAACTTACCAAAGGATTACTTCCCCAATTGATTTTTGATGTTTATATAGCCTCCCAATACTTAAATGACCGTTTATAGCCGTGAGGGAGGAAAATATGACCGTTTGGAAGCAAGTTGGAGAAGTTCTGCAGCCTAGAAAACTAGCCGTTACTGTTCAAGTGTCGACACTTCACCTTCAGGTGTCGACACTTTAGTTTCAAGTGTCGACACTTCATTCTCCAGGTGTCGACACTTTACTTCCAAGTGTCGACACTCAGCTCCAGGTGTCGACACTTGACTGAAAGTGCTTTCTGAAGTTTTCTGTTTGTCTCAGGCCTTGAGTCGACACTTCACTCTTCAAGTGTCGACACTTGATCCTCAGGTGTCGACACTTCATTTCCAGGTGTCGACACTTGCCTGTGCCATTGCTGAAACATCTTCAAATTGAAACTTTAACCTCTTCAAGTTCTTCCATATTAATTCCAAAGTCCATATACTTGATTTTTCATTAATTTAAGGACTTTTTCAACTGAAATACAAGCATTTCTTCATCCAACATGGTTGAGTACTAAGATCTGAGAAATACACTTAAAACACAATTAGTACTCATATATACTTAAACATTTTGTCAATCATCAAAATCAATACCAGAGTCAACAATCTCCCCCTTTTTGATGATGACAAAACTTTTAAGTATATGAATAGGGTAAGTTTAAAAAAATTAACAATAAGATAAACTTGTAAGCTTAAAACAATAAGCACCAAGCTTCCCCTCAAAATATGATCCAAAAAATCTTCAAAAACATTTTTCAAAATATGCAAAAATTTTCAAATTTTCAGTATTTCTTCTTACTAATTCTTCCCTTTAGATAAAAACATTTTGCATTCTTCTTCCCTTTTGCACTTTCTTTCATTTCTCAAATAATTTTTCATGTTTATCCAATCTTCCCCTTTTTATACTTAACAATTTTCTCCCCCTTTTTGACATTATGAAAAAGGGTGAAAGGCAATACAAAGTGGGAATGAAGTCGGAAAGAATAGCAAGTAGGTCATCAAAATCAATGCATGAAATCAAATAATTATGATATCAATTGAATATGATACAAATTGAACAAGATACCACAGAATGTAAGCACATGCAAGAAATGATTTGATGTATATTATCCATTCGCCTTACTTGTTCATGGGATAAGGTCACAGCGGCACCCCTATACGTCATAAGAGAGCCCATTTAATGGGAAGAGAGGGTCTTTAAGCCCTACTTATCTTCTATGATCGGACGGCCATGGTGACTAACCCAATCCAAAGCGGTTACTAGGAATTTTTTTAAAAATAATTTTGATACCAATAGAATATGATACCATTTGAATGTAACTCCCTTCAAAGAATTAGATTTGAAAACAAGAAGAAGGAATATCAGAGCAATATAGGCAAAGCATGATATCAACAAGATATTCAAAGCATCAAATATGATAACTAATCTTTGGATGCTTCCCCTGAATGTTATTCCTCCTTTAAAAATATGCATTTATTTCAGGAATAAAACATGAAAGCTTATGCATCAAGATTTAAAATTTTTCAAGATATTCATGATTTTCAAAATACAAAGCATTTATATCACTTAAAAACTTTTAGCATGATTTCAAATTTATTTTAAGATGATTTGATATCCATACAAATGCTAGAAGTAATATGATATCAAGTCTAGCTACTAGAGCAAGGGTTTGTCAATATGCATACATTCTTCTTAAATGTAACCCTTAACTACCAGTTCTATACTTGATTCAAATCAATTCTAACTTAAGCATAGATGCCAACAATGAAAGCACATAAATCGTAACATTTTACTTGAAATAATTCAAAAACTGTATTAATCAAAATCTAGTGAAAGTCTAATAATCATAAGTTGAAATCATGAGAGCATGAAATCCATTTACATCAAAGTAGTCATGATCATAACTAATAATTATTAGTCTAAGCTTGATTCTAATTAATCAATTAAAACATTTTTCAAATCAATATGCATTTTTAAAAGTATTTTTCATGAAATACATTAATCAAAATCAAGTAAATGTCTTACAATCATAAGTTTAATCATGATAGCATGAAATTAATCAATACCAAAAAATTCATGATTGTTGCCGCCTAGATCGCCGTGGCCTGTAGCTTCATACGTGGCCTGGGTGAGTGGACTCCCTACCAGTGTCACCGGGCTCGTTGGTCGGAGACGATCAAGGGGAACATAGTCTTAGTCGTGGGGATGAAGGGGGCTTTGTACTGTGGTGGTCCTCCTGTGGGACTCTCCGATGAGGAGTAATCTTCTTCCGTATTGTTCCTCCATTGGACGATACCTGCAAAACAGGGAAGACCTGTACCGGGGATTCCGGCAAAGACACTCCGACGATCAAGTCAGTGGGACGATCGAAGGAAATAAGATACCTCTGAGGCGGAGAGCTTGGGGGACTCTCCGCTGCCAGAGGGTGATAGATCATCTAAGAATGAAGAGCGTGTATTGTCTCTTACCTCCCCCCTACCTCTCCATGCCGGTCTTTATGTAGATGAGTGGCTCCTGTCGTTCAGGGGAGGCGTGTTGGTCTTGATGTAGATTTGTCAGGCTAGGATAGCCTGTGAGGCCATGATGGGTTGGTGAACCTTCTTCTTTTGGATGGCTCAGGGAGTTGGTGCAAGGGTACAGTACCTTGGACATGGCACTATTTACTAGTTAGTGTAAAGAGTGGTTTAGGAAACTTAAATGCAAACCTTCTTTGCAGACGGCATGTCAGGCGGCGTGCTATAGGACCCACGTGGTTGGGGATCCTTGAAAAGAGTGACGGACCCACGTGGATGAGATAGAACCGTGCAATGCTCTTTAGTGGCTGAGCTGGACTGAGACGTCGAAGTGCCGAGTTGGCTGGGACTTTACTCTAGGCTGCCATATGGGCACGTGGACCGGGAGAAGGCCCGTGGGGGCCTCCATTCAAGCTGATCGAAGTGGTGTGCAAGGCTCCGTACATGCAGATGCGAACCCACGTGCCGCGGACCCACATGCTGCTCCTGGTCGAAACCAGACCACGGGGGAGCGAAGCTGGACCACGGGCGTGCTGGGGTGCGGAGCAGGCATGGACGGAATGGGGTGCCACGTGGGCGTGCCGGACCAGGCACCACACGGGCGAGCCGAGCTGGGCACGCGGGCACGTGCCAAACCGGACGTCGTGCATGGGTGAAGCCGGGCGGAGCCTCGCGAGGCATTGCCGAGGTCGGCTGAACGCCAGAGGAGCTGGGGCCTGGCGGTGCCGGGCGTGCCGGCCCGGGCTCGGCGGAGCCGGGCATTTCGTGCCAGGCTCGAAGGTACCAGCCTCCCGCAAGCAGAGTCGGAGCCGGAGAGGGGCACGCACGTGGGTGCCGAGCTCGGAGCCGCCGGGCTCGGGGTCGCCGGGCTCGGAGATGCTGGGACCGCGCCGCGTTGGGCACGGAGGCGTCCGGGGTGCCATGCTAGGCGCGCCGGCGAGGTCGAACTAGCCAGGGGACCCGGGGCTCGGGTCGAGTTGGAGAGGAGCATGCGTGTTGTTGCCGGATCTAATTAGCCAGATCCGCTGCCGGACTGGAGCAGGAGGGCGGAAGTGAGCGAAGTGGCGCGGGGGTGACAGACCGATGGGGGTCCCGTCGGGCTGAGCCGGAGCGGGCAGACGTGGGGGCGGAGGCCTCCCTTGCCGGACTGGGTGCCGGTCAAGAGCATGTGGAGCCGGAGGGGGGTTCGCTCGCCAAAGAACCACCGGGAGGGGCCGGAGCCGCACGGGACCGCCGACCTGTCGCGGGGGAGTGCCATGCGGGCGAGATCGGGCGGAGCCTTGCTGCGATAGCACGCCGTGCGGAGCTGGAGAGACCGGACGTGCCGAGTTGGGTCCAAGGTTGCCGGGGGCGGAGCAGGACCGTCGGCGGAGCAGGGGCAGCCTTGGGCAGAGGCGAGTCGGGCCGTCGGCGAGGTCAGGTGGAGCCGCGACGAGGCGCTGTTGGGGTGCCACTCGGGTCGAGCCGGATCCGCTGCCGGACTGGAGCAGGAGGGCGGAGTTGGCGGAGGCAGACCTGGAGCGCGGCATCGCCGAGGGGAGCCGTGCGGGTACACCGGCAAGGTCAGGCGGACGGGCTCCTCCCCTGTTGCTGTTGTGCGAGCCGAGGGAGCCGGTTCAACGTGCGGGCGGAGGCCTGGTAGGCTGGGCATGCATGGGAGAGCTCGCCCGTGCAATCTTGCATGGATGTTCGTCGACGTGCTCGGCTGCGGCGAGCGGAGCCAGGGAACCTTTCGCCCTGTAGGTAGAGCCGGGGAGGGCAGAAGTACCCACGCAGAGCCGACCTGTGGCGCGGGAGCGCCAGACCGAGGGGGGTCCCGTCAGGCTGAGCAGGGGAGGCTGGGCGCGCCGTGGGCTTGCCGAGTTGGAACTGGGCACATGCCGCGGGCGTGCCGAAGTTGGATTTCTCATGGCGAAAGTGAGACCGAGGTACTGCGATTCCCCGCCGAGGTGGGATCGAGGTGGGGAAGTGCCTGGCCGAGGTAGTGGAGTATATGGCCGAGCTGGGGCCGAGGTGAGGCCGAGGTGAAGAAGTACCTGGCCGAGGTGGTGGAGTATATGGCCGAGCTGGGGCCGAGGTGGAGAAGTACGTTGCCGCGCCAGCCTCCAAGGAGGACGCGTGTCAGGGCCGAATGGATCTTGTTTACTACTGTAACAATGATCATAGCCAATGATGATAAGTCCAAACTTGATTTTAATTAACTATCTAAAATAATTTTTCAAAGTAATTGATGCAATAAAAATTAATCTACATTTTTAATTATGGAAGGAGATGTTTAGAATTTACCAATATACAAAGTCCTTCCTTTTACCATTTAGTTTAAAATGTAGCTTGTCCACTTCTTAAAATTGTCTTGTACAACCTCTTTTCAAGAACTTCCTTTCTTCATGTTGGGTTGTAGGACATTCCTGCAAAACAAATTAAGTGGACATTTTTGGTACCCAAACTTTCTTGGATCCTTTATGATTAGTAATTATGGTTCCTTTTGGAACCCAAATTTTTCTTGATCTAGAAGGATAAGCATTAAAACCATATTTAGAAGATAAATGAAAAGAAGTAGGAATAGAGAAATTTTTCAAAAGTTTTTGCTTCTTTTCCTCAACCAAAATATTTTTATCACATAAATCTTTCAAAATAACATTTTATTTTTCTAAAAATTCTTTTTCTTTAAAAAAATTATTCTTTTCATTTTTCAAAATATAAATCTTGGCATTTAAATCACCATTTTTATTTGCAAGATTGGTGTTGTCAAGAGAAAATGAATCTAAATGCCTATTTAATTTCCTGTGCTCAATTTTTAGCAATATATATTCATGCACAAGAACATTAGATGTATCATGTGATTCTTTAAAGGTAAAATCATAATTATTTTTAGCACATACCTTTTCCTCATTTGCCATGAAGCAAAGATGGGCAACTTCATCATCCGTACTTGAATCTTCGCTATCGCTCCAAGTTGCCATCATTGCCTTAAATTTCTTTTTGGCCTTGAGGGCTATTATCTTCTTATTTACATCAGCTTCCACTATCCTTTGCCATATGTTCAACTCATAAGTCATGAGTGAACTGATAAGCTCCTCCAAAAGTAAGGTTTCTACATCTTTAGCTTCTTGGATCGCCGTCACCTTTGGATCCCATGATTTTGGCAAGGATCTAAGAATTTTATTTACCAAATCAGTATTAGTATAGATTTTGTCAAGACTATTCAATTTATTAATAATAGTCATAAATCTAGTATATATATCAGAAATAGATTCATAATGCATCATTTCAAAAATTTCAAAAGAATGTACAAGCAAATTAATTTTAGTATTCTTTACTTGAAGAGTACCCTCATGAGTAATTTCAAGTGTGTCCCATATTTCCTTCGCCGATGTGCATGTAGAGATTCTATTAAATTCATTCAAGTCCAATGCACAATAAAGCAAGTTCATTACTTTAGCATTGATTTCAATTTATTTAATGTCATATTCATTCCAATCCTCTTCGAGCTTTGGAATAAAAATTCCATTAACCAATATGGAAGGAATATGAGGACCACTAACAATAATTTTCCAAAGATGATAACTAATAGATTGAATATGGATGCGCATGTGAGTTTTCCAAAATGTGTAATTTATGCCATTGAAAAACGGTGGTCTAACATTAATACCTACAAGGGTTGCCATAATCTTTAACTCAAAATCGTTAGATTTTCAATCAAAGCACCGAGCTTTGATACCAATTGTAGGCTCAGGTAGGCAACCCAAGAGGGGGGGTGAATTGGGTTTTATAAAACTTTTGTACTATTTGCAAAGTGTGAACTAAAGCAAGTATGTGCTAATGCAATTCAAGTACTTGTGTATTTCAAATAAATGCAGCAAAAATAAAGAAATAAAAGCACAAAGAGAACAATCACATAAGCACAAAGATTTATAGTGGTTCGGTGCCAACCAAGCACCTACATCCACTCCCTAAGAACCCCTTGGGAATTTCACTAAGTTTGGTTTTATAACTTAGGCTCACCAATAACCTTTACAACTTGTTTTGTCTTCGGGCTCACAAGTCAAACCCTAGTTGGTTTCAAGGCTCACCAACAACCACCCTTGGTTTTACGGGATAACCAAGAATCTAAACAACTTGTTTTGGCTTCGGGCTCACAAGTAAAACCCTAGTTGGTTTCAAGGCTCACCAACAACCACTTTGGTTTTCAAAGGTTTACCAAAAATCTCTTTGGTTTTTCAAGGCTCACCAAAAATCTTAAGTAAAATAATGTAAGAGCAAGTATAAATGAATACAATAAAAGCTTTCTAAAATAAAGCAAATATCTTTTTGAAGCCCTTGAATGTTGATGAAGATCTTGTCTTCAAGTTGATGAAGCCTTTGATTGATGCTTGTAGATGTAGACTTTGAATGCTCTCTTTGAAACTTGGAAGCTTGAAGGCTTTGAATCACTCAACTCTTGAATCCTTGAAGAATATTCAAAAAACTCACCAAAGAATTACTTCCCCAATTGATTTTTGATGTTTATATAGCCTCCCAATACTTAAATGATCGTTTATAGCCGTTAGGGAGGAAAATATGACCGTTTGGAAGCAAGTTGGAGAAGTTCTGCAGCCCAGAAAACTAGCCGTTACTGTTCAAGTGTCGACACTTCACCTTCAGGTGTCGACACTTCAGTTTCAAGTGTCGACACTTCATTCTCCAGGTGTTGACACTTCACTTCCAAGTGTCGACACTTCAGCTCCAGGTGTCGACACTTGACTGAAAGTGCTTTCTGAAGTTTTTTGTTTGTCTCAGGCCTTGAGTCGACACTTCACTCTTCAAGTGTCGACACTTGATCCTCAAGTGTCGACACTTCATTTCCAGGTGTCGACACTTGCCTGTGCCATTGCTGAAACATCTTCAAATTGAAACTTTAACCTCTTCAAGTTTTTCCATATTAATTCCAAAGTCCATATACTTGATTTTCCATTAATTTAAGGACTTTTTCAACTGAAATACAAGCATTTCTTCATCCAACATGGTTGAGTACTAAGATCTGAGAAATACACTTAAAACATAATTAGTACTCATATATACTTAAACATTTTATCAATCATCAAAATCAAGACCAGAGTCAACAGTCCAGTTGCTACTTGTCCTCCACTGAACTCTTCAGGATTTTGAGCACCATATTCAAAAGCATCTATGAGCAAACCCCTCATATCATCATGTCTTGCAAGATTTTTCTATTGGTTACTGGATCCAAAATCAGGTATATGTTCTATATTAGAGGTTTGGTTACATGTAGATGGTAACATTTACTCTACATGAAAAAATCACTCTGTATAACCTCTTAAAAAACCATTTCATACTAAATGTTCTTCAACAGTATTTGGGTATAGAGAACTGGAATTTACACATTTTCGACATGGACATAGAATCTTTCCATTGATACTACTTCTTTCCATACCAAATTTAATGAAATTTTGAACTCCATCCACATATTCTTTGCTATTCCTCAATTTAGTTATCCAACTCTTATCCATTGTAAGATAAAACTAACTATAATAAATAAATATTTATAAAAACAAAATAAATAAAAAAAGATTTTATTCAATAGATCATTATAGTATTATTAAATGCATCCTATGATCAACTAGTAGGTAAAAATAGATCCTATCCCATTCAAAAATTATATTAATTATATGTTATCAATGCGGTAATCAAATGTTATATAACAGGGATTGAAAAAAATTTTGGTAGCATTTTTTCTTAGTTCTTCCCACATAAATATTTATATGTGAGGAGAACTAAAGGAAAATATTGTCCAAAATTACTTTCAACCCCTAGTGCACATCGTTTGATTACTGTAATTGATAACATATAATTAATATAGTTTTTGAACTGTCCGACATGGGCAATCAATTGACCACTGTACATATTTCTTCCATCCGTACAAAATAAAATAAATATACGGATGCTGTAGAATATGTATATTACTTAATTGATGGGTCTATGTTTCTATGCAACACAAGTTTTATAAAAAATATTTAAAAAATCATTATTGATCATAGCAAAACTATATATGGTATTGAAATGAAGGATTTGCAATAATAAACAAATCTTAAAGCATAACATGTTGAGTAAGAAACATAAATAATCTACTAAGGAAAAGAACAATAGATAAATAAAAATAACGAGGAGGCTCATATCTATAATTTAATCTGCAACTAAATCAAAACAACAACAATCGGTTGCCTACAAAAGAAGGCCATCCAAGATTGCTGCCATTAGAAATAGTTGAATCAGCAAAACATACATCCCAAAATCATCATAGCCTCCATATACAAACCTTAAACCAATTTCAAAATAAGTTAGAAAGCTTCTTTACCCTCGAAGCAATCAAGCACCTCATAATAAAAAAATAATAAAACAGGTAGAGTATATTTTTCTTAGTGGTATGCAATTACTAAGTTATTTAAGCCTGAACCCCGGCTCCTGTACTTGGACTAATATAATATATGATTTTAGAAGAATCAATATGACTTTTCGAAAACCTAAACTCAAACCTGATGTGAGAACTAAATAACATAGTGAAGTACAAAACTTGTGACGTACTACTTTGTTCGCATGCGATCTAGTAGGGCTATGGATGGGGATAAACTTTACATATTATCTGACAAACTAAGACATAAAGCACGTACTATTTTCATGCATGTACATACAGTTTCCAATTTGGCAAAATATATAGCCAGGTTAAACTTCTTTGTTGAACCTTTCTCATATAAATGTATAGCATATAAACCTTTCTCATATAAATGAAGGCAATTTAGAATTTAGACACTCTCTTATATGATACCTGTTTAAATGTAATCATGAGTAATGCTATGAGTGCCAGTTTCATTCATTTGAATGTTCCTCCTACCATGTAATCCTAGCATGATTGGTGTGTCCTTCAAAAACTAATATAATAAAGTTAAATATGGAGTTATTGAGTCAACGTTAATGGATCCAGGTAATTTTTGATATGCATAAGGCTTAGGATGGAAGAAAGTTTGATTGGACCTTTTTATTAAGTAGATTAAAAACCTGGATTTGGATCTAATTATTTTTATTAAACATGTAACCTAGCTCAATTTATAATGAAATGAATTAAGTGAAATGGGTTAAATAAGTTAAGTATTGTCTCCCTAGAAAATTAATATAAAAATCTGAGGTATGCAAGAGTCCTCTCAAAATTTGAAATTATGTCTATTGCCCGTCTTGAAGTTGGTGCAGATATGCTGCTGCCTTGTTTTAGTAGGATAGAGGGGGAATTGTATAGTAATTGCCATGGCTGCATGAGACCCAAGAAAATGAAGGATCAAAGGCCAGTTGGAGGTGGCGCTCAAGTGTGCCATGGAAAGAAGGAAGATTTTTAGGGTAGGGAGTGGTCCCATACATCAAAGCTGCATGCATAGGCTTGCTAGGGTTTGCATGGCCCGTGAACTTCTCTCTCTTCTTCCTCTCCATAATATAACAATTACAGGCACCAAAAAATTATTTGTATATATTAAATTTCATTTTTAAAAAATAATATGAGATAAATGTAATCTCTTAATATAGACATTGTGCATATTCTGAATCTGAAACACTTAATATATGTCAAATTGTAGACACAAAATAAAATTACAGGCTAACAATTTCTGTTAATGCATATAAACTGCTTCTTAATATAAATCTTGGGGCAAAAGGCCTTTGTGAAGGATTTGAATAGAAACAAGTATATTTTTTTCTTTGACAAGAATTACTCCAATTCCCTTTACGCCACTGTAACATTGCTGAAACCAGCACAACTATTTATTCGCTTGCCAAACTAAACTTAGGTTCTAATTATCCATATAACTTATAAATTTGGGCCAACCATGGGGATAACTTCTTGGGCCCTCAATTAAAGTAGCCCTCACCTTATCATTTGGATTCCACCTAACATGGAGTTTCTAGATGGTTATAAATTCTAAAACCAGAATTGCAAAGGAAATACAAAGCCATTCCTTCGCCAAAGCATGCAACACAAACATATTTTATACTATGATATTATGGGCTTTACTTGTACAAGAATAATATGATCATCTATGTAAAAAAAAAAACTTGTTTTATAATTACATTATTATTATGTCAAGCATGATTTAATGCACCTTCCATCTCTTCCCTGAAACATACACACAAAGCACACAAGAACAATGAGTGTGGATGGTTAGGACTCTTTGAACCACCACTACCCTCATGAACCAAAAATTCATTGCAACATGCAGGCTCATGGCCAGCCCTAGACATTAAAAAAAAAATCCCATCATCACTCTTACTATTTTTAGTAACTCAAATATTGTATATTATACTAAATAAATACGTCCATAACAATCAACATCTTCAAAACTAAAACATAGTGAAGGGCTGCTGATAAATACATAAAGATTTGATGAACAAAGAGGGATCAAAGGACGAAACAGAGGAGGTGGCTGGCGTGCGGCGACGGTTCGACTCAGGTCTATGCAGCGGCGGTTCGATCCTTCGGACGGCGAGGATAAACTCGATGTCGACGAAAGAGATGGAGAAGGAAGCCAGGAATCGGAGGAGGAGCTATCGGCCAATCGAATGAGAGGAGGAGGGAGAGATTGGAGGAGGAGGAGGAGGTTACGACAGATTGAGCGAATGTGATCTATAGGGCTCGATCGACGGAAGAGATGGAGGAGGGAGGGATCGAAAGAGGAGCTACCGGCCAATCGAATGAGAGAAGAATGGAGGGATTGGAGGAGGAGGAGGAGGAGGGATCGGAGGAGGAGGAGGAGAAGGTTGTGGCGGAGCGAGCGAATGGGATCTAGGGCTCAGGTTGAGGAAAAAAGGGAAACCTTGCAATGCTAAAAAGTGTCGGTAATGTTCGATTTTAACGATGCTTCTCAAAAGCATCGGTGGCTTGACGGAGGTTGACGACGCTTTCTCTTAGCATTAGAAAAAAACTGACAGGAAAATACAATTTTATTGTAAAGACGCTTACGGTTTACAAAAGAAGTTTTTCTTGATTTTCCTAATTATCACAAAAATAAAACTAAAATTTTTTAAAAAATACCATAAGTTTTGATAGATTTTATTTCTATGCTTGTTAAATAGTATGTACATACATATATACATATATATATATATATATATATATGCATTTTTTTAATGGAGGGATGTATGCCTTTTTTTTTTTTTTTTCCGAACATGAATGTATATAACAATTGAAATAAATTATGGCATTGCTATTTAGAATTATCAAACAAGGTGATCATCTCACTAATTAAATAAGCTAAGAATGATTTTTGCTAGCTGTTACAATAGTTACTATCATATCAAACTAGTCAAAATCTCTATGGTTGCTCGTAAAAACAAATTGAACGTTATAGCGAGATCCTAAATTAGGGAGCCAGGATTTTAATTATCCTCACTGTCCTTTTGTCTGGAATTGATCGATCGGTCACCTCCTTTTTTTTTTTTTTTCCACTCAAATTTGGAGGAACATTGGACTTATGGACATACAATCTGGAGAAGATAGCCACTACAAAAGGTCATTTTCCTGTGGAGGATTCTCACATTTGCAATTATTAATTTGGTTCATCGGTCGAGAAAGAAACAATATAATTTTTCTCTTAAAAGCCTCCAACTCTCATGGCCATCTCAGGAAAGCCATCACTACTACCCCTGTACTTATCCTGGGAAGTCGTCACTCCAGACAACCAGAACCTCCTTCCACCTGCTCTCTTCTAAATTGTCTGTTCTTTTATAGTTGTAAATGACTTTATGGAGGTTCCAGTATTAATTTGTTCTGGCAGTGCCTTCTTCTAGGTATAGCTTCTGCTTTAGTTATCCTTCATGTTCTTAATAAAGTCTGGTGGAGCTAGCGTCGACCTCCATGGATTCAAAAATGGTCAGTTCCATCATAATATGATACAAAAATAAATGGCAAGAACTTCAGAATGCGGACAAAATCTGTACAATATATAGCGGTTCCACTGGTGCAACCACAACAGCTCTAGAACACCGAATCTCATCAGATATAAGTGGAACATTACATCAATAGATGGCAGGTGCATGTTAAATGGTCAAAACTCAAAGGCCCAACCAGAAAGATATATATATAAGTCTTGCACATCAGCTTTTTTTTTTTTTTTTTTTTTAAAAAAATCTAGAATGGAATATATTCGATGCTGCACTGTGTGTTCTGAATCTAGTTCAATGATTTCAGAACATATAGGTTTGGGACCATGCCAGATCCACGATCCATGGCCTCTATCACCTTTTGGTCCACCAGGTCACTTACCTCCTAAAGATGTTATTATGGTCGAATGATATGGCTTCCAAGCTTGTTAATTCTCGAAAAATTAATAGGTGGATTGGATACATCATGGTCCTGGAATGATTTTTTTTTTTTTTTTTTAAAAAAAATGTAATAGCATGCAACACGATTTTGTATAATTTTATTCTTCATCCACGAGCGATTTGACCGAGCTAATAGCTTCTTTTTTTTTTTAATTCCAACACAACTTTTTCTCTTGCCTTTTTCATGACCAACACAACCAGAAACTTTGAAAGGTTGCTCCCTTGCTGCCTGATAGTTTAGAGTTCCCAACCGGGCAGGCAAGGGTGTACGACTGACAAAGAATAGCAATCGAAGAGGACCACGTCGCTTGTGACAGTATATTATTCGCGATCAGAGGTCCTCCACTCCAGGGTGCGGACCCACCACTCTCTAAAATGGTGGGTCCAGACTCCAAATGGCTCTATTATCATGGAGAGGTGGGACCCATCCACCACATGGTTACATATTTTCGTGCACCCTATGATTGCAAGCGACAAGGCGACGATAGGTGCAAGTGCAAGTATATGCGTGCGACATGTCGTCAGCCCAAGGCGAAATGCATTGCATCCTTATCACGGTTGAAACAGGTAAGCGTCCTGGAGGGGAGCGTGCGCTACTTCATCAGCCTACTAGTAAAATTAAGTTGATATATTTATCTATAATAGGAAGGATATATAAAAAATATATGATCCGAATTAAATATAATCTGATCGAGAGGGGATTTCAGTAAGAATAACTATGATGAGATTTATTTATTTATTTTTTTTTATTAAAAAAAAAAAATCTTGTATCCAACATTATCCGATAAAATAAAAGCCTATAAGAATAGTTATATCAAAATTTATTTTTTTATTTTTTTTATTTTATTAAAAAAATAGATAACCGTCGGACATCTTAAACACGGTAATGCTAAAGAAAAGCACGGGATCCTTCGTGATGGGCGAGCAAGAGCAGATTGAGAGCGAAAAAAACAAGGCAAGGCTAGAATTTTATCCATAAAATTCAATAAAAAAGTTCTTGAGGGGAGAAGTCGACGAAGAGAGAATTTATTTTAAAAAATAAGGAAACTTCAAGTCTTATTTCAAATAAAAAATAATTATTTTCATAATTTCAAGTGTAAAAATGGAGCTTGATTGTTAAAGGTCGATAAATTTTAGATAGAGCTGGTTCAAAAAATCCGTCACTTCAAATGAAAGACTTTTAAAGTCATGATAGAGAAGGTGCTAGATCTTCAAACATGATTTGCTTGGGTTATTGGATTTGCAAACGAAAACATCGTTCAAGCTTGTAAACGATGAAAAGATATTCTGATTGTTAAATTTTTAGATAAAGAATTTCCTGTGAAGTTTACTTAGAATGAGCTAAAAATCAGATGAAATGTTTAAGAAAATTTTCAAGTCTTTATCCTATATGAGAGAGCTCTTCTCTTTGACCTTCCCTCTTAGAAGGTTCAAGCCAAAATATTGGCAAAAGGACTGCGGACTCTCTTGTTGGTTAGTTACTAGTTTTGGAGAGCTAGCAACCAAATTTTAATCCCATCCAAGATAAAATTTGACAGGCTATGATTTGGGTTCAATTACCAGATCTATCAATGAAATTGTGGGACAAGGGAAAAATTTTTAAATTTGTCTCTGTTGCTGGTTCCTTATCTCTTGATGATTGGATAGAAGACTCAAGCCATAGGAGGTTTGCCAGGGTTTGTATTTTAGTTGATGTGGAGAAGGCTGTTTACCTAGGGGCCAACATTCGGATCAAATAATCTATACACTAGCAACCATTCATTTATGAAGAGTTGCCCTAATCTATTATTATTGTAATCTGATGGGCAGAACCAATGAAACCTGTGACTATGTTAAGGACCAGAGTGCCAAACAAGTGTATGGGGCTTGGATCCGTGTAGCCAGGGTACCGATCTCCCCTGTAGTGCCTACCAGTAATTTTTTTGACCCATTCCTTATTGGTGGACAACCTTTTAATGACCGATGCAAACCAAAAAGACTTAACGGCAATCCCCTCAAATGGATTGTTCGCAATCAAAAAATAGTTCTGAAGTTGGATTTAGCTCCCGATTCACTCCACTGATGACACACCAGTCTGAAAAAGAATCCTAATTAACTTAAAGTGCCGTTGTTCCGGAAATTACAATTATGGCTCTTGGTACAAGTCCGGGTGGCTCCAAAGAGAAAAGAAAGAGATCGCCTACAAAGAATAATTCTCCAATAATTCATAAAAGAGGAGGCTCAGAAGCTCCACCTTAGGCAAAAGTAATTGCCTTGGAGGATCCAGGAGTATAGGTAGGGGAAAGGCCTATTCAAATTTCTTTAGCTATCAAGACCAAAGTCAGTATCCAAAGAGATATGCAGGGCGGTTGTGGGAATGAACATAGATCAAGGCAAGCAATATCAAGAACTTCTTTCTAAGAGGGAAAACAAGGGATAAGAAGATGAAAGAAGCCAAGATACTGTATAATGTAAAGAACCTATGTCCCACGCTCTCACTATCAAAATGATATAGGGAGCAAGGAATGATGAATCAAAGGCTAATTAGGAGTGTGTTTGATGAAACTTCAGCCACATTTACATATGGGGAGTTATGAAGATCATTTTCTGGAATTGCAGAGGAGTGGTGAAACCTTCCTTTGCTAATTATACTAAAAACCTGCTTAGAACTCATAATCCTAATATTTGTTGTTTTTTGGAGACTCGGGTTTCTAAATCTAGTTTGCTTAGAGTTCAAAAATTTATGGGACCACAGTGGGATATCTATATCTTGCCTTTTAAGGGCTTTTGGGGGGTCTTATTATTATTTGGAGGAAAAACATGGGTCAACTAAACTTTATTTACATCAATAGGCAACCCATTTTTGGTATCGTTATCTCAACCATCAATAATCGTGGCTTGTTGGTTTCGTCTATGCTAGTATCTGTTGGATCGAGCAAAGGAATTTATGGACGCTTGCTTAGATAGTCTTGGGTCTTAACCTTCTCACTCTTTTTATTAGTGATTTTAATTGTATCTTCAATGCTTTAGATAAGGAGGGTGGAAGACCTTTCAATGCTATTAGAGAAATTAAAGAGGTCCATAACTTTGTTCGGCAAATGGGGCTCATTGATGGTGTGGAGGAAGGGCCAGGCTAGGGATGGATGCTAGTGATGCAAGGAGTTTTTTTTTATAGTTGAAGAGCTTTATATGTTTCTTAGAGTTTTGATTCCCGATCACAAGCAAAGGCAAGAAATAAGAAAGATAAGTAACGGAAGCTTACACTAGCAGTTCAAAGCCCTAAACAGTGAGAACAAGAACAGGACCCCGGGATTAAGAAATCTCGGTAGGACTAGCTCGAAATACAATACCTTCTTAGAAGATAGAGAGAGCGAACCTCACACGTCTGAAGCGCCCGATGCAGAGATCGCTCAACTCGGCGGATGCGGCGTGGATGGCCGAGCGGCCTGGATGCCCGAGCGGCCTGGATGCCCGAGCAGTCGAACCCGTGGAAGCACTAGCTTTCGGTCGGAAGGTCGTGCTGGCAAAGCCGACTATCTCCGGTGCCCGAGATGCCAGGGAGGACTTGTAGGCAAACACAATAAGGATCAGCGAAATGGGGAGATGCACAGAAAGGAACTGAGATGGGGTTGAGAAGGGGCATCGAGCTCGGTGTCCGGCTGGATTTCGAAGTCGAAGACGAAGATAACTTGGGGCCTCGCACCCCGCGACGTCCCGGAGGACGAAGGATTGTGGCCTCACACCACGCGACGTCCATGAGGACGAAAGATTCGCGATGCCCTGGGGCGACGGACAGGTGGCCTCACACCACTCGACATCCCTGGGGACGAAGGCAACTTCACTCAACCTAGTCTAAGAGACAAGGGTTGGAAGATAGAATACTCAAACTCTTTTTTTTATTAACCATTCAATTGTGTAGGCTCAGGTAGGCAACCCAAGAGGGGGGGTGAATTGGATTTTATAAAACTTTTGTACTATTTAAAAGATGAACTAAAGCAAGTATGTGCTAATGCAATTCAAGTACTTGTGTATTTCAAATAAATACAGCGAAAATAAATAAATAAAAGTACAAGGAGAATAATCACACAAACACAAAGATTTATAGTGGTTCGGTGCCAACCAAGCACCTACATCCACTCCCCAAGAATCCCTTGGGAATTCCACTATGTTTGGTTTTATAACTTAGGCTCACCAACAACCTTTACAACTTGTTTTGTCTTCGGGCTCACAAGTCAAACCCTAGTTGGTTTCAAGGCTCACCAACAACCACCCTTGGTTTTACGGGATAACCAAGAACCTAAATAACTTGTTTTGGCTTCGGGCTCACAAGTAAAACCCTAGTTGGTTTCAAGGCTCACCAACAACCACTTTGGTTTTCAAGGCTTACCAAAAACCTCTTTGGTTTTTCAAGGCTCACCAAAAATCTTAAGTAAAACAATGTAAGAGCAAGTATAAATGAATACAATAAAAGCTTTCTAAAATAAAGCAAATATCTCTTTGAAGCCCTTGATTGTTGATGAAGATCTTGTCTTCAAGTTGATGAAGCCTTTGATTGATGCTTGTAGATGTAGACTTTGAATGCTCTCTTTGAAACTTGGAAGCTTGAAGGCTTTGAATCACTCAACTCTTGAATCCTTGAAGAATATTCAAAAAACTCACCAAAGGATTACTTCTCCATTTGATTTTTGATGTTTATATAGCCTCCCAACACTTAGATGACCGTTTATAGCCGTTAGGGAGGAAAATATGACCATTTGGAAGCAAGTTGGAGAAGTTCTGCAGCCCAGAAAACTAGCCGTTACTGTTCAAGTGTCGACACTTCATCTTCAGGTGTCGACACTTCAGTTTCAAGTGTCGACACTTCACTCTCCAGGTATCGACACTTCACTTCCAAGTGTCGACACTTCAGCTCCAGGTGTCGACACTTCACTGAAAGAGCTTTCTGAAGTTTTCTGTTTGTCTCAGGCCTTGAGTCGACACTTGTTCCTCAGGTGTCGACACTTCATTTCCAAGTGTCGACACTTGCCTGTGCCATTGCTCAAACATCTTCAAATTAAAATTTTAACCTCTTCAAGTCCTTCCATATTAATTCCAAAGTCCATATATTTGATTTTCCATTAATTTAAAGACTTTTTCAACTGAAATACAAGCATTTCTTCATTCAACATGGATGAGTACTAAGATCTGAGAAATACACTTAAAATATAATTAGTACTCATATATACTTAAACATTTTGTCAATCATCAAAATCAAGACCAGAGTCAACAATCTCCCCCTTTTTGATGATGACAAAACCTTTAAGTATATGAATAGGGTAAGCTTAAAAAAGATTAACAATAAGATAAACATGTAAGCTCAAAACAATAAGCACCAAGCTCCCCCTCAATATATGATCCAAAAAATCTAAAAATATTTTTCAAAATATGCAAAAACTTCAAATGTTTAAAATTTCTTCTTCTTACTAATTCTTCCCTTTAGATAAAAATATTTTACATTCTTCTTCCCCTTTTGTACTTTCTTTCATTTTTTAAATGATTTTTCATGTTTATCCAGTCTTCCCCTTTTCATACTTAATAATTTTCTCCCCCTTTTTGACATCATGAAAAAGGGTGAAAGGCAATACAAAGTAGGAATGAAGTTGGAAAGAATAGCAAGTAGGTCATCAAAATCAATGCATGAAATCAAATAATTATGATATCAATTGAATATAATACAAATTGATCATGATACCATAGAATGTAAGCACATGCAAGAAATGATTTGATGTATATTATCCATTCGCCTTACTTGTTCATGGGATAAGGTCACAGCGGCACCCCTACACGTCATAAGAGAGCCCATTGAATGGGAAGAGAGGGTCTTTAAGCCCTACTTATCTCCTATGATCGGACGGCCATAGTGACAACCCAATCCGAAGCGGTTACTAGGAATTCTTTTAAAAATAATTTTGATACCAATAGAATATGATACCATTTGAATGTAACTCCCCTCAAAGAATTAGATTTGAAAACAAGAAGGAGTATCAGAGCAATATAAGCAAAGCATGAAATCAACAAGATATTCAAAGCATCAAATATGATAACAAATCTTTGGATGCTCCCCCTGAATGTTATTCCTCCTTTAAAAATATGCATTTATTTCAGGAATAAAACATGAAAGCTTATGCATCAAGATTTGAAATTTTTCAAGATATTCATGATTTTCAAAATACAAAGCATTTATATCACTTAAAAACTTTTAGTATGATTTCAAATTCATTTTAAGATGATTTGATATCCATACAAATGCTAGAAGTAATATGATATCAAGTCTAGCCACTAGAGCAAGGGGAGGGCATGTGGAAAGCATGAGGACGCCACCTTGTTTCCCTCCTTGGATGCCCAAGTGGCAACTGATGTGGCACCACATAGGTGGCTGAGGTGGCACCTGAGTTGGCATCTTTTCAAGTGAAAGAGGTGGGTTAGCCCACAAGGACTTGACTTGGTCTTGAAAGCCAGGTTGACTTCAATTGGGCTTGGGCCCAGTCCAAACTCAGACTCGAACCAAAAATAAATACAGGACTCATGACCTAACTTGACCCAAATTGGTCAAGGTACAAGACTAAACAAACTTAGACTAGTTACATGACTAGAAATTATGAAATTGCTTTGGCTCATAGCCTTATTACAAGACTCAAAGAAGTGGAACCATAATCTGAGATCTACAGAGGGTTGAGGAGCCTTTGTCGGATCCTGGTGCCCACACCAGTTCTCCCGGGGTGGGAGGAACTCGACCCTGTCGAGTAAGGGTTAGCTTGGCATTGGTACCTCTCCAGGATGTCGGGGTCGATGCGCTGCAAGTCCTCCCGTGTGATCCATGAGTCATCGAATTCGGGTCGGCCTTGCCATCGGACCAAGTAACGTTGATAGCCCTTGCCCCGGGTAGTGATGGCTTGGTCATCCAGGACACGCTCTATCCGCTCTCCTCGCTCTATCCGCTCTCCTCGCTCAGGTATATTTGGAGGTGGACACTCAGGTTCAGGTTCACTCTCAAAAGGGAGGTCAGGCCCAAACGGCTCACTGGGTATGTTTGCGAGTTCTCTATACTCGACTAAGTCAGAGATATTGAATGTCGAGCTAATTCCATAATCCAGAGGTAATTCTAGCACATAGGCATTAGGGCCCATTCTCCTAATCACTTTAAAGGGACCCGCCCCACAAGCATGAAGCTTCCTAACGGTTCCTGGTGGAAACCGTTCAGGCCTGAGCCTAATCATTACAAAATCCCTTATGTCAAACTCTTTGGCTCGTTTTCAGGAATCAGCCAAATTATTTTAAAAATTGTATCTAATGCATAATCCTAACATGATGCAAAATGCAGACTCAACTATGCAATCTTATTGAGAAAAAAACTTTATTGGACTCCTAGGGTCTAAACCTAATAGACTTTTAACTCTCTAGGTTTGACCCTAGTCTGATATGCACAAGAAAAGTTATTAAGGATCCCTAGCAAATGCCATAAAGTATACCGGAAGTAGAGGGCAAAAGGGATGGGCTCTAAAGAGTCACGCATTCTGGTAATCTCAATAAAAAGTAACCCCATGGCTCTAGAAATGTGAGAAGGTTCAGGGAAGGGTAGGAAATAGGAATCGGAGTCTTGGGGTGGCTTATGGAAAACATAAAACAAACTTTGTTTATTTAGGATGACCTTAAAATTTGGGCATCGTTCTATAGGTGTTATATGGTCCACTTGTTCCGGTAGATCTTGGGGCTCGCTAGGGTCAATCCCACAGTGAGGAAGGTCTGTTAAAGAGGATCCTGGGACCAAGTCTATAGTATGATGGATGTCTCTCAGGGGTGGAAGTTGATCAGGTAACTCATCAGGAACTTCATCCTCAATTTCTTTTCGAGCTTCACCATCTCTTGAGGATGTTCTCTTTGGATCGGTTCATTAAGGGTTGGTTTCTGAACTCCTGTGAAAAAGACTGGTGAATCCTCATGTTCATTTACTAGATGTGATCCTGGCTCGGTCATTTCCTCTTCAAATTTTGTAGTGGGTTCAGGATCATTTTCCTTGGATTCCTTAATGATTTCACCCTCGGGCCCATCTTCTACTAAACTTGACTCATAGATGCTTTCTTTCAATTCTTTAATGGGCTCAGGAGTTTCTTTCCCTAGATTTTCAATAGGTTCAACCTTAAAGTCTTCAATGGGCTCAGGGGTTTTTGTATTCAAATTCTCAGAATGTTCATCATTCTCTCCCTGAAACTCTTTAAAGGGTCTTTTCCTAGTAATCACTTCTTCTAACCCATTGACTTTGATTAGGTTAATTTCTGGCTTCTTTTCCTTTAGACTACTTGATCCTTTTTTAACCTGATCCTTAGGTTGAACTGGATTGATTGTAAACTTCTTCCCATGGTGGTTAATGGTATAGGTATTGGTCCGACCATGAAGGGTGGCATCATGATCGTACAACCAAGGTTGTCCTAAGATAATACTATAGATGCCCATGGGAAGGACATCACACCAAATCATCTCTTCATAAGATTGCAACTTGATTAAGACTTAGCACCTAGAATTTATGGGTATGGAGGTTGAATCAATCCACGAGACGTTGTAAAAGTTGGGGTGAGGAACTGGGGTCAATCCTAGGGATTTGGTAGTACTTGAAGAAATGGCATTGACACAGTTCCCACTATCAACTATGATCTTGCATACCTTATTCCCTAGTCTGGCAAAGGTTTGTAGGATGCTAGTCCTATGCCAATCTTCTTGCACTATGTCCTGGGTAAGGATGCACCTAATTACTCCTAAAAGGTCTTCAGACTCTAGGGAAGGATCACGCTGAGGGTATTCTCTATGGTGAGGAGGTGACTCAGCCTCAAGCTCGATGGATGGTCTAATATTCTTTTCTAAGGCTCTAATTCTACCTTCAAACTTATCAAGCCTATTAGTCAACTGGTTGCTTAATTGAGTCATGGATTGAGTTAGGGCTCCAATGTCAACTCGAAGTTGGTCCATGGCTTCGGTAGGGGATGGAGAAGGTGGGTGAAAAGAGGTTCTTGATCTAGTGCACATGTAACACACACACAGAACGGTGCTACAGTTTGCTAGACCTAGGAGATCTCACCAAATATGAAGTCAAGAAGATGAACCTGGAAATAGTAACTTGGCACCTGGCCAGGTAAGTGTAAGGTTAGTGGAGGTTCCTCTTTGCTTGCCTAGACACCAATTAGAAATTGGCCAGGTAAGCAAACCAACCCACTTCCCTTCAGGCCTAGTCCCTGAACCACTTGCCTAGACACCAGCTACTCAAGCACATACCAACAAGTAATCTAGCTTGGCTTGGCACTTGGGTCGACCCGACTTCGTGGGTGTCCCTAGCTCACTAGAGCAGATTAAACGTCTAATAGATTTTAGTTAATGGCTAGGGTTCCATATGTCGGGTGGTAGTTTTTGGGCTAGGGACAGGTAATGAAATCCTGACCCTATATTAATTTGACACCCTTAAGATAAGTTATGTAAAATGGAGCACAAAAATGACTAATGAAATGACTTACAAATTTCTTGTTTTTTTGTGTCTTTTAGATGTGTGAATGCTAAACAAAATGCAGGAATTAAAATATGCCCCTAAATGCAAGAAATAAACTAGATGGATGAATGAGATGCTTGCTGAAATTTCAGACCTGAGATTTTCTCAGGTAGTATTTCGGCTTGTAGAAATTCTACAAACTGAAATAAAATCTGAGAAAATAGACAAAAATACTTTAAATTCAAGGCGATCTAACAGAATAGAAATCATAAAATTTAGAGTTCTCTACAGAGAGAAACAATCCAATGATCAGACCATATATGGGCTGACCAGAATGCAGAAAATGAAAAAAAATAAAATGCACTAGTCCTAGCCTTGCTCTGATACCAAAAATGGTGTGGAGGAAGGGCGGGGCCTAGAGATGCTGGGATGGATGCTAGTGAAGCAAGGAGTTTTTATTTATAGTTGAAGAGCTTTATATGTTTTTTAGGGTTTTGATTCCCGATCACAAGCAAAGGCAAGAAATAAGAAAGATGAGTAACGGAAGCTTATACTAGCAGTGGAAAGCCCTAAACAGTGAGAACAAGAACAGGACCCCGGGATTAAGAAACCTCGGTAGGACTAGCTCGAAATACAATACCTACTTAGGAGATAGAGAGAGCAAACCTCACACGTCTGAAGTGCCCGATGCAGAGATCGCTCAACTCGACGGATGCGGCCTGGATGCCCGAGCAGTCGAACCCGTGGAAGCACTGGCTTTTGATCAGAAGGTCGCGATGGCAAAGCCGACTGTCTCCGGTGCCCGAGATGCCAGGGAGGACCTGTAGGCAAACACAATAAGGATCAGCGAAATAGGAAGATGCACAGAAAGGAACTGAGATAGGGTTAAGAAGGGGCTTCGAGCCTGGTGTCCGGCTGGATTTCGAAGTCGAAGATGGAAATAACTTGGGGCCTCGCACCCCACGACATCCCGGAGGACGAAAGATTGTGGCCTCACACCACGCGACATCCAGGAGGACAAAGGATTTGCGACGCCCTGGGGCGACGGACAGGTGGCCTCACACCACTCGACGTCCCTGGGGACGAAGGCAACTTCACTCAACCTAGTCTAAGAGACAAGGGTTGGAAGATAGAAGACTCAAACTCTTTTTTTCATTAACCATTCAATTGCTTTACAATGGAGGGGTTGGGTCCTTTAAATAGGCACCCAAGGCCCATTTGAATTCAAAAATTTTCAAAACCCTTGAACCCAAAATACAACCCAAAAGTTGGCGCCCACATGGATGGGTAAGATTCTTCATGGCCGACCAAATGGAGGGAGCTTTGGGCATGGCATGTGGGAGGGCTTGGAGAGGGGGATTGGCCTCTTGACTTCCTTCATTTGCATGCTTATTTTGGGAAGAAAACGTGGAGCAAGGCTTGCTTGAAGGGATGTGCTTCATTGGATCCTTCAACGCCCACTTTGGAGAGATTCATGGCCGACCAAATGGAGGGAGCTTTGGGTGTTGCAAGGTTGAAGGCTTGGAGAGGGGAGTGTGTCCTTTGACCTTCCATTCTTGCATGAACACTTTGGAAAGAAGGCTTGGAAGAGGGCTTGCTTTGTGGCTTGGTCTCTTCAAGGATCTTCAACGCCCCACATTTTGATGGATCATGGCATGATGTGGGGGAGGGAAGAGGGGGATGATGTCTCCTCCTTCCAAGGTCGCCCAAGAGAAAAAGGCAAGGGGAGGGCCTGTGGAAAGCATGAGGATGCCACCTTGTTTCCCTCCTTGGATGCCCAAGTGGCAACTGATGTGGCGCCACATAGGTGGCTGAGGTAGCACCTGAGTTGGCATCTTTCCAAGTGAAAGAGGTGGGTTGGCCCACAAGGACTTGACTTGGTCTTGAAAGCCAAGTTAACTTCAATTGGGCTTGGGCCCAGTCCAAACTCAGACTCGAACCAAAAACAAATACAGGACTCATGACCTAACTTTATCCAAATTGATCAAGGTACAAGACTAAACAAACTTAGACTAGTTACATGACTAGAAATTATGAAATTGCTTTGGCTCATAGCCTTATTACAAGACTCAAATAAGTGGAACCCTAATTTGAGATCCACAGAGGGTTGAGGAGCCTCTGTCGGATCCTGGTGCCCACACCAATTGATCTTGGCTACAGGGATCCCAAGTATATTTGGTGCAATAACATGTAGGGTAATGCTAGAGTTTGTGAAAGATTAGATAGAGCCTTTACTACTGATCATTGGCCAGACATGTTCCTTAAGGCCTCTATTCCTTAACTCTCCCACTTTGCTTTAGATCATTGTCCAATCCTGTTATTTATGGAAGGTAAAATTATTAATATTAAAACACCTTTCAAATTTGAAAAGATCTAGATCCACTGTACAGAAATTTCGAAGGTTGTTGATCAAGCCTGGCATGTTTAGGATAATTTTACTCCTACTTTCAAATTATCAATGTTATTGAATAATACTCGCTGGGCACTTATCAAATAGAAATCCAGGATAGGTAACATTTTTTCTAAGCGCCGATCTCTTTATTAATAAATTTATGACCTCCAATTGCAGGAAGCTAAAATGGGAGGACTATCCATAGACCAACTTAATCGACTTATGACTCTTCTTAGAGAATATAATATTAATCTATATTTGTAAGAGATGTTTTGGAAGCAAAAAGTTTACACTAACTGGTTAAAAGAAGGTGATTCTAACACAAGATGCTTCCATCGCTCTACCATTCTTAGAAAGAGGCAAAATAGAATTCATGGCATCTTGGACAAGCAGGGGAAAGTCATGATAACTATGATGATATAGTTCATATTCTTGTCAATCACTTCCAGCAAAGATGGACCTGTCAAGATCAGGTTGAAGAACTTGATAGTTCTTTTCTCCAGCCATCCATCACAACTACCCAAAATACTTCATTGATCAGACCTATGATTAAAATGAGATCGAAGAGGTCTTACAAACCATGGACCATGATAAAGCCCCCTAGTGCTGATGGGTTCCCCACTTTCTTCTATCATAAATTCTGGCACTGTATTAAGCACGATGTGATTCATGTGGTACAATATTTCTTTTCTAATGGTATGATGCCTTGGGAGTGGAATAAGGCCTTCATAACTTTTATCCTTAAGAAACCAAACCAAAAACAGGTTGCCGACTTTAGGACGATAAGTTTGTATAATACAACTTACAAAATTGTTACTAAACTACTTGTTCAAAGACTCCATCCCATCCTTCTTCATTTCATTTCTATGGAGCATGGCGCTTTCGTTCAAGATAGAGATATTACTCAAAATATCCTTCTTGCTCAGGAGCTGATGCATTCCATGAAAAGAGCTCCACTAACTCATGAATTGACAATTCTAAAGCTTGATGATGTGGCAAGACCGCTGACGTGGAGTAGCTGTCAGACGCCATGTCAAAGAAAGCCGTCGCACTAAGCACTGCGTCAGATTCCCTGCTCGGACTCCTTCGCCGGGCTGAGCTCCCCGGGACAACGGGACCGCCCGTCGAAGCCAAGCTCTGTCCTCCACCAGGTCGGACCCACGAGCCCGGGATGCCTTGGCCGGAGCCAAGCGGCGCCCTCCAGATCAAGCCCCTCTTCGAGGTCGAGCCATCTGGTCCGGACCCGTGCTCTGCCCTCCAGAGTGAGCCCCTCGGAGATCGAGCCCCATGGTCGGAGTCGAGCTCAGCCCTCCTCCGCCACGTGGAGCCTCTCCGAGGTCGAGCCCTCTGGACCGGGCCCGCGCTCTGCCCTCCAGAGCGAGTCCCTCGAAGATCAAGCCCCGTGGTCGGAGTCGAGCTCAGCCCTCCTCCGCCACGTGGAGCCTCTCCAAGGTTGAGCCCTCTGGACCGGGCCCATGCTCTGCCCTCCAGAGTGAGCCCCTCGAAGATCAAGCCACGTGGTCGAAGTCGAGCTCAGCCCTCCTCCGCCACGTGGAGCCTCTCCGAGGTCGAGCCCTCTGGACCGGGCCTGCGCTTTGCCCTCCTCCACCGAGACGAGCCTATGAGCTCGGGATGCTTAGGTCGGAGTCGAGCCTTGCCTTTCCAGCTCAGCCCCCAGCTCAGGCATAAGCACCGACAAACAAAAGGACATCACCGCCATCCCAGGACACCGGTGAGCCGTCCGAGGATTGCAATGAGACATCCACCAGGCCGCAATGACCACCTGCGGCCACCGGTTACATCAGAAAGGGAAGAGGCTCACTGATCGAGGCGCCACACTCCTCACCAACCACCTGAACCACCCGAAAGAGGAAGTCAACTAGGAGATTCGAATCCCGAGGGCGGCGACCTACTGATCGAGGTACTGCCAGGTTTTCCAGAATGAGGCAACCAGAAGGAATGCCAGAACATATGACAGCTTTCGTTATTACGAATCGGGAAAGGCACCTCGGGACACTACCGCACGTGCCTGACAGCGCCGCGGAGATCCCAAGACAGGCGCCCAACGGAAACCTAGATTACAAAGCCTGAAAGAAGCGAGGCAATGGAGGTAAATGCAATACCATTCAAACACAAGTACAAGCTCAACCAGAGAGCACGGCACCACAAGCAAATCCAAGCAAGGGTGGGCCGAAAGGCCACATAGAGAATCCCTCTAGCTAGGCCGCTCTTCCCCCGACATACTTGCATCCCACTCTCACACAATTCACTCCTCCTAGCATGGAGTCCGTCAAGAGGGGCTCGACCAGGAGGATCTGTTCTCCTGGATCGTCACTGACTTGACCGTTGGAGTGCCCTTATTGAAAATCCTGGCTCGGGTCACTAATCCTTGTTTTGCAGATCCAGGACCACCGGATGGCCAGACAGCGAAGGAAGTGCATTCCGGCGTCGACAGCAGCTACGGGCCACGACAATCTCGACGGCAACACTTGATATGGAAAAAGCTTATGATAGAGTGCATTGGCCATTTCTCTTCAATATCTGGGCCTAGTTTGTTTTTCATCCAAGATTTATAGCCTGGATAAGAGCATGCATTTAGAACTTTAATTTGTCCTTGTTCATTAATGGAACCCCCTCTTAGTAGATTTTGGCATCTAGAGGCCTCTACCAAAGGTGTCCATTATTACCTTATTTATTTATTCTTTACTCTGAGATTTTATCTAAAATGTTTCATTTTGTAGTGCAAAGTAGACTTTTAAAAGCATATCAAACTCCCAGGAGTAGTCCTATTATATCTCACCTTTTATTTGCTGATGATTATCTGCTTGTTGCCAGAGCTACTGTGGCTGATACAACCTATTTAAGGGCTATTATTTACACTTATTGTCATGTCTCTAGTCAGGCTATCAACTTTTTTAAATCTTAGATAATGATAAGTCTAAAAACCCCTTCCACTCTTAAAAGTTAGATTAAGAGCCTGTTTCAATTGAATTCCACTAATAGGGTGGGGAAATATCTTAGGGTTTCAATTTCTGGAAGGGCTCTAATAAAGATGGACTATAATTTCATTGAAATAAAGGTAAATGCAAGAATCCAAAATTGAAAATGGAAGGCTTTATCTATGGCTGGTAGAATAACTCTACTCAAATCTGTTCTTGCTTCTATTCCGCTTTATTGCCTCTCATGTATTCATGTTTTGGTGCAGTATTAACAAGATTAAGAAAGAGCATAGAGCTCTCTTATGGGGCCACACTATGGACGGGAAAGGATTGCATCTGCTATCTTGGAAGAAGGTTTGTACGCCACAGAGCTTAGGGGGTTAAATATTGTACCTCCTCATGCTCAACAACAAGCGTTTCTTGGTAGACTGGTGGCAAACTTAGTCCTTAATCCTAATTCTCTTTGGACTAAGATTGTTACTACTAAATAGCAGTTCCAATGTAACTGGTATAATTATTCAAGTCCCCTGCATTCTTCAATTATTTGGAAGTGATGATGGGGGAAGTTCAATTCAGCAAAATATATTATGGGCTATTGGGGATGGTTTCTCCATTCATATCTTAAATGACCCTTGGATTTTTACTTTGCCAATTAGTCTTTGGCTCACTTTCATTAATCATGATACTAATCTTGAGAACCTCAAGGTAAGTAAACTTATTACTCAAAACCAGGAGTGCAACTCACCTTTATTATCCAATACAATGTCAACTAAAATGATATAGGATATGTTACTGATGCCTATTGCCAAATATGAAGTACTTGATCAGTTGATGTGGCGAAAAAATGTATTTAACAAGCATATTCTAAAAGACCTATATTCTCTAGTTATGTTGAATAATCTTATATCTGAGTGCTATATGGATTGGATATAGAAGTTCAAGGTGCCTCCAAGGGTCAGGTTCTTTTGATGAAAGGTTCAGCGGAAAAAGCTTCCATATAAAATGTTTCTTCTATTTAAAAATCTGATTCAACAAAACCATGCTCACCATGATTTTTGCCTAGCAATTTTCGAAGATATGAACCATGTTCTTATCGGTTGCTCCTTTGCCGTTTCTTATTGGCGCCAAATCATAAAACACTATTCGCATATGTGTTCCTTGGTCTATTATGGGATTGCTGGATCTCTTATCTGCAAATAATATTGATGCTATGAATAAATCTATTATTAGTGTTGTTGCTTGGTTATTGTGGAATACTTGTAATGATAGGATTTTTAACCACAACACTATCTATCCCAACCAGCTAATTTATAAGATCCATCAATATATATTTCCTCAGCACAATCACAATCCTAACCAACAAGCTCAGTATCCTGATAGGTGCTATGGCGTTCTTCATTTGCTCAATCTGAGCAAAACTCAAAAATAAATTGGTCCTTGGTCACCACCCCCTATGGGTGTGTTAAAATCAATTGCGATGTTACTGTTTTACATGATAAGGCAACTATTGCCTTTGTTGTTTAATGAGCGTTTTATTATGGTAGCAGGAAAACCTATTGCTTCTTGTTTTATAAACCACACCAAAATTTTTATAGCCCGGTGGATTTAGCTGAAGCTGTGTATACTCTAGGAACTATGCATGTCTATCTTGAAGGGAATTCTGCCTATGCTTAGGGATGGTAATTATTTCCGATCCGATGGGTATCCGATTCGATCCGATCCTAATGGGGCGGGTAAAACCCGATCCGTCTAATTTATAAATGGATATGGGTTATATAAAAAAAACCCGATTCGGGTTCAGGTCGGGTACGGGTAGTAATACGTCCCGATCCGAATCCGACCCATTTATATATATAAAAAATTATGTTTATAAAATATTTAAGTAAATTTGATGTGGGACGGATATACCCGACCCGATCCGACTAGACCCGATCTGTTTAGCTTTTAACTAAACTAAGTTTTATGAGACCGGGTATACCCGACCCGACCCGATCCACATGTGATTTCTATATACCCGACCCGAGATGGATATGGGACGGATAATTTTTTAGCCGGACGGGTATGGATTTTGGATGACCCGACCCGTTGCCATCCCTACTTATGCTATATCTTTAATTCAGCTACAAAACAAGCAAGGTTAATTACATCCCATATTACGAGATATCCAGCTTTGTATCTCCAAGTGTATTTCATTTCAGGTGCATCATATTAATAGGAGTGCTAACCAATTGGCTCACTTCATTATGAAATATGCTCATAATGGACAGTGCCACCGGATGGACCGGCGATTAATCCCATCAGACATGTATTTCATCCTTCAAATGGACAGGAAAAGAATAAAATCATCAAATTCTAACAAGTCTTTTGCTTACAGGTTCGATATAGGGGACTAAGCATTATTGTTCTCTCTTCTTTATATGCCTAATTTGCTACTGTGTAGCAGTGCCATGTTCTGTCCAGAGGCATTGCATTGCTGTCTATATTTAGCTATTCAGGTTCTAACTTTTCATCCTCCTCTGTGGCTTTCAGTCTTTCAGTCTCCAGAGCTATGCAATTTTGAGTAGTAGGTTTTACTAATATCAATTTTAGATACTGTATCAGTGTTATATATCCTATTGCCTGATAGTGTGTTGCTTCTCTTTCGAATTTTGATAGCTTGGAATGTTGGTTTTCTGATACATTTAATGTATTAGTTACTATATTTTAATGTAGTTTTGGGGAGTTGGTTCGGTTTTGAGGTGCCATTAGTGTTTGTTCTTCTATCTTGTAACAGATCTTGCTCTGCTATAGCTTGGAAGAGTTGCTTTGCATAGCAAGAATTTTTGGGATTATTCTTATTTTTAGTATTAGATTTTTGTTAGTGATTGTCCTACTATATTTCATCTTTTATATTGTTGCTCGGTTATTTACTTGTCATATGATTTTAATTATCATCATGCTTTTCTTAGCTTCTTGTCGGTTGTCGAGTATTTATTACTGTCAGGAATTTTTTTGTATTATTATATTTATAATAATTTGCTGGTTTAATGTTAGCTCATGCTCTTTTATTTATAAAAAAAATATAGAAATATTAGGAGACACGGCCAGGGAGGGAATACTTTCCCTACAGCTTAAAGGTGACGAGATAATTGGAACAAAATTTTTACTTTAGCCACTAGCTAGCTATGGCCATCACGATCACCAGTGACGGATACACCAAATAAAAGAACAAAGTTAGTCACAAATATGATTGTTTTTGGGGCTAAAAGAGAGGCTGCCGGACCATCCATATAAAGCTCAAGTCAGATTCATTAATTACATGTGTTTGCTTTTATTGGAAAGATTGTTAAGAGTTACAGCACCTTCAGAACCGATAAGAACGGGACGTGTGGCAGACTTTATTGGTCAACCCTTATCCTTAGGTTTTGATGCTAGTCCAGTCATGGGACCCGCATTAAGGATGTTGGTACGAGAGCAGAATTTATTAAGTGGGGTGGGGGGGGGGGGATCGAAATAACTTCTACCTTGTTGCGATAGAACTCTTTATCCGGAAAAGGAGAAGACGACAGCTCATTATTGCTCGCTTATTTTTGCCAGTTATATTGTTATGCCTTTTGCTCCACTAAGTGGCAGCGCTATTGATGGACATTTTGATTCCTTCTTTTTAATTATAGATTCGAAATTTGGGTTTATGATTTACTGGACTAAATCTAAAAATTATTATAGAATACATGATTAGAAACAGAACGGGCACTTCACTCTGATAGTTTAGTGAGATTAGACCGGCATACTCAGAGAGGGTACACGAAAAAATTACGGCCCGAATCGAATATGACGTGGCGGGTGGGGGTCCAGTGGGGATAGCTACAGCGGAAGTTTTCCCTCCTCACTTTCATTTTGATTCATCAAAAAAAAAACCATAACCTTTTAATTAAGAATCCAAACAACAATCATTATGGTGGTAGCGTAGTTGGTTAGAGCACGGCTCCGTTCTTATGAATATTTCATTGGTCACGAATTTGAGGCATGGTCTTTCGAGTGACTTGATTAAATTCCAGAAATTTTGGACGTATGTGACTAAGGGACGGAGCGGTTATAACTCCGGTGCCGTAGTGCGGTTAGATTGACGTACTCATTAGTTGATAAGAAGGGTACGTGAAAAAATTTATAACCCGAATCGAATAATTACCTAACAGGCTGGGGACCAGAATGGAAAGCTATTTACCCCCTACCCTTTTGTTTTATCAAAAAAAAAAAAATCCAAACCGCATTTTTTTTTCTTTTTTAAAATAAAAAGTGAGGTGGGCGCCATCCAAATACAACAGCATTATCATCTAGCTATAATAGGGATACAAAAAAAAAAAAAACGGGCTATACATAACTATTTGATTTTGGCTCAAATTAAATTTGGCTCTACTCGACTCGATTATTATTCAATTCAAATCGATCTCAAACATCTCAAATAATTTTTGAATCCAACTCAGATAGTAAGATAATCGACTAAAAAAACTCATGACCTACTCAAATTTATATATATTTAAAATAATTTTATTTTTATTTATAATATAAATATATTAACATACATTATAAATAGATTAAGATTCGATTTCGAGTTCGAATATGGTTCAGCTGATGTTCAAGCCAAGTCAAGTTGAATCTGAGTATTATCTTTTTTTATCGTGTTGAGCTCAAGCTTAGAATACTAAGACTCGATCAAATTCAAGTTGAATTTTGAGTCTAAATATTTTGAATCGAATCGATCTCGAACTTCTAACTACTTGACTCGACTCGATCTGATTATACCTCTAAAATAGAATGAAGATCCATCAACATAACATTTAAAAAAAATAATTTATTGATAGGTGAGATGCTAAAAATACATCAAGAAAAAGAAATTCATGGTAATAAATTGAATATATTGTTAGTTTTTCGTAAATGAGATCTATTATATATATTATATATATTATTGTGGTAGGAGAGTATTATTAGTTCCATATTGATTGTGAGTCAAGAGGACTTAAATTTATAAAAAAGAAATTATTCTTTTCATGCAAGAGATCTTTTGGATTAAAATTCAGGAAGAGGGCACCTCCTGTCCATACACAAGACATACTAAAAGGTCCATTCTAAGGAGAGGTGACTTTCATGTACTTCCTTCTGGAGAGCACAGCTCTCCAGAGGGTCCTAGGGTTTTGGAGACTAGAAGGAAGATGTGGAACGCTTGTCTCTGAGAATATATTTTTTCCAGATTTTCTTTGAGAATTCATAGCTCATGAACAGGTGATCAATGCTTTCACCATGTGAACTGTAGATTGGGCGGAAGTTATAAAGCAATTTTGATATGGAGTGGACTAAATAAGAAGAGAGATCCCATATTTTTGATAGCCACAAATTTTGGATCAATCGTGCAGCTACACAAGATTCGCATGCCATCACCAATGCAATATTGTTGCATTGTAATTATTTTTAGGTTAAAAATGATAAGATTTGACCAAAAACATGGTATTATGCCAAGATATTATCTATTGATTTCCATATCGTGCTTTTTTGCATTTCATTGTTTAAAGATTATGGTAATTATTATTTGAAAAGTAATAACTTTTTTGGATATGTATACTATTGTTGAGCAAATGTTATGACAACTATTTACTTGGCCTTAAGAATCAACCGGATCAATGACTATATTACCGACTAAGATGGCCACTACACTAACTAACTGCAATATTCTAGATTAAGAAGCTACAAATAACTAGACTTGACTGACATGGTATTTCTCTATGTGCATCTACTAAGTACTTATTCAGTTCTATCGAGTACTTACTTGGACCAACTAACTACCAGCATAGTCCTAGTCAGGCATGCCAAGTTGCAATGTCAAGATATTCGTCGGCAACAAGAAATTGCCCTGATACTAAGCATCCATGATGTTCGAGTAAGTGGCATGAGCCAATCGATTATAGCTATCCCAGTAGAGATCATGGTGGACAGAATCTCAACAGAACCTATCATCCTAACATAAAGATATCAACATAAAAGATTTCAGGAGATACCATTTTAACATCCCGACGGAATTCATTATCCATATTAGAGGAGGCTACCTCCGAAATGGTATTTAGTTACTATACATAACTCTATAAATCGATAACAGGAGATCCCCGACCAGGTATGTTTTGGACACTCCTATCTCACATGCTCATTCAGTCTCACCATCGCTCTCAGCTTTGATTGATGTAGCTCATTTTTTTCATTCACAGACTTGAACATCGGAGGGTCCCCCATTGGTTATCACCGATCAAGAGACTGTTCTTGCAGGTCTCCATCCAAGAGACATCGAGAACAGCACCTCATCCCACCAGAGAAAGCCATGAGATTCTCAGGCATTGCCGTGGTTCCAGTGGAGGGCGATTTGATGGACATCCTCTCTTGTAATAACCAGACACATCTAGGAGGATGGCCAAATGGGCTATCAAGCTCAACAAATTCGACATCTCCTACTGTCCAAGGTTATCCATGAAGGTCCAAGTCCTAGTAGACTTTTTCGTTGAATGCACGTGGTTGGATGACAAGCTTGAAGAAGAGCTTGCCAAGCAGCTTGACCTAGGAATGATCTGGATTCTTCACGTGGATGAAGCTTTAAATTCTCAATGGAACGGAGCTCGATTGATTTTGAGCAACTCGGAAAGAGGGGTTGTTGAGTATGCACTATACTTTTCATTCAAAGTAACCAACAACCAGGTCGAGTACTAAGCCTTACTAGCTGGATTGAAGCTCACCAAGGAACTTGGAGCAATGAATTTTAGGGTTTTCACTGACTCCCAGCTCATAATTGGCTAAGTCACTGGCAAGTACGAAGCTCAGGACCTGACTATGACCAAGTATTTCGACAAAGTGCAAACTCTCATGTCATCACTCAAGCACTTCAATATATTCCATATTTCTCGGTGCAAGAATGCCCGATAGATATACTTTTCTTACAATGACCTTGGCAGATAACTTCCTTGGATGGACTTACATTGATTACTTGGAGGCTCCTGCATTGATGAAATTGAGAAAGTTCAACAAGTTATCCATGAACCGAGTTAGATGAATCCATTTGTCAAGTTCTTGATAGAAAGTATCCTACCCGACAATCCTTTAAAGACGAAGATAGTAAAATAAAAAATCAATTTGTGCTACTGGAGAGACAACTCTATGAGAGGTCTTTTTCATTCCCTCTACTCAAGTGCCTATGGCCTATTGATGCCGATTATATACTTTGGGAGATCAATGAAGAAATCTGTGAGAATCATTTAGGGATAGATTCTTGGTCTGCAAAATTCTAAGGTAGGGATACTATTGACCCACCATGCGAGAAGACATTATGGATCTTGTTAGAATGTGCAATAGATGCCAAGGTATGGTAATATCTAGTGGCAGCCAGCAAGTCAACTGACTCAACTCTCTTCTTCCTAGTCATTTATCCAATGGAATATGGACATACTTGGTCCATTCCCCAGTGATAGGTAGTAAAAGTTCCTAATCATCGTCATCGACTATTTTACCAAATGCATAGAGGCAAAACTGTTATGGCAATTGCTTGGCTTTGAGTTTCAATTGGATTACCGATTAAGGAGGAGTCGGATCATCGACTACATTACCAACTAAGATGGTCGCTACATCGACTAACTAAAATATCCCAGATCCAAAAACAACAAATAACTAGATTCGACTAATATGACATCCCTTTATGCCTCCTTCTATGTCCATCCACCGAGTATTTACTCAGTCCTATCAAGTGCTTACTCAGGCCCGACTAACTATATTTATCAGTACTTACTTGGTCCCATCGAGTGCTTACTTGGGCTTGACTAACTATTAATATAGCTTAGTCGGGCTTGCGGGGTTGCAATGTCAAGGTTTCCGTTGGCAACAAGCTGTCTTGATACTCGTAGTCCACGATGCCCGAATAAGTGGTAGGAGCTAACCGATCACAACTGTCTCAGCAAAGATCGTGGCATACAAGATCATAATGGACAAAATCTCAATAGAACCTGTCATCCTAAAAGAAAGATATAAATATAAAAAATTCCATGGAACACAATCCCAGCATCCTAATAGAATTCAATATCCATGTCAAAGGAGGCTATCTCCCTAACGGTATTCAGTTATCCTACATAACTCTATAAATATGTAAGCAAATCCCCGACCATGTATATTTTGGACACCCCTCTCTCACTCATTCAGTCACACCACCGCTTTTAGCTCCGACTACTATAGCCCATCTCTTCGATTCATTGATTTGAGCATTGAAGGATCCCTGCCAGTCACCATCGATTGAGAAACTATTCTTGGAGGTCTCTATCTGAAAGATGCCGGGAGCAACACTCATCCTACCAGAGAAAGACAAAGATTCTTAGGTACCGTTATGGTTCTAGTGGAGGGCGATTTGACAGCAACATTGAGCAAACTAAATAATTAATAAAGGGAGTAAAGGAAACTACAAAAATAAAAATCATGCTATTGGCAAATATATATATATTTATTTGTGAGCACATATTTTTAATCGAATACTTACTTTTATTATCTTAGATATTATATTTTATAAATCATACAAGCTCATAAATGATCAACATGTCAATGCATGGTAAATAATTTTGTGATTAACTTTTTCCATCAATGTGCTTTGGTGGTTCAAAAAATTTTATGTATTGTAGTAGATTATCATGCAATAACGAAATCTCAACATAGAAGCAGTATTCAGCTCAATTTCATAGATTAAACAATATCGAGGTAAAGTTTAATTGACTAATTTTAATGACTGTTTTTCAATCAAAAAAAAATTATGTGATGAGTTAATACTGAATTTCTTGGCAAGGTAATTAACAGGAAAAGCTAGAAACGCAAGACTTGAATAAAAGTCTAGCTGAACTACGTATAGTGCTCGGACCCTTCTAGGTGGAGACCGAGCACCTTTAAAGATCTCTCAAAATGAAATGGATGATGAGGTTATACGTGGAAGGTAAGTTTCAATTGACGTACAGTAACCAAAATCAAACACAAGGTTATTCAATTATCTTAATATAAAAGACTATCCATTCAATCATGCATGGAAATTATCTTTGTCAAAAGTCGTGGTTGGTGCATACATCAACGCCTATCAATATGCCATGAGAATGGTCTTAATTTTGTCACAAATAACACAGCACACCCATCTATTTATATATTGCACATATATGACCACCCCCTCTTTCTCTCCACCAGAGAAGTTTTTTTTTTTTTTTAAATGTGGGCGGATAATAAGCCACAAATAGATCAAAAGAAATACAACGAGATGATAATATCTACCATATGTTTCGCATGAACCACGCATGATCCAATCCAAATCTCAACCTACTGAACCTAGTTTTCATGGGGCCGCGGTTTTCGAAAGAGTCAAGACAAATAATAGATGTAGGTCGAAACCGAGGAGCATGAAGCAAATGAAACGATGCGAATAAAACGAAATAAAAGTTTGAAGAAATAGAAGGGTTTCTTTCGGTAGGTCCAAATGTCATGAAGGCAAAAGCCGAATGAAAGTAATACATGGGTTTGCCAAGCAGCAAATGGCTGACGGAGCCACCTATCCCACGCACGCTTACCCCGAGGGCAGCCGCACGAGGCCAAGGGAATCTTCCGTCGGGTGGCCTAAAAACGCCGTTACAGCTTGATGTTACCTTTGACTCCATCCACCCCTAATAATGGCGACAAAACCGTAACGGGCATGGGCCCCGATGCTGAGTGCCGTCTCCCACTCTCCTATCAACGCCACGTCGCCACCTCTCCCCTCCCTTCCAACTTCCAAGTCCAACCTCTTTTTCTCCCCTCATCTCCCAACGGGCTCACAAACCTTTGTTTAATTCCTTCCCACAAACTCTTCATCACCACCTCCATCCTTTCAAGTTTCAACTCTCTTCTCCTCGGAACGCATCACAAATGGAGTTATCAAAACGTAGCCACAGATTTTTCAAGTTCAGAGCCCCACACTCTTAAAAAACCTTCATTCCTCGCCCTCTCTGAACTTTGGATGTTCCCATAATATCCTCGTAACTGGCCCAAAAAAGTCTCCCATCTAGCCACCAACGCCGGCCACCAGCTAGCCAAATTCCCCTAGAAAATTCTCCTCAAGGGACAGATAAGAGGAGAAAACGATCTATATATATATATCTTTGTCCATCCGGTTCTCTTATTCCTCGATGATTGGAAGGTGCTTCGACTTCTCACGTGCCACGGTCGTCGGGATGGCTTGGATCATGCTATGGATAGACTACTCGAGGCTTTTCTGGCTCCTTTTTGGTGTCTACTCCTATGAGAACCATGAAGGAAAGCCTCGGATTCAGCAAACATTCTGCTAGCTAGAGAACTCGACACTTCCTGATAGGTGATCCGATCGATCACCAGGGAGCTGCTTTGAGTTTTAGTTTTAGTTTTAGTTTTTTTTTTTTTTTTTTTGGCTTTCTTTTCTAAGGTGCAAGAGTTTTGAAAAGCTAACATGTACGAGGCCCGGAGGGGGGAGCGGGCCGAGAGGGCCACCGAGGGGAATGAGTACGTCGAGATCGATCCCACCGGTCGGTATGGACGTGTAAGTGATCTCCTCGAGCATCATATATATCGCTTAATTCTATCTAATTTATTTTGCTGAGTTCTTTCTAGTTGCTAATTAACTACTTATGTGGGGGTAAATGAGTTTATTACTTTGGATTAGAAGATATTAGAAGATGTTTCATTTACTTTCTTAGGTGTTTCGATGTTAGGCTATCATTATTTTATTGTCCTTTTGGAAAAGTTAGCTATGATGTGCATGTTCCACTAAATACCAATTTGATTACAAAATTCTCAAATGCGAAACATTCAGTTTGATGTTTTGTCGTCTTTTTTTTTTTTTTTTTTGTTGGATATGCTAAGCTGTGCTTTAGATTTTGCGTTTGTAACTAGCTATAACCCATCACTAACAGGATTGGAGTTGTTGGCTTTTGGTTTATATATGTTTGGTCTAGACCTTCTTAATAGGAGCATATTATTAGTTGTTTTTTTTTTTGATTGAAAGAGCATATTAAAAAAAATCATCCTTTGGACATGATGATCAGCTTGGAATGGCATGCCATGATCTTCTACCGACGACAGTTTTTATGGTCTAACATATAAAGTTGATGGTTCTGGCTTTTTTTTTTTTTTTTTTTTGGGTCAAGTGCTTCCCCCTTTATGATGGGATAAGTTGGCGATTTTGTTTTTATTACTGTACACCTGAATCCAAGAGGCCATCCATGAGTTATGACTGCTAACAGAGCTGAATCATTAGCCATGCTAGTATAAATTTCATTGCTGGAATTGTTTTGTGGTGCTGGATCTAGATTTCCGAATGCAATATCTACTTGGATTTAAAAGAAGAGGTGGTTTAAGTTAACAGATTTCTGACAGCAAACAGAGACCTCGAGGTTAATATTATCTTAAACATCATGATTAATATTGTATACTTCTTGCAGGCTTGGTGAGCATTGAAATTTTTTATTGTAATGATAAAATATTACAAATGTTAAGATGGATCTCCAAAATCTTCAAAGTACTAAATGATGTTAATTTGCATCATCACGAGACCATGCGCACCTTCAATTCTATGTTTATAAAACCAGGTTCTTACATGTTACTTCAGAAAAGATTTGTTGAGACTAATTAATGAGTTGATATATAATATTTCTTGGGTTTGGTAATCAAGTGGTGATTAGAATATTATATAAAATAACAAGCCCTTAGTTGAGTAATAAATCATAGTAGATCAAAGCATAAGCCAACCTCTAAATTCTACACAATTGTATTCACAGTCTTGACGTCACTAACCTTGTCCTACTATGGACCCAGTGCTCCAACCCTGTTGTCTTACATTAGAGATAATCTCAAGAAGAAAATAATATCTTCAAAATTTACAGATGACTCTAGCAGGAGGTAAAAAAGAAATTTTTTCTGGTCACAAGCTGAGAGAAAGCTACTGCTTGTTGCTATTTGGAAAGGGACTCAGAGAGCCTGCGATTATGATTTTTATTTAATGTCTTTGGAGACCAAAAGCTCAACCACGCTCACTCTAGAATGATCTCCTTCCCTGCGTGACACATAGCCTTTGTATTGGTTGTGGCCTATTATCATACAAGTGGAGTGCGATGAAATAAAGGTGGATTGTGATATGCGGGGCCTAGAGTACTCCTGGTTCAACAAAAAAAGTTAATCAGATTTTAGTGGCATTCGCATCACTTACAGGTTTTATTCGAAGTCTTAACGTTCCAACAAGATGCATCGTTACATGTAACAATAATTCTTTTCTCCTAAAAAAAAAATTATAATAATAACGTCACTTGTCAGGACTTAGGACGGTATATTCATTTAAGAAACGATTTAATATGATATATATATCTCTCTCTCTCTCTCTCTCTCTCTCTCTCTCTCTCTCTCTCTCTCTCTCAACGAAACAAATTTGTGCTTACATTAATAACAAACAACCTGTTTGTGTCCCTGAGTGCGTGCGTGTGTGTTGGTACTTAATTTTTCAGTTATGGGGGAAGAGGAAGGTGGAGTTGGTATAATTGATCCTCTATGTTACAGCAAGCAAGGTTAACAATTTAAGTTATACTTGGTTCAAAATGAAGTGGAGGGGAAAAAGTTTGAGTTATAGAAAATCTTAATTTTATCTAACCATTTAAAGCAAGATTACAGATGTGGAAATTATATAATAGAAAAAATTAACTTGATTATTTTGACTTTAAGGGAATTATTAGGATAGCTGACAGGTGCAAACACCATAAAAAGTGACAATTATAGGTTGGCCTGTTGTTCCTTGAAAGGAAGTGTTAGGATTGATATATAGTCCTAAAGGTTAATCAAGTAATCTGATTTATCCAGTGCATGAGTAAACTTTATAATGCATTCCACATCAACTAGATACTATGCTCTTTTAATTTTGTATATCTTGGGAAGATCTTTCTTGGTCTCCAGAGGTGGATAGGTTTGCCAACCAGCTGAGATAAATTTTGTTGTCAATATTCTTTTTTTGATGAAATAGTTGTCAATATATTGAGTGTTAATAAATTTTAGGAAGTTACTTGTAATATTCAGCTTTAATTAATATAAATTGCATTTGCCTTGTAGTGCTATCATAGATTCAACAATGATACAGGCCTTTAGATTTACTACTAGTAGCAAGCACATGTGTTGCATGTTATATGGTTATCAAAAACTCCAAGAAAATAATATACATACATACATATAGATATACATACATACATACATACATACATACATACATATATATATATTATATATCCTACTGTTTCTTTTTTTTAAAAAAATAGGGATTTTGAAGACAAATAAGCAATAAATATTAACAAAAGACAAAGGGCTTAGAGTTTGGGCATGAATGATAGATTCTAGATCTTTTTTTTTTAGTAGATCATGTAGGCAATTTATGAAATTCAAAAATCCATGCCATGTCGGCACATTACAGCATGTAAGAAATATCCTGAGCAGGGCATTACTATCTAAATTGCTGGTAACCTCTGTGATGAATGAAGTGCCAGAAGAAGCCATTCACTCCTGATGTCAAAAAAGTCACAAATTAATTTATGGTGGACTCCACTTATTTCTCTTGTTCTTCTTGATTCTCATCTGTTTCTCTTAAGTGGGCCTCATATTCAAATTCAACTGGGCAAATCATTAAGATCCAACCGATACTAGCTCTAATTTCATTTCAATTGACTGATATGCTAAATCCTCACATTTTTCTGCTGGTACATGCATTGCAGTTCGATAAGGTACTTGGGAAAGGAGCAATGAAGATAGTGTATCCTTCTTTAAACATGACCCATAATTTGCCAACTTTTATAGTGTACACACACACACGTACATATATATATATATATATATATATATATATATATATGCATAAATTTGAAGTAAAATACCTTGGATTGCATGACATGCCTTCCTTAATTAAGGACCTTAGCTACAGAGCATTTGATGAGCTAAATGGAATGGAGGTAGCATGGAACCAGGCCAAGATCTGCAATGTGCTACGGTCCCCAGATGCACTGCAGCGCATGTACTCCGAGGTCCACCTACTTAGCACCCTCCACCATGAATCCATTATCAGATTCTATGTCTCATGGATCGATGTTGAAAAGAGAACCTTCAACTTCATCACTGAAATGTTCACCTCTGGCACCCTCCGAGAGTAAGTTCCTATTTTGCTAGGGTTAGGCATTGCAGCATTTTGGCCTTAATCTAATTTTTCTCTTTTAAGTGAGAATTAGCCTATTTGGATCTGGGTGTTCTCTTGATTCGGATAGTGCATTAAATCCTACATTTAGATTTAAATAGTAGATTATATAGAACCTAGTGCTTCTGTAACTTTTTTTTTTTTTTTTTAATTGGATAATACAAGTCAAGCTAATAATGATAGGAGTTTTGAATCCAACCTAGTTTTACTTTGTTCAGGCTATGCATGCCTCTTTAACTTTTGTTGTCAGCTTGGACTATTGTGTCAAATGAATATTTGAAAACTGTAATAAGAAATCTCTCTATATGTTCTTAATTTTATTTTTTTTAAATATGTTGAATTGGTTAAAATATAAGAAAAAATTAAAGAATTTTTTTTTTTTTTTGAAATCAAAAGGCCTTAATCCCTACCTTTCTATCCTTACTTCTAGCCCTTGAGGGCAACTCCAACTAGAATTAAACCCTCAGCGTTTTACCTAAGTAACAAGAGGTAGTAACTTCTAAATTAAAATTCGATATTTTATATAAAATTTTCTTATATAATAAGTAAAAATATTTTAAAAAAATAGAATTGCAGTAAAATCGAAATGCTTTTTAATGTTATCAAGTTAATATATAGCTTCTGATTTGAGAACTGCCCATATGTAATATCCAAGAAGTATCAAAATTCTAAAAAGTTTTTAGATTTTTTATTTTTTGCTGGTGAAAACTTGTGAATGGTTTTATAAAGAAGGTCTAGATTCCCAAAGCCCATGGCATATTGGTGGCAAGCTTTGTTTCTAAGCAATAGTACAGTTGGCTTATTTGATGATGTGTTTAGCTTATAAAAAATCCATTTGTGAGTATCAACACAAGAATTTGGATTTAGGTACCGGCAAAGGTATCGACGAGTTGACATCAGAGCTGTCAAGAATTGGGCCCGCCAGATCTTGAATGGGCTTGTATACTTACATGGTCATGATCCTCCAGTGATGCACAGAGACCTCAAATGTGACAACATCTTTGTCAATGGCCATCTAGGGCAGGTCAAGATCGGCGATCTTGGGTTGGCGGCCGTTCTCCGGGGATCACAAGCTGCGCACAGTGTTATAGGCAATTAATCCTTGCCCTTATTTTAATTTTTCTTCATATACTACATAGTTTTCTTTTATAGTTTCAATCTAATCTTTTTCTGAAACTAATCATCACAACCTCTTGCTCCTTCATTAATAACTAACAACATTCAGTAAACAATCAACATTATTAAACCACATACCTGCATATAGCTAGTAATGCATGGCTTATGCACTGACATGGCAGTGTGCAATTAGCTAGGCAGGGTAAGATAATATGCAAAATTGGTTTATGAATCAGGATCCTCTTTAGTCTCCCTGGAGAATCCAATACCCAGACATAATAGATCATTTCTATATTTGATCCAGTCTATTGCAATTACCATTGAATCATAAAGTGCTTGTGAAATAGTTGAACGGCTTGCCCTTTCCTGATACAGAAGCTGATATTATACAGCTAATATAAAATACTCCATACACTTCAATTATAGCAATTTGCTGCAACTAGGATTGTACAGAATTCACAATCTACCATGGGGCATCCTCATGGTGCTCAATCAACTGTATGTAGCTCTTCAGAGCTTAAGCTCATATGTATAACATGCTGCAGGTTGGTATAAAAACTATATTCCAAATCGAGTCATGGTTGACCGGATCAGGACTAAATCAGATTTTATTTATAAGTAGAAATAAATATGAATGCAAACTGATCTATAACCTAGTTGCACCTCTGCTCTAAGTCTAAGTTGGAGGAGGCTCTGGTTCGAAATAAAGCTGACTCGATTCGGTCTCACCCAATTAGTCACCTATTTCACATATGCCCCTCTTGGCGGGAAGGGCCTATAACGGTCGGCGCGCCAAAGACGAAGGAATCTAACGGAGGAGGAGCCCGGGTTCTGAACCTCTGTTGCTGTTCTTTGTTCCAGGGACGCCGGAGTTCATGGCACCGGAGCTCTACGAAGAGGATTACAATGAGCTCGTCGACGTATACTCCTTCGGCATGTGCGTGCTCGAAATGCTCACCTCCGAGTACCCCTATAGCGAGTGTGCCAACCCTGCCCAAATATACAAGAAAGTCACTTCGGTAAGCTAGTAGACTGCTAGTTCTCCAGTCCCCAGTACAGTAACCTGACATCATTTCTCCAAACAAATCGTTACTTGACACCTCCATTGCCTCATTTCTTCTACAGGGTAAGCTGCCCGATGCTTTCTATCGGATACAAGATCCAGAGGCCCGGCGTTTCATCGGTCGGTGTCTAGAAAGCGCATCGAAGAGGTCATCGGCGAAGAAGCTGCTTCTCGACCCCTTTCTCGCATCCGATGACCATCATAATCCTCTCCTTCCTCAGAATGCTCCAACAATCCAGGTTAAGGCCACCGGACTTGAAGGTCATGGTCACCATGCACCGGAGATTCAGAGCCCCGAGCGCACAAAAAGGAGAACTGACATGACGATTACTGGGAAGATGAATCCAGAAGACGATACCATCTTCCTCAAAGTTCAAATTGCGGACAAAGAAGGTATTAAATCTTGTTCATAGCACATCTGTGATTTGTGATTATTAGATCCCATCAGAACTCGTCTCTAGCTAGGCCATGGAATAATGCATGGGAATTGGACTTGTCAGGTCATATGAGGAACATATATTTTCCATTCGATATAATTACCGATACACCGATCGATGTGGCTAATGAGATGGTCAAGGAGTTGGAGATAACCGATGGAGAGCCTTTAGAGATAGCAGAGATGATAGCTCAGGAGATCTCCAATTTGGTGCCGGGTTGGAAGCAAGGAGATCCGCCCGAGGACGGCCATCATGTGTATAGCTATGGGGATGATGAGGAGGATGGATGCGATCATCCTTTCTACCATCTATCCTCCCCTACTTCCTCCCAGGGATCATTCTTCGGGATGGGTCCTTCTCCAGGGTGGTTTCAACCGCAGCGCCGGTCTCACCAAGAGGACTGGTTTGGAGGTAATGTAATATGCTGTAGACTGCACTCGATACTTGCAATTCTAGTGCAACAACTATGAAATAATTAATAAAATTAGGGGGCCGATGTAACCAAGGAAATTTAAAGGGTGACACTGGTATCTAGACTTTTAGTTGGTGTTACTTGCGAGCTCAACTAGGTGACCAATCCGTTCCCTGTACTGGCTCTGATAAGTATTTTGAAATTTAGGAAGACATTTGCTAATTTTATTGCTAACTTATGTGGTCCTCTATTCCTCGGTTAAGTGCTGATACGAGGACAGGTAAATGCGATTTATAGAGAGTTACAACAAAACATTACTGCTAGCATGCATGGTTTTATTGATCTAGCTAGGTCCAACCAAACACTAGCAAGACATTAGAAGACCATATTCGTTAGAAGATATTTTGGTGATGTCTGCACCTAATTATGCAGATGATTCATACTTTGATGACGACGACAAGAGCTCCATGAACTCTGGTAAGTATTCTGCTGTGAACTACATCTCAGGTAATGAACATGAAGGAGAGGGAAGCTGTCATCAAGGAGAAGCTCAGCTAATCCACAACAGCCACAAGTCGACCAGGTTTGGTCCAGGAGAAGGCCATCCAGTTGATGCCTCTCTGGCTACCAAATTCCACCAGCAATATTGTAACATATTGCTGGAGTCCTCTATAGCTTCCAGCTCTCGTGCAGGCAAGAAGCCGGTCGACGGCCGCCGTTTGATGAGGAATCGTTCGATGGTCGACATACGGAGCCAACTGCTGCACCGAACCTTGGTGGAGGAGGTCAATAAAAGGCTGTTTAAGACTGTCGGAGCGGTTGAAAGCATAGGCTTCCAGGATCCAACAGAAGGCTATGGCAAGACTACATCATCCTCAAGGAAAGACCATAGGAAGCAAAAAACAAAGCCATGAATGGGGAAGGGGGCTAAAAACTTACGCTGGTCTGTTAGCCAGGCTTGTGATGATATGGTGTCATGATATTAAAAGCTGACACCTGAGCCGGACCTTGCCATGTACAATTGTGAATATTAGTATTCTTCTTGTGGGCTAGTGATGAAAATCTAGTCAGAAAGTTCTGCTTGCTTGCTGTAACATCGAACATTTTTGTGGTGTCTGAAGAAACAAGTCTATGTCAATCACTCTTTTGTGAGCACAAGTTTTCCTTGCTTACCATTGCATCAAGCATGCTTGAGGTGTCTGAAGAAAGAAGTGTGTGTGCTCAGTTACTCTCTTGTGAGCATAATGTTTGTTACATGGATCACCTAGAATAAGGAGAATGCTTATATCTCTTGTAACATTCTCTACCTTAGAAGGAAAATTATCAGACCATGAGGTTGATTCAGCCTCTTCCATTGCCCCTCTGCAACATAACTGATCTGCCAATGCATTACCTTCCTTGTAGATCAGGATTTGAATTATGTAATTTTGACATTAAAATGGATTCCCATTTAAAATGTTATTGACCGATGCAATGACGAGTATTGGCCATTGTTTCTCAAAACTGTATATCCTGAAACATATTTGGTCTGAAAACAGTGACAATTATAATAATATTATAGTTGGAAATAAAGTTCTGCAATGAAAAAAATAAATTTGTGTAAGGGAAGAAGTGAGATAAAGAATTGGATGGATTGCAGAAAATGGATCAAATACGGATTAGATAATGATATATCCATATCTACATTTATTTTGTTTGATGGTTACGGAAATAATATGGATATTAGTCAAACATAAAAATTCATATTTATATTTATTTTAAATGAATATGGATAAAAATCAAATATTAGAAATATGGATATAAATATGGATATAAGTCAAATAATTAAACTTTATAACCATAAAATCAAAGATATTACTAAATAGATTGTAAATCAAGTTAATAATATATTAATATTATTATATATTTTTCTTAAATATATATAAGTTCTATATAAAATTAAATAGGTTTATAAACAAATATTTAGATATGGATCAAGTAGTTATCTTTATTTATCCATATCCATCAACGGATATGGATACGTATAAGGATATTTTTGTTAGGTACTTAAATTTCTATCAACATTTGGATAGTTTCTAATATGAAAATGAATTTGAATTGATATTATCCAATCTACTTTTATTCCTAATTATGCCCATCTAATTTTTGGTAAGAACTATATTATTTTTCATTAGGATAGAATTTGAATCACTAAGAAGTTATGCAAGCATCCAATTAACTTTAGGACCATGAATTTAAAATGTGTATATCTTGTCAAAAATCAAATTTTACTTCTAGCTAGAGAAATTTAGCAAACTAGACCCTAGAAAAGGTGTATTTTCATACACATGGAGAGAGAGAGAGAGAGAGAGAGAGAGAGAGAGAGAGAGAGAGAGAGAGAGAGAGAGAGAGAGAGAGAGAGAGAGAGAGAGTACGTAGACTAGTTACTGGTTCTTTGATTCATGCACTTGGTCAGCTCTAACTTCTCAGGAGGAAGAAATCCAAAATCCTCGCATCAAATCAACTATTTTTGTTTTATATGAATGCTTGATGTTTATTTATTTTTTTAAATAATAATAAAAATAAATAATTACGATATTAGATGTTTGGTAATATATTTACCAAATTAGGTTTTTATGTGCAAACGTGGTAGCCAAATGGATAGCAAATGGACACGTGGCAGGGAAAAATAGACACGTGGCTGGCTGGGCCTGAAATCGCATGTGGCAAGAACGATTTCAGATGAAATCGTCTTTGCCAAAGACATTTTCTCATCCGATCTTAATCTTTCTTCCGTTTAGTTTTTTTCCTCATGCTTCCCTTGTTTCCCTTTTTGGCTTGTCTCCCGGTCCCATTATTTTTTTTTCTTTGTCCATGGCTTTCTCTCGGTCCCATTGAAGTGGAGATTTTCTTCCCGGAAAAGTCTGTGCACCACATGCGGTGCAGTAAATTCAACGTGGCCCTCACCGCATTTTTTTATAGGTCCAAATGTATCCACTGTAGCATGATGGGATGGGAGCTAAGCATGATTAGTATTAATTACCATTCAGCTTTTATTTGAAATTTTCATCCGGACCAAAATACCCTTCCCTCCAGTCCCTTGAACTAGGATGTTGTAGCTTTTGAACTAGGATGTCGTAATACTGTTTCGGGTTTTAATTTATATTTTCTACATGGTTATCATTTTTGAACTAGGGTGTTGTAGGTTTTGAACTAGGATGTCGTAATACTATTTCAGGTCATTTTTGAACCAGGATGTCGTCGGTTTTGAATTAAGGTATCGTAGGTTTTGAACTAGGATGTCGTAATACTGTTTCAGGTTATTTTTGAACTGGGGTGTTGTAGGTTTTGAAGTAGGATATTGTAATACTATTTTTGGTCATTTTTGAACTAGGATGTCGTAGGTTTTGAACTAGGATGTCGTAATACTGTTTCAGGTCATTTTTGAACTAGGATGTCATAGATTTTGAACTAGGGTATCGTAATACTTGTTCAGGTCATTTTTGAACTAGGATATCGTAAGTTTTGAATTATGATGTCGTAAATTTTGAACTAGGATGTCGTAATACTATTTCAGGTCATTTTTTGAACTAGGATGTCATAGATTTTGAGTTGGGGTATCGTAGCTTTTGAACCAGGATATCGTAGAGGTATTTTGGACTGGACGAAATTTTCAAATAAAAGCTGAATGGTAATTAATGCTAGTCACCTCCTCCTATCCCGTCATGCCATATATTTGGACCAATAGGGACGTGCGGTATAGGCCATACTGGATTTGCTGCATCGCATGCGGTGTACAAAGAATTACTCTTTCTTCCCCCTGCCCCACTCTAGCTACCTGGCCCAACAAGGTTCCAAATTTTTCTTCTCCCTTGCTCCATAGCTCCTTGGTGTTGTCTGGGTCTTTTTGTTGGCTTGTTCTCATCTCTAGATTCGACCCAAGTGGAATCAGGTTCTGTCAAAGTTGATCTCCGATTCTGTTGCGAAGATTCAGCCCAAGTGCAGCCAAGGTCTTCCGGTATAAAAAAATAAAAAAATTATTTTCTTCCATCAGGCATTAGAGGTAATTATGTTATTTATTTTATTATTCTAATTATTTGAATATTATGATTATAGTTTCTTGCTTGGTTGAATTTTTTAATATTTAGTAATTTTAATTCAGAAGTTTATAACGTAATGTTACACTGTTTTTATTTTTTATGCAATTGTAATTATAATTATTTTATTTATGTTTGCATAATATATTTTGGATGCAATTGTAATTTATATTAAATTACATGGATATGTAGTAATATGTTTTGGTTTATATTTTGATTGTGTTATTGAAAAAAATTAGAAAATATTAACAAGCTTTGATTAATTATTTGATTATTTTTGATATAATATTTATTAGATCAAAAATAAAAAATAATATATATTGTTAATATTAAAATAAATAATAATTAAATATAAAATATGTAGATGAAATTATAAAAATAAAAAAAAATTAGTAAAGAAATATAAATATATATTAAAATTTTAAATTGCTATGCTTTGAAATAATAATTCAAATTATTTCAATTTTTTGAAATATTTTATAATTAACTAATTAAGAAATAGTATATAATGATATTGTTTAGAGATAAATTAATATTTTAATTATTGAAGAAAAAGTGATATAGTACTAAGATTTGAAGAATGATTAGGTTATTAAAAATTTATAATAAAGAAAATTAGAAAAAGATAGCTTCTACTCTTCGTTTTAGGAATACATAATAAATTTAATTTTAAAATATAGATAAAATTATATTGTAGTATTTATATAATTAATTAATTAATTATATGATAAGTTTTTAATGATATGAAAGTAATATATTAATATAGATATAAGTAACTAATTTAGATATATAATTAACTAATTTGTTTAATATAAGTTAATTATGATGTTAATAGTAAATATTTAAAAAATATAAATATTCATAGCAAGTAAATTAATAATTAAATAATGGTAAGTTTATTCAACTATATTTTAATAATTTATGAATTTATTAATTAATATAAAAAAATAATGACATGATAAAATTTATTTTATAAATAAAAAATGTTAGAAATATGAAATTATAATGGTAGATAAATTAAGTTAGTAGATTTAAATTTGTATTGAATTATTAAAATTAATTATTATATTTATATATTATTTCATCATTATAAAATTTGAGTAATAATTAATTATAAGTATATAAATATATAAAAATAATATATTAATATAGATAGGCATAATTAATATAGTTATAAAAATAATTGATTTGTTTAATATAAATAAAGTATGATGTTTATACTAAATAAATAAAATATATAAATATTTAGAGCATGTAAATAATTAATTAATTAAAAATGAATTTGTCATGCTACATAAGTAATTTTTTAATTTATCAATAAAGTTAATAACACAAACACTATATAAAATCAATAATAAGGAAATTAATTTAAAATTAATAATAGTGTAATAAAATTTATTGTATAAATAGAATATATTACAAACATGATATAATTTATTTGATATAAATAAATTATTATACATTTGCTAAATATTTAAAATATATGAATATTTTTAGCTTATAAATAATTATTTAATTAAATATGAATGCATGGTATTATAAAGTTAATATATTAAATTATAAATGAAGTTAGTAATGCATATGCTATGTTAAAATAAATTTGAAAATCATGTAGTACTTACAAACATTAATGGTATGATAAAAGATATCGTATAAATAAAAGAGCTTGGAAATTATTTTTTAGGTTAATCATTCGATTTTCTTTATATATTTTTATAAAATTTGTATTGCATTAAATTGTAGACCTGTCAATTACTTAATATGCATATTCGGTAGTATTCATACATTTTTATAAATTTATATGGATATGAAATTTATGCACATTAATCAATTAATTATCTAATTTGGATAGTTTAAAAATTATAAATAATTTTACAGGTCAGCTTACAATAATCAAATGATATGCAATGAAAATCGAATAAAATTTTGAACAACATTTTTTTTTAGTTCTCCGCATACAGAATTATTTGTATGTGGAGAACTAAGAAAAAATATTGTCAACATTTTATTCGGTCTTCGTTGTACATCGTTTGATTACTGTAAGTTGACTTGTAAAATTAATATAATTCCTAAATAGGATATGATCTATCTTTACCTAGTAGTTGGTGATAGGATGTATTTATTATTTTAGTCATTATAAACTTCATACATAGATAATAATTTGAAAATATATTGAAATCTATATTTATGTGCTTAATAAAATAATTATATTCTTAATTTCATTGTCATGTTATTTATTTAATTTAATTATTTTTTAATGATGTCAATATAAATTTTGAGAATGTTATCTCTAAATATATTTTATTTATGAAACATGTAGGATATAATGGGAGAAACAATCACAGCATTATGTTATATTAATGGTTCAATGATTAATAGAAAATATGGAATTGAGTACAACCAGGGTTCAAAAAAGGTAATTAGAATTAATTCTGGTATGACATTCAAAGAGTTAGAGAATAAAATATGTAGAGTTTTCTATATTGATAGAACTGGAACAGAAATATTGATCATCTACATATATCCACAAGTTATCCGGCTGATATTTACAAAGTATGAACATGTTCCACTAACCAATGATGAAGACATGCAGATAATGTTTTCAACTATCAGTTCACATCCATGTATATCGGGTGCAGAGTTGTACATAGATATCCAAATTGTTGAAGCTCCTAAATCTATTTACGAATAGGATGGTTATGAAGAAGCTGTTCGAAATATGGCAATAACTCATGTAACTGAACATGCTATTTCATACTGCACTTCGAACATCATAGATAATGATATAAAAAATACTAGTTTAGTATTTACACAATACATGTTATGTATGGTGGACAGTATTGTGCCAGAAAGTAATATTAGAGAAGTATCAGTATATACACCTACTGATGATATGGTGCATGTAGATAATCAACTTTTTAATAAAAATGATGATGAAAGTAAACATGATTTGGTTGACGAAGCTAATGAAGCTAGTATTTCAGAACCTATATGAAGTCCACAGGACACCACTGTTCTAAACTATTTTGCATTTGAAGCTCCATCTAGAACATTCACTCAAGTTGATAATAAATGCTGCGAATGTGTCAATGTATTGTACATTGCAAGAACAATATGTTATATGACAAAGAAATGAGGAATTATGTAAAAGACTTCGCTTTACGAATAAGATAGAATTACAAACTACAATAAGGCAGGTTCTATTCAAAGACATCACGAATTCAAGGTTAGTGAGCCAAATCCAAATCTATGGCATGTAAAATATAAGAACAGAGATTCAAAATATCAGTGGATGGTGAGAGCTATTAAACATCATAATTATTTTGAGATCTAATGATATACTGATCTTTATACATGCATATATGCAATGATGTCTCAGGATCATTCTGGACTGAACTCTACATTAATTGCAAATAAAATTCAGGATCTGGTGAAAGAAATTTCTATAATTACTGTTGCTGGACTTGGTGTAGTGATAAAGAACAAATACAACTATACACCAAATTATAGAAAATTATGAAATGCCAAGTAGAAGGTGATAGCCATGTTGTTCGGGGATTGGAATATATCATATTAATTATTACCGAAATGGTTGCATGCTGTAGAAGAATTTAATCCTGGCTCTTGGATGAAGTTTATTAGTACTCCAACTGGTATTCCTGCTTGTGCTTAGTTTGATCGTGTATTCTGGGTTTTTGCACCCTCGATTGAAGGGTTTTAGTACTGTCAACTAGTCATAAGTGTTGATGCTACTTTCATGTATGGAAAATATAAGGAGAAGTTGTTGATTACAACTGTTGTAGATGGAAATAATCATATATTTTCACTTGCATTTGATATTATTGATGAAGAGTCAGCTGATACGTGGGGTTGGTTCTTAGCTTACATCAGAAATTTTGTTACATCATGTCAGAAAATTTATCTAATTTTTGATCGACATGCTGGTATACTTGCTGTAATGTAGAATGAGTATCTGGGTTGGCAGCCACTGAATGCTTATCATGTTTATTGCCTGCGTCACGTGGCAAGTAATTTTAATTCAAGATTTCATGATCCAAAACTAAGGGATGTCGTGAAAAAAGATGGAATGCAAATGTAGTCCAGAAAATTCCAAAAATATATGAGGAATATTGAAAAATTTAATCTAGAAGCTGTTCAATGGCTGAATGATATCCTTTTAGCAAAATCAACATGTTCACATGATGACGGATGATGGTATGGGATGATGACAACTAATATATCCGAGTGTTTTAATGGAGTTTTGAAAAATGCTCGATTCCTGCCAATAACATCATTGGTGCAGTTGACTTTCTTTCGGCTTATTTCATACATTGAAGGTCGACGTGCTCAAACAAATAAGGCAATGGACAAAAATGAAAAGTTTACTCTTTTTGTCATGGGACATTATCTCCAAGCAAGCCAAAGTAACATCACATACCATTACAAGATTCGATAGAGCAAGTGACTTGTTCCAAGTCCAAACTTCTAGACGTGGTCCAAATATGAATAGGGGCAACAATACACAGGTACTTACTATCTTTATCTATTAAATGAAAAAATATTATATATTATATTATGTATATGTCGAATTATGGTTTTTGACATTGTAGATTGTGTGTCTTTCATAGTGAACATGTACGTATCAGAAATGACAGTGTTATTATTTACCTTGCTCTCACGTTATGGCTGCTTGTACACATGTTGCTATTGATTTTTATAGATATGTTGATTGGTGCTATACCTTAGATGACTATCATCAAACTTATGCATCATAATTTCAATCAATTCCTTACCAAGAATATTGGTCCCAACAAAGTGGACTTGGTATCATTATACCTGATAAAAGTAGATTGCGACAAAAAGGTAGGCCACTTCCATAAGGATTAGAAATGATATGGATATCAGAGAAGTTGGCAACAAATGCAGGTGTATAATCTATAAGGAGAAAGGGCATGACAGACGGTCATGTCTAAGACTTTTACAAGCGAAATAGTAAAATTATAAAAATCATATTTCACATATATTTTAAGGTACATCAATTATTTCTGTTATTTATGTGATATTTATTTATTGATTATTACAACAACTGTACTCATATTGTTTCTATTGTTAAAATTTTATTAAAGTGTCAGGGCATGATTGTTTGTCGCTTTGGAAGTGCTATCAAATGTTAATGGTTCATGTCATTGCTTTGTATTATGTTTGATGGATTGTAATATATTCATATAGTTTATGATGTATTATTGTCACATGTCAATACTTTATATTATGGTTGATGTTATTATTGTTTACACATGCTTTTATATTATGTTTGATCTTTTGATATTTTTTAATTAACTTTTTAAGAAAAATATTATGTTAAGTAGAATTTGTGATTACTTATTTGATTTTCTTTAAATTATTGTATATCATAGTTATGGATCCTAGTTCTTTAGATTGTAGCGTACTTTATGATCAGGATTCACATAGATCATATCTTGTATGGGACGGGTAGGATACTGTTATTTTGCATTGTCGATGCCGAGAGATGGTTATGCGCAGATCGATACCTTTCTGTTGAGATGTTGAGATCCTGTTCCTGGAATCTTTTTTGTTAGTATGTTTCTGTTAGAATGGCAGCATCTATTAAAAACTTATCCCCACGATCTCTATTAGGATAACTGGCCTGCTACTTACTCGGGCATCATGGACTCCAATGCTAAGGTAGCTTGCTTGTTACCGGCAAAGTGATATTGACTTTATATCCCGGTATGCCTGACTAAATCCACTTTGATAGTTAGTCAGGTTTGAGTAATTACTCGATAGATGTGTGCAGAGTGATGTCATGACGGTCGGGCCTAGTAGTTTATAGTTTCTTGATGTAGAATGTAGTAGTTATTCAGCATGGTGGTCAATTTAGTTGTCTCATCTATAATCATCTTCTTCTTAGTTGGTAGCTTGATCATTCTTGCATGGATGTCTTTGCCATCTTCTCCTTAATGGGTAGCGTAGTTGTCGGTTCGGTTAATTTTCAAGGCGAAGTAAGTAATTGTCATAACATGGATGAATAGTGATCCTAGAATACTTGAGGGGGAAAAAAGCTTTTCATGTAATCATATTTATATCTTTGAGTGCTCTTTGCTATTTTTGGAAAAAAAATTAATAATATTTTAATATTCTAAAATAAAATGATTATTCATAACCATTTGCGTTTGAATCAAGACATCTCAAATAAAGAGATGTCTACCAAGTAAAACATTCAACTTCAATGAGAAATGGTCTTTGTTTATCCTAATCGTTCTAATTTTCTCTTCTTCAAAGCGTACCAAGTGGAACCGTAACCGACAAGAGAACTCCAATAAAATTACTTGATCTGGAAGACTATGATGATGATATCAATGATAAGCATGCAAATGTATATTTTATAATTTTAGTGATAAGGTTAGGCCATTATAAATATATTAGATAATGCTTGATGATGATGCAAAAATGCCGAGTTCCACGGGAATCCTATTGAATTCATGCCAGCTAAGGCAGCGACATGGATTCATCTCTAATATAAAATAAGATTGGCGAACCATGTTATTGGTTAGTGGTAGCACCCTCCTCTAATTAAATAAGTTTGTTTGATTCAAGTTTATAAAATTCATTTTTTTCCAAATCATATCATGGGGTATAGATGACAACATGCATGGATCATTACTTGTACTCGTCTATCAATTGAAAACCACATACCCGTATCTGTTTTATACCTACCTAGAGACGAGACAGGGCAGGTAGAATCACATGAGACAGGTTGGAATAGATTGGGATGAATAAAATTGTAATATTTATTTTAAAATTAGATAATTTAAAAAATATAAATATAATTTTTTGTATTTCATATAATATTAAAGGAAAAATTAAGGATATAAAATATAGCAAACTAAAATTTTAATAATAATAATAAAATTTTGTTCTTTGAAAAATTAAATGTTAGACTTTTTCATGTATTTTTCTACAAAGAGTGATCGTGTGGCTGTTGGTACTTCACAATTCATGCTATATGTCTTTCTTCCCTGATCGTCGATGACTACCCTGTTTGTTGGGATCGACGGCATCGGGAGTAATGGCGAGCACTCCAAGGATTTGTCGACGACCTTGCAGGGAGGTAATTGACCGGATTTGAATTAAAAAAGGATGATCCTAGGTCGCTCTGTGTGGGTTTCACGAGAACCATCACCAGAAAAGGTGGAGGAGCTCGTGCGGTAGTTTTTGGAGGTGGTGGAGCTCCCGGAGGAGGATGTGAGGGTGGAAACGGAGGGTTGGGTGGTCTTGATGGTAGTGGTCCGGAGTCTTGGTTGCAGGGTGTCTGTGGAGGTGGTGGTGAAAGAGTTCCGCCTCAAAGGGGGGCTCAAAGGGGAGGTGGCCGGTTTCAGCTTGGAGTAAGACAACCTCATGATCCATTTCAAGGTGTTCGGATAGAGGGACTTGATCCATTGCTAGCCGTGGGTAGTGGTTGGATAGGTTTTGATGATGGAGCCATGGCGACTAGGCTTCTTCCCATTCGAGAGTGCCATCCATTGACCATGGTGTGGGTTAATCTACCAAGGCTACTGGTTGAATTCTAGGGGGAGGTGGCCATCCGAAAGATTCTCAGTTGGGCCGGTGCTCTGTCAATGGTGGATAAATGCATGGTGGAGCGGTGGAGGCTAGGGTTCGCCCAGGCGTGCGTCAAGATCGACCTCTCCCAGTCGTTGAGACTAGGAGTTCTGATCAAGGGGCTAGAGGAACCCTTATAGCAACGGTTTGTATATGAAAACTAGGATGGTCTTTGTTTTTGGTGTGGATGGTTTCATGCTTCGGTGGTAGTGAGTTCGGTCGGAGGGGAAGGAGGGAGCCCGATGACTGCCCTGTGCTCGAAGTTGGGGACCCAAAATGAAGGGAGGGTGGTTGGTGCGGCGGAAGGAGGGCCACGAATGGGACCTTAGCTAGTGGCTCTGTGTTAGTGGCTGCCAGTTGATTTAGGGAAGAAGGTAACTGGGTCAACTCGGGGCCTAGAGGCTGAACCATCACCGAGCCAACCTAGGAATAGTGATTTAGGCCATGTTGACTCGCTAGCTTGATCTAATGGCTGGATCAAGCTAGCCAAGATTGCATGGCAGCGATCACCCATCTGACCCAGGCCTGGATCAATGGCCATATCGAAATTGGAGAGCATAGAGATTCATGCTGGTAATCCCTTTGGCCTATTGGCACCAGGTCGGGTTGCGGGAGAAGCTTGTGTTCAAGAGAGCATGTATTGGGTCATGGGCCAGTGAAGCAGGCACAGTGGCTTTGGGTCTGGGCCAGCCCAAACGGGCCCGACCGATTGAATCAGAGTGGAGCTACACGGAGTTGAAGCCCAAGGGTCGTGGAAAAGGGCCTTTGGCTTCCAAAAAATAATTTGAAGCTTTTGATAGGGCCAAGGGTAAGTTCCTAGCCCATTTGGAAGCCTGGATGGAGATGTTGGCTACTTTTAAAGGGCCTGGAGTCTTCACTTTCTTAGCCAAGATCTCTGGTGAGGGGGAAAGGTCATGACCCAGACGGAGGAATAGGGGGTGCCTCTTGATGTCCCAGTGATGGAGGAACGATCTGAGCATGGAGTGGAGTTGCTGCTAAGGGGGACTAGCTGCCCCCTATGGATAGGACCCGGTGTATTTGGATCCTTCAAAAGGTGACCAGGTCATGGATCATGATGAAGCAGAGAACTGACTGAGAGGAGCCATCTAAGAAGAGGAGGGGAGTCTAGTGGCTATGGACTCGGTGACAGGGAAGATTGGGGTGGTGATTTAAGCTGAGAGGGATACTAGTAGAAGCTCCCTCTCCTGCCAAATGGCCAAATAAGGATGTTGGTATGGAACACCCGGGGGATAGTGAAGCCCTCATTCTGTACGATCTTTTGTAGACTTATTCGTCCTCATTGTCTCGACATTTATGTTTTGATTGAGACCCGTCTTTCAGGGGTGAGCCATGATCGGGTTAGATGGCGAGTTGTGAAGGTATGGTGTTCCAACACAAAAGAGTTTGGAGGTCTATCAGGTGGGATCATCGTGATGTAGCGACGAGGTTTGGTCAGGGTGGATGCAGTCCATAATTGTGAGCAACATGTGGCTTTAGTTATTTTGGAGCAGATAGGGGGTCCTTAGTTGTTGTCGGGTGTTTATGCGAGCACTGATTATAGGGAGTGGAGGATGTTTTGGTCAGAGATCTCCATGATGATGATATTGGGCTTGCCTTCTCTTGTTGCCGGGGACTTTAACTGTATTTTAAAATCTCGCGTGAAGATGGAGGCAGGCATTAGGATGATAGCATTAATTCTAGAGAGTTTAAGAAGTTCATCGATGATTTAGGTTTGATTGATCTTGGTTATACTAGACCAAGATTCACTTGGTGCAATAATTAGACTGGAGAGGCTAGGGTTTGGGAGATGATTGATTAGGCACTTGTTTCTGCTGACTAGTTCCAGCATTATTAGGACATAAGGTTCAGTACCTTTTGAGGATCGCTTATGACCACTGCCACTTCTCATCACATTAATGGTCTGCGCTTGCCTAGGGTGCCATTCAGATATGAGAAGTTTTGGACCTTTTACCTGCGTTCATGGGATTTGATCAAGGAGGACTGGAGGATGCCGATTCGGGGTGATGCGAGGTATTGGGTAACTAGAAGACTCGAGCTTGTGAGGTGCAGGCTCCTTTATTGGAATAGGCATGAGGTTGGTGATATCTTCAGGTGCATTAAGGGCGTTGTTACAGCCGTGACAGTGACGTGGCCAGGCTCAGACACCGCCGAATGCGATCGAGCCACGTGGAGGTTTCTCTGGCCGAGTCAGCGCTACATCTTCAAGACCAGGTTCGGCAAGACTACAGTGCCCGGCAATTTTCTAAGGCAAACTGCCCTCGCCGAGATCGAGCTCGGATCGGAGTTCCTCTACCACCTCGATGGCGCCCAAGCCCGGAGGGGTTCGCCTAAGTGAGGTCGGCCAAAGCCAGGGGACCTCCTGCTACCTCGCCAGGTGTCCACCCAGGAGGGGGCCGCCTGGGCCGAGGTCGGCCGACCCTTCGCCCCTTTGCCAGGTGGCCTCCCGGAGACGGGTCCACCTTGGCCGAGGCCAGGCGACCTCCTGCCACCTCGCCAGGTGTCCACCCAGGAGGGGTCCACCTAGGCCGAGGTCGGCTGGTCCTTCGCCCCTTCGCCAGGTGGCTTCCCGGAGACGGGTCCACCTCGGCCGAGGCCAGGCGACCTCCTGCCACCTCGCCAGGTGTCCACCCAGGAGGGGTCCACCTAGGCCGAGGTCGGCTGGTCCTTCGCCCCTTTGCCAGGTGGCTTCCCGGAGACGGGTCCACCTCGGCCGAGGCCAGGCGATCTCCTGCCACCTCGCCAGGTGTCCACCCAGGATGGGTCCACCTAGGCCGAGGTCGGCTGGTCCTTCGCTCCTTTGCCAGGTGGCTTCCCGGAGACGGGTCCACCTCGGCCGAGGCCAGGCGACCTCCTGCCACCTCGCCAGGTGTCCACCCAGGAGGGGTCCACCTAGGCCGAGGTCGGCTGGTCCTTCGCCCCTTCGCCAGGTTGCTTCCCGGAGACGGGTCCACCTCGGCCGAGGCCAGGCGACCTCCTGCCACCTCGCCAGGTGTCCACCCAGGAGGGGTCCACCTAGGTCGAGGTCGGCTGGTCCTTCGCTCTTCGCCAGGTGGCCCCCGGAGACGGGTCCACCTCGGCCGAGGTCAGGCCGCCCGTACGGAGAAGGTCTCAGGAAAGAGGTGCGGGCCCCGAGGCCATCCCTCGGGCCGTACGAATCCCAGACGGTGCCCCGTACGGAGGGCGGTGGCACGCGGAACATCACTTGCATCGGCCCGACAAGTTCCACAGCCAAGGGGCACGATTCTGACAGAACAGGCCCTATAGATGGATGGCGCCCATGCTTGGGAAAGAGGGCACTCTCGCTGGGCCCGAGGCCTGACTGGCCGCCTTACCAGCGCCGCCCTCCCTTTTTCTCTTCTGTCTTTGCCTTTTCCCTGCTGGGCTCGGCGGACGAGGTCGGAAAGCCGCCTGGCCCCCTTCACCGAGAAGGGAAAAGAGAAGAGGACGGGAGGGGAGTCTCCCAGGAGGAAAAGACAAGCGCACGACGAAAGGAGATAAAGAGGGAGGAATCTGGGGACGACAAGGTAAGCAAACAAGCCTGGGGACAAAGGAGAAGCAGCGGCAAAAGGCCTCGCTCCGGAGAATGAAAACCAGAGATTCCGAGAGGGAATCACTGGGCGTGAGCTCGGCAAGGAGGCCCAGCCGAGATTCTGGTCCCCAGAGCGTCTCTCTCACCAGTAAACTCTCTAAGTCTGGAACCCTTTCGGGGGTCCGTCTGGAGAGTCTGTTCCTTCTCGTCGTCTACTGACTTGACCGTCGGAGTTCCCTCGCCGGGATCCCCGGCCAGGGTCTTCTAACCCCTTTCTTGCAGGTTAGCCGCAGCCAGGGAGGCTCCTTCGCCCGGCGGTCAGGAGGGATCGGTGGATCCGTGGCACGGGCGCGACGATGGGAGCGGCAACAGGTGTAAAGGCTGACATCACCAAGCAACAACGTAGAGAGGATCACAAAAAAGGCCTTCAAGATTCGGAGTTGAGATCACTTCGTCATAAGCTCTTGGTGCATCATTCTTTGCTAAGACAATAGGTGACGCTATGAAGAGAAAAGTCTAGAGTGTAGTGGATCAAAGAGGATGACCGAATACCAAATTCTTTCACTAGTTGATGATGATCGGGAGGTCGACAAACCATATCAGGCAGCTATGGGAGAGTGGTGGCAGAGTGGTGGAGGACAGTGCTGAGATCAGGGAGTAGATTTTCCAATTCTTCATATTATGTTAGACTGCACATTTAGGGTGTGGATGGTCCACTCTAGGGATCCTAGCCTGACTATTGTATCTCCGATGAGGAGAACGATACTATGACTCATCCAGTTTCTACTATGGAGGTGCAGGAGGCCCTATGGTCTCTTAAGAAGGATAAGGCCCTGGCTCAGGGCCTAATGGTTTTTCTCCTTATTTTTTTCGTCACTACTGGTCTATTATTGGGGATGAGGTGATGGAGGTTGTTCAAGGGATCTTTAAGTCCAAAGACCTCTTGGAGGAGTGGAAGAAGATGTTGATCACTATGATTTTGAAAAGAACCGGTGCATCAACCCCTGAGCTGTGAAACCCGAGCACTGGGCCAAAGTCGGCAAGCCCAGTCGACTTCAACCCAGTTGCAGAAAAAAAAAAATGGAATGAAGGGGGGGAGTTCGTGTCGGAACAGGGGAGGCCGAGTTTCCATAATCCGGCCGAGGTTTCGTTGGTGTTTCCGAGGAAAGAGTCGTAGAGGAGTGGGGCTTCGATGGAGGCGTGGTTAGGATGAACTTCGATTGGGTGGAGGTTGCTTCCCAAACGGCGGAGGAAACCATCGAGAGTTCTCCTTAAATCCTCCCTCACCGTCGCCAACCGAGCCCCATCGGGTGCCTTATGCGACGTATCCCTCTCCGACAGGTGACCGGGAGCTCTTCAACGCCGGCCGGTGAGTCCTTTTCCTTTATTTCTATTTTTTAGGGAGGATTTTGTGATGGATTTTATTGGGTTTCCGTTTAGTTTTGGGGCTGTTCATCACTGGTGGCCATGCCACCGCCTGCTTCCGATCCGTCGAGGCCTTCCGGTGATCACTTTTCTTGGCCACCGATGACTATAGGGAGGCCGGTTCGGTCGGGCCAAGAGAGAAGGAGAAGCAGAGGGGTTTGGGAAGAAGAAGAAGAGAAGAAAGAAAAAAAAATGAGAAGAAGGCCTGTTCCATGGAAAAAAAAGGAAAAAGGAAAAAAAATAAAAGAAAAAAAAAAAAAGAGGAGATAGAAAGAGGAGAGAGAAGGAAGAGAAGAGAAGAAGAGAGAATCAAGGGATTTTCTCGAGATTCATAAAAATTGGAAATTTAGATTTTAATAAAATTATTTATTAATGTAGGGAATCAGTCTTCTAAGCAGGAAGGCATCGTACAAATTTTGGATACGGATTAGTTCAGGTGTAGACAGTTGATTCTTGAGAGGTAAGGATTCTGGACATGATCACCAGTATTATTTTACATGGCATGGTTTTGATCCGAGTATTTTGGTTTAGCGCTCGAATGTAAGGAATTTTATATTGATCACCCATTTATGTATGTATTCTACGTGGCTTTGTTTGATCTGAGCATATATATATATACATTTGCACGTATGGTATTATATCGCATGGCATAGTTGATTTCATGTGATGAACATTGTGGTTGTTATTATTATTATTGTCGGTATTTCATGCACCATGTTTTAAAGAAAATTGATACCAGATATCGAGTGCGTTGGACCACGATATCGGTTATTAAATGGGTTGGATCATGATATCGGTTATCGAGTGGGTTGGACCACGATACCAGTTATTGAATGAGTTGGACCATGACACTAGTTATCGAGTGGGTTGGACCACGATACCAGTTATTGGTTGGTTTGGACTATGACACTGATTATCGAGTGGGTTGGACCACGATACCGGTTATTGAATGAGTTGGACCATGACACTGGTTATCGAGTGGGTTGACCACGATACCAGTTATTGATTGGTTTGGACTATAATACTGGTTATCGAGTGGGTTGGACCACGATACCAGTTATTGAGTGGATTGGACCATGACACCGGTTATCGAGTGGGTTGGACCACGATATCGATTATTGAATGGACCATGACATCAGTTATCGAGTGGGCTGGACCACGATACCGGTTATAGAATGGATTGGACTACATGATATTTGAGTTGTTTGACTGCATGATATGATATTCTAGTATGTTCATGCTATTTTCAGAATTATATTATTATTGGTATGATCATATGGAAACCTTACTGGGTTGTATAGCTCACTTCCTACTTTTTGATTTTTTTTCAGAGACTCAAGATGTGTAGCAAGGTTTGGGCTGGGCGTGAGACGGGGCTTCATTAATGTTGAATTAGTTAGTTAGTTTGTATTAGTTTCGGTTACTGATGCTTGTTGTGAATCAGTAGACCAATTAGTGATATCGACTTAATAAATGGATTATTTAATTGTTACTCAATTATTTATATAATATTAGTTTTAATTTGATGTGTTGACCTATGTGTACTTAGGCCTTGCATGATCTCTAGGATAAAATCTAGGATTTGTGTGGCCGGTCGCGTAGCCGATTTCGGTACTGGATTTGGGGCGTGATAGAGTGGTATCAGAGCAAACCAGATTCTAGGATCTTAGGGTATATGTTCATCGAGAGAGTGTGGGTTAATTTTTAGGTGGGGGTAGATAATATAATATATTCTTGTTAGTTTAAATGATAGGTGTATACTGACAATGACTGGTATAGGATTTCCATGGTGCGTGGTGGTGGGCATGGACATGCTAGAAGGCCCACAAGATTTGCGGATGAAACAAATGCTTGGGATCCTATAGAGCAGCACGAGGATACTGGGATCTTATCTGGTGATGAGGAACATCCACAGGAACCGACATCCAATCCTATGGATAATACCCCGAAGACTGGGACTGCACAAATGGGAACACCGAGAGGATCTGGAATTCAGCCCGGGGACTAGGTGGGTCTTCCTCAGCTGATGCAATACTTAGTGCGGCAACAAACTACTGCAAGAACTGATACATTGAGACTAATAGAAGCACAACAACAACAACAACAACAGTTTATGCAGCAACAGTAATAGTTCATGCAGCAGCTATTATTACAGCAGCAACAGCCAGAAGTTAGGATTCCACAAGAACGACAAATCATTTTGATGGATTTCAAGAAGTATGCGCCACTAGTATTCAAGGAAACATCTGATCCCATGGAGGTAGAGGGTTGGTTAAAGGCTGTGGAAAAGGTATTCCAAGCCTTACAGTGTCCGAAAGGAGAGAAGGTTACTTTTGCTACATTCTTGTTGCAAGATGAAGCAACTGCTTGGTGGGAGTTGGAGCTTGGGAAGCAAGGACCAAATGATGCATCTTTTACCTGGATAGATTTCAGAAAGGTTTTCTTTGAGAGGTATTTTCCTCAAAGTGTTCGGGTATAAAAATTTCAAGAATTTGATCTTTTGGAGCAGGGTAGCTTAACCGTTTCTTAGTATGCTGCAAAGTTTAAAGAATTATCGAGATATGCTCCATCATTATTAGTAGATGAAGGGATCCGGGCCAGGAAATTTGAAAATGGACTTAGAGGTCGGATTTAGCATCAGGTGATTGCCTTCGAGCTATCTACCTATAAAGAGGTTGTCAACAAGGCACTGATTATAGAAAGAGGATTGGATGCTGCTTAGGCAAAGAGAGAAAAAGCTTTAAAGAAAAGATCCAGATCAGGAGAATTTCAGGATTAACCTAATAAAAATGCTGAAGCAAGGAAAAGGAAGCATGACAGAGCTGATATCCAGTGCTACCGGTGTGGTGGACCGCACCTTAAGCAAAACTGTACCTGGCCAGGAGGGAAATATTATAATTATGGAAAGGAGGGTCACACTGCATCTGTGTGTCATATTGGTCAGGGGTCACATCATCAAGCGCCTCAAGCATCACATGACGGACTTCAGCAAGGATGACAACAGAAGTTGGGTACCCAGGGGTGGGTGTACGCACTCACGTAGTAGGATGTCAACGCATCCAATTTAGTAGTGACAGGTATGATTAGGTTATGATCATTTGGGATGGAGATACAAGTAATTAAAATCATAATAACATGATGATTATTAGGATATGACAAGAATAGTGTAGAGCTCAGGTTATGATGACATGAAATTATGGTATAAGTGCTATGATAGATATGAGTGGTATTAAATTCAGGTCATGATTGTTTGAAAATTTTGACATAAGAGATTAAGAAATTAACATGATGATTAGTAAGATATGATAGAAATTTCTGGAAGAATTTATTTAGTGAACCTAGATGGTTTAGTAAATTATATTAGAGTGTGGAAGTGTAGTGATTTAAGAATATTAACACTAACTTTTGAAGTGTTATAATGGGAGTACTGATTTAGATCTCAATCAAGCTAATTTCGAGGATGAAATTATTTTAACGGGGGGAGAATGTGAAACCCGAGCATTGGGCCAAAGTCGGCAAGCCCAGCCGACTTCAGCCCAGTTGCAGAGAAAAAAAAAATGGAATGAGGTGGGGGGAGTTCGTGTCGGAACAGGGGAGGCCGGGTTTCCATAATCTGGCCGAGGTTTCGCCGGTGGTTCCGAGGAAAGAGTCATAGAGGAGTGGGGCTTCGATGGAGGCGTGGTTGGGATGAACTCCGATTGGGTGGAGGTTGCTTCCCAAACGGCGGAGGAAACCATCGAGAGTTCTTCTTAAATCCTCCCTCACCATCGCCAACTGAACCCCATCGGGTGCCTTACGCGACGTATCCCTCTCCGACAGGTGACCGGGAGCTCTCCAATGCCGGCCGGTGAGTCCTTTTCCTTTATTTCCATTTTTTAGGAAGGATTTTGGGATGGATTTTATTGGGTTTTTGTTTAGTTTTGGGGTCGTTCATCACCGGTGGCCACGCCGCCGCCTGCTTCCGATTCGTTGAGGCCTTCCAGTGATCACTTTTCTTGGCCACCGATGACCGTAGGGAGGCCGGTTCGGTCGGGCCAAGAGAGAAGGAGAAGCAGAGGGGTTCGGGAAGAAGAAGAAGAGAAGAAAGAAAAAAAAAGAGAAGAGGGCCTGTTCCATGGAAAAAAAAGGAAAAAGAAAAAAAAGAAAAAGAAAAGAAAAAAATAAAAGAGGAGAGAGAAGGAAGAGAGAGAAAGATGAGAGAGAAGGAAGAGGAGAGAGGAAGAAGAGAGAATCAAGGGATTTTCTCGAGATTCATGAAAATTAGGAATTTAGATTTTAATAAAATTATTTATTAATGTAGGGAATCAGTCTTCTGAGTAGGAAGGCATCGTGCAAATTTCGGGTACGGATTAGTTCAGGTGTAGACAGTTGATTCTTGAGAGGTAAGGATTCTGGACATGATCACCAGTATTATTTTACATGGCATGGTTTTGATCCGAGTATTTTGGTTTAGCGCTGGAATGTAAGGAATTTTGTATTGATCATCCATTTATGTATGTATTCTATATGGCCTGGTTTGATCTGAGCATATATATATACATTTGCACGTATGGTGTTATATCGCATGGCATAGTTGATTTCTTGTGATGGACATTGTGGTTGTTATTATTATTATTGTCGGTATTTCATGCACCATGTTTTAAAGGAAATTGATACCAGATATCGAGTGGGTTGGACAATGATATCGATTATTAAATGGGTTGGATCATAATATCGGTTATCAAGTGGGTTGGACCACGATACCAGTTATTGAATGAGTTGGACCATGATACTAGTTATCGAGTGGGTTGGACCACGATACCAGTTATTAGTTGGTTTGGACTATGACACTGGTTATCGTGTGGGTTAGACCACGATACCGGTTATTGAATGAGTAGGACCATGACACTGGTTATCGAGTGGGTTGGACCACGATACCGGTTATTGATTGGTTTGGACCATGACACTGGTTATCGAGTGGGTTGGACCATGATACCAGTTATTGAGTGGATTGGACCATGACACCGATTATCGAGTGGGTTGGACCACGATATCAGTTATTGAATGGACCATGACACCGGTTATCGAGTGGGCTGGACCACGATACTAGTTATGGAATGGATTGGACTATATGATATTTGAGTTGTTTGGCTGCATGATATGATATTCTAGTATGTTCATGCTATTTTCATAATTATATTATTATTGGTGTGATCATATGGAAACCTTACTGGGCTGTATAGCTCACTTCCTACTTTTTGATTTTTTTTCAGAGATTCAGGATGCGTAGCAAGGTTTGGGCTGGGTGTAAGACGGAGCTTCGTTAATGTTGAATTAGTTTTTTAGTTGGTATTAGTTTCGGTTACTGATGCTTGTTGTGAATCAGTAGACCAATTAGTGATATCGACTTAATAAATAGATTATTTAATTGTTACTCAATTGTTTATATAATATTAGTTTTAATTTGATGTGTTGACCTATGTGTACCTAGGCCTTGCATGATCCCTAGGATAAAACCTAGGGTTTATGCGGCCGGTCGCGTAGCCAATTCCGGTGCTGGATTCAGGGCGTGATATGAGCACTTCAAACTGATCAACCTATACATGACCCTTTATAAAGTATGTGCTAGGATTCTGGTTGGGCATTTGAAGTTGATTATCCTTTGCTTGATCAGTCCTGAGTAGGGTGCTTTTGTTAATGACCGTGGCATCTCTGACAACGTCCTGCTCACCTAGGAGTTTATTCATGATCTGCACCGCGCCCCCATTCGCCATAACTTGATGGTGATAAAGCTGGTCATGGAGCATGCTTAGGATTGAAGGAGCTAGTTCTTCGGACATCGGATGCTCCATAACTTCAAGTTTCAATACAGGTGGATTGATTGGGTCATGGACAATATGGAGGCCCCGAGTTTTGCTATCCATATCAATGGTGGCCCGACGAAGTTATTCCATTCGACTAGTGTCCTTTGCTAAGGGTGCCTTCTTTTCCCCTATCTTTTTTTTTATATGTTGATGCTTTGCCTCGTACTCTGTGGGTAGCGATTTAGGGGTTGGTGTTGGAACCTTATGGGCTCTTCCTTGAGGCTATGCCTTTCTTTCTTCTTCTTTTTATAGATAACTACCTATTTATTGGCCAGGCCTCCGTTCGGAACATGGGGTGCTTTGCTTTTATCATCGAGGCTTATTGCCAGGCATCTGGTCAAAACTTGTAGAAGTTTTCTATCATTTTCAGTCCCAAGACAAAGTTTCAAGTCAAGCAGGCGATTCAGGAGAGGTTGGAGATCTCGAAGCAAACCAGGTCCTTGACCTACCAAGGAGTTCCTGTCACAGGATGGAAACTCTGAAGATTTGACTATCATTTTATGGAGCGGTGGATCCAGGACTGCCCTGAGGGCTAGTAGGCTGATACTTTATTCATGATGGGGAGGGTGACCCTGGTCAAATCAGTCCTATGTTCTATCCTAGTCTACCTCCTAGCAAACATAATTGTGTCGATTTCTTATCTCAAATGGCTTGAGCAGCAGCTCTGGAACTTCCTATGGGGCTCTAGGCATGGTAGCCATGAAATTCATCTATTGCCTTGGGATGTGGTCTATCAGCCAATATAGGATGGAGGCTTGGGGATTCGTTCCTTGTTGGTTACGCGGGAGGCTATGATTGCTAAGCATGCTACTCATTTCCTTTTGCAGTCTGATTGCTTGTGGTGTAGGGTGATGAGGGCTCGGTATGGGACTTGGAGTCAGGGGTGAAGTTTCGGAGTGTGCAATTTGTATCCATGCCCTTATTGTTGCTGCTAGGGTTAGATGGTTAATTAGAGACAGGACTTCCATTGGTATGAGCCAGGAAGCTTGGATCTCCGATTTGCCTCTATTTTATTGGCCGACCTTTGTTAGCATGGAGGAGGATGACCATATGCAGGTATGTGATTTGATGACAGTGGATAGAAGAAGCTGGAGGATTCATGATATCTCTCGTCTCTTTGGCAGTCAGCTAGCTCATAGGATTCTTCTATCCCTATTTCTTTCCATCAAAGCTATGACTTGAGGGTCTGGGACCGATCATGCTCCTTAAGATCCCTACGAGGGACCTCACCAATTTGAGTAGGATAATGCCAAATAGGAGGATCCAGGCTACTTGAATTTGGAAAGTGGTAGCCCATTGCAAGATCAAGCTATTTCAATGAAAGGTTACTTGGGATTGTTTTCCAATGAAGGTGATTCTTAGGAATGGGGTATGGACATTCTAGCTGCTTGCCTGGTCTGCAAGCTTGAGGACAAGTCCACTGAGCATTCCCTCCTCCGTTATGCTAGGGCAAGGTTGGTCTAGAGGATGGTAGATGACTAGCCATGGTGGACTAGTACTGGCTTATGGTTGAGTTCCTTTTTGAATGTAATTCGTAGGAGCTTTGCGAAAGGATCGACTAGTACTTGGAGGGGCAGGATCGCATATGTTGCCTATTAAATTTGGCTATCCAAGAGTAGTTTGGTGTTTGAAGCTGAAATTGTACTTGCTTAGCAGGTTCTGGATAGAGCTCTTTCCTTAGCTATAGAGTAAGGTTGTTTCGACACTTCTAGCCTGACCATTGATACCTTGGCTTCTCAGGACTCCCATGCTACTATGCTTGCAGGGACCCAAAGGATTCTTTTTTATCTCTTGGGAGCCCCCACCGTTAAAATTTGTCAAGGTAACTTTGATGGCAGTGTTAAGGACGACAAGGGGATGCTAATTTTGTCATTCATGGTTCGAACTCTAAGCTACCGACTGCAGGGGGTTTTATCTTTTTGAGTCATCTATCTCGAAAGCAGAGTCCAGGATGCTTGGGCAGGCATCATCTGTGCTAGGTAGGTGTTGCTGGCAGAGAGGATTATGGTTGAGGGTGATTCGACCATGATCATCAACTGGATTAGAGACGGGGCAAAGCATCTCGACATCCATCTAATTCTCCGTGATATTTGAAGCTCCCTCTGTCATCCCATCTTAGATGTCTGTTCGACATTTCTTCTGGGAGGCGAACAGCTTTACAGATTAGGTTGCATCCTTTATTGTTAACCATTCTAGTAATTGGACTTAGCATCAGAATGATGTGTCCTCGGATCTTGCAGGATATTTTATGCTTTGATTGTATTGATCGCACTGAGAATAATTTGATCATATATTTGTATCAAATAAATAAATAAATAAATAAATATCTAAGAAAGTAATCTCTCCCTTCCCCACCGTCCCTTCGCACAAAAAATAAAATAAAATAAAATAAAATAAAATAAAAAATCCATAGCATTGCACATGATGAATCATTTTTTTATGATTGCTCGTAATATTTAGAGTAAATTATTGTAATGGTAATTGTTCTTGGATGATCCCGAATGTTCTCAAAAAGGTTAAAAAATCAACATGTGTGGAACCACGTTCTAAACATCTCGCACCACCACGCGCATTCGATTATACATGAGAACACGGTTCCGTGACGAATAATTAAAGATCAATGTTTGTCAAATCACAGCCGTCGGAATCAAGTACCCACCAACCATGGACCCCAATTAGCTCCGCGCCTCAACTGTTCGACTCCCCGCCATTCAACCCCAACCCTTCGATCTCGGAGCGAATAGTCAGTGATGCATTCCCACCAGCACCGGAGCCTTCACGAAACTTCCCGCCACGACCTGGCGGGGCCCTTCACCATCCCTTTCTCATCACCGCCAAAAGCAAAGCATGCGCTGTCACCATCGTCCCTCCCTCCTTTTTGCCAATAATATAAAGTAAATTTACATCCACCGTCCATCATCTATAGACTGTTGAAACGGACGGTGAGGATCGGTGTGCCTAACGTGGGACGCTTTCAATTTTTTGACCTTATTTAAGAGGGATCCCGGGCTGAGCTCCGAGGCCGGCGATCCAATGGCGACGGCGGCAAGGCGGGCAAAGGGCCACCGATTCCGAGCGCCGCCGCCGACGCCAGTCGCGACGGGGAAGGGTTCCCGGTCGGCGGCCGTGAACGACTGGGTCCTCGCCGAGTACCTCGAGAGATCACTCACGGTTCCCGACCTCACCCTGCCGGAATCGTGCTTTCCAACGATGTCCCCCGTTAAGGACCCGCCGGAGATCGACCTCCTGGCGCTCCTTGCCAGCGAGGAGACCGCGGTCCGCCAGGTGCTGGCCGCCGCCGTGGAGATCGGCGCGTTCCGGATCGGGGGAGGCGGGAAGGTGGTGGCACCGGAGGACGTCCGGGCCACGATCGAGGTCGGCGGCGGGGTGTTTGGGGTTGCCGGCGAGTTGGGCCGGTGGCTGGGGCGGAGGGATGGGATCGGGGAGGAGTTCCATTGGTTGCGGCCGATGAGTTCGAAGGACGAGAAGGTTCTTGAAGAAGCGTTGCGCGACAATTATCGGACCTTCAGGTGTGAGTCACACGACTCTCAAAGTTACTAAGATGAGTTAGCGTGGTACTTAACATTGCTACCCGAGACTACTACGACTTATATAACATTAGCTGCAATAATATTTGTCATTTTCCGGTTATAATATATCAGTCTGCTTTAAAATTATCGTCATACATGCGTTTAAAATGTAATGGTGGTTTGGTGTAATAACAAGATCTTTTTCGTTATTTAAATAATTATGTAATAACAAGATCTTGATCATATTGTTTTCGTTATTTAAATAATTATGTGACTATCATATAGTTTTATTAGAGTGCTAGTTAGCCATTTTAACATCAAATAAAAATAGCTAAATCATACTAATTCGTGTTTTTAATGAAGGGCCTATCACAATTTGAAGTTGGGAGCTACATGTGCATGTGATCTGCTATTATGATTTTGATACAAGTCCAGTTCCTGGGTGATTGGTTCAATTGGATTTCTTATTTTTTTCTTGTTATGAGCTATCAACAAAGAGTGGTTCAATGTATGAGGCTCCCACTGTTCCGGTCTGGAAAGAGTTAGATGTATATATTTTTATTTCCGCATGCGAAGGGGTTGTTTCTATATTTTGAACCATGACCCACAGTTCTTTTAAGATAAGAAATTAACATGATCTTCAGATCACAATGAAATAATCTTACTGTTGCACCAATGCTCAACCTTTGATATTTGCTATCTTACGTAGAGGTCAACTGTTTCTCTCAATGTGCTGAGCATTTATTCATATTAAAGAATCAAATTAAAATGTCTTCAATAATGCAGAGATCTAAAGTTGTGAAAAGCAACTAAATATTCTAATCCAGTAGATTGAACCATTACGTGTGACTAAATTAAACCTATTCCTCTTCTGCTTTATCTTCCATGCATTAATTTGATGTCTCAGCATGTTTGACGAGTTCATCTCATGTAATATTGCTCCCCTGGATAGCAATCCAATTATCATGTAGCTTGCATTGCATATGAACTAAATTTAAATTATGCCTCTAGATTGTAGTTAGAATTAGAGGGCTATTAATAAACAATACATGGCATTAACATCATGTAGTAGCATAGATAATTTCTGGAGACAGCTTGTGTCCATTAAATTAATTGATTATGTTTGTAAAACAACATATTTTAAGTACAGACACATACACTCGCATATACACGTACAACTGTCCCAATAGTCTTTTTTTCTGCGCTATGCTACCTATTTTCTTGAAAATTTCTCTTTATTTTCAAAACTTATAATCTGTTATTTATTATCGAGGAAGAACTTTCCATTATTATTATTATTATTATTATTATTATTATTATTATTATTATTATTCTTAAGGAAGAACTCTGCTAATGACCTTATGAAATGCTTTTTCCAGAGAAAAGATGGAGAATGTTTCTGTGAAGATGGAGATGGTTGCTGAGAGCATCAGCAAAGTTCTCTGTCGACACATAAAAAACCAAAGGTGTTCGATTGCCAGCAACCCATCAATCCTCTGTCTGAGAAAGTATGACTCCAATGACATCCAAGCTAATCAGAGTGAGAACAGACATGCCAAAACGCTTCACTCTCATGCATTAAGTCTCCATATCTCTGGTGACGACCACAAATTCTGGATCCGTTCTCCAGGGGGTTCTTCATGTTTCGAGTTGCCTGCCGGGTCCATACTTGTTACCATTGGTAGAAAACTGCAGGTAATGTGACGCCATTGATTACTGATTAGTCTTTTTAGTAGGCGGTCAGTCATTGAAGGCTCTGGCCAGGGGGATATAGTGGCAAAATTTTCTCTGATGAGGGAACTTTCTCCTACTTCAGGAATGGAGCAATGGGGAATTCAAGAGTGCCAGTGGTGTGACACTTTTTGAGTTGAGTGATGATCCTAATCCTTCTTTCTCCTTGGAGTTCATGTGCACTCCACTGATTCTATGTCATGAGCCTAATCATGAGATAAAGAAGGTATCCATAGCGGATCAGCTATTGATAATGCTGCTGCTTTTCTTCTTCTACAACCTCTGGACTTGGATATCCTCCAAGTTCACCAATACTTAGTGTGGCAAAAAGATTGATCCTAGTCGTGCCGGATTGACACAAGTCTAAGCATGGGTGGAGACTCTTCTTTGCTTTAAAGTAGAGAAGAATCGGGAGGCTCATCGGATTGAGCAACCTACCCCCTTCACTTCTCCCTCGATAGGTTTCGAGGAGCAGCACTGCAACAATGCAAGGTGGTGCAGGCAGCAGAGGCCAAGGTTAATGGACAGAAGACTGCTGTGGGGGATTATGTGGTGTTTCTGTGTGCTTATAATTAATCAGGCAGAGTTGGTTTGCCTGGATTTCCTCATTCCATTTTCTTGGGAGAAATTTGGAATGGAGTATACGTAAACACTTGGTTTTGGATTGAGTTTGTTGGTTATAGACACAATTTGGTGTGTCTGAGAGTTGGCTTGCTTTGAAGATGCTCTTTTGGACTGTATATTTATGGTGGTTTCATGTACATTCTTCTTATCAAGATTGATTAATAAACCTGTTTTTTTTATATAAATGTTATTTTGAAAAAAAAATTCATCGCAGTGAACTTGCTACAAAAGCCTGCAGCCTCAATACATATTACATAGTGGTTTGTGCTTGATCTAAACAAATGATGTTTGCCCCTCATCAAAATGCTTTAGGCCTATTTAAGAGAGAGAAAGGTTGCTATTTTTTAGGACAATTTTGATCCAATACCTTGGATGTACAAATGAATTCTAATTGATCCAGTTCGACTTTTGAATGCATCGTTGCTTAACAAAATTCAGAATCTCTGATTTATACCAGCTCATGAATAAATTCATAGCTTTGTCAAGTGAACCGGCCGGTATTGGATTCTTGGTAAGATCAGCCACAGCTTCTCACGAAGATGGGCCCTGGGTAGACTGAGACATGTTAAGATTAGTGCCGCTCTATAAGCTTATTGAGAAATAAAGATTAATAGCAACATCAATTTAATCCTTTTATATATTTTATTATTATATGAATATTTGCAACCATCTCCACTACTTTCTCTTAAGAAAGGTAAGTGGACTAATAAATGCACTCCTATTTTTGCACCATGCTAAGATAGAATAGTGCACCTTCCTCTTTTTTTTTTTTTTAAAAAATAATAACAATAATATAATTTTGAAAAGCGAACCTTCAATCTTGAAGCTTATTGTTAGGGGTGTAAATCTGCTGAGCTTGATTCCACTCAAGGTCGGTTTGTTTACCACCATGTCAAGCTAAATTTGAGCCTAATTTTAAACTGAACCGAACACAAGCCCAAATGAGCAGCTTGTAAATTTAAATCGATCCGGAACTTATTCCTTTCAAAAAAATTGATCCGGAAATTAATTCATGCCTCAACTCAACCTAGTCTGGCTTAAGCTTGAATTAAATTTTGATTTCAAACTTGGTCAAGCTTGACTTTAGACTTGGTTAATCTAAATTAACATTTAATGGATTCAAATGTTAAAATATATACCAATTAAAATCTTAATCTTAGGTTGTATTTGGTAAGCGGTAATCTATCCAGATTACAGATAATTTTAAACCGAGTCCACCAAATAATCATGTTTGGCATTTCTTTTAAGTGATAATCTATCTTGTAGTGGTAATCTGGATTATCTCTCGTGTGGCAATCCAGATTACTTCAGGAAAAGATGACTATCTAGATTATCGGAGATATGGTAATCTAAATTTTTTTTTTATAAATTTGCCCACATCCCTTTCTCTTCTTCGTTGAGCCGTTCTCCCTCTCCACCTTCATCCGTCTTCCCAGCCTCTTCCTGCATCGCCTCCACCTCACCGTCGGCCCATCCTCCTCCTCCTCCTCCACTCTAGTGACCTCTCTACCATTCTCCGGAGACCCGATCTGATCTATTACACACCTGCCGACTCGATCGCGGGCAGCGAAGTATACAGGACTCGCACTCCAAAACCGATCTCGGAAGGAATGGCTCCAGTTTTATCTCAGGCACCGACACCCTCTCCGGCAGATCCTGGCCATCGTCCTCCCCGTGGAGCCGCTTCACTCCAATCGAGACCTTGAAGAGCCTCAAGGATGAGCCCGCCATCGTGCTCGTCACCTCCTCTTGCTTCACCCGTCCCTTGTCCTTCGCCCACCTTGCTAGAATCAACTCTAGCATGGGCAGTGCCACCTCCAGCACCATCTGCTCTCCGCCCTCTACTCCGCCTCTACCTTGCTGCTGGCTGGAGAAATGCTTTGACATGAGGACAATATTATTGTAGAGGTTCTTCATCTGTGAAAGCTTGCGAGAGAGCCGCAAGTTCTCCTTCCTTAGTTTATCGTTCTCGTCCCTCAGCTCCATCGAGTTGCCGGCAGCCATAGTTGGTGCCGGTAGCACCCCTGGGGAGGAGTTTAAGGATAGTACTTGCTCCTCTTCGGAGTTCGTTGGTGATCCATGATCGGCGTCGGTGTGACCATCATGATTGGCATGGCGGCCGGCACCGGGGCTGGCGTGACGGTGGGTGCTAGTTGGGGGAGATCTTGCACCGATGGATGTCGCAAAGAAGCCATTCTCGCCTCACCGGAAGCAATCATTGGCAAACTCCCACCGATCCAACACAATCTTACGAAATCCCTACCAAAAAACTTTTTAAAAAAATCAAGAAACAAGAACTAGAACCAAGAGTAAAGATTAAAGACAGATTGGGATCAAGGATTAACGTAGCTATTCAACTGGTGGACGAAGCTAGAGAAGGTGTTGTGCTTGAAGTATTTGGGGAGGAGGTCGCGTGCGAACTTGGCAGGGTGCCAAATGATGAATTTTAATAAATTTAACTTAAGAATTTTTTGAAAATTTGATGTTAGATTACTAGTAATCTATTTGTCATATCAAATACAATAATCAGTCTTACTGATAGATTACCTGTATATACCAAATATAGTAATCAATATTACTGATAATCTATCCAATGATAATCTATTTTACAGGTAATTTAGATTACCATTCAGGATTTCCTGGCGATTCATCAAATATAATCTTAAACAAAAGTTAGAAAAATATACTAAATATATATGCCATTGACCATGCTGCTCTACATAAAACTAAGCTTCGTTCATCTAAGCTTGAATGATTCGAGCATTCCCTTGGCTTAGCTTGACATTGTTTCTGTGCTTGAATTTTTGGCAGCTCGATTTGATTAATTTCAAAGCACACCCAAAAGGAGCATCCTGTTCTAGGAGAGTTGAAGAGCTTGAATCTCATGGTACGTTTCTCAGGTATTTGGCAATAAGCCAATAAAAATCTCGTTGCTGTTATTGGCGTTGATGTTTTCATTTAAATTTCTAATGCTCACTAGATTTGTTGGGATCGATATTAACTCACTCTGATACCGGTTATTACAGAAGCAGAACAGAATCGTTGATTGTCGATGTCGATACCACAAGAGAAAGAAGAAAAGATAACAAATACAATTCTTTCGGGCATGCAAAAGATTTCACCATGAAAAATAAACTTACAGATTGAACTCTCTTTCAACAAGAAATCCCGAATCCTTCTCCCAAGCTCTTAATCAGCCCTCTACAAGAGACTTCTCATCATTTTTTCATCCTCCACACTCTGTCTGTGTCTCTGCTCATGAATTTTAGCCTCCATTGTGCAGAGTATCTCACTAGGAGTCCAACATTCTAAACAGAATCCAAATCAGAGTCCTGTAGCTCTCCCAATCTCAGTTTTATTGCAACGCTGCTTGTGGCCGTCGATCGCATTGAGATCCAAGCAGATTTTGTCTCCTTCTGGGTTTCCTTCTACTAGGCCCCACGTGTATTTTTTTTTCCTTCATGGATCGCGCGGGCGTTGAGGCGCCACTGGTCCAACAACCTCTACCTCGACTCAACGCACCGCCTTTACCTGACTTTAGAGCTTCTAAGGATTCTAACGCCTCCATGCCCTGGGACAATCGCCTGATTATGGATGAAAAAATATGAGTGTCAAGCCAGGATGCTCGATCCCATCTCCGTCATGTGCTGTGCTCATCTCGACCTGAGACCTGCTCAGAAAAGTCTCCTACGGCAATAGGAACTTCACCTTGCGACATCGCTTGTCGTCCTCCCTAGTCTCGCATCCCGTGCCCGATCCACCTGCTATCGGAGCTCCATCTCGTACTGGACTCTTGTCTACATCAGGGACTCCACCTTGCACTGGACTCCCTGTCAAGAGGTAGTGACCCCCATGCTTGTTCCCTTGCAGAACAATCTTATTGCCACGCAAGTCCTTTAGGACTCCATCACCAGCTCTCCACATGTAGCCGCTTGAGTCCTATTTGCCGAGAGAAACTAGATTCTTGCTAAAACTGGGTATGCATCAGATCTCATCCAGTTTCTTCACTATCCCATCATGTGTCTTCAAGCTAACTATCCCGACGCCCGTGATCGTACAGCTCAATCCATCTGCTATGTGGACAGAACCCTCTCTACTGTTTAGAGAGTCAAAACAGCTCCTCCTTGCAACAAACATGGTATGGACAGGCAGAATCCAAAATCCACTGGGAAGAAGGGAATACCTCGTCGGATACCAAGAATACATCGCTGATGTATCTGTCATCGCCGCTATCGGCCACCGCCATAGCAGCGCTCGTCCGATTCCTGAGCCGCGGGCAATCTCTGACATGATGCCCCAACTAATCGCACCGAAAATACCTGATCTTGCTGGCATCCTTTGACTTGGACCGTCCTCCTCGCGATCCTTTGTCACTCTGCCTTCGGTCGCATGCACCTCCAGAAACTGTCAACGTTGAGTTCCCATTTGAACTCGAAGCCTGATTCTCCCTCGTGAGAATCTCGTTCTGAAGTAGCGCCGATGTCACCTCCTCCATCTTGATGGTGCTCTTTCTCACTAGAAGAGCAGTCACCAAGGACTCGAAGGACTGTGGTAGGGATAACAGTAATACAAGTGCTCGGGTCTTCTCCTCAACTTTTTCACCGATACTGAGGAGATCAGTGAGGATCTTCTGAAAATTGCTCAGGTGCTCCTGCACACTCTGTCCCTCGGCCATCCATAATTGATAGAACTGCTTCCAAAGGAACAAGGCGTTGGTGAGGGACTTCGCCATGTACATCTCCTCTAGCTTCTTCCACAACGTCATCGGGGAAGATTCGTTCAGTACATGGATCACCACATCATCCGCCAGGTACAAGTGGATTGTACTTACCGCTTGCATTTGAAACCGTTTCCAGGTATTCTGCTATACGGTGTCTGGTCTCTCCTCGCATATGAGAGCGTCGATCAGCCCTAGCTGGATAAGCATGTCTTTCACCCTAGCTTGCCAGAGGGAGAAGTTGCTCTTCCCATCGAACCTACTGATCTCCACTTTAATTGTACCTGTCTTCTCCATCTTCTTCGATCTCGATCAACCACGAACAATCTGGGCTCTGATACCAGTTGTTGGGATCGGTATCAACTCACTATGATACCGGTTGTTGCGGAAGCGGAATAGGATCGTCGATTGTCAATGTCGATACTACAAGAGAAAAAAAAAGATAACAAATATAATTTTTTCGGACATACAAAAGGTTTCACTATGAAAAATAAACTTACAGATTGAACTCTCTCTCAACTACGTACAAGTATCTCTCAACAAGAAACCCCGAATCATTCTCTCAAGCTCTTAATCAGCCCTCTATAAGAGACTTCTCATCACTTTTTCATCCTCTACACTCTGTCTGTGTCTCTGTCCATGAATTTGTAGCCTCCACTGCGTAGAGTATCTCACTAGAAGTCCAACGGTCTAAACATAATCCAAATCGGAGTCCTGTAGCTCTTTCAATCTCAGTTTGATTGCAATATTGCTCGTGACCGTCGATTGTATTGAGATCCATGCAAATTTTGTCTCCTTCTGGATTTTCTTTTATTGTGCCCCACATGTATTTTTTTTTTCCTTCATGGGTTGCACAGGGACACCGCTGGTCCAACAAGATTGATAACTACTTCTTTCGAATATGATGTCACAAAGCTAGGGCTAGAAATGGGCCGGCCCAAAAGCCCATTGTTTGGAACTGGGCTGGGCGAGCTCAATAAACTTCGAGCCGGCCTTAAATTGGTTCAGGCTTCGGACCAAATTTTAAGTATATTGGACTAGTTTTAGGACTGTAAAATAGAGTTCATTTAATTTTTGGACCGAAAGGATGCCCGAATTCGGTCCAAAAATTTTTAAAATATAATCTTTGGATCGGTCCATTTCTAGCCCTACACAAAGTGCAAAATGACTTTGATGTGCCCAAGTTGCTTTCACTAGAATCATGTAAGAGGAGGACGAGGATCTCGAGATTTTACTTAACTGTTAGCATTAATTATTATTTAGCAAGTAGGATAATATTATTTTTCTTCTTTTATTTTAATTATTATTATTATTTTTAATTGCAAATGCCTAAAGAAGGTCATACAAGGCGTTTTCACCGGTTCCATTCTATCTCCATCTCCATATGTATTTTTCAAATTAAGTGATGATAGCTGATTGAACCAGTCGATCGAGCCCAAAGAAGATTTCACGTTTTTATTCAGCTTTTCAAATTTTGCTCCTTTTTTTTTTTTCGACTCCAAGGTCACATTACCTTGTCCTTTGGGGCAGGAGGTGTGCAAAATCCCAACTTGCTTTCAGTGAAACCATGAAAGAGATGGTCACGGATCTTGTGACGTTTCTCTTATTACCACTATTTTTATCTTTTCAGTAACTTGGATAATATATTATTTTTCCTTCTCCTTTTTATTTATTTTTTTAATCTCAATTGGCCATATAAGTCACATTTGCATGGGGTGGGCTATTTGGCTGTCATCAACTTTTCCTTTCGGTCACCGTCCATTTTTTTTTTTTTTTTTTGCCAGTCACTAGGTTAGAATTAGATCACTGCTCAGCTCATCAGCCTGATGTGGCAATCAAGGATTGATGCAGCAAAATAAAAGAACCGGTGATCCATTGCTCGGTCAAACACCAAATTTCACATCAGACTCGTAAATTGAGCGGTGATCTTGATCGGCGAAGCGAGCATAGACATAGCAACTCATCTTCGATTTCTTTCCAAATTTAATAGCTTCGTTGATACAAGTCCCAATTTTTGATGACATGCATTGCCTTTAATTCTACAAAGTTTAAGACCTTGAATTATATATATATATCATCGAGGGGTAGTAGGAACTGGTCGAGTTAGATGGCTCAAGTGGTGGGTTGGCCCCACCACTTCTAGCGTATCACCAGAACGCCGTGTATAGAGTTTGTCCCCAGATTAATAATAAGGGACCCACCCTGATTGATCTATAGGAATAGGATGCGATTCTCATGTCAGGAGCTTATAATTCAGATCATTGCACGTCATATAGAAAAGCTCTCACATTCTCTTCCTGCTGTCGATTGCATCCTTAGCGCAATTCGAGGCATTCACGTTGGATGGTTTATTTTGTTTTGGTTTTGGTTGTAGACTTGACGGCTTTGTTTGGAAATGTCAACGGATGTTGGTGATTCCCCTTTGTGTTGTTTTCCTTTTCAAAGTGATAAATGATGGTAAAATATAACCCAGCAAGACTGTTGAATGGAGCTGTTATCAAAACAACCACCTCAAAATAAATAAATAAAACAATTATCAGCAGCACTAAATACTCAATGCCCTGGCTCTTTACTATCTAAAATTCTTTTAAGCTGATTGCTATTAAAATAAAAATAATAATAAAAAAAAAACTTTACAAATCTTCTCCGATCCAATCAGGGAGTCATTCATGGAGCAAATTTATACCATGCATGGACTGCAAGGTCTATAAATTTTACTCGATGGTGATGGTCCCACGGGAAACAAACAAGTCATGATTGGCAAATAGGTTCTCTCCGGTCCAAAAACAAATCGGAGAAGAGCCGACCCCGAAAGTTTGATCTAAGATTGGTGAGAATAGGTAGTACGAGCTATATAGGCCATCTTATTGACACGAATAAGTTACTGTTTGTACTACCTGCTACCTGCACCCATTTGAACCAAAAATCCTGTCCTATCCGTGCTCCATGTGTTCAACGGGAGTTCTCGAAAGCATCTTTACTTATTTTAAAAAAAAAAAAAAAAAGTTAGTGAGGATGATGATATATATATTTTTTGTTGCGATTATAAAGATCTCTATTTTATTAAAAAAATATTCAATACAAGGTAATATTGCAATTATTTTTTATCATATTTAAATAATATAGGTGAGTACATTATTTTAGTTTTATCATGATATCGATCAATCAAATAGCCAATCTCATATATTTTACATCCCGATATTCAAGAAAATTTCTTTTATTTTTATTTCATTGTTAGATGTAATGTGCGGTGGTTTTCTATTATTTTTCCTAGAAAAATACCCTCCCTAAGCAACATACTACGAACATGACCGCTTCACCGCAAAGCAATCTGCTTGTTAGCTGTTAATCGTTCCAAATTAAATTTATGGGCTAATTGGTACAATTTGATGGCTTGCACGGCAGAGGAAACGAGGGGGGGAAGGTAATAAATTGGTAACGCATCATAAAAAGACATTGTCACCGGGTTGATTGCAGCTGAACGATGAAACGAAGAGATTTTTGAGACAAATCAAATCATTCCACTGCAGCAGATTGGACAGCAGACGCAAAAGCAAATCATGGAAGATCTTGCTCGAGATCACGCACATGAACCACCGTTCTAAGAACAAGGCCCACGAGAGGCGCCAGGCCAAGCCTCACGTTGTCGGTTTTTGGTGGCCACAACCGAGGGTGGGTGGTCGACAAATGATTTCATACCGTATCTCCAATCTTATGACGAAGAATGGCCCAAAAGTTTCTGTGCAGATTTCGGGGCCTCGGACCGCTCCATGCTCACGTATTGCCGCAAGCATGTGCGTACGTGCACGCACGCGTGCTCGAGTGCACATGCACGTGCCACGCACACGTACAAAAAGAGGGATCCAACGCTTGAGCAAAGCCAAATCTGCCATGGAGATAAATATATGGGTTTAATATAAATTTTTAAATCTTTTCTTGATCCTTCTTAATAGACTTATATGTATAGTTAATTGATTAAAGATGATCAACAGCCATTGGTTGCGAGACAACCAGCTGGCAGGGATTTAAGTTCTGGTTTGGATATATTTCGATCGAAAAATTTAGGAATAAAATAAAAAAAATAATAATCCAGGAATAAAATAAAAAAATTAATAAAATAATCCTGGATCTTTTATTGGCTGGTGGCAGTGAAAAAGTTAGGGATATATATAATAAATCCCGTTCACTCGACCGGCGTACTCATCAACGGGTGGGGAACGGCTGCGGAAAAAAATTAATATGCACCGTGTATCAAATATTCCCTGACTGGAATTGGAGGACCGTCTGGGGATGGCCGCACCCGGAGTCTAACTCCTCCCTCCTCTCTTTTTCCATAAAAAAAATAAAAAATAAAAAATAAAAAAAAGATGATCAGCCCATTTGTTATGGGCCATTGTAGATAGGTCTGGCAAAACTTTGAAAGCATTCTCTACCTATACAATAATAAATCATGCAACAAAATTTACAAAATTAACAATTTTTTATATCCTATTTTTGGTGATTTTTTTTTTTATTCAATAATTTTTCTAGATTTGAAAATTTTCAACATATGTGTTGCACCTCTCCGACATTAGAGGTATATATCGGGTGGGACTAGCCTATATATTATTGCTCAACCGAGTCAACAATATAGGAAGGTTGGACCTTTTTTTTAATCAAGTTAAGCTCAGGTATAATTGGCTTAATTTAGAATTAAGGTAAGCCTAGGCTAGTGGCATATAAGCTAAATTATTGATCGAATTATCATAACTATAGAGGGGGAATAAAATGGTTCAATTTTTTTATATTTTGATTTATCACTAATTTAGCAAGGCCCACTTTTAAACCGAGCTCACTTCTAATTTAGTAGACCGAGCTCAATTTTAACCATTCATATTGCTTGTATCCGTACCAAAAAAGTCTCTGTAAATTTTGTCTATGCTTATGTTTGAAATTCTATATAGATATCATTGCATCCATGGACCATGTCTTCAAGTTAGCTTAAATGGCTATATGCATGTAATTAGAAGGTTTCGCATCGACTCTCGTACTTGATAAAATTTCAAGTGGAAGGTAAAATTTCTATGAATTCACCCCCAAACTAGGACCGGAATTGGATCTTTCTTGGCATGAACTTGGTTATCAAGTAGAACTCGGACAAACCTATAAAATAAAGAGAAGGGATAGATGGTGCCACGACCCAACAAGTGCTCATAAAATCGGTGGTCACAGCATTTGGAGGACCTTGAGTTGAAAGCATAGCTATTTTGTTTTATCGCACAGAACAAGCACATAGTATCCACAGAAAGGAAGGGGAAGGAGAAGGTAGAGGAGAGCAGGCAAAGTAGGCCTCTTTTGATGAGATTAGTAGCCTTTGGACGATAGGGACAGGTAAACAGTAGGATCTTAAGCTTCCAGATTGACAATTAAATAGTTCTCACACAAGCCCAGCTCCGTTGTGTTACGCTCCCAGACCCCATCAAAATCTCATCATTCTATTCCTCAAACATCATGGAACAGTGAGCAAATCTTAAGGATGGCCACCCTGAGGGCCAGCTGCATTGCTATTCCTACAACTAACGCGACCTGGATATAATTAATGTCCCGCTAACTGCAGAAGGTTTCAATCAATCAATGAATCTTGCCCTAAAAAGAATCGTAGGACACCATTTCCTCTTGTTGAAATTGCAAGCAATAAAATCAAATAGTTGTACAACCAAGCTACTTGCAATGTACCTGATATTCCAGAGAAGAATAATAGAAGCAATATTTGGTCATTCTTGACTGCAATCCCAAATTGTTCCTTGGTTCCACTGCAAATTGTGGCCATTAACTACTTGCAGCATCAAGGCTCGAGGGATTTTTCGAAAACATCCTGAAAGGAAATCCAAGATTTCACGTCCACTCATGAGGCGAGTGCTAGACCAACTCGCATGAGAATATTTTGTTACTCTCTTGCTTGAGATGGAAGCCATTTAATGATCCAATGCTTTGACATTTACATGCATTGCTTAGAAAAATTGCATTTGTTGTTAAAACAGCCTCATGTCTTAGCATTTTAATGAGAGTTTTAAGAGGTTGGCTATCTTTTTAATTTTTATTTTTCTTTCCTTTTCCAAGGAAGTGGTGGTGAGTTGCATGATATTGATATTTATGTGGGACAAACATCATGCTAACTCGTCTGAGCTTAAGGAAAGCCTGAAATGCCAAGACAAGCATTAGAACAGGGGAACGGTAATAAATAATTGACCCACTAGCCCAAAGAGTCAACTTCCTCATCTTCTGGACCACATAAATATAAGGCCCCACCAAGGCCCACCAGGACAACAGGATGATAGACCTTTCACCGCATCGATCCATGGGGCCATCAAACTTAAGGGCAACTATGTTCTTAGCCCACTAGCCACCAAAAGAAATAGGTGCGTCCCTTCACGGCCACCTATTGGTGCAGTCCCTAGCCGTCGCTCTCCACAAAAGAAACCTTTAGTTTAAGGTCTAGTCCTTTATATATATATATATATATATATATATATATATATATATATATATAGTTTGGGAACCTACAGATGGCAAGGGCTACTAGTAGGACTAGAAATGAAGTCTTTCTCTTGAAACAGGAACCTATAGGTGCAGTCCTTGGCCATTCCTCTCCACAAAAGAAACCCTTAGTTTAAGGTCTCGTCCTTTAGATATATACAGGGTTTGGGAGCCTACAGATGGCAAGGGCTACTAGTAGGACTAGGAATGAAGTCTTTCTCTTGAAACAGGAACCTATAGGTGCGGTCCCTGGCCGTTCCTCTCCACAAAAGAAACCCTTAGTTTAAGGCCTCGTCCTTTAGATATATATAGGGATTGGGAGCCTACAGATGGCAAGGGCTACTAAGTATAGGACTAGAAATGAAGTCGTTCTCTTGAAACAGGACCCTAAAATAATGTGGACAAACCCCTCCGTGAACTGTTAATTAATCTCAATTTTCAGTGCTTGGATGATTCTATCCAATATATGTCCAAAATTTACAATAGGGCTGGACTTGGTGCAGTCTGATGAGCAGAGCTCTGGTTAGTAAAACCTTTCAATAGCATGCGCCCACCTCTTCATTGATCGTGAATCACAACCTTAAGCCTTGTGCTAAACTTGTTTTGTGATATTATCTTATCATACCCATTCTATTTAATTAAATTGAATATTACATATTGCAACAATTATTAAGATCTTCGTTTCTCACATCGGACTAAAACGGCGGCAAACCGTCTTACATTTTATTGATAAAATAAAGAATTTTTTTTTATGTATATAACCTTTTAAATATTTAAATTTATATGTATACCCTTCCAAAATTAATATTTACATATATCCCTTCACAATTTTTTTTTATATATTTCTACGCATAATGATATTTCAGTTATTTTAATTTTAAATCGTTAATTTTTTAATGGAGTACGATGATATTGATATTGTTGCCGATCTAACCGCGGTGACCTGTAGCTTGTGAGCTGGCGCTGGTTCTCGGACTCTCCTACCTCGAGATCTCCAAGCCTCTGGTCCTGCAAAACAAGGTCAGAGACCCGGGCCGGGGATTCCGGCGGGGACACTCCGACGATCAAGTTAGAGTGCGGCCAGATAGAACAGGTCCTTTAAGGCGAGTTCCCTAAGGATTTCCGTGCTTAGAGGAGGTTTAGATGAAAGCAATGTGAGGAAGAGAAGGGTAGAAGCCTGGCTTCCTGTGCTGGGTTCACCGAGCTTGCGCCTGAGGACTTCTTGGAGGTCCCAGGATCGCTCTTTCGATATTCTTTTTTCCTTTCCCCTCTCCGACTTACCTTTCCGTCTGCTTTTACCGTCCCTTTTATACCACCGAACCCCCTTTGACCCCCGTCCCCTCCCGGAGGCTCTCGGAGATCTCTGAATCTTTTTCTCTCCCTTCTCCTCCAAGTCCGGGAGTTAAGTGGCCGGTATGCCTCGTCCGCCGTGTGTCACGAAAGGGAAACACTGGCGATACCTCGAGCCAAGTGCGGGAGCTCTCCTTTCGGGACGTTGACGGTGGGCTACTAGCATTCCATGCTCCTGTCCACGAGGGTTTTATTCCTCGATTGCGAGGCCCTGCTTATTTGATGTAAACAAGGTTTCGCGTATCGCTGCAGGCCATACTGGCACCCTGTACGGGACGCGGTGCATGCCGATCCTTTTGGCAGCCTCGTGACTCGTGCCTTTGCCTCCCTGAGGTTTTGCAGAGTAGGGCTGACTTCGACCGAGGTGGACCCATCAGGGGGCGCCACCTGGCGAAGGAGCAGGAGGGCTCGACTCGACCTCGGTAGGGGTGGACCCATCTTGGGGTGCTGCCTGGCGATGGAGCACGAGGCTGCCAGCTTCGACCGAGGTGGACCCCTCCAGGGTGGATACCTGGCGGGGTGGCAGAGAGAGGCTCGACTTCGACCGAGGTAGACCCGTCTTGGGGTGCCACCTGGCGAAGGAGCAGGGGGCTACCAGCTTCGACCGAGGTGGACCCCTCCTGGGTAGACACCTAACGAAGTGGCAAAGAGAGGCTCGACTTCGGCCGAGATGGACCCATCTTGGGGTGCCATCTGGCGAAGGAGTAGGAGAGCCCGGCTCGACCTCGGCCGAGGTGGACCCGTCTTGGGGTGCCACCTGGCGAGGGAGTAGGGGGCTGCCAGCTTCGGCCCGGGTGGACCCCTCCTAGGTGGACACCTAGCGAAATGGTAGAGAGAGACTTGATTTCGGCTGAGATTGACCAGTCTTGGGGTGCCATCTGGCGAAAGAGCAGGAGAGCCCGGCTTGACCTCGGCCGAGGTGGACCCATCTTAGGGTGCCACCTGGCGAGGGAGCAGGGGACTGCCAGCGGCCGAAGAGGACCCCTCCTGGGTGGACACCTGGCGAAGTGGCAGAGAGAGGCTCGACTTCGTCCGAGATGGACTCGTCTTGGGGTGCCACCTGGCGAAGGAGTAGGAGAGCCCGGCTCGACCTCGGCAGAGGTGGACCCATCTTGGGGTGCCACCTGGCAAGGGAGCACGGGGCTGCCAGCGACCGAGGTGGACCCCTCCTGGGTGGACACCTGGCGAAGTGGCAGAGAGAGGCTCGACTTCGACCGGGATGGACCCGTCTTGGGGTGCTACCTGGCGAAGGAGCAGGAGAGCCTGGCTCGATCTCGGCAGAGGTGGACCTGTCTTGGGGTGCCACTTAGTGAGGGAGCAGGGGGTCGCCAGCTTCGGCCGAGGTGGACCCCTCCTGGGTGGACACTTGGCGAAGTGGCAGAGAGAGGCTCGACGTCGGTTGAGGTGGACCCGTCTTGGGGTGCCACCTGGCGAAGGAGCAGGAGAGCCCGGCTCGACCTCGGCAGAGGTGGACTCATCTTGGGATGCCACCTAGCGAGCTAGAAGGGGGCCGCCAGCTTCGGCTGAGGTGGACCCCTCCTGGGTGGACACCTGGCGAAGTGGCAGAGAGAGGCTCGACTTTGGTCGAGGTGGACCCGTCTTGGGGTGCCACCTGGCGAAGGAGCAGGAGAGCCTGGCTCGACCTAGGCAGAGGTGGACCTGCCTTGGGGTGCCACCTGGCGAGGGAGCAGGGGGCCGCCAGCTTCGGCCGAGGTGGACCCCTCCTGGGTGGACACCTGGCGAAGTGGCAGAGAGAGGCTCGACTTCGGCCGAGGTGGACCCGTCTTGGGGTGCCACCTGGCGAGGGAGCAGGGGGCTGCCAGCTTCGGTCGAGGTGGACCCCTCCTGGGTGGACACCTGGCGAAGTGGCAGAGAGAGGCTCGACTTCGACCGAGGTGGACCCGTCTTGAGGTGCCACCTGGCGAAGGAGCAGGAGAGCCCGGCTTGACCTCGGCAGAGGTGGACCCGTCTTGGGGTGCCACCTGGTGAGGGAGCAGGGGGGTCGCCAGCTTCAGCCGAGGTGGACCCCTCCTGGGTGGACACCTGGCGAAGTGGCAGAGAGATGCTCGACTTCGGTCGAGGTGGACCCATCTTGGGCTACCACCTGGCGAAGGAGCAGGAGAGCCCGGCTAGACCTCGGCAGAGGTGGACCCGTCTCGGGGTTCCACCTGGCGAGGGAGCAGGGGGCCGCCAGCTTTGGCCGAGGTGGACCCCTCCTGCGTGGACACCTGGCGAAGTGGCAGAGAGAGGCTCGACTTTGGTCGAGATGAACCCGTCTTGGGATGCCACCTGGCGAAGGAGCAGGAGAGCTCGGCTCGACCTCGATAGTGGTGGACCGGTCTTGGGGTGCCACCTGGCGAGGGAGCAGGGGGGCCTCTTCCTTAGCGAGAAATTTTAAAAGAAAAATCCACGTGGCACCGGAGGCATCCAGCTGGATCTGACACACATTCCACGTCAGCGATGTGGTCATATCAGTTGCCCCCCATCCCCAGGTCCCATCAAAGCGTCGCTACTTGGGACGTGGGGAGTTAGTGCGGAGATGACATAGAAAGGACGAAAATCCCGCGCCATAATTGCCATGATCACTGCCGTAGCTTCTGTTACACTCGAGACCCTATGGGAGGCTGCCACGTGCGCACGTCTGACGGGCCATTAATACGCCATTTCGAAAATGAGGCAGTTTCCATCGGACCGAAGAGTCGATGTCGGGTGTGCTTCCACGTGGCGGTCATCTGATGGCTCGGGACGGAAAGAGGTATACAGCTGCTGTTGATTGAGCTTGAAAAGGAGGGGGCTTTCCGAAAATGAGGTCTCTCGGCTTTCTCACACCTCGTCGGCAGTTGCAGCGGTCTCCCTTCATCTTCCAGGGGTGCCATTCCTTTGGTACAAAGCATCCCGGTGAGTGCCTATGACCTTTTTCCTTCTTCTTCTATCTTCCAATCCTTGTGCTAGTTCTTCTTGCTTCCTCTTTCTTGATGGTGTATCATCGTCATGTTTCCTCAAACCCAGACGAGGCTGGTCCTTCCCGGTCGAGGACTCCATCGTCTTCCTCCTCAGAGGGGGAAGAGATTCTGGTCGAGGTCTAGAGGCAACTTCAGCCGGGGACTTTGACCATAGGCGTCCCTAGGGGTCCTAGGTCTCCCCCTGTAGTTTCCACTCGTTCCATTTCCTCCCTTCCTCCTTCAGTGGCAGAAGTCTCTTCTTCGGGTCCCTCCGGTTATGCCTCGACGTTGACCGGAGATGACCTTTCCTGGATTCGGGATACCTATGGGGTCCCGAATTCAATCCATCTTTCACTCCCAGGACCCAGGGACCGAGTAACCTCGAGTGGCCCTAGGAGGGTTGCCTTCTACGAAGACTTCCTTGTCGGGGGTTTTCGTTTCCCTCTTCATCCCTTCTTTCTTTCCTTTCTCAGTCACTTTCGCCTTGTCCCGGCCTAGTTGGCCCTTAATGCCATTCGGGTCATCTTCACCTTCATCGTCTTCTGTCATTTCCACAGGTTCGTTGCCCGTTTCTCTCTGTTCAGGGCCCTCTTCATCTTGAAGTGCTATTCTACCGATGATGGCTGGTGGTATATTTTACCCCGGCCTAGGTGCCTCAGGTTCGACCTCCCTTCATCGATCAAGGGTGGAAGAATCGCTTCTTTTTCGTCTCGGTCGAGGACGTCGACTGGGCCTGGAGTGAGCCGGACCGGTCACCGAACCAGAACTCCCAGGTTGAGCCGGTGGACCAAGAAGTCTACACTCAGATGCTAGGCGACGTGGTCCCGGCCCTCGATGTTCTGCTTTCAGAGCAGAATCTATTCGAGACAGAGATCAGTCCTATTCGGGAGTTGGGTGAGACCCCGGATCTCCTTCTTTCGCCTTCACTTTTTGTTCAGCACTTCTTTTCTTTTAAATTGGCCTAACTGTCTTTCTCCTACAGGTATGAAGTTCTTCGTCGAAAGCCTGATGGAGGGTGCTCGGAAGAGGGACGCTACTGAGGGGACCCAGGAGGTCCCAGCGAAGAGGGCTCGTACTGAGGCGAGCTAGGGGCCCATGCCCATTCCTGCCGCTACCGGTCCCGGGGCAACGGGTCCTGCTCCTAGGCCGCCTCAGTCCCGTGTGCCTGATGTCCTTGTCATCGAGCTCGACAGGGTAGGGGGAGAGAGGATGCCGGAACCCCCTCGGGCGATGCCTGCTCCAGCTGCCGTGCCGGTCATTTTCGAGGTGGCCACCAGGGCGACGGCAGCCCCACTGACGACCTCATCGCCCGATGAAGGGACGGTGACCCATCCTGCTGTCGATGCCCACATTCCACCCCCAAGTCTCACCGCCAGCTCCTCCGTCATCCGTGACCAAGGGCTCGCGAAAAGGGTGATGGAATTTGCGAGAGGGGCGGCCGGGACTACGCCGATGCTTTGCTAGGGATCCTCCCTCTACTCTTCACGGTAAGTCCCGAGCTCTCCTCTTTTAAAGTTCCAATTGGATCTTACTGACATCTCGTGTCTTCCTTGACGCAGATCGGGATCGATGTTCTGTTGCTGAGGAACTTCCTCTCGGGCTATGCCAAGAAGGATGCCGAGAAGGAGAAGAAGCTCGGCAAACTCGTGGCTGATGTGAAGGACTTCATGGAGAAGGGGGTCGAGCTGCGGGGGAACAACTAGGCCCTACGAGCGGACCTGGGTCGCGCCGAGGGGCGCGTGAGAGAGCTCGAGACCTCTCTGTCTGAAGAGAGGATCTCGAACTAGCATCGTGCCGAGAATGACGCGACGGAGATGGCGCACCTCAGGGCCCAATCCCGGTCACTGGAGTGCCGGGTCGAGGAGGTCCTCAAGGAGTTCAGCACAGCCAAGGACAAGAACTCCTACATCAACGGGCTATTGGATGCATCCAAGAAGGAGGCGCAGGAGGCCGTGCCGAGGTTTCGGGCCTCCGAAGAATTCAGGGCGGAGGTACATGAGGCGGCTGTTGACTCCTTCCTGAAGGGCTTCCAGGTGTGCTGGGAAAAGGTAAGCTCCTTCTTCCCCGAGCTCGACTCAGCGGAGTCATTCTGGGCGGCTAGAGGGAGGAGCCCACCGAAGGAGCTTTGACTATGGCGGTTGCTGAGGTGGCAGCTCCCGAACAGCCTTCCGACGACGGTGCTGGCGGAGATGGTGCCCCCCAGCCCGAGGAGGATGCGGCCGCAGCGAAGTAGTCCAGCGGCTCTTTTTGTTTTCACTTCATTTCTGCATGAATCATGTGTTCTTTTTCTTTCTTTGGGGTCACCCGGCCTATCGGGGCCCTTTTTTTGTAAGAAACTTTTATCATAAATGAAGATTTCTTTTCCATTAACTTGTTCCTTCTCTTTCTCTCCCTTTTTTTTTTGTGCATCTTCCGGACCGAACCCCGGTGCCTTCCACCGGGACTAAGTCCCGTGGTGTGTTCCGGGCTGAACTCTAGGATTGTGGGTGAAATGGGTTCTGCTCCACCTTCCAGACCGAGGTCCGGGACTTCACTTTGGAACCAGGTTTCTTGCAAACTTCCAGACTGAACCTCGGGGTCGCAGGCCAGAACTGAGCCTTGTGTGACCTACCGAGCTGTTCTCCGGGATTTTGTAGGACCGGGACCTCTTCCGGACTGAACTCTGGGAACGCATGTCGGGATTTATATCCGTGCGACACTCCAGACTGAACTCCGGGATTTTCATGAGGGGGGACTTCACGCCTTCGCGGATCTTTCGCCGTGCCCATGCTCGCCGAACCTAGAGCTGGATGGCTTTTGTCCTATGAGATGAGAGTAGGTATTTGGTGAAAAATATTTTATTATTGAAGTTTGAGGGGCCTTACACTATTGGTAGTACATCCTCAGGTTTGAGGCATTCCATGTCCGAGGGAAACGGGATCCGCCTAGCTCCTCTAGGTAGTACGCCCCGTGGGGAAGTGCCTCCGCCACCCTAAAGGGCCTTCCCAATTTGGGGAGAGCTTTTCGCACTCCCGTGGCTGGGAAGCTTCAGCACGGCGGAGCACTAAGTCTCCCTGGCAGAAGGACTTCGGTCGCACCCTGGAGTTATAGTATCTGACCACTCGTTGCCGGTAAGCCACCATCCGAACTCGAGCCCTATCCCTTGTTTCTTCAAGGAGGTCCAGGTTCAATAGCAGCTAGGCCTGGTTCTCCGCCTCGTCATACTGCTCCATGCGCAGGGTCGGTAGGCTGAGTTCAATTGGGATGATCGCTTCCGCTCCGAAGACGAGGTTAAAAGGGGTCTCATCCGTGGCCGTTCTTGGAGTGGTATGGTATGCCCACAGGATGCTCGGGAGCTCTTCTGCCCACCTCCCCTTGGCTTGGTCTAATCTTGTCCGGAGGCCCTGCAGGATGGTTCTGTTTGTTACCTCGGCTTCTCCATTTGTCTGAGGATGCACCACCGAGGTAAAATGGTGATGGATTCCGAGGTCGCCGCAAAACTCCTCGAACTCCCGACAATCGAACTGGCATCCATTATCGGTGATGATGGTATGGGGTCAGCCGAAGCGGCAGATAATTGACTTCCAAAGGAACTTGGTGATATTTACCTCCGTGATCTGGGCCAAGGGCTTGGCCTCGACCCACTTCGTGAAGTAGTTGATAGCCATGATCAGGAATTTTCATTGCCCGGACATCGGAGGAAAAGGTCCGAGGAGATCCATGCCCCATTGAGCGAACGGCCATGGGGCGGAGAGCTGAGAGAGTGGAGCAACGGGTTGACGTTGCACCACAGCGTGTCGCTGACATCGGTTGCACTTCTTTATGAAGTTAGCTGCGTCTTCTCTCATTGTCTCCCAGAAATAACCTTGACGGAGGGCCTTATACGCCAGCATCCTGCCCCCCACATGGTTCCCACAAATATCCTCGTGGATCTCCTGGAGCACGAGTGCGCCTTCCGCGGGTCTCATACACTTGAGGAGCGGGTAGGAGTAGGACCTCCGATACAGTAGCCCATCCATCAATACGAATCGTGCGGCCTTCCTCTTAATGAGGTCGGTTGCCACGTGATCCTCTGGCAAAGTGTCGTTGGTGATGTACTCGATGTACTTGTCCATCCAGCTGGACTCTGGGTTGACCTGCTGGATCTCCATGGGTGTCTCGTAGCTCGGGGCTTTAAGATGCTCGATGCGAGCGCGACCCAATGATGAGTCCGGCAGGGTTGCTAGGCAGGAGAGGGCGTCTGCACGAGCATTTTCCTCATGAGGAATATGGGAGATGCTGAAACGCCTAAAACCTGCTGTGCTCGTTCGTACGAGCGCCAGGTATCTCACCATCTGGGGGTCCCGTACCTCGTACTCCCCCGAGACCTGTCCAGCCATTAGCTGGGAGTCGGTGAAGACTCTAAGGCAGGCCACGCCCAGCTCTCGAGAAACTCGTAGCCCCGCGAGGAGCGCTTCGTACTCCGCCTGGTTATTGGTGGCGGCAAATTGAAAGCAGAGCGCACCTCGACGACGTCCTCTTTGTCGTTGGCAAGGATGAGTCCAGCTCCGCTCCCACCGGAGTTCGAGGCTCTATCTACATGAAGGATCCAGACGTCCTCCTCTGGTCCTGGCTCTGGCTGCCGGTCTCTAGGGCTCTCTTCTGGCCCCTCGCCTAGGCCTGCACACTCAATTAAGATATCAGCACGTACCCGTGCCTTCATGGCCGACCTCGGCCTGTAGGTGATATCGAACTCGCTGAGCTTGAGCACCCATTTTACCAGGTACCCTGACGTGTCCGGTCAGCTAAGCATCGCTTTCAGTGGCTGATCCGTCAGGACCGCAATGGGGTACGCTTAAAAATAAGGCCTAAGATGCTGGGCGGACACAATTAGCGCAAAAATCAGTTTCTCAGATCGAGAATACCTGATCTCCGCATCGCGGAGGAGTTTGCTCGTGTAGTACACCGACCTCTGTGTCCCTTTGTCATCCATCCGAACCAGGACCAAACTGATGGCTTCTGGTGTGACCGCCAGGTACAGGAGGAGCTCCTCTCCTTCCTCTGGCCGGGAAAGCAATGGCGGCGATGCCAATGTCCTCTTCAGCTCTTTGAATGCCTCCTGGTATTCCTTCGTCCAGGCGAAGTCGTTCATCTTCCTCAGCGCCTTGAAGAAGGGCTGGTAGTGGTCGCGGACCTTGAGATAAATCGACTCAGGGCGGCTATCTGGCTGGTGAGTCTCTGCACTTGCTTCTTGGAGGTGGGCTGCTCCATGTCCAGGATCACCTGGACCTTCTCCGGGTTGGCCTCTATTCCTCTTTGGGTCACCATGAAGCCTAGGAACTTCCTCGCGGATACGCTGAAAGCGCACTTCGCAGGGTTTAACTTCATTTGGTAAAGATGGAGGTTGCCAAAGGTCTCCGCCAGGTCGCCGACATGGTCCGAAGTCGGCTTGCTCATCACCAGCATGTCATTCACGTATACCTGCATGTTGCGGCCAATTTGTTCTTTAAAGATCTTGTTGACCAGACGTTCGTACGTGGTTCCTACGTTCTTGAGGCCGAACGGTATCATCTTATAGCAGTAGGTACCGCGGTCGGTGATAAAGGCAGTGTGCTCCTCGTCCTCTGGATGTATTCGGATCTGGTTGTACCCGGAGAAGACGTCCATAAAAGAGAGGAGGCGATGCCCTAAAGTAGTGTCCATGAGCTGGTCGATATTTGGAAGAGGGAAACTGTCCTTTGGGCAAGCTCGGTTGAAGTTGGTGTAGTCCATACAGATCCTCCACTTGCCATTGCTCTTCTTCACCATGACCACGTTCGCCAGCTAGCTAGGATACTGTACTTCTCATACAAAATCGGTGGCGAGAAGCTTTTCCACTTCCTCATTGATGGCCTTCTGTCTTTCCGCAGCAAAACTCCTCTTCTTCTAGCAGACTGGGCGGCACCTTGGATCAATCTTCAACTGGTGGGTGATGACCTCCGAGGGGATACCGGCATGTCTGTAGCGGACTAGGCGAACATATCAGCGTTCGCCCAGAGGAAGTCTAGCAAGCGAGCCCGCTCTTCTTCCAGGAGTTGAGCTCCTATCTGCACCTTTTTCTGGGGGTCCGAGTCGAGGGGGTACGTCAATAAGCGCTCCACGGTACCCTCCTTGGGATCTTGCACTCTCAAATCGAAGTCGTCGACGTCGGAGCCGACCTCGGCACTCCGGGCCCCTGGGACTGTCTGCAGTCAATGCGGGATAGGTTGGGCCATCCCCCACATCACCCCCATCCCAAAGGTAGTAGGGAACTGCACCAACAACCTCTTAGTGGAAATGACCGTGTCCAGCTGGTTGAGTCCTGGATGGCCTAGGATAGCATTGTAAGGTGATGGGAGCCTGACGACGGTAAACGTCATCATGACTGTGCTCTGCCGAGATGGGGATCCGGCGGTAACAGGGAGAGTGATCTCTCCTTCGACCCTCACAGAATCTCTGGTGAAGCCCACAAGAGGGGTGTGCACCGGCTTCAGCTGATCATGAGACAAATTCATCCGGGAGAAAGCATCATAAAAAAGTATGTCAGTAGAGCTCCCACTATCTACCATAATGCGATGTACAGGATGCTTTGCGATGGTCATCTCGACCACCACTGCATCATTGTTTACATTTTCATTTTCATTCCCCTTTTCAAAGGGGAGTACATCTCCAGGTCTCCCGCCTCCCGGGCTCTCTTCGAGGTGCGCCCTATCCCCCAAGAGATCATGCCTACTGGCTTCTCTGTTGGATGGTTGTCAATTGCAGGGACGGGGGGAAGGGCCGCGAGCGGCTGGCCCTCCGTCGGGGCCTCATTCCTCATGAACTTCCTGAGATAGCCCCTCTTAATCAGCTCCTCGATCTCCCGTTTTATATTACGGCACTCCTCCGTGTCATGGCTGTGCTCGTGATGGAACTGGCAATACTTCGCCTTGTCACGGGTGTACCTTGGGTTCTGAGGAGGAGGTCGGCGGAGGTAGTTCCCACCCTCAATTTTCATGAGGATCTTCATTCTATGAGCAAGGAGAGGGGTGAAGGCTCGCTCCAGGGTAGCACCATTCTTTTGCTTCGGACCCGGACGAAAGTCCGCAGGTGGTCCAGGCCTCCGGGTCCCAGGGACATCCCTTGGGGCAGGCTTCTTCGAAGGCTTCCCGTCTAGCTCTTGCTTGGTACGGTCGGCCTCCTCAGCTTGGATGTACTTGTGGACATGGAGGAGGAGCTCAGAGTACATCTTGGGGGGCTTCTTGTCCAGGGAATACGTCAGGCGGGAGGTCTTGAGCCCGTGCTTCAATGCCAGCATGGCGATGGGCTCGTCCAGGCTATAAATCTCCAGGGCGATGGTCTTGAAGCGGGTGACGTAGTCCCGCAGCAGCTCCTGATCTTGTTGGCGGATAGAGAAGAGACTATCCATCCCCCATTGCACCTTTCGGCAGGCGTCGAAGTGTGCCACAAACATTCCTTCCAACTGTTGGAAAGAGCTGATGGATTCTGGCTCAAGGTGGGTGAACCAAACTCGAGCAGCCTTCCGGAGGGTGACTGGGAAGGCAATGCACAAAAGAGTGACCGTCGCTCCTTGGACCCTCATGAGAGCCTTATAGCTCTCCAAGTGGTCCAAGGGGTTGGTGGTCCCATCGTAGGGATCCACCTGGGGCATACGGAACCGATTTGGGATCGGTTCCTCTTGGATTTCCCGGGAGAATGGTGGCTAGGCGTTATAGCCCACTGGCTCAGCTGGGGAGCTTTGCATTTTGGTGAAACGGCAGGAGAACTCCGCCAACTTGCGCTCGTGTTCTTCCAGATGCCTCTTGGCCTGGCGCCTAATGACCTCATCGGTGGAACCTTCCATCGAGGTCACTAGAGAAGGAGGTGTCGATCGATCTCGGCGAGGGGCCTTGCCCCGATGGTGCTTGCTGCACCGTACTGCTTCAGCATCGTTGACCGGGGATTGACTCTCGTGATCCGTCGAACCGGAGTGATTTCTCTTCGCGGGAGTCTGATGTCTCCCACGGGGGTTGGTAACTGCCTGCGGATGGGAAGGCCTACCTTGGATGGAGCACGGGCTTCCGCGAGGACCCGTGGCTCGGCCGCGGGGGTCCCTGGTTAGGGCTGAATGGCCAGGAAACGCTGCTGGTGCTGTAGATGCCGCACGGTCGTAGTCAGTGTTTGCAACTACTGGACGATAGCTGCGAAAGGACCGTCCACCGAGGATGGCTGAGGAGGAGGAGGTGGAGTAGGAAGTTCCCTCTCCGGGCTGCACGGCCCCGGGGAGAAAGAACCTCTCTTGCTCAGTTGGTGGATGCTTCGTGCCCACGCGTCACCACCTTGGTCGACATATGCCCTTGCTCACGGAAAGCTTGTCTGTGCAGGGGTTGCTGTTCTGCCCCCTACCTGGCGTGCCAATCTGTTGCCGATCTAATCGCGGTGGCCTGTAGCTTGTGAGCTGGCGCCGGTTCTCGGATACTCCTACCTCAAGATCTCCAAGCCTCCGATCCTGCAAAACAAGGTCAGAGACCCGGGCCAGGGATTCTGGCGGGGGCACTCCAATGATCAAGTTAGAGTGCGGCTAGATGGAACAAGTCCTCTATGGAGAGTTCCCTAAGGATTCCCATGCTTATAGGAGATTTAGATGAAAGCAATGTGAGGAAGAGAAGGGTAGAAGCCCGGCTTCCTGTGCTGGGTTCACCGAGCTTGCACATGAGGACTTCTTGGAGGTCCCAGGATCGCTCTCTCGATATTCTTTTTTCCTTTCCCCTCTTCGGCTTGCCTTTCCGTCCACTTTTATCGTCCCTTTTATACCACCGGACCGCCTTTGGCCCCCGTCCCCTCCCGGAGGTTCTCAGAGATCTCTAAATATTTTTCTCTCCCTTCTCCTCCATGTCCGGGAGTTAAGTGGCCGGCACGCCTCATCCGTCGTGTGTCATGAAAGGAAAAAATTAGCGAGACCTCGAGCCAAGTCCGGGAGCTCTTCTTTTGGGGCATTGACGGTGGGCTTCTAGCGTTCCAGGCTCCTATCCACGAGGGTTTTATTCCTCGATCGTGGGGCCCTGCTTACTTGATGTAAACAAGGTTCCGCGTATCGCTGCAGACCATATTGGCACCCTGTACGGGACGTGGTGCACGTCGATCCTGGTGATGGCCTCGTGACCTGTGCCTTTGCCTTCCCGAGGCTTTGCTGAGTAGGGCTGACTTTGGTCGAGGTGGACCCATCAGGGGGCGCCACCTGGCGAAGGAGCAGGAGGGCCCGGCTCGACCTCGGCAGGGGTGGACCCGTCCTGGGGTGCCACCTGGCGATGGAGTAAGGGGTTGCTAGCTTCGGCCGAGGTGGACCCCTCCTGGGTGGACACCTGGCGGGGTGGCAGAGAGAGGCTCGGCTTCGATCGAGGTGGACCCATCTTGGGATGCCACCTGACGAAGGAGCAGGGGGCTGCCAGCTTCGACCAAGGTGGACCCCTCCTGGGTGGACACCTGGCGAAGTGGCTGAGAGAGGCTCGACTTCGGCAAAGATGGACCCATCTTGGGGTGCCATCTAGCGAAGGAGCAGGAGAGCCTGGCTCGACCTCGGTCGAGGTGGTCCCATCTTGGGGTGCCACATAGCGAGGGAGCAGGGGGCTGCCAGCTTCGGCCGGGATGGACCTCTCCTTGGTGGACACCTGGCAAAGTGGCAAAGAGAGGCTCGACTTCGGCTGAGATGGACCCATCTTGGGGCGCCATCTGGTGAAGAAGCAGGAGAGCCCGGCTCGACCTCGACCGAGGTGGACCCGTCTTGGGGTGCACCTGGCGAGGGAGCAGGGGGCTACCAGCGACCGAGGTGGACCCCTCTTGGGTGGACACCTGGCGAAGTGGCAGAGAGAGGCTCGACTTCGGCCGAGATGGACCCGTCTTGGGGTGCCACCTGGCGAAGGAGCAAGAAGGCTTGGCTCGACCTCGGTAGAGGTGGACCTATCTTGGGGTGCCACCTGGCGAGGGAGCAGGGGGCTACTAGCGATCGAGGTGGACCCCTCCTGGGTGGACACTTGGCGAAGTGGCAGAGAGAGGCTCGACTTCGGCTGGGGTGGACCTGTCTTGGGGTGCTACTTGGCGAAGGAGCATGACAGCCCAGCTCGACCTCGGCAGAGGTGGACCTGTCTTGGGGTGCTACCTGACGAGGGAGCAGGGGACCACCAGCTTCGATCTTGGTGGACCCCTCCTGGGTGGACACCTGGCGAAGTGGCAGAGAGATGCTCGACTTCAGTCGAGGTGGACCTGTCTTAGGGTGCCACCTGGCGAAGGAGCAGGAGAGCCCGGCTCGACCTTGGCAGAGGTGGACCCGTCTTGGGGTGCCACCTGGCGAGGGAGAAGGGGGCCGCTAGCTTCGACCGAGGCGGACCCCTCCTGGGTGGACACCTGGCGAAGTAGCAAAGAGAGGCTCGACTTCGGTCGAGGTGGACCCGTCTTAGGGTGCCACCTGGCGAGGGAGCAAGGGGCCGCTAGCTTTGGCCGAGGTGGACCCCTCCTTGGTGGACACCTGGCGAAGTGGCAGAGAGAGGCTCGACTTTGACCGAGGTGGACCCGTCTTGGGGTGCCACCTGGCGAAGGAGTAGAAGAGCCCAGCTCTACCTCGGCAGCGGTGGACCCGTCTTGGGGTGCCACCTGGCGAGGGAGCAGGGGACCGCCAGCTTCGGTCGAGGTGGACCCCTCTTGGGTGGACACCTGGCGAAGTGGCAGAGAGAGGCTCGACTTCGATCGAGGTGGACCCGTCTTGGGGTGCCACCTGGCGAAGGAGCAGGAGAGCCCGGCTCGACCTCGACAGAGGTGGACCTGTCTTGGGGTGCCACCTGGCGAGGGAGCAGGGGGGCCTCTTCCCGAGCAGGAAATTTTGAAAGAAAAACCCACGTGGCACCAGAGGCATCCAGTTGAATCTGACACATGTTCCACGTTAGCGATGTGGTCATATCAAATATATTATATATATGCAAAAAAAAGGTATACATATAAAATAAAAATTTTATGAGGATGTGTATGTAAATATTAATTTTAAAAAAAATATTCTCACAAATATGAATGTTTAGAGGGGCACATATATTAGAAAAATCCTAAAATAAAATAAGATAACATAGTGAACAAGTAAAAAAAATGAATAAAGGAGAGAAAAAATAAGAGACAAAAATAAATACCAAGAAAGCCCAATCCTTCGAGCATCAAAGCCAGATCTAAAAGTTAACTGATAAATACATATATAATATGTTGACACTTCATTTGAATTAAATATCCAACTATAAATTATGTTGATACTATCATGTGATACATATTCCGAGAACCGGGTTTTGGGCCGAAGACAGCAAGCCCAGTCGACTTCAACCCAGAACAAAAAAAAATCATAAAAAAATGAAACCTAGTAGTTGGCCCGCCAGATCGAGCCCAGCCCAACCCATGCACGTGGCTCAGGAGTGCAAGCATGCGTGCACGGGCGAGCAGGCGCCCCACACCCAAGTGGTGCATGGCCCGGCCCGGTGCGAGGGCACGTGGGCTCGGCCCAGATCGGAGCGGCGTGCGCAGAGTGGTTTCCCATTAATTTCCCACTGCTTTCCTAGCTGGTTTCTCGTGGCTCACCACGGTCCACGGCATTTTTGAGAGGTTTGGACCGTCCGATCGCTTGATCAGATGATTGAGATGGATTTGACAAAGATCAGGCTTGATCATGGGTCATTTTATTTGGATTTTGATGCGATCTGAGGTGTTGATCTCAGATCTGATGGCCTGGAATGTTTCCTGATGATTCTTGGACTTCTAAGACATATTTTGATATGGTTTTGGATTGCTTCTCATCCTTTTTTCAGCAAGGGACACCGACAGAGAGAAAGAGTAGAGAACAGAGAGTCTGCAGACTAACAGAGAGGGCCAGAAGAGAGATTTTGCAACCAGAAGAGAAGTCCAAAGGTTTTCCAAGAGAAAAGAAAAGGAAGAGAAAAAAAGGAAAAGGAAAAAAAAAAGAAAAAAGAAAAAGAAAAAAAAGAGAGGAGAGAGAATAAGGAGAGAGAAATGAAAAACATATAAAAATATTAAAGGAGGGAGATCAAAAAGCTCTCTTTCTTGGGATTCATGAAATTAGGATTTTATAGATAAAAGATTTTGGTTTATAAATTTTTCTAGGATTATTTATGGATAAAAATTATTATTATAGGGGTAGCCTTCTGAGCAAAAGGATATTATGTGGGCTCCAGGTATAGATTGATACCGGGTATTTTGGGGTTAGCTCTTGAAGGTAAGGATCTCTAGATTTGATCACCAATTGTATATATGTATCATAATATGATTTGATTCGTGTGCATATGTATTGGCATGCATGATTTATTTTTGCACGGTATAGTTGACTTTTTATTATGGACAGTACGATTATTATTATTTATATTCCTGTATACTATGTTTTATTATGTAAAGTGATATTTGTATGGGTTGAACCATGATACTGATTATTGAAAAACTGAAAAGACATAATTTGATTACATGATGTGAAGTAAATACGGTATTTGGACTAGCCATGCCACGGGATCGTGGTTACACAGCCTGAGCCACAAACTTTATACATAAAATAGTCAGCCATGGACGGATAGTACATAGGACATCCTGAGCCACGGGCTTTGTACATGGAATATAGTCGACCACAGGCGAATAGTACGTGGGACAGCCTGAGCTACAAGCTTTGTACGTGGGCTAGCCTAGCTATGGGCAGATAGTACATAATCGATTATGAGGTTGCTAGTCATGGGCTAAAGCATAACTGTGGTTAGTCCAGAAGCCTAAATAAGAAGGAAAACTAAAGAAAACATATAAAAAAATATAATGTTATCAAAAGATTTTGTTATACTTGACATTTGAGTTATTTTGATTGCATGATATGATAACTATTATTTTTCAGTTATTTTTAAGTTATACTATTATTAGTGTGACTGTTTGGAAATCTTACTGAGCTGTAAAGCTCACAACCCCCTACTTTCTTTCTTCTCAGAATTGTGCAGGATATTCAAGATTGGAGTGGATTGGATTCGTAGTGTAATGATGCATAGTAGGGATCTGGCTGGGTGTGAGACTGAATATCAATATTTAGATTATGTAGTTAGTTTTGTTTAGCTAGATCTGTTGCTAATACTTATATAATAACTCTGTGAATCATTTAGTAGTTTTGACTTGAATAATGGATTATTTAGTTATTACTTAAATATTTAAATAATGTTGATTTATTTGAAGTGATCTTTGAATGAAGTGAATATTATGTATCTCGGTCTTGCATGATCTCTAGAATGTATTCTAGAATTTGTATGGCCGGTCGCGTAGCTGATTTCGATGCTGGATTCGGGGCGTGACAGAGTGGTATCAGAGCTTAGGTTATGAAGACTTGGAACTATGATATAAGTGATTAGGATAGATATGACTGACATCACAATTCAGGTTATGATTGTTTGAGACTGGAATATAAGTGATTTGGAAATAATATGGTGGTTATTAGGATATAACATAATGATATCAAAACTTAGGTTGTGATTACTTAGGACTATGATGTAAGTAATTAAGATATGATATAAGTGATATTGAAGCTTAACTTATGACCACTTGGGACTATGATATAAGTGATTAGAAGATGATTTGAATGATATTGGAATTTATATTATGATACTATGGATTGTGGCTTAAGAGGTAATTTGAACTTAGTATTATAATCAGTCCTGACATGATAAAAGTTACAAGAATGGATCCACAATTTGGACTTCAAGCCTTTAAGTATTATGCATAGGATCTGATATATGATTTGAGCAAAAAAGAAATATGATTTTGGTCTCTAATATAAGTAATGAGATTGATCTAGGATGAATGTTAAGGGCTGGATGATTTGTACTCTTTGATCATGATAAGTAAGTATATGATGGATATTGTAGAATTGGATAAGATACATCCTTGCCTTTGATAAGTGGATTGACCCAAGCATCGCGAATACTGGCCTGGAATTATAGCGTGTTATGTTAATAGGATCATGCTGAATATATATGTTTAATTATCAATTGAATGATTTTGGAATCCTAAACTTGATATGGATGTAGATTATGATAACATGTTAGCTTTGTTGTTAATAATTGGATTATAAATCTTGGAACCATTATAAGAAGATGTTTATGGTATAGGTTATGCAAGAGTTAAGGATATTAGAAAGGATACTTTTTTTCAATGAGTCAGTATATGGATTATCATTAAAAAATATATATAAAAATATGCTTAGGATGATGTGTAGCTTTGTAGCTCTCTATTGGTGGATTAAATTATATTATGTTGACATGGTATACATATTGTTACGGTCATAATGATGATGTGGCCGGGCTCAGATTCCGTCGGGTATGATCGAGCCACGTGGAGGTTTCTTCGGTCGAGTTAGCCTCGGCTCCCGCGCTATCGAGGTCGAGCTCGGCCCTTGCCCCCCCCGGGCTACCTCGCCAGGTGATATCCCGAGACGTTACCGCCCTCGCCGAAGTCGAGTTCGGCACAGGGCTCCCCCTGCCACCTCGCCAGGTGTCAACCCAGGAGGGGTCCACCTCGGCCGAGGTCGGCTGCTCCCCCGCTCCCTCACCAGGTGGCGCCCATAGACGGTCCCACCAAGGCCGAGGTCGAGCCGGGCCCCTTCACTCCTTGGCCAGGTGGCCCTCGGAGACGGGTCCACCTCGGCCGAAGCCAAGCATCCTCCTGCCACCTCGCCAGGTGTCCGCCGAGGAGGGGTCCACCTCGATCGAGGTCGGCTGCTCCCTCGCTCCTTCGCCAGGTGGCCCCCGGAGACGGGTCCACCTCGGCCGAAGCCAGGCGCCCCTCTGCCACCTCGTTAGGTGTCCGCCCGGGAGGGGTCCACCTCGGCCGAGGTCAGGCCGCCCGTACGGAGAAGGTCCCGAAGAGCGGAGGCGCAGGTTCCGAGGTTGGCCCTCGAGCCATGCGCACCACAGACGGCGCCCCGTATAGATGGCGGCGGTATGCGAAACACCACTTACATCGGCCCGACAGGTCCTGCAGTCGAGAGACGCGGTTCTAACAAAACAGGGCCCATCAACGGACAGCGCCGGTACTTAGGAAGGAGAGCGCCCTCACTGGGCCCGAGGTCTGACCGGCCGCCCTGCCGGCGCCACCCCCCTTTTTTTCTTTACCCTTTCCCCGCTGGGCTCGGCGAACGAGGTCGGAAAGCCGCCTGGCCCTCAAAACCAAAAAGGGAAAGAGAAAAGGATGGAAAGGGGAGCCTCCCAAGAGCAGAAGACAGGCAGGCAGCGGGAGGAGATAAAAGGAAGGAAGTTGGAGGCGATCAGGTAAGCGGGGACGAGTAAGAAACAGCGGCCAAAAAGCCCCACTCCGAGAGTAAGATCGAGGGTCCCGAGAGGGGATCGCTTGGCATGAGCTCGGCAAGGAGGCTCGGTCGGGTTTCTGGTCCCTACAGCACCCTTCTTACTAGTAAATTCTCTGAGTCTGGGACTCCTTCGGGGGCCCGTCTTGGAGAATCTGTTCCTTCTCGCCGTCTACTAACTTGACCGTCGGAGCTCCCCCGCCGGGATCCCCGGCCAGGGTCTTCTGACCCTCTCTTGCAGGTTCCCTCTCGCCGGGAGGCCCCAGGAGCAAGGCGGTCTGGTGGGATCGGCGGATCCGAGGCACGGGCGCGGCGGCGAGATCGGCAACACATATTTTGATAGAATATTGATAGCCCATGTTAGCAGTATTGGATTGGATTACTGAATCTATCTTATAATTATTGGAGATTATTGGGTATGTTAAACTCCAAGTTAAATTATGATTTATAAGAAGATCTAGGTTATCATGTTACTGGATTATAGTAAGCAAAGAAACTGGTACTGAAAGATTTATATGGGTTTGGCCTATGAGAAATAATATTTTAGGTAGTTTATTAATTGATGCTAAAAGTTATGGTAAGATCATTCTATGAGCGATAATATGATTGATTCTATTCATAAGAGCATTGATTCAAGTCTTTTACCTTATTAGAGTTAATGGTAACTTTCCAAAAGAAAAGTTGATCTAGATTGTCTAATTGAATTGTTAAGGAAGGTATGATTAATTCAGACTTGAACTAGAGTTATTAAAGTCATAAAAGGATGGTAAAATTTATGCAAGACTTTCAATATGAAAACTGGGACAGGATAAACTTTGATAGAATATGCCTAAGATGTGAATGAGATAAAGAAATTTAATAGCTTTACTTTAATAACTTGAGATATCTCTAGTACCAAAATAAGATAATTTTTTTTGGAGGGATTCATTTAATGAACTTAGACGGTTTAGTAAATTTTATCAAAGTACACAGTGGAAGCATAGTGATTTGAGTTATCCTGAAATCAAATAAGAATGTTAACTTTAACTTTAGAAGTGTTATGATAGGAGCACTGATTTAAATTTCAGTAATAAGATTTAAATAAGAAATGAAAAGATGTTGTTGATCATTGGGCTAGTCTATAGGTATGGTCATACAATTTTCATCAATAGATCCCCTTAATGTAGAGAAGTTTAGTAAAAATTTTGGACATCTCTAAATCTAGAATAAAGAAGTGCTAATCCTTACCCGGCTAGGATCGGGAATATTTGTGGACATGAAGCTCCTTTAGTTATGATATTATGATTTTTCTATTTAAGGAGGGCTGGTAGTTTTCATAAGATAAAAGACTGATTGTAAAATCATGGAGAAGGTCAAGAGAAGAAAGAATGTTAAAGACCATGGCATATGTCTAATGTTCAAGCCTTCTTCTAATTTTTTGGTTAAGAATAGAGTGGATCGATTATGATTTCCATGTGGAGGTTAATTAAGAGAAATAAATTTCAGAAACAAAGAATTTTATATTTTAATTTGAGGTTGAGATGCTAATATTTATTTGAAAGAAATTGAAGGGATTCATAATATAAATAGATGATGTTGATCAAAATGAAAAAGTTATGTCTTGTTGTTATGAAAAGGCCATATGAAGAAAGCATTCTAAAAGAAAAAATATTAAAAGCTTGAGGATGATATTAATTTATATATATCCAAGGCCGGACATTATAAATTTTCTGTGAAATTAATCAAGTATATTAATTGTATTGACATCGAAAGATTAGTGTTTTTTTTAAAAAGCTCGAGGGAATTTGATATGGATTATAAATGGAAAAGATCAAGTTTTGAATGTTATATTAATTTCATTGAGACTTGGAAAGCAAGTATCTTAAGAGGTAGACTAATTGAAAGTTTGAGGATAACATAAGGGTTGGATACTTTCAAGAATTAAAGTCTTAATTAAGTTAATTTCGATGATAAAATTATTTTAACGGGGGGAGAATATGAGAACTGGGCTTTGGGCTAGAACTGGGCTTTTGGCTAAAGTCGGCAGGCCTAGCCGACTTCAACCCAGAACACAAAAAAAACCAGAAAAAAATCAAAAAAGAAAAAGAAAAAAAAAATGAAACCCAGCTATTGGCCCACCAAACCGGGCCTGGCCCAACCCATGCACGCGGCCTAGGCACGCAGGCACACGCGGGCACGTGGGCGCGTGGGCTCGGCCTAATTCTGAGCGGCATGCACAGAGTGGTTTCGTAGGCATTTCCCACTGGTTTCCTAGCTGGTTTCTCGTGGCTCACCATGGTCCACAGCATTTATGAGGGGTTTAGACTATCCGATCACCTGATTGGATGGCTGAGATGGATCCAACAGAGATCAGGCTTGATCAAGGGTCTTTTTGTTTGGATTTTGATGCGATCTGAGGTGTTGATCTCAGATATGATGGCCTGGTAGGTTTCCTTACGGTTCTTGGACTTATAAGACATATTTTGACATGGTTTTGGATTGCTTCTTATCCTTTTTTCAGCAAGGGACACCGACAAAAAGAAAGAGTAGAGAACAGAGAGTCTGCAGACCAACACAGACTAACAGAGAGGGCCAGAAGAGAGATTTTGCAACCAGAAGAGAAGTCCAAGGGTTTTCCAAGAGAAAAAGAAAAGGGAAGAGAAAAAAGAAAAAGAAAAAAAAGAAAAAAAAAGTGAGGAGAGAGAGAAGGAGGAGCGAGAAAGAAGAAAAAAATATAAATATTGAAGGAGGGAGATTGAAAAACTCTCTTTTTTGGAATTCGTGAAGTTAGGATTTTTTAGATAAAAGATTTTGATTTACAAATTTTTTTAGGATTATTTATGGTTAAAATTATTATTGTAGGGAGTAGCCTTCTGAGCAGAAGGGTATTGTGTTGGCTCCATCCAGTGATTTTGATGAATAACAAAACATTGAGTGCATATTGTATACTAATGAGGATTTCAAGTTGTGAGTTTTCAGGAAGAAAGCACCTCAAAATCTCAAAAACTTATGGTTTATGGCACGTAATGGCACGGAGCAATTCTCACGAATCCGGACATCCTTTTCATTGAAAAAGGGCATATAAATGTTTAAATATCATGGGTTTATGTTTTCAAGAATTATATTTATGTTTTCGAGGCATTTACACTTGAATTTGAGATTTTTCTGTCTCAAGTGTCGGCACCTGGACAGTCAAGTGTCGACACTTCAGTATTTGGCACAGACAAAAATCCTTGACATGCCAAGTGTCGACACCTACAACCAAGTGTCGACATCAAGTGTCGACACTTAGGTTTCCAAGTGTCGACTCAAGGCCTGAGAATTTTGAAAATACAGAACTTAGTATTTTGAGGATTTTTGTGTCAAGTGTCGACACCTGTGCATCAAGTGTCGACACTTGAAAGTTCAAGTGTCGACACCTAGAGTTCAAGTGTCGACACCTGACAGCCAAGTGTCGACACTTGATGATCTCCCTATTCAAAAAGGTCAATGCCTAGTGGCAATGGAAGCCAAGATCGATGAAACTAGCTAGCTTTGGCATCGTAGACTAGGACATGCAAGCATGCATTTAATTTCAAAACTTAGTAAAAAGAACTAGGTAAAGGATTTGCCTAAACTCAATTTTGAAAAAGATAACATTTGCAGTGCATGTCAACTTGGAAAACAAACAAAATCCTCTTTCAAACCAAAATGAGTAATCTCTACATCTAGACCTTTGGAATTGCTTCACATGGACCTCTTTGGGCCAACTAGAACATCTAGTTTGGGAGGTAAGACATATGGTCTAGTCATTGTAGATGATTTCTCATGATTTACATGGGTCTTCTTTTTAGCACATAAAGATGAAATTTTTTCTGAATTCATTAGATTTCATAAAAGAGTTTTGAATGAAAAAGGTGTTTCAGTAGTATCTTTGAGAAGTGATCACGGAACCGAATTTGAAAATGCTGATTTTGATAAATTTTGTATTGAAAATGGAATTCGTCACAATTTTTCTGCACCTAGGACACCTCAACAAAATGGGATAGTAGAAAGAAAAAATAGAACTCTTGAAGAAATAGCACGCACCATGCTTTGTGAAAATGATTTACCTAGATATTTTTGGGCGGAAGCCATAAATACTGCATGCTATATTTTAAATCGAGTTTTAATTCGACCAATTTTAAAGAAAACATCTTATGAGCTTTGGAAGGGTAGAAAACCCTCAATTCGTTATTTTCATGTTTTTGGATGCCGTTGTTTCATCTTAAACAATGGTAAAGATAATTTAAGTAAATTTGATGCCAAATCAGATGAGGGAGTCTTTCTAGGCTACTCCACATCTAGTAAGGCATATAGGGTCTTCAACAGAAGAACACTTGTTGTTGAAAAATCCATACATATAGTATTTGATGAAACTAACCAAAAATCTTCAAGAAAAGAAGATGTACTTTCTGATAAAACAGGTAGCAAGAAAACTGAAGAAATAAACAATAATGAAGGGCTTACCAAGGAACATAACGATGATCAAAACACTGAAGGAGATCAAGCACAAGGTGATGAAAATACATCAACTGTTGATCCATTACCAAAAGAATGGAGGTATTCTCATGGACACCCAAAAGAACTAATTATAGGTGATCCATCTAAAGGTGTAAGTACTCGATCATCCCTTAGAAATATCTGTGATTATTTAGCTTTTGTTTCTCAAATTGAACCTAAAACTATTGAGGAAGCTGAATGTGATAGTAATTGGATAAATGCTATGCAAGATGAACTTAATCAATTTAAAAGGAACAATGTTTGGACATTAGTAGATAGGCCTTCAAACACTTCAATTATTGGTACAAAATAGGTTTTTCGAAATAAACTTGATGAAAATGGAGTAGTTACCAGAAATAAGGCTAGACTAGTTGCCAAAGGATACAATCAGGAGGAAGAAATAGATTTTGATGAAACATTTGCTCCTGTGGCTAGACTTGAGGCAATTAGGCTATTGTTGGTGTTGCCGCTCTCGTCGCCACGCCCGTGCCACGGATCCGCCGATCCCTCCTGACCGCCTGGCGAGGGAGCCTCCCTTCCCGCAGAGAACCTGCAAAAAAGGGGGTTAGAAGACCCTGGCCGGGGATCCCGGCGAGGGAGCTCCGACGGTCAAGTCAGTAGACGACGAGGAGGAACAGACTCTCCACCGGACCCTCGAAAGTGTCCCAGACTTAGAGAGTTAACTGGTGAAGAAAGCGCTCTGGGGACCAGAATATCGGCTGGGCCTCCTTGCCGAGCTCACACCCAGTGTTCCCCTCTCGGGATCTCTGGTTTCTCTCTCAGAGCGAGGCCTTTTACCGGTGCTTCCTCCTTGTCCCCAGGCTGGTTGGCTTACCTTGTCGTCCCCAGATTTTTCCCTCTTTATTCTCTTTCGTCGTGCGCTTGTTTCTTCCTCCTTGGAGACTTCCCCTCCCCGTCCTTTTCTCTTTTCCCTTTTCAGTGAAGGGGGCCAGGCGGCTTTCCGACCTCGTCCGCCGGGCCCAGCAGGGAAAAGGCAAAGACAGAAGAGAAAGAGGGGAGGGCGGTGCTGGCAGGGCGGCCGGTCAGGCCTCGGGCCCAGTGAGAGCGCTCTCTTCCCCAAGCATGGGCGCCATCTATCTATGGGGCCTGTTCCGTCAGGATTGCGTCTCTCGGCTGCGGGACCTGTCGGGCCGATGCAAGTGATGTTTCGCGTGCCGCCGCCCTCCGTACGGAGCACCGTCTGGGGTTCGTACGGTCCGAGGGATGGCCTCGGGGCTCGTTTCTCTCCCTGGGATCCTCTCCGTACGAGCGGTCCGACCTCGGCCGAGTTGGACCCGTCTCTGGGGGCCAACTGGTGAGGAGCGAAGGACCAGCCGACCTCGGCCTAGGTGGACCCTTCCCGGGTGGACACCTGGCGAGGTGGCAGGAGGTCGCCTGGCTTCGGCCGAGGTGGGCCCGTCTCCGGGTTGCCACCTGGCGAAGGGCAAAGGACCGGCCGACCTCGGCTTAGGTGGACCCCTCCTGGGTGGACACCTGGCGAGGTGACAGGAGGTCGCCTGGCTTCGGCCGAGGTGGGCCCGTCTCCGGGTTGCCACCTGGCGAAGGGCGAAGGACCGGCCGACCTCGGCTTAGGTGGACCCCTCCTGGGTGGACACCTGGCGAGGTGGCAGGAGGTCGCCTGGCTTCGACCGAGGTGGGCCCGTCTCCTGGTTGCCACCTGGCGAAGGGCGAAGGACCGGCCGACCTTGGCTTAGGTGGACCCCTCCTGGGTGGACACCTGGCAAGGTGGCAGGAGGTCGCCTGGCTTCGTCCGAGGTGGGCCCGTCTCCGGGTTGCCACCTGGCGAAGGGCGAAAGACCGGCCGACCTCGGCTTAGGTGGACCCCTCCTGGGTGGACACCTGGCGAGGTGGCAGGAGGTCGCCTGGCTTCGGCCTAGGTGGGCCCATCTCTGGGTTGCCACCTGGCGAAGGGCGAAGGACCGGCCGACCTCGGCTTAGGCGGACCCCTCCTGGGTGGACACCTGGCGAGGTGGCAGGAGGTCGCCTGGCCTCGGCCGACCTCACTTAGGCAGACCCCTCCGAGTCCGGGCGCCAGCGGGGTGGTAGAGGAACACCGAGCAGAGCTCGACCTCGGCAAGGGCGGTTTGCCTTAGACAGTCTTCGGGCGGTGTAGTCTTGCCGATCCTGGCCTTGAAGACGTGGCGCCGGCTCGGCCTGGGAAACTTCCACGTGGCTCGATCGCATTTGGCGGTATCTGAGCCTGGCCACGTCACTGTCACGGCTGTAACAGTTGGCTTTTGCTTGCTTTATGAATTTTAAACTATATCAAATGGATGTTAAAAGTGCCTTTTTAAATGGTTTAATTGAAGAAGAAGTTTACGTAGAGCAACCCCCCGGTTTTGAAAATTCTGAATTTCCAAATCATGTTTATAGACATCATAAAGCTTTATATGGATTGAAACAAGCTCCAAGAGCTTGGTATAATCGTTTAAGCTCTTTTTTGCTCAAAATGATTTTACCAGAGGTAATGTAGATAAAACTTTGTTTTTAAAGAAAAAGAATGATGATCTCTTAGTAGTACAAATCTATGTAGATGATATAATATTTAGTGCTACTAATGAATCTCTTTGTCAAGATTTTGTAAAGTTAATGCAGGGTGAGTTCGAGATGAGCATGATGGAAGAACTGAATTTTTTCCTCGGACTCCAAATAAAGCAAACCAAAGAGGGGATCTTCATCAACTAAACGAAATACACAAAAGAAATACTCAAGAAGTTTGGGATGGAGAACACTAAGCCCTTAGGTACTCCTATGAGCTCTACTTATAGACTTGACAAGGATGAATCAGGTAAATCTATAGACCAAAAATTATATCATGGCATGATCGGTTCATTGTTATATTTTCCTGCTAGTAGGCCAAATATCATGTTTAGTGTCTGTATGTGTGCTAGATATCAGTCTAATCCTAAAGAGTCTCATCTTTTGGCTGTTAAACGCATACTTAGATATCTATCTGGTTCAATTGAAATTGGTTTATGGTACTATAGAGATTCTTCATTTGAATTGATTGCTTATTCTGATGCTGACTTTGCTGGGTGCAAACTTGATCGTAAAAGTATTAGTAGAACCTGCCAATTTCTTGGAGTAAATTTGATCTCTTGGAGTAGCAAGAAACAGAACTCAGTTGCTTTATCTACGGCAGAAGCCGAATATATAGCAGCTGGAAGCTGTTGTGCTCAAATCCTCTGGATCAAACAACAACTCGAAGATTTTGGCATTAAACTAACTAAGACACCCATAAGATGTGACAATATTAGTGCAATCAACCTATCTAAAAATCCTGTGCAACATTCAAGAAGTAAACACATTGAAATAAGATATCATTTCATAAGAGATCATATACAAAACTCTAATGTTATTCTTGATTTTGTATGTACTGATAATCAGCTAGCAGATGTGTTTACCAAGCCTTTGAGTGAGGATAGGTTCTGTCTGATTAGAAGAGAGTTAGGTGTCATTGATCCATTCTCCTAGAACTCTCTTAATTTTAATTATACCTAAATCCTAGAGCTCAAAACAACTTCCTAAAAGTCCCAAAAATCTGATTGAATTATTTCCTATTTTTTCTAAATTTTTTTTTTCGGATTTTATCTTTTTTTTTTTTTTTTTTTGGCCAAGTGTCGACACTTGACACATTCTAAGTGTCGACACTTGCGAAACAGAAATAGTTTTTGAAAAGGCCGACCGAGGGTTTTTGTAATTTTTTTCCCCCGCTGATTTCTTGCGACAGTGGTCCCCTCTGTCCAAATCCAACCTTTTACCCTTTAATCCATCACAAATCAGGTATTTCCCCCTTCCATTTTTATTTTATTTTCCCTCTTTTTTGGTTTTATTTTTGACGTTTTCGAACCATACAACCGTGAATAGGGTTTTTCGAGTGTTTTTCAAGAATCTAACCAGATTTTTACGTATTTTAGTAGATTTCTAAAATTCCATTTGAGGGAATAGTGATTTAAACGTATTTTTCTCAGATTTCCCTCATCTTTTGATCGTTTTCATGCTTATTTCACCCACTTTTTATAAAAAACACTGTTTTATTGATTTTGGCCGAAATAATTTGGGTTTTCATCTAAATTAAACATACTAAATCAATTTATTGTTGATTTAGAAAGGTTTTTCATGATATATTTGAGACATTTTCACCTATTTGCTAAAACTCCAAGTGTTTAGACCCAAATTCCATGGGTTTTGATTTTTAGGCCTTACAAAAATTATTTTCCAAAGATTCAAATGTGTTTTAACGAACAAAAATATTTTTTATAAATATATGTTCGGAATATTGTCATTTAATCAAAGTATAAGTTGTAAAAATCTCACCTTAAATTGATTGACAGTTTTCAAACGTTGTTTGAGGTATTTTACAACCCAAAATTGGTTTAATACTGGTTTTCAAAACCTATCTAAGAAATGAAACTCTCCTTATCTTAGCCTGTAGCCAGTCCCTTAGTTCTAAACCTATCTTCCTTCTTCCCTAGTCAGCTTGCTGTAATGGGTCCCAGGAAGAGACTTGCAGTTAGGGAGAGGCCCAGTCGTGGTGTTGAAAGGAGGTCGAAGGCCAGATTTGACACAGCACAGCCTAGCAGTTCAGCTACACCGAGCTCCCCCCTGTAGAGAGGATGGCAGGGAAGTTAGTAGCCTCAGGGAGGAGAGTCGACTTGGAGTGTTTCGACAGGCACCAGTTCGGTATTCGACAGGTACTCACTGATACAGGATTAGTACCATTCTGCACTATGCAGGAGAGGTACTATCCTCACCTAGTGAGAGAGTTTTATGGTGCATTAGATTATCGATGACTTCTGTGGACTACTTCAGTCAGGGGTATTCATATTTCACTGACAGATGAGCTTTTGGGCAGAGTATGGGAGATCCCTCGTAGGGGAGTCTGTGTCTTTTCGGTAGATGACAGAGGCTGTGTTTAGGTGCATTCTTGAGAGAGAGGATATTCGCGGTATATCCGTAGTTACTGCGAACCAGTTGTCATTGGAGATGCGCCTATTGCACTACATCACAGCACGCATACTTCTACCGAAGACTGGGAGATTTGACTTCATCACTGAGAGGGAGTTGATGGTGATGACGAGCCTGATTGAGAGGAGACAGATTGATCTTCCATCCCTGATGCTTACTCAGATGCATGATGCTGCGACACAGCGCCGTCACTCTTTACCGTACGGCATGGCACTGACCAGACTATTCAGAGCGTGTGGAGTATCACTGGAGGGGGAGATCCCCAAAGAGATACTACACACAGATGTGTATGACGAGAGGTCTTTGCACCGCATGTGATACAGATTAGTTGGAGGTCGATGGGTTCGCAGAGAGTCTGGCCAGGAGCCAGATGAGGAGGACGAGATTCGAGAGGCAGAGGCTGGACCATCTGAGCCAGCAGCTTTTCCTCCAGTAGATTCCCATCGACACAGGCAGAGTATTTGTCTTCTAACACTTCAGCTCCTCTGCCACCTTCTACTGGACTATTTTTTGAGGAGCATGCCAGAGAGTAGTTCACAGAGATCAGGGGTGAGATGACTCAGCTACATAGCGAGGTTGAGCTTCTTCGAGCACATACTACCTCGGAGTATGCTGAGATTCGCAGATCTATGGAGGAGGGATTCTCTCATATTGAGGATCTGTTGAGATCCCTTATACCTCCTGCAGCCCCTGCAGTTGTACCATCAAATGATGATGATGATGATGATGGCGGCGATCACTAGAGCGACCATGCTGATTCTGTTGAGGGTGGTGATCGGGATGACGACAGAGCTACAGAGGTTGTGGGCCGTGATAGTGACAGTGATGATAGTGCTGATGATTATGAGGTCGTCAGTCGCGATCCTCCCACTACACCAGCTCCTATTACTGCCTTGGTTGATTCCACACCGGACCTTGTTACACCAGTTGATCTTCTTTCCCCCCCTTCCACTAGATCATCTAGGGTTGTACCTATCTTTGGTCCTTCTGGCCGCACTAGGAGTCATCGAGCTTTAGCACCTCCTAGGGCATTAGCCACTAGATCTAGGATCTGTGCTCCATTCAGTCTTGAGGTTCCATCTGATGAGGATTAGCCTCACAGATGTCTATTATAGCTCATATGTTGTATGTCTGATCTTTATATGACTCTAATGATATCTGTATGTTTCAGCTCTTGCTGATGAATCAGCAAATTTTGTACTGAAAACTTATCTATTATATATATTTGTGTTCAATTTACTATTTTTTGGCTCTGATACTCTTTTATCTTGGTATATTTTTTAGCTCTGATACTCTTTTAAATTGGTATAATTTTGGCTCTGATACTCTTTTAAATTGGTATATTTTTTAGCTCTGATACTCTTTTAAATTGGTATAATTTTGGCTCTGATATCTATCTTATTTGATTCTCTTTTTGTCTCCATGCTCATTGTGAGGGGGAGGTTATTCCCCTTTCTAATGATTGACAAAAAGGGGGAGAAAAAGTGTTAATTCATAAATTTGTTGAGATATTGTATTGATTTTATTGATTATATAGATACATAAATTTGTTGAAAAAAAGTAATGATTGTGGTTTCACCTTGTAAGAATCTTTGAAGTTTACCTTAATAAGAAGTATCGAATTAAGGGGGAGATTGATTCTTCCTAACTATGAAATTTTTGCCTCTCTTATGGACTTAAATTCATATTCATAAATTATAATAGTTAAAGTCTGAAATGTATTGCCATTTTACTCAAGGTTTTGTCATCATCAAAAAGGGGAAGATTATTGGCTCTACTCAGTGATTTTGATGAATAACAAAACATTGAGTGCATATTGTATACTAATGAGGATTTCAAGTTGTGAGTTTTCAGGAAGAAAGCACCTCAAAATCTCAAAAACTTATGGTTTATGGCACGTAATGGCATGGAGCAATTCTCACGAATCCGGACATCCTCTCCATTGAAAAAGGGCATATAAATGTTTAAATATCATGGGTTTATGTTTTCAATAATTATATTTATGTTTTCGAGGTATTTACACTTGAATCTGAGATTTTTCTGTCTCAAGTATCGACACTTCAGCATTTGGCACAGACAAAAATCCTTGGCATGCCAAGTGTCGACACCTACAACCAAGTGTCGACACCAAGTGTCGACACTTAGGTTTCTAAGTGTCGACTCAAGGCCTGAGAATTTTGAAAATACAGAATTTAGTAATTTGAGGATTTTTGTGTCAAGTGTCGACACCTGTGCATCAATGAAAGTTCAAATGTCGACACCTAGAGATCAAGTGTCGACACTTGACAGCCAAGTGTCGACATCTGACAGCCAAGTGTCGACACTTACAACCTGACAGCTCTAACGGATCTATTTTTCTGGCTTGCAGAACTTGCTTTTCAAGCTCTAAACGGCTATTTCTGAGGTTCCAACGGTCACAAACCATTTTTTGGAAGGTTCTTGGTGTATTTAACCTCCACCAACCTCATTTTAAAGATAAGGAAGTGTATTGAAGTGCATTAAAGTCTACTCAAAAGCCAAAAAGCCTATATTCTCTCAAATACTTCATATCAAAAGCCTCTTATAGTTTGATTCCTTGAAAAGCCTACAAGCTCATCCTTATTTCATTCCAAAAGAGGCACTTTGAAGGAGATTCCAAGCAAGAGTGAAGACAAAGCATCAACTTGAGCTTCAAAGATTCCATTCTACTCTTGAAGAGAGTTGTTTTAGTTTTAAATTGTATATCTATTTTTTACATTATGATTTGACCTTGCTTTCAAGGGTGTCTTGAAAGAAGGTTATTTTGGTTTGTTGGTGAGCCAAAGGGATAAAACCAATTAGGGTTAACTTGTGAGCCCGAAGACAAAACAAGTGTTAAGGTTTGTTGGTAAGCTTAAGTGATAAAACCAACTTAGGTTTTGACTTGTGAGCCTTGTGAAAAATAAGTCAACTGTAATTTAGTTTGGATTATAGTGAAATTCCCAAGGGTGGCTTGGGAGTAGATGTAGGTGCTAGGTTTGCACCGAACCACTATAAACCTTGTATTTGTGTGTGATTGCTCTCTTCCTCTCTTGCTCTTTAATTATTGCTACCGCTTTAAATATCTTGCATTGAATTCATCATTGTTCACAAGCACCACTAGTCCCTCTCATTATTGTCTTAAAATTTTTAAAAGACCCAATTCACCCCCCCTCTTGGGCTCCATTTCTGGGCAACATATTGTGCGGGTTTCGGGAACAGATTGATACCGGGTATTTTGGGGTTAGCTCTTGAAGGTAAGGATCTCTGGACTTGATCACCGGTTATATATATGTATCATGACATGATTTGATCCGTGTGCATATGCATTGGCATGCATGATTTATTTTTGCATGGTATAGTTGACTTTTCATGATGGACAGTACGATTGTTGTTATTTATATTCCTATATATCGTGTTTTGTCAAGTAAAGTGATCTTTGTATGAGTTGAACCATGATACTGATTATTGAGAAACTGAAAAGACATGATTTGATTACATGATGTGAAAAAGAATACAGTATTTGAACTAGCCATGCCACGGGATCGTGGTTACATAGCCTGAGCCACAGGCTTTGTACGTGGAATAGCCGGCCATGGGCGGATAGTATATGGGATAGCCTAAGCTACGGACTTTGTACGTGGAATAGCCAGCCACAGATGGATAGTATGTGGGACAGCTTAAGCCACGGGCTTAGTACGTGGGCTAGCCTGGCCACAAGTGGATAGTACATGGTCGATTATGAGATTGCTAGTCATGGACTGTAGCATGACCGTGATTAGTCCAGAATCCTAAAGAAAAAGGAAGACTAAAGAAAACATAATGTTATCAAAAAGTTTTGTTATACTTGACATTTGAGTTATTTTGATTGCATGATCTAATAACTATTATTTTTCAGTTGTTTTCAAGTTATACTATTTTTGGTGTGACTGTTTGGAAACCTTACTTGATGGGGATCGAGAGTCTGTTTTTTTTATTTTATTTGAGTCTATTAGTCCTGTGTCACTTTAGTCAAAGTGAGCCAATTGAGTCCTGTAATAAAGTGAGACAACTAAGTTAGTTGAGTCCACTTAGGCAGGTTCAGTCTTTTAGTCCAGTCAAGTCCAGTCGAGTCTCTAGTCGAGTCAATGTAGTTTTATTCAGGTCATGTACAAGAGAAGAGTTCGTAGCCAAGAGATTCACCAGGCCCCCCAACCAGAGATGGCCTTCATGCACCCGGGCCCTTTCATGCCGCCAAGCCCGCAAGAGAGAGCTCCAGTCCAAGACAGGTCCACCAGGGTTTCTTGGCCCACAAGTCAGGATTTCTTAGCCCTCAAGTAATGTACCCTGGGGTGAATCTATAAATACCGCCCCTCCCCTCTTGTATTAAACATCTTCTTCTCGTGAATACAAATTAAAAAAATTATTTTGTCGGAGTTTTGAGTTTTCTCCGGATTGGAGTGGGTGTGACACCCTGGTTCCCTGTTCTTGAGTGTAAGCCCTAATCCCTTGGTGACTTCTACGCTTGCCAGCGATCCTCCCCCGCTCTGTCCCGCATCATTATTGGGATATAAAGCTCACAACCCCCTACTTTTTTCCTTCTCAGAGTTGTGCAGGATATTTGAGATTGGTAGTGGATTGGATTCGTGGTGAATGTTACATATCAGGGATCCGACTGGTGTGAGACTGAATATCAATATTTAGATTGTGTAGTTAGTTTTGTTTAGCTAGATCTGTTGCTGATACTTATATAATAATATAGTGGATCATTTAATAGTTTTGACTTGAATAAATGGATTGTTTAGTTATTATTCAAATTTTTAAATAATATTGATTTATTTGAAGTGATCTTTGAATGAAATGAATATTGTGTACCTATGCTTTGCATGATTTCTAGAATATATTTTAGAATTTGTGTAGCCGGTCGTGTAACCGATTACAATGTTGAATTCGGAGCGTGACATATATATCAGTAATTTTTTTTGGTAACTGTATATATCAGCAATTGTTCATTGGTATCTATTCGCTGCGGTAAGAGGATATATCTCGTTTCATACACAAAACAAGATATGTTTTTTCTATTATTATTCTTTTTTTAAAAAAAAAAACTATTGGTGACATGAGATATCATTGTTCCCCTTTTGGTTTATTCTTTATAATTACAGGACATTTAATGTCACTCCTATAACAGTGTGGGCAGCAGGGAAGAAAAAAAAAAACGGTGGAGGTCCTGGGTAGAAACATTTACGAGACAATTGGGACAATTGAACTAAAAAGCATCTAAAGCTCACTCTTCGGAAACATTAAACGCAGTTTCTTAGGATAGTTGCTAGTTCCCTACTTAGATATTTTCCACTTTTTATTTTTATTTTTATTTTTTAAAAAAAACATGTTGTTACTTTTTAATGCCAAGCTAGCTTCAACATTGCATGTGATGCTCTCTTGTAATGATTAGTGCTACGATCTTCGAGTCCAAGACAACAAAACTTACCAAAATCCTAGAGTAGGTGCGAGTATGTAGTCGAATAGACATGGCCCATGAAAAGAAAATGGATTTCAAAGTTACAATAATGCTTTCTCGATCTACTTGTGAGACAATTAATAATAATTTTGTACCAACATTGTACCTAATTTTACAAAGGTGTCGTTTGTGCCAGTACAATGTTGGATACAGATCATATGCTTTTTGTCTTAGATTGGATGGGTTTGTTTACATGGTAGGATGCAATCTTAATTTCGTCAATGACCACCATGATAATTGTTATTTTTCTAGTATCAACCATTGATCAACATGTGCAAATACAAAACCATCATTGCTATTGAACTTGCAGTGGACTTGCTAGGTCGAGAACTTGTGGTCCTTCTATGGGACGAAGGGCCTCCGCGTGAAGTGTGAACGACCACGTTGGACCACACGTCTCACAAACACGCTCATAAGAACCACAAAAAAGTCTATCTTGGTTGGTGATGAGACATGGATATGAACACGGAATATTGACCGTCTCGACTATCTATTTGCTTCCAACTACACGAAATACTGGCCATCTCGAATATCTACGGGATAGTGCGGTTGATAAAGGCTTGGCTCCTTCCTTGCCTGGTCACGGGTTCAAAATATGATTCCATGATGACTCGATTAAAATTCTGGATTTTCGGGGTACACATGACTGGGAGTGGACCGGCTGATACTCCGACATCGTAGAGGGACTAGGCTGACGTACTTACCGGTTCGGGTAAATCCCGGAGGGTGTGGAAGATACACGAAAAATTATGGCTTTTATCGAATAAAGGCCTAGCGGGCTGGAGGCCAGAATGGGGCGCTACACCGGGATAAAACCCCCTACCCTTTTTTCTATCAAAAAAAAAAAAAAAGTCTCGAAATCGGTTCCTCAAAAAAAACTTGAAAGAGTCTAAAAAGGACCTGGAAGAAGCTCGGCCCAAAAAAGAAAAAAAAATAATGTTTGACCCAGCCCATAGGTCAAATCGCTGCCCAGATCCATGCCTGCAAGCCAATATGGCTCACAAGTGCTAGCCTTAGCATGATGCAAGCGCATAGCCCAGCATGGTGCGCATGCGCTGGCACAGCTAGCCGGCCCAAGCCCACGCGGGTGAGCATGCGTGGCACGCATAGGCAGTTCAAGGCCCAGGTAGTAGCCCTTCTCCATTTCTCTGTAACGGTCCATGAATGGAGCATGGACCACCGGTGCACGGGCACTATTGCGAGATCTATGCGCTCAATCGAGTGGACAAGCATGATCTGCACGATAATTAGATGGCTAGCATCGATTCTGGCACGATTCATGGCATGTGTAGTAGATTTAGCAAGGATTTCAATGTGATCAAAGTAGATCATGGTCAAGAGTGATCTAGAGTTCATCTTTGAATTGGAGAGGCTGCAAAATATTGATTTGGACATGGTTTGAACCGTTAGACTCCTGGTGAGACACTCTTTGCACCAAGGACTATAAAAACATGGGCAAGAGAGTAGGCTAGATGTGATGATCAAAAGAGTGGTGAAGAGTTTTCATAGAGTGGCTGAATTAAGAGTTTGTGGAAGAGATTTTGGAATTTCTTATTGAGAAACTTGTACGAGATTGAGAGTGAAAGTTTTTAATCTTGTAAATTTATTTTTCTTATAATAAAACCTTGCATGCCTAACTAATTGTGTTACTATGTTATTTTATTGTTTCTCTTCTTCCTTCTCCTATAGCATCGACATCAACAATCATGATCTGAAAATGAAAATCTGTATTCCACATTAGTGACCCCTAATGAGAGTGATATCAATGCAGTTGGTATCATAACAACTAGTATTATAGTCCCGATTGTTAGTGTTAATAGAGATCGAAGAAGATGGAGAGGACATGTGCAATCAAGTTGGAGATCAGCCAATTTAATAGGAAGAGCAATTTCTCCCTCTAGTAGGCAAGGATGAAAGATGCGCTTATCCAGAAGGGGTTGATAGATGCTCTCATGTGCAAAGAGAAGCCAGCACTATGGAGAAGAAGACTTGAAAGCAGCTTCAGATGCCCGTGATGAGCACGATCCACTTGTATTTAATGGACAACGGGATGATCTATATACTAAAAAGACTTCCCCGTTGGTGCTATAGAAGAAGCTATACATGACAAAATCCCTTACCAACATGCTATTCTTTTGGAAGCAGTTCTACCAACTATGGAGACTAAGGGATAGAGCGTGCAGAAGTATCTAAGTAACTTCCAAAGGATCCTTATAATCTTCTTAGTGTTGGTGAAAAAGTTGAGGAGAAGACCAGGGTGCTGGTCTTGCTTTCATCCCTACCACAATCCTTCGAGTCATTGATGACTGCTTTTCCAATAGAAAAGACAACCATCAAAATAGAGGAGGTCATCCTGGCATTACTTCGGAACGAAATTCTCAGGTGGGAGAACCTGGCTTCGAGTTCACGTGGAAACTTAGCATTGATGATTTCTGAAGGAGCAGGCGGCAGAAGATGGAGTAATAGAGGATTGTGAGACGAGCAGTCCAAGTCAAAGGATGTAAGTAGGATCAAGTATTATCAGTGCAATGAGCTAGGGCATTGTGTTAGCTCAAGAATCGGATAAGGTCTACTATGGCAGTAGCTGATGGTAGCGATAACGAATACATCAGTGATGCACTCATGATATCTAATGAGGTATCCCCTTCTTTCCAATAGATTTTAGATTCTGCCTGTCTATACCATATTTGTTGCAGAGATGAACTATTCAACTCCCTAAAGAGCAGAGAGAGTGCTATCTACTTGCCAGATGGATCGAGCTGTGCGATCAAGGGCATCGAAATAGTCAACTTGAAGGTACATAATGGAATAATGAAGAAACTGGATGAGATCCGATGCATACCTAGTTTTCACAGAAATCTAATTTCTTTTAGTAAACCAAACTCAAATGGTCGCATGTGAAGAGTTAGTGATGAAGTCTTGAAGGTCTTGCACGGCAATAAGGTCATTTTACAGGAGAAGAAACGAGGAGGTTACTACCTTTCGACAGGAAGTCCAGTACGAGAAAGAGTCCCAGGTACAGATAGGAGCCCAGTATAAGATAAAGCTCTGAGAGTAGGTAGATCGGGTACAAGACAAGAGCCTTGGAAGGATGACAGGTGATGTTGTGAGGTAAAGTTCTTAATACCGTAGGAGACTTTTCCGAGTAGGTCTCAGGTTAAAGTGAGCACAACACTTGATGGAGATGGGATCGAGTAGTATAGCTCGACTCCCATATTTGTCCATCCATGATCAGCAGGTGTTCATCCCAGGGTATCGAAAAAAATCCTTCAAGAAGCTCTCAAAGCTAAGTGAAGGACGAATGTCGAGTCGAGATGGAGGCTGTCCGAAAAATATTTCGAAATCTGCCCGTGAAAGAAGTCCTAAAGAAGCCTAAAGAGAACTCGAAAGAAGCCAAGACCAAAGATGAAGAAAAAAAGAAAACAATTTTTGGCCTGGCCCCGTGCTAGATCATTGCCCAGACCCATGCCCACATGCTAGTGCAGCCTACAAGTGACCCAGCATGGTGTGCGCGTGGGTAGGCGGCCTAAGGCCCAGGTGGTGGTCCTTCTCCATTTCTCTATCGCGATCTACGAAAGGGAGCGAGGACCAACGGTGCATGGGCACTATTGCATGGTCTACGTGCTCTGTTGAGTGGACGATCATGATCTGTGTGATGATTGGATGGCTAGCATCGATCTTGGCATGATTCGCAACTTGTGCAACATATTTAGCATGGGTTTGGCCGGGAGTAATCTAGAGTTCAACTTCAAATTAGAGAGAGTACATAACTCTGATTTGGATGCAATTTAGACTGTTGGACTTTTAGTAAGACGCTCTTTGCACCAGAGACTATAAAAATATAGACAGAAAAGTAGGCTGGGTATGAGGATTAAAAGAATTGTGAAGGTTCTCTAGAGAATGGCTGAGTTGAGAGCTTGTGAGAAGGATTTTGGAACTTATTGTTGAGAGACTTATACATGGTTGAGAGTGAAAATTTCTAATCTTGTAAATTTATTTTTCTCATAATGAAACTTTACATGCCTAACCAATTGTGTTGTTATTTTATTTTATTTTATTTTTTCTTCTCCTACGGTATCGATATCAATAATCATGATTCTCTAAATGAGAAACAATATTCTGCATGAATGATCCCTCGATGAGAGAGATATCAATGTATTGGTACCATAACATAGTACCATAGTGCTCTTTTTTTTTTTTTTTTTTTAAAGTAAGTACAGTGCTTCGATTTGATTTGAAAGGCATGTGGAATGGAGAATGCTAGTTAGGGATATGAATTGAGAGGGGAATAGAGAATGTAAGTGGTTATAAGAGATCCAATTAATGACTTGAAAAATGCATGCTCTCTTGGTTATTTTGTACAATTTCTTATCAATTATTCAAGGAAGAATACATAATTTTGTGTTAAAAGTTGGTATAATTGAACATTTATGTTTGTACCATTTTGCTTTCTATTAAATCAGGAATACATTTAAAAAAAGAACGTTTGCTATTATAGTCCACTTCCAAAATCCTAACTATATATGTCACTAATTGTTAGGTGGATCTAGGTTGCAACAAGGATTTTGCCTAAGAAATTATTATTTATATAAGAGTCAACTACTTTGATACTTTGTGTGCATCTAACAAATAATTCCTTATACCTTAAGATAGTGTTTGGATATCCAAAATTTATTCCTAGAATAGAAATATAAATTCTTGAAGAATAGCTATTTGCTTTTATTATTCTAGATTTCTGTTTGGTTGAAAATCTGAAATAATTAACAACTTTATTTCAATATAATTAATACAGTATGGCCCATCACATTAGAAATAAAATAAACTAAAATAAGTCAGTCCATAATCCCCTATGAAATACGAATTCTAGAATAACAGGAATTAATTTGAATAGCTAAACCAGGATGGCTCACAACCTTTTTTTTTTTTTTTTTTTTTTTTTTTTTTTGCTTGTTTGAAGGAATAAGATGAAATAAATCCTTATTCCACCTAGAATAAGGAAAGCAAACACCACCTAAGGTAACCAAGAGTACGTGGAATATACACTCGAAACACATTATCTTTGCCTCTCACCATGGAGTCATGGACGTACATCCAAAGAGACAAACAGATGTTGATAAATTTTGATGAAATGCTTCATTCACTGGAGACAACCAAGTAACTAATTTAGAATTATTCAATGGCTTTTATACCTTGGGCCTAGCCGCCTAGGCCGTTTGGCTAAATTAGTTATGCAAGGAGATTCATTACTCAATTCAAACGAGTACCATGAATATTTCTTGAAGATTTATGAATCCAGTTTTATTAGCAAGTTAGTGGTTTAATAGCCCTGGAATATTTTTTTGCTTGCCATGCAATTTTAAATGCAGTTTGTTTGAACTGAACTAAGAACCGTAGCAGCAATTTCTCGAAATTCTTGTAAAAATCTTGAATTACTATTGTTTTCACGAGGCCAAAAGTTTCCTACATATAATTTTTTAACAAATTAACAAATAAATACTAATTATTCATAAATTATACCTGGAGTTCATTTGTTTAATATATTATTTAAATATATTAGATAATATATTATATTTATATATTATATTATTAAATTTAATATAGTATATATATATATATGTATTATATATTTATTTATTTAATATAAAAATATTACATTATATAAAATAAAATATATTATATTATATTATGTATAATATATTTTATATAATATAATATCTTTTATAATATTATATTATTTTAAAATATTTTATTTTAATTATATATATAATATAAGGGGAAAAGATCGAGAAAGAAAAGGATAATGTTGTTTGGAAGGTTATATAATACTTTGCATTACTATTTTTTTTAAATTAATTCAGATTTTTTCTTGCCTCAAGGTCATGAATTATCATAAAAAAATATATCAAATATAGTAATATAATAAAATTTTTTAAATTATTAATAATATGAATAAATAGCTCGCTATTAATTAAATATAATATGAGTACGTGCCTTGTTGGCGACAAAACCGAATAAAGAAATAAAAACCCTTATTAGTGCCTAACGGAACAAAATCCCGAGACACGTGCATTATATTATATTATATTATATTTTTTTTTAAGTAGAAAACGTGCATTAACTTCCGGGAAGTGCGAAGGGAAGCGTGGATATTCTATCGAAGGAAGACCGACTCTCGTGCAAAACGACGAAGTTACGGGAATTAATATTGCATGATCGGGGAAGCTGACTTGCCTACGTCCTTCCTTGGGGAACTCATACCCAACACCACGTGCACCACCGCAATCCCCGCTTCCCGTGAGCTCCATTCAGCTTAACCTCTCATCTTCATGGCTTGCTTGCGGCGAGAAAACAACATGCATGTTTGATAATGGTGCATTAATTTTTCCTGTCTATTATCCATGCACGTGTAGTTGTCGATCGGATAGCCATATATTTCCCCTTGCTACTCCCAGCTGTGATATTTTAAATGAGATTGTATGCTCCGAATCTAATATCGGGATCAGTCCTGCGGTATGATTATATAAATTTTAAAATAATATTCTAGAGATCATGCAAAATTTAATTATGAACAACATGCAAATAATCATAAAAACTTGATCACATTCATCAATCTAAACCAGCTGAACATTATGGAATCAGGTCTACAAAATTAAAATATCAAGAAATTCATTAATTAATAACTCTATCTCCCGAACTCCTCGTCTAAGCTGACCGATGCTATGTATCTTGCAACTTTGAAAGAAAAAAATATATGAACTTTATAGTCCAATAAAAACACTCCATACTCATACCGGCATGAATATGAAATATCTTTGGATTAATATTTAACCGATAGAAAAATAATAAAATTCATACTTTAATAATTAGGTAATTGCATAATACTTAACATATTAATATCTATGTTATAAAACACACACATACACACACACACATATATATATATATATATATATATATATATATATATAAGCCATGCCAACATACACATGAAATTTAATCATATAGCCACTTTGTTGTATACATATCATCATAATTGAAATCTCGAGATACATGCCACGCATAACATCCAAGTAATAATCTTATTAAATAATAATCCAATAAAACTCTTTCTTTGATGAACACAATTAGATCTTGACTACATCATTACTCTAGCATTAGACTAGACCCACCTATACTCCATTCGGTGGTAGGCCAAAGTTAAATTAATATACTATGTTTCAGTCCACGACTGGCAATCACATTACAGTCCACAACTAACATCACAAATACTATGTTTCATGCATGTTGGCTAATCCAGATACCTTTCGATCAGATATAAATTATTATCTTAATTTCATTTTGATATTGAACTAATCACAACCATGCCCCAGCTCGTGGAAGTCTCGGCATATATCTTGCTTCTATTCATGGCTGGTAACCATGTCACATCTTAGTCCACGACTGATACACCACATTTCACACGACATATTAGTCTACATGTTCCCTGTTTTTCACTTTTATAATTATGCAAAGATTATGTTTGATTTTATGGCATTGATTAATTACAACTATGCTCCAGCCCGTAGTAGGATAAGCACAATTCTACGCACCAACCCATGACTGACCTAATACAAACACTATAAATATAGTGTAAAAAATATACAAACCTTATCCAACGTGGAATATTATTCCTTACCAAGAGTGGTACTTAATTAGCTTTCATTTGGTGCAAATTCGGACTGCGGGTTCTTCGAAGTCCCACCTAAAGTATGTTGTCCATGTGATGGAGTGTCCAAAGGACATGGACGTACATAACCTTGATTATAAATATACCGGTCGGACAAGATGAAAACTTTTTGTCTATACTTTCGATGTTTGATGTTTAAGTAATGAAAAATATGATATGATATGCATGCATGAGTTTTATGATTAACGAAATATCCATTCATATATGTATTGATTGCATCACTTGTTTTCCAATAATTCCATACAAAACTTATTTAATTAATGTTATCTATTGCCCTTCATGTGATTAAAAATGTCACCTTGGTGTCGTTAAACTTGTCACATTTTGAGAGGAAGAGAAACATTTGATCTAGTTCGAAGTTATGGTCGATGTAATAATGGCTATCGCCTTCTCATTATTATTTGATCGGTTGTAGTAAACACCATAATAAACTTTCTTACTTCAATTGAAATGTTGAATTTAATTAAAATTATTTATACAATAAAATCATTCTTCATGTAGACTTTGGTATGTTACTTATGAGATCGAGAATGGTTATTCTGGTGCAAGGTGATCAAGGAACGCTGTAGAAATTTAGTGAAGGCTATCCTAGTAAAGCCTATTGATCACCTCCTTACCTACGTTCCTAGGTTTTGGCCTGGTTCTTTTTCATGCGTACAACAATTTTGGGTGGTTTTTAATTTTACCTTCTCAACCTAAAATAAAAATTAGTAAAGCTATTCGGAGAGGGCTTCACAAACCACAATGGATTGAGCTCCTCAAGCAACAAAAATATCAATCATACTCATTGCGAAGCCAAAATGCAGCATATTCTTTGAAACACGCTTATAATCACTACAATGAAACTGGCTTTTTTCGACATTTTTTTTGGCCTTTTTTTCGATGCTTTTAAGCGTCACTAAGAAACCTTCCGACGCTTCTTAAAGCATCGCAAAAGCGTCGCCTATGTAAGCGTAGGGATGTCACCTGCCGACGCTTTTTAAAAGCGTCAGCATTTGCCGACGCTTTAAAGCGTCGCTAAATTAGGATTTCCCGATGCTTTTAAGCATCGCTAGGTTTAAAACCTAGCAATGCTTTTTAAAAATATCGGTATTTAGCAACGCTTTAAAGCGTCGCTAGGTTTTAAGCCTAGTGATGCTTTAAAGCATCGCCAGGTCCAAACCTAGTGACACTTTAAAGTATCGGCATATTTATTTTTTTTAAAAAAAAATTAAACAGCTATACCTATATACATGAAATACATACAACACAACCTGTATATATTATCAAAATGAAAACATTCAAACCTGTATCACATCCAACATACACAAACAAATGAAAATATTCAAACCTGTATCACACCCAACATACATAAACACAAACACAAACCAATCATAAAAAGTTTTATATATATATATAAAATTATTAATCCAAGTTCAAATAAACAAAAAGACATACAAAATTAATAAAAAAAATAGTTGGCATCACTGATCCGCGGGAGGTTGGTCATCGTCAGGTCTGTGACTCTCAGATGCACCAGGAACCTACAAGATATACATCAGGAATTATGATACATATATTATATATATTCTAAATTATTAGATATATACAAAATTAATAAAAATTACTTACTTGAGATGACATGAACATATGCAGCATAGATGTAGCATGCTTTAACTGAGACCTAATGGTCTGCATCTCTGCTCAGTCTGCATCATGTGTTTGTCGAAGCTTTGCTATCTCCTCTTGGAGTCGACAAACATGTGATTGATCATGACTCTCTCTAGCATCCCGAGTATATCTACTCACCTCAGATAATTGAGTAGGGATAACTCCAATCCCATAACCCCTCACTCGTCCAGGACGCTCTGGTCCCATCAACTCCGAGAATACCTTGGCCTCGATGTGACTGTTCTGAGTAGATGAGATAGCCTCGCCACCCCGCTCGGCGATCATAGAGGCAGCCCTATCCTATGTTTTATAAAAAACTCATATATCAATACTTAATAAAAATAAAATTATAAATCATGATATAATATAAATAAAAAAAATACATATATATATCTAGACTCCTCCCGAACAAAACTGCCATCTTGGTGAATATGAGTCATCCGATATAACTCTACCTCACCGTGCTCCCTCCCCTACTGATCAGCCTATAGAAAGAATAAATGTTATAAAAAAAATATAAATAATACATCTTATACCCCGTACCATGATACATGGAACATGCATGATACATGATGATACATGGTGTTAAAACTAAAAATGTACTAAAAGTTTTATAGGATGAGAAACATACAAACTCGTGCCTGAGCCGTGCATAACTCTTGGACCCCGCTGTATGAGGAACAGACTGAGCTACTCATGTAGCTCTACCAATAGCAGAATATGTCTATAAAAATAAATTAAAATTATGTTATATATTGTATAAATATAATTAGGACGGGTAAAAATTAATAAATTTCGAAGTGTTTGATGATGCTACATAACCTGTGCCCTCTCGGAGAACCAATAGTGCATCAGCTTCCTCCACTAATGAGGGTGAACATCAGGAGGATAGGTAGTTGCAACCTGCTTCTCTGTCCTACCCTCTTGCTTGTAGTCTCCCTTCAACTTCGTCCTATATTCTTTCCACTTGCGATTGAGAGACTTGGACACAAAATCAGAAGAATCTGGAGGGAGAACGAACTTGCTCTACAATTAAAATAAACAATAAAATAAGTATTAAATGAAATAAGTAATTCAATTGTTAAAAACCTAAGATATAAAATAATATATCAATTTTTTTTCCTGCATAACTCGAAGCATCTCTATTTTATATGCAAGAAGCATGTCGTTCCACTTCGAATAATTCAGGGGACATAGCTGACCACGGCGTGCTACTATCCCCAGAAAGCTAGTCAACAAGCTAGCAGCTTTCTTAATAGGCTGTCCTAGCTTGTTTCACTCTATGACTATCCTCTCGCCCTCAGGTAACCGCCACACATCACGGACTAGTGTGGATCCTCGTCTCCGCCTGAGTAAAATATTTTATGCTCGAGTAAATTTTTTTTTAGATGATATTGCTGAGTTAGCATGCTTGCATGGTATTGCTATTTATAATGTGATCTAAGTTATCCTGCACTCTATGGATCATCCAGTCATATATCAAGTCAATCATCCCGGTTTATTCCTGTGAGCTTCATTTATCATGCATCTATTTTGGTGGAACAAATCAGAGTGATGATATGATGCACGACTCTATTAACACTTGCAGTCCAGAGGATATAATTTTTCCTCCATGGTAGGCTATATGTCGGAGGTGGACCCACAAATGTGCGATGAGGCCGGAGTTCACGGGTCATGCTGGGGCCGCGTTCTTGACTCTCGATCGGCCGCGCCCACACCCCTAGCCTGACCTTCCGGGAACGAGACCAACGCTATTTCCCGAGAATCTTTCAGTCTCCTCGTTTTATTTTAGCGTAGACGTGGATGCAAAGGCTACGAAGAGGGATTCCTTGGAGACCAAACACAAACAGGCCACCACCTCTTGTTTGCATCCTCTCTTGCCCTTTTCTCCGGCTTATGACGTACAGTCATCATATTTGTAATCTTCTCCTGTCGGACGGAGGAACGACAGCGGATCCGCCGCCCATTCGTGTCTTTCTCGGTTGCTTGTGACCGTCCTTCGTTCTTGTTTGCTTGCCATGGGATTAGCAGCAGTTAAATAGAGCATGGCCGATCGGAGGGAATAAAAAAAATTGGAAATGGTATAGGATCCAGCTGATCATTAACCGTGCGTAGAAGCCAAATTAAGCTATGAAATCCAAAAACACGAGTGACAATTGCTTTTTCTAATATAAGTAAAATGCTCAAATGGTAAACCAAAGGTTTAATATATAGGTGCCTTTATATATATATATAGCCTATAAATTTTTAATTAAGAAAAATCATACCAGTATTTTTAATATTAAAAGCATTCTCTAAGGTTGTAATTAGTTGCAGTGACATTTTACTTTTCGACCTTCTTGCATGGCATCATACTGATGAGACCAACCAATGAACACGACTTCGCTCTTGTTGATCAGCTTATTTGAAATAGATTTGGACCGATCAAATCCTAAGCAACAGTCTAAATAACTACTTTACATTCTTCTCTTTCTTATGGCTGTTCCTAAGATTTTGATGGACTCAGATAATATGAAGGATCCCCGCCAGACAATTCCTTACTAATGAACTTTCTTTTGATTTTAGGTCATCTTTGAGAGAAGGTACTACTCTTTAGTTCAGTTCTAACAGGCTATCTATAGCCCGATCTGACATCGACTTTGACCGAGACTTTGCAACAACAACAACCAGACTGAGTTTTAGCAAACTTGAATCAAATCAAGCTCGGTGGATGTTAATTTCAAGCTTTAACTCCATGATAAAATTTGATTGGGTCACCGTTACTTTGACATGAATTTATAGGTTTAATTCCAAACCAAGTACGATATAAACTTAATCGATCAGTCCAATAATCTTGTATTAAGTTGGGAACAAATCAGGCTTAAATAGAGCTTGATTCAAGCTTGAGTAGAGCCCAATTCAAACTTGAGCTAATGCTTGATTCAAACTTAAAATAAAACCAATTTTTAATATTTAATCGATTTAAAAATTTTAAAAAATATTGATTAAAGTATTGATACAATGATCTATTAAATAAAACATATAATATACAATATTATATTACATATGATATGCAATATAATATAATGTAATATGTAATATACTAATTTAAATATATTCAAACAAGATAAAATGCTTGATCAATTTTTGACTTGGCATGAAATTAATTTTGAGCATATTTTGTTTGTTCAAAACTAGTTTGTTTAGCTTCGAACTGGACTTCACTCGAGCTTTTCTCCAGCAGTTTGAGGCAAGCTGGTGCTGCTTAGCTCATTTGAAAGGCCCGGAAACTCTTGCAACATATTTTTGTGAATTTATTTTTGCGTCTTATATTGATAGCAGTAAAGATGCCTTAAATTAATAGTTTTTGGTTTTTTGATTTAGGATGGAAGCCCACGGAGGCAAGATTTCTCAAGAAAATAGTTGTTTTTACATAAAACAATTTTCTGATGTAAACAAGAAAATAGTTTCTGGAAATTATTCCTCAAAAAAACTAGTTCTTGCTAATGTCGTTATCACCTATGGATCCAGGAAATCTTTCTAAAAATCCAGTGCAATTCGGTTTTACGAATTCAGGAAAAAAGGAGCCTGACCGTTCGAAGAATTGCTCAGTGTGGAAGCTACTACACCAAAATTGCTCTAGATTCTTCAGCATTTCAGCATCAACCAAACATAAAAAATTAGGTAATTCCACAATAAAAGTTGGTTATATAGGGGCGTACAAATCCACTCGCCATTCTGGCAAAGTGGGATTCCTTGTGAACAAGGTTGCCTATAATGTCACAGTGTTGTGTTCTTCTTCTTCTTCTTTTTTTTTTTTTTTTTTTTTTTTTTTTTTTTTTTTTTGGGATAAAAGAAAGGGATACGGGGATATGTCACAGTGCTGTATGATTCCGCGCTCATAAGTCTGCAGGTAAAATTAAATCCCATTTGCCTTCTCTATGACATTGTTGATGTTATGATTTGATGGCTCAAAGCCATATCTCATTTAATAACCTCAGAACTGTACAAGTACCATTAAGAACCCGTTTCAAAAAGCATAATAAATGCATATGAATAGTTGATGAAGCCTGCTCGCACAGTAATATAGATTCCAGGCAGATCTGCGGGCCTCCATTACTGTACTGATTTGAAATCCTTGCAGCTGTCGTTTACCAGCACTCGCATTTCTGCTACAATAGCTGTGAAAGCCTCAGATCTTTTCTGAAGGTTCTAAAGCCTGGCTCCTTTATCTTTATCTTTGCTTTTTATTTTTTTCAGAAACATGTGCTTGCTTTTTTCAATGGTTAATTTATTAAAGCCTGCATAACCTGGTTATAATTGCCTTCGTGGTAAAAAAAATCTCAAGCATTTGGGAAGCACCTTTAAAAGCTTCAGCTTACTGCTTTTATTTTTTATTTTTTTTTACCCCATTCAACACTGTTCTCTTTGTTGATTTAGTTAGATTTGTGCCGAAAACTGTCAGCTCCAACTTGAATGGGGAGATTTTATTGGTAGTTACTGTCTTCCAATCATGTTTGAATGTTTTCTTCTTTTGCTTGTTATGTGAGAGATGGGTGAATGGTAGAGAAGAAAAAGGTGGTGTCCCGTTTGATGCCTTTTGGATGCCAAGCACAAAGCGCATTTGGAGCTTCCTGTACTGTTTGAGTATCCCATAATTCCTTTACAAGAGAAGGAAAAACTTGATGTTGGCTTTGATAACAAGAAATTTACCTAAATTATAGATAATTTAATAAACTTTTATCATATTATTGTATTTGGTATATTTTTCTGGATGATAATTTATCCTTTCTAATAATCTGGATTATCTTCCAAGAAATAATCAAGATTATCTTTGAAAGGAGTGGTAATCCAGATTATCACCTTCCAAATAATCTAAACTACCAAATTACCCTTTCATTCTCCCTTTTATATAATATAACATAATATAATATATAATATAATATATTTTATAATATAATATAATAAATATATTATTATATAATATATTATATAATATTATTATATAATATATAATATATTATAATATAATTTATAAATTTAATATATTATTTAATATATTGAAATAATATATTAAATATATTATCTATTTAATATATAATTTCTTAATATTAAATTTATTTAATATAAAAATATAAAATATAAAAAAAATATTTTATAAAAAAATATACATTTGATTTTAAAAAATTTAAAAACTTAATTTTATATTATATAATATTACCTGTATATATTAAATATAATAATTTATACTATCTATAATTAGTATTACTGGTAATTTATATTATCTTTTAAGATTATCCGGCGATGGATCATACGCAACTTGAAATTTTTGTCCGGAGACCTCTGGCAGCAGCCCAACATAGTAAATTATATCAGACTTCTAAGCAAGCTTAATTCGTGGGATGTTAGACGCCGAGTTCCATCGCTTCATGTTAATGAGAATTCTGTCAATGGTTTGGAATTTTGAAAACTGATTAAGCTTTCAATATAAACAATTAGTGGTAATCTGTACAGAAAAGCTAGCTGAAATTTTCCTTTGACGAGAGCGATCTACTAGAATAAATGCAGTCTCCCTGAGTTGCAACACTGATGTAGACTTAAATTTGGAAGTAAAATATTTCAGCAATCTATTTTACGAAGAAAAGTCTTTTATGAATAGGTTTTAATTTATTTCTTGCTATGCAGTCTCATCTTTTTGTTTCTCTCCGGTTCTGTCAAACCACATGGAGCTCAAGATTGTTGGGGAGCAAACCCGTTCTATGAAATACCCGGATCTAACTTGATACTGTCATGGCGGAAAGGGAACAATTACCAGGAAAGAGATGTAGGAGAAAAAGAGAGATTGCTTTATTCATTTGGAAAAGAATATTGTTACAACAAACAAGAACACTTGACAGTCCTTCTGAAAACCCAGAAGCTTCTCGCCGTCCAGCACGTCTTCTCTCTTGCAGGCCTCATGCCCCAAGAATCCACGTATGCCACGTACGGACAATACCTCAATGTGCGTCCCTTCTCCAAAGCCTTGTGAAACATCATCACGGCACAAGCCCTCCACGTGATATCTCCTTCACGTGCGCCTCTCTGCAGTCCATCACCATGGTCTTCCACGCGGACTCCCTCACGTGTGGTCTCCAAAAAACCTCCACCTTAGAACCATGAGTCAAGTCCCACGGACCAAGGCCTTCATGCTGATCTCTCCACGGTCTTCACATGACCGTGAGACCCCAAAGGGGTCGGCCTCTTGGACCCTCCAACCGCACACCCCATCCTCTCATATTTATAGCACATGGGGGGCGTTGAAGTCTTCTTGGATTGGGCGTCTGATATTAGACTTCATGTTGGACTGCAACTACCTCTTGAATCTTGTTAGGATTCAATCACATGGGCGGTTAGGACTTGTCTTGGGCCAATAACAAACTGATTAGGATACCTCACATGGTTGGACTTCCTAATTGGTTACAATCAACCAACTAACCAACCAATTGACTAACCTCCTAACCAATTTAACAAACCTAAACCCAACCCCATAACCCAATTGGGTTATGTTACAATCTCTCAAAAAACTCTCCCTTTTCAAAGCCAACATAAAATTAATAATCCTTGGATCAAACCCCCTGACCCAATATGACTCAAAAGGGACCCTGGGAAAAAATCCCAAAAAACCCTGGAATACCTTCAGGATAGCTTGGGACACGCCCCCAAGCTCTAGGGATCGCCTCTAGCATCCCTGCCATGGTCTCCCAAGTCTCTCCAAGGCTTGGGAGCACCACAAAAAATCCTACAATCTTCACCTTGGTGTCCCAAGCCCTGGCAAACCTAGGAATGTCCTCCATGCACAACTCAACTGTAACTGCATGTCCTGACAGCTCCTTGTGCGGATCTCCTTGCCTTTGCCAACACCCTTCAGCTGCTGCATGCACTTGGAGACTTTTGGGATGACCGCCTCCATAGTTGAAGTCCTTGCTTGTACCTTGGCACCATGATTGTAGCCTTCATTCTGCCTTGTAGCTGCATCAGATTTTTTCTTGAACTTCCCTAGAGAGAACACAGCGAACCTGAACCAGCACTCGTTGTAACTGGAGCTCTACCTGACACCATCTTCTCAGAGCCATACCAATCTCTGCACACTCTGCTCTACCTGGCTAAGTGCACCCCGACGCTCGTGCTAGGATATGGCCAGTATTCCTGCATCTCCCGCTTTGAACTCGTGTTGAATCCTGCTCCACCCGTGAAGCCACCTCTCTCGGGTGCTCCACCTAAAACTAAAGTCCCACTGATGCCACAGAAAGAAACCTCGAGGCCAGCCACTCAATGCTGCCCTGCTAAGCCTGCCGCTGCACCTCGAACACCGTCGCTGCCTCCTCGGACCCTCTGCATCACGCGGACCTCTTCGAGACCGTTTCGGATACACTGCATCCCGCAGGCTCCTCCGAAACCAAGAGTTCATTCCAACTCTTCTGCTAATCCAGCGACTGAACCTAGCAACCATCTCCAGTGGCTGCTCCATCATGTGCCAGCCTGTCTCTTGGCTGCATGATATCCCTGGCGCTCCCTGAGACCTATCCCTGGTCTTCCTGATCTGCCAGCTCCATCAACTCCAGTCTCCGTCCCTAGGCCAATCCCGCCATACCGGGACACTCCCGACTGTCCGATACCTCCGACGCTCCCTGAGACTATCTCCTGTCTCCCTGAGCTGCCCCTGGCACCGCCTCTTTTGATGTACTCAGTCTCCCTGAGATATCCATCTCCTGAGACTCCTCTCCAATCATACAGGATACCACCCACGTCCAGCTCCATCACGATCAAGGTAGCTGGAGTACTACCGATCGCTCTCATCCACAGTGACCAAAACCTTGGTCCACTACTGATGGAGCTACCACTCATGCTGCTCTGAAGATCTCTGGTATGTGTCGCTCCACCTGTGCTGAACCACAGATCACCTGACCTATCAATGTTCCACAGCACAGAACCCGTAGCTCTACACCACCATCGCGAACTCCTGCACCACAGGATCCATCATCCTCGGCAAGATCCACACAACCAATAGACCTCCACACTGCTCCCAACATCACGAACCTCTGTCCACCTGGGAGAGCCAAAAATGGAACCAACCTGCACGTGCTGCCCGCACACACGGTCGCTGCACCGCGATCTCCATATATCCTACAATCTGACTTTATCATCGGATCCAACCTAGCTCAACATGAAGAGCTCGAAAAATGGAGTCCAACGACGCAGACGGGGCTCAAATCGGAGTTCAATTGAGCCTGAAATCGTCGAAAATCCATCTGCACAGTTTTTAGAGCATAAAGTGACTTGAAATCTTGATTGGCCGGTTCACCGTGAACCAGCCCGCCGGTCCACACGCGCCAAGCCAGTCCACGGGCTGCCATGGCTGCCGGTCCACGGCAGGGAACCGTGGACCGAAGCCTCTCCCTGCAGTGCCGTCGCCCTCCGGCCGCCGCCATCGCCTCGACCTCCCACGACGATGCCGAGCCACCGGCGACCGGCCGCGCACCATCCGCGCGCCCACACTGGCCCCACGATGCTCCTGCGATGCCCCGCACTGCTCCCGCGTTGCTGCGACCTAGCCAGCACCCGTGATCGGCAGTGTCGCTCCCACAACGCTCCGCGCCTCCGTGCGACAGGTGAGTCCGCTCCCTGCGCCGTGCTCGCGGCTGCGCCGCGCCCGCGACAGCCCGCTGCGATGCCTCCACGCCGCTCTGCGCCACGTCCGCGGCCCTGCTTTGGGCCTGTGACTGTGCACCGCGCCTTGTGCCTTCTCGCCCGAGCCGTCGTGCGTTGCCCTTGCACCGCTATCTTGCAATCGATGCCCTGTGCCGCGTCCGTACCTGCGGCCATGCCCAGCAACGTGCTGCTCTGTGTGTCGTCCTGTGATGCCCCGCACCGCTCCGCTGTGGCCGACGCCCTGAGCCACATCCGTGCACGACTCCGTGCATCGCCTAGATCTGGATCTGCACCTCCAGATCCGGTTCTTCTCCGTATCTCCAGGGAGGGAAACGAGCCCTCACCTCCAGATCTTAGAACCAAAGATCTGCACCACCACCGCGAGTCCTCTTTCCTACATCCTTCACGCCACCGTATCAAGATAGACTCTGATACCAATTGTTGGGGAGCAAACCCGTTCCACGAAATACCCGGATCCAACTTGATACTGTCATGGCGAAAAGGGAACAATTACTAGGGAAGAGATGTAGGAGAAAAAAAGAGATTGCTTTATTCCTTTGGAGAAAAATCTTGTTACAACAAACAAGATAACACTTGACAGCCTTTCTGAAAACCCAGAAGCTTCTCGCCGTCCCGCACGTCTTCTCTCTTGCAGGCCTCATGTCCCAAGAATCCACATACACCATGCACGGATAATACCTCAACGTGCGTCCCTTCTCCAAAGCCCCGTGAAACATCATCACGGCACAAGCCCTCCACCTGATATCTCTTTCACGTGCACCTCTCTGCAGTCCATCACCATGGTCTCCCACGCATACTCCCTCACATGTGGTCTCCAAGAAACTCCACCTTGGAACCATGAGCCAAGTCCCACGGACCAAGGCCTTCACGCTGATCTCTCCACGGTCTTCACATGACCGTGAGACCCCAAAGGGGTCGGCCTCTTGGACCCTTCAACCGCACACCCCATCCTCTCATATTTATAGTACATGGGGGCATTGAAAACTTCTTGGATTGGGCGTCTGATATTGGACTTCTTGTTAGACTGTAACTACCTCTTGAATCTTGTTAAAATTCAATCACATGGGCGGTTAGGACTTGTCTTGGGCCAATAACAAACTGATTAGGATACTTCACATGGTTGGGCTTCCTAATTGGTAACAACCAACCAACTAACCAACCAATTGACTAACCTCCTAACTAATTTAACAAACCTGGATCCAACCCCATAACCCAATTGGGTTATGTTACAATCTCTCAAAAAACTCTCCCCTTTCAAAGCCAACATAAAATTAATAATCCTTGGATCAAACCCCCTGACCCAACATGACTCAAAAGAGATCCTGGAAAAAAACCCCAGAAAACCCTGGAATACCTCCAAGATAGCTTGGGACACGTTCCAAGCTCCAGAAATCGCTTCTAACATCCCTGCCATGATCTTCCAAGTCTCTCCAAGACTTGGGAGTACCACAAAAAACCCTACAAAGACCGCCAATACTGTCAACTTGAAAGACAAAAATTTTAGAAACCAAGAGATAGCACAATGAAGCCTAATGCCTTCAACAATATAAAGAAGCTATAACAGGGTAGAAATTCCATTTCATGGTAATGGCAACTTATTCTTTACGGTTTAATACAAATCCCACGCTCGGGGACTCTGTTCTTACTTCTTTTACAATCTAATGTTAGTGAGATCAAACCAAATTTGCTCAAATACCTTGATGATCAAATCATGATACTCGTTCGAATTCAGCGACAAGTAGCACGCCAGAAGCTCCTCCAGATCCTTTGAAGACCAGATATTGTTCTCGACGATCATCTCCATCATCGAGTCTCTGAAATCCCTCTGAGGATCTGATGATGACTTAATGATGGCGAAACTCTGCTGCAGTCCCTTCTTCTGCATGGTTGCCGCCATCGCCAACCCGCTGATCTTCCGGCTGCGCTGGACCTGGACCCTCTTGCTGAAGAGCTTTGGAGAGTTTGCACGCATCCTAAGCCGTTGAAGTCCCGTTGGGGACTTCTTCACCGGGCTCTTGCTCTGCTCCTTGAGAGAGCTGCCATTGTGGTAGATCTCCTGCTTTGCATCCATATTGCCATCATCCAACTTATCAGCTTCTGGTTCCTTCTTCCCTGGTTTTGTTAGAATTGGTGGGAGTTGGAGCTCGGAGACCATGGTGCAGCCCTTGACCTTGTCACCTTTTCGAGTAATGGAGCTCTTGGTGCCCATGTCAATGATTATATCGGTCGCAGAGGAAGTCACCTTGCAGCTACAGGAGTGTGACCATGAGGCGAAACCATCGAATTCCAATTTGTTACTGATGATAGACTTGTGGAGATCACTGTCATCGCCATTGATGCAGTGGTCGCGGTGGCACGGCGGACTCTCGGCGGTGGGTGCCGGGAAGTTGGTCACAGCGTCGGACTTCCGCACTCGGCAGCCGCAACCGGCTGAGATGGAGGAGGTGAGGAGATTTGTGGTGGGGGGAGGCTTGATGGCCTTCCTTCTGCTGCTTCTCTTGGATCTCCTTGGAGGGTCCACGGGGAAGTGGGTGTCAGAGGTCTCGGGGTGGAAGGGGGAATTGGGAAGTTTCTCCGTTTCAACTCTGCTAGAGATGTAGTAGGAGGCTCTGCTGGGGAGGAAGGCTTGTTTGGGTGGTGGGGATGTGGGTGAGAGTGGCTTTGGTGGTGTGGGTGGTGATGTCCTTGTAGGGTAGCTCCTCATGGAATGCGAGATGTTCTGGCTCTTCCTTCCCCTGTTTCCCATGTCCTTGAGCTTATAGAACCAAGCATTTGGCATCATGTCAGATAATCTAAACCTGTAGTTACCCATCTATATATGAGAAACCAAATTCACCAAAGCAACAAGAAAGCCCTTTCTATAGGGTGTCAACACTTGCACAAAGAGAATAAAAGCTAAGGAGTCTTCCTATCTAGTGTTGCTATATACTTCAACTGAAGTTTAGAAAGGAATCTCAAGAACCATACAGAAGCTAAACTACTGAAATACAATTCAGACACAGAAGGAAGAAGCTCTCCTGTGGTACTCCTGGCTCCATATCCACCCTCCTTTTTTGGGGTCTCCAAACGAGAAAGCAGGAACCAAAGACTCACAAACCAACCGTTGTTGTGAAGTTTCCAATCTCTTCTTTTGACAGCGCTCACACATACACAGTATAAAAGAAAAGGATACGGTCCTCTCTGTGTGTGTGGAGGGGGAGGGAGGTGGTGATAAATAGGAAGAGGAAAGCGAATGGTAGGGAGAGGAAAGAGACGTGGAGCGTGTCGTTAAGCCAATGGTGGGAACCCACAATGGAAGAGATGAAAAGTGAACCGAAGAAAGCAAACAGAACGGTGGGTTCGGCTCCTGATAGAATTTCCATTCTTTTTATCTGCTGAAACATTGCCCGTATATTTTACTTTATCTGGTTCTTGTCATGGTCTGATGCAACCGTTCCATTAATTTAATGCAGACAACTAATAGAAAACTTACGGTCCGGTCCATAAAATATTATCTTTTTCACCGTTCTGTCGGGGGTGATAAAGCACTGCATCTCCACCTACCATGGTTCTGCAATCCTGTCTGAAGCCATCCGGCCAGCACACTAGATTTTTTATTATTTTGGCAAGAATCCAGCACATGAGATTGTTCACTCATGACTGTCTATATATGGACACGAAGTTTGTGAACGTTCACCATTTTAATTTTGGGATTGATTTGACAAATATAATCCTAGATAGCATGGCAGTTCATATGTAAATATAGAATATCGTTACTTGTCTTCAAGTAATCTTGGTGAAAGATTCTTGATATTGTGACATGTGTTTCTTGGTTACTGGCATGAGAGATTTACAAAGTCCAGAAACGGATAACTCTAAGTTTATGCCAAAATTTAAAAAACAATACATTCAAGGTTACGCTAAGCGAGGATGGAAGATTAAGGAAAATATGATAATCTATGGAAAAATATAAGTTTTGGAAATGTGTGATTTAAGTTGATTGGCTATTATATAATACATATTCGGTCTCCGTATTTAACATGAGTGTGCATGATTAGTTGGCAAATGTAAGACGACAAAGATAGAGATGATACTTTAACCCCTAAAAAAAAAGAAGATAGAGATGATACTTAGTTCCTTAAAATAAATGATTAGAGACGCGAGGAAAACAAAATTTATTCTCGAATAATTTTGGATGATAAAATAGGGTATAACTATCCAGTTATGTTTCTATTTACTGATGCATGCAAAGAGACCTGTCATTTATAATCACTACAACAAAAATAACCTATAGCGGTAGAATTTTAGTAACACACAAAAATAGTATTACTATAAATATACTCTAGTAATGATTTTAAAAAATATTATAAAAAAAGTATAATATTGTATCACTTTATCATTAGTATTAATAGAAGTTATTACATAGTAATAGTATCTTATTATTGCTATAAGAAATTACATTCTATTATAATGATTTTAAAAATTATTATAAAAAATTCATAATATAATGATGGTTATTTATAGATAATACTAAAATTTATAATAGTACATTGGCATATTATAAGAATAATATTTTCTGATTAAATAGAACCTAATTGATAATATTTATAATTCTATTATAGAAGTTTGATCATTTATTGTTAAAATAAATTTTACCATACATGCATCATTATATAACTAATAATTTTTATTACTAATTATTTATGATTTAATTTTGTGATATATTTGTATCATTGCAAATTAATTTGATTTTTTATCATAATATTTGATCACTAAATATATATTTAAATTTTTTAAAAAAGAAATTACATAAATTTAACAAAATTTAAAATTAATATGGTTTCAACTATATGATTCAAGATAATTTAATAATTATAAAAAAAAATAATTTTGATATAAAATTTATTATTAATATTGAATACAATATACAGTAACCAAGTAATGATGTACAATGTGATTATAAAAAAAATTGCATATAAATATATTTAACCACGAATTTAGATTTGATTTAATTTAATTTATATTAAAATTACACGAAAAATTTAAGGATTACTTATATAAAATATATAATATAAAGTTTTAAAAATATTATATATTCAATAGTGATGTGGCGAGATTGTTGACATGGGGGAGCTGACAAGCGGAACGTCAAAGGAGGCCGCCGCGTCGGATGCCACGTCAACCCTCTTGCCTGGACTCCTCTGCCAAGCTGAGCTTAGCTCCTTCGAGACAACGAGCCGAGCTCCGTCCTCCGCCAGGTCGGTCCCGCGAGCTCGGGATGCCTAGGCCGGAGCTGCACTCTGCCTTCCAGAGCGAGACCCTTGGAGATCGAGCCTCATTGTCGGAGTCGAGCTCAGCCCTCCGTCACGTGGAGCCTCTCCGAGGCCGAGCCCTCTAGACCGGGCCTGCACTCTGCCCTTCAGAATGAGACCCTCGGAGATCGAGCCCCGTGGTCGGAGTCGAGCTCAGCCCTCCTCCGTCACGTGGAGCCTCTCCAAGGCCGAGCCCTCTGGACCGGGCCCGCACTCTGCCCTCCAGAGTGAGACCCTCGGAGATCGAACACCATGATCGGAGATCGAACACCATGATCGGAGTCGAGCCCAGCCCTCCTTCACCACGTGGAGCCTCCCCGAGGCCGAGCCCTTTAGACTGGGCCCGCATTCTGCCCTGTCTCCTCTGCTCGGCCTCCAGCCCGGATAAAAGTGGGAGAACGGTACCATCATCTCAAGGACCACAGGGCAGCGCCCGCCATGCCGCAATAACTACATGTCCGCCCGTACGACCAAGAGGATGGGCCAATCAGAGGGCACGAACCCCGGGGGCGGTGGCCCCCAGATCGAGGCTCTGCCAAGCTTCCCGAAATGGGGCGACCGGAGAGGATGTCAGAGCGAATAGAAGCTTCCCCTACCACATGTCAGGAAAGACATCCCGTCTACGGCACGGTATTCAGCCGCACGCGCCTACCAACCCAACGAGGATCCCGAGGCAAGCATCCAACGATCACTTTTCAACTACAAAGAACGATTGACACCCCCGGAAGGGGGAGGGTAACAACAATATCGACACCAACACAAGGGCAAGCCCAACCAGAAGGGCAAAGCACCATCACCACCACCACTAAAGAAAAACCAGAAAAATAAGGAGAGGCGGCAGAACAGAGAACCCCTCTGTTCCCGCCATTACTCTCCCCTTGCTACATTTTCATCTTCATTCACACACCATTCACTCCTCCTAGCATGGAGTCCATCAAGAGGGGCCCGACTAGGAGGATCTGTTCTCCTGGATCGTCACTGACTTGACTGTCGGAGTGTCCCCACCGAAAACCCCGGCCCGGGTCACTAATCCCTATTTTGCAGGTCCAGGACTACCGGACGGCGAGACAGCGAAGGAAGCGCACTCCGACGCTGACAGCAGCTACAGGCCATGGTGATCTTGGTGGCAACATATAGTATTGTTTTTTAATTATAGTATAAATAAGAAGAATCATGAGTTATCTACTTTTAAAGGACTTTACAAAAAATATTCATGATTACCAAATATATTAAAATTATTTATATTTTAAATAATAAGATTTGTAAAATATTATTGTTACAGCCGTGACAGTGACGTGGCCAGGCTCAGGTACCGCCGAATGCGATCGAGTCACGTGGAAGTTTCCCAGGCCGAGTCGGTGCCACGTCTTCAAGGCCAGGATCGGCAAGACTACACCGCCTGACGACTGTCTAAGGCAAACCGCCCTTGCCGAGGTCGAGCTCGGCTCGGAGTTCCTCTACCACCCCGCTGGCGCCCGGACCCGGAGGGGTCCGCCTAAGTGAGGTCGGCCGAGGCCAGGCGACCTCCTGCCACCTCGCCAGGTATCCACCCGGGAGGGGTCCACCTAAGCCGAGGTCGGCCGGTCCTTCGCCCTTCGCCAGGTGGCAACCCGGAGACGGGCCCACCTCAGCCGAAGCCAGGCGACCTCCTGCCACCTCGCCAGGTGTCCACCCGAGAGGGGTCCACCTAAGCCGAGGTCGGCCGGTCCTTCGCCCTTCGCCAGGTGGCAACCCGGAGACGGGCCCACCTCGGCCAAAGCCAGGCGACCTCCTGCCACCTCGCCAGGTGTCCACCCGGGAGGGGTCCACCTAAGCCGAGGTCGGCCGGTCCTTCGCCCTTCGCCAGGTGGCAACCCGGAGACGGGCCCACCTCGGCCGAAGCCAGGCGACCTCCTGCCACCTCGCCAGGTGTCCACCCGGGAGGGGTCCACCTAAGTCGAGGTCGGCCGGTCCTTCGCCCTTCGCCAGGTGGCAACCCGGAGACGGGCCCACCTCGGCCGAAGCCAGGTGACCTCCTGCCACCTCGCCAGGTGTCCACCCGGGAGGGGTCCACCTAAGCCGAGGTCAGCCGGTCCTTCGCCCTTCGCCAGGTGGCAACCCGGAGACGGGCCCACCTCGGCCGAAGCCAGGCGACCTCCTGCCACCTCGCCAAGTGTCCACCCGGGAGGGGTCCACCTAAGCCGAGGTCGGCCGGTCCTTCGCCCTTCCCCAGGTGGCAACCCGGAGACGGGCCCACCTCGGCCGAAGCCAGGCGACCTTCTGCCACCTCGCCAGGTGTCCACCCGGGAGGGGTCCACCTAAGCCGAGGTCGACCGGTCCTTCGCTCCTCACCAGTTGGCCCCCAGAGACGGGTCCAACTCGGCCGAGGTCAGACCGCTCGTACGGAGAGGGTCCCAGGGAGAGAAACGAGCCCCGAGGCCATCCCTCGGACCGTACGAACCCCAGACGGCGCTCCGTACGGAGGGCGGCGGCACGCGGAACATCACTTGCATCGGCCCGACAGGTCCCACAGCCGAGAGACGCGATCCTGACGAAGCATGTCCCATAAATGGATGGCGCCCATGCTTGGGGATGAGAGCGCTCTCGCTGGGCCCGAGGCCTGGCCGGCCGCCTTGCCAGCGCCGCCCTCCCCTTTTTCTCTTCTGTCCTTGCCTTTTCTCTGCTGGGCCCGGCGGACGAGGTCGGAAAGCCGCCTGGCCCCCTTCACTGAGAAGGGAAAGGAGAAAAGGACGGGGGAGGGAAGTCTCCAAGGAGGAAGAAACAAGCGCACGACGAAAGGAGATAAAGAGGGAGGAATCTGGGGACGACAAGGTAAGCGAACAAGCCTGGGGACAAAGGAGAAGCAACGGTAAAAGACCTCGTTCCGGAGAGTGAAACCCAGAGATCCCGAGAGAGAATCACTGGGTGTGTAAGCCCGGCTAGGAGGCCCAGCCGAGATTCTGGTCTCCAGAGCGTTTCCCTCACTAAGTAAACTCTCTAAGTCTGGAGCCCCTTCGGGGGACCGTCTGGAGAGTCTGTTCCTTCTCGTCGTCTACTGACTTGACCGTCGGAGCTCCCTCGCCGGAATCCCCGGCCAGGGTCCTCTAACCCCTTTTTTGCAGGTTCGCCGCGGGAAGGGAGGCTCCCTCGCCAGGCGGTCAGGAGGGATCGACGGATCCGCGGCACGGGCGCGGCGACCAGAGCGGCAACAGATTGGCACACCAGGTAGGGGGCAGGACACTGACCCCAGCGAGAGCCAGCTTTCTGCAGGTATCGCGCTCTCCGACAATGGTGGTCACTCGTGGACGCGAGGCATCCACCAGCCGTGCGGGGAAAGTCCACTCCCCTCCGGGGGGCCACAGCCCCGAAAGGGAGCTTCCGGCTCCCCCTCCTCTTCCACAGCAGCCTACCCCGGTGGACGGGTCCCTTGCGGCCATCGTCCAGCAGTTGCAGACCTTGACCTCAGCGGTCCGGCAGCTTCAGCATCAGCAACGGTCCCTGGCCACCCAGCCGCAGCCAGGAACCCCCGCGGCCCGAGCCGCGGGGCAGCGTGGGAGCCTGCGCTCAATTCAGGGCAGGCCATCCCATCCGAGGGCCGTCTCCAACCCCCAGGGGAGCCACCGAGCTCCCGCAAAGAGAAACTACTCCAGTTCGGAGGATCACGAGAGTCGATCCCCAGCCGACGGGGCCGAAACGGTGCATCACAGCAAGCGACGCCGAGGCCAGACCTCGCGCCGAGATCGATCGGCGCCCCCTTCACCCGCAGTCTCGGTGGAAGACTCCACCGACGAAGCCATCAGGCGCCATGCCGAGAGGCGCCTGGAGGAGCATGAGCGCAAGCTGGCGGAGTTCGCCCGCCGATTCGCCGACCTGCAGAACTCATCGGCAGACCCGGCGGGCTACGACCCCCACCCCCCTTTCTCTGAAGAAATCCAGGCGGAATCGATCCCGAAACGGTTCCGCATGCCGCAGGTGGATCCCTACGACGGGACCACCGACCCCCTGGACCATTTGGAGAGCTATAAAGCTCTCATGAGGGTCCAGGGGGCCACCGACGCTCTTCTGTGCATCGCCTTCCCAGCAACCCTCCGGAAGGCCGCTCGAGTCTGGTTCACCCGCCTCGAGCCCGGATCCATTTGCTCCTTCCATCAACTGGAAGGAAGGTTCGTGGTACACTTCGACGCTTGTCAAAAGGTGCCGAGAGAGGTGGACAGCCTCTTCTCCATCCGCCAGCAGGACCAGGAGCTGCTCCGGGACTACATCACCCGGTTCAAGACCGCAGCCCTGGAGATCTACAGCTTGGACGAGCCCGTCGCCAAGCTGGCTTTGAAGCGCGGGCTCAAGATGTCCCGCCTAACCTACTCCTTGGACAAGAAGCCGCCCAAGACGTACTCCGAGCTCCTCCTCCGCGCCCACAAGTACATCCGAGCGGAGGAGGCCAACCGCACCCGTCGAGAGTTGGACGGGAAGACTCCGAAGAAGCCGCTCCCGAGGGACGCCCCGGGAGCTCGGAGGCCTGGGCCGTCTGCCGACCCTCGCCCGAATCCAAGGCCAAGGGGCGAAGCCACTCCCGAGCGGAGGTACACCCCTCTCCTCGCACCCCGAACGAAGATCCTCATGGAAATCGAGGGCGAGCGCTACCTCCGTAGACCTCCTCCTCAGAACCCGAGGGCCGTCCGAGATAAATCGAAGTACTGTCAGTTCCACCGCGAGCACGGGCATGACACGGAGGATTGTCGCCACCTGAAGCAGGAGATCGAGGAGCTGATCCGGAGGGGTTACCTCAGGAAGTTCGTTAAGAATGAGGCCCCCTCTGAAGGGCAGCCGCTCACGGCCTTACCACCTGTCCCTGCGATCGACAACCGCCCGACGGAGAAACCTGTGGGCATGATCTCACGCGGGTCCGGTCGAGCGACGAAGAGAGCCCGGGAAGTCGGGAACCCGGAGAATGTAATCCCTCCCAAAGGGGGGGAAGTTAATGATAATGTAAACAATGATGCCGTGGTGGTCGAGATGACCATCGCAAAGCATCCTGTACATCGAATCATGGTGGATAGTGGAAGCTCGGCTGACGTACTTTTTTACGACGCTTTCTCTCGGATGAACTTGTCCCCCGATCAGCTGAAACCAGTGCACACCCCCCTGGTGGGTTTTACAGGGGACTCCGTGGGGGTCGAGGGGGAGATCACTCTCCCGGTCACCGCCGGATCCCCACCCCGGCAGGCGACCGTCCTAATAACATTCACCGTCGTCAGGCTCCCTTCGCCTTACAACGCCATTCTCGGGCATCCCGGGCTCAACCAACTGGACGCCACCATCTCCACGAGAAGGCTGTTGGTACAGTTCCCCACGCCCTCCGGGCTCGGGGAGATGAAGGGGACGACCCGGCCGATCCCGCTCTGCCTTCAGACGGTCCCAGGTGCCAGGGGCGCGGAGCTCGCCCAGGATGTCGACGACCTCGATCTGAGAGAGAAGGAACCCAGGGGAGGGCTCGTAGAGCGCCTGCTGGCTTTTCCCCTCGGTTCGGACCCCCTGAAGATGGTGCAAGTCGGGGCCCAGCTCCCTGAGGAAAAATGAACCCGCCTGCTAGAGTTCCTCCGTGCCAACGCTGACGTGTTCGCCTGGTCAGCAGCCGACATGCCGGGCATCCCGCCCGAGGTCATCATGCACAGGCTGAACGTGGACCCAAATTGCAGCCCGGTCCGCCAGAAGAAGAGGAGTTTCGCCATGGAGAGACAGAAGGTGATCAACGAGGAAGTAGAGAAGCTCCTCGCCGCCGGTTTTGTCCGAGAGGTCCAGTACCCCAGTTGGCTGGCGAACGTGGTCATGGTAAAGAAGAGTAGCGGTAAGTGGAGGATCTGTGTGGACTACACCGACCTTAATCGAGCTTGCCCAAAGGATAGCTTCCCTCTTCCAAAGATCGACCAGCTGGTCGACACCACCTCGGGGCATCGCCTCCTATCGTTCATGGATGCTTTCTCCGGATACAACCAGATCCGGATGAACCCGGAGGACGAAGAGCACACCGCCTTCATAACTGACCGCGGAACCTTTTGCTACAGGATGATGCCATTTGGCCTCAAGAACACGGGGGCGACGTACCAGCACCTGGTCAGTAGAATCTTCAAAGACCAGATCGGCCGCAACATGCAGGTATACGTGGACGACATGCTGGTAATGAGCAAACCCGAGTCGAATCACGTGGCAGACTTGGCGGAGACGTTCGGCAACCTCCGACGCCATCAAATGAAGCTGAACCCGGCGAAGTGCGCCTTCGGCATCTCCGCCGGGAAGTTCCTAGGGTTTATGGTGACCCAAAGAGGAATCGAGGCCAACCCGGAGAAGGTCCAGGCCATCCTGGATATGGAGCAGCCAGCCTCCAAGAAGCAAGTGCAGCAACTAACCGGCCGAGTTGCGGCCCTTAGTTGTTTTATCTCCATGTCGGCGGACCGCTGCCGTCCCTTCTTCAAGGTGCTGAGGAAGATGAATGACTTTGCTTGGATCGAGGAATGCCAGCAGGCCTTCGAGGAGCTGAAGAAGATGCTTGCATCGCCACCATTGCTATCCAGGCCCGAGGAGGGAGAGGAGCTTACCCTCTACCTGGCGGTTACCCCGGAAGCCGTCAGCTCGGTCTTGGTCCGAACCGACGACCAGGGGCTCCAGCGGCCGGTGTACTATACCAGCAAACTCCTCCGTGACGCGGAGCTCAGGTATTCCCGGCCCGAGAAACTCGTTTTTGCGCTAATAGTGTCTGCCCAGCGTCTCAGGCCTTCTTTTCAAGCGCACCCCATCACTGTCCTGACGGATCAACCGCTGAAAGCAGTGCTCAGCCGACCCGATACCTCGGGGCGATTGGCAAAGTGGGCACTGAAGCTCAGCGAGTTCGACATTACGTACAGACTGAGGTCGGCCATGAAGGCACAGGTGCTGGCCGACTTCTTGGTCGAATGTGCGGGCTTGGGCAAGGAGCCCGAGGAAGGCCCCTCAGGTCGGTCGATGGAGATAGGCACCGACGAGCCCAGAGAGGATGCCTGGATCCTCCATGTAGACGGAGCCTCAAACTCCGGCGAGAGCGGGGCTGGGCTCATCCTCGCCAACAGCAACGGGGTCGTCGCCGAATGCGCACTCCGTGTCCAATTCCCCGCGACAAATAACCAGGCGGAGTACGAGGCGCTTCTTGCCGGACTGAGAGTCTCCCGCGAGCTGGGCGTAACCAGCCTCAAGGCTTTCACTGATTCCCAGCTCGTGGCGGGGCAGGTATCCGGGGAGTACGTCGCGCATGACCCCCAAATGGCAAGATACTTGGAGCTCGTCAAAGAGGGCGCGTCCAGATTCCGACGCTTCAACATCTTCCATATCCCCCGCGGGGAGAACGCCCGCGCGGATGCTCTCTCCCGACTGGCGACCCTGCCGGACACGATGCTGGGATGTGCCTATGTGGAGCGCCTTGAGGTCCCAAGCCTCGAAGCAACGGTGAAGGTCCACCAGGTCGACCATGGACCCAGCTGGATAGACAAGTACGCCGCATACATCACCAATGGCACCTTGCCGGAGGACCGCGAGGCGGCTCGCCTCATCAGGAAGAAGGCCGTGCAGTTCGTCCTGATGGACGGGCAGTTGTATCGAAGATCCTACTCCTATCCCCTCCTCAAGTGCGTAGGGCCCACGGAAGCCAAGCTTGTGCTCCAGGAGATCCACGAGGGCATCTGCGGGAACCACGTGGGGGGCAGGGCATTGGCATACAAGGCCCTCCATCAGGGCTACTTTTGGGAGACGATGAAGGAAGACGCCGCCGACTTCGTGAAGAAATGCGACCGGTGCCAGCGTCACGCCACGGTGCAGCGACAGCCCTCCAACCCGATCTCCCAGCTCTCAGCCCCCTGGCCGTTCGCCCAGTGGGGGATGGACCTCCTGGGCCCATTCCCGCCGGCGTCTGGCCAGCGGAAGTTCTTGATAGTGGCCATCGACTACTTCACGAAGTGGGTCGAGGCCGAACCCTTGGCAAGGATTGCCGAAGCGAACGTCGCCAAGTTCTTTTGGAAGTCCATCGTCTGCCGCTTCGGCCTCCCCCACACCGTGGTCACCGACAACGGGCGCCAGTTCGACTGCCGGGAGTTCGAAGAATTCTGCAGCGACCTCGGCATCAAGCATCGCTTCACCTCGGTGGCGCATCCTCAGACCAATGGGGAGGCCGAGGTCACGAACAGGATCATTCTTCAGGGCCTCCGCACGCAGCTGGACCAGGCCAAGGGCAGGTGGGCCGACGAGCTTCCCAGCGTCCTCTGGGCATACCACACCACCCCGAGGACGGCTACCGATGAAACCCCGTTCAACCTCGTCTTCGGAGTCGAGGCAGTAATCCCGATCGAGCTCAGCCTACCCACACTGCGTGTGGAGCAATACGACGAGACAGAAAACCCAGCCAGGATGATGCTCAACCTTGACCTTCTCGAGGAAACGAGGGACAAAGCCCGAATTCGAATGGCGGCGTACAGGTAACGCGTGGCCAGGTATTACAACTCCCGTGTGCGGCCGAAGGTTTTCCGTCCCGGAGACTTGGTCCTCCGGCGCGCTGAAGCCTCCCAGCCACAGGAATACTGCAAGTTATCGCCCAACTGGGAAGGCCCATATCGGGTGGCAGAAGCCCTCCCTCATGGAGCATATTACTTGGAGGAATTGGGAGGTGCCAGGTTCCCCCGGATGTGGAACTCCTCGAACCTAAGGATGTACTATCAGTAATGTAAGGTTCCCTGTTTCTGCAACAAGGTTCCCCCACTTCAAACACTCTTTTCTCGCTTCGACAAGAAAGCCTGCGGCATCGAGCTTAGTCCGGAGATCCTGGGCTTCGGTCTGGAAGGTGGCGCCGAACCCAGTTCGCCCATGCAAGCCCGGAGAACAGCTCAGTAAGCCGCGCAAGGCTTGAGAAAGCCTACGGCGTCGAGCTCAGTCCGGAGATCCTGGGCTTCGGCCTGGAAGGTGGCGCCGAACCCAGTTCGCCCATGCAAGCCCGGAGAACAGCTCAGTAAGCCGCGCAAGGCTTGAGAAAGCCTGCGGCGTCGAGCTCAGTCCGGAGATCCTGGGCTTCGGCCTGGAAGGTAGCGCCGAACCCAGTTCGCCCACGCAAGCCCGGAGAATAGCTCAGTAAGCTGCGCAAGGCTTGAGAAAGCCTGCAGCGTCGAGCTCAGTCCGGAGATCCTGGGCTTCGGCCTGGAAGGTGGCGCCGAACCCAGTTCACCCACGCAAGCCCGGAGAACAGCTCAGTAAGCCGCGCAAGGCTTGAGAAAGCCTGCGGCGTCGAGCTCAGTCCGGAGATCCTAGGCTTCGGCCTGGAAGGTGGCGCCGAACCCAGTTCGCCCACGCAAGCCCGGAGAACAGCTCGGCAAGCCACGCAAGGCTCGAGAAAGCCTGCGGCATCGAGCTCAGTCCGGGGATCCTGGGCTTCGGCCTGGAAGACGGTGCAGAAACCGTGTCGCCTGCGCAAGTATGAAGGCGGCCCCAAAGACAGGCCCGCTTAAGGCCTACTCTGCCGCCATGCGATCCGGGAGGCCCCAACCTTCGATTTGAGCAATGGAAGGACCAGGCCTGCAACTGTTTCAAGTGTTCCATACCAACATCTCAGAAAGAAAGAAGAAGAAAAGTGAGGTAAGATGAACACGAAGTTTTGTCAAACTGAAACTTTCATTGATGTAAAGGATCAGTACAAGCTGGGAGTCCCGACAGGCCGGGAGTTCCCAAAAAAAAAAAAAAAAAAAAAAAAAAGGAAAAAGACAACAGGGAGAAGGCGCTGGGTTCACTGTGGTGCCAGGTCGGAGCCCTCTGCCGGGGGCGCGGGTGCTGCATCCTCGACTTCTACGGCGGCTGGCTCTCGAGGCTGCTCCGGAGCCGCAGCTTCACTGGTCGACGGCGCCGCAGGAGTTGCTTCGGCTGCGCTGGAGGCCCTGCTCTCGCCTCCTGGCCTCCTACCTCCGATCGCCACCCCGCTCAGATCCAGCTCGGGGAAGAGGGCCCCCACCTTCTCCCGGCACATTCGGAACCCCTTCAAGAAGGAGTCCACGGTGGCCTCCCGGACCTCCGACGTGTACTCGTCGGAAGCCCGGAATTTCGGGATGGCCTCCTGCGCCTCCCGTTTTGCGGCCTCCAGGAGCCCGTTGACGTACGCGCTCCGGTCTTTCGCCGCGGTTGCGTCCCGCCGGGCCTCCTCCAACTGGCACTCCAGCCACTGGGAGTGGGCCTGCAGGCGGGCCTTCTCCGCCACCTCCTCCTCCGAGCGGCGCTGGTTGGAGGTCCGCTCCTCCGACAGGGAAGCCTCCAGCTCTTTGTTCCGCCCCTCGGAACGCGCCAGGTCGGACTGGAGGGTCTGGTTATTGGCTCGCAGCTCGGCCCCCTTCTCCATCAGGTCCTTGACATCGGCCGCGAGCTTGCGGAGCTTCAGCTCCTTCTCGAAGTCCCTTTTGGCGTTCCCTACGAGGAAGTCCCTCAGCAGGAGAACGTCGTTCCCGATCTGCACTAACAAGAGCAAATTATGTCAGGATGAAAAGAGTTAGGTTTTGAAAGGAAAAGAAGGGAAGAAGCTCGGACTTACCGTGAAGAGCTGCGGGAGGATCCCGAGCAGCGCATCAGCGTAATCCCGGCCGCCCCGAGCTCGGCGATCCCGGGCGGTGGAGGCGTACTCCATGATCTTCTCCGCGAGCCCTTTGTCGCGGATGACCGAGTCCCGCTAGGTGATCACCGGTGCCGGGGGCGTCAGGCCGGCTCCTGCGGTGGCCGCCCCATCAGCTGGGGCCGCGGTCGACGGGCCGGCGGCGGCCACGGGCTGCACTGTCGAGGTGGCAGCGACGATGGACCCGGTGCTGGGCGGAGCAGCGGGCGGAGGAGCCCTCTCGGCGGCGGCGCCACCAGGTCGCGCGGTCGAGGCATCAGCGGCCCCGCCCCGAGGCAACCTGGGCGGGGGAACGACAGCAACCGGGCTGGGAACGGTCGCCGTCACGACCTCCCGGCTCGCCTCTGTACGAGCCCTCTTCACCTGGAGGCCTTTGGGATGACCGCCTCCACAACTGAAAATCCTTGCTTGTATCCTTGGCGCCAGCGGGGTGGTAGAGGAACTCCGAGCCGAGCTCGACCTCGGCAAGGGCGGTTTGCCTTAGACAGTCGTCGGGCGGTGTAGTCTTGCCGATCCTGGCCTTGAAGACGTGGCACCGACTCGGCCTGGGAAACTTCCACGTGGCTCGATCGCATTCGGCGGTACCTGAGCCTGGCCACGTCACTGTCACGGATACAAGCAAGGATTTTCAGCTGTGGAGGCGGTCATCCCAAAGGCCTCCAGGTGATCTTGGAGCGCCCCCCTTTAGGGCGAAACCACGTGGAGAGACTTTCCGCATCGGGGATTTGGCCGTGAAAGGATCCTGCATGAGGTAGTCAGCAGGTGGAGCTCTTTCCGGTGAGAGGAGGCACGGTCATGGCTTGGGCTTGCAGAGAAGTGCACATAAGGGAGATATCACGTGGATGGCTTGGTGCCGTGGGATGTTCCATGAGACTTTGGAGAGGAGAACCTGCATTGAGGTATTATCCACAGGTGGAGTTTCTTCTCGGGGTTGTGAGAGGAGGCTCATGTCCCGGTTCTTGTTTTGTAACAACGTTCTTCTCCAAAAAAATACAATTGCTCTTTTTCTCCTATATCTTTTCTCTATATCTCCTTTGTTGCATGATATTGAATCCAAGAACAGGTTGTTACTGATTTTTGAATCAAGAAGGTTGGTTCTTGATTTTTTCTTTATTATTTTTACTGCATAGATGCTGATCCGGATCTTTCAATAAGCAGGATCAGTATCTAAGAATTCTCAACAAGTTGGGGGTTTGATTTTGTTGAGACAAGATGGAAAAAAAAAAAAAAAACAAGTGTGATATCATGAGACATTTATTGGTTATTCATAACAAAATTGGGGTGCCTTAATGTTTGCCCCCATTGCATTGTACAGAGGTTGGTATTCTGGTCTCCAGCAATCCAGATGTAAGACCTTTATGTGACAGAACTTATGACGTGAAAAAACCTAAGATCCTTAATTTCTGAAATGACCGAACCTGGCTACAAGATTTTTACCTAGTCCACAGAGGGATCCGCATGCTGGATTGTGAAATATTTGTCTTGGGAGAAGTGAAATTGATAGCTGAGCAGTCCCAGAGAATCTAAACATGGAAGCAGAGGTATGGATGCCTTCCTGCATACCAGAAAGGGGTACAGGTAGTTTAAATGAGGTCTGCTCTACAGCTCTTCTTATGCTGTTTGTCAGTGACTATAAAACTCTATAAAGGTCCATGTTCTGCTCTGCAAATTTAATGTCAACTTTTATGTTTGTTTGTTGGTTGATACGATTTCCAGTGAATCTCTCGAGTTCCTGGCTTCAGAGTTAAGAGCATCTCACTGGGTAGACATACCATGACTGAAAACGGATATAAGAAATCCAATTGTGGATTTTATTTGAAAAAGGTTTAAAAAAAAAAACCCAATTTTATTGCAAGTCAAGGTTTAACATGGTTAACCAAACACATATTTGATTTTAAAAATACCCGAACTCATGTCATACAACAAATTTAGCCTGATCACTATGCATGCTAACAAGCCACTTCATGCCAATAGCTTAAACTACTACAACATGAGCTTACTCTATTACAATACGAGTCAAATCAGGTTTGATATAGCATCTTGAGATCGCTACATTTTCTTTGCAATCATAGTATTTGCTCCAGATCTTTTGATCGAATCTTCTCTTTCCTTCGCAATTCGTGAATAGAAATGGAGTGATCCATTGCTTTCAGGATAAAAGATTATTGTTTATCTAAGTTCGATCATGCAACGTTTGCTTTAAATTAGTGTTTCAGGACACGGAAAAATAGGCCAGTTATTATATCTCTCCGAGGTTGCTTTTGAATCCTATCCCACCTTTTTTTTTTTTTTTTTTTTTTTCCTCCGCAGATTTTAATCGCCTAAAACCAATTACTGCCTCCATCTAAGCTTCTTCATTATTCCTCCCTGTCATCAACATGCACCTACGTACGTCCATTGTTTGGGCTTATCTACCAAAAGTCACCAAAGCTTGCAACCATAAGCTTTTACAAGGCTTTCGATGCCTTTCATGAGCTCCATGGGAATACCCAAAAATACCTGTCCATTGTACAAAAGCCAACCCTATCCATTTGACAAAAAAACAAATGGATAGGGTTGCTTTTGCACAAAGGACAGCTATTTTTGGGGTATTCCCATGGAGCTTATAACCCTACGATCCATTTTATATATTGAGCTCCCTGGCTCTCTTCCTCCATCTGGAGCATGATGGCCACATGCTACAAAACCTTTTTTTTATAAAAATAAATAAATAAATAAAAAGCATTCTCTTCTCGCTCTCGCTTCTTTTGCCGGTGGGCGTTTTTAAAAAAGAGCGGGTCGGTGCTAGTTTCCCTTGGGAAGGCAACCCTCCACAGCCAAAACGGTAGGGTTTGGGATGAGAACGCACCTCAATGGGTCCAAGAACTCAAATCACCCGGCTGGTAGAATGGACCACTGGGTGCGCGCAGGCAGGGACCAGAAGAGTCGTTTTGGTTCTCCGGGCTCAGCTTTCTCATTTTAAAATGAAAACAAAAAGCATCAGGCTTAGCCTTGGTCAGGCTTGGCAGTGGAGGAAGCGTTAGGTAATGCTTGGCTTTGGCAACACCTGCCATTGGAACAGCTACTCGAGCAGGTTCGATCCGGTCTCCGTGATATCATCTGTGATTTTATATTTATCAGCTAATAAAAATAAAAGATGAATAACTGGAATACCCTTTCAAGTTTAACTCAAAATCTCATTTATATTCCATAAACTTCAAAACAATATCAAATTGGTCCTTCAACTTATCGAAATATTCTAAAATGGTCCCGATGGTCACTTTAAGTGCTGATGGCGTTAGCTTACCATTGCAATGAACGAAAATGCCCCACTATCATAGGATGGTTTGAAATGGGTTTTAACTAGCCCCTCCCAATTCCAAGGATTATTCTGTTTGGCTCCCTTACTTATACCATCCTCTTGTTGACGATTTTTGAGCAATCATTGATCGTTCCACCCAATGTTTGTCTCTTGCAATCCCTCCATTGTTATGCTAAACCATTGCCAATATCCAAAGAGCACAACTACTCTCCATGAAATGTCTCCTTCTCTTTAGCCGGTAATACTTCTTTTCTCCGATTCTTTGTTGATTAGTTACGATTTAGTGTGATAATATTTATTTACTAGCATAACTTCAATCAAGACATAAAAAATATTTAATTTAGAGATGAAATTTAGATTCTTTTCATGCTAGAAAGTTGGACATGATATCCAATTTTTAAAGTTCGATCGCTGCATGTATTGTGGTCTCATTTGTGTTGCCTTTACTCCAATTATTCGATAGCCAAATAATAGAGATTTCGGCTCTATGTATGTTGTGGTCCCATTTATATTGCGATCCTCTTATAAGTGTGTTTTTGGAACATGTGATCCTTTATTGTGGTTCCACTATGAATTTTTCATTTTCTTTTTCAATGCATAGTTGAGGCATCGAAAATAATGCAAACATGTTATGTTTCAATTTTTTATGTGTAGACTAATATTTCAAGCTTTTTAAAATATATAGTGAAAGCATTTTAAAAAGTCTCTAAGCCACTCCTATCGATGCTAAGTCCGGTATGAAAATATATTTAAAAAGTCTGTTTCAATTTTTTATGTGTAGACTAATATTTCATGTATAGCTTGTTTCTTATTTCAGGGATGGATAATGATTTTTTCATTATACATATCTACAATGATGGATACTTCAAGTATCATTGTTACGATTATTATAATGTCGGGTTTGTAAGATATTTCAATAATTGTGATCCATAGAGGTTTAGTATTACGAAGTTAAAAGATATGCTCTGTCAGTTAGGGTACACGAATTGTACCTACTTTTATTATCTCATGCTAGGTCACACATTTAAAAATGGAATAAAAGAATTAAGATCCAAGGAAGATATTCTATAGATGCTAGCATGTATGAGAGGGACTGGTGTAGTCCAAGTATATGTAGAGCACCACAGGATGAAGCAACTCTTGCTACTACTTAGGGAGCTACTGCAACTCACGAAGCAGAGATGTCATCAGTTACTATATCGATGACTCTACAAAAATGTAGTGAGGGTCAAGTAGTAGGTACCAAGGAAGCAACTGCCTCCATGTCAAAAATCAGGATCAAAAGAGTGGCTATAAAAAGGGTTGGTGGAAGAAGACCCCTAATATTTGAAAAGTATAAAGTTGATGAGAAATAGAAAGGAATTGCAGCTATTTAGGAAAAAAATAGAAGATAGGAGGTGCTCCTACTTCAAAGCCTATACTTGGCACTTCCAACAGCACTAATGCATCATTTAGTTAGCTAAGTGAGTCGTACGATGATAATGGTCTTTTGAATGAGTATGTAGATAGATATGTTATTGATGAGAAGGTAAGATCTTGCACACATAAAAGTACTGAATTTTTTGGATAGGAGCAACATATTGGGATGGAAGCATAAAGTAATGATAGCTCTCATCTCCACAACTTGGATAGAAATAGTAATTTTGATGCTACGATTTTGGGTCCACACCATCTTGAATTTAATAAATATGCAGATATGAAATAGACCATCAAACTTTTTGTTGAATGAGGTTTAGCAATGTCTCACAATTTAGAAAAGTACTATGGCTTTATAGAATACATGAGGGCTTTGATTTTGTATATAAGAGGAATAAGACAAGTCAAATTACTACTATATGCAAGTAGAGTTGTGGTCAGAGAATTCATGCTTTATTGATACAAAGGGAGAATACCTGTCAGATCAAGACATTTTAGTCAGTGCATAGTTGTGGAAGGTAGTTTCAAAATTATAATATAACATCTAAGTTTCTAGCTAAGAAGTACTTTGATGAAATTTGATCAAATATAAAATAGAGTGTTAAGGGCTTCAGAGAGCATGCAAGGAGGGATATGAATGTTTCTATTTCGAGGTCACAGTATTACAGGACTAAGAGTAAAGCACTAGAAATGGTGTAGAGGAGCCATAAGGAGTAGTATGCCTACCTATGGGAGTATTGCCAGATTATTAAGGAGACTACTTTTTGGAGCACAATGTTGATGGATGCCAAGAGGCCAAATGAAATCGATTAGCCCATCTTCTGGAGATTGTATTATTATCTTGTAGCATGTAAACATGGCTTTGTCAATGACTACAAACGTATGATTGGATCAGGTGAATGCCACTTGAAAGGCTCATTTGGGGGTCAACTATGATCCTAGCTATTGTAGAAAAAGATGGTAATGAAAATATATTTCCTATCACTTGGGCCGTGGTTGAGGTAGAGATAAAAAATAATTGGAGCTAGTTTTTAATATGTTTATTGGGAGACATTGGACCCTTAGAGGAGCATGGTTGAAAGATATATGTACAGTTTCAAGAAGAAAGTGAAAAAGAAGGTCATAGTCAAAGGTTCTATTATGGAGACTTACATAATAGAAGAAATATTAAATTTCTGGTGATATTATTTTAATTCCATTATGTAGACAAAGCTGATTTAAGTTAAACTCTTCAATATTTGCTAATGGTTTGATATTGTCTATCCTACTCATGAATTTGGATATGAAATTTATCGTGTTTTAACTGATACTGAACTTCGATAGGTGGAGACATATGTTTTGCTAAACTGAGAGGAGGTCGACCTGTATATTGAATAAGTATTCATTATAATCCTAACTCTTAAATCAATTATTACAGTATACTTATCTTATGTAGTATACTTATCTTAGCTTTTTAGGTTAACCCGTCTATTGAATAACTACTGATTATAATCTTAACTCTTAAATTATTTATTACAGTATACTTATCTTATGCATGTTTAGGCAATATGATGGGATGTTGAGATAGAACAAATTAAAAATAAGTGAGTAAGAAATTTCAACATGTCACTCATCACATAACTTTATAGATTGGTTTCCCCAATTGGTAAGTATCTATTATCATTTCATATATATTAATTTTTTAAAATTTATTATTTTTATGATAGCAGATAATATAAGAGGACGAATTCATACCTAAAAAGCTAAGACCATTAGGTTATGAGCAAACAAAACATATGATATGTTATAATAGCTATAATACAAATAGTTTTAAATTTACATCCATGAATATGAATATCATAAGAGCACAATGAACGGTGGTGTGAATATAAAGGGTAACTGGTAGAAAGAGATGGAGAGTGACTACCATAGAATCCTCGAAGAAGTGATCAAATAAACCTACATTGGATATAATAGTATCATTCTATTTAAGTGCCAATTGTTTGATAATAACAATAGTATAAAAGTCGATACACAATACCAGCTTATTAAAATTTAATATAAATCAAAAGCATATGTCAACGAGCCATTTATGATAGCTCAACAAGCTACTCAAATATATTACTCCTTTTCCATTTAAAGAGAGAGGAATGAAAGATTGATGGATTGTATATAACATTAAGTCTCAAGCCATTCATTACATTCTCGAAGAAGAAGAAGAGTCCCAGTTACTAGAATGCTTTCAAGAGAATGAAACATTAGGAGTTCAAAAGTCTTTAACATATACAAAGTTGGATGCTCCAGGAATTCTCGTTCATGATAACCAAAATAAGGAGGTAGATCATATCGAGTTTGTTATAAAAGACAATCTTATCCTGCAAGGGGAAGAAGAAGAACAAGATGAAGAAATGGAAGAGGTGAAAAAAGATAAAGAAATGAAAAAAGAGAGAATCAGAAGAAGAATTTGAAGGGTATTAAATATCTGAAAAAGCCAACGACTAGTGCTAAGTATATAATCCTTAAATCATTTTAAATACTTGTCTTAATTATTTTAAATCTTCATTGCCATTCATAATTAATTTGGTTAATCTATTTATTTTAATTTTCAAAGATTATACATTATATCTACTAGAGGCCAGAGTCATGCTAGTCGAGGAGAGAGCTTTAAAGGACAGAACTCTCAAGAAAAGAGCAATCGTGCTGCCAGCTTTCATGGTTTTATGCCACTTACACTACACAATAAACTCTAAAATTTTAAATATCTATTTTTATATTATTTTATACTTTATTATCTAATATAACATTATTTATATTAGATATTTTACAATCAGGTTCAGAGGATGCAGAGTCACCAGTGATCCCATAGTCATATACAGCACCGACCCACTCTCAGACAATGCCATGGTCAAGGACCTGCTCGGCTCGTGGAACCTTCGACTCGACCGGAGGATAAAGAGCTCATCTATATTTAGAGCCACTCGAAAGTTCTATATCTTCATATTAATATGTTTAAAACTTAATCATTTTAGAGTTAACACTTATTATTGAATTTTAATTTTGCAATACATTCAAAGAGCCTAGAGTGTCTCGAGTGGTTATCGGGATCATTCACCGATTGATGTCAAAATTGATGAATGAGTTCTCTAGTTGACCATCAAGGACTCATGAGGCAGTATGGAAGATGTTCCTGGTAAGTCAAATGTATTTAATTTTTAAATTTATAAAATATTTATATTTTATTTATTTGATGCAAGCTTACTTATACTTGCAGGAGTGCTATCGATTCGAGACTTCTCAAGATGAGGAAGTTGGCCATTTGATCTTCGAGAAGGTGGAAACATGTAGACTCTAGGATGAGCTGTATAGTTTTAGGTAGGTCACCATTTTGCACTCCAGTTCTAAGTCACCATCGGACTATAAGTCTTTTAGGGATCACTGGGTGTGGGTGGATGTATTCGAAGTCCTCTGCGACTAGTAGAGCATTAAGGAGTACTTCGAAGTGGTAGAGAGCATGACAAAATTGTACCACTAATAGGATCTGGTTAAGCACATTGGTAGCTCTGTTGACATGCATGCAATGGCAGATAGATTTGTAAGAATCTATGCTTATATTAATTTTATATTAAATTGATCATATATATTTTAATTTATTTATTTTTGTTATTTATTTATTATAGACACGATAGCTGGATCATGTACCAGGATATCTATAGCTATAGGAGGCCACACATTAGTCTAGGAGACTAGTGATTACTTAGATCCGAGATCTCGATATATCATGGTAACAATTTAAAATATTAAGTATTAAGTTTTATATATACTGATATGTATATTGGGCTAATTAATTTGTAAATTGTATAGGCTGATTATACGAAGTATATCGTATCATGACACCATGAGGATCCATTCTCTCGGGCCCCTCTTGACCTTGAGGGATGGCTTAGGACCACCAGAGGGGTGAGTAAGAACCAAGTCATAGGATTTGGATATAGCTTTAACATTTTGGTAGCTCACTGATCTTCGACATCCTCATCTTAGGCCTTAACGACTCGGACATGGGATGATGTAGTGTCGAGGATGTCGTGACTCGTCTTTTTGTCTAGCATTCTTAGAGCTTCCAGGTGCCATTCGCGATAAGATTATCAAGATTATCTAGGTTTTGTATTTGTGCAATCATATAGCTTCATTGTCATGGCCATCACAACAGGTAAGTCTATTAATAAATTAATATACTTGTTTTAAATTTTTATACTTAGATGCTTTATATATTTAAGCTTGAGTTAGGGAAGGAGACCTATGAAATAAAATTTAATTTAATTATCCAATCGATGGACCAGGAATGTCTGTAGCTCCGTATCATTGAATGGAATGTGTAGGAATAATTAATTTAAGAATCAAAGAAGTATATCAAAATATAAATCTCAGTATCGACATATACGCTTTCGTATCAAAATTTATTAATAATATTTTAGTTTTCTTCGTTACAAGATGCTAGGATATTTGGATCTCATCCACCAGCTATTGAAGAGGATGTGTAGGAGTAGAAGGTGGAGAACGATGACGAAGAGGATCTTATATGATTTTTTTATTTTTAACATTATGTATTTAATTTTGATACTTATAAAACAATATTAATTTATAAAATTATATAATTTAATATAATTTATTTTTTATTTTTTATTATATTATTGATTGTTAATTTACTTAAAACTAGTTCTAGGAAATATAATTACATGTTATTATAATTAAACAAGTTTTAAAAACATTTTTTTATAAAAAATATAAAAAGTATTACTGACGGTATTAGCGATAGCTCACTGCTGTCGGTAATAAGTATTAGCAATGACAGGTTTGGTAGCTAATTTTTTTTCTTTAATTTTTAAATTTAATAAAAAAACTAAAAAAGATTATTAGCAATGATAGAGCCGTCGCTAATACTATCCCTAATAGGTATTATTAGTGATGGCTTAGTGACAAGAATAGCGACAACCTAATAGTGATGGCTTGCCGTTGCTAATGCTGCCGATAGATTAATAGCGATGGCTTGCAATCTCGAGTAACATTTTTTATTGTAGGTAGTATTTGGATACAAAAAAATTATTCCTAGAATAGGAATACCAATTCTCAGAAAATAGCTATTCATCCTTGTTATTCCAGATTTATGTTTGATTGGAAATCTAGAATAACAACTTTATTCCAGTACAATTAATGCTATAGGGTCACATAGAAAGAAAATGACCTGGAATAAGCTATTCCACTAAGGGTTGACCATAATAGCTTATTCTGGATGGCACACCTCAATTTTTGTAGCTATTTAGAAGAATAAGTGGGAATAGAGGCTTATTCTGGGTGGAATTAAGGGAACCAAACACCACCATGGAGTATAGGCCAGCTTGGATTTCCTACACCGTGTGCAGTGTACAAAGAATTTTACTAAATGGATGATCAAATTTAGGCTTAGCTTAAGGCTATGTCACAGGTGTACAAGCTTAGGACCTGGTCGATAGTTATCACCATGGCTAGAACTCCTTATTTCTTATGCTTTGCAAACTAGGTTAGGCCCATGATGTATGCTTAGAGGATCTTGTGCTTGGACCTATGTGATGTGCCACTCCGATAGAGTTGTCAACGGGTCGAATTTGGATCAAAATCTAAATATCTAGATCTGGACTCGACCATAGTTACTAGATTCAGACCAGGACCCGAATACTTAATAGGTCTAATGTTGAAGTACCAGAAGATTCCAAGTATCCAAACCCGGACTCGGACCTAGGACTTGAAGTGTAGCAGAATGCAAGGAGGGTAAGGGTTAGTGAAAAATATATCTTGAGCATCGTAGCTCGCTACCACACTATGCTACTCTGGCCAATATGCCATCGGGACATGCATGGTCATAGCTAGATCTACCTCTGGATCTTCGCTGGCATTGTCTTCTTGTCTTCGATCTACCTCCAATCCTCCTTTTCGAGATCAAGCCTAGGTAGGACCTCCACTAGTGGTCAGACGGGGATGGAGTTTAGGGCATCGATGAACCACTGGTGTCGGGCTTGGGGTCAAGGAGGGTGGCAGAAGGGGATCGGGGGTTGAGGGGAAAGAGGAAGACATAGAGGCGGGTGGTGGGCTTGGCGGTGGATAGTGGAGGTAGTCGTACTTGAGCATCATGTAGTCGAGGTCCTTATTATTAGTGATGGAGATGATGGCGTTGAAGTCCTCGAGCATCACAGGTCGACAGGGAACAACGTCGATGGCTAGCAAGGGTCAAATCTGAGGAAGGCAACGACAAGGGACGATGTATGGATAGCGGGGCTTGGATCCATGGAAGGCAAAGGTGAGGGATGCATCGGGACAGCGGTGACCACCAGGGAAGAGAAGGTTGGAGGGGCGGATGGGGAAGAGATGGTTCGCTGGTGGGTGGAGAGAAGGGGGGCCATCAAAGTAAAGAGGGGATGGAGAGGAATTAAGGCCAGCTTGAGCAATTCTTTTCTTTAAACAACCTACGTTGATTTTGAACCATTAAATTAAAAGATCTAATGATCCACAATAGTTTATATATATATATATATATATATAATATTGTATTATCTATTAGGGTCTCGGGTCTGGATATTAAATATCCAAATCCAAATCATTTAGTGAAATGGGTCCGGGTCGGAGTAAACCGGTCTAATCTTAGTACCAGACCTAGACCTGTTGGATAAATACCCACTTGTCTCGGGTCTGGACCCGCCTGTTGATAGCTCTATACTCCGGGCCCTTCTCTTTTTCCCTTAATGGGCACAGCCTAGACCTAATGCCCTCTCTCTCTCTTCTTTCTTTCTTCTCTAATCAAGTGCCACCACCACTACACATCTAGGCCACCGCCGGTGCCTCTTGTCTCATAACCTTTCGATGACTATCTTGCCATTTCCTCCTCCCTCCTCTTCATTTCTTTATTGCTTTCTTCTCTCTTTCTCACCTGCACTAGCATTTGACCCCCTTTCTCATCTCTCTTGTGTAGGGTTTTGCATGGTGCTCCCAAGCCTTAGAGAGATTTAGGAGGCCATGGCAAGGATGCTGGAGGCAATCCCTGGAGCTTGGGGGCGTGTCCCAAGCAGATTTCTCGAGATGTTCCAGGAATGCTCTAAGTTTGAGTATTTTTTTATGTGACTTAGGGGGAATTTTTTTTAAGAGATTGTAACACAACCCAATCGGGTTATGGGACTGGGTTCAGGTTTGTTAAATTGGTTATGAGGTTAGCTAGTTGGTTGATTAGTTGGTTGATTGTAACCAATTAAGAAACCCAACCATGTGAGGTGTCCTAATCAGTTTGTTATTGACCCAAGACAAGTCCTAACCGCCCATGTAATTGTAACCACCAAGAAGTTGTGAGCCTATGTGATTGTAGTCCAACAAGATCAAGGAGTCCAAGATATCCAAGGAGACAGGAAGTTCACCGTCCCATGTGCTATAAATAAGAGGGATGGGGCGTGTGGTTTGAAGTGTCCAAGAGAGGCCGACCTTTTGGGGTCCGATCCGGTGTGGAGTCCATGAGGACTTCTCACTGTCCGGTCTTAGATCGTAAGGGCTTGAGGACGTCCCTTTGGGCATGGACCATAGAGAGCCTCCTGAGTTTCAAGGAGGCCATGGTGTTGGGCTACAGAAAGGTGCACATGAGAGAGATATCACGTGGAAAGCTTGGTACCGTGGGATGTTCCACGGGGCTTTGGAGAAGAAATGCACGTTGAGGTATTGTTCGTGCATGGCGTACGTAAATTCTTCGGGTGTGAGGCCTGCAAGAGAGAAGATGTGTGAGACAGCGAGAAGCTTCTGGATTTTCAGAAGGGCTATCGAGTGTTGTCTTGTTTGTTGTAATAAGGTTCTTCTCTAAAGGAATAAAGCAATATCTCTTTTTCTCCCACATCTCTTCTTCTTATCTGTCTGTAAATGTTGAATCCAAGAACAGGTTGTTGGGCTGTATTCTTTTACGTTGCTACCATGGTCTTCCATTGCATATAGGCACTGGTCTGGATCTCCCAATAAGTGGGATCAATGCCTGGGAATAATTTTTTCCAACAACTGGTATCAGAGCTTGGTTTAAGCCATTATTTGAGTGAAAGCGGAGTGGTTTCAGAGTTGCTGGTTTGAAGGTGGAGGATTCAAGGAGTGCATCGAGGCAGGTGGAGTTGTATGTGGGTATGGTATCCCGCATGGATGGAGAAAAGAAAAGTCCAGATTTTTCAAGTTTACCGGAGTACATCAGCAGAGACGATGCCAGAACAGCTCAAGGAGACAGAAAACAGTCTCAGGGAGCATTGGGGGTATCAGGCAGTCTAGAGTATCCCAGTATGGTGGCATTGGCCTAGGAACGGAGATTGGAGATGATGGAGATGGTAGTTCAAGGAGACCGGGGACAGGTCTCAGGGAGTGCCAAGGATATCATGTAGCCGGAAGACAGGCTGGGACATGATGGAGCAGCCAATAGAGATGGTTGATGGGTTCAGTCACTGGATTAGCAGAAGAGTTGGGATGAGCTCTTGGTTTTGAAGGAGACTGCAGGATGTAGTGTATCTAAAATGATCTCGGAGGGGTCCGCGTGATGCGGAGGGTCCGAGGAGACAGTGACAGTGTTCGAGGTGCAGCGGCAAGCTCAGCAGGGTAGCGTTGAGTGGCTGGCCTCGGGATTTCTTTCTATGACATCAGTGGGACTTTAGTCTCAGGTGGATCACCGGTGAGAGGTGGCTTCATGGGTGGAGCAGGATTCGACACGAGTTCATAGCAGAGGTGCAAGGATACTATCCATGTCCTAGCACGAGCACCAGGGGTACACTTAGCCAAGTGGAGCAGAGTGTACAGAGATTGGCGTGGCTCTGTGGAGATGGTATCAGGTAGAGCTCTAATTACAGCAAGTACCGGTTTAGGTTCGTTGTGTTCTCTCCAGGAAAGTCCAAGAAAATGTTTGATGCAGCTACCACACAGAAGGAAGGTTATAATCATGGTACAAGAATACAAGTAAGGATCTTCAGCTGTGGAGGCGGTCATCCCAAAAGCCTCCAAAGGCATGCAATAGCTGAAGGGTATTGGTAGAGGCAAGGAGGTCGGCACAAGAGGCTGTCAAGACACGCAGTTACAGCAGGGTTATGTAAGAGGACATTGCTAGGTTTGCCAAGGCTTGGGGCACCAAGGTGAAGATTGTAGAGTTTTATGTGGTGCTCCCAAGCCTTGGAAAGACTTGGGAGGCTATGGTAGGGATGCTGGAGGCAATCCCTAGAGCTTGGGGGCGTGTTCCAAGCGGATTCCTGGAGGTGTTCCAGGGATGCTCTAAGTTTGAGTGTTTTCTCATGTGACTTAAGGGGAGAATTTTTTTGAGAAATCGTAACATAACCCAATTGGGTTATGGGTTTGGATCCAGGTTTGTTAAATTAGTTAGGAGGTTAGCCAGTTTATTGGTTAGTTGATTGATTGTAACTAATTAGGAAATCCAATGATGTGAGGTGTCATAATCAGTTTGTTATTGGCCGAAGACAAGTCCTAACCGCCCATGTGATTGTAACCACCAAGAAATTGTGAGCCCATGTGATTGTAGTCTAATAAGATCAAGGAGTCCAAGACATCCAAGGAGACAGGAAGTTCACCGCCCCATGTGCTATAAATAAGAGGGATGGGGCGTGTGGTTTGGAGTGTCCAAGAGAGGCCGACCTTTTGGGGTCCGATTCGGTATGGAGTCCGTGAGAATTTCTCACGATCCTGGTCTTGGACCGTGAGGGCTTGAGGACGCCCCTTGGGGCGTGGACCGTGGAGAGCCTCCTGGGTTTCAAGAAGGCCATGGTATTGGGCTGCAGAGAGGCTCACGTGAGGGTGATATCACGTGGAGGGCTTGGTGCCATGGGATGTTCTACGGGACTTTGGAGAAGAGACGTACGTTGAGGTATTGTTTGTGCGTGGCGTACGTGAGTTCTTAGGAAGTGAGGCCTGCAAGAGAGAAGACATGCGAGACATCAGAAAGCTTCTGGGTTTTTAGAAGGGATGTCGAGTGTTATCTTATTTGTTGTAACAAGGTTCTTCTCCAAAACAAGTTCTAACCACCCATGTGATTGTAACCACCAAGAAGTTGTGAGCCCATGTGATTGTAGTCCAACAAGATCAAGGAATCCAAGACGTTCAAGGATACAGAAAGTTCACCGCCCCATGTGCTATAAATAAGAGGGATGAGACGTGCGGTTTGGAGTGTCCAAGAGAGGCTGACCTTTTAGGATCCGGTTCGATGTGGAGTCCATGAGGACTTCTTACTGTCCTAGTCTTGGACCACGAGGGCTTGAGGACGTCCCTTGGGGCGTGGATCGTGGAGAGCCTGCTGGGTTTCAAGGAGGCCATGGTATTGGGATGTAGAGAGGTGCACATGAGGGAGATATTACGTGGAGGGCTTGGTACCATGAGATGTTCCATGGGACTTTGGAGAAGGGACGTACGTTGAGGTATTGTCCGTGCGTGGCATATGTGGATTCTTGGGACGTGAGACCTGCAAGAGAGAAGACGTGCAAGACAGCGGGAAGCTTCTGGATTTTTAGAAAGGCTGTCAAGTGTTGTCTTGTTTGTTGTAACAAAGTTCTTCTCCAAAGGAATAAAGCAATCTCTCTTTTTCTTCCACATCTCTTCTTCTTATCTGTCTGTGAATGTTGAATCCAAGAACAGGTTGTTGGGCTGTATTCTTCCATGTTGCTTCCACGGTCTTTCATTGCATATAGGTGCTGGTCCGGATCTCCCAACAAGTGGGATCAGTACCTGAAAATAATTTTCCCCAACATCTTGATCAGCCCTCTCTCTCTCTTCTTTCTGCCATTTTCTACCAATTTATGCATAAACTTGGTGAGAAATCCTTCTCCATATTTCCCTTCCTCTTTATCGTGAATTTGTCCTTTCTAATCTAATCTTACTATGGAGAAGAGACCATGATATTCATTGAGTTGAGAGACCACAGTTTATAGCCGGATGCGTGATTGGGGTAATTTCCAACACCATTGCCAAGTAATGTATTTTGAGATATTGTATTTTGGAACTACTTTATTCTTTTTTGAAACAATATATATTTGAATATGTTTGAAGTACCTTTTTTTCCTTTTGGGTAAAGTGAGGTTTGAAATACTTCTTTAAATCTGCCTATTTGACAAATATTTGAAACATTTTAGATACTCGTGTGATTGAGGATGTGATAATTTTTTTGAGGAATCATTATAATTTGAAAAATTAAAGAAATGTTTTATGTAAAACTAGATTTGTGTATCAGTTGCTTGCTCTCCAATTGGTTATATTTTAGACCTTGCTAATAGGAATTATATGCAAGCACTTCGATCATTTTGGATTTTAATTATGTTGAACATACTTTATATGGGTTAAATGCAAGATATTAGGTTCACATGAATAATATGGCTGTAGTAACATAAATTAATGATATGTATAAAGTTAGCTTTGAAAATTAGTTTATAACTTACTTATTAGCATTACATGTGGAATACTGATTTAGAAAATAATTTATTAGTTATTAACAATATTTGTACAAGTGATATATATATATATATATATATTAGTTTGAAAATTGACTTATAAATTGTCCTTTGGAATTATATTTTGAATTAGGGGGTTACGGACTATGATTTGTATATTACTATTTGAAAATATTTGTATACAAAAAGCTCATAAATATGAAAACCCTATCTTTGTTAATGATATTTGTTGTTGCCAATTCACCTTTTGATGAGTTGTGGTGGCACTGGAGAATCTTTTGATCTTCTCCAGCGGAGTGGGATGCTGGCCTAGTGGTGTGCAAACGGTGACTTGCAAGAAGGTTTTCAGGCTAAGATTTCTAGCAGGGATACTTCGATACTTAAATCAGAAAGGGAGAATGAAAAGGACAATAGCAGCCGGAACTAAGAGCCCTAGTGATTTAATGAGTGCAAGTGTGGAGGTATCAAAAATATACCTAGTCGGATATCTTTCTTATCTATTTATAGCATTACACGGAGTAATGAAAGGCTACTAGGGAGGTAGCCTTTGATAGAAGTAATGGATTCTGACAAGTTGCTAAGATTTTGTCTCCTGGGGTCTCCTTCATTAGTATCTTTTTTGTTGGGACCGCTGATTCTGTTAAGATGTTGCCCCCCTCGAATTGGTCTGCCACGACCTTCTAGGCCACGATTATTGCTAGGACACGTGGGAAACCTGGGATAGCTGGAGGCAGTCGAGATCGATTACCGCTAGCCTTAAGTGTTGGAATGGCTTGCTTAAGAGAAATCCCGGTCGAGAGAGGTCCCGGTCGAGAGAGACCCGGTCAAGAGAGATGACTGACCGAGAAAGGGATCGGCCGAGAGAGCGACCCCGACTCCATAGGGCACCTGACCAAATTCGGGGCTTAATCAGGTTTGAGTGAGCATCTGGTAGAAACAAGGATCGGGCCTAACCGTGGAGGCCTCTCTGTGCAGGTGCTAGGAATGGTAGGCTATGAGGATCATTCTTTGTTGAGTCGATGTCGGGATCAATGACGAAAGTACTGCATGGTTGTTAGGTAGATGCCCCCATCTTAATCGGTGGTCCAATAAGCATCTTGGAGCCGAGTAGGTAGTTGCTATAATAGTATTAATTGATTTTATGCATCAATGATTGATAAACATTTTTTCTCATTGTGCATGCTAGATCCCTTTAGCTATGTTTTTTTTGTTATTTACGGGGTATTAGCTCACTCTTCTTCTTTGTCAATTTCACAGCCCGAGATTTTGGAGGTCACAGGTTGGACTGAAACGTGACTATGGAGCAATATCTTGTATTTAGCCGGACCTAATCTTGTCATTGTAGTTTTATCTTGACACCCTCTTTTTTTTTTCTTTTTCTTTTTCTTTTTTTGATAGAAAAAAAGGGTGAGGGGAGGGGGGCGAACTTTCCTGGTGTAGCTCCCCGCTCGGGCCCTAATCCGTTAGACCTTTGTTTGATTTGGGCCGCAAATCTTTCCACGTGCCTTCCCCACCAATTGGGTGAGTACGTCAGCCTAACCCCACTATGGGGCTAGAATTTCGGCCGCTCAGCCCCCCAGTCACGTGTCCCATAATTAATCTAGAATTTAATCGAATCATCCGTGGGATCATTCCTCGAACTCGTGACCAGTGGATTATACACAAGAGCTGAGCCGTGTCTTAACCAACCGCGCTACCACCGTAGTGGTTCTTGGCACCCTCTTTAACAATTATAGTTTTACATAACTTGTAGGTGTTGGAAGGGTTCAAGTTATTTTATAAATTTATCTATAGATTGCCCTAGCTGGTATTCATTTATAACGTTGTTATTTGTGGTTTTGGAATTGGCATATCGATAATTCAAACTATTTGAAGATAGAAACTTTGGAAACTTATTCCCTCTATGCTGGATTATTGTTAATTAGATTGGTTTATATTTATTATTTGACAGGTTATTGTTTCTCATGCCTGCATATAAAATAACAATATATGCCCCAAGACAATACTAAACCCCTTAAAACTACACTGAAGGCATTGAACAGTGAGTGCACTGAGGAGATACAGAATACTGTTCAAATTATCAGGCCATGGTCGCATTCAAGGGTGCACTCCGTCCAAGCATCAACAGTCCAACTTAATGGACTTCCCACGCACGGACAGATGGGCACCCGTCGATGGTGGTTAAATTTTTTTATTGACAGAGCGAAGAAACTTCACTACAATTTCAAAAACAATTCCCTGAGCATCCGGCAAGATCGCTGAGAAGGTGTTCAATTAATTCGGTCAGGAGTTCGACCGCGACCTGCTTCCGTTCCAACGACGTGTGGGCCCTACGAAGCCCGAAGCGTTGGAAGAAGTCAAAAAAATCTATTGCCGGATCACGGCCGCCCGAAGACCCAGTGGCCTTTGGGAGCCTCTTTCCCGGAATGCCCCTCTCTAACCTCTCTCTCTCAATGCCGTTTCCATGGTGCGCACCACCGCAGGATACGATGTATAGTGTGCACCATTTAACGGCCATACATGAGTATGATTACGTGCAGCCGTTCATCGTGTGATGAATGATGCATCGCCGTGCGGTGCATCGCGAGCACTGCATAGAATCCGCACCGCACTCCGTTCCCAAACTGATCATACTCTTTCTCGGAGAACTTATCGTTTCCTTTCCATCGTTTCTTATAGAATATTTCTCATTATCACCTAACTCATATACTTTGATGGTCAATTCAAGACTGTTATGCTCATTAAAATTGAAGGAAAAAAAAGGCCAGGGTGTCCAATATGTAATTGGATTTATCAAGACAACAATAGCTTTAATTTTAATTTTGTGCAAAAAGTGTACAAATTGCTAGCTGGGAAACAAAAGAAATGAACATATTGAATGATTCTTTGCTGTCAAAACATAAAAACAATAAGCTGACAACAATAAAATTGAGCAAAAAATGTCCAAGAGATTAACATATAAAGATTTCTAATGTATTCCTTTTCCTAATGGTATAGCTACAGATCAAAGACTACAATCTCCCTTCGTCTAGCGGTCTAGCCGTTGTGATTGTTGGTTCCTTTGCTTGGGCCGGAGGGAGGCACCTTCCCTCTGGGGAGGAGGTTCAGCAAGAGTGGCTTATACTTCTCCTCGAGCTCTGCTTTCGATGATGCCGAGCTCTTAGTGCTCACTGGCGAAGCCAAGTTGCATGGAGAAACATTTAAAGGATCGGACTCAAGTGGTGGAATATGGAGGATTTCTTTCGGGAGGGCGATGTTTAGGCCAGGCTCCATGGCCGGGATGTTGGCCGAGTGAAATCCATTTATAGGCCTCGAAGTCGAGAATTGTGGAGCAGCGAGGAGGATGAGAAGGAAGAGGACAGAAGGATGAACTCGGCTTAGGATTGGCATTAATATAGACTTGTTAATTTGTAGCTAGGCTTACGAAGGGAAGAGGAGAAGAAGGTTTTTTGCTCAAGACTAGAGAGAGAGAGAGAGAGAGAGAGAGGCGCAAAGAGGAGAGGATTAGGAGAGGAGGGTGTGTTGGAGGGAGCGATGAAGGGGATCAAGGGGGTTTTTATTAGCAAGAAGTGAAGACAAGCTTGCGATGTTTGAAACTTTTTCTTGGTAAATTACGACGTTTGAAACTTTCAATGCTCCGAGCGAGTACGAAAGGGAGGGAGTTGACCGTTCGCAGTTTGACTTTCACATGCCCTTCTAATGTTGGCATGACACGGCTTAGATTTTCGAAGCCAGTGAAACGATAATCGCGTAAAGGAATATTGAAAGCCGGTACACTCGAAAGTTGAAACAATAATATAGTGGAAGGGAAATCTTACTCGCCGAATTGAAAGGAAGAACCCAGATAATGGAATATGAACAGCTAGGAAAGTACGTGGCTAAGCGGTTTGTTTCCTTGGGTTTTCTACGAGTTAGTTGTGTTTCCTGGTATCATTTCTACGTCTTTCCGATGAAGTTCTGGACTAAATTAAGGACGGTGGAGACAGCTGGAGGTTATGGTTATTGGTTAGGTTATATGGGTAGGTGAAAAGCATACACGGGATTGATGTTTCGACTCTAGCATCATCAGCTGGACACTTTTTTCTTTCCAAAGGTCTGAAGGAAGATTTCATCGTATTCCAAATGGCATCAAATGCGTCAAGTTTCCGCGACTTTGGGCCACCGCAGTATATATCGTTAGGTGGTATCAGTACCTCGTCTTCAAGCAAAAGACCGGCCAATCGATCTCTTCTTAATTAACCTCCAAAGTTTTTTTTTTTTTTTTTGGTGAATATTATACAGCCTTCAATTAAGTCTCGTAGCATCCAAGAAGTTTACACTCATGTGAGATTGAACTTTTGACTTCCTACATGTCATGTCTTCCCTTAATTAATGAGAGAGGGTCTCTGCTGATGGTAGATGGGGAGAACGCGTTCCGGTGGGTTGCCAAGTAAAACGCGCTCTGGGAATTTTCTTGTTTATTTGTTTATGTTAATGGTTGGTTAGCCAGTTGAAGTGGACCGGGGAATTGGGATTCCATATGCGAACTTGATATCTAATTGAGGTGAAGTTGATGATGGGCTTCCATGTCTCCTCTTTAACTTCGGCCAGCAGCCGGCCCGCGTTGTGTGGTAATTACAGCGAGGCTGGAGTAATAACCAATTTTTTTTTTTTAAAAAATTTAGAAACAGGCATGAGAAGGCCGAATATATTAACGAAATGCAAATTCCAAGTTACAAGAAAAAGAAGGTCCTGGTGAGTAAAGATAAGATGTTACAATAGCAGGTAATAAGGAAAGCGTCAAAAAAAAATGTACAAAAATCTCAACTCTTGACAGATAACCAGTTAAATCCAAAAGATGTACATATTTCGAACTTGAAGTTGACCAAAATAGTCCAACAGAGAATAACCATTTGGCTTTGCCTCACCCTTTTTGCCGGTGGGAGGGCTTGAGCAGAAGAGAGCACGCAGCGTGGATAAACGCTGGCAATCACCGTCGACAGCTGTTTTGTGTGAATGGTACTCAAGAAACGCATAAATCACACCCAAATCTCTCTCTCTCTCTCTCGTACTTGGAGACTTTCTTGTGCGAGATTTCAATGCTATCTATGCAAAAAAGGTGACAGCTGCTGCGTAATGTTTTTATTATTATTCATAGTTATCTACAAGTAGTTGATGTGCAAGCTGGCAGAGATGGGAATGGTTAACCTTTTCCTCCATATAATAATTATTTCTCATTCTATAAAACATAGTGCTACCAATGTCTGGGATCTTAATCCCCCGGTTTTTTTAAGTAGATACTACCGTAGCACATATAAATACAATGCACAAAACATTTTAGTAGAAATACTGTACAATCTATGGATGGCCATATAGCTTCATTACAAGGAACCGTGTCATTAAAGTATTTTTAATCTATGCTAGCACTAATACATTAGATTCTGTCGGCACTCTCTAGCTAATAAAGTATGCTTGGACAAGAGAAGTACTTGGAATGGGTGGCTCAAGTTCTTCTGTTGCATCCCTTTCAAAAATTTTCAATCTTTAAAATGTGCTCCTTTCAGTCATCGTCGCTGGCGTTTATAAATGATAGAATCATTAATAAGCCTCAGTCGCAAGGTTTTGGAAAAAAAATGCTGGGAACTTATTTTCAAACAAGCATTAATAAACTCCAATCATGGCACTGTTACTGGACTCGAGTTTAGACATATACCGAAGTGTTTAGTCTTCGAATCATTGCTATCTGTGTATTGTACAACTATTACAATTGAGTAGGCTCCCTGTCATGTATAGAGCTATGCATCTTATTGTCTAGTTTCCTGGATACTGATTCTGCTTGTTGAAAGTTTCGGATCAGCATCTACGCAGCAGAAATAACCTATTCTTAGATTCAATATCATGCAATAAAGAAAATATAGAGAAAATATATATGTAGGAGAAAAAGAGATATTACTTTCATTAATCCTTTTGAGAAGAACTTTGTTACAAGACAACAAGATTCACACGGTGCCCCTTCTGAAATCCCAGAAGCTTCTTGCCGTTACCCGCACATTTTCTCTCTTGTAGGCCTTACCGTCCAAAGAACCCACGTACGGCCATGCACGGACAAGATCTCAACGTGCATCCCTTCCTCTCTGAAACCCGAGAAGAAGCTCCATCCTGCGGACAATAACTTAATGCAAGATCCCTTCTCCAAAGCCCCGTGATGTATCCTCACGGACCAAGCCCTCCACGTGACATCTCCCTCATGTGCGCCTCTTTGAAGCCCTCCACTGTAGCCTCCTTGAAACCCAGGAGGTCTCCACCTGCGGACTCTCTCACGCAGGTTCCCACGGCCAAGTCCCTGCGTGGACTCCCTCCACGCGACCTCCCTCCATGCAAGAAGATGCCATCCATGACCGTGAGCCAAGCCTCACGGTCCTCTCAAGACCGTGGACGCCCCAAAGGGGCGCTCTCACATGGACACCTCTCAAAATCAGAGAGAGATCCCAATTCTCACGCACGCCTCCTCTTAAATAACACATGGGGCGTGCGATCTTCTCATATTGGGCGTTAACCACTTCTTAGTTTCTTAGACTTCTTGGGCTAACAACTTCTTGAATCTATTAGGACTCGATCACATTGGCGGTTAGGATTTGGATGGTCCAATAACAAACTGGTTAGACACCTCACATGGTCGGGCTTCCTAATTGGTTACAACCAACCAACTGGCTAACCTCTTAACTAACTTAACAAACCTGACCCAACCCCATAACCCACAAACCGGGTTATGTTACAATCTCTCAAAAAAACTTTCCCTCTAAGCCAATATGAAAACACTAATCCTTCTGGGTCGAACCCCCTAACCCAACATGCCGTGATCCAAATTGACCCAGAGCCACGGAAAAAATCCTAAAAATCTCCTGGAACACCTCCAGGACAGCTTGGGACACGTCCTCAAGCTCCAGGGATCGCCTTCAGCATTCCTGCCATGGCCTTCCAAGTCTCTCCAAGGCTTGGAAGCACCACGCAAAAACCATACAATCTCCACCTTGGTGCCCCCAAGCCTTAGCAAACCTGGCAATGTCCTCCTACACAACCCAGCTATAACTGCATGTCCTAACAACTCCTTGTATGAATCTCCTTGTCTCTGCCAACACCCTTCAAATGCTGCGCACCCTTGGAAGCCTTTGGGATGACCGCCTCCATAGCTGAAGACCTTTGCTTGTATCCTTACACCATGATTGTAGCCTACCTTCTGCCTGGTAGCTGCATCAGTCTTTTCCTTGGACTTTCCTGGAGAGACCACAGCAAACCTAAACTGGCACTCGCTGTAACTGGAGCTCTACCTGACACCATCTTCTCAGAGTCATGCCAATCTCTGTACACTCTGCTCCACCTGGCTAAGTGCACCCCTGGCACTCGTGTTAGGATATGGCCACTTTCCTTGCACCTCCCGCTCTGAACTCGTGTCGAATCTTGCTCCACCCGTGAAGCCACCTCTTCCCGATGCACCACCTGAAACTGAAGTCCCCTTGATGCTACAGAAAGAACCCCGAGGCCAGCCACTCAATGCTGCCCTGCTGAGCCTGCACCTGAACCTCATACCCCGTCGCTACATCCTTAGATCCTTCGCAATACCGTGAACCTCTTCAAGACCGTTTGAGATACACTGTATTCCACAGGCTCCTCTGAAACAAAGAGCTCATCCAAACTCTTCTAACCCAGTGATGAAACCTAGGAAAAAACCGAACTTTTCCTTTCTCCATCCTGACAAGCTCCGCATGACCGTCTGCACCCTTCCAGATGTCTCCAGAGCTAACATCTTCCTGTCGAAGCCACCTTGCCTCCCCAGCTAGAACATCAACCCGTGCTCCATAGGTCCTGAGACTCGTGCTCCACTGCACTCTTGACCTTGAACTGATGTCTTCCTACTCTGTCCCCGTGACTGCAACACCAACCTGTGCTTTTGCAGTCAACACAGACAGCTGTGCAAACCTAACACCAATGTCTGACCTCTTCTTCAAAGATATTTGCTCCTGAACCACCATCCCCTTAGGCTTTTCCTCCAAAGCCACATCCAGAGAATACTGCACCAACAAATCCTCTACCCTAACCTTCCACATAGAGAAGCTTCCCTTCCTATTAAATTTCTCAAACTCCACCTTGCTACCAATATTCCTGGTTGATCAGGCCACAGAAACTAACTCAAACTCAGGATTTGAGAAATACTCCAAAGGAAACCCTAGGTATATATCCACAACACCTGTGGACGGGTGCATCTTCTTCCTTCTTGGGGATGAACTAGGGAGTAGTACCTCCTTCTTCCTTGAATCCTTCTCTCCCAATGCTCAAACCAGGCTCTACTCCGCTTCCGTTCGAACTAGGCTCTACTACCAATTGTTGAGATTCCTAGGCAGTGATCATACTTATTGGGAGATTCGGACCAGCTCCTATGCAGCGGAAGCAACATGTTCTTGGATTCAATATCATGCAACAAAGAAGATATAGAGAAGAGATATGTATAAGAGAAAAAGAGATATTACTTTCATTAATCTTTTGGAGAAGAACCTTGTTACAAGACAACAAGACACACACGGCACCCCTTCTGAAACCCCAAAACTTCTTGCCATTACCCGCACGTCTTCTTTCTTGCAGGCCTCACCACCTCAAGAACCCACGTACGGCCATGCACGAATAATACCTCAACATGCATCCCTTCTTCTCTGAAACCCGAGAAGAAGCTCCACCTTGTGGATAATACCTTAACGCAGGATTCCTTCTCCAAAGCCCCATGATGTACCATCATGGACCAAGCCCTCCATGTGATATCTCCCTTAAGTGCACCTTTCTGAAGCCCTCCACCGTGGCTTCCTTGAAACCCAGGAGGTCTCCACCTGCGGACTCCCTTATGCAGGTTCCCACGGCCAAGTCCCCACGTGGACTCCCTCCACGCGGCCTCCTTCCATGCAAGAAGATGCCATCCAGGACCGTGAGCCAAGCCTCACGATCCTCTCAAGACCATGGATGTCCCAAAGGGGCGCTCTCCCACAGACGCCTTTCAAAACTGGAGAGAGATCCCAATTCTCATGCACGCCTCCTCTTAAATAATACATGGGACATGCGGTCTTCTCATATTGAGCGTCAACCACTTCTTGGTTTTTTGGACTTCTTGGGCTAACAACTTCTTAAATCTGTTAGGACTCAATCATATGGGTGGTTAGGACTTGGATGGTCCAATAACAAACTAGTTAGAACACCTCACATGGTTGAGCTTCCTAATTTATTACAACCACCAACCACCAACTGGCTAATCTCCTAACTAACTTAACAAACCTGGACTCGATCCCATAACCCACAGATCGGGTTATGTTACAATCTCTCAAAAAAATTCTCCCTCTAAGCCCATATGAAAACACTAATCCTTCTGGGTCAAACCCCTGATCCGACATGCTGTGATCCAAATTGACTCAGAGCCCTAGGAAAAACTCCAGAAATCTCCTGGAACACCTCCAAGATAGCTTAGGACACGCCCCCAAGCTCCAAGGATCACCTCCAGCATCCCTGCCATAACCTCCCAAGTTTCTCCAAGGCTTGGAAGCACCATGCAAAAACCCTACACTTATAATACCATGTGGAGCCCGTCTATTAATCCATGTATGTCCATGATGAAAGATTTAAGTAATCAAGGCTCTCCAAATTCTTTTTTTTTTTTTTTTGATGTCTAAGGCACTCCAGATTGAAAGTGGAACTAGAGAGGATCTTGGTGGCTCTATATATGATGTTTCCCATCCGAAGTAACAAGGGCACGGCAAGTCTTAATTAATTTAATCAATCTTCATGGCTTGTATTAATTTTTAGGACTTGGCCATTGCAAGCACATTTATATATATGAACATGATTTGTTATCATTAGATTGTATTGTAAGAGTTTTTCTTAATTTAGGTTGATATTAATTAGAATTTTTATTTTATTAAAATCAGGTTGATTTTATGGTCTATGCTGATAAATGTATATGATAAATCCAATGTTATGTGATCATTGTTTGGACTAGGAGCACCTCATATGATTTGGTGTGGTTGAGGTGGCACAGTGTAGCTCTTAGCCTAACTTGACTCGTGACGGGAGGGTCAGTTAGGATGTTTTCATTTTATTAGCTAAGTCCCTTCTCCGCTTCCTCTATTTATATATTTCACGTGAATTGTGATTTTTCCATGATGATTTTTTTCATCGAGAGCTGCCTATCTTCTGATGAAGTCTGGAGAGAAGGACTTTGCCTACAGTGTTCGTGTGAGCATCGAAAATTAGTTTGGGGATCATGGCAAATACATGTATGCATCATAAACCTATTGTTCTAGATTCCAATCTTCTCGATCGATCCAAGGGATTAGGGAAATTCTGTTTCCATTATTTGGTATCAGAGCCATGGTATCCGAAGAATATTGAAATCTACTTTTTCTATCTAGAAAGTTTAATGATCTAAGATATTGATCTTGTTCCCATTCTTCATATCTGTAAAATGTTTTAGATCTATAAAATAACATTATATTCATATAAGAAGAATTTCTTCTTGATTTTACTTTCTTAAAACACTCTTTCTTTTCCAAACCCCCCCTGTGACTGACCATCATGGATCTGTGCGTGCTGGTCATTGTCAGTGCTATGGGGTGGCCAGCGGCATTGTGGAGGAGCCACGGTGACCGTCGGTGGTGAGGAGAAGCCATCGATGGCCTTTTGACACCCCAAAAGAACATTAAACACACACAAAAAAAAAAATCCTTGTCTCTCCTAGCGGCGGCAATCGGGCATCTAGAACCGGTCCCGGCGGTTGGTGATCCAGATCTCCGCCGGTGGGCCGAGATCTAAACACATCCAAAAAAGGGGACGATAGGGAAGAGGTCCGGCAACCATGAGCGGTCACAATCTTCTCTCTTGACCGGTCTTCGTGACTGGTCACCCCAGCGATCGCGGCGATCGATGAGCCCAGATCTCCGCCGGTGAGTCGAGATTAAAAAAAAAATTGGGAAAGAAGAAATGCTGAACCACCAGCCATGGATGCATTTCGATTTTCGGCGACACCATCGGATTGCCGATTGAGTCTTCCTAGTTGATGGGTGGCCGTCCCACCGGTCTGTGTGCGGCGGTGAGTGGGATGGCGATGGGCCAAAGCCCCCCTGCTGTTTACGGTGTCGTGGGGAAGAAGGTTTATTGGCGGGTTTCAGGTTTTGAGTTTTAACCCAAAATCTAATAACCCATTATCTCTTTTAAAAAAGGGCCATTTTGCATTTAGGCCCCTAAATCTTCTAAAATTATATATTAATCCTTTTATAATTTAGTCCCTACAAAATTTGCATTTACATATTAGTCCAAAAGGTCATTTTGCATTTAGGCCCCTGGACTTTCTAATATTATTAATTAATCCTTTCATAGTTTAGACCCTGAAAAATTTATAATTATATATTGGTCCAAAAAAAATGTTGGAGGGGCATGCATGGATCCTTATGATTATTTTTATCTATGATGTACATTTTAATTGGAATGCAATGGTATTTGTAAAATAGATTAGTGGGTACATGTTGATTAGTATCCCATTTATGACTGATCATTTTGGACATACGTGTGCTTTGATAGTATTCTTTCATTTTTGGCCTAGATATATATTCCCTGTATGAATAATTTATGGGTTGGCATAAATATTTATCGTCAAAGTAGTTTGTTTGTGTCAGTCCATTGAATTATTATCATGTGAGGGATATTTTCTGATTATGACATACAATTGCCTATCCAAAGGGGATTGTTGTGTATTTTAACTAGAAAATATGGCATGGCGCATTATGTTGCTAAGGTACTCTAGCTTTCAGAGGCCTATATATCCAAAGGAAATAGGTTCATGAATGCCAGAATATTTTGGTTAGCTTGTGGCTTCATATAAAGAGCACTTATACATATTGCATGTTCTATCCAAAAAAAATGTGATATTGTGTTTGCGCTCTTATTTGTTATTGTGATATGATATGGTTTGTAGTATCTCTATTAATTAATGTTATGCATTCTTTATTTTTGATTATACATTTTCTTTTAGTGTGAACAATAATAATGCTGTTGTTGAGGTGCTTATAGGGTCAAACTATAAGAAGTGGAGGCAATACCTAGAGTTTGCTCTTGGAATTGCTGATGTTGATCTTGCATTGTGTGAGGCCAAATCCAATGATTTGAATGATCAAAGAACTCTTGAACAGAAGGACCACCTTACCAAATGGGAGAAGTTGAATAGACTTAGTATGATTGCTATTAAGTGGTCAATTTCGAAACATCTTTTGAGTGGTTTTCCTAAGTTTGATAATGCAAAAGAGCTACTGGATGCTATTGAATAGAGGTATCTTGTATCTAATAATGCTGAGATCGAATCCCTAATGAAGGAATTGACAATAATGATATACAACAATGTTGGAGGTGTCAGAGAGTACATTTTGAAGATGGTTCATCTCCAATCCAAGCTTAAGGATCTGAAGATTGATCTACTAGATTCCTTTCTGATGTCATAAACCTTGAATTCCTTGCCTGTGAAATTTTCTCAGATCAAGACTGCCTACAATACTCTTGACGAAATGTGGAGTATTAATGACCTGATCACCAAGTATATTGCTGAAGTAGAAAAGGTCAAGAAAGAGAAGAATGATAGTGCCCTTCTTACTCTTCAACATCAAATCAATCTAGCAAGTATTTTATACATAAGAAGAAGGGAAAGCCTATCGCTCCTAAACAGTCTCGGCATTCCAAGAGGGATAGAAGAAGTCATGATTAGAATCATTTTGTAGGAGGTCCCATAGCTGCCATTAAGAAGAAGATCAAGTACTTCCATTATAAGAAGAAAGGGCATATAAGAAGTTAGTGCTTTAAATTCAAGTCCTGAATAGAAAAGAAAGGGAAACAGAAAGGTAAGGCCCTTGGTTTAGTCTATTGCGAGTCTAATATGGTCAATGTCCCTATTAATTCTTGGTGGATAGACAATGGAGCTTTGACTCATATTGTTATTTCTACAGGGATTGATAAACAAACGGAAGCCGAGCCTAAATGAAAGCAAGTTAAAGGTTGAAAATGATTTTGAAGTTGAAGTAGAGTGTGTAGGAGTTGTCAATTTGTCCTTAGAGTCTGATTTTATAATTATTTTAGAAAATATATTTTATGTACCTTTCTTTAGAAGGAATTTGATTTTTGTTTCATGTTTAGATAGGCTTGGTTATGGATTTATGTTTAGTAATAAAAGAGTTGATTTGATATTCAATTCAAAAATTGTTGGCTATGGTATTTTGGTTGATAGTTTATATAGATTATCTTTGGCCACTAGTAATTCTAATACTTCTTTAAGTGTTGAAAGTATTGTTGCCAAACATCCCAAGACTAATGATAAATCCTTTATGTTATGGCATAAATGTCTAGGACATATTTCAAAGGAAAAAATAACCAGATTAATTAATGATGATATCCTACCTGTGTTGGATCTTGGGGACATGGAGACTTGCATTGACTGTATTAAAAAAAAATTGACCAAGACGAGTTCAAACCTTTTGAAAATCATTCACACTAAAATTAGTGGACCTCATTCTTCTACAATTTGTGATAATAGATATTTTATCGTTTTTATTGATGACTTGTCTCGATATAGCTATGTTGATTTAATTAAAGAAAAGTCCGATGTGGTGCGGGCACCAGACTCAGAAGAAGACTTCAGGGCTCCATCTGGATCTCTGATTGACCTTGCCCGAAGAATTAGGGTTTTCTGGTTTTATAATAAGGGTTGACCTGATCAACTTAATTTTGAGTCTGTAATTTTGTTATTTCAATTTTTGTTGGGTCATGTTGACTCAGTCCAAGTCCAAGGCCCAGGTAGGTGTCATTCCCTTTGCCATAGGGCACCACATTTTCCAGCTACAAGTGGGTGCCACACTCCCTGCCACATCTCCATCCAGTGTACCTTGGTCCCCACGCCTCAAGTAAGCAGGTTCTTTTTTCTTGCACCACTTGGGGGAGAAATCCATCAAGATACCTCAATCCAAGGAGGAGCTAACTTCTTTCCAGATAAACCCAAGCCATGATGGCAAGAATTTTTCTTGAAGAGAGGATCAAGGAGGTGCCCCATAATGTTCCATAAAAATCCAAGTTATAAAAGGGAAGAGAGCATGTCTTGGGGAGAAAATCAAGGAGGCACCCAAAAGTTTCCAAAAGTGCCAAAGCCATGAAAGGAAGAAGCCTAAACTTGTGGAGCAAGACTAGGAGGTGTCCAAAAGAGCCAAACCATGAAGGGAAAATCCTTGATTCATGAAGAGATACTAGGAGACACCCCCATAACCTGCCATTTGGAGCCGATTTTCAAGTTTTCTTGGAGTTTTTGGGCTGCCCACTCATGGAAGGAGTCTTGGGAAGAGAATTTGATGCCTAAAGTGTGGGTTAGTCCTATTAGTCCCACATGGGAAATGTATAAAACTTTATTTCTTTGTTATGTCTATATATTTGACTCTATGTAACTCTTGAATTTAAAAATGATGAATGAAATCAATTTCTTTGTGAGCAACTTTGTGTTTCTCTCTTCCGCACTTGTATTCAGGTGTTGAGCTCCGTGAGGGAGTAAATCCGGGTTCCCTAGGAACCTTGAGGAGGTGTGAGATCTCCAACCCCAAAATCCTAGCTTAGTCCACCCATCTCTACTCCACTACCACCAAACCCTAATTTTCCATCTTCATCCCACGGCCCCTCTCTTCCACATCGAAGCCGGTCACCAGCATCCAGGTTCAGATCAACTGTTTCAACTACAGAGCCAGTTCAAAGGAGAGTCAGATCAGTATCAAGATCTCCAGAACTTCTACATCCAACAATCTTCATTAAGTCCTCAAGTCAGTGTCTTTCTTTGAGTTTCTGGTTCTTCTTTTGTTCTTCTTCTTCCAGATCCTGAGTTCGAGAAGGAGGCCAACCTTGCCATAGGACTACAATCCGAGGATCCATTACGAAGATACCCCATCTCCAAGGATCCTACAATCTGCTCGAGAGTGTCCTCCAATTGAAGCAACGAGAGATATCACTGCTAGGTAACAAGAACCTTCCCTTCTCACTTTGTCTGTTTCGTTGAAACTCAGAGCAAACCCTAGATCTGGGGGTTTTTCAATCCTCAGCGATCCTACTTCTGAGTTACTCTAATAATCCACTCCTTTTAATTGTGCTCTTTGTCATTTCTTAGTTTCTTTCAATATTAGTTTATCTTTTCTTTGAGTCAAAGCCGACTTTTGAAAATATATTAAAATATATATATATATACATTAATTTTAATTTGCTTCCGCATTCCACATATCTATTCTGCATCATTTTTGGTATCAGAGCATTCGTTCTGCATCAATTAAGGTATCAGAGCCCTGTCTAGGGTTTTCTGTCTTGTGTGCTTGTTTGAGTGTCTCTCCTTTTTACTTTGTCTGCTCGAAGTAGACTCCCTAGGACGTCTGGTCCTAGGAACGAAGCATGGTGCAAACCTCCTCTTCTCATTCCACGGGATGTTCCTAGGGCGTGTAGGGGATCCGCTGGGTTACAACTTCGTAGCAGGAATTGTAAACGGGGGAAGCACTCTGTTTTCAGTCTGTAACTATCCTGTTGCAAGAATTGTTTCTCATTGCAGGTAACTCAAAATTATGTGATTTTTATTTTGGTGGAACCAGTATAATTGATGCTATTTTACATAATTTTCCTGTAATTTATTGGTTTTCGTAAAATTTTTGAGAGTTAAATTACTGCAACTCTATTTCTGTATTTCTGCAATTCATTTTTTTGAGTGATCATCTCCTAATTCATCTTAAGGGCATTTGAGCATCTAAGATAAGGGGAGGAGTTGATAAGCTCTCCTTAGTCCAAAACCACCACCCACTCATTCGATCCTAAGCCTAATTTTAAAATTTATTAGACTTAATTTGCCCTAGTGGGCTAGGGACGTCAACAAGTCGGGTCAAGGCTAGTGTTGAGTCAGTTTGTCTTGTTACTCTGTGTGTGCTTTGTACTCAGTGTCTAGAACGGTGGTTCAGGGATTCTATCCCGAAGGGCTTGTGTGCTGGTCCGCCTACCTGGCCAATCACTGATTGGTGTCTAGGATTGGCATTTAGGGACCTAACACTCCCCTTACACCTGCCTGGCTGAGTCCCGAGTTACTACAGGCTAGCTTGCCACTCTGATTGGGCATCTAGTTTGGACTCTAGGTCTAGTGAGCCAGTAGTCGCTTTAGTCTAGTCACATTCTGTGTGTTTGCTTGCATCATCATGACTACCCGGAATGGAGTACCCTACCAACCTGGTCAAACCCAACCTGATTTAGAGGCCATGATTAGAGCTCTTACTGAAAGTATGAACAAATTGAGTCAGGATATGACTGCTACTGTTATCCAGTGTAAAGAACAAGTCCATGAGAATTTTACCCAGCTTAGGGATCGAGTCCAAGTACTTGAGAAACGTAGACATCAAAATTGGACCCCTAATCCAAAATTTAATAGGCCCCAACCTCATCCATGCCAGGAGCCTAGGAGGACCTTATACCGTGATCCCGAGCATAACCTTAGGAAGCCTAACCATGATATCTATAATGTGGATCGTGTCTATGAGAGGTCCTTACAATATTCTAGACTAGTCACTCAACAACCCAAGTCTTCTAGATCAAACCATTTAGATCCACACCCATGCCCAAGTAAGGTCTCTACTAGCTTGAAACCCAGTGTGACCCAGGTTCCTATATCGCAAGAATGTTTGTTTTGTGGAAAAAGAGGCCATAAATCTAGTCAGTGCCCATGCATAGGACTGGCTTGTGCACAGCTAAGTGGTAAGAATCCTAAGGATGACATTAATGAGGGAGAACCCAAGCCTACCAATGAGGAAGAAATGTTAGGTATGACAAGCCTAGAATCAGTTGACCCGATTACCACTGACCCGAAACCCATTGAAGATGGCATCGAGGAAGTATATGATGCTGGCTTGAGTCTAGTTGATGAATATGAGGGGGAAGAACTTGAAGAATGTGACATCGATACTATTGGTTCCTTACCTGAGGAGACCTTGGAGAGCAACCAAGTGGTAGGACCTAGTTCAGAAATTCAAGAGATTTGTGAGAATCAGGTTCCTTTAGTCAAATACCCCTAGGAATAACTCATAGTGTTAGCCCGAGCTATCAGTTCGTACCCTCTAATGGCAGTCATTCCCCAAGTACCAATTGAAGATCTTTGCACTGAACTGTTTAAGTTTGCCCACCCTATGGTAGATCCTCTCCTTAGGATGACTGAATCAAGCCTCTTACAATTGGACCTTGTCCCATGCCCAGCCACTAAGGTCTCTCCCGTAATCTCAGTTGAACATCCTTGTCTTGAGCGGATTGATTCACCCAGTCCTGTAGAAGTCCTCCTTATGGCCCCAGACCCCTTCCTTCGCATGACTGACCTACCCTTCTATAGAGTATACCTTTCCGCACCCATAGGTCAAATTTCAAGTCTTGAGGTCATCATCCATAGGCCCTCCCATAAATCATTCTCTAATCCAGTTCTTGAGAAAGTGGATCGTTATTTACTTAGAGAACAAACCTTAACTATTGCAATCATATGTCCTAGGCTACTTCCCGAACCATCTCTTGATCCATTCCTGGGAGTAGCAAACTTTTCCTTTCGTAAGGATGACCAGTTGACACTCATAGATCACCATTCAAACCTTCAAGTCACCACCTTTAGTCAACAGGTAATTCGAGACTCCACCTCATATCTCCTCCCTTTCTCTAGGACTTCCAATGCTTCTTACACCATCCAAGTATACTTTGTCGAAGCCTTTAGAGTGAACCACGTGTCAGAACCTATTAGGTTTGCCACCTACTTCTAGAAGACCTTATGGCACCTACTAGGCATCCATAATAAGTTTTCATGCACTGCATGCCCTCCTCCGACCCAAGGTCAAACCTAGAGAGCCTTAGTTTGTTAGGTTTAGACCTAGGGTTCCTTTGTAATAAAGTCCATTCTCTAGGAATGCGTCGTCAGTCTAGTTTAGTTTTCTTGACCCTTTACTAGGCTTTAGCTCAAATTTTGGTTTGATTGAGAGCACCAGGAATTGGGATTTGTATTTTGTCCAGGGCTGAAATTGCATTCAATGTTTCGATCAATAGGTCTATAGGCTAGAGTCACTTTGAAATTGTTCATGGATACAAGCCTCACACACCACTTGATCTGATTTCACTATTAGCCCACACACATAAGTCTCTTGATGCACTTGCATAACATGTAAAGGACTTGCATAAAGAAATTCATGAAACTTATAAGAAGTTGGCTGATTCTCAAAGACGAGTCAAAATTTTTGTTGAGAGAGACTATGTAATGATTAGGTTAAGGCCTGAGCGGTTTTCTCCTAGAACCGTTAGAAAGTTACATGCTAGAGGAGCTGGACCATTTAGAGTAGTGAAGAAAGTAGGATCCAATGCCTATGTGCTCGAGTTGCCTCCAGAACTAGGCAATAGCTCTACTTTCAACATTACAGACCTAGTACAGTACAGGGAGCCAGCTGTGATTTCCAGTGAGCCTTTTGAACCTAATCCTGTTATTGAGAGTGATCCCGACCCTGTGTGTCCACCAACAAACTGGCCTGTGAGGAAAGAGCAGATTGAAAAGATCCTGGATGATCAGGTTATCTCTACTCGTAATCGAGGATACCAAAGATACTTGGTCCGCTGGCAAGGAAGGCCAGACTCTGATGACTCTTGGATCTCCCGAGAAGAACTACAAGATTTGGATCCAGACCTCTTGGAGAGATACCAGAGCCAACTTGAGCCTTACTCGACAAGGTCGAGTTCCTCCCACCCCAAGAGAATTGGTGCGAGCACCAGACTCAGAAGAAGACTTTAGGGCTCCATCTGGATCTCTGATTGACCTTGCCCGAAGAATTAGGGTTTTCTGGTTTTGTAATAAGGGTTGACCTGATCAACTCAATTTTGAGTCTGTAATTTTGTCATTTCAATTTTTGTTGGGTCATGTTGACTCAGTCCAAGTCCAAGGCCCAGGTAGGTGTCATTCCCTTTGCCATAGGGCACCACATTTTCCAGCTACAATGGGTGCCACACTCCCTGCCACATCTCCATCTAGTGTACCTTGGTCCCCACGCCTCAAGTAAGCAGGTTTTTTTTTCTTGCACCACTTGGGGGAGAAATCCATCAAGATACCTCAATCCAAGGAGGAGCCAACTTCTTTCCAGATAAACCTAAGCCAGGATGGCAAGAATTTTTCTTGAAGAGAGGATCAAGGAGGTGCCCCATAATGTTCCATAAAAATCCAAGTTATAAAAGGGAAGAGAGCATGTCTTGGGGAGAAAATCAAGGAGGCACCCAAAAGTTTCCAAAAGTGCCAAAGCCATGAAAGGAAGAAGCCTAAACTTGTGGAGCAAGACTAGGAGGTGTCCAAAAGAGCCAAACCATGAAGGAAAAATCCTTGATTCATGAAGAGATACTAGGAGACACCCCCATAACCTGCCATTTGGAGCCGATTTTCAAGTTTTCTTGGAGTTTTTGGGCTGCCCACTCATGGAAGGAGTCTTGGGAAGAGAATTTGATGCCTAAAGTATGGGTTAGTCCTATTAGTCCCACATGGGAAATGTATAAAATTTTATTTCTTTGTTATGTCTATATATTCAACTCTATGTAACTCTTGAATTTAAAAATGATGAATGAAATCAATTTCTTTGTGAGCAACTTTGTGTTTCTCTCTTCCGCACTTGTATTCAGGTGTTGAGCTCCGTGAGGGAGTAAATCCGGGTTCCCTAGGAACCTTGAGGAGGTGTGAGATCTCCAACCCCAAAACCCTAGCTTAGTCGACCCATCTCTACTCCACCACCACCAAACCCTAATTTCCCATCTTCATCCCATGGCCCCTCTCTTCCACATTGAAGCCGGTCACCAGCATCCAGGTTCAGATCAACTGTTTCAACTACAGAGCCAGTTCAAAGGAGAGTCAGATCAGTATCAAGATCTCCAGAACTTCTATATCCAACAATCTTCATTAAGTCCTCAAGTCAGTGTCTTTCTTTGAGTTTCTGGTTCTTCTTTTGTTCTTCTTCTTCCAGATCCTGAGTTCGAGAAGGAGGCCAACCTTGCCATAGGACTACAATCCGAGGATCCATTACGAAGATACCCCATCTCCAAGGATCCTACAATCTGCTCGAGAATGTCCTCCAATTGAAGCAACGAGAGATATCACTGCTAGGTAACAAGAACCTTCCCTTCTCACTTTGTCTGTTTCGTTGAAACTCAGAGCAAACCCTAGATCTGGGGGTTTTTCAATCCCCAGCGATCCTACTTCTGAGTTACTCTGATAATCCACTCCTTTTAATTGTGCTCTCTGTCATTTCTTAGTTTCTTTCAACATTAGTTTATCTTTTCTTTGAGTCAAAGCCGACTTCTGAAAATATATTAAAAATATATATATATACATTAATTTTAATTTGCTTCCGCATTCCACATATCTGTTCTGCATCATTTTTGGTATCAGAGCATTCGTTCTGCATCACGATGCCCTTAAAAAATTTAAGATATTTAAAATTGAAATCAAAAAATAATTAAAAAAAGTCATCAAGATTGTGAGATCTAATCATGGAGGTGAGTACTAGAGCAAGCATGATATGGCTGGGTAGCAAATAAGTCCATTTGCCAAGTACTTATAGGATTGTGGGATTGTTCCTCAATATATCATGCCTGGAAGTCCTGAGCAGAATGGTATGGCCGAAAGACAGAATCGCATCCTTAAAGATATGATGAGGAGCATAATAAGTAGGTCTAATATGCCAGAATTTTTATGGGGTGAAGCTCTCAAGACTGCTTTATATATTCTCAATAGAGTTCCTAGTAAATATGTATTGAAGACACCTTTTGAACTCTAGACTGGAAGAAAATCTAGTTTGAATCATTTCCAGGTTTGGGGTTGTCTTGCAGAAGTAAAATTATACAATTCTACAGAGAAAATGACTGATCCCAAAATAAGTCATTGTTATTTTATTGGATATCCGGAACATTCCAAAGGATATATGTTTTATAGTCCAGGAAGAGATAACAGAATTATGGAGTCTCTTACTGCAAAATCTCAAGAACTTGATGTAGCTGATGAAGGATCTTTCCTTACTATTGATGATGACAATGCACAAGCTAAAATTGTTTCTATTCCCATATCCGATCAGAATGAAAACATAATCCTTGCTTCTATTGAAGAGATGGATAATGAAATCCTTGATCCTCCTGGACCTATTCAAAATCTTCAACCAGTGTAAAAAGTTCAAGTAAGAAGATCTGCTATTAGTTCTCCCCAGTCTAATCTATGGATAAATGCTATGAAAGAGGAGATATAGTCTATGGCCAATAATGATGTGTGGGAACTTGTTGAGCTTCCTAATGATTGTAAACCTATTGGATGCAAATGTGTATACAAAACTAAAAAGGATTCAAAGGGAAGAGTTGAGCATTTCAAGGCCAGACTAGTAGCCAAAGGCTTCACTCAAAAAGAAGGAATTAATTTCACTGAAACTTTCTTTCCGGTATCTTTAAAAAATTCTTTTAGAATCATTATATCATTGGTAGCTCATTATGATCTAGAGCTGCATCAGATGGATGTTAGAACTGCTTTCTTGAATGGTAACCTCAATGAAGAAGTCTACATGAAGCAGCCAAAAAGTTTTCAAGAAAGTGGTAAAGAATATTTGGTATGTAAATTAAAGAGATCCATCTATGATCTGAAGTAAGCATCACAACAATGGTACTTGAAGTTTGATGAGATTGTAACCTCTCTTGGTTTTGAGAAGAATAAAGTTGATCAATGTATCTATCTCAAAATCAGAGGGAGAAAGCTCATCTTTTTATTTTGTATGTTGATGATATTCTGCTTGCTAGCAGTGATATTGGTTTGCTTTCTGAGACCAAACAAATATTGTCTAAAAATTTTGATATAAAAGATCTTGGTGGGCATCCTTTATTTTGGGAATTGAATTTTACAGGGACAGATCTCGTTGTCTATTGGGTTTGTCACAAAAAGTATATATTGATAGAATTCTTCAGAGATTTAATATGCAAAATTGTAGACCTTGTGATTTACCTTTTGTTAAAGGTGACAGGTTTAGTAAAGATCAATGTCCAAAGAATAAGCTTGAGAAAGATCAGATAAAAGATGTGCTTTATGCCACTGCTGTAGGAAGTTTGATGTATGCTCAAGTTTGCACCAGACCTGACATTGCTTTTAAAGTGGATGTTTGTGGTAGATATTTATCAAACCCAGGCTATTAACATTGGGTTGTTGTAAAGAAGGTTACGAGGTATTTACAGAAAACTAAGGATTATATGCTCGTGTACAGAAGAGTTGATAATCTTGAGTTGATTAGATATTTGGATTTAGATTATGCCGGGTATCCTAATGATCTGAAATCAACATCTAGATATATTTTTATATTAGCTGGTGGTGCAATATCCTAGAAAAGTGTTAAACAAACACTGACTGCTTCTTATACCATGAAAGCTAAATTTATATCCTGTTTTGGAGCTGCTACTCAAGCTATTTGATTAAGAAATCTTATGGCTAGATTTCAGATTTTATTTTCAAGTTCTAAACCTGTGTTGATATATTGTGATAGTAAGGCTGCAATATTTTTCACAAGGAATAATAAATCTTCCAACAAGTTTAAACATATCGAGTTGAAGTATTTAGCCATCAGAGATCTTGTGAAGAATAGATATATAATTATTGATTACATTGATACAGAGTCTATGTTAGCTGATTCCTAACCAAAAATTTGAGATCCATATGCTTTGCAAGGCTTGTTGAAAATATGGACATATTGAGCTCTATTGATGTACTTGGTTAGTAGGAGGGACTTTGTAATTAAACTTATTATCAATATGAATTTATTTTTTATTTACATCAATCATGATAATTGTTTGGTTGATTCCTAAATATTTTATGTGCATATGTGGAATAATAAAATACAACATAATATCTCAAGACTGTATCTTTTCTTGAGAATGATAGTTATATGGATATGTATTATTTGATACTTAGAGATCTCATTGTGTTTAGAGACATACAAACTTCTTTTGAAATCGTGAGATTTCTCTAGCTTGTTATAAAGCATATGGTTAAAAAGAAATCATGATTAAGGATACATATGTTTAATTTATTTTAATTATGAGATATCTTTTTTGGTTATGTACCTGATTGAGACCAGGTATCAAGTCTCAGATATGTTGTGCTGTCTCGTCATTGACACCATTGTTGAGTATGTGAGACAGAATGGCTTATTGTTTGATGCCATTAAATTTTTTCTTACTTTTTTGTTTCTAAGCATGTCAAAAAGAAATTGGAGGACTGATAATGAAAAATACCATATTTTATTTTGATCATCTTGATGCTATTTTCTTGCTATACTACCACACCAAGATTCATATTGATAGTATTTTTAATGCTTATTGATATGGCTAGATCGCTGACATGGGACGGACATACTGACATGGAGTCCCCATCAAACACCATGACGGATTTTCAATATGAGCCCCTTCGTCGGGCTGAGCTCCCCTGGAGCAACGGGGCTGCCTGCCGAAGCTGGGGTCCGACCTGGTGACCACCCGTCGAAGCCGGGCTTCGTCCTCCGCCAGGTCGGACTCCGCTGAGTCGGAATGCCTAGGCCAGAGCCGAGCACAAGCCCCCATCCGAGGCGGACCCCTCGAGGTCGGGCCCCATGGTCAGGAGTCGGCTTAAGTCTCCTCCGCCGCGAGGAGCCCCTCCGAGGTCGGGTCCCATAGGCTGGGCGGCACCTCGCCCACCTCCACCAGCTCGAGCTCGATCGAAGCTGAGTTCCGCTGACTTGAAGTCGAGCTCAGCCATCCTCCACCTAGCCGGGCCACCTCGAAGCGAGTCCATCGAAGGTGGGCCCCATATTTTTAGCTCAGTCCCCAACTCAGACAGAGGCACCAACTACCAAGAGGGCGGCGCCTCCTCTCCAGGGATGACGGTGGGCCCCCCGATGGTAGTACAGCAACACCCGCCATGCCACCATTAATGTCCACGGCCGTCACTCACACCGGAAAGAAAGGAAACTCACATCAAGGCACCATGCCCTCCACCAATCTGCCGTACGACCGGAGAAAAGACCCAACCGGAGAGTGTGAGTCTTGAGAATGGCGGCCCGCCAACCGAGATCTCGCCATGCTTCCAGGAGAGGGGCAAGCAGAAGGAATGTCAGAAGCGTATAGAAGCTTCCCCAGCTACCTAACAGGAGAGGCATCCCGTCTACGGCATGATACCTCGTCGCACACGTCTAACAGCATGGAGAGATCCCGAGGCAAGCCAAAGTAAAAGACCCAGCTAGAGTAAGCTAAAGGGAGGTAACCAAACACAAACACAAAAAAACAAGGGAGGAAGGCCAGACGGGGGGGATCAGACCACCTCGGCCATCACCTCTCCCAGCTCACTTTCACTTTCATACATACTACACTCACTCCTCCTAGTGTGGAGCTCATCCAGAGGGGCTCAACCAGGAGGATTTGTTTCCCTAGATCGTCACTGACTTGACCGTTGGAGAGCCCTCGCCGGAATCCCCGGCCCGGGTCACTAACACTATTTTTTGTAGGTCCCGAGGTATCGGAGGCATCCCGAGTAGATGGATGCACGACTCTCGATGCCATTAGCAGCTGCGGGCCATGACGATCCGGACGGCAACAGATTGGCATGCCAGGAAGGGGGGCAGAACGACTCCCGGTCCAGTTCAGGCCCCGCTCGGATAGTTCGTCGAGAGGATGGTGACCACTCGGGTGAAGGAAGCCTCGCCCAGCCGTGCGAAAGCGTCCCCTCCCCACTGGAACTCGCACAGTCCGGAGACGGAGCCAGCCACCCCGATTCAATCGCCTCTGCTAGAAGTTCAACTGACCGCACGTGCTCAGTAGATGCACACTCTCACTGCAGCAGTGCACCAGCTCCAGCATCAGCACCAGTCCTTGGCCACTCACCAGCAGCCAGAGACCCCCGCGGCCCACACCGCAGCTCCCCGCGATAGCCTGCGTTCCTTCCATGGGGGGCCTTCACAGCCACGGGCCGTTACGGACCATCGAGGTACTCATCAAACTCCGGTGAAGCGATGGTGGGCCGGGTCCGTTGACGAAGAGAGCTGTTCGCCATACCTTGATCGGGGGGCATCTAAACCCCGCCAAGGCAGAAAGGGCAAAACCCCTCGTCACGGGTGCCACACACCCGCGTCACCTTCCCCGCCTCTCTCAGCAGAGGGGTCAATGGATGAAGCCATCAGGCGCATGGTGGAGAAGCGCATGGAGGAGCATGCCGCAAACTGGTGGAGTTGCATGCCACAAACTGGTGGAGTTGTCCCACCGGTTTGCTAACTTGCCTGGCTCTGCCAGTGAGCCAGCGTGCTATGATGTCCGCCCTCCGTTCTCCCAAGAGATCCAAGTAGAGCCAATTTTCCGCCGGTTCCGCATGCCGCAGGTGAATCCTTATGACAGGACCACTGACCCCCTGGACCACCTGAAAAGCTACCGGGCCCTCATGAGGGTCCAGGGGGCCACTGACGCCCTCCTATACGTCGCCTTCCCTGCTAATCTCCAGAAGGCGGCTCGGGTATGGTTCGCCCGCCTCGAACCAGAAAGCATAAATTCCTTCACCCAGCTGGGGCAAAGGTTTGTGACTCACTTTGATGCATGCCGAAAGATGCCGCGGGAGGTGGACAACCTCTTCTCCATCAGGCAACAAGACCGCGAGGTGCTACGGGACTATGTAGCTCGCTTCGAGGCTACCGCGCTAGAGATCTACAGCCTGGAGGAGCTGGTCGCAATGCTGGCTCTGAACCGAGGGCTCAGGACTTCTCACCTGACCTACTCGCTGGACAAGAAGCCCCCGAAGACTTATTCCGAGCTCCTCTCCCGAGCTCAGAAGTATATCTGCACCGAGAAGGCGAATCGTACAAGACAGGAGCTCGATGGGAAGCCGTTAAAGAAGCCGCCACCCGCTGAGGCGCCTGGAGCACGAAGACCATGACCCCCAGCTCAGAGCTCCCGACCAGGACCAAGGTCAAGAAGCGCTCCCATCCCCGAGGGAAATCTTACCCCCCTCTTCGCCCCGAGAACAAAGATCCTCATGGAGATCGAGGGCGAGACTTATCTGAGATGCCCACCATCATTGAAGCCGTCCGCTAGCCGTGACAAAACGAAGTACTCTTGTTTCCATCGTGATCACAGCCACGACACCGAGGAATGCCGCAATCTCAAATGAGAGATCGAAGAGCTCATCAAGAGAGGCTACCTCGGAGGATATGTGGGGGGCAAATCTCAACTAGAACCCCAGGTGCTCGTCGCCCTCCCACCAGTCCCGGCGGTCGACAATCGCCCTACTGAGAAGCTAGTGGGGATGATACGCTGGGGAGCCGAGCGCACTCCCAAGAGGGCCCAGGGGACAGGGAATCCTGAGGTTGTACTCCCCTTTATGAGGGAAAGGGAAGATGGGGAGAGAAATGTAAATAATGATGCTGTGGTCGTCGAGATGACGATCATAAAGCACCCTGTAAAACGCATAGTGGAAGCTCCATGGATGTGCTTTTCTACGATGCCTTCTCCAGGATGAATCTTCTCTCTATTCAGCTCAAGCCTGTACATACCCCCCTTGTTGGTTTCACGGGAGACTCCATAAGGGTGGAGGGAGAAATCACTCTCCCAGTTACTGCCGGGACCCCACCTCGGCAGAGTACCATCATGATGACGTTCATGGTTGTCAGGCTTCCCTCGCCTTACAACATGATTTTGGGCTGACTTGAGCTCAATCTCCTCGATGCTGTCGTCTCTACCAAGAGATTGCTTGTACAGTTTCCAACCCCTTGTAGTGTAGGGGAGATGAGGGGTACGCCTCAGCCAGTGCAGCACTGCTTCCAAACCCTCCCCAAGACCCGGGTGCCCAAGGAGGACTCCAAAGAAGACGAGTTCGACCAGAGGGTTCAGGACCCTAGGGGAGGCCCGGCCGAGGGACTACTTTCTTACCAGCTCGGGGCCGACCAGGCGAAGACCATGCAGATTGGAGCCCAGCTACCAGAGGAGGAAAAGGCTCCGTTGTTGGAATTCCTACGGGCGAACACAGATGTGTTCGCCTGGACAGTGACGGACATGCCAGGTATTCCCTCTGAAGTCATCACCCACAAGCTCAATGTCGATTTGAAGCACAGACCGGTTCGACAGAAGAAGAGAAGCTTCACCCCAGAAAGGTAGGCGGCCATCAACGAGGAGGTTGAGAAACTTTTGGTCGTCAGCTTCGTCCGAGAAGTGCAATACCCGAGCTGGCTGGCAAACGTGGTGATGGTGAAGAAGAACAATGAAAAGTAGAGGATCTGTGTAGACTATACCGACCTCAATAAGACATGCCCAAAGGACAGCTTCCCTCTACCGAGGATAGATTAGTTGGTGGACGCCACCTCAGGACACAGGCTGCTCTCCTTCATGGATGCATTTTCCAGGTACAATCAGATCTGGATGCACCCGGGGGACGAGGAACATACTGCATTCATTACTGATCGAGGGACGTACTGTTACAGGATGATGCCCTTCAGCCTGAAGAATGCTGGAGCCACGTACCAACGTCTTGTCAACAAGATCTTTAAGGACCAGATTAGCCGGAATGTGTAAGTGTACGTGGATGACATGCTTGTTATGAGTAAACCGAGCTCAAACCACATTACCGACCTTGTCGAAGCCTTTCACAGCCTCCGAAAGTACCAAATGAAGCTCAACCCAGCAAAATGCGTCTTCGAGGTGGCGGCCGGAAAATTCCTCAGCTTCATGGTCACCCAGAGAGGCATTGAAGCAAATCTGGAGAAGGTCTAGGCGATCCTTGATATGGAGCACCCAACATCCAAAGAAGCAAGTTCAACGTCTGACAGGGAGGGTAGCAGCCTTAAGCCAGTTCATCTCGAGGTCGACCGACTGCTACCTCCTTTTCTTCAAGGCATTGTGCAAGATGCATGACTTCGCCTGGACTGAGGAGTACAAGACAGCCTTTGAGGAGCTGAAGGAGTTCCTAGCCTCTCCACCTCTGCTATCCAGACTGGAATAAGGAGAAGAGCTTCTACTCTACCTAGCGGTTATGCCTGGGGCCGTCAGCTCGGTCCTCATCCACATAGATTAGGACAGATCCCAAAAGCCGATATACTACACCAGCAAAATTCTCCGTGATGCGGAGATCAGGTATACTCATTCCGAAAAACTTATTTTTGCACTAATCATGTCTGCTAAGCACCTTAGGCCCTACTTCCAAGCACATCCCATTGCGGTTGTGATCGATCAGCTGCTGAGGACCATGCTAAGTCACCCCGAGACTTCCAGGAGGCTGGCTAAATGGTCCCTGATGTTAAGCGAGTTCGACATCACATACTGGTCGAGGTTGTCGCAGAAGGCCCAAGTCCCGACTGACTTTGTGGTCGAATGTACAGGGCCCCTCGAGGAGCCAGGGCGGTCGATCTCGGAGAACCAAGCTGAGCTCGAACCATGAGAGGACCCATGGATCCTCCATGTGGACGGCGCCACCAACTCCGGTGGAAGCGGAGCGGGCCTCATCCTTGCCAATTCTGATGGAATGGTGACGGAATGCGCTCTCCGCTTCAAGTTCACTATCACGAACAACCAGGCAGAGTATGAAGCACTCCTCGCAGGCCTAAAGGTGTCCTGCGAGCTGGGCAAACAGAGCCTCAAGGTTTTCACCGACTCCCAACTGGTTGCCAGACAAGTCTCCGAAGAGTACGAGGCCCGAGACCCCCAGATGGTGAAGTACCTAGAGAAGGTTCGTTCGAGCACGACAAGCTTCCGTTACTTCCGCGTCTTCCACATCCCTCGTGGAGAAAATGCTCGTGCGGATGCACTATCGAGGCTCGCAACCCTACCGGACTCATCCCTGGGGTGCGCCTATGTCGAGTATCTCAAGAATCCAAGCTACGAGAGCCTAGAGGAGGTGCAACAAGTAGCCCACGAGCCGAGCTTGATAGACAAGTACATCCAGTACATCCAGGACGGCCTCCTATCAGAGGACCGCAAAGAAGCTGGTCTCATTAGAAGGAAGGCCACCCGTTTTGTTTTAATGGACGGTCACCTCTACCGCCGATCTCATTCCTATCCACTCCTGAAGTGTCTCAGACCCACGGAGGCAACCTTTGTGCTCCAGGAAATACACGAGGGCCTCTGTGGGAATCATGTGGGGGGGAGGACACTGGCGTGCAAGGCTCTTCACCAGGGATACTTCTGGGAGACGATGAGGGAAGACGCCGCTGACTTCATCAAGAAGTGTGATAAATGCCAGCATCATTTCCACGTACAGCGCCTATCGGCCGAACCGATCTCCTTGCTGTCGTCCCCTTGGCCTTTTGCACAGTGGGAAATGGACATCCTGGGACCGTTCCCCACCATGCCAGGGCAGTGGAAGTTCCTGCTAGTGGCAATCGACTACTTTACTAAGTGGGTTGAAGCGGAGCTGCTAGCTCGGATTACAGAGGCCAATGTTCGACAATTCTTCTGGAAGTCTGTCATCTGCCGATTCGGACTCCCTAATTACATCATCACCGATAATGGGTGACAGTTCGACAATCGGGAGTTCGAAGGATTCTGCACCGAGCACGGCATCCAACACCGGTTCATCTCGGTTGCTCATCCCCAGACAAATGGTGAAGCCGAGATAACCAATCAAACTATCCTTTAAGGGCTTCGCACCAGGCTGGACCGAGTGAAGGGCAGATGGGCCAAAGAACTTCCAAGCATCCTGTGGGCCTACCACACAATGCCCAGAACGGCGACGGGTGAAACACCCTTCAACCTATTCTTCGGTACTGAAGCAGTAGTCCCGATCGAGCTCGGCGTGCCCACACTACGGGTGCAGCAGTATGACGAGACACATAATTTGGCACATCTTTTGCTCAATCTAGACCTTCTAGAAGAAACAAGGGACAAAGCCCGACTTCGGATGGCAGCATACCGACAACGGGTCGCCCGATATTACAACGCGCGGGTGAAGCTGAAGACTTTCCGACCTAGCGACCTGGTACTGCACAGGGCTGAGGTGTCTCAACCCCGAGAGTGCGGCAAGCTCTCGCCAAATTGGGAAGGCCCTTATAAAGTGGCTGAGGCCCTCTCACTTGGAGCCTACTATCTCGAGGACCTGGATGGTGCCATATTCTCCCGGACATGGAATGCTTGTAATTTGAGGAGATACTACCAGTAATGTAAGTTTTTTCTCCGCTAGAAATAAAAACTTTCCTTTGCACAACGGGTTGTTTGCCTTACAGGAAAATCACTGCTCGGGGCCCAGCTCTCCAGGAGGCAAGCCTCGAGCCTAGCTCATCGGCATCCAAGCCCGGAGAAGAGTCCTCCGGCACCAAGACCTGAGAAGCCCTCAGGCACTCAAGCCTCGAGCCTAGCTCCTCGGCATCCAAGCCCGGAGAAGAGTCCTCCGGCACCAAGACCTGAGAAGCCCTCAAGCACTCAAGCCTCGAGCCTAGCTTCTCGGCATCCAAGCCCGGAGAAGAGTCGTCCGGCACCAAGACCTGAGAAGCCCTCAGGCACTCAAGCCTCGAGCCTAGCTCCTCATCTTCCAAGCCCGGAGAAGAGTCCTCCAGCACTAAGACCTAAGAAGCCCTCAGGCACTCAAGCCTCGGGCCTAGTTCCTCGTCTTCCAAGCCCGGAGAAGAGTCCTCCGGCACCAAGACCTGAGAAGCCCTCAAGCACTCAAGCCTCGAGCCTAGCTCCTCGGCATCCAAGCACGGAGAAGAGTCCTCTAGCACCAAGACCTGAGAAGCCCTCAGGCACTTAAGCCTCGAGCCTAGCTCCTCAGCATCCAAGCCCGGAGAAGAGTCCTCCAGCACCAAGACCTGAGAAGCCCTCAGGCACTCAAGCCTCAAGCCTAGCTCCTCGGCATCTAAGCCCGGAGAAGAGTCCTCTGGCACCAACTCCTAAGCCATGTCCTCAGGCAACCAAGTTCTGGATACCAGCTCTCCGGCCAGCACATCTCCAAGCCCAGCTCCAAGATGGCAACTCCTAAGCCATGTCCTCAGGCAACCCAGTTTCGGAGACCAGCTCTCCGGCCAGCACGTCTCCGAGCCCAGCTCCAAGATGGCAACTCCTGAGCCATTTCCTCAGGTCATCAAGTTCCGGAGACCAGCTCTCCGGCCAGCACGTCTCCGAGCCCAGCTCCGAGATGGCAACTCCTGAGCCATGACCTCAGGTCATCAAGTTCCGGAGACTAGCTCTCCGGCCAGCACATCTCCGAGCCCAGCTCCAAGACGGCAACTCCTAAGCCATGTCCTCAGGTCATCAAGTTCCGGAGACCAGCTCTCCGGCCAGCATGTCTCCGAGCCCAGCTCCAAGATGGCAACTCCTGAGCCATGTTCTCAGGTCATCAAGTTCCGGAGACTAGCTCTCCGGCCAGCACGTCTCCGAGCCCAGCTCCAAGACGGCAACTCCTGAGCCATGTCCTCGGGTCACCAAGTCCTGGAGACCAGCTCTCCGGCCAGCACGTCTCCGAGCCCAGCTCCAAGATAGAAACTCCTGAGTCATGTCCTCAGGCAACCAAGTTCCGGAGCCCAGCTCTCTGGCCAGCACACCTCCGAGCCTAGCTCCAAGACGACGTTTCCTGAGCCCGACCTCCGACGATCAAGCCTCGAGCCTAGCTCCAAGGTGTTCAAGATCTGAGAAGCCCTCAGGTACTCGAGTCCGAAGCCAACATTCTTTAGCATCGGAGTCTCGAGCCCAGCACCGAGACAATGATTCCCGAACCCATACAAGATTTGACTCTCCTCCCCGACCTCCCCACACTGAAAGAGAAAAGAGAAGAAAAGAGAGGAGAAGATAGGAAGAGAGAAGACATCCACACCACAAGAGAGACAAGAAGCCGTACTGGCTGAAATGTTTTTCATTACTTAAATAAAAAATGCTTTACATTATCTCCCGGGCCCTGACAAGCCAGGCAACCCAGTTCAAAAAAAGAAAGAAAGAAAATTTTTACACGAGAAGTCCTATCCTATTGGGTCGGCTCCTTTGCCGGGCGGTGCACGGCCGGGACTTCTCCTTCTTCCATCTCCGTCACAGGGGCACCTACCTGAGCGGCCTCCGTCGAAGGGGCAGGTTCAATTGCCGCTGCCGAGGGGACCAGTTTAGCCATCTCCGCGTGCGGTGCTGGTCCAGTTGTTGCCACCCCCTAGGCCGAGTCAGCTGTCTCCAGCGCCACCTTTGGGAGAGCCCCGGCTGGTGCAGCTCCTTGCCCTGCTGCAACCACCACCGGAGTTGGAGCCTTCTTGCCGGGGACCCGGAGCGTAGCCAGTCGCTCCTCGGAGAGGATCCCCCGCAATTGAGTACAGCGATAAGCGAACCCCTTGGCGAAGGAGTCCGTTGTCGCCTCTTTGAAGTCTTTTATGTACTCGGGAGAGGCCTTGAAAGTGGCCACCGCATCGGCGGCCTCCTTCCTTGCGGCCTCCGCCCGGTGCCTCGCCTCCTCGAGCTACTCCCCGGTGCGTTCGGCTTGCCGGATCGCCACCGCCATCCCCTTCTCGACAGTTTCAGCAGAGCGATTGGCGGCAGTAGCCTTCTCCTCCGCCTACGCGGCCCTCTTCTCCGTGGTCGCTGCTCTCTTCTCAGCAGAGACGGCCCTGTCCCTCGCCACCTCTGACTCGGCCTAGAGATCTTTCAACCGAGTCCTCTTTGACTCGAGCTCTCCTTCGAGCTCCTTCCTGATCCAGACGGTGTCAGCGACCTCAACTAGGAGGCTCTTAACCTTTAGGTTAGCCTCCTGGGTCTCCTCATCCTTCCGTCCTGCCTCGGCCTTTAGGGACTCGAGCTCCGCCTGCCGCTCCTTATCCCTTTTCACCCAGTTGCTGCAGTAATCCCAGATGAGGATCAGCTCCCTACCTTGCTGCATTAAAAGAAGCACATTAGCCACGGTGCTGGAAAGGGTTAGAAGAAGTCAAGACAAGTGAAGAAGAACTCACGGCGTACAAGTTGGCGAAGGACGAGCTGACGACGTCCCCCAGAAGTCTCCCGCTCCCTTCCCGCCGGTCATAGCACTGGACTGAGAAGTCCATCATCCGCTCGGTGAGGCTCGAGTCCTTCATCAGAGAGACATTGAGTCCCCGCCGGAAAGGGACTCGGTGATAGACCCTGTCGTGCTTTCTCACCGGCTTGGATCCCTCGGTGATGGGAGGCGCCTTCAGCACCAGCTGCGAGCTCGGCGCCACTTCGGACTGCACCTGGGGCACCAGCCCTGCTTCTTTCGACCCCCCGTCCTCCTTGACATCGACGATCTCCAAATGGGGGGCTCCTGCTTGGGCGGCGACAGCGGCCGATCTGGCTTGAACGACTACCTCGGGCTTGGGCACCAGAATCGGCTCATGCTGCCCTGAAGGCTCCTGGACAGACTAGGCCGCCCTCTTCCGCCTTCATTCTGGAACCGGTGCATCTGGCCTGGCCTGTACCGACCTCGCACCGTCATCAGCGCGAGCCCTCTTCGGAGCGGGCTCGCCGGCTTCGGCTGCCTGCTCTCGCTCCTCGGAAAACGAGAACAGCTCATCCATGGAGAATTTCATCTCTGCACCAAAGAAAGCACGGTCAGTCCCAAGCAAAAAAAAAGAGAAGAAAAAGAAAAAGTAAAGGGGTGGCCAAGTTGAACTCACCCGACCCCAACGTCGAGCTGACCCCAGTCTCGTGAAGATTCTGCTCCGACAGCAGGATCTCAAGCGAGGGGATCTCGACTGATCTGAGCAGGTCGTACAGGTCGAGGTCAGTTGCCTCGACCTCGTACAGGTCAAGGTCGGTTGCTCGACCTCGAGGGAGCAACACTCGACCACGGGGAAGCCACCCTGGCAGAAGAACTCAAGGGAGCAGGAGTTCGACTCAGGCCAGATGCTTGACCTCGAGGGAGCAATGCTCGACCTCGGGGGAGCCACCCTGGCGGAGGAACTCAAGGGAGAACACGTGGACTGAAGTCCGAGCCTTCATGCTGGAACTGGGTTTCGAGGCATCTTCTAGACTGAAGTCCAGGATCACGTGGGGGAATCGGGTTTCACGCCACCTTCTGGACTGAAGTCCAGGATCACGTGGAGGAACCGGGTTCTGCACCACCTTCCAGACTGAAGTCCAGGATCACGTGGGGGAACTGGGTTTCGCGTCACCTTCCAGACTGAAGTCCAAAATCACGTGGGGAAATCGGGTTTCGCGCCACCTTCCGGACTGAAGTCCAGGATCACGTGGGGGAATCGAGTTCCGTGCCACCTTCCAGACTGAAGTCCAGGATCACGTGGGGGAACTGGTTTCCGCGCCACCTTCCAGATCGAAGTCCGGGACTTCGCTTCGGAACCAGGTTTCACGCAAACTTCCAGACTGAGCCCCGGGGCCGCAGGCTGGAGTTGAGCCTTGCACGACCTACCGAGCTGTTCTCCAGGATTTTGTACCGGAACTGGGTTCCGTTATGCCGGAACTGGGATCCGGGCTTCCTTCGTCAGACTTGGAGTCGGACAGATGAGCTCCTGTAATGATGAAGAGCAAAGTTGCACCAAAGATGAACTTTAATTTTTGAGGAGAGATTCTTACATCCTCCGTGAGGTGGCAGAGCTGTTTGGCATGCTAGGAGGCGAGCCACAAATGGTTGGACCTTCAGAGCTACCTATGGACATCTCCGGACTATGGTTAGGAGGTAGATGCGGGGTTCAATGAAGAGCTTGGCTTCAGCTCGGCTGAATCAAGAGGCATGACTCCAGCTCGGCTCTATTTGATTTCAACTTGGCTGAGCTGAGGAGCTTGACTTCAGCTCTTAACTTCGTCGAACTTGGAGTCGGACGGGTGAGTTCCTGTATTGGTGAAGAACAAAGTTGCACCAGAGAGGAACTTTAATTATTGAGGAGGGATTCTTACATCCTTCGTGAGGTGGCAGAGCTGTTTGGCATGCTAGGAGGCGAGCCACAAATGGTTGGACCTTCAAAGCTACCTATGGACATCTCCGGACTATGGTCAGGAGGTAGATGCGGGGTTCAATGAAGAGCTTGGCTTCAGCTCGACTGAATCAAGAGGCATGACTCCAGCTTGGCTCTATTTGATTTCAGCTTGGCTGAGCTGAGGAGCTTGACTTCAGCTCTTAACTTCGCCGAACTTGGAGTCCGACGGGTGAGTTCCTGTATTGGTGAAGAACAAAGTTGCACCAGAGAGGAACTTTAATTATTGAGGAGGGATTCTTACATCCTTCGTGAGGTGGCAGAGCTGTTTGGCATGCTAGGAGGCGAGCCACAAATGGTTGGACCTTCAGAGCTACCTATGGACATCTCCGGACTATGGTCAGGAGGTAGATGCGGGGTTCAATGAAGAGCTTGGCTTCAGCTCGGCTGAATTAAGAGGCATGACTCCAGCTCGGCTCCATTTGATTTCAGCTTGGCTGAGTTGAGGAGCTTGACTTCAGCTCTTAACTTCGCCGAACTTGGAGTCGGACGGGTGAGTTCCTGTATTGGTGAAGAACAAAGTTGCACCAGAGAGGAACTTTAATTATTGAGGAGGGATTCTTACATCCTTCGTGAGATGGCAGAGCTGTTTGTTCGCCATGCTAGGAGGGCCGTGAATGGTTGGGCCTCCGAAGCTTCCCATGGTGGTTGGCCTTGCACATCCCTATGGCCGAGGACGTTTAATGATGTTGGTGATGATCATGCTTTTATTAATTTTGTACCACCTGATGCCCATGTCGCATGGAGGAACAGGACCACCCTTTGCATCATGTTCGCATGGTGTGGAGGGCAAAGTCCTACTCCAAAGTTTCGCATGATGTGCGTGAAGTGACTGAGCCTTCACTGCTTCTTCATTTTGGGAATCGTGCTTCGTTCGTTGCCTTCCCCAACCATAGTAGGGGTTAGTTTTCTTCATCTTCAATGAGAGGTTGACCTTAGTAGGGAGCTTGATTGACTCTTAGCTTGAACGCAGAGCTTTGGCACGGGACCTCTGGTGTTTCCCGTCTCGAGGTGTTGGAGAGCTCCCGAGAGCCTTTCCTGTAGAACCGTGACACGATTTTTCATTGTGTAAATGTAGCGGAGAAGGAGTTACCTGTTGAGCTCCAGTCATATGAATGGATAAAGATATGTTCCTTCCTTGAGCTGGTTGGGATCAAATTCGCTGACCGCCCTCTTAGGAGAGAATGAGGCTCCTTTGCACGGAAGAATAGAACTCGGTTCCATGGGAGGAAGCTTCCATTGCATAGGAGGAAGCTTCATGGGAGAACGAGGCTTTGTGAGAGAGCCCGTTGCATGGGAGCATGGTATCCCTTTGCGTGGGAGCTTGAGGCTCCGTTGATGACATCATAGGAGGCCTTCCTTGGGAAGGGATATGACTCCTTTGCATGGGAGAACAAGGCTCCATTGCACGGAGGAGGAGGAGCTCCGTGGCATGGGAGCAAGCTTCGTTGCACAAGGGAGATGAAACCCCTGTTACATAGGGGAAGTTTCGTTGAATGGAAGCAAGCCCCGTTGCATGGGAGCGTACTCCGTTGCATGGGCTTCTTTCTTCTTCATGATGGCCAGGTCCTTCCTCCCTCTCTTCTCTTTTTTTTTTTTTCTTTTTTTTTAGTGGGGCTTTTGGATGGTGGCACCGCCGGGAGGTGGCTCCATCCTTGGCCTGATGCCAGGTGCCCCGTCAAGGGTGGCGATGCACCTTCACAGCTCAAGATTTTTGGTCGAGGCCGCTCCTTGGAGCCTCGAGAGAGAGGGAGAAGTTCTTGTGCCCCCATCCCTGTGCCCCCGGTCTGCCCCCCAGGGACTAAGGACAAAGGTGGAAACCATCATCCCACCTTATTGAGGAGCATGGATCTGCCCCCCTTCCTGGCGCGCCAATCTGTTGCTGCCTAGATCACCGTGGCCGGTAGCTCTTACGTGGCCTAGGTGAGTGGGCTCCGTGCTAGCATCACCGGGCTCGTTGGTCAGAGACGATCAAGGGGAACATAGTCGTAGTTGGGATGAAAGGGGCTTGGTACTGTAGTGGCCCTCCTATGGGCCTCTCCGGTGAGGAGTAATCTTCCTCCTTATTGTCCCTCCATTGGGCGATACCTGCAAAACAGGGAAGACCTACGCCGGGGATTCCGGCAAAGACACTCCGACGATCAAGTCAGCGGGATGATCAAAGGAAATAAGGGACCTCTGAGACAGAGAGCTTGGGGGACTCTCCGCTGCCAGAGGGTGATAGACAATGTAAGAATGAAGAGAGTGTATTGTCTCTTCCCCCTCTTACCTCTTCCCGCTGCTCTTATGTAGACGAGCGGCTCTTGGTGTTCAGAGAGGCACGTTTTTCTTGGTATAGGCCTGTGAAGCTTCTGCAGGCCGGGAGGCTTAGGTAGGTTGGTCAACTTCCTCCTTCTTGATGGTTCAGGAGGTTGGTGGAGGAGCACAACGCCTTGGATGTGGCACTCCTTCCTGATTGGCGTAAGCTGTGATGGAGGCTTTTAATATAGCCCTCCTTCGTAGACGGCGGACTCAGTTTGGCAGAGATGGTGACGTGTCGGGCTGCCATCTAGCCTTCCTTCGTACCTATATTTTGAAAAGCATACCTGGAATGGAATCAAATAAACCGTGGCACATGCTTCGAGATGAGGCAGGCGAGGCTCTTCGTGCGTATGGTTCGAGGTGTCCCGTCGCGAGGCTAGGCCGCATGGCTTCTCCATGCATGGCGAGGTCTGCAAGGCTAGGCCGCGTAGCCTCTCCATGCACACGGGTCGAGGTGCACGGGGTAGTCGCGTGGATCGAGGCACGGCATGCAGGGTCTCCCCCATACACGTGGTTCTGGTCATCGGAGCAGGCGGAAATGAGATGCAGTCCAGCGGGCAGAGTTGGACTAGGGGCGGGCGGAGCCGGGGCATGCCGTATTGGTGCGGGGGCACACTGGGCGGAGCCGGAGTCGACCGGGTGTTCTGGACTGGGCGTGGAGGTGAGCCGGGCGCCGGAGCGGGCGGAGCCAGAGTGCCGACCTTGGCGGTGGACCCGGGAGTCGGAGCGGACCGGCACGGGCGTCCTGCCAGACTCGGCCGAACCGGACGGAAGACCGCCGAACTGGCGGGGGCCGAAGCCGAGGTGCTGCATGGAGCGGGGGCGTTCCCAGGCGTAGAGGCGAGGTGGTGTGATCCCCTGCGGGCGACCGGGCGCGGGAGCTGGCGGAGCCGGAGTGGACCGACGCGCGGGCAGGTGGCACCGAGGTGCACCGGCGCTAGGGCGTGCCCTGGCACGGTTGCGGAGCTGCTAGCGCGCGAGGGTGCGGCCAGGCCGAGCTGGGAGCCGAACCGGCATGACTGGACTGGGGCATCGATCGCCAGACTCGAGCGGGGCAGGACCGGAGCTGCGAGCGGAGGCGGTGCCAAGGTGGGTTTCCCACGGGTGGAGGCGAAGCTGGGTGCACCGAACTGGGACGGTCGCAAGCATGGGCGGAGCCGGGCTAGCACGGGGCAGCCGCGGGCTTGCCCGGCTGAGCCGGTGCCGGAGCTGGCGGGGGTGAGCTGGGGCCGACCGTCGCACCGTTGGCGAGGTCGGGAGGAGCCGGAGGCGCCAGAGCCCGGAGGCAATCCTCCCGCGGGCGAACATGGCGCCGGCTCGGGCGGAAGCCTCCCGCGAGCTCCCACGGGCAGACCGGGCACCAGCCTGGGCGGAGCCTTGCCGGGCGCTGCCGAGGTCAGCCGAACGCCGGAGGAGCTGGGGTGGCTGGAGCCGGACGCGGGCATGCCGGGCGGAGCCTTGCGGGGCGCTACCGAGGTCGACCGAACGCCGGAGGCGGAGGTGGGTGAGACGCCACGCAGAGCGTACTTGGGGCGCAGGCGAGGTCGGGCGGAGCCGTGCGGGGTGTTGCCGATGCACCGGCCTGGGCGGTGGCGAGCTTGGAGGCGGAGGCGGACCACAGACGGAGCCGGAGAAGAACATAAGCGTTGGTGTCGAGCTTGGAGGCGCCGGGGGGCTGCACCGCGCCGGGCAGGAGCATGCGGAGGCACTGATTCGGGCACGGCTTCTTCCTGATGATGCTCGGACCGGGCAGAGTGAAGCCGGGCAGATCCGGAGAGCTTCGTAGGCCGAAGTTGGCTACCTTTCATGCCTGGCTGGGCTCCAGGCCAGGCTGCCAAGCTGAACTGAACTACCGAAGCTGGACTTCTCATGGCTGAAGTGAGGCCAAGGTACTGGTTCACCGCCGAGGTGGGGCCGAGCCGAGCTGGGCTGAATTGCCACATGGCCGAAGTGGGGCCGAGCCGAGCTGGGCTGAACCACCATGTGGCTGAAGTGGGGCTGAGCCGAGCTAGGCTGAACCGCCACATGGCCGAAGTGGGGCCGAGCCGAGCTGGGCTGAACCGCCACATGGCTGAAGCGGGGCCGTGGTGAGGCCGAGGTGGAGAGGTGCCTGACCGAGGTGGAGAAGTACGTGGCCGCGCTAGCTTCCAAGGAGGACGCATGTCAGGGCCGAATGGATCTTGTTTACTACTGTAACAGCACTGATCATAGGTACTGTAGCACTGATGATCATAGCACTGTGGCACTGATCATAGCTATTAATATAAAACAAGCTATTAACATAAAACAGAATGAGTATCTAATCGACTAAACATGGGAACAATATCGGGACAGGGGCAGCGGTAGCCGGGGGATGATCGACGATGTTGGTGGCCAGCGGAGCTCGGATCCAAGAACGGTAGTTGCACGGGGTCGATGCTGGGGTAGCGCGGCTGGCGGGGCTCGAATCCGGACTGCTGGAAGGGTTCGAAGTTGAGGAAGGGAGAGCCAGATTGCCGGACGGGTAGGCGGAGACCGATGTTGGAGCAGCAGAGCGGCTAGCGAGGGACGATGTTGGCGATCGGCAGGGCTCGTCGGCTCGAAGCTGACGAAGGGAGAGCTGGATGCCGAAGGGGTAGGCGGAGCAGTGGAGGCCGATGTCCGAGCAGTAAAGAGGTTAGCGAGGGACGATGTCGGCCATCGAGGATTCGAGGGGAGGAGGCATCGACCGTCGAGGACTCGAGGGGAGGAGGCGTCGACGATTGAGGACTCGAGGGAAGGCATCGGCCATCGAGAAGGCTTTGAGGATTCGGTAGAAGGGAAAGACGTAAGAGCACGATGGAAGGCTTTTAAAGTTAAAAGAAGGATTGATTTCAAACCGTTGGATCATGATCTGATAATCCTTAATAATATAAATATATAAATATATATAATATTAATTTATGTAATCGGGTCTCGGGTCTGCCGGGTCTGGATATGTAATATCCAGACCCGGATCCTTTTAATCATGCCTAAATGGGTCCGGATCTGGGTCCGAGTATATGGGTCCAGATTTAGATCCAGACTCGGATCTATTGGATAAATATCCATGGATCACGGGTCCAGATCCGACCTATTGACTACTCTATAATGAAGTAGTTTTTTACCCTCTTTTTTCTTTTTCTGTTTTTTGAGCCGCTTGCACCAATAATCTTCATTTCTTTGTGCTCGCTAAGTTTTTTTTTTTTTTTCCCTTTCTTTTGGGTTTTCATTCCTATTTTAAGTTTAACCTCTATCTAGCATGATCTCAATTAGTTCATATTTTTCAGAGCCAAATTATGGATTCCCAGGACAATCTAATTTGGACCAGCATTTTGAATCAAGGATGTTGATGAGATGAGTATCATAAAGTGATGATAAAATATAGGTTAAGCTCCATCTACTTGAACAAAGCAACTTTTCATGACGATCGACGTCTGGTATGAATCCTTGTGTCATTTCCAAGCTCATCGCAGTGCTCAAAGATAGATTCCCTACTGCCACACAATTGGAGCAGCAGCTTCAAATAGCCAATCGCAAATTCAAAGCCAGAAACATAGATTGTTCCTGTATCGTTTAGTATTATTTATATCACTCAATTGTTTCGTTCTAATAAAATTTTCTGATCGGAGTCTTTTCCCATCTTTTTCTCAAAAAAAAAAAAATCATTCAGTTCTTTTCTTCCCTTAAGATATAAGAACTAGCTAGGAGACTGCATGATTGGAGGCTATCCTGATCGCGAAATTCTGAAGTGTTTTTCCCCATTTCCATGGAGTTTTATAATAGATGATCCAATTGAATGTTTTGGCACTTCTTTTTAATTATTTAAAATGGTTCATGCAAGCATTATTTAAGGTGCTTAATAAATTGCATTGAAGCATCAAAATACACAAGCTATACAAATTCGGAAGAAAGAGAAGAAATCCAGTTCATAATGGCTACCTCTTTGCATCATTTGTTTGCTAAGAAGTTTGCTATTCTATGAGTCTCTCGATAAGTATGCAATAACCTATATTCTCAGAACCACGCAGCAATGTGAGAATATTCAAATTAAATAGGTACAAGAGTGCGGGTTTCATGTGTTGACAATAAGCTTCTTAATTAATACCCATATGTACAAGCATTTGAAAGGCCTTCCCATTTCCAGACGGTCTCCCAATCCCAGCCAGGAAATGTTCAATACACGGCATATATTAATTTTTTCGTAGCCGTTCCCCATACGAAGGTGAGTATATCAACCTGACTATCACTGGCGTCAGCCAAGTGAACGGGATTTATTATATATATTTCTAACTTTTTTTTACTATCACTAGTCAACGGGGACTCTAAAATTATTTTAATAATTTTTCTCTAGGAATGCTTTTAATTTCAATTTCTTTATCAAATGGGAAGGCAAAGCTACGATGAATTGCTACTTGTGTCTAGATTCACTTTAGGAGTAGTGCAGTTTTTGGAAGTCTGATATCGTTTATTCACCTGCATGCAATCTTTTCCTCTAACTTTTTTTTTTTTTTTTTTTTTTTTTTTTTTTTTTTTTTTTTTTTGGGGGGGGGGGGGGGAATAAACCTGTTAACAATTTGAAAATTTTACAATAATACCAACATATTGTTGAGAAAATTTATTTGTAAGTATTACTGAACTATAGGTGTGGGCACTGGCCTCAACCTAAAAAAAATTAATGAAAAGGTCTCATAAGTCATGATGTGGCAAGCTACTGGCGTGGCACCCATGTCCAATACAACTGACTGATGAGGTGGTGAGAGCGCCACCTGACCAGCTCCCAACCGAGATGAGCTCTTAGTCGAGCTAAGCTCCCATCCGAGGTGAGCTCCTGTCCGAGATGAGCTCTCGTTCAGGGTGAGCTTCCAATCGAGGTGAGCTCCCATTCGAGATAAGTTCCCAGTCAAGGTGAGCTCCCGTTCGAGGTGAGTTCCCGTTTGAGGTGAGCTCCCAACCGAGATGAGCTCCTGGTCAAAGAGAGCTTCGGTCCAGTAGAGCTCCCGGTCGGACCAAGCCCTCGAAGGCAAGAAGACAACTTCTCGGCCATGGTGGATGGAACGATAGAAGGGGAGACACGATCCCTGGAGGACAGATGCGAAACAGGTCCAGATAGTGACACAGGTGTGCGATGTCACCATCTTCGCCGAGTCGGTTGTAACTCTCATGGGGGTGCGTGCTTTATCAAGGCTCCAGGCCCTGCAGCTAGGGTTGCAAATGGGTTGGATCGATCCGTGACCCGATCCGGTTAGACCCGACCCAGATCCATTTAAAAGACTCTTGGATTTGGATCGGATTTAAAATTTGGACCAGTTCATTTTTTGGATCAGGTCTGGATTTACTGAATTTGGACCCGACCCGATCCGTAAAAAAATTTGGATTAATTTGGATCTTTAGATATGTGACCCGATCCAACCCGACCCCACCTGAACCCAAATATTGAACCCGAATTTCTTTTAATATCTATTTATGGGCTCTGGCCTATTAAATATATTATTTATAATATATTAGATAAGCAGTAAATTGTAATGGCTAATGGGTTTCTGGCTTGGGCCAAATCCACCACTCATTCAGGCCCACCGCCCACCCCGACTGGCATACATAATGTTCTTTGCCAACTCTATGGTTTGGGCCATCCATCAGCCATGGCCCTTATACTGGAAGGTGGGGTTAAGCTATAAATTCCAAGTGCTTGGCAAGAACCGATATAGCTAATCATCTATACCATCGATGTGACTTGATGCAAAGTTTTAAATGCTTGCTCCCAAAGCAGAATCATTAAATGGGATGTATATGTGAAGTAGAAAATCCATCGCTGCTCCCCTACCCTGCAGAAAACAAGCATAAAGAAACAAATTCCATCCTAATCTTGTCTTGGGGGTTAGGTGGGGGGGGGTGGGGGGGGGTTAGGGGGTTAGGTAGGGGGGGGGGGGGTGCTGGGGGCCGTGCCTCTTAACCGCATGACTCCCCACATTCCTAATGCATGGATGAGACCTCGGACTTCGCCTTCCTTTCTAAGAGTTCTTAAATCTCGCAGAAGGTTGCGAGATCATGCATGGTAGTAGATATCCAAGACCCGAATCGGACCCGACCAGGATCCGAATCAGACTCGTATGTTATGGATTGGGTCGGGTTATATATGGACCCGACTTGAATGATCCATTGGATCAATAAATTTGATTATGGACCCGACTTGACCTGACTTTTATTAGATTAGGTTTGGGTCCAATATCAAGACCCGATCAAGGAACCGGGTTGAGTTGGGATCAAGCATAACCTGGTTTGACCCGGCTCATTTGCAGCCCTACCTGCAGCACGCCACCCGCACCCCCTACAAGAGGAGTGCTCTACCAGGGCTCCGAGTCTTGTAGCACATCATCTGCACTTCCTGCGAGAGGAGTGCTACACCATGGCTCAAGGCCCTGCAGTACGATGTCTGCACCCCCTACAGGGGGAGTGCTCTGCCAGGGCTCCGGGCCCTACAGCACACCATCTGCACCTCCTGTAAAAGGAGTGCTCTACCGGGGCTCTAGGCCCTATGACATCCCACCTGTATGCTTTACAGGGGATTGCTCCACTAGAGGTAGGCTCTGTAACATGCCAACTGCACCCCCTGCAAGAAGACCCTCTCTAGGGAACCTTAGACCCTGTCCATCGGGGCTTTGACGAGCTTGTATCCCTTCCACAGGAAACACTCCAAGAGAAGCACCCAACCAAGGCTCTAGACCTATGGTAAAATCAGCTCCTATATAACGACCAGAAGGAACTCCAAGACGAAGAGAACGAATAGAAGGAGAGCAAGCAAACAAAGGCAAAGGGCTAAAGCAATGAACAACCTCTTTCTAGAAACTCTAGTTTTTTATTCTCTTCTATCTCCCTCTTCAGTAGAGGGATTGTTTTCCTTGATCGCCTTTCTAACTTGACCGTCGGAGTGTCTCCATTGGAATCCCAGCCCGGATCTCCTTTTTGCAGGATCGACCAACCGTAAGGATGTAAGGATGAAGCACCGACATCCCCAGAAAAGACTAGCTTTAATCGGGTCCTGTCAAAATTACAGGCTACGGTGATATAGGCGGCAACGAGTCATAATGGTGAAAAATAGGTATGTGTGGACAGTTGTATTTACCATCCATAAATACCCTTTAGGCCTTGAATGGCAAATGAAATTTTACCCATACAAAAATCATATATAAGACTAGCATACTTCCAACAATTATAGAGAATTTATTTATGAAAAGGGCAATACCAGGGCCACAACAATTTCCATATTATTCTTCACAGCCTTTGTAATTAAAACTAAAAAATTTGCTGCAAGGAAGTCCATAGAACAAGCGCGCATCACCATTTAATACATAATAAGGATTAGTTAAACATAACTTCCTCGGCCCCTAGGCTAAGATCAAGTGTACTAACGAGGATTTGTTAAACACTATAGGCAAATCCATCATGCAAAAATAATAAAATTATATCCAATTATATCATTTTAGGAATGAAATGTTAGGGAAACAATGTTGGAAAACGGATCACAGTGAAATACAAAATTCACATGAAAAAGAAAGAAAAAACCTGGTAAAATAAATCACTGCACCAATCACAACACAAGGAATTATGTGGTTCGGAGACTCCTGTTCCTATGTCCACGGCCGCATAAGATCAAATCTCCACTATATAAAAGATTTACAGGAAGTTTTACAGGATGCTTACCCCAGCCCTCGAACAGGAGGAAGAAAAGAAGAAAACAAAAAATACTCCAAAAATATCTCTCACTCGGAAATAATTTTTGGTGGAAGATCTCTTACCTCCCTATAATTTTCTCTCTCCCTTCTCTCTCTTTCTCTGCCTTTTTCTCTCTTGGAAAAGGTCTTCAGGACTTCTGTCACGCTCAAAATTGTCTCTGGATCACTTCGTGTTTTTGTTTTTGGATGCCTCGGATTTTCTGTTAAAAGAACGAGAAAATCTAGTTGAAAATCGTAGAAAACACGACACCTGGTCGCTATAGAAAACCAAAATACTCAGGGACCATCTCCAGCTATCAGATCATAGATTAAGGTCCAGATCGTGCCAAAAATAGTACCAGATAATCTCTGATCAAGCCCAAAATAGGTTGGATCCATCTCAGCCGTCCAATCGAGTGATCGGACGGTCTAGATCAATAAGAAACATTGTGGACCGTCGTAGACTACGAGAAATCACTAGGAACTAGTGGGAAACGGCTGGAAAATGTCCCAGCACACTACTGCTCCTGCTTGGGCCGAGCCCACGCGCGCTAGCGCGCGCATCGCATGGGCCTAGGCCGCGCACCGCATACCAGCATGCCGGACTGGGCCGTGCGCTCGTCGCGTGGGCTTGGGCCGCATGCGCCTGGGTCGGGCTGGGCCTGGTCCAATCTAGCTGTTCAGTCCAATTTCTTTTCTATTTTTTTATGATTTTTGGTCTTGGTTTTCTTGGGCTCAGTTTGCTGGATAAGGCTCCACGCCTCAACAACTCTCCCACTTGGAGACTTAGACACCAAATCAGCATCCACCTGAAAAACAAAACTTTCAAAAACAAAAGTTAGTATCTTGTGCGGCGCCTCCAATCAACTAGCTCTGGAGGCCAATTGAGACCATACACAGCTTCAATCTCTCAGCAGTGACCACTTTTGTCAGCATATCAGCTAAATTCTTTGAGCTCTGAATCTTCTCTAGTGACAGACATCCATCTTCAAGCAATACCTTGATGAAATGACATCTTAATTGTATATGCTTCATTTTTGCATAGAACATCGGATTCTTCGCTAGATGAATAGCACTCTGATTGTCACAAAATAATACACTGCAGCTCTGCTCTCTACCAAGCTTCTTCAGCAAATTTTGCAGTCAGATTATCTCCTTGCTAGCTTCAGTGATTGCCACATACTCTGTCTCGGTAGTGGAAAGAGCCACGATCTTCTATAATTGCGAGATCCAGCTCATCTCTGTCCCACCAATAGTATACACATACCGAGTCGTGCTCCTCCTTATGTCGGCATCACCACCCAGGTCTGCATCCACATATCCCTGTAAAGTCAAACTGCCCCTCCTATAGTATAGGTTGACATCCTTGGTATCTTTAAGATATCACAAGATCCACTTGATAGCTTCCTAGTGTTGCTTGCCCGGATTTGCCATATGTTGACTATGATCTTGACTTTGATGATTGACAAAATGTTTAAGTATATATGAATATTAATTATATTTTAAGTGTATTTATCAGATCTTAGTACTCATCCTTGTTGAATGAAGAAATACATATTTTTTAGTTGAAGAATGCCCTTAAATTAATAGAAAATCAAGTTATAAGGACTTTGGAATATAAGGAAGACTTGGAATGGCTCAAGGTTTAAATTTAAAGAAGTTTCAGCAAAGTTTTAGCCTGGCACAGTGAAGTGTCGATACTTGAAGAATGAAGTATCGACTCAAGGCTTGAGATTTTTGAAAATACAGAACTATGCCATCTGGAGGTGTTTTGCCTCAAGTGTCGACTCACGGGAATGAAGTGTCGACACTTGAAGATGAAGTGTCAACACCTGGAGATGAAGTGTCGACACTTGGAGGCGAAGTGTCGAACCTGGAGGTGAAGTATCGACACTTGGACTGTAACAGCTAGTTTTCTGGGCTGCAGAACTTCTCCAACTTGCTTTCAAACGACTATATTTTTCTTCATAATGGCTATAAACGGTCATTTAAGTATTGGAAGGATATATAAACATCAAAAATCAAATAGAGAAGTAATCCTTTGGTAAGTTTTTTGAATATTCTTAAAGAATTCAAGAGTTGAGTGATTCAAGCCTTCAAGCTTCAAAGTTTCAAAAAGCGTAATCAAAGTCTACATCCACAAGCATTATTCAAAGGCTTCATCAACTTGAAGACAAGATCTTCATCAATATTCAAGGGCTTCAAAGAGATATTTGTTTTATTTTAGAAAGCTTTTATTGTATTCATTTATATTTGTTCTTACATTGTTTAACTTAAAGTTTTTGATGAGCCTTGGAAAACTAAAGAGGTTTTTGGTAAGCCTTGAAAACCAAAATGGTTGTTGGTGAGCCTTGAAACCAACTAGGATTTTACTTGTAAGCCCGAAGACAAAACAAGTTGTTTAGATTCTTGGTTAGCCTATAAAACCAAGGATGGTTGTTGGTGAGCCTTGAAACCAACTAGGGTTTAACTTGTGAGCTCGAAGCCAAAACAAGTTGTAAAGGTTGTTGGTGAGCCTAAGTTATAAAACCAAACTTAGTGAAATCCCCAAGGGATTCTTGGGAAGTGGATGTAGGTGCTTGGTTGGCACCGAACCACTATAAACCTTTGTGTTTGAATGATTGTTCTCCTTGTACTTTTATTTCTTTATTTCCACTGTATTTATTTGAAATACACAAGCACTTGAATTGCATACTTGCTTTAGTTCATTTCAAATAGTTGAAAAGTTTTAAAAGTCCAATTCACCCTCCCTTTTGGATTGCCTATCCCAGCCTACAATTGAGATCAGAGCTTGGTGCTCTGTTTATAAATCTAATGATTTTGAGCTAAAGTTCATGGCAACCCTTGTAGGAATTAGTGTTAAATCACCATTTTTCAATGGCACAAATTATATATTTTGGAAAATTCGCATGCGCATCCATATTCAATCTATTAGTTATCATCTTTACAAAATTATTGTTAATAGTCCTAATATTCCTTCCATTTTGGTTAATGGTATTTCCATTCCAAAGCTCGAAGAGGATTGGAATGAATATGACATTAAACAAACTGAAATCAATGCTAAAGCAATGAACTTGCTTTATTATGCATTGGACTTAAATGAATTTAATAGAATCTCGACATGCACACTGGCGAAGAAAATATGGGACACACTTAAAGTTACTCATGAAGGTACTCTTCAAGTGAAGAATTCTAAAATTAATTTGCTTGTACATTCTTTTTAAATTTTTGAAATGATGCATTATGAATCTATATCTGACATGTTTACTAGATTTATGACTATTATTAATGAATTAAAAAGTCTTGGCAAAATTTATACTAATACTGATTTGGTGAATAAAATTTTTAGATCTTTGCCAATATCATGGGATCCAAAGGTGACGACGATCCAAGAAACTAAAAATATAGAAACCTTATCTTTGGAAAAGCTTATCGGTTCACTCATGACCCATGAGTTGAATTTGTGGCAAAAAAAAGTTATTGTTGATCAAGAGAAGAAGAAGATAATTGCCCTCAAGGCTAAAAAAAATTAAAGGCAATGATGGTAACTTGGAGCAATAGTGAAGATTCAAGTTCGGATGATGAAGTTGTTCATCTTTGCTTCATGGTAAATGAGAAAAAGGTATGTGCCAAAAATGATTATGACTTTACCTTTGATGAATTACATGATGCATTCAATGATCTTGTGCATGAATATAAAATACTAAAAATTGAGCACAAGAAATTAAAAAGGCATGTAGATTCATTTTCTCTTGATAACACCAATCTTGCCAATAAAAAGAATGATTTAAATGCCAAGATTGATATTTTAAAAAATGAAAAGAATAATTCTTCTAAAGAAAAAGAATTTTTAGAAAAAGAAAATGTTGCTTTGAAAGATTTATGTGATAAAGTTTTAAATGAGAAAAATATTTTGATTGAAGAAAAGAAGCAAAAATTTTTGAAGAATTTGTTTATTCTTGCTTTTTCTAATTTAACTTGTAAATATGGATTTAACGCATATCCTTGTAGAGTAAGAAAAATTTGGGTTCCAAAAAGACCATATTTACTAATCCTAAAGGATCCAAGAAAATTTGGGTACCAAAATTGTCCACTTATTATGTTTTGCAGGAATGTCTTGCAGCCCAACATGAAGAAAGGAAGTTCTTGAAAAATAGGTGTACAAGATAATTTGAAGAAGTGGACAAGCTATATTTTGGACTGAATGGTAAAAGGAAGGATTATGTATATTGGTAAATTCTAAACATCTCCTTCCATAAGTGAAAATGTAGTTAAATTTTTGTTATATTGCATCAAGTACTTTGATAAATTGTTTTAAATGTTTAATTAGAATCAAGTTTAGACCTATAATCATTAGTTATGATCAAGACTTCTTGATGTTGATGAATTTCATGCTATCATGATTAAACTAGTGATTGTGAGACATTCACTTGATTTTGATTAATATATTTCATGAAAAATACTTTTTAAAGATGCATATTGCTTTGAAAAATGTTTTAATTGATTAATTAGAATCAAGCTTAGACTAATAGTCATTTGTTGTGATCATGATCATTTTGATGTTGATGAATTTCATGCTCTCATGGTCAAACTTGTGATTATTAGACCTTCACTTGATTTTAATTAATATAGTTTCTAAATTATTTCAAGTGAAATGCTATGATTTATGTGTTTTCATTTTTGGCGTCTATGCATAAGCTAGAAATGATTTGGATCAAGTATAGGACTGGTAGTTAAAGGTTACATTTAAGAAGAAGGTATGCATTTTGATAAACCCTTGCTCTAGTAGTTAGACTTGCTATCATATTACTTCTAGCATTTGTATGGATATCAAATCATTTTGAAATCATGCTAAAAAGTTTTTAAATGGTATCAATGTTTTGTAGTTGAAAAATCATGAATATCTTGAAAATTTCAAATCTTTGATTTCAGATTTAGTGTTTATATTTACATCTCAAAATTATCTAAAATTATGATGCATGAGCTTTCATATTTTATTCCTCAAATATATGTATATTTTTAAGGGGGAATAACATTCAGGGGGAGCATCGAAAGATTTGTTATCATTATATATATATTTGATGCTTTGAATATCTTGCTTGATATCATGCTGTACTATATTGCTTTGATACTCCTCCTTATTTTCAAATCTAATCCTTTGAAGAGAGTTACATTCAATTGGTATCATAATTATTTGATTTCATGTATTGATTTTGATGATCTACTTGCTATTCTTTCTACCTTCATTCTCATTTTGTATTGCCTTTCACCCTTTTTTGTGATGTCAAAAAGGGGGAGAAAAATGTTAGATATGAAAAGGAAAAGATTGGATAAACATGAAAAATCATATGAGAAATGAAAGAAAGTGCAAAAGGAGAGAAGAAAGCAAAATTTTGAATCTTAAGGAAAGAATTAGTAAGGGAGATATTGTCTTAAAAATTTTGCATTTTTTGAAAAATATTTTGAAGAATTTTTGAAAAATCTTTTGAATCATATTTTGAGGAAAAGCTTGGTGCTTATTGATTTTGAGCTTACATGTTTATCTTATTATTAATCTTTTTAAAGCTTACCCTATTCATATACTTAAAGATTTTGTCATCATCAAAAAGGGAGAGATTGTTGACTCTGATCTGGATTTTGATGATTGACAAAATATTTAAGTATATATGAGTACTAATTATATTTTAAGTGTATTTATCAGATCTTGGTACTCATCCTTGTTGAATGAAGAAATACATGTTTTTTAGTTGAAGAATGTCCTTAAATTAATGGAAAATCAAGTTATAAGGACTTTGGAATATAAGGAAGACTTGGAAGGGTTCAAGCTTTAAATTTAAAGAAGTTTCAGCAAAGTTTCAGCCTGGTACAGTAAAGTGTCGATACCTGAAAATGAAGTGTCGACACCTGAGGATCAAGTGTCGACACTTGAAGAGTGAAGTGTTGACTCAAGGCCTGAGATTTTTGAAAATACAGAACTATGCCATCTGGAGGTATTTTGCCTCAAGTGTCGACTCACAGGATTGAAGTGTCGACACCTGGAGATGAAGTGTCGACACCTGGAGGTGAAGTGTCGATACCTGGAGGTGAAGTGTCGACACTTGGACTGTAACGGCTAGTTTTCTGGGCTACAGAACTTCTCCAACTTGCTTTCAAATGACTATATTTTCCTCCATAATGGCTATAAATGGTCATTTAAGTATTGGGATGCTATATAAACATCAAAAATCAAATGGAGAAGTAATCCTTCGGTGAGTTTTTTGAATATTCTTAAAAGATTCAAGAGTTGAGTGATTCAAGCCTTCAAGCTTCCAAGTTTCAAAGAGAGCAATCAAAGTATATATCCACAAGCATCATTCAAAGGCTTCATCAACTTGAAGATAAGATCTTCATCAATATTCAAGGGCTTCAAAAAGATATTTGCTTTATTTTAGAAAGCTTTTATTATATTCATTTATACTTGCTCTTACATTGTTTAACTTAAGATTTTTGATGAGCCTTGGAAAACTAAAGAGGTTTTTGGTAAGCCTTGAAAACCAAAGTGGTTGTTGGTGAGCCTTGAAACCAACTAGGATTTTACTTGTGAGCTTGAAGCCGAAACAAGTTGTTTAGGTTCTTTGTTAGCCGGTAAAACCAAGGGTGGTTGTTGGTGAGCCTTGAAACCAACTAGGATTTAACTTGTGAGCCCGAAGCCAAAATAAGTTGTAAAGGTTGTTGGTGAGCCTAAGTTATAAAACCAAACTTAGTAAAATTTCCAAGAAGGTCTTGGGGAGTGGATGTAGGTGCTTGGTTGGCACCGAACCACTATAAACCTTTGTGTTTGTATGATTGTTCTCCTTGTGCTTTTATTTCTTTATTACCACTGCATTTATTTGAAATACACAAGCACTTGAATTGCATACTTGCTTTAGTTCATTGCAAATAGTTGAAAAGTTTTAAAAGTCCAATTCACCCCCTTCTTGGGTTGCCTACCTGAGCCTACATCATGTACCTGCTCACAGCTCCCACTACATGTACAATGTCCGATCTCGTGCAAACCATCGCGTACATCAAGCTACCAATCGCTGAAGCATTCAGAACCCTGGCCATTGTCTTCAATTCATCATCAACCTTGGGTGACTGTTCTTTTGAAAGCTTGAAATGTGCGGCCAAAGGTGTCTTCATTGGCTTTGCATCTGACATGTTGAATTTGTCTAACACCTTTTCAATATAACTGCTCTGAATCAACTTCAGTGTGCTCGCCGCTCTATTTCTTTCGATCCTCAACCCAAGTACCTGCTTTGCTGTGCCCATGTTCTTCATTGCAAATTCTATAGACAGCTCTCATTTCCATCTTTCAATCTCTTACATGTCTAGCCCAGCGATCAACATATCATCAACATACAAGAGTAATTTCATGAAACTATCTTCAAGTATCTTGAAATAACAGCAATGATCCTCTTGGCATCTAGCAAAATCATTGTTGATCATGAATCCATCAAACTTCTTATACTATAACCTGGGGGCTTGCTTTAAACCATACAAGCTTTTTCTCAGCTTGCATACTTGATCTTCTTTATTAGGGACCTCGAAGCCAATAGGCTGCCGCATGTAAATGTTTTCATCTATCTCATTGTAGAAAGGTAGTGTAACATCCAGTTGCTCGAGATGTCAGTCCTCCACAGCTACAATGCTCAGAACAACTTGAATCATAGAGAGCTTGACAACAGGAGAAAAAATCCTGGTATAATCTTACCCTCTTTCTGTTGGAATCATTTCACGACCAGCCTCGCCTTGAATCTTTTATTGTCATCAGGTTCCTCTTTGACCTTGTAGACCCATTTGTTATGTAGTGATTTCTTTCCATCCGGTAGTGTGCTGAGCTCTCATGTCTTGTTCTTTATAAAGGACTGCATCTCATCCTTCACCGCCAGCTCCCACTTGATCAAATCTTCACTCTCCGTGGCTTCATCAAAGCACTCTGGCTCCCCTCCATCTGTCAATAGCAGGTAATGTAATGAGGGTGAGTACCTTACACGTGGTTTCAAGGTCCTTGCAGATCTTCTCAGTTAAGGTGTCACTAGCTCAGGCTCAGAAACTCTTGCTCCCTTGGCAATGTCCTCCTCAATGATCTCTTCCAACTTTACTTGCTCTTTCTCCTTGTCTGCCTCTTCTGCTCTGTCTGGAATACCTTGGTCTTTGTACAAGCTCTCTCATTGAACACCATGTCCTTACTCCTGATGATTTTTCTGTCCTTCTTGCTCTAAAGCTTGTAACCAAAATCATCAGTGTCATAATCAATGAAGAAGTATTTCTTCGACTTTGCATCTAGCTCGAAGACCTTCAGGTGAGATAAGTTTACTGATTTACCTGTACACTCTTCTTCAAGGATCTTACAATCAAGAGGGATGGATGGACATCTATTAATCAGGTAGGTAGTAGTGCTAACTGTCTCAGCCCAAAACATCTTGGGCAATCCAGCATAGAGCCTCATGCTTCTCGCTCTCTCATTCAGGGTACGGTTCATACGCTCAGCTATCCCATTTTGTTGTGGCGTAGTTGGGATAGTCTTCTCCATCTTGATCCCATTAGCTGTGCAGAACTCCTTGAACTTAGTATTGCTGTACTCGTCTTCATTATCTGATCTTAGGCACCTGATTTTCTGTCCAGACTCATTTTCCACCAAGCTTTTCCATTTCCTGAAAGTATCAAATACATTATATTTATTCTGTAGAAAATAAATCCATACCTTCCTAGTGGAGTCGTCGATAAATGTCACATAATAATTTGAGCCTCTAAGGGATGCTACCGGAGAGGGACCCCACACATCGGTGTGAACTAGCTCCAGCTTTTCCAATCTTGGTGCTCTGCCTGTCTTGATGAAGCTGACTCTCTTATGCTTTCCAAGAACACAGTGCTCGCAGAAACCAACATTCGCCATCTTCAGACCAGCTAGCTTGCCCTTCTTCTGTAATACTTGCATTCCTTTTTGCCCCATGTGACCCAGATGGTGTGCCACAACTCCGAGTTTGCCTGTGCCAAAGCCACTGCGTCTTTCATGTTACCAGTCATGTAGAGGGTGCCCAACTTGCTTCCATGTGCTATCACCATAGCACCCTTGACGATTTTCCAAGAGCCGCCAACAAAAGTTATAGCGTAGCCCTCTGAGTCCAGTTACCCGACTGAGATCAAGTTTCTCTTTAAACCAGGGACATGTCTGACATTCTTCAGCTTCCATACCGACTGATTTGGCATCTTAATATGAACATCACTTCTCTCCACGATGTCCAAAGGCTCATCAACCACCAGATAAACCTTTCCGAAATTACCACCTGTATAATTTCTCATGCATTCTATCTGTGAGATAGATTGAAACGAAGCACCGGAGTCTAGGATCCATGACTCCATTGGACTGTCCACACCGAGAAACAAAGAATCTTCAGTATTCTTGATCGCTGCATTGACTGACTATTCCTTCTGTCCTTGTTTCTTCCTCGCCCAGTAATTTTTCCTGGTGTGCCCCTTCTTACCGTAGTGCCAACAGCCATCACCTCTGGGTCTTGACTGGCTCCTTTGCTTGGATTGGATCTCCCGCGGTTGTTGCTACGCTGTGCAGTCCTCCCTTTGCCTCCTTGAATCGTCAAGGCAGATCCAGAACTCCCACTGGTTTCTTTTCTCCTGATATCTTCACTGAGAATCAGGTTCTGAACCTCTTCAAATTTCAACTTATTCGATCCGTAGGAACTACTAACAGCTATCACAGTTGCACCTCAGCTCTCAGGCAAAGATGATAAGAGGATCAAAGCACGGACTTCATCCTCAAAACTGATGTTGACAGAATTTAACTGACTGGTAATCAAATTGAACTCATTAATGTAATCCGTGACAGATACACCTTCGCTCATCTTCATATTGAACAGACAACGCATAAGATAAACTTTGTTGGAGGCCGAAGGCTTCTCATATATGTCACACAGAGCCTTCATCAAACTTGCTGTCGTCTTCTCCTCCAGGATGTTGAACATGACATTCTTGGCCAACGTCAGCCGAATAACTTCCAAAGCCTGGCGGTCCAGCAAATCCCAATCAGTTTGCCACATATCGGCAGGTTTTGTACCCAACAGTGGTTGACGAAGCTTCTTCTGATATAAATAATCCTCTATCTACATCTTCCAGAAGTCAAAGTCCTTCCCATCAAACCTGTCGATCTTAACTTTTTCTTTGTCTCCTGTCATTGCTCCCATTGAAATATGAAGCTTTGATACCAGTTGTTGGGGAACAGATCATAGTGAAATACGAAATTCATAGGAAAAAGAAAGAAAAATCCTTGCAAAATAAATCACTATACCAAGCATAATACAAGAGATTACGTGGTTCGGAGACTCCTGCTCCTACATCCACGGCCGCACAAGATCAAATCTCCACTATATAAAAGATTTATAGGAAGTTTTACAAGATGCTCATCCCAGTCCTCGAACAGGAGGAAGAAAAGAAGAAAATAAAAAATACTCCAAAAATATCTCTCACCCGGAAATAATTTTTGGTGGAAGATTTCTTACCTCACTACAGTTTTCTCTCTCCATTCTCTCTCTTTCTCTACCTTTTTCTCTCTTGGAAAAGGTCTTCAGGGCTTCTGTCACGTTCAAGATTGCCTTTGGATCACTCTGTGTTTTTGTTTTCGGATGCCTCAGGTTTTCTGTTAAAAGAATGAGAAAACCTAATCGGAAACCGTAGAAAACATGATACCTTGTTGCTATAGAAAACCAAAACACTCATGGACCATCTCCAACCATCAGATCATAGATCAAGAGCCCATATCGCCCCAAAAACAGCACTAAATAACCTCTGATCAAGCCCACAATAGGTCGGATCCATCTCAACCATTCGATCGAGCGATCAGACGGTCCAGATTAACAAGAAATACCATGGACTGTCGTAGACCGCGAGAAACCATTGGGAACCAGTGGGAAACAGCTGGGAAATGTCCCAGCACACCGCCGCTCCCACCTGGGCCGAGCTCACGCACGCCAACACGGGCATTGTGTGGGCCTAGGCCGTGCACTGAGCGCCAGATCGGGCCGCGCGCCCATGCACTTGTCGTGTGGGCCTGGGCCGCGTGTGCCCTCCCTCACGTGCCTGGGCCATGCACGTGGATCGAACTCAGTCTAATTCAATCCAATCATCCAGTCCATTTTTTTTATTTTATTTTTTTTAATTTTTAAATTTAATTTTTTTGAATTGGACTGGCTAGACAAGGCCCCACGCCCCCCAACAAACAATCACGTAATTATAGGAGAATTAAAGCTATACGCTAACCAATATGGCTACGGTGGGATGGCCCTTTCTAGATGCCGTTAGCCAAAAGGAAAAATACCTGTTGGTACGGGAGCCACGTCCACTATAAGATACAACAGCTTTCTGCTGACCATTGACCAAGGAGTCCAAGTGGGTATGATTCTACATCCAAGTTGGCACTACCTACCTGATGGCCTGCCTTGGCTTGCGTAAGTAATTTTACGTGATGTGCAGGTAGCTAATGTCAAAAAATCGAGGAGAGGAGGAGCCACGCATAATAATCTATATTGCTACGTGACGTAAACATCCTTATGGCGAGGGGAAAAAAAAAAAAAAAAAGCCCAAGAGGAAGAAAATGACTGGACGAAAACATTGTGGCTTTTCCTGTAGAAGTTTGAGCGTGCGCCTTGGCCGGTCAAATCATTTTCTCCCACCCTGCTGAAACGCCACGTCGACACCTTTCCGATATTTTCCCTCCCGCTAGTTAGAGGCTATTAAGCTCTTTCCCATAAAACAGGCTACACGTTATGTTATCAACTTTCCATCGTCTTTCAACTTGCGATAAAATATGAGTCGGCCTTTCAACTCGATTCATATCCGATCCATCTTAAATAAATTTAAATTAAAATTAAATAGATTCAGATTATTAAATAAATAAATTAATTTAATTAATTTAATTATATGGATTGTGTTCAGATTTAAAATTCTTGATCTGTCTAAGCCATTTAATTTATTTAAATTTAAATGGATTGGATCTATAACTTTGGACCAGGATTGATGGATCATTAAAACTCAAATCCTTTTTAAATTTTTAAATTTTAGAGCTGATTTAAATTTAAAATTTAAGAGCTCTTTTTTTTTTTTTTTTTGATCCCGATAGTCCCATCCATTACTATTTTAAATCTCTTCCAATCTTATCCACCTCTCTATTTTCCTAACTCCTAAACTCTCCATCTCCATCCCTCATAGATTGCTGACATTCATCGTTGCCGATTTTCCTTCCACCATCACAATAATCTAGACTACCCTTCCAATTTTTTGTCGTCCTAGCGCTAGCGGCTAACGTCCAATAGCTTGAGTAGCATCATGAAGTCCTTCAGTGAGCCTTGTTTGTCGGCGCTGCTACTCCCAATCCGCCCCAACTCCCATATCTGGTGGCTGGCCAAGCCACTGCCACCTCCAACACCCTTCCTGATGATCAGGACTGTCATAGCGATCGCGGCTCCTCCTTTATCATCATCGATGATGGCGACATCCCATCTGATCCGTGTTGATCTTGTTTCCCAGTGACGGTCTCCTCCTGGTAGTGTTCTCCCCCCCACGACGGTGCTCTTCCCCAGCAATGATTTCCTCCCATGACGGTGTTCTCCCTCTCTCATCTCACGGTGTCGCGCTTCTTTTCCCATCGTTCTTCGGCCTTCCTCCTCCTTTCATGGTGGCCCGCCCCTTGACAAGCCTTCTCTCTTTTCTCTTTTTCAATAGCACACACCTCTCGGTAACCTGCTAACTTCGGGAACATTGATTTTGCTACCAATCCTTCTGTCATTCTTTATTAATCATTGGAATTTAAATATATATGATTCACTCCAATTTTTTTTTAGCAGGATGGGATGGATAAAAAAATTTGAACCCGAACCTCACTTGTTTATTAAATAAATTAAAATATAAAATTTATATACATCTTATTTCACAAACAAGTTAGCCGGTCCGATCTGGGTTGCCACCTTATTCTTGCCCGGGTCCTACAGGACTTGAATCAGGTAGGACCCACGACCTTCAAATAACAGAAAACAACAAGGCTCTGAAACGGAGATGCCAGGTAAGAGCGTAGCGGATTAAATCGTGCCCATATTGACCGTTCGAACACGCTGTTCAAGTCAAATCCAACGGCTAAAAAAGGCAGTAGTTTTGCTTCCTCTCTCTCACATGGAACCGAGAAAGGACATGAAGAGAGCCGGTGGAGAGCCGCCAGAAAGTGACGGTGGGCAAGTGGCCATCGGGGGTCGGCGCGACCATTTTCTCTTCGACCTGGGATTTTTATTTTTTTGGGTGCGTTAGGCGCCACCGGGCATTCAAAGCGAGTACATCTTCACGTGGCCGGCTACAGCAAGATAGAGCCAAAGCCATTGAATCCGGCCTCCCCCTGCCCACAGGGCTGACAGCACTTCTTTTCCTTCCCGTTTTAATGGTTCTAATTAATGCGACAAAGTTGCATCTTTGCTTCGTTCGATGTCTATTTAATAAACAGGCTCTGGATGAGGTTCTGGGAAATGATCTTGCTGCTTGCTGGGGCTTTGATTCTTGGATGTGCATTGGAGGTGGATTTGCGGGACTAGGTAATGGTAAAGTTCCGATCTTTTCGATATAATGGGACTTCTTTACTGCTAATTTGGACTTGAATTGGCTTCACGGTCACCTCCGTGATTGATTTGGGGATGAAGTACTTGCATGAAGTTCTTACCTTTTTTACAGCTTCTCGATTTTTTACCGTAAGACCGAATAGTTCATTTTATTCACAGCTATTCAGCAATTGAATTGGCTGCAAGGGCACCTGTTCCAATGGATTTAGAATGAGGGCTTGGATAAAGTTCACATCTTGTTAATGGATTTGGAAGTTAGAAGGATGTAGTTTTTCTTTATTCATTGCATTTTCTTTTTTAAACATCTTCCTAGATTTTTATATCGAGCCCATTCTTGTGGTGTGTGCCTAGGTATATCCGAGTTTTATTTGATCCCTTTCACGTGGTTTTGCATGTTCTTTTTTTTTTGTTGGCCTTTTCCGAATCTCATGAAACCCGCACGGCTCCACTGTCTGTGTATGTGCTATCACTTCCGATCTCCATTCCCCGCCCCGCCTTCATCATCTAAACTCCCGATAAGAGAATGGTGAGATGTTTGGGTAGAGGATGGTGCGATGCAGGCATGTGGGTTGTTCCTGTTCAAGATAGTGAGAGTGGCTAAGTTTGATACCTCTCCACATGGGTATGTACTCTTTTTTGTTCCTATATGTTTTCATTGTTCTATTTTTTTCTCGGTAAGAGCAGGGCTATCATGTGAACGTGTCTCTGTCCTTATAAAGGTGCGCTGAACACGGAGAAGTTGGATTTATTATACAATATCGCATGAATAGAGGGTGCGTGACGCTAAAAGAGTCTGCTATTGAGTGTTTGTCCGGGTCTTAGGCTATTGGGTATAAGATAAGCCGCGATCAAATGGTTGTGATACTGAAAGTTGCTTTGTTTCTATTGCTGTCTTTTCAAGTCACCTCTCAGTTTTCATGATATCTTTTTGTTTGCGCAATTCTTGAGGAACCTTGGCTGCTGTAACGCAGATATGCATGTGGAAGTAGCGTGCAAAGAGTAGAATTGGAGATTGAGTTCAAGTTTGATATGGATCCTGAGATTGGAAAGTGTTCAACCTCTCCAAAGGTTTGTCTGGTTACTTTCCTATCATTCTAGTTTTATGTGGTTGTATGTGGTTTTTGATTTTATAGTGATATTAGTTGTATCAACATAAAGTTTCACATCCTTCCATTGGTTTGAGCGTTTGAATGCTCCAACCATGTGCTGTAGGTGCTTAAATTATCCAAATTATTATTATTATTATTATTATTATTATTATTATTATTATTATTATTATTATGTTCATTTATTTTTTCTAGTTTTCCAAACTCCTCTGGCTTGTGTGGTTGTGTGTAGTTTTGTGTTGATTATGACATTAGTTTAAAAGGAATGGCGAAGATAAATATGGAAATCTTGATTTGTTTTTTACAAGGCTGGATAACAGAATTTTACTTATGCTTCAACAATTTTTTGGTCGAATGTTTTTGCTGAATAAGTGCCCGATTGGTTTCAGAAAAACTCTTGGAAGGCGACATTGCTTTTAGCATACCAAAGTTTAGGCGTGGTGTATGGTGACTTGAGCATTTCCCCTTTGTATGTCTACAAGAGTACGTTTGCAGATGACATCACCCATTCGGACAGTAATAAAGAGATCTATGGTGTGCTCTCATTGGTATTCTGGACCCTTACCCTTGTCCCTCTTTTCAAGTATGTCTTCATAGTTCTTAGAGCTGATGATAATGGCCAGGGTAAGTTCTTTTTTCACATTCATAATTCTCTTTTCGTACCGGTGGCATTACCCCGCTTTGTTAATTTTATTAGTTAGAAATCTGCAGGTGGTACTCTTGCATTGTATTCGTTGATATGCAGACATGCCAAGGTGAGCCTTCTGCCTAATAGACAGGCAGCAGATGAAGAACTATCCACGTATAGACAAGAGTGCCCTCCAGGAACAAATTATAAGTCAATGATCAAGGTTTTGCTTGAGAAGCACAAGAACTTGCATACCACTTTGCTTATAGTGGTTATGCTAGGGACATGTATGGTGATTGGAGATGGTGTGCTCACACCAGCTATATCAGGTAACTTATTTTAGTGGATTCTCCTGGTGCTCACATTCTTTTTATGGTGTTCATATTTTTCTCACAGTTTGTTTGATGGAAACTTAGAATTCCATTGTTCTTGCATCCAGTTTACTCTGCTGTCTCAGGGCTTCAGTTGTCCATGTCTGAAGTTCACCATGAATGTAAGCCTCCAACCCCTCATGAACATCCTAGTTTCCTGCACCTTTCTGCTGGTTACTGTCTTAAACCTATTAAATTTGCCTTCAAGTGAAAGTAAAAGGCCTCTGAGCTCATGTTTTGATTATTTATGACTTTTATTTGTATTATTAGGAGGCATAGCTCTTATAGATTTATGATATAATCAAATGAAAAGAGTTATATATGCCACAAATGCACATAGATCTGCTAACTAATCCTAATATTCTTTGTTTCTGTTGCTTTTTTAAAATTATTTGAGTGATAAATAAGCTGATTCGACAACTTGAGGGTCCTAATTTTTTGTTATGTAACAATCAAGCTGTCCTGCTTTCGAACATTACTTCTTGTTTTTATACCTTTTTATTACTTCACTAGTTTACCTGTCCAAGGAAAAGTACTTATGTTACAACAAGGCTTATTATTTGTTACAAATTTTTTTGTCGCTGTTTCTAATCACAACCTAATGTCAAGTAATAGAATCAGCAATATTTTACTTCATCTGATAATAATGTTCATGTCATGCCAGTTATTTCACTCCTTGTATAATTTTGCATCAAGTATGATATAATTTCTGCTGGTTCATCTACACATTTTAGGAGATCTCTTCAACTTTAGAACATGTTATGTCTTTAGCATAGGTAATCATATCTGCTACATCTGTTGAATGCTCTTTTTATATCTCATCCACTGTATCTGACCAGTATCAGGTAATCTGCAGATGCTGTGGTGCCTATCACTTGCTTCGCAATAGTGTGTTTGTTTGTGCTTCAGCACTATGGCACTCATCGGGTTGGTTTCTTGTTTGCACCAATCGTCTTGACTTGGCTAATGTGCATTAGTGCACTTGGCATTTACAATATCATTCAGTGGAATCCGCATATCTATAAAGCACTTTCTCCATATTACATGTTCAAATTCTTGAAGGAAACAAGAAAGGCTGGGTGGATGTCTTTGGGTGGTGTCCTATTATGCATGACAGGTAATGTTTTAAAGAAGAATAAAAACTGTAGCTAATTTTTACATATTAATAGTATGTCTGAGGGTGAGCCTTTGTGCAACGGTAAGGTTTCTCCAATATGATCTAGGTGTCAAGGGTTCTGAGCATGGAAATAGTCTCTTCATATGTGGGGGTATGGTGACGTACATTGGACCATCTCCAGATCCTATAATGGCATGAGCCTTGTTTACCAAGTTGCTTTTTCATATCTACTTCATAATCCATGTTGGCTACTTGATGTATAACAATTGGCCCATGAGGAAGACATTGGATATCAAGTTGATGATATAAAACTCGAACTTAATGCATGCTATATTAGGCCAAGTGGAATTTTGTTTTCTAATGATTAGTGAAGCTAAACTACATTAAATTGTTGGTTTTTAGCTTCAATGTGAATATTTCATTATGAGATGCTTATAAGTTTTTTCCTACTGAATCATTTTTAATAATTTACAGGAGGAGAAAGAGTTAAGTTACTAATGAAAAACTAAGGTGTTAATGTTAGGGATTAAAAAATAGTAAAAGTTCATCAAAAAAAAAAAAAAAGTAAAAGTTGGTGGTAAATATCATGACTGGTAAGGTTGTCATCATTTATGGATGCTTTATCACTGCCCCAAATGTATCAAATATCTGACACAGAAGAAACCCTTCACAAATTGTGAAACCATAGTTAATTTGACTGCAGATTATGCTTCATTGAATATATTATTAACCGTCTTTTTGCAGGTTCAGAGGCAATGTTTGCAGATCTTGGTCATTTCTCATACACTTCAATCCAGGTATTTCTCATACACTTCAATTCTGGTTTTCTTTTTTTTCCCTTCATATTTTGATTGCATTAAATTTTTACGTTTGTCCTGAATATCTCTCATATGTTGGTTATTGCAGATTGCTTTCACTTCATTTGTTTATCCATCACTAATACTGGGATACATGGGTCAAGCTGCTTATTTATCCAGACATCACAAAAATGACACAAGTTACCACATTGGTTTTTATGTTTCTGTTCCAGGTAATTTTTGGATTTGCTACTCCAGGAGGTTATTCCAGCATACAGCTTTCTAAGTAACAAAACAGTCATATGGAACAAGTTAGTTGAATATTTGATGATTATGAATGCCATGCCTGTCTGTTTTGCCTCATAGCAGCAAATGGCACCATTTTCTGTTGTTCTTCTCACAGGCAGTATACAAGTAGTTGTTTGGAAGTGTATGCTTTTGGAAGTATACGGCTGCCTTATATAATGACTAATGGAAGTGGAAGCTATTAACATCATTAATTATGTTGCCAGTTCTCTGATGATGAAATGAATGATTAATGCTTATGGTTTATAATATCTCATTGGGAAAATTAATCATCCAGCACAGATTTGTAGTTCTAGGGGCACATCAAGAGTAGGAAGAGTAGGGAGAGCTGAAGGTGGAGGAATTTAAAGAAAGATGGGCTAAAATATATCACAAGTTAACTATCAAGGATGGAAAGCGGAATCTGTAGCTGAAGCTAGATGTAAAGTGGAAATAGATGTCTATTTACCTAACATACTTGGAGAATCTGAAGGTCAAGGATGAAAGCACATGAGGACGAGGGCATAACAGTGAACTACTAAATTCTAATAAACAATGAGTAGAAATGGTTTCCTGCATTAAGGTACAAAATCAACATATGAAGAAAATAAGAAACCCAAAATTTTAAGAGAAAATATAGAAGCTAATTAGGTAAATTTGCAGCAATTATACAAACTAAACTCACAACAGGGTAAGGAGGGTAAGATAATACCAACATTTTGAGACACATAATACGCCCCAGTCATATGAACATACATATGAGTTGGACAATATATTTGTTGAAGCTATGGTGCTGTAGTTAACAATTTATAATTTTGTATTGTTGTTCTGTGCACAGAATGCATGTGTAGGGTGAATGGTAAATTGTTTGTGAAGGATGGTAATATCTAGAAGAGATGGAAATCAGAATCAATCCATGTTGAACAAGGATATTGATGAAAATGTGTTAATTTGGTAAGATGCCCATCTAAATGTGGGAAAAAAGGAGGCTATAACCATTTATAGAAAAGGAATAGATTAGATTGAATGAATATTTAGAATAATTTCTTTAAAATGAAATGGGACACCTGAAGAAATACTGAAAATCATAGGACACATTGCCTTCGTATAACTACCAATCTTTTTTTTAATGACATCATGAATATTAGGAGAGCCCCTGATGAATGTAGGAAAACTACATATGGAGCTATGAGAGAATGCAAGAACAAAAATTTAAACATGCAAACAAGAAATTCTATGAACCATATTGGCAAAATGAACCGATTATATTTTTTTCCTCCACCCCCACCCCCCACTCTGGTTACTGATGAAAATACATATGACATGGACATGCATATTTAAGAGTATGGACAGTAATTTTTGGTGGACAATGATGGTCAATGAAGAATTACTTGTAACAGCAAAGGCATTTATGGAGCAATGACTAGTGCAAGGCACAGTTTGGAGGAGGCAAGAAGTTTGCAAGTCAAATGGAACTAGGCTTTTAGATCTTGTTGACACTAGTAATATGTGCACCATATTTGCCAATATTCAAGGGAGGCTGCTTCCTGTACATTGATTGCTACAATATTGTGCTATTTCATGACATTAACGGGTGAATATGAATTGAATCCATAAGAAAAATGGTAAAGGACAACTAGTCTATTTTTCAGTTAAGAATGGATAGAGAGTAGAAAGGCCTAAGATCAGTGAGACAAAGATAGAGATACACAGATTGCTGGTTTTGGTGTAGGAAAAAAATGAAGGGTTATAGGAAATAGGAATCACTCAAGTGTATCTGGTCTTTTAGGTGATTTGTCTTCTGTCAAAGCTACTTAAAGGATTCTTTTTTGTGAGCACAGGGAAGTCCCGAGACTAGACATCTCAGATGATGAAGTTTGTGAGATACTAAGCTTTCACATAGACAAATCCTTGTCATAAAATTATTTTCTTAAATTTCTTTGGAGCTCAATATTGTAATGCTTCTATTTCTTCTTGAAAGTGGGGAAGCCTGTCTACTACTTGACCTTCCTGTACTAGAAGAGAAAAACACAACTGACAAGTGGGCCTCACCCTTCATCTACCTCTAAAAACTAAAAACCTAGGAAGGCAAGGGAAACCAACCTTGACCTACCAAAGAAATTGACCAACCTAATCTAATCTTGATTTAGCACAGGAAAACTCGACACTCATACTTAAAAGAAAAAAATATTTAGGCATCAACACTCGACTATAGATGCTTGCTCAAAAAACAAAGACAGAGAAAAGGTAGGAAGAAAACAAAGTGAGAAAGGCCCTCTATTTCCACCAGAAAAAGTCTGCTGCAAGCAATCCGATTCAGCTACATTTGCTCCAATTCCAAGTCTCTGATGATTGGGCTAATCGATTATTTTCCTATGCCTGCCTGAGGAGGTATCAATGGGATGCGAAGCAGAACTGGGTGGAATGAAGTTTAATTAGAAAAATGATATTTGGGACTTGAAGACCAAAACAGCAACAGAAGTTGCCCGAATATACAGAAGTGTTACTTCATGTTCCATTTAAGGTCAAAACTCTGAAGTCAGCTCCACTTTTAGAATGGTTTCATAGATTTGGCTGAAACTTCATGTAATCCACAGTGGGACAGAGAGGCCAGAGGAGTAGATTGTGCCTCTATTATATCATTTTATGATATTAATTCACAGTAGAGGCACCGAAAAATTTGAACTCCAAAGGCACTAAATATTGTTACCATAGGGAATCAGATCAAGCAGATACATTACTTGTAATCATAAAAGGAACTGTTATTAATTAGTCATATAATTTTTTTCTCTAATCTGAGATGGATAAAGGTGTGAGGTTAATGAATAACATCTTAGGAGGATACACAGCATGTAGGTTTCTTACATTGTTTTCTGCAAAGGATGTACCGAGACCATAAGCATAACTGTCAAGCCTTGTCCCAACTATATTTTGTCCACGCTATGAATTCTTATCTGCCAAGCATTCCTCTATAGGGCTACTTCAACACCAAAGCATTCACAAATATCAAATTAAGTTAGGTCCATTTCACAGTCTGACATGCTTTTGAGAATTGGATGTCAACCTAGCATGCACACTCCACTATTTTCGTTCAAAGTTGTAATAAGCATTGGAGATAATTTTGAATCGATACTGTATTTGAAAATATAGGACACGTACAGTTTTCATATTATTTGCACCACCTTAGTTCCTACAGGAGCCAATTTCTTGAACTCATGAGGTCATTATTACTGTATTTTGAGTCATTAAAAGATGCTTACAATGCAATTGTGCTCCCTAGGATCTTTTGAAACACGCCCCAAGATGATGAAATTAAGACTAGAAACACACTGTACAAAAGCAGTAGACTTTCTTGGTTGCATATATATGATTGAAAGAAAGGAAATCACATCCTTTAAGGGCATCAGAGAAACAAAACTCACTTGCAGATATTGGAAACAATTGGGGAGGACGTGGGTTCACGTTGAATGGTATACTCACAAGGAGACTGATATAGGGAATTTAAATTGCAATATCAATCTTTTTTCGATAAAGCAGGGGAAGAAAAATATTTCAGCTTTTTTATATATCACAGTAAATACGGATTTTTAACCATTTCTGACACTGCAATGAATTCTCTTTACGCCATCAACCAGCCTAAGCCTCTTGGATTCTCAGTATACTAAGATAATGGTAATTAGTGAAGCTAAAAAAGTTACAATATACAACAGGACTCGGAGTGAATTTCTCAATTGAGTACTTGCAAGCATTAAAATAGGCATGTTGCATCAAGATATGCCTCTTATAAAGGCAATGAATCATTCAACCCACGAATTGGCTTAGTCCTGGCTCCAATAGAATATTTGTATCACAGCACCAACAGATATAACTCCTGCTGCTACTTCATCATCTTCAACACTAACCTGGTCTCTAGGAAAGGGCTTTGCATTGTCTTTTCAATACAAACTTGCCAACTATGTAGTCCTTGACTCCTTATTAAGCCATGCTTTCAGTTTTGACTTTACGGTTTCTATATTTTCTCATTGTTTTCTGTACCATTTGATTTAGCTTGTATAAACTTAATTGTGATTCACTGAAGTTCCTTTTATTAATGTGTGTCTCTGTGTGTAGAATGTATAAGATGGCCTGTCTTTGTGATAGCCATACTAGTTTCCATCGCGGGAAGTCAAGCAATTATTAGTGGGACATTCTCTATCATAAACCAGAGCCAATGTCTTGGTTGCTTCCCGAGAGTCAAGGTAGTTCACACCTCCAACAAGATACATGGCCAGATCTATATCCCGGAGGTCAATTGGATGCTCATGGTCCTCTGTGTAGCAGTTGCTGTCGGCTTCAGGGACACAAAACACATAGGTGATGCGTCAGGTATGTTCATACATAAAAAAATTGATGCTAAGGAAGCCTTCAGTCCTTTCTAATGTGCTTGTTGCATGTTTAGTGATGCATTCTATAATTAGCATGTCCAGCGCACTGGGAAGTTTTTCCATGAAGACCGATGAGCAATGAAACTCTGCATTGTGTTCTACTGTGAAATAGTGCTGAATTCTAGTTTGTTTGTTTTTTTTTTTTTTTACCAATTTGTTTACAAATTTCATGACCTCTTCAATCTGTTTTTACTGACACTCCTTAATTTTGGCTGGTTTAGTTAGTGCCCTCTGCTATAAAGCTTAACTAATCCCCAATTTCTTCTAACAAAGTGTTTTCCCCTTCTTGTCCAATGCAGGCTTGGCAGTAATCACAGTGATGCTAGTTACGACATGCCTCACTTCCTTGGTCATAATCTTAAGATGGCACAAGTCCCCATTTTTGGCCCTTTGCTTTCTCTTTTTCTTTGGCTCCATTGAGGCCCTCTATTTCTCTGCCTCCTTTGTTAAATTTCTTGATGGTGCTTGGCTTCCCATCCTTCTTGCTTTCTTCCTTATGATTGTCATGTTTATCTGGCACTATGCCACAATTAAGAAGTATGAGTTTGATTTACACAACAAGGTCTCCCTAGAGTGGCTACTTGCACTGGGCAACTCCCTCGGCATTGCACGTGTCCCTGGCATTGGCCTTGTGTACACTGATCTTGTATCTGGTGTGCCGGCTAACTTTTCACACTTTGTAACCAACCTCCCAGCATTCCACCAGATCTTAGTTTTTGTTTGTATAAAATATATTCCTGTTCCATTTGTGCCACCTGCAGAAAGGTACCTTGTGGGTCGAGTGGGCCCACCGGATCACCGGTCTTATCGGTGCATCGTCCGATATGGCTATCGCGATGTCCACCAGGACATGGACTCATTTGAGTCCGAGCTTATCATGAGTCTGGCAGAATTCATAGAGTATGAAGCATCCTCTCATGGAAACCAGCCTAGCAATGTTGTTGATGGTCAGCTTACTGTCATTGGATGCCTGCTGCCAAGAGATTATGAGGACAGCATCCAACAGGCAAGCACCTCAACTCAGTCGACCTTAAGTGAAAGAAATGTTAAAGAGTTGGAACCTGTGGACAGGGTGAAAAAAGTTAGGTTCCATTTAGAGGATGCTGCTTGTTCAAAGAAGGATGGGCCTGCAAGGGAGGAGCTGGAGGACCTGTTGACAGCACGAGAGGCTGGTACTGCTTTCATCCTGGGACATTCGCATGTACGCGCAAAACCAGGGTCATCGATCATGAAGAAGTTGGCAATTGATTTTGGTTACAATTTTCTGAAGAGGAATTGCCGGGGACCTGATGTGGCACTCCGAGTGCCTCCATCATCTCTCCTTGAAGTTGGGATGGTCTATGTCTTGTGAGCTGAAGCCTGAGCAGTCTAGTGTGCCAAAGTCTCTGGAGATGAATATAGGTAGGTAAGCAAATAACTGGCTAAAGATCTCAGTGAGATACAATGTGTGGAAAGCCTTGAATGCGGTAAGATACAAGGTGAAGCTTGAGAGAGAGCATCCTTGTCGAGGTTGCAGCCTAGCCGCAATATCCTTGAGGCCATTGAGTTGTTCATGAATAGGGCTGTCCATGGTTATATTGTATCTTGAAATTGTAGGTTTATCTTCTCCATAAAATGATCTGATGATATTAGAGCAATGATGGTATGGTCAGCATCCAAAGTTTGTTTGGATGCGTCATGTATAATTTATGACTTGAAAGGGTCTGCACAACTTTTTTTTTTTTTTTTGGTTTTTTCGACTGAGAGGGACTACACAACTAGCCGTAAATTGTTGTTACTTTTGAACAAATAGTTTTTCACTTTTTTGGTCTACTCAATGTCAGGGGTATGTTTATTATTTGTTGAGAGCTCAGGTTTTTCGTCCAAAAGGGTTTATTTTATTCCTCAAGCATATAGAAATATGCTACACGCAAGCACGTTAGGCAAGCTCATGGATTCCCGGCTGTGATTATCCAAAATGATGTTAGAAAAAGTGAATATAAATTTTTATTTTTAAATTATTTTTTGGAATGCAAAATTATACTGCAGGAAAGGAAATTATTCTGTGAAAGGAAAAACTATCATCTGGGATGGAACTTTTATTTTTACTTGCAAAGATTGGAAAAAGATAAGATTTTTATAAGAAAATTTTTTTGCAAACTCTTGCTTTGAGGCTTATCATAGGTGGAGAGTTTGAGAGTAATGCATAGCATCACTCGCATGCACGTGCGCGACTGGCGACAAGGGTGTAATGGACGTTTTGTAGGTGCACTTCGTATTTCGTACGTACGGATCGTCGCAAAGAGCTTGAGGAGTCTTTAAATTTTTCTTGATCAAACAGATCAGACGGTCAAGATTGATTGGCACCAAATCAAGGTTGCAGGAAGACGAAGACGAGTTGCTCGATTCTGATAGGAGCCGACTCGGATTTAAATTTTTTCTAATCAAACAGATCAGACGGTCTTGGTACCAGATCAAGGTTACAAGGAGACGAGTCGGCTCGGTTCTGATAGGAGACGAGTCGGCTCGGTTCTGATAGGAGCCGACTCGGATGACTAGGAGTCGACTCGGATCCACAGAACGATAATACACGGTCTGACCAAGTCGACTCGAGTGGTTCGAGCTAGCTCAGATCCACAGAACCGTATCGTGCGGTCTGGACGAGTCGACTCGAGGGAATCGAGCCGACTCGACCAGGGTGCTCTCTGCAGCAAGGAGTCGATTCGAGTAGTTCGATCCGACTCGGATAACGGGATTTCAGAATCGTGAAACAAGGGATCACACGTCCGTTCATGGAACAACGTTTCTTCTGAGATCAGGGGTACCATCGGATCGTGAAACGATGCATAGAGAAGCGCACTGATCGTGTGATCAAGAGATCACATTATGAATCAGCGTATCATGGTGTCCGATCGTGATTGAAGAAACGTATCGATGCGTAAAGGTACATCTCATTATGAAAAGACATCGAAAATTCTCTCTGATGAAATCAGAAGGTTATTTCCAAGGGATACCTTAAGGCTATAAATAGGTCCCCATTCCTTATTCATTTCATTTCAATTCAATCTAATTTTTCCTTCCTTCTCTTAGGCATTTGCATACTCTGAATAACAGAGTATAGCTATAGTGCATCGTAAGTCTCTTAGGCATTTGCATACTCTAAAAACAAAGTATAGCTATAGTGCATACAAAGAGAGAAAAGCATTCCTGGTTCGAATTTCTGGTAAATTGCAGTGCTGCTTTCATCAGAAGAAGACCGTTGTATCCTGGGAGACAATCGTCATAAAACCGTAAGCACCATTGCGGGACGAAATTGTCTTAAGGACATAGAGTGTAACTCTAGACTCGGTCTTGTTAATTAGGTAGCCATTGTTCATATTCATCCACCAACAATCTTAAGATAATTTTCGTACTGACGTACTGCTCAAGTGATGGCAACAATGGCTGCACCAGTTCAGGCCAAGAAGCCGGAGAAGTTTGCTGGCACTGACTTTAAGAGATGGCAACAGAAGATGTTCTATCTGACAACTCTGAATCTGGAAAGAGTTCTCAACGAAGATCCACCGGTCTTAAAGGAAGGAGATAACGACAAGCAGATTATCGCTGTTGTCGATGCATGGAAGCATTCAGACTTTCTATGCAAAAACTATATTCTTAATGGATTAGAGAATACTCTGTACAATGTGTACAGTAGTATAAGCACAGCAAAAGAGCTGCGGGCATCCTTGGACAAGAAGTACAATATCGAGGATGCAGGCCATAAGAAATTTATGGTCGACAGGTTTCTTGACTACAAGATGGTAGATTACAAGACCGTCTTGGAGCAAGTTCAAGAACTGTAGATCATACTACATGAGATACATGCAGAAAGGATGTCTCTGAGTGAGTCATTCCAGGTAGCTGCTATAATTGAGAAGCTACCTCCATCATGAAAAGACTTCAAGAACTACCTGAAGCATAAGCGAAAGGAGATGGGACTTGAAGATCTGGTTGTCTGCCTAAGGATCGAGGAAGACAATAAGAAACATGATAAGAAGACAGGAGGACATCATGCTGAGCCTAAGGCCAATCTCATGGAAGGAAAGGTCAACAAGAAGAAATGCAAGTTTCCTGGTGAAGGCTATAAACAAAAGAAGGACAATCCTAAGAAGTTCAAAGGAAAGTGTTTCATTTATGGTAAAATAGGTCACAAATCCAAGGATTGTTGTTTCAAAGGAAAAGAAAAGAAGGAAGTCAATACTATTGAAGATATCCTATCCTATGAAGTGTTAGGGATGATGTTGTCAGCAGTTATGTTTGAAGCAAATATAGTTGATAAACCAAATGAATGGTATGTTGACACTGGAGCTACTCGACATGTCTGCTCTGATAAGAGTATGTTCTTATCATATACTCCTATCAGAGGTAGAAATCTGCTAATGGATAACTCTGCTACATCGAAGATAGAAGGAATTGACCGCATTATTCTAAAGATGATATATGGCAAAGAGCTTCTATCGAACGATGTACTGCATGTTCCCGACATCCGTAAGAACTTGATATCAGGCTCCCTCCTAAGCACACATGGATTTAGGATGGTGTTTGAGTCTGATAAATTTATACTTACTAAAGAGGGGATCTTTCTGGGTAGAGGTTATTTGAATAATGGATTATTCAAGATGAATGTAATGACTGTACATCGCAACATTGAAAAGAATAAAAATTCTTCTTTTGTTTATATGGTTGACTCCTCTTATCTATGGCATGATATATTAGGTCATGTGAATTTTAATTCATTATGAAAATTAATGAATTTAGAATTGTTACCTAATCATGAAATCGATCCACATTACAAATGTGAGATATGTGTTGAAGCTAAGCTAGCCAAAATACCATTCCACTTAGTAAAAAAGGAATACTGAACATCTAGATTTGATCCACATTGATATATGTGACTTAAAGTCAGTACAATCTAGAGAAGGTAAAAAGTATTTTATAATATTTATTGATGATTCAACTATATACTGTTATGTGTATCTACTAAAGTCTAAAGATGATGCTTTAGATATGTTTAAATGTTATAAGAATGAGGTTGAAAATCAGCTTGATAAAAAGATCAAGGCTATAAGGAGTGATAGAGGTGGTGAATACAATGCACTGTTTAATGATTTTTGTCAAAAACATGGCATTGTTCATCAAACTATAGCTCCTTATTCACCTCAATCTAATGGAATTGCTGAATGCAAAAATTGAATATTAAAAGAAATAATAAATGCCATGTTGATAAATTCTGGTACACCACAGAATTTATGGGGAGAAGCAATTCTCTCGGCTAATCATATTCTTAACAAAATACCTCTTAAGAAGAAGTACATCACTCCATATGAGTTATGTAAAGGAAAAAAGCCTTCTTATAATTACCTAAAAGTATGGGGGTGTCTAGCTAAAGTAGCTATTCCAGAACCCAAAAAGGTCAAAATAGGACCTAAAACGGTTGATTGTATTTTCATTGGTTATGCACAAAAAAGTAATGCATATCGCTTTCTTGTATATAAATCAGATATATCTGATATACAGAAAAATACAATTATGGAATCAAGAAATAGATCATTTTTTGAAGAGATATTTTCTTATAAAGGGATATTTGGTACAAGTTCAAATAAAAGAAATTATGATAATTTGGCAAGTAGCAGTTATCAGGAAAAACATCCTGAAGATGAACCTAGACGTAGTAAGAGATCTAAAGTTATAAAATCTTTTGGTCCTGACTATATTACGTACATAATAGAAAATGTACCTCAGACATTCAAAGAGGCAATGTCTATACCAGAAGCACCCTTTTGGAAAGAAGCTATTAATAGCAAAATTGAGTCCATCATGCATAATCATACCTGGAAATTGGTAGATTTACCATCAGGTATGAATCCTTTGGGGTGTAAATGGATTTTCAAAAAGAAGTTAAAGGCTGATGGATCAATTGATAAATATAAAGCCAGATTAGTAGCTAAAGGCTTTAAACAAAAAGAAGGTCTAGACTTCTTTGATATTTATTCATCTGTAACAAGAATAACATCCATAAGAATGTTAATCGCTATTGCAGCCATTACCAGTCTTGAAATACATCAAATGGATGTAAAAACAACTTTCTTTAATGGTGAATTAGAGGAAGAAATTTATATGGAATAACCTAAAGGGTTTATGGTTTCAGGCAAAGAAAAGAAGGTGTGCAGACTTGTAAAATCCTTATATGGATTAAAATAAGCACCTAAACAATGTCATATAAAATTTGACAATGTCATGTTGCCCAATGAATTCAAAATCAATGAATGTGATAAATATGTATATACCAAAATCATACCTACAGGGTATGTGTTAGTCTGCTTATACGTGGATGATTTGTTAATCATAGGTAATGATACTGATATGATTAAATAAACAAAGAAAATGTTGATCAAATATTTTGATATGAAAGATATGGGTATCGCATACGTTATACTAGGGATTAAAATCACTAGAACGTCTGATGGAATAATATTATCTCAATCTCACTATATTGAGAAAATATTAAATAAATTCAATGATTATGATACCAGCCTACTTAGAACACCTGTAGATATTAATCTACATCTTGCTAAGCATACTGGGCAACCCATATCACAATTAGAATACAATTAGAATATTCACGTATAATTGGCAGTTTAATGTATGTCATGAATTGCACCCGTCCTAACATAGCATATGCTGTCAATAAGTTAAGCAGATTTACTAGTAATCCAGGTCCAAATCATTGGATAGCACTAGTAAGGGTATTACGATATCTACGATATACTTTAAATTCTGGATTACATTATACAATATATCCAGCTGTATTAGAAGGATACAGTGATGCTAACTGGATATCTTCTTCAGAAGATACTAAATCTACTAGTGGATATATGTTCACCTTAGGAGGAGGTGCAGTGTCATGGAAATCCTCAAAATAAACTTGTATAGCTCGATCCACTATAGAATCAGAGTTTATAGCTTCAGATAAAGCTGGAGAAGAAGCAAAATGTCTTCGAAGTTTTTTGGAAGATATTCCATGTTGGTCTAAATCTATGTCTGTAATATGTATTCATTGTGATAATCAATCAGCTATTTGCAGAGCACAGAATAAAATATATAATGATAAGTCTAGACATATACGTCGTGGACATGATACCATTAGGCAATTACTTGAAAATGGAGTTATCTCTATTGACTACATTCAGTCAAAGAAAAACCTTGCGGATCCACTGACAAATGGTTTACCAAGAGATCAAGTAAATTGTTTATCGAGGGGAATGGGCTTAAAGTCTATAACAAATAAATCTTTATAGTGGATACCCAACCTAGTTGACTGGAAATCCCAAGATTTAGATTCAAAAGGGACAACTAAATTATGAAAATGTCAACGAAGCACTAAGAATGTAAAATCCTACTCATTCTTATGATAATCAGTGCTACCTGCTAAAGGTACTAGGATAAGCATAGCTTTTAATGATTCTTATGACATGAATATCATGTGGGGTATAGCAGGATACTCTTAATAAGAATCACCTATGTGAGTATGAACTGGGCCAATTCTATGAGAATTTTAAAGGCTTTAATTCTCTAAAGCACTCATGAGACCAGGAGTTATTCAGGACCAAAATGAACACAACCATGAGAACCAAAAGGAATGCTCGGAAAGAAGTTGTGTATTGTTATTGTCTTAGTTGACATCCAACGCTAAAAGTTCAAGACATCACGTTCACTTTAAGCAAGTAAACTCGATAATAAAACACTAAGGAAGGTTCAAAGCCACAAGCTACCTATCCTGATGCAACTTCATTCCATTTACTCTTTTTAAGTGTCTGCATACTCATTTGCATTTATAAAACTATGTTTGTGGGGGATCGCCTTTACTGATCTTTGATCTTAATCCAAAACTCCATTCATGTGGCGGATTGTTAGAAAAAGTGAATAGAAATTTTTATTCCTAAACTATCCTTTGGGATGGGAAACTATCCTGTGGGAAGGGAAACTATCCTGTGGGATGGAAATTTTTAGTCCCATATGGAAAAATTGGAAAAAGAGAAGGCTCTTTATAAGAAAACCATTTTCCAAGCTCTTGCTTTGAGGCTCATCATAGGTGGAGAGCTTGAGGGTGATGCGTAGCATCACGCGCATGTGCGATGGGCGACAAGGACGCAATAGGCACTTTGTAGGAACACTTTGCATTTCGCACATATACATCCACAGAACCATATCATGTGGTCTGGATGAGTCGACTCGAGAGAATTGAGCCGACTCGACCAGGGTGCTCTCTGCAGCAAGGAGTCGACTCGGATGACGGGATTTCAGAACCGTGAAACAACGGATCACACGTTCGTTCACGGAACAACATTTCTTCTGAGATCAGGGTTGCCATCGGATCGTGAAACGATGCATTGAGAAGCGCGTTGATCGCATGATCAAGAGATCACGGTATGAATCAGCGTATCATGGCGTCCGATCGCGATTGAAGAAACGTATCGATCATGTAAAGGCATATCTCACTAAGAAAAGACATCGAAAACTCCCTCTGATAAAATCAGAAGGTTGTTTCCGAGAGGCACCTTAAGGCTATAAATAGGTCCCCATTCCTTATTCATTTCATTTCAATTAAATTCAATTTTCCTTCCTTCTCTTAGGTATTTGCATACTCTGAATAACAGAGTATAGCTATAGTACATCATAAGTCTCTTTGGCATTTGCATACTCTGAAAACAGAGTATAGCTATAGTACATACAAAGGGAAAAAGGCATTCCTGATTCGAATTTTTGGTGAATTGTAGTGCTGTTTTTATTAGAAGAAGACTGTTGTATCCTGGGAGACAATCGTCATAAAACCGTAAGCACCATTGCGGGATGAAATTATCTTAAGAATATAGAGTGTAACTTTAGACTCGATCTTGTCCATTAGGTAGCCATTGTTCATATACATCCACCAGCAAATGACTTGAAGATGACTCTTCAAGTTGTCAACTATGACTGTTAGGGTCTAGAAATGGCATAAATCCTTAATGTTCTCGTATGGGAGCTTCGAAATGGTCATCTTATTCCTCTCGATTTTGAACTGTTTGATATATGGGTAGGAGATCTCCAAAATGCATCCATTTTTATTTCTTGTAAGCCGTATCCAATGATTTATATTTTCATTTTGCAGTACATATAAAAATTGCAGCTAAAGCTACCAACTTCATCTGGGTAAGCGTCAACGTTGACTGTGCTTTCTATGCTTTTGGATATGACGTTCGATGCAATAATGGCGCCACTAAACAATTCAGATCCGTTATATTTGTGCCAGGAATTTGTATGCCTAGATCACCTGGTATGCACGTCCAAGATCTGGCATCCAGGCCCAAGAAACCTCCAAGTTCTGGAAATTAAAAAAAATCCAATGAGGTGGAAGATCCACCATGATCACTTCTTCATCCAAAGACATCTATTTCCATCTATGCTACTAGGTTGGGCATGTGACCGGATGATGGGAGGTCTCAGCTCATTAATTTGAACCTGGATAATTATAACATAGATGAGTTCCTCTCCCTATCTTAAAAAGTATAATAATAAAAAATTTAGAAAATCTTTTTAATTAGTAAAAGGATGCAACCTAAGATTACTACTTTACACGGAGTATTAGAGAGAGAGAGAGAATCCATACAACAACTTATTTTGGGCAATCGGCATTTAAGATGTGATGCGAAGGAGAGGATAGATCAGATTCGGTTATTCATAGGAAGTTGTGCATGCGATCGGCGACCAAGTTGGTGACCCAATCAACGGTTCTACCATCCTCTCTCTACTGAAGTAACCGGAACCAGACCCGCTGCAGTGCGATCCTCCAAATGCCTGAAAGAAATAATTGATGAGCAGAGGACGACAAGATACATTTAGAACAAAAGTGAGCATTCTTATCGAATTAAATTGGATTGGATGTGGATTTGTAGCTTGCATCAAGCACTCGTATAACATCTATTGAACCTGTCACACGTGCATGGCATGAGCAATGCGTTAGTCTCCACAATATTGCTACAAAAGCCCCAAGCAATGGACGGGTTTTGACAGGCTTGGGCTGGGCCTTGCTCAGATATCAGCAAATCTTTTCTCAGCCCAGGCCCAGGCCAATCCGATCATTGGGCTTACTTTTGCTGTTCAGGCCCGGCCCTAGATGATGGACAGGCTGCCCAAGCCCGCCCAATTGGCCCGTCCATTTTTTTTCTCTCTCAATCTGTAAGGATCTATCACTGCTACTGTCAGATTCCTCATCCAGAAAAGGAAGTCCAATTGTTAGCATTTTTTATGAATTTAGAACTTCAGTTTTTAAACTAGATGCATTTGGACCTATAGATGACAAGATTGTCATTCATAAAATATTTAAGTAGAAGAACTTTATATAGTAATGTGACCACATAAGTTATTAGAAATAGAAAAAAAAAAAAAAAACATGTTGAAGAACCATTTGCAAATAACTAATCTTCTAAACATGCTAAGGCCTAAACAGTTTTTGACTTAAGTGAGCTTTAACAAGAATTTATGATTTTTTTACCGATGCTAAAAGCAGATCCTGAAGCTATATATATCACAAGCCATCGATCAAAGTTCAGGATATCTCTTCAAGTTATTACACCAATATTCTAAAATATCAAAATCATTATTCAAACTCATGAAAGGTTTTTTAAGTAAAGATCTAGCTGTTATTTATTTATTTGTGTCATAAATAATATACCTTCAAAACTTGCAAAACCTTCGGATCAATCACAACCATCAAATGAACTTGTAGTAACATTACTTTCAATTCTTGGAGCTAAATTTTGTTTCTGATACTCAAAAAATAATTCTTTAAGGGTATTCAGGACCTTATCAATATAACATTTACTGGAACCATAAATTTTAGTGCAATAATACTCCATGACCTTTGACTTTAAACAAGGATCCAAAATATCAGCACATGACAAAATCAAATTATAGTTCGACCAATATTTGTCAAATTTTACCTACATCTCTTTAACCATAAATGTCAAGAAAGTACCTTGACCTCTTGCTACTTTTATCATGTAACTATGAATTCTCCGCACCTTTTTGAAATAAAGATTAAGTGTTGACTCTGGTGTTGGTTTTGATGATTGACAAAATATTTAAGTATATATGAGTACTAATGTATGTTAAAAGTGTTTAGCAGTTTCAGGTACTCATTAATGTTGAAAGATTGAAAAGATTGTCATTCAGTTGAAGAAGCCATGAAATTTCAAGTTATGGATCTTGGAACATATATTGAAGACCTTAAAGGACTCAAATATTAAATTTGGACAAGTTTCGACACTAGTCAAGTCATGTGTCGACACCAAATTGTGTCAACACATGGAAGTGTCGACACATGGACCGATACGCAGAAAACTTTTTTCATCCGGCATACTGAAGTGTCGACATATGGAAACCAAGTATCGACACATGAACAGTGAAGTATCGACTCAAGACCTGAGACCAATAGAAGACAGAACGAGGTAATTTCAAGGATTGGTCAAGTGTCGACTCATAGACTCAAAGTGTCGACTCAAAATGTCGACATACTAGATGAAGTGTTGACTCACCAGTACAGAACAGAAGACTTCAGAAGATATTTTTTGATCATGTGTTGACTCACTGCTCCAAGTGTCGACCCTTTGTGTCGACACATGACCTGAAGTGTCGACACCTGAACGGACGACAGCTCTGCAACTGCTAGTTTTTTTAAGAACAGAACTTTTCCAAAATTTTTGTAATGGCTATTTTTTCCTCTCCAACGATCTCTAACGGTCATTTAAGGTTTGGAGAGCTATATAATCAACACAAATCAAATGGGAAGATAATTCTTTGAGAGAAAAGTTCAATACACCTCAAGGATTCATATTCTGAGAGAGTTGAGCCTTCAAGCATCCAATTTCAAAGAGAGCTTCCAAGTCTATAACATCAAGCTTCATTCAAAGGCTTCAACAAATTGAAGACAAGCTTCTTCAACATCATCCAAGAGCTTCAAAGAGATATTTGCTTTATTTTAGAAAGCTTTATTGTATTCTTTACTCTCATTCTTATTTTGTTGTAAAGGTTCTTGGTTAGCCCGGAAAACCAAGGAAGGTTGTTGGTAAGCCTTAAAACCAATTAGGTTCTTGGTTAGCCTGGAAAACTAAGAAAGATTATTGGTTAGTCTTGGAAAATCAATTAGGTTCTTGGTTAGCCCGTAAAACCAAGAAAGGTTGGTGGAGAGCCTTAAAACCATTTAGGTTCTTGGTTAGCCTGTAAAACCAAGTGAGGTTTTGACTTGTGAGCCTTGTGAAAACAAGTTGGGTTTTGATTAGTGAGCCCGGAAAACTAATCGGCTGTAATCGGTTGAGATTATAGTGAATTTCCAAGGAGATCTTGGGGAGTGGATGTATGTGCCTTGGATGCACCGAACCACTAGATATCCTTGTATTTGTGAGTGCTTGTGTAATTATTTTCTTTGTGTATTTACTTTGTTAATTCCACTGCATATTATTTTAAAGCACACAAATACATTACCAAAATACAAGCATTGAATTAATCTAGCACATACTTGTTTTAGTTTATTGTAAATAGTTTGAAAGTTTTATAAAACCCAATTCATCCCCCCTCTTGGGTTGCATCATCACTGGGCAACAAGAAGTAAATTTTTTTGTAACTGAAAACAAAAAAATAATCTTTTAAAAAAATCTTAAAAATTTATAAATGATAGGAACTTTTTTCGCTCTTCTTCAATAAGAACAAAAGCTAAAAAATTTATATTTTGCTCCCCCCAATATGACCACACTGCCTTATAGAAAAGTGCTTGCCCAAGCACCAAATTTATGGAGTCCACCTTACAAGCACATCAAGCTGCAACTTCTTTTGTGCATCCAATTGAAAGTTCTTATCAGCAATGTCAAACAATTTCTTCCTTCTTAGACCTGACTTTTTTATATATTAAATTCTATGTCTAATTTTATCAACAAAAATATCAACAAGATCCAAACCAGCCTTAACAATATGATTCAAAATATGGTTGCAATAGCAAATATAAAAAAATGCACCATTATAAGAACTTTTTTTTTTTTGGCTAGCATACGCCTCTTAAGAAAACTAATGACATTATTATTATAAGAAGCATTATCAAATATGACACTAAACACATTTTCCTTAAATATTCCATTGAGCCATGTATATAGCTATCTCATTAGACACATGAAGTCCATCTTGTGATGCATGTTACCATGCTTTTTTACGATTTTCATTTTTCATCAACAAAATAAGTTGTAATTCATATGTATTCTTCCGGTGTGTGCTTAGATTTTTACAAATTGGTCATCAAACATATTTTACATAAAACTTTAGCCAGAAGCTTTCCCCAAATACAAATCCATTACTTCTCTTTTAGCAAAAAATGATCGATATCTTTAAACTAAGGACATGCTTTACTAATCATGTATCTAAAACCCCACTCCCCAGTAATAGTAAATGAATGCGTTCTATCAGCAATGTAAATTACCATGCCTTTATGAAATTTACTTTGATCAAACCTAAAATTTTTCAAAGCAGAATTTCTATCCGTCAAAATCTCATTTGATAACTTGTACTGTTGGATATCATGATTGACATGGTCAGTAAATCTATCCATATGATTCTTTAAATGAAAAGTTTTATTTTTAGAAGCACTAGAAAAAAAAATTTTTATGGTGGTTACATTGAGCCTTTAGTTTATCTTTGTTTTCAGTTGAAAGTTTTTCAAAATGCTTTTGCACTACTGATGTTGTCCTTAGATGTTTCTGCTTATACTCTTCGTATCCATCTTCTTGCACTACAATGAAAATGGCTTCTCCCCACGGTTTTTTTTTAATGCTAGGGGCGTGCATTGGCAACCTCTGGCAACCCACCGACGTTTTTAAGAAGCATCATTAAAATCGAAATTTACCAACGATTTTAGCGTTGTGATTTTTTTCTTTTCTTCTTCCAAATCGAGCCCTAGATCCCATTCAATCGATCCGCCGCATGCTAGCTCTTCCTCCGATCCCCCCCTCCTCTCGTTCGATCGGCCGCTAGCTCCTCCTCCGATCTCTCCCTCCTCTCATTCGATCGGCCGCTAGCTCATCCTCCGATCCCTCCCTCCTCCTCCATTTCTTCTGTCGGGTGTTTCCTCGCCATCCGAAGGATCGAGCTGCCGCCACGTAGACTTGAGTCGATTCGCCGCCGTGCACCACCTCCTCCATTTCCTCCTCCCTCCCTCCTCCATATTCTTCTGTTCGTCTCCGTTTCCTCTCGGTTCGTCAAAGCTGTAGGGATTTTCTGTAGGGATTTTTTCCTGTTTTTTATAGTCGAAGTATATTTCTTACATCAGGTAGCATATATTTCTTATGATTGGGACACTTAAGTTTTTTAACGATTGGATGGAAAGTCATGTAATTTATTTGGGATAATCTTTACTTTTGTCAGAGCCATCTTGTGCAATTCTTATGTATTAGTGGTCTTGAAGATCCTAATCTCGGTGCCTGCTAGACTAAAGAACATTTGGCATGTTTGTTGCAGAGTGTGGTAGGAGATTGATGGGTGGAGAGAGGCTTGCATTCTGGGAATCATCAAATAGCCTAACAGGATATAATACAAAAAGTTTTTTTTTTAGGTACCTGGCCTGTCTAAATTGTGGGCAAGACTTTAAGTTAATTATGAAAAATGAATTTAGAATATGACTGGTAGAGACTAGGGCCTGAGATTAGAGGCAGTAAGATAGGTATGAGTAGGAATTTAGAACATGACCGGTAGAGACTAGGACCTGAGATTTTCTCCTGTTTTTTGTAGTGTTGGGTTCCACTCTCCATGCCTTGATGAAAAAGTAAATATATGTTAGTGCTTTTTTAATATATGATGTGTGATGAAAGATAGAGGGGCCAATTAGTTTATAGAACAAAAAAAAAAAAAAAATCTTGTGGACATGTATAGCCATTTGCATATAACAACATGATATAAATATACTATGATATCTGGGTTTTTTTGGGCCGAAGTCGACAGGCCCAGCCGGCTTTGACCTAGATCACTGAAAAAAAATCGAAGGAGAGCGGAGGCAGAAACAGGGGAGGCTGGTTCTCTCTTATCCAATTGGCATTTTCGCCAGAGGAGTCGGGAGGAAGAGCTGTGAAGGGGACGGGGTGGTGGCGACGTGGTTGGAGTGGGTTGGAACTCCGATCGGGACGGTGTCTGCTCTCCAAACAGCGAGAAAAATTGTTGGGAGTTCTCTTTAAATCTTCCTTCACCGTCGCCCAATCGAGCCCTTCAAACCACTTCCAAGCCATCATTCTTCCTCTCCGGAGAGCGATGGAGAGCCCCTTTAAATGCCGGTGAGTCCGGTTATTTTTATTTCAATTTTTAGAGAGGTTTTAATTGGGTTTTTTCTTTGGATTTCTGGTTTGTTTGGGCTGTTCACCAACGGTGGCCGCGCCGCCGTCGTCTGCCCCCGGTCCATCGAGCCTCTTCTTGGTGACTATCTTCCATGGCTGTCGCTGGCAGTCGTGGCGTAGCCGGTTCGATCGAGCCATGGAAGAACAGGGAGGTTCGAGAGAAGAAAAGAAAGAAGGAAGAGAAAAGTAGAGGAAGGAAAAAAAAGAAAAAGAAAGGAAAAAAAAGAAAGGAAAAAAGAAAAGAAAAGAAAAGAGATACCTACTTAAGAGTTGAGTTACCGATATGGTTTCTCGGTTGCTGGAGCTGTCGCCGATAGCTCACCCGAGGCTCTTCCCGTCATCATGGAGAAGAAAGAAGAGAGAGAAGATGATGAGAGAGGAGAGAGAAAGAGGAGAGAGAATATGAGGATAAAGAAAAGAGAGAAGATGAGGAGAGAGAAAGAAGAGAGAAAAAGGAAAAAAGAATAAAAATAAAAATATTGAAAGAGGGAGATCGAAAAGCTCTCTTTTTTGGAATTCGTGAAGTTAGGATTTTATAGATAAAAAATTTTGGTTTACAAATTTTTCTAGGATTATTTATGGTTAAAAATTATTATTGTAGGAGATAGCCTTCTGAGCAGAAGGGTATTGTGCGAGCTCCAGGTACAGATTGATACCAGATATTTTGGGGTTAGCTCTTAAAGATAAGGATTTCTGGACTTGATCACCAGTTGTATATATATTATCTTACATGACATGGTTTGATTTGAGCACATGAGCATTGTCATGCATGATTGTTTCACATTGTATATTTTGATTTCTCATGATGGATAGTATGTGATGTGACCGGATCGCTGACGTGGAGCAAGAAAACTGACGTGGAGCCCTCATCGGATGCCGTGCTGGATTCCCACCATGGGCCCCTTCACCGGGCTGAGCTCCCCGATCTCAACAGGGCCGCCCGTCGAAGCCGGGTTCCGTCCTTGCCAGGTCGGGACGTTTAGGTTGGAGCCGAGCTCAAACCCCACCAGAGGCAGACCTTTCGAGCCCGATGTCGGGCCCCATGGCCTGGAACTGAGCTCAAGCCTCCTCCACCATGGGAGACCCTTCGAGGCCGGGTCCCCTGGACTGGGCACACCTCGTCCACCTCTGCTAGCCCGAGCTCGGTCAAAGCTGGGCCCCCTTGGCCCGGAGCCGAGCTCAGCCTCCCTTCGCACAACCGAGCCACCGCGAGGCAGGTCCCTTACAAGTGGGCCCCATCTTCCCAGCTTGCCCCCTCCTGAAGATGGTGGCGGGCCCCTCGAGGACCGTATGACAGCACCCGCCACGTCGCCATTAATGCCCGCAGCTGCCATTCACACCAGAAAGAAAGGAAACTCACATCAAGGCACCATGCCCTCCACCGACCTGGTGTATGACCGGAGAAAAGATCCCACCAAGGAGCACAGTTTCCAAGAGCGGCGGCACAACAGTCGAGGTCCTGCCAGGCTTCCGAAAGGGCAAACAGAAGGGATGTCAGAGGCATGTAGAAGTTTTTCCAGCTACCCAATAAAAAAGGCATCCCGTCTACGACACGATATCTCGTCGTACCCGTCTGACAACACGAGAGAACCCTGAGGCAAGTCAAAATAGAAAACTCGGTCAGAGTAAGCAAAAATGAGGTAACAGCACTCATATTGCAACATAACAACATTCTCTCAACAAGAGAGGAACCAACTTTTCCAACAACACAACCACCACAAAGAGAAAGAGGAGAAGGGGGAGAGGCCAGACAGGAGAGCAAGACCACCTTGGCCACCACATCCCCCAACTCACACTCACACTCTTATACACTCCACTCACTCCTCCTAGCATGGAGCTCATCTAGAGGGGCTCGACCAGAAGGATCTATTCTCCTGGATCATCATTGACTTGACCGTCGAGTGCCCCAGCCGGAATTTCCAGCCCGAGTCACTGACGTTGGCTTTCTTGCAGGTCCCGAGGCACCGGAGGCATCTCCCACGGGCGGACGCGGAATACCCGACGCCACCAGCAGCTACGGACCACGACGATATAGGCGGCAACAGTATATTTGATGTTATTAATTATGTTCCTATATATCATATTTTATTAAATAAAATTATTTTTGATGGTTTGGACCATGTTGTCAGTCATTGAAAAATTTGAGATGACATGATTTGAAAGTATGACATGAATTGATAAAGTGATAACCAAGAGAAAGAGATATTTGAACTAGCCTTGCCACAGGATCGTGGTTACTGAGATTGCTAGTCACAGGTTAAAGTGTGACACCAAGATTGCTAGTCACAAGCTGAAGTGTGATAATGAATGGCCTGTCACAGGCTGAAGTATGACAATGAGATTGCCTATCATAGGCTGAAGTGTGATATCGAGATTGCCAATCATAGGTTGAAGTGTGACACTGAAATTGCCAGTCATGGACTGAAGCATGATCGTGATTAGTCCAGAACCCTAAAAAAGAAGGATGATTAAATTGTAACATAAAGAGAAAACATGATTTTATAAAAGATTTTGTCATATATGATATTTGAGTTGTTTGGTTGCATGATATGATATACTCTTATCTTTTTACTATTTTTAAATTATTACTATTATTGGTATGACTGTTTGGAGATCTTACTGGGCTGTAAAGCTCACAACCCCTTACTCTTTTCCTTCTTAGAGTTATGCAGGATATCCGAGCTTGGTCGTGGATTGGATCCGTGGTGAAATGATGCATAGCAAGGATCAGGCTGGGCATGAGATTGAACATCAATTTTTTAGATGATTTAGTTAGTTTTGTTTAGTTAGATATGTTGTTGATACTTATGTAATAACTCAATGGACCATTTAGTGATTTTGACTTGAATAAATGGATTGTTTAGCTATTATTCAATTGTTTAAATAATATTGGTTTATTTGAAGTGATTTTTGAATGATGTGAATTTTGTGTACCTAGGCCTTGCATGAACTCTAGGATAAAATCTAGGATTGTGCAGTCGGTCGTGTAGCCGATTTTGATGCTGGATTTAGGGCATGACAGAGTGGTACCAGAGCTTAGGTTATGATTATTTGGGATGGTGATATTAGCGGTTAAAATAATAATAACATGATGGTTATTAGAATATGATAATAACAGTGTCAGAGCTTAGGTTATGATGACTTGGGACTGTGATATAAGTGATTAGGATATATATGAGTGACATTAGAATTCAGGTCATGATTGTTCAAGGTAGGGACGTAAGTGATTTGGAAATCACATGATGGTTATTAGGACATGACCATGTGGTATCAGAGTTTAGGCTATGATCATTATGGACTATGACTTAAGAGGTATTTGAACTTAGTATCATGATTAGTCGGGACATGATAAAAGCTACAGAAATGGACTTAAAGTTTGGATTCTAATCTTTAGGTTGTATATAGGATATGCCATATGATTGGTGCAAGGGAGGAACATGATCTGTAATATAAATAGTGACATTGATCTAGGATAAATGAAAAAGGCTGGATGATTTGTACTCTTTGATCATGATAAGTAAACATTTGATGGATATAGAAGAGTTGGATGGGATGTATCCTTGTCTTTGATAAGTGGGTTGATCCAAATGTCAAGAGTACTGGCCTGGAATTATAATGTGTTATGTTGATAGATTATGCTGAATAAGTTGGTTCAATTATCAATTGAATGATTTTGGAATCATGAACTTGATAAGGATGCATATTATGATAACATGCTAGTTTTGTTGTTAATTATCGGATTATAAATTTTGGGACTATTGTAAGAAGATGTTTAGGATATAAGTTATGCAAGAGTTATGGATATTAGAAAGTATATTTTTTTTTGATGAATCTATATGTGGATTTTGATTGAATATAGATAAGAAAAAATGTGTTTGGGATGATGTATAGCTTTGTAGCTCTCTATTGGTGGATTTGATTATATTTTGTTGACTTGGCATATATATTTTGATAGAATCTTGATAACCTATGTTAGCAGCTTTGGATTAGGTTACTGGATCTATCCTTAATTGTTGGGGATTACTGGGTATGTTAAACTTCAAGTCAGATTATGATCCATAAGAAGATTTAAGTTATCCTACAATTGATGTTGTATTGAGCAAAGAATTGGTATTGAAAGACTTATAGGGGTTCAGTCTATGAGAGATAATATTTTAGATAGTTTGTTATTTGATACTAAAAATTATGGTAAGATAGCTCTATGAGCGATAATATGATTGATTTTATTCATAAGAGCATTGATTCAAGTCTTTTACCTTGTTAGAGTTAATGATAACTTTCCAAGAGAAGAGTTGATCTAGATTGTCTAATTAAATTATCAAGAAAAGTATGATTAATCCGGACTTGAACTAGAGTTATGGATGTTTTAAAAAGGATGGTGAAATTTATGCAAGGACCTTTAATATAAAAACTGGGTTAGGGTAAATCTTGAAATGATATGCCTAAGATAGAGACAAGATAAAGAGACTCAAAAATCTTGCTTTGGTAACTTTGGATCTTTTTGGTACCAATATAAGATAAGTTTTTTTAGAGGGATTTCTTTAGTGAACCTAGATAGTTTAGTAAATTTTATCAGTGCGCAGTGAAAGCATAGTGATCTAAGTTATCCTGAAATCAATTATGAATGTTAACTTTAACTTTAGAAGTGTTATGATGGGAGTACTAATTTGAATTTCAGTAACAAGATTTTAGTAATAAATGAAAAGATAATGTTACTGATCTTTAGGCTAGTTTATAGGTGTGGCCATGCAATTTCCATCAATAGGTTCCCTAGTGTAGAGGACTCTAAGGAAAAAATGTTGGACATCTCCAAATTTAGAAAAGACACGTGATGATTTTTTTATTGGGATTGGATCTGGAGTATGTTGATGAAAAGTTTTTTTTAGTTTTGATATTATGATCTCATTATTTGAAGAGGTTTAAAGTTTTCCTGAAATAAATGACTAACTATAAATTTGTGGAGAAGCTAGCTTAAGAGAAGAAAATTGCTAAAAATCATGGCAAGTATCTACTGCTCAAGCCTTCTTCTAATTTTTGGTTAAGAATATAGTTGACCGATTATGATTTCCATTTGGGGGTTAATCAAGAGAAATAAATCTCAGGGAAAAAGAATTTTGTTCTTAATTTGAGGTTGAGGTGCTAATATTCATTTGAAAGAAATTAAAGAAATTTACAATGTAGATAGATGGTGATGATCAAAATGAAATGTTATGTCACATTGTTATGTAAAGGTTGTAAGAAGAAAATATTCTAAAAGGAAAATTATCCAAAGGCTTGAGGATGATGTTAAGATTGGGTATTCCTAAAGTTTGGACCATTATGATGCTTTTGTAAAGTTAATTAAGGATGATTAATTGCATTAAAAGGTTAGTATTCTTTGGAAGAGCTTAAGAGAATTCAACAAGCATTGTGAATGGAAAGGATCAAGTATTGCGATACTGAGCCATACCATACGTGAAGGTGCAATGGAGCAATCACAGTGAAAGGAAAGCTACATGGGAACTTGATGAAGAAATGAGAGTCAAATATCCATAACTTTTCGAAACAACAGGTACATAAATTTCGAGGATGATTTTTTTTTAATGGAAGAGAATGTGATATCTAGGTTTTTTTGGACCGAAGTCGGCAAGCCCAGCCGGCTTCGACCCAGATTGCTGAAAAGAAAACAAAATGGAGGGCGGAGGCAGAAACAAGGAAGGTTGGTTCTCCCTTATCCAGTTGGGGTTTTCATTGGAGGAGTCGAAGGGAAGAACCGTGGAGGGGAGGGGGTGGTCGGCGACATGGTTGGAGTGGGTTGGAACTTCGATTGGGGCGGTGTTTGCTCTCCAAATAGTGAGAAAAATCGTCGGGAGTTCTCTTTAAATCTTCCTTCACCATCGTCCAATCGAGCCCTTCAAACCCCTTCCAAGCCATCGTTCTTTCTCTCCGGCGAGCGACGGAGAGCCCCTTCAAGCGCTGGTAAGTCCGATTGTTTTTATTTCAATTTTTAAAGAGATTTTAATTAGGTTTTTTCTTTGGGTTTTCGGTTTGTTTGGGCCATTCATCGATGGTGGCGGCATCGCCGTCGTCCACCCCAAATCCGTTGAGCCTCTTCTTGGTGACCATCTCCCATGGCCACCGCCGGCAGCCATGGGGTAGCCAGTTCGATCGAGCCGTGGAAGAACATGGGGGTTTGGGAGAAGAAAAGAAAGAAGGAAAAGAAAAGAAGAGAAAGGAAAAAAAAGAAAAAGAAAGGAAAAAAAAGGAAAAAAGAAAAGAAAAAAAGAGATACCTACCTAAGAGTTGAGTCACTGGTATGGTTTCCCAGTTACTGGAGCTGCCATCGGTGGCTCACCCGAGGCTCTTCCCATCATCATGGAGAAGAAAGAAGAGAGAGAAAGAGAGAGAGAAAGAGGAGAGAAGATGAGAAAGAAGAGGAGAGAGAAAGGAAAAAGAATAAAAATAAAAATATTGAAGGAGGGAGATCGAAAAGCTCTCTTTCTTGGAATTCATGAAGTTAGGATTTTATAGATAAAAGATTTTGATTTATAAATTTTTCTAGAATTATTTATGGTTAAAAATTGTTATTATAGGGGGTAGCCTTCTGAGCAGAAGGGTATTGTATGGGTTCTGGGTACAGATTGATACCGAGTATTTTGGAGTTAGCTCTTGAAGGTAAGGATTTCTGGACTTGATACCAGTTGTATATATATGTATCCTATATGACATGGTTTGATCTATACACATGAGTATTGGCATGCATGGTTGTTTCGCATCGTATATTTTGATTTCTCATTTTGGATAGTATATTTAATATTATTAATTATATTCTTATATATCATATTTTATCAAGTAAAATTATTTTTGATGATTTGGATTATGATACCGGTCATTGAAAAATTTGAGATGACATGATTTGACAATATGACATGAATTGATAAAGTGATAACCAAGAGAAAGAGATATTTGGATTAGCCATGCCACGGGATTGTGGTTACTGAGTGTTGCCGCTCCCGTCGTCGCGCCCGTGCCACGGATCCACCGATCCCTCCTGACCGCCTGGCGAAGGAGCCTCCCTGGCTGCGGCTAACCTGCAAAAAAGGGGTTAGAAGACCCTGGCCGGGGATCCCGACGAGGGAACTCCGACGGTCAAGTCAGTAGACGACGAGAAGGAACAGACTCTCCAGACGGACCCCCGAAAGGGTTCCAGACTTAGAGAGTTTACTGGTGAGAGAGACGCTCTGGGGACCAGAATCTCGGCCGGGCCTCCTTGCCGAGCTCACGCTCAGTGATCCCCTCTCGGGATCTCTGGTTTTCACTCTCCGGAGCGAGGCCTTTTGCCGCTGCTTCTCCTTTGTCCCCAGGCTTGTTTGCTTACCTTGTCGTCCCCAGATTCCTCCCTCTTTATCTCCTTTCGTCGTGCGCTTGTCCTTTCCTCCTGGGAGACTCCCCTCCCCTGTCTTCTTCTCTTTTCCCTTTTCGGTGAAGGGGGGCCAGGCGGCTTTCCGACCTCGTCCGCCGAGCCCAGCAGGGAAAAGGCAAAGACAGAAGAGAAAAAGGGAGGGCGGCGCTGGTAAGGCGGCCGGTCAGGCCTCGGGCCCAGCGAGAGCGCTCTCTTTCCCAAGCGTGGGCGCCATCCATCTATAGGGCCTGTTCTGTCAGAATCGTGCCCCTCGGCCGTGGAACTTGTCGGGCCGATGTAAGTGATGTTCCGCGTGCCGCCGCCCTCCGTATGGGGCACCGTCTGGGATTCGTACGGCCCGAGAGATGGCCTCAGGGCCCGCGCCTCTTCCCTGAGACCTTCTCCGTACGGGTGGCCTGACCTCGGCCGAGGTGGACCCGTCTCCGGGGGCCACCTGGCGAAGAGCGAAGGACCAGCCGACCTCGGCCTAGGTGGACCCCTTCTGGGTGGACACCTGGCGAGGTGGCAGGAGATCGCCTGGCCTCGGCCGAGGTGGGCCCGTCTCTGGGAGGCCACCTGGCAAAGGGGCGAAGGACCAGCCGACCTCGGCCTAGGTGGACCCCTCCTGGGTGGACACCTGGCGAGGTGGCAGGAGGTCGCCTGGCCTCGGCCGAGGTGGGCCCGTCTCCGGGAAGCCACCTGGCAAAGGGGCGAAGGACCAGCCGACCTCGGCCTAGGTGGACCCCTCCTGGGTGGACACCTGGCGAGGTGGCAGGAGATCGCCTGGCCTCGGCCGAGGTGGGCCCGTCTCCGGGAGGCCACCTGGCAAAGGGGCGAAGGACCAGCCGACCTTGGCCTAGGTGGACCCCTCCTGGGTGGACACCTGGCGAGGTGGCAGGAGGTCGCCTGGCCTCGGCCGAGGTGGGCCCGTCTTCGGGAGGCCACCTGGCAAAGGGGCGAAGGACCGGCCGATCTCGGCCTAGGTGGACCCCTCCTGGGTGGACACCTGGCGAGGTGGCAGGAGGTCACCTGGCCTCGGCCGAGGTGGGCCCGTCTCCGGGAGGCCACCTGGCAAAGGGGCGAAGGACCAGCCGACCTCGGCCTAGGTGGACCCCTCCTGGGTGGACACCTGGCGAGGTGGCAGGAGGTCGCCTGGCCTCGGCCGAGGTGGACCCATCTCCGGGGGCCACCTGGCGAAGGGGCGAAGGACCAGCCGACCTCGGCCTAGGTGGACCCCTCCTGGGTGGACACCTGGCGAGGTGGCAGGAGGTCTCCTGGCTTTGGCCGACCTCACTTGGGCGGACCCCTCCGGGCTTGGGCACCATCGAGGTGGTAGAGGAACTCCGATCCGAGCTCGACCTCGGCGAGGGCAGTTTGCCTTAGAAAATTTGCTGTGCGCTGTAGTCTTGCCGAACCTGGTCTTGAAGACGTGGCGCTGACTCGGCCGTAGAAACCTCCATGTGGCTCGATCGTATTCGGCGGTATCTGAGCCTGGTCACGTCACTGTCACGGCTGTAACAGTTGCCCCCCAGCCCGCCGTTTCGTCGGGGCGTCGTAGAACGGAACGTCGGGATTAAATGCGGACATGACGTGGGGAGGCGAAGATCTTGCATCATAATTGCCACGATCCTCGTCACCGTGGCTCGATGCGGCTGAGAACCTATGGGAAGCCGCCACGCGTCGCCCACTTGCTCGCAATAAATGTTTCGCTTCGGGGCAGAGGCCGTTACCCTGCTAACGAGGCGTCGGTGTCGGGCATGCGCCCACGTGGCGGTCGTCCAGTGGCCTGAGGCAGAATGATGGGTACGGCCGCTGTCGGCTGAGTTTGAAAGGGAGGGGACTTTCCAGAACGAGGCCTTTCCCCTTGCTCCGCGGGTGGTTTGCTGCAGGCTAACTCCTGTTGCCCTGCGCTCGTCTGGTGTATTTTCGGTGAGTGCCTCCATCTTCTCCGGTCCCCCTCCTTCTCTTTCTTTTTCTTTTCTCTTTGATCCTCCGTCCTTCTCTTTTCCATGGCGCGCCGTCGCCATGTCTCTTCCAACCCGGACGAGGCCGGTCCATCCCGGCCGAGGACTCCATCTTCTTCTTCCTCAGATGAGGAGACGATCCCAGAGGAGATCTGTCGGCGTCTGCAACCCGGGGGTGTCACGATTGGCATCCCCAGGGGGATCCGGTCTTCCCCGGTTGCTCCCGCCGTGCCCCTTCTCTCTCTTTCGGCTCTTCCTTCTCTTCCTGCTCCTCCTTCTCTTCCCGCCGGTCCCTCCGGTCATGCTTCCACCATGACCGAAGGCGATCTTTCTCTGCTCCAAGATGCCTATGGTATCCCGGGGTCAATCCGCTTGTCTGTTCCGCGGTCCGGGGAGCGCGTCACCATGAGTGGCCCCGGCCGCATAGCCTTTTACGAAGACTTCCTCCTCGGGGGTCTTTGGTTTCCTCTGCATCCCTTCTTTCTTTCTTTTCTCAGCCATTTCCGGCTTGTCCCGGCCCAGTTGGCTCCCAACGCCATCCGGGTCATCTTCTCTTTCATTGTCTTTTGTCACTTCCACGGGTTTGTTGCCCGTTTCTCCCTCTTCAGGGCTATGTTCACCCTGAAGAAGTGCTCCACCGATGACGGCTGGTGGTACATTTCGCCCCGGCCTAGGTGTCTCCGGTTCGACATCCCTTCCTCGGTCAAGGGTTGGAAGAGCCGATTTTTCTTCGCCTCAGTCGAAGACGTCGACTGGGCCTGGAGCGAACCGGACCGGTCTCCAAATCGGAACTCTCGGGTTGAGTCAGCGGACCAGGAGGCCTACTCCCTGCTCCTGAGCGACGTGGTCCCGGCACTCGAGGTTCTGCTTTCGGAGCAGAATCTTTTTGAGGCCGGGATCAGTCCCATCCGCGAGACGGGTGAGACTCGGCCCTACTTTGACTCCTGCCGCCTTTTTCTTAATGACCGAGCCGGCTGACTTTCTATTCCTTTGCGTTGCAGGGATGAAGTTCTCGCTGGAGAGCCTTTTGGAGGGCGCAGCCCAGAGAGATGTCGTCGAGGTGGATGAGCCCGCGGCGAAGAGGGCTCGCACGGAGGCGAGTCAGGAGGTCGTGACGGTGACCGTGCCCAGCCCGATGGCCGCCGCTCCCCCGCCCAGGTTGCCTCAGGGCGGGGCCGCCGACGCCTCGGTTGCGCGACCTGGTGGCACCGCCGCTGAGAGGGCTCCACCGCCTGCAGCTCCGTCCAGCGCCGGTCCCGTCGTCGTCGCTGCCTCGACAGCGCAGCCGGTGGCCACCGCCGGCCCGTCGACCGCGGAATCAGCTGAGGGGGCGGCCGGTGCAGGAGCTGACCTGACAGCTCCGGCACCGGTGATCACCCACCGGGACTCGGTCATCCGCGATAAAGGGCTCGCGGAAAAGATCATGGAGTACGCCTCCACCGCCCGGGATCGCCGAGCCCGGGGCGGTCGGGACTACGCAGATGCTTTGCTCGGGATTCTCCCGCAGCTCTTCACGGTAAGCCCGAGCTTTTTCCTTTCTGTTCTTTCAAGATCTAAGCTTCTTTTCTCCTGACCTGGTTTGTTTTCGTTGGTGCAAATCGGGAATGACGTTCTCCTACTGAGGAACTTCCTCGTAGGGAACGCTAAAAGGGACGCCGAGAAGGAGTTGAAGCTCGGCAAGCTCGCGGCCGACGTCAAAGACCTCATGGAGAAGGGGGTCGAGTTGCGAGCCAACAACCAAGCCCTCCAGTCCGACCTGGCACGTTCCGAGGGGCGGAACAAGGAGCTGGAGGCCTCCTTGTCGGAGGAGAGGATCTCCTACCAGCGCCGCACGGAGGAGGACGCGGCGGAGAAGGCTCGCTTGCAGGCCCACTCCCAGTGGCTGGAGTGCCAGTTGGAGGAGGCCCGGCGAGAGGCGAGCGCGGCGAAGGACCGGAGTGCGTACATCAACGGACTCCTGAAGGCCGCAAAGCGGGAGGCGCAGGAAGCCGTCCCGAAATTCTGGGCTTCCGACGAGTACACGTCGGAGGTCCGAGAGGCCGCCGTGGACTCCTTCCTGAAGGGGTTCCGGATGTGCCGGGAGAAGGTGGGGGCCTTCTTCCCCGAGCTCGATCTTAGCGGGGTGGTGATCGGAGGCAGGAGGCAAGGAGTCGAGAGCAGGGCCTCCGGTGCGGCCGACGCAACTCCTGCGGCGCCGTCGACTAGCGAAGCTGTGGCTCCGGAGCAGCCCCGAGAGCCGGCCACCGCCGAAGTCGAGGATGCAGTGCCTGCGCCCCCGGTAGAGGGCTCCGACCCTGCACCACACTGAGCCCGGCGCCTTCTTACCTGCTTTCGTTGTCGAAGTCGTGTTTTTTCCTTTTTCTTTTTTTTGGGGACTCCCGGGCTGTCGGGGGCTCCCAGCTTGTACTGGCCTCTTGCATTAATGAAAGCCTTAGTTTGACAAAACCTCGAGTTCTCCCCTTTTTTTTTTTTTTTTTTTTGAGATGTTGGTATGGAATGCTGAAACGATCGCAGGCCCGGTCCTTCCATTACTCAAACCGAAAGTTGGGGCCTCCCGGATCGCGTGGCGGCAGAGTAGGCCTTAAGCGGGCCCGTCTTTGGGATCGCCTTCATACTTGCACAGGCGACATGGTTTCTGCACCGCCTTCCAGGCCAAAGCCCAGGATCTTCGGACTGAGCTCGATGCCGCAGGCTTTCTCAAGCCTTGCACGGCTTGCCGAGCTGTTCTCCAGGCTTGCATGGGCGAACTGGGTTCCGCGCCACCTTCCAGGCCGAAGCCCAGGATCTCCGGACTGAGCTCGATGCCGCAGGCTTTCTCAAGCCTTGCGCGGCTTGCCGAGCTGTTCTCCGGGCTTGCATGGGCGAACTGGGTTCCGCGCCACCTTCCAGGCCGAAGCCCAGGATCTTCGGACTGAGCTCAATGCCGCAGGCTTTCTCAAGCCTTGCGCGGCTTGCTGAGCTGTTCTCTGGGCTTGCGTGGGCGAACTGGGTTCCGCGCCACCTTCCAGGCCGAAGCCCAGGATCTCCGGACTGAGCTCGATGCCGCAGGCTATCTCAAGCCTTGCGCGGCTTGCCGAGCTATTCTCCGGGCTTGCATGGGCGAACTGGGTTTCGTGCCACCCTCCAGGCCGAAGCCCAGGATCTCCGGACTGAGCTCGATGCCGCAGGCTTTCTCAAGCCTTGCGCGGCTTGCCGAGCTGTTCTCCGGGCTTGCATGGGCGAACTGGGTTCCGCGCCACCTTCCAGGCCGAAGCCCAGGATCTCCGGACTGAGCTCGATGCCTCAGGCTTTCTCGTCGAAGTGAGAAAGGAGTGTTTGAAGTGGGGGAACTTTATTACAGGAGCAGGGAATCTTACATTACTGATAGTACATCCTCAGGTTCGAGGCGTTCCACGTCCGGGGGAACCTGGCACCTCCCAATTCCTCCAAGTAGTATGCGCCGTGAGGGAGGGCCTCTGCCACCCGATATGGGCCTTCCCAGTTGGGTGAGAGCTTGCCGCATTCCCGTGGCTGGGAAGCTTTAACGCGCCGGAGGACCAAGTCTCCAGGACGGAAAACCTTCGGCCGCACTCGGGAGTTGTAATACCTGGCCACGCGTTGCCTATACGCCGCCATTCGAATTCGGGCTTTGTCCCCGTTTCCTCAAGAAGGTCAAGGTTGAGCATCATCCTGGCTGGGTTTTCTGTCTCGTCATATTGCTCTACACGCAGTATGGGTAGGCTGAGCTGGATCGGGATGACTGCCTCGGCTCCGAAAATGAGGTTGAACGGGGTTTCGTCGGTAGCTGTCCTCGGGGTGGTGTGGTATGCCCAGAGGACGCTGGGGAGCTCGTCGGCCCACCTGCCCTTGGCCTGGTCCAGCCACGTGCGGAGGCCTTGAAGAATGGTCCTGTTCGTGACTTCGGCCTCCCCATTGGTCTGGGGGTGTGCCACCGTGGTAAAGCGATGCTTGATGCCGAGATCGTTGCAGAATTCTTCGAACTCCCGGCAGTCGAACTGGCGCCCGTTGTCAGTGACCACGGTGTGGGGGAGGCCGAAGCGGCAGACGATGGACTTCCAAAAGAACTTGGCGACGTTTGCTTCAGTGATCCTCGCCAAGGGTTCGGCCTTGACCCACTTCGTGAAGTAATCGATGGCCACTATCAAGAACTTCCGCTGTCCAGACGCCGGCGGGAATGGGCACAGGAGGTCCATCCCCCACTGGGCGAACGGCCAGGGGGCTGAGAGCTGGGAGATTGGGTTGGAGGGCTGCCGTTGCACCGTGGCGCGACGCTGGCACCGGTCGCACTTCTTCACGAAGTCGGCGGTGTCTTCTTTCATCGTCTCCCAGAAGTAGCCTTGACGGAGGGCCTTGTACGCCAATGCCCTGCCCCCCACGTGGTTCCCGCAGATGCCTTCATGAATCTCGTGGAGCACAAGCTTGGCTTCCGTGGGTCCTACGCACTTGAGGAGGGGGTAGGAGTAGGATCTTCGATACAACTGCCCGTCCATCAGGACGAACCGCACGGCCTTCTTCCTGATGAGGCGAGCCGCCTCGTGGTCCTCTGGCAGGGTGCCATTGGTGATGTATGCGGCGCACTTGTCTATCCAGCTGGGTTCATGGCTGACCTGATGGACCTCCACCGGTGCCTCGAGGCTTGGGAACTCCAGACGCTCCACATGAGCGCGTCCCAGCATCGAGTCCGGCAGGGTCGCCAGTCGAGAGAGAGCATCCGCGCGGGCGTTCTCCCCGTGGGGGATATGGAAGATGTTGAAGCACCGGAATCTGGATGCGCCCGCCTTGACGAGCTCCAAGTATCTCGCCATTTGGGGGTCGTGCGCGATGTACTCCCCGGACACCTGCCCCGCCACGAGCTGGGAATCAGTGAAAGCCTTGAGGTTGGTTACGCCCAGCTTGCGGGAGACTCTCAGTTCGGCAAGAAGTGCTTCGTACTCCGCCTGGTTATTTGTCACGGGAAATTGGAAACAGAGTGCGCATTCGGCGATGACCCCGTTGCCGTTGGCAAGGATGAGCGCAGCCCCGCTCCCGCCGGAGTTTGAGGCTCCGTCTACATGGAGGATCCAGGCGTCCTCCCCGGGCTCGTCGGTGCCTATCTCCATCGATCGGCCTGAGGGGCCTTCCTCGGGCTCCTTGCCCAAGCCTGCATATTCGACCAAGAAGTCGGCGAGCACCTGTGCCTTCATGGCCGACCTCGGCCTGTACGTAATGTCGAACTCGCTGAGTTTCTTGTGCCCACTTTGCCAATCGTCCCGAGGTATTGGGTCGGCTGAGCACTGCTTTCAGCGGTTGATCCATCAGGACAGCGATGGGGTGCGCTTGGAAATAAGGCCTGAGACGCTGGGCAGACACTATTAGCGCAAAAATGAGTTTCTCGGGCCGAGAATACCTGAGCTCCGCATCACGGAGAAGTTTGCTGGTATAGTACACCGGCCGCTGGGCCCCCTGGCCGTCGGTTCGAACCAAGACTGAGCTGACGGCTTCCGGGGTAACCGCTAGGTAGAGGATAAGCTCCTCTCCCTCCTCGGGCCTGGACAGCAACGGTGGCGATGCGAGGGTCTTCTTCAGCTCCTTGAAGGCCTGCTGGCATTCCTCAGTCCAAGCAAAGTCATTCATTTTTCTTAGTACCTTGAAGAAGGGACGGCAGTGGTCCGCCGACCTGGAGATAAAACGACTGAGGGCCGCAACCCGGCCGGTTAGTTGCTGCACTTGCTTCTTGGAGGCGGGCTGCTCCATATCCAGGATGGCCTGGACCTTCTCCGGGTTGGCCTCGATTCCTCTTTGGGTCACCATAAATCCTAGGAATTTCCCGGCGGAGATGCCAAAGGCGCACTTCGCCGGGTTCAGCTTCATCTGATGGCGTCGGAGGTTGCCGAACGTCTCCGCCAAGTCAACCACGTGGTTCGACTCGGGTTTGCTCATTACCAGCATGTCGTCCACGTACACCTGCATGTTGCGGCCGATCTGGTCTTTGAAAATTCTATTGACCAGGCGCTGGTACGTTGCCCCCGCGTTCTTGAGGCCAAATGGCATCATCCTGTAGCAAAAAGTTCCGCGGTCAGTTATGAAGGCGGTGTGCTCTTCGTCCTCCGGGCTCATTCGGATCTGGTTGTATCCGGAGAAGGCGTCCATGAACGACAGGAGACGATGCCCCGAGGTGGTGTCGACCAGCTGGTCGATCTTTGGAAGAGGGAAGCTATCCTTTGGGCAAGCTAGGTTGAGGTCGGTGTAATCCACACAGATCCTCCACTTACCACTACTCTTTCTTACCATGACCACGTTTGCCAGCCAGCTGGGGTACTGGACCTCCCGCACGAAATCGGCGGCGAGGAGCTTCTCCACTTCCTCGTTGATCGCCTTCTGCCTTTCCATGGCGAAGCTCCTCTTCTTCTGGCGGACCGGGCGGCAACCTGGGTCCACGTTTAGCCTGTGCATGATGACCTCGGGCGGGATGCCCGGCATGTCGGCTGCTGACCAGGCGAACACGTCAGTGTTGGCGCGGAGGAACTCCAGCAGGCGGGTTCGTTCTTCCGCAGGGAGCTGGGCCCCGACTTGCACCGTCTTCATGGGATCCGAACCGAGGAGAAAAGTCAGCAGGCGCTCTATGGGCCCTCCCCTGGGTTCCTTCTCTCTTAGATCGAGGTCGTCGATATCATGGGCGAGCTCCGCGCCCCCGGCGCTCGGGACCGTTTGAAGGCAGAGCGGGACTGGCTGGGTCGTCCCCTTCATCTCCCCGAGCCCGAAAGGCGTGGGGAATTGTACCAACAGCCTTCTCGTGGAGATGGTGGCGTCCAGTTGGTTGAGCCCGGGACGCCCGAGAATGGCGTTGTAAGGCGAGGGGAGCCTGACGATGGTAAATGTTATTAGGACGGTCGCCTGCCGGGGTGGGGATCCGGCGGTGACCGGGAGAGTGATCTCCCCCTCGACCCCCACGGAGTCCCCCGTAAAACCTACCAGGGGGTGTGCACCGGTTTCAGCTGATCGGGGGACAAGTTCATCCGAGAGAAAGCGTCGTAAAAAAGTACATCAGCCGAGCTTCCACTATCCACCATAATTCGATGTACAGGATGCTTCGCGATGGTCATCTCGACCACCACGGCATCGTTGTTTACATTATCATTAACTTCCCCCCCCTTGGGGGGGATTACATTCTCCGCGTTCCCGACTTCCCGGGCCCTCTTCATCGCTCGACCAAACCCGCGCGAGATCATGCCCACGGGCTTCTCCGTTGGACGGTTGTCGATCGTAGGGACGGGCGGTAAGGTCGCGAGCGGCTGCCCTTCAGAGGGGGCCTCGTTCTTGACGAACTTCCTGAGGTAACCCCTCCTAATCAGCTCCTCGATCTCCCGCTTCAGGTGGCGACACTCTTCTGTGTCGTGCCCGTGCTCGCGGTGGAACTGGCAGTACTTCGATTTGTCCCGGACGGCTCTCGGGTTCTGAGGAGGAGGTCGGCGGAGGTAGCGCTCGCCCTTGATTTCCATGAGGATCTTCATCCGAGATGCGAGGAGAGGGGTGTACCTCCGCTCGGGAGTGGCCTCGCCCCTCGGCCTTGGATTCGGGCGAGAGTCGGCAGATGGCCCGGGCTTCCAAACTCCCGGGGTTTCTCTCGAGGGTGGCCTCTTCGGAGTCTTCCCGTCCAACTCTCGACGGGTGCGGTCGGCCTCCTCCGCTCGGATGTACTTGTGGGTGCGGAGGAGGAGCTCGGAGTACATCCTGGGCGGCTTCTTGTCCAGGGAGTAGGTCAGGCGGGACGTCTTGAGCCCGCGCTTCAAAGCCAGCATGACGACGGGCTCGTCCAAGCTGTAGATCTCCAGAGCTGCGGTTTTGAACCGGGTGATGTAGTCCCGGAGCAGCTCCTGGTCCTGCTGGCGGATGGAGAAGAGGCTGTCCACCTCTCTTGGCACCTTTCGACAGGCGTCGAAGTGTGCCACAAACTTTCCTTCCAACTGGTGGAAGGAGCAAATGGATTCAGGCTCGAGGTGGGTGAACCAGACTCGAGCGGCCTTCCGGAGGGTTGCCGAGAAGGCAATGCACAGAAGAGCGTCGATGGCACCCTGGACCCTCATGAGAGCTTTATAGCTCTCCAAATGGTCCAGGGGGTCGGTGGTCCCGTCGTAGGGATCCACCTGCGGCATGCGGAACCGTTTCGGGATCGGTTCCGCCTGGATTTCTTCAGAGAAAGGGGGGCGGGAGTCATAGCCCGCCGGGTCTGCCGACGAGTTCTGCAGGTCGGCAAATCGACGGGCGAACTCCGCCAGCTTGCGCTCATGCTCCTCCAGGCGCCTCTCGGCCTGGTGCCTGATGGCTTCGTCGGTGGAGTCTTCCATCGAGGCTGCTGGTGAAGGGGGCGCCGATCGGTCTCGGCGCGAAGTCAGGCCTCGGCGTCGCTTGCTGCGATGCACCGTTTCGGCCTCGTCGGCCGGGGATCGACTCTCGCGATCCTCCGAACCGGAGTAGTTTCTTTTTACGGGAGCTCGGTGGCTCCCCCGGGGGTTGGAGACGGCCCTCGGATGGGATGGCCTGCCCTGGATGGAGCGCAGGCTCCCACGCTGCCCCGCGGCTCAGGCCGCGGGGGTCCCTGGCTGCGGCTGCGTGGCCAGGGACCGCTGCTGATGCTGAAGCTGCCGGACCGTCGAGGTCAAGGTCTGCAGCTGCTGGATGACAGCCGCAAGGGGTCCGTCCATTGGGGTAGGCTGTGATGGAAGAGGAGGGGGAGCTGGAAGCTCCCTCTCCGGGCTGCGGGCCCCTGGAGGGGAGTGAACCTCCCCCACGCGGCTGGTGGACGCCTCGCGGCCACGAGTGACCACCATTAGTCAGAGAGCGCGACACCTGCAGAAAGCTGGCCCCCGCTCGGGTTTGGTGTCCTGCCCCCCTTCCTGGTGCGCCAATCTGTTGCCGCTCCCGTCGTCGCGCCCGTGCCACGGATCCGCCGATCCCTCCTGACCGCCTGGCGAAGGAGCCTCCCTGGCTGTGGCTAACCTGCAAAAAAGGGGTTAGAAGACCCTGGCCGGGGATCCCGACGAGGGAACTCCGACGGTCAAGTCAGTAGACGACGAGAAGGAATAGACTCTCCAAACGGACCCCCGAAAAGGTTCCAGACTTAGAGAGTTTACTGGTGAGAGAGACGCTCTGGGGACCAGAATATCGGCCGGGCCTCCTTGCCGAGCTCACGCTCAGTGATCCCCTCTCGGGATCTCTGGTTTTCACTCTCCGGAGGGAGGCCTTTTGCCGCTGCTTCTCCTTTGTCCCCAGGCTTGTTTGCTTACCTTGTCATCCCCAGATTCCTCCCTCTTTATCTCCTTTCGTCGTGCGCTTGTCTTTTCCTCCTGGGAGACTCCCCTCCCCTGTCTTCTTCTCTTTTCCCTTTTCGGTGAAGGGGGGCCAGGCGGCTTTCCGACCTCGTCCGTCGAGCCCAGCAGGGAAAAGGCAAAGACAGAAGAGAAAAAGGGAGGGCGGCGCTGGTAAGGCGGCCGGTCAGGCCTCGGGCCCAGCGAGAGCGCTCTCTTTCCCCAGCGTGGGCGCCATCCATCTATAGGGCCTGTTCTGTCAGAATCGTGCCCCTCGGTCGTGGAACTTGTCGAGCCGATGTAAGTGATGTTCCGCGTGCCGCCGCCCTCCGTACAGGGCGCCGTCTGGGATTCGTACAGCCCGAGGGATGGCCTCGGGGCCCGCGCCTCTTCCCTGAGACCTTCTCCGTATGGGCGACCTGACCTCGGTCGAGGTGGACCCGTCTCCGGGGGCCACCTGGCGAAGAGCGAAGGACCAGCCGACCTCGGCCTAGGTGGACCCCTCCTGGGTGGACACCTGGCGAGGTGGCCGGCCGAGGTGGGCCCGTCTTCGGGAGGCCACCTGGCAAAGGGGCGAAGGACCAGCCGACCTCGGCCTAGGTGGACCCCTCCTGGGTGGACACCTGGTGAGGTGGCAGGAGGTCGCCTGGCCTCGGCCGAGGTGGGCCCGTCTCTAGGAGGCCACCTGGCAAAGGGGCGAAGGACCAGCCGACCTCGGCCTAGGTGGACCCCTCCTGGGTGGACACCTGGCGAGGTGGCAGGAGATCGCCTGGCCTCGGCCGAGGTGGGCCCGTCTCCGAGAGGCCACCTGGCAAAGGGGCGAAGGACCAGCCGACCTCGGTCTAGGTGGACCCCTCCTGGGTGGACACCTGGCGAGGTGGCAGGAGGTCGCCTGGCCTCGGCCGAGGTGGGCCCGTCTCCGGGAGGCCACCTGGCAAAGGGGCGAAGGACCGGCCGACCTCGGCCTAGGTGGACCCCTCCTGGGTGGACACCTGGCGAGGTGGCAGGAGGTCGCCTGGCCTCGGCCGAGGTGGGCCCGTCTCCGGGAGGCCACCTGGCAAAGGGGCGAAGGACCAGCCGACCTCGGCCTAGGTGGACCCCTCCTGGGTGGGCACCTGGCGAGGTGGCAGGAGGTCGCCTGGCCTCGGCCGAGGTGGACCCGTCTCCGGGGGCCACCTGGCGAAGGGACGAAGGACCAGCCGACCTCGGCCTAGGTGGACCCCTCCTGGGTGGACACCTGGCGAGGTGGCAGGAGGTCTCCTGGCTTTGGCCTACCTCACTTGGGCGGACCCCTCCGGGCTTGGGCGCCATCGAGGTGGTAGAGGAACTCCGATCCGAGCTCGACCTCGGCGAGGGCAGTTTGCCTTAGAAAATTTGCTGTGCGCTGTAGTCTTGCCGAACCTGGTCTTGAAGACGTGGCGCTGACTCGGCCGGAGAAACCTCCACGTGGCTCGATCGTATTCGGCGGTATCTGAGCCTGGCCACGTCACTGTCACGGCTGTAACACTGAGATTACCAGTCACAGGCTGAAGTATGACATAGAGATTGCCAGTCACAGGCGGAAGTGTGATAATGAGATCGTCCGTCATAGGCTAAAGTGTGATATCGAGATTGCCAGTCATAGGCTGAAGTGTGACACTAAGATTGCCAGTCATGGGCTGAAGCATGACCGTGATTAGTCCAGAACCCTAAAGAAGAATGATGATTAAATTGTAACATAAAGAGAAAACATGATTTTACAAAAGGTTTTGTCATATATAACATTCGAGTTGTTTGGTTGCATGACATGATATACTCTTATCTCCTTGCTATTTTTAAATTATTACTATTATTGGTGTGACTGTTTGGAGACCTTATTGGGCTGTAAAGCTCACAACCCCCTACTCTTTTTCTTTTCAGAGTTATGCAGGATATCCGAGCTTGGTAGTGGATTGGATCCATGGTGAAATAATGCATAGCAAGAATCGGGTTGGGCATGAGACTGAACATCAATTTTTTAGATGATTTAGTTAGTTTTGTTTAGTTAGATTTGTTGTTGATACTTATGTAATAACTTAGTGGACCATTTAGTGATTTTGACTTGAATGAATGTATTGTTTAGTTATTATTCAATTGTTTAAATTATATTGATTTATTTGAAGTGATTTTTTGAATGAAGTGAATTTTGTGTATCTAGGTTTTGCATGATCTCTAGGATAAAATTTAGAATTATACGGTCAATCGTGTAGCCGATTTCAATGTTAAATTTAGGGTATGACATATATTTTATAGGGCTCAGGCCAAAAAAGAAATATCAACTTTACAAAGCAAGGGATTGGAGAGGGAGGGGGGCGGTGGACACAAGTCACACAATAAAAACTAAATATCATACCTGCTACAGTACCTGACCCCGGTCCAGACACAGCATCATCCCCGTTCGGATGGCATGGCCGCGCACTTCGTATGGCATCCCTATGCCTCCCACCCATCAAATAACAGGGCCCTTCATGCCGGCCTGGGAGGGCTCATTTTTCTCTCCTCCATCTTTTCCCTAAGAAAGGCTCGACCTAGGCCTTCGCCCAAGCCAGACCGCAACATTGCCCAGCCTGCACCGGGCGAACCATTCGTGAGCGCCGCTTGCACCTAGACCCACGGGCGCGACCTGTGGAATGCATGTCCAGCACGCGGTGTCCTGTCCAGCGTGGCACACTGCCTCAGCCTGCACGATGGCGTCGCCGGGGAGGAGAAGCCCCTCGCATGGCCTGGATGCCTTCCACCCGCTCGCACGCGCGTTGGCGCTGCAGTTCGGCGCTAGGTCCAGCTCAGCCCCGTCCACCTTAAGCATGTTCCGCGCAGCTCATGCGGCCGTCCGGCTCCGCCCGCTTCGGCCCACAAAGCTCTCCGACTCCGCTCGCCCCAGTCCGGCACGTCGGGAGCATGCCAGCTCGCAAGACGGCGCATTGGGAGCAGCACGGCTCCGCATGCCCGCACGGCCTGCGCGTCAATGTGGTTGGGGGCAGCGCGCCCCAGCCGGCCCAGCTCCGACCGCCCCCTCAAACCGTCACGCCCGACGTCGACATGGCGTCTCGCTCCAGTCCAGCTCCAGGACGAAGCTCCGCATCCCGGTCTGGCAAGCCCGGTCCCGCTTCAGTCCGGCACCTCGGCAAGCCCAGCTATGGCCGGGAGTGACACACAAGCCAGCTCCGCCCAAGTCGCTGCGCGTGGAGTCCAGCCCCAAGACAGCTCCACCCGTGGCATTCCCAGTCCGCCCGCAATAGATCCGGCAGCTGGGGAGCAGCGTGCCTCCACCCGCCTCAGCCTGGCATCGACTTGGGGCCCTGCTCCAGTCCGCTCTACCCTGTGTCCGCCCGCAGCACGCCTGCGCCAGCACGGCTCCATGGCCTGCACCAACCCGGCACGCTTGCCTCACCTCAGTCCAGTGCCTCCTCAGCCCGTGCCGGACTAGTTCGGCATGCTGGAGAGTAGTCTTGGCTCCACCTGCATGGAGTCCGGCTCCGCGCGTGCCTCGGTCTGCATGCATGGGAGACTCTACCGATTTTTTTTTTAAAATAATATTTTTTTAAAAAAAATTACAAAAATAGGTTATGCAAAACTTATTTACCGATGTAGGTGGTCGGGGTGACGTGGATGAATTCGTCCTTTAAAAATTTTAATAGTAAAATTTTTGAAACATTTTTAAATAAGAAAGAATTGAGATAGATATGAAAATATTGATAATAAATAAAAGGTGGATAATCAATCCAAGAAAAATATGAGAATATTAAGAGAGACGTATAAGAATGAATCTTACCATCTCCTTCCTAGCAGACTCACCATTTGCTGCCGCTTCACCCAATACCAAGTCATCACAGTTCTTATGATAAATAATAAATGGTCATTCTTTTATAATCTAATAAAATGCAATTCAATGGAAACTTACCTCCATTTACCATTTCTATGTGCATATCAAATCCTTGGTCTTCTATCAGCATTAATATTTGTGTTTCGGCCCAGCCCTTATGGTCCAAATTATGGGCTTGGTCTCAGCACCCTTATCTATCCGGTTCGGTAGCGTTGGCGTCACTCATTAGGATTCAGAGTCAATAGAGTATGATACAACTAGCTTGCTTATGCTGTCACGCATAAAAAAGAACGAACATCTCCATCAGTGTTAGGTGGCGCGAATATCGGTGTCTATACTCATACAAAACGCGTACCGGAAGATTCGGTGCGCGCTACCAAACTTCGCGGAACCGTTCATCTGGTCCTGGGCGGTCGTTTCCCCGGATCCTTGTATTCCTCCATGCTTTTTTTAAAAAGAAAAAATAAATTCTGATATAGCTAGTAGATGTCCATTCTATCAAATAATATTTAATTCGAGTTACCCAAATTTTATCATCTCCGTTGAACGATGAAATTTATTTTTTTAATCCGTAAAATGAAAGACTCGAGATATATTCCTTGCGATTTCCTTTACGATTCCCCAATAGTCAAAAATGAAAAAGAATAATTTTGATTTCTTTTATTAATTCTGAAAGAATCAATCTCAATCCAACTGTGAGTAAAATAGTAAATAAAGACCACAAAAAAAGGAAAAATCACTCCAATATACACCGTTGACGAGCCAATCACATCCGTCCGATGAAAGGGTGCCTAATTGCCGCTGTACAAGAGAACCAAGGAGAAATCAAGATTGCGCCGCCGTCGTGGTGGTGGACACCGTGATGGTCAGCGCCGAAAATCTGGCCGTCCGGTCGGCCTCCAGCGCCGCGGCCCACCTCCGGCAGATCCGGCAGAGGGCGGCCGCCTTTCGCCTCGCCCTCTCGGTGCCCGACCCCATCAGCTCCCACATCACCCACTCGATGCCCGGCATCGCAGCGAGCTCCGCCACCGCGGAGCCACCAGCTCGCCGGCAGAGCTGCACCAGCGCCGCGGCAGCGCTCTCCCTCGCCCAGTCTGACCCGCGCCTCAATACCCGTACCAATTTGGAGATGGATCCATCCGCCTTGCCCACCGCCTCGGCGCCGCCCCTCTTCGCCACCGATGCGAGAACAGCCACCGCCTCCGCCGCCACCTCCACCACCCCGACCGTCTCCAGTGCCGCCTCCACCACGCCGCCCTCGACCAACCGAGAAATGTTCTCCCGGTCTCCGGCCAAGCTCAAAATCGCCGCCAGCGCGTCTTTTTTTGTGCTGGTGGGTCCCTCTTGGACGAGACTGACCAGTTGCTCAATGACACGTGGATTGCGGCCCAATCGCCTGCGGTAGGCGTGGTGGGAGGACAAGCTCAGGATCGTGGCGGCCGCGTTCTCCTTCGCCCGCCACGTGGCGCCACTCGCCATCACGTCAATGATGCCGTCAACGCCGCCGTCCGCGTGCATGATCCGCTTCTTGTTGGCTTCCAGGATGGAGAGGTTGAGCACAGCGGTAACGGCGTTAACTTGTAGGCCATGGTCTTCCGAACGAAGAAGGGGGAGGAGTAACGGAATGGCGCCGGCCTCCGCGACGAAGGCGCGGTTGTCGGATCCGGATTTGGCCAGCTGGCGGAGCTCGTGGACGACGCGGTTCGCCGCCTCCGTGGACGGCGAGGCGGCGAGTTTCTTGACGAGAAACGATGCCGTCATCCTCGCAGCCTCGAGGGCGGCCTTGTTGGCGCTCACGGCGTCGGCCTCGCCGCCGTTCCCGGGCTCGGCGCCGTCGAATGGCACGTGCTGCTCGCGGCACCACTGGGAGATCAAGTTCTTGAGGCCCCTGTTGGGGATCAAGTTGGTGTGGACGAGGGCCTGGCCGGTCTTGGGACATGTGGCGTGACCGGAGGTGATCCACTGGCTGATGGACTCCCGATCGTACGTCTGCCCGGTCGCCACCACGACGGGATCCCGCATCAGCTCGAGCGAGATCGGGCACCGGAAGTCGGCGGGGACGGCGAGGTCCGTCGCCGAGAAGCTAAATTTTCCGGCGGACTCCGATCTCGGGGTGGAGGCGCCGTAGAGGACGCACTTGGCGTAGCGGACGAGGCCGACGAGGGCGATCATCGCCGCCGTCCATTTCTCGGCGACGCGGTCGCCAATCTCGCGCTCCAGCGAGTCGATCTCGGTGCGGCAGGTCCGGGAATCGTCCAGCCCCAATCTTTCGAACACCGCCTCCAGCTTGGACCGGTCGGGGACGATCTCCCGCTCGATCTCGCGGATGATGTCCAGAATCTCGCCACGGAGCGCTGCCTCCGCTGGATCCACGGCAGCCACCGACCGCCGGCACTGGCGGCGGACCAGATCCACCAGATCCCTCACATCCTCACCCACATCAAGCTCAGCCAGGGGAAGAATATCCAGCAGAGTAGACAGGTCGAGGGTAAGCTCATGGAACTCGTTGGCGACGCTCTCGGCCTGGAGTAGAAGCCGCATCCGGCTCCGGGTGGAGCAATCGCCTAGCAAGGCCTTGAACCGCTGGAAAACGAGAAGAATCTCTTTGAGACAAAGGGAGGCGGATCGGGGAAGATCGCGGGCATGATCTCGGAGGAGCTCCTCGAAGAGCACTGCCAAAAGCTTCGATTTGCGAGCAATTGATGAAAAGTTCCGATTTTGGAGTGATTTGGGGGGTTCGCAGAGGGAGATCTCTCGCGAGAGCCGAAGAAGGGACCGGACGACGTCGTGATCTGAGGGAGTGGGGGGGAGAAGAGGGGGACGAGGGAGATTGAATGAAGAGATTGCCATGGAAGGCGTGTGGGACTAAAAACCGAGGATCAACACCTTTTTCTCTGAGGTTGGCTAGGGGAAGGGGAGAATATTTATACCATCGATTCGGCGTTGCGTGCGACGAGTTTTGTGAGGCGTGAGCTGGGAGAGACGAGGCAAAGGTCGGAACTTGGAAGGATCGCCGGCTTTTCTAAATTTTATATTTGTTTTTCTGTGCGGGGCCATAAAGGGCGTGGGGGAGATCGGGACCGTTGGATGTAGAGAAGGACGGCGGATGATGGGCCCGCGTGGAAGTGGTCGTCGGCCGAGAGGGGGTTTGGTCGGGGGTCCAAGTTTTGATCTTTTCGCGGCTTCCCGGTCTCCTTTTTCCAGTGGATAGACGGCTGGAATTATCGCATTTTTTTAAAACGAAAATTGCTGGACTACCGAGATTTACGAGAATGCCATGAGGATTAGGATGGTGTTCCATCCGGGTTGGCCAATCGGTGGCGCCTGGATTGGTAGGTTTGGACACGGTGGTATTTTGTCATGCGGCTGAGATAATGGATGGAGTCAAATTATGGCGTGTATATAAATATTTATCTTGACTATTATTATACACGTGTTAAATTAAGTGCAAATTAAATGCCGGTCAGAATACAAACCCTTAATTTGAATCTTTCTCAAAAATAAAGCGGAATTTATAATAAAATACCGGTTGGAAAAAAAGATAGTAATGTTTGGTGTCAATACAGTACCATGCTAGCATGTATGAAATATAATTGAGTGAGCTAAGCCGTATCCTTCCCTGCTAAAAATTAAAAAATATATATTAATAATTGTTGGAATATGTTTTATACTTTTCTTCGAGTAGAATGGGTAAGTTTTTATGCATCCCAGCGCCATGCATCGAATTTAGACCGTTCATTTCCCTCCTTCCATCCTGATAAGAAAAGAATCCCTCCTCTATTAAAAAAGGCATATGCTGTATGTTTTTATGATAATTAAAATAATAGATTCTATATTATTCAAGTAATAATTGCTTTGGATGATATCCGGTTCTTAATGATGATTAAGTTTTATTTATTTATTATGAATATTGTTTAGATCAATAATATATAGGGATTTGTGTTCTAATAAAAGAAAATTAAAGTTGGCATCATCATGTTGAACTAGGGATGGCAACGGGTCGGATATGAGTCGGGTCACCAAAAATCCATATTCGCTCCGCTAAAAAATTATCTGCCCCATATCTATCTTGGATCGAATCGGGTCGAGTATAAAAAAATCATGTATGGATCGGGTCGGGTCGGGTATACCCGGTTTCATAAAACTTAGTTTATTTAAAAGCTAAACGGGTCGAGTCGGGTCGAATATATCCGTCCCATATCCAATTTAGTTAAATATTTTATAAACATAATTTTTTTATATATAAACGAGTCGGGTTCGGATCGGGACGTACTACTATCCGTACTCGACCCGAACCCGAGTCAGGTTTTTTTTATATAATCCATATCCGTTTATAAATTATGCGGGTCGAGTTTTATCCGCTCCATTAAGATTGGGTCGGATTGGATACCTATTAGATCGGTAAAAATTATCATCCCTACGTTGAACAGATTGTTAGCCAAAACAATTAATAGTGATAAATAGAGATTGAAAAGTATTTATAACAAAAAATGAAATATTCCATACCTTTTAATGTGGCCAGAACGCTGATGTGGCACGAGGCAGCGGACGTGGAGTCCCCATCAGACACCACGACAAGCTTTCAACATGAACACCTTTGCCGAGCTGAGCTCCCCTGAAGCAACACCTCTGCTCGCCGAAGGCAAGCTCCGTCCTCCGCCAGGTCCGTTCCCGCAAGCCCGGAACACCTAGGTCGGAGCCATGTCCGAGTTCCCACCTAAGGCGAACCCCTCGAGATCGGGCCCCGTGATTAGGAGTCGAGCTCAGCCTCCTCCGCCGCGACGCGCCCCTCCGAGCTCAGGTCCCCTAGGCTGGGTGGCATCCCGGCACCGAGCTCGTTTGAGGTCGGGCCCCGTGGTCAGGAGTCGAGCTCAGCCTCCTCCGCCATGAGGCAACCCTCCGCGACCGAGCTCGGTCCGCCTCCGTCTTGCCGAGCAGCACCTAGGCGAGTCTACCGCAGACAGGCTTTGCCTCTCCAGCTCGACCCCCTGTTCAAGCCAATATGCAAGCCACCAAGGGAGCCCTACCTCTCCTCCAAGGACAGTGGCGATGCTCCCGAGGGCCATACGACACCAACCATGCCGCAATCAAGGCGCCATACCCTCCGCTGATCTGCCGTACAACCGGAGAAAAGATCCTACCGGAGAGCACGGATCCCAAGACCGGCAGCCCGCCGATCGAGACCTTGACAGACTCCCAGGAGAGGGATAAGCGGAAGGAATGTCAGAAATCTATTGAGGCTTCCCCGACTGTCACAATAGGAGAGACGTCCCGTCCACGTCACGGTACCTTGCCACACACGAAAGCAGGGGAAGATCCTGAAGCAAACCAAGGTAGAAACTCCTACCAAAAAACTAAACAAAAAGGTATCGGCATCTAACCTCAAGGAGAGGGATTCATATCATACTTTCAATTGAAGAGAGGAACCATAGCGACACAAGGGAAGAAGGCCAGAGAGAAGGGCAAGACCACCTCGGCCAACACCATTCCCAGCTCGTCCTCATCTTCCACTCACACTATATTCACTCCTCCTAGCATGGAGCTCATCAGAGGGGCTCGACGAGGAGGACCTGTTTCCCTGGATCGCCACTGACTTGACCGTCGGAGTGCCCCCACCGGAATCCCCTGCCTGAGTCACTGACATTGCTTCCTTGCAGGTCCCAAAACACCGGAGGCATTACCAGGCAGGCAGACGTGACCCATCCGATGCCATCAGCAGCTACAAGCCACGATGATCCGGGCGGCAACACCTTTCAAACCAAAGTTAAAGAAATATTTTGGGATTATAATTGAAACAAAAAATAAAAGGACATGTCAAAATACGTGAACATATATTTTTCATTGCATGCCCAACTCAACTTGTGCTCCTTGATTTCGTATGTCGTCATTATTTATTTTAAACGGATACAGATATAAATAGGATACAGGCAATATGGATTGAAATACGGATATAAATCAGATAATTAAACTTTAAAATCAAAATTATTATTAAATAAATAATAAATCAAGTTAATATGATGTTAATATAATTATATTTATCTAAAAAATTAATAAATAATATATAAAATTAAATAGAGTTATAAGAATAATCATATGTTTGGATACGAAATTGTCTATCCATATTCATATATATTTTTCTTTAACGGATATTGATGTGGCAGGATCGCTGACGTGGAACCCATGTCAGACCCAGTCAGATGCCACGTTGGAGGAAGCTGCCATGTCGGACGTCTCTCTTCAGGCTCCTTCTCTGGGTGGCCCCCTCGAGATCGAGACGCCCTGATCGAAATCGAGCTCCAGCTCTCTTCGGACTCCTTTACCAGGTGGCTCCCTCGAGGTCGAGACGCCCTGGCCGAAGTCGAGCTCCGGCTCTCTTCGGACTCCTTCACTAGGTGGCTCCCTTGAGGTCAAGACGCTCTGGACAAAGTCGAGCTCCGGCTCTCTTCGGACTCCTTCATCAAGTGGCTCCCTCGAGGTCGAGACGCTCTAGTCGAAGTCGAGCTCCTGCTCTCTCCGAACTCCTTCACCAGGTAGCTCCCTTGAGGTCGAGATGCCCTGGCCGAAATCGAGCTCTGGCTCTCTTTGGACTCCTTTGCCAGGTGGCTCCCTCGAGGTCGAGATGCCCTGGTCGAAGTCGAGTTCCTCCTCCCTGAACCAGCCCCACTTTAGACGAGGGGACCGGTGGCTAAGGGACGTCGCTGCCTTCCTTGAACAGCGGAAAGCCGCCCAAGGACCACGGAGGGGCGCCCGCCAGGCTGCAATAATTGCCGATGCTACCACTTACACAGAAGGGGAAGGGGTCCCCCGATCGAGACGCCACGCTCCTGACTGACCGTCTGTGCCATCCAAAAGAGAAAGTCAACCTAGGATATTCGAATCCATGGAGGCTTCCCCCCGATCGAGGCTCTGCCAGGTTTTCCAAAGTAGAGCGACCAGAAGGAGGGTCAGAGCGCACGGTGTAGTTCCTTATCACGAATGAGGAAAGGCAACTCGCACACGGCACGGAACGTCGCCGCACGCGCCTGCAAGTGAGGGGAGGATCCCAGGGCAGACGGCGCATAGCCATCCTGGCTTAAAAGAATTCTCCAAGGTTCCAAGAGGAAGGTAAGTAACAAACGAACGAAAGGAACGGCATACAGAAGAGTAACCTAGAGGCCAAGTGTTTAAGCTATCGGAGACACATCGGAAGGGTCTCGTCGGACACAACCATCCAGCTTGAGCTCTCCTCCACTGCCACTTCCCTCGTTCTGCTCTCAATCTATTCACACTCTCGAAGTACATAATTATCTCCTCCTAAAGTGGAGTCCATCTACGGGGCTCAACCAGGAGGATCTGTTCCCCTGGATCGCTACTGAGCATCGGAGTGCCCCCGCCAGGATCACCGACCCGGGTCTCTTCTGTTTTGCAGGTCCGGACACGTGAACAGGTTTCCGAATGACAAGGACGCGGTCCGAGATCGTCTCCAGGTACAGGCCACGACGGTCAGGCAGCAACAGATATAAATATGAACCGAGATATTAGCTAAATGCTCAAATTTATATCTATATCTAAATAGATTCGGACACAGAAACATATTCTAATAGATATTTTCTAATCTACTTTCATTTATGGGATCAATTTCTATATATCTACGTCATAGGCTTTCTCGGTCACAATCAAGCCACGGATGCACCAAAAATAAATCACAATCCAGCCATGCCTAGCCTCTTATCTTTCCCAGTTGTCCACTTGCGGGCCATGGTCCCGCCAATTGGACCCTTGGTTTCTTTTAAGGGTGGATTCCATTATGTACATGAGCATTGTCCAAGTGCAACTTCCCTGCCGTTTAGTCGCGGATGACAGTGGTATGTTCGAAAGAGAGAGAGAGAGAGAGACGGAAAGACAAGCAATAGCTGTCAATTTACTTTGAGGTCTATGATTTACCGTTGGTTGATTATAACATCAATGATACGTTCTCCTTTGTGAACACACCGAAATTTGCGGACTGGATGATGACCTCTCTCTCTCTAGTTGCTGCCAGGTATTGATCGGGTAGTCCTCACCTTTAGACCATGCGTGGGGTATGAAATATTTGTTATCAACGTTACCACAAACTTTAAGATATTGTCCAACTCCCAAGAGGCTTCTGTTAACATTAACCGGTCAAGAACATAGACCTCTGGTCTGGCCTTTCCAATGGAACAGGACAAAGTTTTGAAGATGGTGAGGAAATTGTTGAGAAATATATTTAATACCTCGACATTTCCTATGTCAGTGACAGAGGGAATCTGTACAATTTTTAACATCCTCGTATCCTAAACTGCAGCAATTCTACCAATCCTCAGTTCAAGTCCAAGAAGGAACGCCATGGATGCTCTCCGTTAATTCCATCCCTATAAAGATTTATATAGATATTATTTAATTCTACATCAATTATTCATTAAAATAATTTCAAATATTTATATAAAATAAAATAATTTAAATAATATTTTTTAATTAATTTTTTTTAGATAAGATCTTTAATTGTTATAAATATTAATACCAATATTGATATAGTCTATTGTTTACGTGGAATAGAGAATATTACGGTATGAATTTATTGGGACATATCACTAGCCAATCATAGTATTTACGATTAAATATATAGATTTAGATTCTTAGCCTGACGAAGATACCAATACTTAAATAAAGAAATGTGTGAGGACTCGTATGGATATGTATTTATTTTTATATTTATTATATACCAGAAAGATCTTAAATACTTATATAAAATTATAGAACCAAATAATATTTTTTAATTAATTTTTCTAATAAAGTTTTAGATTATTATAGCTTCATCCTATCATTTACTAGTTTGCAGAAGCTTCTAATGTCCCGTGAGTAGACCTTGTAAGTTCCACTTTGATGCTTGGTTGATGCTCCACTTGGATTGAGCCTCACCACCCCAAGAGGAATCCCTCCCAGTTTCTTAAAAAAATGAAAAAAATCACTTGTATGGGCTAAAAATAATAAAGTGTCGTATTTTGAGTCTCATTTTGATACATCCATGCAAAGAGTACTCTTTTTGCATACTTATTTGATGTTACACGATTGTCTTTCATATTCAACATCTTTTCATTTATTACAGCAAATAAATTTTTATAAAAATAATAGATTTCTTGTTCCATTTTATTTATTTTTCATTTCACATAAAAACATGCTATCAAATCTGTTCGGACATATAGAATGGACCAATTTACAAAAAGATAGATTAGTCCCCAGAGCCAAGAAAAAGGTAAGTGGTTGACAGGCTTATAAAAGTTGATCAACCCTCAAAGCCGATCAACTCATAAAGGTCGACCAATATAAAAGGTCGACCGCACCTAAGAGCCAATCAGCATTCAGAAACCTATTGACACAAGAAGGTCGATTGTCATATAAACACCGATCAATATACAAGATCGATCCATCATAAGAAAAATGAAGATGATAAAAAAAAATGAGGTAGTTATTCTACCAGAATAACCAATTACCGTTATTACAAGCATGTGTTAGTTCCTAATAGAACTAACCGTCTAAGATCCTTCTAATTGAATTCAGTTATGGCCCAAGCCTATAAATACTGGCAAATGGGAGCCTCCGGGAATAAGTAAGCTCAATTAGCAGAAATACTGTCTCATTCTTTAGCCATTTTTTCTTGAGATTCTACGTCTGTTTATCCGAACCCTTGCTGACTTAAGTATCGGAGTGTCCCAAACAGATTAGCCTAAATAGTGCATCAGAGTCACGCTGGTTCGGCCATAATAGATTGGCGTGCCAACAAGGGAAAGAAATCTGTTCTTAAAAAGAATCTTGAAAAGAAAGATGGTAAAAGGAAGGGCACATAACCTTTCTATTGGAAGAATCTGTCTATCAACTTAGAAGAATATCCACCTCCATATAATGAGAATGCTGCCCCAGCTGCCAGCTTGGATCAACAACAACTGGATGTTCTTCTAAACAAGATGGAGGTCCCGATCGCTGCGTTCAGAACCTTTAAGAAGTGGTGGTTAGCAGACAACAACGCCCCATTGCTTCCAGATGCAGTCGACGTTCTTTCATACATGAGATTCGATGCCCAGGACTAAGCCACCGTTCTCGTCATCACCATTTACCAAGCCGATACTCCCCCACACGACGGAATTCCCAACCTCGCGATCATGGAGAAGGCTGGAGTAAGAGAAAAAGTTCCAGATCTTATTCCATTTCCTCCAACGAATCTACTCCAAGAAACACTCAGTGGAGCCAAGACAGCCAGAGATGGGATCATTTCAAGAGGAAGTTCCGTAAATTAGAATTACAAGTTACCAAACTTGATGACCAGAGAAAAAATGAAGATAGGATGACTGCTTATGACACACGACCACCCTTTTCCAGGAGAATTATGGAGGAAAAGAAGACATCATTCATCACGGATAGAGGGTTATATTACTACAAGGTGATGCCCTTCGGCCTTAAGAACACCGGAACGACATATCAAAGACTGGTCAACAAGATCTTCGAAAACCAGGTCGGCAAGACTATGAGGCATTTGTCGATGGCATGATTGTTAAAAATATTCAAGCTGACAACCATATCAGAGATCTCCAAGAAGCCTTCGACGTACTATGAAGATACCAGATGAAACTAAACCCTATCAAATGTGTCTTTGGGATAACGTCGGGAAAATTCCTAGGCTTCATGGTCACTAGTCGAGGAATCGATGCCAACCCAAAGAAAATCCAAGCTATACTCGATATGAGACACCTTGCCAATATGAAAGAAGTCCAGCAATTGATCGAATGGATTGCATCATTAAGTCGATTCATCTCTTAATCGGCTAAAAGGTGCCTTTCTTTCTTTAAGGAGTTGCGATAATCACAGGGCTTTGAATGGTCGGATAGTTGCTATAATCCTTTGAGGAACTTAAGAAATACCTTATCAATCTTACCCTACTATCCAAATCTGAAGATGGAGAAGGTCTGTATCTCTACCTCGCTGCATTGGATGAATCTATCAGCTAGATGCAAGTTAGAAAAAGATTCAACGATGCTCATAAACCCATCTACTACACCAGCAAAATACTTCATGATGCTGAAGTGAGGTACCCGAAGATCCAAAAATGGGTCTACGCTATGATGATATCGGCGAATTGCTTGAGACCCTATTTTCAGTCTCATCCTATGACTGTATTGACTGATCAACCTTTAAAGACCATCCTACAATGCCCTGACACTTCAGGCAGAATGGCCAAATGGGCAGGGAAGCTAGGAGAATTTGATATCTTCTATCAACCCCAATCAGCAATGAAAGCTCAAGTATTAACTGACTTCATTACCGAATGTACCTGAAGTAACAATGAAGAGGAGACACAAGTATCCATTGAAGATGATCCCTGTTGCCGCCTAGATCATCGTGGCCTGTAGCTCTCACATGGCATCAATTGGTGGCCTTCCCGCTTGGCATCCAACGCACGTGCTCAGTCCTGTAAAAGAAGGGAGACTCGGACCAGGGATCCCAGCGGGGACACTCTGATGATCAAGTCAGTGAATGATTAAAGAAAATAGATCCTCCTCGATGGATCCCGAAGTGATCTCCACTCTCAGAGATCTTGAAAAATCATGAAGTGGTGGCCGTTGGAGCTCTCCTAGGGAGTTCCAGTATATTCTGGATGTGCTCCGAGTCTTGTTAAATTGCCTGCCCCTTCTCGCTTACCTTGACCAGAGGCCTCTTTTGGTTTCTTATAGATGAGTGGCCCCTCCGATGGGGTGCAGAGTTCTGGCTTGGCCTCCTTTGGGTGCTTCTCCTGTAGGTGAGGCATAAGCATGCTCTCCTTCCTCCCTTTGAAAAAGGGGGAGACCTGTCACTAACAGTGATAGTGAAGCCTGGAGGAGTGCGCATCCCTTTCATGGTGGGTACATGAGGTATGCTGTGGGTCTTGACACTCTGATAGAATACTGCCCCTCTCTAGCATCATCACACCATCTTAGGGAGACCTGGTAGAGCACCGATCTGGAGACAGACACTACAGGGTCTGAATTTTCTAGCGAAACCTTCCTCTTCTGGGTGGCGCAAATGGTAGGTAGAGGAGTGCAGCACCCCGAGTGGAGTGCCCTTCCCCAGGTGGTGCCAATAGTGAGCTAAGGGGCTTGACGCTCCGGCAGGGCTTGACGCTCCGGTAGGGCTTGACGCTCCGACAGGGCTCAACCTCAAAGGAGCCACTCCAGCCAAGGGGCTCAAGAAGCGAGGCACGACCTCGACCGAGGCTCGACCTCGATCGAGGCTCGACATCGAGGGAGCTGCTCCGGCCAAGGGGCTCGAGAAAGCGAGGCACGACCTCTGCCGGGGCTTGACCACGGGGGAGCCACTCCAGCCAAGGGGCTCGAAGAACGAGGGCACGACCTCGGCCGGGGATCGACCTCGAGGGAGCCACTCCGGCCAAGCAGCTCGAAAAGAGAGACACGACCTCGACCAAGGCTCGACCTCAGGGGAGCTACTCTAGTCAAGGAGCTCGAGAAGCGAGGCACGATCTCGGTCAGGGCTCGACCTCGAGGGAGCCACTCTAGCCAAGAGGCTCTTCAGACGCGGCGTCCAAGTAGCATCTTCTACCAACGTGGCTGTCAGTTGGATCTAAGAGGGACTCCACATCAGCGGTCCTGCCATATCAATCCTAATTCTACAAGGGTTCTTCATGTGGATGGTGCATCAAACTCCTCTGGCTGTGGAGCCGATCTAATCATTGCTGATCCCAATGGAGACATCATAGAATACGCCCTTCGTTTCTTTTTCAGAACTTCAAACAATCAAGCAGAATATGAAGCCCTTTTGGTAGGATTGAGGATCGCCAAGGAGTTGGACATCCGTAAGCTGAAGGTGTTATTTGACCCCCAACTGGTGGTGAACCAAGTCAAAGAAAACTTTGAAGCTCGAGATGCAATTCTGGTCAAATATATAGAGAAAGTTCAAGAGCCAATCGCATAGTTCGATTCTCTAGACATCAGCATGTCCCTTAAATAGAAAATTCTTGGGTCAATTTATTATCCCGCTTGGCCACGATGGTGCCCGACTCCACGGTTCTAATCTTTGTTGAATACTTGGAAACCCCCAGCATCTCTGCTGAAGGAAGGGAAGAGATCCATCATATCGAACATGAGCCAAGCTGGATGGACCCAATAGTCAAGTACTTAATCAATAGAACTTTGCCAGAAGACGTCGTTGAAGCCAAGCAGCTCCATTGGACAGCTTTCCAATACATCATCTTGGAAGGGTCCTTATGCAAGAGATCCTTCACTCAACCGTTGCTGAAATGCCTAGCTCCTTCGGATGCTGATTACGCACTCAGAGAGGTTCATGAAGGCATTTGTGGTGATCATCTGGGAGACAGATCTCTGGCTTATAAAATTATATGCTAGGAATATTACTGGCCAACTATCCAAAAAGATGCGGCTAACTTTGTATGAAGATGCGACCAATGCCAGAGGTATGCCAATATCCAAAGGCATCCATCTAATCAAATAAATCAACTGGTCGCTCCTTGGCCGTTCGCTCAATGAAAGATGGATATCCTTGGCCCCTTTCCTCCAGCCTCCGGACAATGGAAGTTCATAATTGTTGCAATCGATTACTTCACTAAATGAGTTGAAGCTAAACCCTTAGCTCAAATCATTGAAGGAAAAGTCAAAGGTTTCGTTAAGAATTCCATAATCTTCCAATTTAGAATTTCTTACGCCATCATCACCGATAACGGGAGGCAATTTGACAACCAAAAGTTCAATAACTTCTATGCTCAATTTCATATTCTTCATAAGTTAACCTCCGTCGGACATTCTCAAGCCAATGGTGAAACTGAAGTAACCAATCAGACAATTCTCCATAGTTTGAAAACCCGGCTAAATGAAGCGAAAGGACTCTGGGCCAACGAACTTAATTCAGTTCTTTGGACTTACGGACGACTCCTCGATCCACAACAAGAGAGTCTCCGTTCAACTTAACTTACGGGAGTAAAGCCATGATATCGGTAAAAATTATTCTCTAATCTAGAAGGACTGACTACTTTGAAGAGCCAAATAATTCAAATCAAAGAAGAGCTGATTTAGATCTACTTAAGGGTGCAAGACTTCAGGCATAGCTAAGAATGGCGGTATGTTAACAAAAAGTCGCCCAATATTATGACTCGTGAGTCAAGGCTAGAACATTCTGACCTGGAGACTTAGTTCTGCGAATGGCCGAAGTATCTCAACCCACATATCAAGGCAAACTTGTACCTAATTGGGAAGGCACTTATTGGATTACCGAAGTGATACGACCCAAAATATACCGGATCGAAAGCCTAGATGGCTATCGAATAACCCGACCCTGGAATGTAAAGAACCTTCGTAAGTACTATCAATGAAGTAATCTCTCTTTCCTCGTTTGATTTATCTGACAAACTAACAGTAAGCCTAATTAGCCGACTCTATCGGTGCATCCGATAGATAAAGAGTTGGCCTAACCCGCTGACTCAATCGGTATATCCGACATCCAAGGTTGGCCTAACCCACTGACTCATACCCGATAAACAGAGTTGGTCTGACCCACCATCTCATCGGTATATCAGAGAAAGGCTAGTCTGACTAGCTAGGCTATAATGTTCCTTGAAGAGAACGTTAATGCCCCTTAATACACTTTTTGAAATATGGAATTACCATTCCGACGGCACCATACTTGGCAAAAAATTATCATGTAACAGCGGTATAGGAAAAGCTGACCTACTCAGACTTGGAAAAATTTTTAAAAGCACATTCATGAAAAGACACATGCATCGGGAATCAAGAATAAGACCGACAAGCGTACACTTAGAAAATTTCAAGACACTTAAGTGGAAACACAGTTGTGGAAGGAAAAAAAGGATTTCATTCATATAAAAGGATGGAATATACATTGAGATCATAAAAAACAAACAAAAACAAAAATTGTATACATCGGAATTAATTTTATTCGGTCGGGTCAGAAGTTGTAGTGGGAGTGATTGCCTCCTGAATGGATGCTTCTTCGGTTGAAGGAGCAGGTATATCTTTAGTTGATTTTTCTACTCCATTTTCCTCATCGTCATCGGCAGCAGCAATGGTGGAGACATCCAAATCTGGATATGCTTTCTTGACTTTATTCAGGCAGTCCTGAAAGCCAATATTGTAGCTCTCCACCCCCGCTTTGTTCATTTTGTCATTGAAAGCCTGAGATTTCTTATATCTTTCGACGGCGTGAAGGGCTTCTTGTTCAGCTATCTCCGCCCTTCGTTTGGCCGACTCCACCCTTTGCTCAAGGGTACCAATCTTTTTTCCAGTTCGGCCTTTTGAACCATGGCCTCTTTATAGTTGCAGAGGTTATCTCTTATTATCGCTTCGGTCGAACGCAACTTCCTTCTTCTCTTCTTCAAGTCAGTCAGGAGTTTTGTCGTCTAAACCTGAGCCACCTTCAAGTCTTTTTCTAATGAAAGGTTAGAAAAGGTTGATAGTAGTGGTCTAGTTCATCTTCGGTTTCATTGCCGCTTGGAGTTTCTTGGCCACTTCTTTTTAGCTTTAGTCGACGCTAACTGGTCCTGAAGACCTTTGTTGAGGTCGGTGAATCCACGGACGCTCTCTTCTATCAGAGAGATTTCATGGATGAACTGCTAAGGAAGCAGCAATAACAAAGACATGCGAAAGAAGATCTTGAAGATGATCTTAACACACCTGCAGCATCTTGGGATAGATGGAGGTAAAAATGTCCTCCGGCCCGTGATTCTTGGTCATCTCCCAATCTTTTCAAAGAATATTGGCCTTCAGCATAGTTTGGCCAGCCTTGGATTGTCCAGACTGGCATGGGCAGCATATACCTTGAAACTCTCTAAGCCTTTTTCATCGCTGACTTGTGGTTCAGCTTATGGCTCGGGCACTATCTCAATAACGGGAGCCTTACCCTTATCCTTTTGACTAGGCCCTGTAGATGGTTCAGGATCGAACAACACCGTAGGCAGCTCAGCGGATATATGCGGCTGCTCTAAGGGAGAATTCGTCGACACTTTCTTTAGGGAACGTTCTGATGAGGGAACATTGTCTTCGTCTGAAGTGGACTCCACAATTATAGGATAATCTCTCTCGACGAGAACTTTTAAAAGAGCGATGGATGAACGGGTCCTCTTTGTATACCTTCGTTGCTCTCTTACTAAAGTGTCTATTGCCGCCCTCTTCTTGATGGCTTGCCAGAGTCTTCTAGCATTCGGCCTCATCTTAAAGTTTACAAAGGGAAGGAAATCTTAAGATTTGTTAGAATGAAAGAACTTGCAGAGGGGAGGAACAGGAACAAAGGATCACTTGAAAGATGAAGATGGTAATGGCAGAAAAGATTAGACCCTCGGGGATGAAGGCCTCTTATATAGAAGACATCGATGGTCAAGATTTCTTATCCAAATCACAAACATCCCTGTGATCATACCACATGTACATCCCCAAATCGATGGGAGTTAATATAACGACATCGATCCATGAAAAATCGATTGAAGAAGATGAAAAGATGACTACCGATCGGATTTCAAAGTCACACGATTTTAATGAATCATATCGATGCAATCCCATGATCCGAAGAATAACTTCCTCGCCAATAGAGACGTGACATCTGGCAAGGGCGGTGCGCCCTAATAATGGCACATCAAAACTACCAACGAAAGCCAAGATTATCATGATTATTAGAGAATATCTCTTTCTCTCTTCATTAAAAAAACCTATCTTTTCCTTATATATATATAAAAAAGAAAGAAAAGAAAAGAAAGGGAAAAGGGGGCAATCCCTCGCTAAAATCAAGTAGATCAATTTACTAAAGGCCAGAATAGGCCCAAAGGCTGGTGAGGCGGCATATAACTATGCTCCTCCCAAAAGCCGATCACCACTTGGAGGCCGACCATAATATAAGAGCTGATCAGTGCTCTAAGGATGATTGACACAAGAAGACCGACTATCATATAAATGCCTACTGACATATAATGACCGATCATTTATCTATCAAGCCGATGTCTTTACTGAAAGGGGTCTGATGACTTTATACTTAGAGAATTTTTTTGAAATGGGAGTTATTATGTCCGATGATTCTATACTTGAAAAAACTTTGCTCAGAATCAGAGGTATTGGATGGCCGATTACTTTATACTTAGAAATTTTCTTCGAAGAGCTACACAATTACACAACTTGGAAAGAAAAGGTCTTCTTCATTCATTTCAAAAAAGATTACATATACATTTTAGTTCATACAAAAACAAACGAAGAAAAATAAGTACATTGATCTTCTTCTATCTGGTCCAGAGTCGAAGCAAGTGTATCCACATCTTTAGCTTGATTCAAAATTGGAGTCGGAGCAACTATGTTCTAAACAGGGGTGCCTTCAGCTTGTCCTTCGACCCCACCTTCCTCGTCGATTTTATCAGAAGTTAACTTCAAAGTATCTAAGCCTGGATAGAACTTTTTTATCCTCTTAAGACAATCTTCGAAGCCGATATTGTAACTATCTGCCCCGGCTTCGTGCATTTCATCATTGAAGGCCACAGACTTCTTATACTCCTTAACAGCATGAAGAGCGGCTGACTCTGCCCTCTTCTCGGCCAGTTCAGCTCTCTTTTCCACTTCGGCCTTCTGAGATTGGGCCTCTTCAGCCTTATTCAAAGTATCCTTGACCACCACCTTAGCCGAATGAAGTTTCTTCTTTGGTTTTTTAATTTTGCTTCCGAATTGGCCAGTTTGGATCGTGCTGACTTGAGCTCCCTCTCCAATGAAATGACTTGAGCTATGCTCTGCTCCAAGTTCTTCTCCACAACTTATCTCAACTCTTCGGCCACATCTTTCTCTGCCTTGGCTGCCTCTAGTTCATTGCGCATTTCTTGACAGAGTCGGGTGAAGCCGGCCATGCTCTCTTCAATAAGAGCAATTTCATGGATAAGCTGTGAGTAAGATAGCAAGGTTTATCAAATCTAAAAGGATTTCTCCTGCTAGGGAGCATAAGATTTTGATCCTACCTTAAGAAGATCAAGGTAGACGGATAGAAGGACCTCATCTATCCGTCGTGACTTGGTCATCTCCCAGCCTTTGGGGAGAATAACGACCTTCAACAATCGACGGCTACATTAGTGTTGTCTAGGCCCATTTCATCAATATAAATGTTGAAGTTAATGACATGATCTTCAAGTGAATCATCCCCTCATTCAATTTCTGTCTGAGGAGCCTTGCCTTTGTCAGATCGGCAAGGATAAGTTGATGGTGGATTGACCAAAGAAATCGTCGCAATCTCCTATGTAGTAGAAGCGACCCTTGGACAGAGATCGGACAAAGGAACATCATCATCATCCGATGTGTTCCTTATTATTATGGGCGACATCACCCCACCGGAGACCTCTGGAGGCAAAGTGATCGGTTTCTGCCTCTTTGATCGCTCTGACTCCCCTCCCCCCAAATCCACCAGAGGAGCCGTCGCTTGCCTCTTCTTGGCCACTTGATGAAGTTTCTTCGTGTCAAACTTCATCATCGTATCTACAAAGCGTAGAACATTAGACACCATATCCGACCACCATGATACAAAAGAAACAATAGATTCAACAGCATGTACCTAAAGATTGGAATGAGCTAATATGAGCTGAGTACAAGCCTCGCTTATTTAGTAGCTCCTTCATCGGAGGAACTTCCACTCCCCGAAGCTTCTCGAAGTCCTCCTTATCGGCAACTAAAATTTTCTTCCCGTCATTCAGAGTTAAACATGGCTCCCTCCACTCGGTATTGAAGCCCAAGAACTGTCGGGCACTATATAGAAGAAATAGGGCTTCTAGACATGTATGGTCGAAGGAAGCCCCGCAATAAATTTGTGGCCAGGACATGGGCCGATGACCCACCATCCATGGCTGTGGAAATCCTTCTTCAAGATAAAGAAGGCTGTGAAAAGAGAAGTCTTAGGCTCTATCTCAAGATCACTACAAAGGACTAAGAAAGCGTAGATGATCCTAATACTATTAGGAGTCAGTTGGGCAAGAACTATGTGGTATAAATTGAAGATTCTAATGAAGAATGGATGAAGCGGAAAACGAATTCCCACTTTCAAATGTTCTTCATATATTGCTATACTACCAGGAGATGGTCGATCTATTCTTTCATCGGAACGGGGTACGACTACGGCGAACTCCTGCGGAATATTATAGTATTCTTGCAGGGCAAGAACCCTAGACTCGTTGAGGGAGCTTCTAACAGATTCTAATCTAATCACGTCTGCTTGGCAACCTTGTCTCCTTTAGGGATCAGGATTTTTAGACCCAACAATGATGGAAGTTTCTAAGATCCTGGCCATAGGAGGAAGAAGGAAATGAGGCTGACTTGGAAAGAAAGTTTGGAAAGAAAAGCAGCCGACTCGAAGATGGACACCCTTCCCTCGAAAGTTAAAAACCAGAACAAAGAAAAGATCTGTTCATCGGGGAAGATGGTCACTTTTATAGTGGGCGCCGACGGTCTGGATGTCTTTCTCGAACCCCAAGCACAACCTACGATGATGCCACGTGTTCCAAAATCCCGACAATGGATACGACTCATCGAGAAGAGAATGAGGCAGCCGACATGATGGAAGGAAAACCAAAATGACAATCCGTGAGGAATCGATGGATAACAGATAACAATGGCTCTGATTGAAAGTTCCTGCACTCTCAACGGGCTTAATTTCTTCACAATTTTAAATCCCAGATCAGATAATGATGGCAAAAAGCAACAGTATGGCGACGAGATTCGAATCATAACTCCCCCTCCAATAAGGGATGTACACTTGGAAAAGGCATTATGCCCGAGAACGGATGCCTTAATTCTACCAGCTGACACCATAGTTTGCCATCATTAAGCAAAAATATTTTTCTACGGAAAAAAAGAGAAAAAAAGGAAGAAAAAGTGGTGAAGAAAGTCCCTTGCTAACTCTTATCAGCTCCCGCTGTTCAAGATGTTAGAAAATTTACTTGAACTCGGGAGCTAGGAGGGCAAATATTGGGACAAAAGGAATGGACCAATTTACAAAAGGATAGATTAGTTCCCAAAGCCAAAGAAAAGGTAAGTGGTTGACTGCCTTATGAAAGCCAATCAACCCTCAAAGCCGATCAACTCATATAGGCCGACCAACATAAAAAGGTCGACCACACCTAAGAGCCAATCAGCATTCAGAAGCTGATTGACACAAGAAAGCCAGTTGTCATATAAATGCCGATCACATACAAGGCCGATCCATCATAAGAAAATGAAGATGACAAGAAATTAAATAGTTATCCTACCAGAGTAACCAATTACCATTATTGCAAGCATGTATTAGTTCCTCACGGAACTAATCATCTAAGGCCCTTCTAACTGAATTCAGTTAAGGCCCAAGTCTATAAATACCGGTAAATGGAAGCCACAGAGGGTAAGTAAGCTCAACTAGTAGAAATACTGTCTTATTCTTTAGCCATTTTTTTTGAGATTCTACATCTGTTTATCCAAACATTTACTGACTTAAGCATCAGAGTGTCCCCCATCGAAATCTGCCCGGTGAGTGGGTTTGTTTTGCAAGTTCTTAAGGAGCCCCGTAGAGTGAGCCCAAATGATGCATCAGAGTCATGCTAATTTGGCCACAACAACATCTAATATATATTATTGATCTTTACCAGCTAAAACTGTTTAATTTGATTGATTGATTAATGTATTTGATAACTCATGGCGCCAAACACATGACAGAGAATGTAATATAATATTTCTTTAGAAATTATTCTATTTTCCTACATGTCCATCAACGAATGACTCATGCAAGATCTTCTTCAATAGTACAATGGAAATATATCCATAAACATGGATCTCATGCATGTAGAGTTTAAATCTAGAGCAACGAGAACCAAACCCATCGAACATTTGGCTCATGAGCCTCATGAGAAACATAGATGAATCACTTATGTATACCTCAAAATTAATGTGTAGCTCATGGCTAATTTAATTGAGGAAAATATGACTATGCATGTAGGTCAACGTGGACTTAGATCTTGGAGACGAGGAGAAACCGTGTCACAATAGTGACAAGGAGGGATAAACGAATTTGTTTGTAGTAGGAATAAATTTGTCCTTACGCAACGTGTCCGGAATGGACGTTGCTAAAAAATTGACCTGCAACCGGTCTATAAAATAAAATTTTAATTTTAATTTTCAAGTTCTTATAAGAAAGACTCGAAGAAGTTTAAAACCTTTGTTGACAGCCCGAATGCACCAATCTTGAATAAAGCCATTGCTGCCCCTAATAACGGAACTTATATTATAATTATATTATATATATATTTTTTTATTTAATAATATAAAATAAATATAAATATTGTTGGTGTGGAAATCTAACAAGGCACCAGAGTTGGTGATGTAAGTGAGTCTTCAGGAGGTGAAACCTGCAAAAAAATTATGGGCGGAAGGTGTTCTGGCATAGATCATCCGATGCTCAAGTCAGTTTTCCAGTACAACAACAGTATGAGAAGCATGATGGAAAAGTTTTTTGTACCTTAAGAGTTCCAGAAAGTCTCATTTTATAGGGAAAAGCAAGAACATTTTTAGAATGATGAAAATATTAGTAGATTCGATAAAAAGTGACAGGACTTATCAGCGAGCTATTAAAGGATTTTCCGTTTGTAGGAAACATCCATTTCGTTTTAATTGAAACCTTATCCTTTTTTTGAAATTTGTCACGTTTATTTAATAGTGATGTGGACCACTGCTTGGATCCAAGCACACTCTCCTTGATTACAAAGATATGATGATGATTAGGGATCATGATACATGATATGATCTTTTAGCTATATAATTAAGAGCACAGAAATGAACATCGGTTGTATTGGCTTTCAATGGATCAGAGTGGGCATATCATCTAAGGACTTGTTTGTCATCAGATTTACGGATCAAGGATCGATCCGAGTGCCTCTATTGAATTTGAAGAATGGTCGACTAGAGGATGACCGATCAAATGCCCTTAGTTGAAGGTTAGATATGACAATAGCTTTTGAACTATCCGATCGATGGAAAACTGGTCATTGCTAAGACTAGGTTGGATGAAAGTGGTCGACGAGCGGCACTTGGCTAGGTCTAGCCAATCGAGATATCATTTTTATAGTAAAATAATGGATGGATAAGGGGGCCGCTCATGTGTTGAGCACATAGTTGAGCTATATCCAGATATATTAAAGCGAAGATGTAATACCCAACCCAAATTAAAAGAACAAAAAAGAGAATAATGAGAGAATAATGGCTTCCAATGGGAGTCCTCTCCTTCTCCTAATCAAAATCCAAGTGAGCTGGATCTATGGTTTTCCAGATATAAGAAGGGACTTCCTTCCTTCCTCGAACCCCATTGCCAGAGTGCCTTCCTCTTCCCATCGTTCCTCCTTATGAACTTCCTCTTTTTGGTTCGGATGACTGTTTTCATGCTTGCCAGATTCGTGGCCAAAATCTCATCAAAAAACTAGGTATGAGATCAAGAATCCCTAGTAAATCTTTTTTCCTTTCCTTCTCAGCTCTTGGAAATCTTATTTTTGACCGGTGATCGCCAGATTAATTGGAGAAGACAGAATCCCTATTTTTAATTTCTTTTCCTTCCTTATGGCACCATTCGTAGCTGTTGACCATCGGACCATGGTCATGGTCGCTCTTCTATGGACCATAGCTCTGGCCACCCTCCTTTAGACAAGAACCCTCAGGTCTTGGGGGAATGAATGGGAGCACGAGTCCCCTATTTGGGCTGAGTGGAAGAAGAAGAGGGAAGAAGATGGAAAGAAAAGAAAAAAAAAGAGAGGAAGAGAGAAGAAGAAGAAAAAAAAAAGAAAAAAGAAAATAAATTCTCCCTCTCATCTCCCTTGTCTTCTCTATCTACTTCTCTCTCTAATTTCTCTCTCTATTTTTTCTTTTTATAATTTTCTCTCTTCTAAAAATTAGAAAAGTTGTAAAGTTGAGAACTAGGATCGGTAGGTGGACAGTTGATAAGACCTGAATTGAGAGTCTAGTATAACTACCATCCATGAAATTATTTATTAAAAATAAGATATTATATAGGAGGATAATTTTTGAGTAGGAGAGCGTTGAGCGAGTTCTGTAGCACCTAGGTCGAGAATTTGGGTGCAGATTGATATCGAGCATATTAAATCTATTCCTAGTAAAGGTAAGGGTTCTTGAACATGATTATCAGTTTGTATATGTATTTTTACATTGCATGATTTGATCCTTGGACACAATCATTAGTATGTATGATTATTTATGCGCTATATGACTTTGATTTTTTGTGATATATTTATTTAATAAATTATTGGTATGATTATTTATAGCTCTTATATAATATGTTTGTGTCAATATGATTATTTTTTAAATGATTTGGGATCATGATACCCGGCTATTGAAAATCTTTAAAAAAGAAATGATTTGATAATATGTTGAGAATTAATTTAATTGATAATCAAGAAAAGGATATTTGGACGAACCATGCCAAACAAAGAACCACCGAGCCATGGATAGATAATACATGGGATCACCGAGCACGAATAGTTAATACGTGGGATCGTTGAGTCATGAGTGGATAATTCATGGAATAGCCGAGCCACGGACTGATAGTACATGGAATAGCCAAGTCACAGATAGAAAGTATGTAGGATAGCTGAGCCAAGAATGGATAGTACGTGGAATAGCCTGGCCATGGGTGAATAGTACATAATCGATTTTAAGATTGCTAGTCATATGCTGGAGCATGACCGTGATTAGTCCAAAATTCTAAAAAGATAATAGTGGTTAATCCAGATCATGTTAATGAGATATGGATAATAAGAGATAAAACAATAATTAAGTAAAAAATGAAGGTTTTACTTAATGATATATGTGGTGTTTATTTTTGAATGAGATGGATATTTGGTATTAATTGATGCATGTTTTTGCATATATCGATATTGAGTTATTTTATTACTTGACATGAGATTTTGAGATTTATATTCTATTTGATATTATTTACTATTTTTTTGAATTATATTGTATTATACTAATGTGAGTATGTGGGGATTCTTACTAAGCTGTAAAGCTCACACCCCTACTTTTTTTTTCAGAATTGCAGGATGTCCAATGGATTCACGGATGAAAGGATAAAATTATAGAGAGTTATTGATATCGATCGGATGATTAAAGAATGACCAAATGTGTAATTATATGAGTTTTACTATTTTCTTTATATTAAGTATTCTCTTATGAATTGTGATCAATAGTGTTATTGAAAATTGAAATTGTAGTGAATTTTTAAGACCTTGTATGATCTCTAGGATGTATTCTAAGATTCGTGCTGTCGATCACGTGGCCGAACCAGGTGTTGGGTTCAGGGCATGATAGAATGATATTAGAGCTTAAGTTATGATTACACGGGACTATGACATAAGTGATTAGGGTATGACATGGATGATATCGAAACTTAAATTATGATCATTTGGGATTGTGACATAAGTAATTAGGATATAATATGAATGTTATCAAAATTCAAGTTATAATCACCAGGGATCGTGGCTAAAGGATATTTGTGCTTTAGGTAAACGATCATCGAGAATAATAATAGAAATAGTATAAATGGATGAAATTTGGATTTTTAATCACTAGGAATTGTGATATGTTTTACACCAAAAGTTTGGCATGTGTTAAGTGTCCAAACAACGAGTATAGAAAAATTAGATAAAGAATATCTTTGATTTTGATAAGTAGAGTTTGACCTGAATGTTAGAGGTACTGTCCTTTGAATATAGGACATTACACTGATAGGTTATATACTATCATGCATACTATCCAAGATTTGGGATTTATCAATAAGTTGAGTAGAGTATGGTCTAAGAAGGAGTTTTATGATATTAAAATAAAATATTCTTCGAGGATTAGACTGTTTGTAGATCAAGAATAAAACTGGCTTATAGTTGAAAAATATATTTAGGATACTATAAATATATGTAATTCTTTATTGATAGATTTGATTTTATTAAGAGGACATGGGATACGTGACTTGGTGGAATCTTTGATAATTTAAATTATCACATCTCTATTAGAATACTTAATCTCTCCTATATTTGTTGGAGATTATTTGATGTATTAAACTCCAAGTCAAATTTAAAATCTATGAAAAAATCTAGGTTATCTTGCTACTGATGTTGCATTGAGTGAAGAAATTGGTTTTGCGAGACTTATATGAGTTTTGGTTATGAGAGACAAAATTTCAAGTAGTTGTCAATTGATGTTAAAAATTATAATAAGATATCTCTATGAACAATAACATGATTGATCCTATTTATAAGAATAGTGGCTCAGAGTTATTTACTTTGTTAGAGTCAAAAATTAATTTTCTAAAAGAAAAGTTGATCTAGATTGTTAAATTGAATTGTCAAAGAGAATATGATTACTTCGGGCTTGGAGTAGAGTTATCAATATCTTGAAAAGATCAAAAAACTAATTTGGTAGACTTCTATGGGTTATATAAGGGACTAGATTTTATGTTAGCTAATTTATCGATGCTAAAGGTCATCATGAAGAAAATTTCATGTGAACGGCTGAATTGATTTTATCCATAGGGGTGCTTACTTGAGTTCTTCTAATTTATTAAAGCTTGAAGTTAATCTTTTAAAAAGAGAGGTTGATTTGTAATTGTAAAGGGTTAATTGACTTTAAATTATTTTAGATTTATAGAGTTCTAGAAAGATGGTAAAGTTTATGTAACGGCTTTAAATGTAGAAAGTGGTTCAAGGTTAATTTTGAGAGAATATATTGATGGCATGGAAATGACAAAGAGACTTAAAAGCTTTGCTTCAATTTGACCTAAAAATTATACTAAATAAGGTGATTATTTTGAAGAGATTATTTAATGAATCTAGATAGTTTGATAAATTATATCAGAGTACATGCGGTAGTGGTATGAGTATTTTAAAACTAATTAAAAAATATTAATTATAGTTTAAAAGTATTATGATGGAGAGTTGATTTAAAGGCTTTGAGTGATAAATAAAAAGATAAGTATTGATCTGGCTAGTCTACATGTATAGCCATATAATTTTCATCAATAGGTTCTTCTAGTATAGAGGGCTCTAAGAAAAATTTTAAACATTTCCAATTTAGAGTAAATAAATGATGATTTTTTTTTTATCGAGCATGAATCTGGAATATTTTGATACAAAGCTCATTTTAGTTTGATATTGTAATTTCATTATTTGAAAAGGCTTAAGGTTTTTCTAAGATAATAGCCTGATTACAAAATTATAAGAAAGGTTAAGAGAAAAACAAAGGTTTTAGATTCTAAAGAATGTTTAATATTCAGGATTTCGTTTGCTATGTTAATAGTATAAACTAAGCTGAATATGATTTTCATGTAGAGTTAATCAAGAGTAATAAATTTCATAGACAAAGAGAATAAGGTTGAGATGTAATGTTCATTTAAAGAAAATTGAAAGGGATTTTACTATGTATTATAGATGGTAAGGATCAAAATCAAGGTACCATAATTTTGTTATGTTAAAATCTTATGAAGATAAAGCATTCTAAGATGATATTTTCTAGAAGCTCGAGCAGATATTAGGTTTGGTGTTTCTGAAGTCTAGACCATCATGATTTTCTGTATAATTAATCAAGGATAATAATTATATTGGCATCAAAAGGTTAGTACTATTTGGGAAGAGCTCAAGAGAATTCGTTTGTATTGTGGAGGAAAAGAATAAAGTTTTGAGTGTTATGTAATTCATAGTTAAGACCTTGAGAAACAAGTATTCTAAGAGGCTGATAATTGAAAGATGAGGAATGATATGGAAGTTGACTACTTTCAAGGTTTTAAAATCTCAAAAAAGCTAATTTCAAAGATACAAAGATTTAATGGGAGAATGTAATACACCCGATCCAAATTAAAGGGAAAAAAAAAAGAGAAAAATCGAAGGATAAAGAATCCTAATGGAAGTCTTCTCCTTCTCCTAATCGAAATCCAAGCGAGTTAGATTTAAGGTTTTTTCGGCTATAAGAAGAGACTTCCTCCTTCCTCGAATCCACCGTTAGAGAGCCTTCACTTCTATCGTTTCTCCTTATGTACTCATCTTTTTGGTTTGAATGATTGTCTTCATGCTCACCGGATTTGTGGCCAAAATTTTATCAAAAAATATATGTAATTCTTTATTGATAGATTTGATTTTATTAAGAGGACATGGGATACGTGACTTGGTGGAATCTTTGATAATTAAATTATCACATCTCTATTAGAATACTTAATCTCTCCTATATTTGTTAGAGATTATTTGATGTATTAAACTCCAAGTCAAATTTAAAATCTATGCAAAAATCTAGGTATCTTGCTACTGTGTTGCATTGAGTGAAGAAATTGGTTTTGCGAGACTTATATGAGTTTTGGTTATGAGAGACAAAATTTCAAGTAGTTGTCAATTGATGTTAAGAAATTATAATAAGATATCTCTATGAACAATAACATGATTGATCCTATTTATAAAATAGTGGCTTAGAGTTACTTACTTTTTAGAGTCAAAAATTAATTTTCTAAAAGAAAAGTTGATCTAGATTGTTAAATTGAATTGTCAAAGAGAATATGATTACTTCGGGCTTGGAGTAGAGTTATCAATATCTTGAAAAGATCAAAAAACTAATTTTGGTAGACTTCTATGGGTTATATAAGGGACTAGATTTTAGGTTGGCTAATTTATCGATGCTAAAGGTCATCATGAAGAAAATTTCATGTGAATGGCTGAATTGATTTTATCCATAGGGGTGCTTACTTGAGTTCTTCTAATTTATTAAAGCTTGAAGTTAATCTTTTAAAAAGAGAGGTTGATTTGTAATTGTAAAGGGTTAATCGATTTTAAATATTTAGATTTATAGAGTTCTAGAAAGATGGTAAAGTTTATGTAACGGCTTTAAATGTAGAAAGTGGTTCAAGGTTTAATCTTGATGTGATATATTTGATGGCATGGAAATGACGAAGAGACTTAAAAGCTTTGCTTCAATTTGACCTAAAAATTATACTAATATAAGGTGATTATTTTTGAAGAGATTTATTTAATGAATCTAGATAGTTTGATAATTTATATCAGAGTACAAGCATAGTGGTATGAGTTATTTTAAAACAAATTAAAAATATTAATTATAGTTTTAAAAGTATTATGATGGAGAGTTGATTTAAAGGCTTTGAGTGATAAATAAAAGGATAATGTTATTGATTGTTTGGCTAGTCTACATGTATAGCCATATAATTTTCATCAATAGGTTCTTCTAGTATAGAGGGCTCTAAGAAAAATTTTAAACATTTCCAATTTAGAGTAAATAAATGATGATTTTTTTTTATCGAGCATGAATCTGGAATATTTTGATACAAAGCTCATTTTAGTTTGATATTGTAATTTCATTATTTGAAAAGGCTTAAGATTTTTCTAAGATAATAGTCTGATTATAAAATTATAAGAAAGGTTAAGAGAAAAACAAAGGTTTTAGATTCTAAAGAATGTTTAATATTCAGGATTTTGTTTGCTATGTTAATAGTATAAACTAAGCTGAATATGGTTTTCATGTAGAGTTAATCAAGAGTAATAAATTTCATAGACAAAGAATTAAGGTTGAGATGTTAATGTTCATTTAAAGGAAATTGAAGGGATTTACTATGTATTATAGATGGTAAGGATCAAAATTAAGATACCATATAATTTTGTTATGTTAAAATCTTATGAAGAAAGCATTCTAAGATGATATTTTCTAGAAGCTCGAGGATGATATTAGGTTTGGTGTTTCTGAAGTCTAGGCCATCATGATTTTCTTGTATAATTAATCAAGGATAATTAATTATATTGGCATCAAAAGGTTAGTACTATTTGGAAGAGCTCAAGAGAATTCGGTTTGTATTGTGGAGGAAAAGAATAAAGTTTTGAGTGTTATGTAATTTCATTATGTTAAGACCTTGAGAAACAAGTATTCTAAGAGGCTGATTAATTGAAAGATTGAGGATGATATGAGAAGTTGACTACTTTCAAGGTTTAAAATCTCAAACAAGCTAATTTCAAAGATAAAATTATTTTAAGGGGAATGTAATACCCGATCCAAATTAAAGGAAAAAAAGAGAAAAATCGAAGGATAAAGACTCCTAATGGAAGTCTTCTCCTTCTCCTAATCGAAATCCAAGCGAGTTAGATTTAAGGTTTTTCGGCTATAAGAAGAGACTTCCTCCCTTCCTCGAATCCCATCGTTAGAGAGTCTTCATCCTCCTATCGTTTCTCCTTATGTACTTCATCTTTTTGGTTCGAATGACTGTCTTCATGCTCACCGGATTTGTGGCCAAAATTTTATCAAAAAACTAGGTATGAGATTGAGAATCCCTAGTCAATCTTTCTTCCCATCTTTCTTGGCCCTTGGAAACCTTTTTTTTGACCAGCAATTGCTGGATTAATTGGAGAAGACTGAACCCCTGTTTTGGTTTTCTTTCCCTTCCTTCTGGCACCATCCATAGTCGTTAACCACCGGACCATGGCCATGGTCACGCCACCATGGACCACAATCCCAGCCACCCTCCTCCAGGCAAGAACCCCCCTAAGTCTTGGGGGAATGAACAAGAGCACGAGTCCCCTGTTCAAGCCGAGCGAAAGAAGAATAGGAAGAAGAAAAGAAAAGAAAAAGAAGAGAAGAAAAAAAAGAGGAAAAAGAGAAAAGGAAGAAAAATAAAAAGGAAAAAAGGAAGAAAAAAGAAAATAAATTCTCCCTCTCATCTCCTTCTCTCTCTATTTTCTTTACTTTCTCTCTCTATAATTTTTTCTCTCTAAAAATTTCTCTCTCCTATGGATGGGGAAAGTTGTGAAGTTGGGATCTGGAAATAATAGGTGGATAGTTGATGGAATTTGGGTAGAGAGTTTTAGACCTATAACTACATATCATGAAATTATTTACTAAAAATAAGATTATTATATAGAAAAATAATTTTCCAGGCAAGAGGGCGTTAAGCAAGTTTTGTAGCACCTAGATCGAGAATCTGAATGCAAATTGATATTTGGATGTGTTAAATTTGATTCCAATAAAGGTAAGGATTTTTTGACAATATCACTGGTTTATATATATATTTATATTGCATGATTTAATCCTTAGACATGATCATTGGCATATATAATTATTTATGCACTATATGACTTTAGTTTCTCATGATGTATATTACTTTATGAATTACCGATATGATTATTTATAGCTCTCATATAATATGTTTGTATCAACATAATTTTTTTTTTTTAATAATTTGGATCATGATACCGGCTATTAAAAATATTAAAAAAAGAATATGATTTGATAATATATTGAGAATTGATTTAATTGATAATCAAGAAAAGATATTTGGACTAGTCATTCTAAACAGAGAACAGTTGAGCTATGGATGGATAATACATAGGATCATTGAGTCACTAACGATTAATACGTGAGATCGTCGAACCATGGATTAATAATACGTAGAATAGCCGAGCAACGAATAGATAATACATGGGACAGGTAAGCCATGGGATGATAGTAGTGGAATAGTCGAGCCACAGGCGGATTGTACGTAGGATAAACGAGCCATAGATGGATAGTATGTGGAATAGCCTGGCCACAGGTGGATAGTCATGATCGATTTTGAGATTGCTAGTCATGGGCTGGAGCATGACAATAATTAGTCCAAAATCCTAAAAGATAATAGTGGTTAATCCAGATCATGTTAATAAGATAAGGATAATAAGAGGTAAAATAATAATTAAGTAAAAAGAAAGATTTTACTTAATAATATATGTGGTATTTCACTTTTGAATAAGATGGATGTTTTGTATTAATTGATGCATATTTTACATATATCGATATTGAGTTATCTTAATTTTTTGACATAAGATTTTGAGATTTATGTTCTGTTTGATACTGTTTACTATTATTTTTGAATTATATTATATTACATTGGTATGAGTGTGTATGGATTATTATTGGATTGTAAAGCTACACCCCTACTTTCTTTTTTCAGAGTTGTAGGATTTTCAATGAATTCATGAGTGAAATGATGAAAATATAGAGTTATTGATACCGAATAACGATTGAAGAATGACCAAATTTGTAATTATATGAGTTTTATTATTTTCTTTATTTAGGTATTCTTTTATAAATTATGATCAATAGTATTATTGGAAATTAAAGTTGTAATGGATTTTTAAGGTATTGCATAATCTCTAGGATCGGCTGGTCGCATGGCCGAACCGGGTGCTGGTTTCAGGGCATGACAAAAGAAATTGATAGCTGATCAAGGATTGGATCCAATGAGTGGTTAGCAAGTGCATGTTGATGGCTTTCGGGAACCAATCAATAGAAGTACTAGTAATTATCGTAGGATTGGAACTGAGGTGGGTCGAACAGGGCCACACCCTTACTCGAGCTCGATCTAAAAAAAATTGGTCTTTGGGCCAGGCTTAGGCCTGAATTCTTTTGAAAAAATCAAGCCCGAGCCTAATTAGGACAGCCCGAATCATAACTTGATTTTGCTGGCCTAAATAAAAGCCCGAATGGCTAGGAAAAAAAGAAATTGGAGCTAGGGCAGGGGGTCGTGCAGAAGGAGAGGGAGGGGTAGGAGGTGGCGTTGGTGGCGTTGAGGTTGGTGATGGATGAGGAGGTGACTAGGTGGAATTGGATGGATTGGGGGTAGGAGGTGTGTTTGGAGGATTGAGAGGATGGCAGCCAAGGATCCTCATGGTACGTGACGTCGAGGGTCATGGCAACGTAGACCATCATTGATGGTGAGAAGGTTGCGATGGAGGAGGGTAGAAGCAACAGAGGGTAGCCCGGCAAGTTGTAGAAATTGGGGGCATCTTGGAATCTCGGTGCCACATCTTCATCAGCCTCCACGGTGGTAGAGTACGATAATACTAGGAGAAGGGTATGAGGGGATGAATGGATTGAGGCATTGGTGCAGGAAAGAGATTGCACAAGCCTCGGCTACAACGTGGGAATTGGGGAAGAGAGTAAATGAGTGAGAGGTTCTCCTCATCCTTAGATTCTATGGCCTCATCGCAAATGTTAAGCATCCCTCTTCCCTGTCTGCTTCTCTTCCCTTCCTCTTTTCCTCTCTCTTTATCATCGCTGATCCAAGGTGGATCTGGATACTGCCCGATCATGCTGTTGGCGATGACTCGATAGAGGAGACTGGTCTCCTCGGGACATTGGCGGAGCCATTGGAGGAGAACCGTACCCTCTCCCCACTACGATAGCGGCTCTTGCAATCCCGCATTCTCAACTTCTCCTTCCTGAACCTCAATTGGGGATGCCACAAGATCCTTCGATGCACGAACATAAAAGGATAGCATTGTTGCGACAGCAGCATAGCCCAACCCCGGGCTGGCTTGAAGCCCCAGAACTTGTCCTCATCTTGGGAGAAATCCCATCTTCTAAGGGCTTCTCCAAAAGGAAGGGGCTCTAAGGAGGTCATGGAAGAGTAGTGGAGGAAGGGGAAGGCGAGGAGTCCTCTTCTACTGCCATGGAGATGATGTCCATGGGGCCGTGGAATCTGAGGACTAAAGGGTTGCTTGCAATGCTCCAGTGGAGAACAAGGAGGGAGAGAATCAGAAAGCCTAAATAAGAGAGAGAACCTAAATATTCTCTGGCTTGGATCGGTTTGGGTTGGGCCTATTTCTGGGCTAGGTTTGGGCTAGGCTGGGCCAAAGGGAGACACAAGCCTTGCCCAAAAATTGAATGAGCTCTATTAACAGGCATAAGCCCAGCTAGATCTACTCGGGCTTGGTCCAATGCCCGGCTCGATTTCAGGTTAGCAAGAAGCCCATTAAGCTAGCCTAAGCCCAATTCTAGTCCTAAACTACCGAGGCCTAGTCGAATGAGGGTACTTAGCAGTTTGGCACTCAGCTAGGTATAGTTGATCAGGAGAGTGCCAATTTCTCTAGTAAGAGGATAGATGGATAAGGAAGCCGCTCATATGCTGATCGTATGGTCGAGCTTTCATCGAGGCTTGCTCGTATAAGGATACTTGGCAATTTGGCACATGACTGGACTTAGTTAACTGGGAGAGGCACCAGCTTCTCCGATGAGGGGTCAGTCGAGTGGTGGGACCAACCAGGTGCTAATCTTGTTAGCCTACCCAATAACATTGGGACCAAAAGAAAGTCCTCTTTTGATTAAGATCTCTATCCAATGAATAAGTGGTGATGTGTACCAGTGTCAATCGACCAGCATGTTGATTTATCTGATAATGGAGTCGAGTGATAGTTTTCTACCATCTAGATTCAAATTCGATGAATGATCAAAAGGTATACGGTCAGGTTGCCTAGCTAAGCTTATTAGTTTGGGCTTCATATCCTTGCGACGAGTTGTCGTCGGTCATGTAGCAGTGCCAACCAACTGGGCTCTTAACTGGGCTTCATAACCTTGCGTCCAAGTTGAATTTCTCTCAACAAATATAGATATTCATCATATACAAAATTCCTACATATTTATTTAAACGAATACAAATATAAAATCAGATATAGAAAATTTGATATAAATACAAATATAAATGGTGTCTAATTCAACGCAACCCCTGTTGCCGCTGAATTTTTCGGACCATATTTCTCGACCTGACTAGAATGCATGTCTTTCCAATTTCTACAAAAATATTTTACGAGCTGATAGTGTTCCGGCAAGGATCCTCTGATGGTTAAGTTAGTGGGAGCCTTAGAGCAACAGAATGGAGGAATCAATGGAGATAGCTCATAGAGAAGGAAAAGCTCTCTTACCACTCGGAGTCCCTTTTATCTTATATAGACGCGAACTTCACCATAATCTGTTAGGGGCTAGGTTGGGAATGGCCAATCTGTCCCTAGAGAAATCTTGGTAATGGCCAGATGGCACCAGATCGTGGAATCTGCAGAGTAACGGCGCTGAGATCGTGGGATCCGTAGAGTAATGGTGCCGAGATGTCAGGATTCTGTTATAATGGAATCCTGGTACCAGCTGGAAGGGACCTCTGGAGCCTCCGGGCTGTCCTTGGAGCGGCCCCGCCCAGGCCGATCTGGGCCCGGCTGAAGTGGGTCGGTCAGACCTCTAATGGGTCGGTAAGGCCTTCGGTGGGTCAGCCGGACCTTTAGTCTGACCCAGCCGGAGGGCCATCAGCTCCGGTCTGGTTCGGAGGAAAGCCGATTGGGTATAACAGTTGTCCCCTTGCTCTTGGCCTTCGAAAGGGCTTATAGCTTCAAAGGGCGAGAGCATCATTCTCGCATTGAATATATTTGTCCTTGACGTGATTGCGGGTTTGATTGGGCGTGCTATGTCTGGTCATATCCCACTCCGGAAAATCGTGCTCGGGATAGGTGTCGACATCACATTGGAGGCGGGGGGAGCGACAGTTAATATAGAAGGGATGCAATGATGAGTGGCCAACCTGGCCCGCTCAGCCATCGGGCTTCGGATGTGACTTGAGTGACGTGGTGACATCTGGGCGGTTGGTGCCCTACTGAGAGCGACCCCTCTACCGCTGATCTGGTGATCACACGGATCGCGGCTCGAATGTGCTTCTTTCCATCGCATCGACTTCTGCTGCATGGGGAGTCGTACCGCCTGACACCTAGGTCGCGGTACTCGAGGGACGGTGAGAACCGGTTCACCCAGAGGCTATAAAAAGGAGACGTTAAGACTCTGGGTGGAGTTTCTTACTACATCCGCACTTGGAAACAGAGCACCACATTCCACCATCTCCGCCTTCTTAGGAACCAGTTCTCAGGTTAGTCCTCCTTCCTTTCAAGCCTCATAGTAATGGCCTCCGGTAGCTAAAGCTCCAACCGTAGGGAGGAGCTAGGGCCCAATCAAGTCCTGTCCAAATTAACACGGAATCGGGTAGAGGCCCTTAGGGTTAGGTACAACATTCCCTCCACCCTGCACCTCACTGTCCCGGACCGAGAGGGGAGGGTGACCAAGCCACTGAGCCCCGAAGTTCTCCCGATATAGAGGATCACCTAAACGCTGGCCTTAGGTTCCCCTTATGTGACTTTTTCATTAAGTTCTTCAATCTTTATAGAATTATCCCTGCGCAGCTGACCCCGAATAGCATTCGAGCCATCAACTGCTTCATAGTTCTGTGCCAAAGGACCGGAGCAGAGCCTAGGACCTTCCTCTTTACCACCTTTGTTTTGAAGAAAGACTTTAGGAGCCAAGAGTGGTGGGTGCTTGCCCCCATCCTGGGCAGAAGATACTCCGAGGTCTTCCGTCGGCCATCCACAGATGGAAATCCAAGTTCTTTGTGCACAGCCTTTGGCCTTGGGGCTTTGACCGATCATAGGGGGAACCAAGGCTGGAGGCTAATGAAGGGAGGGCGGTGCTGATGGCTGACCAAGCTGACTTCAATGAAATGGAGGTAGTCAGCATCACAATGGTGGCGAAGTTGCTTTGAGAGGATAGCCTCCACTTGGCCGGAGTCAGCCACCACGGATGCCTAGGTAGGGTAGAAGCTGTTGCCATTGGTCCCTTTTTCATTATATAGGCTTTATTTTCTTCTTTACTTACTTTGGTCTTGCCTTTGCAACAGGAGAGAAGGTGAAGCCCAATAGAACAAGGGTAGTAGAGCGGGCGGCAAAGAAGAGGGCCACCCAGTCCGCGGAGCCGACCGCGGACAAGCCGAAGAAGCAGCGTGCAGAGGAACGGCCCGCGATCGTAGTGGCATCAGAATTTGATGAGGATAATGTACCCTTGTCAGAGCGGATGGCGGCGAAGGCATTGAGACCTTCGCCCACTGCCGGGGAGTTGGCCGTCCAATCGAAGCCGACCGTGTCGAAGTCGACCTAAGAGTGGACGGCCCTAGCCTCACCATTGGCTGAGTCGACAGAGGTAGTTCGCCCCGCAGACAGGGGAAAGGTGCAGTTGGAGGAGCGGACAACGATGATGTCAACTACGACACCTTCAAATGCTGGCATGCTCTTCATAACCCCCAGCAGGCCAAGGATCTTTTCAAAGGGGCTATCACTAAGGCCAACTGGGAGGAGTCCAGTCGACACAAGCTGAACGAGGTGGCGAGAGGCGCCTACCTCAACCTGATGAAGGTAACTTATTATCCCTTCATCTTCTTTCCTCTTCTCCTTTTCCCTCGTGTGTGACTAACACGACTTATTATTTGCAGCTTCTCCATGATGTCTCATTGATGGACAAGGGCCTCGACGAGATGGTTCACATGACAGAGGCCTCGACCAAGAGGGCCGAGGGGTCAGAGATGGCTAGAACGGCAGTAGAGGCATCGCAGAAGGCCGCGAAGGAGAGGCATCGGCCAGTTTGGCTGAAGCCAAGTCCTTGAAGAAGCAGGTAGAAGACCTGCAGATTTAGCTAGCCGAACGGGAGGCCAAGTTGAAGAAGAAGAAGGCGAAGGTTATCTTCTTGGTCCATCGGCTAAGCAAGGAGGAGGAGTGATCTGCTGACTTCGAGAGGAGCACGCGAGCCCACCAGGCAGTGTCGGCGAAGTACATGACCTAGCTGAGAGAGGCGAAGGAGCTAGTAGAGGAGCAGGTCCGCGATACTGTGGCAGAGTACAAGGCTTCCGCCAGATTCAACGATGAGATGGAGGAGGCCAGAGCAACTAGCTATGAGTACGGCTTCAATGACTACCTGAAGAAGGTAGCCGAAGCCTTTCCGAAGCTCAACTTATCTACCATACAGTTAAGGCAGCCGGCGGAAGAAGGGGGGGCCGACCGACATCGGGGTCGACGCCCAAGCTGCTGCTGACACGGGGCCAATGGAGGCATTGGTCGGGACTTCGGATGCAGCTCAGGAGGCTGAAGCCGAAGCTCCTCCAACCATTCCCCCTTGTACCCACAGGGCAAACTTAAGACTGATTATAAAAGTCTGCCCACTCTTGTACAAAAACTTTTTTATCAATGAATGAAATGACTTCTTCTTTAGGTATATGCCTTCGACGTTTATTTTTCTGAATGTAGAACGGTAGGCTTAGTCCAAAGTCATCTCTTTTAGAAATATTTCTAAGTATCGTGAGGCTGGTTTAGCCCGAACTCATTTCTTTTAGAAGTATTTCTAAGGAACCTTTGAACTGATCATTTATAGGAAATCCCTCAAGTATTTAAGGATTCCACAAAGTACTTCCTGATCGAGGCCGAATTCGATCAGGATCGTACTTTGAGTGGGCTGTCCTAGAGCCTTTGCCGATCGAAATCGGACTTGAGTGGGCTACACTAGAGCCTTTTTCGATCAAAATTGGAATTTGAGTGGGCTGCTCTAGAGCCTTTGCGATCAGAATTGGACTTGAGTGGGCTACACTAGAACCTTTGCCGATCGGAATCGGACTTGAATGGGCTACACTAGAGCCTTTGCCGACCAGAACGGACTTGAGGGGGCTGCCCTAGAGCCTTTGCTGATCGGGATCAGACTGAGTGGGCTACACTAGAGCCTTTGACGATCGGAATCGAACTTGAAATAGGCTGCCCTAGAGCCTTTGCCGATTGGAATCGGACTTGAGTAGGCTACACTAGAGCTTTGTCGATCGAAATCGGAATTGAGTATAGTGTAAATTGTTATCTTTATTGATAATATTTGCGGAGGTTATCTACATTCCAAGGACATGCAACCTTTCATCCGTTTAGATGCTCGAGTTAGTTTCTGGCCTGGATCACTTCGACCACCCCGATTGGGGCCTTTCCAATTGGGGGAGAGCTTTCCTTGTTTAGTTGGCCTGGATATCTCTGATCTTCGCAGAACCAAGTCTCCGACCCGGAAGCTTTGAGCCATGACTCAAGAATTGTAATATCTGGCCATTCTTTGATGATAGGTCGCCATCCTCAGGCCCGCGTGGAGTCGGGTCTCCTCGAGTAAGTCAAGGTTGGCCCTTCTCTGCTCAGAATTAGCTGGTTCGGCGAAAGGATCAATCTGGAAGGACTACAAGGAGACTTCCACCGGTATGACCGCCGCACTCCCATAGGTCAGATTGAATGGAGTCTCTCCAATCGCCGTCCGGGAGGTAGTCTGATAGGCCCAGAGCACCGAATGAAGTTCTTCCGCCCAGAGTTCCTTGGCATCATTCAGTCGGGTCTTCAACCCATGTAGGATTGTCCGATTGGTGACTTCGGCCTCCCCGTTGGATTGGGGGTGCCCGACTGAAATTAACTAGTGGGAGACATGATACTGTTGGCAGAAATCCCAAAACTTCGAGTTGTCGAACTGTCTTCCATTGTCGGTGATGATCGCCAGCGAAATGCCGAACCGAAAGATGATACAGTTTTGGACAAAGTTCTCCACCTTGGCTTCGATGATCTGCACCACATTTGCCAACCAGTCATGATAGTGGGCTTCTCTGATGAAGCCAGCTTCGAGGAGCTTCTTGACCTCCTCATCAACTGCCCTCTATCTCTCGGAAGTGAAGTTCCTCTTCTTCTATCGGATAGGCTTGTAGGTGGGTCCATCTTAAGCCGATGGATTATGATTTCCGACGGGATGCCTGGCATATCTGACGCCGACCAGGCAAAGATATCAGCATTGTCATGTAAAAAGCTGATTAGCTCCGATTTGGCCTCTATGCTGAGCATGCTCCCGATCTGCAGGACCCTAGTGGGATCATCCTCCCGGAGGGGTACGAATAAGATCCTCTCGATTGGTTGTCCATAGCAGTCGATTTTGGCCCTGGGATCAAGTTGTTCCAAGATGGAACGGTCTTCCGATGTCTGTCCTGGATGGTTAAACACTGCCTGGCCATCCTACGATCCTCTCTCATCACTCTGATCCCATTCCGAGTCGAAAATTTTGCCAGCAAGTGGTAGGTAGACACAATGGCTTAAAATTTGTTAAGAGCCGATCACCTCAATATGGCGTTGTAAGCCGATGTCATGCGGACGACCATAAAATTGATAGGGAGGGTCTTTTGATAAGGTTCTGATCTGATGGTCATGGACAGAGTTATTTCTCCTCCTACGCCGACAAAGTTTCTCCCGAACCCAGTTAACGGCATTAAGAATTCTTGCAGTCTGGTTCTAGGTAGGTTCATTCTGACAAAGGCATCATACAACAAAACTTCAGTGGAGCTTCCATTATCAATGAGGATCCTTCTTACATCAGTTGGCAATTACTGCCGACACAATAACGGGATCAGTCCCGGAGACCTGGGTCTTTAAGAGGTCTTCGTCAGATAAACTAATTATATTAGAACCCCGAGGCCTCTTTGAGATGTCCCGACCTCCCTCGTCTCTCCAGTCAAACCGACGGTGGAGCATGCCAACATTTTGTCGGTAGGGCATTGGTTTGGCAGCTCTGTTTCCTCTGGGGGGTTTCTGGCGATGGAAGTTTCAGCCCGACTCCTCTGGGGTTGGATGTACTTGTGCAGATACCCCCGCCTAATCAAGTCTTCGATCGCGTCCTTTAATTGGAGGCAATCTTCTGTGCTGTGCCTGTAGTCGCTGTGGACCCAGCAGTACTTGTCCTTGTTCCTTGACATGGAGGGACTCCTCATCGGGCGAGGTCTCTGTAGAAAGGTTTCCTTCTCTATCTCCATAAGGATTTTCTCCCTCGGGAGGGAGAGAGATGTGTAAGTCTCGAACCTCCTAGAAAAGTCCTTCGACTTAGGGCTGCGGCGTCAGGTCGAGTTGGTGCCATCGCTGGGAGGTCGGACTTCGGAAGCCCTATCGCTCTTCCTCTTAGGAGCCAACCTTCCTTCAGCCTGGCGTCGGCTTGCTGCTTGTTCTTCTGTCAGGGCATATTTTTGCGCTCGGACCAGTAGTTTAGAGTAGCTTGTCAGGAACTTTTTGTCCAATGAGAAGGTGAGCCTGGACAATCGCAGCCCCTTCTTGAAAGCCGACATAGCCACGTGCTCATTGAGATCCAGGATCTCCATGGTCGCCGAATTAAATTGGGCCATGTATTTCCGAAGGTTTCTCCTCCCTTCTGCTACACGAGGAAGAGGCAGTCCGTGTTTCTCGGTGTCAGCTGCAGGTCCTGAAATGGGACAAAATGAACTTTTCTAGCTAGGAGAAGGAGTGAATCGTACCTGGTCGATGGTCGAAAACCACATCCGAGCCGCCTTCTTAAATGTTGCAGGGAAGGCGATGCAATGGAGGGCATCAGAGGTGCCCTGCACCATAATGTGGGCCTTGTAAGTGCCTAGATGGTCCAGAAGGTCGGTGGTGCCATCGTAAGCATCCACCTGAGAGATCTTAAAGTACCGGGAGATAATTTTCCCCATAATTCTGGTGGAGAATGGCGGGCAGGAGTCATACGCCAACACTTCTTCTCCTTTTTACCGATCAACGTGTTTGGCATTCTGCTCCTCCATGCGCTGAAGCTTGTTGGTGTAGTCTCACAAGTCTTCATCTCGTCGCTGGTCCTTGTCGGAGACCGAATCTGCAGAAGAGTGTGAGGCGGACCTCACTCTTTTCCCATCGGCACGAGTCCTCTATGACCTTCGAGGCTCCAGGCTTGTGTGGGAGTGGTGTCGAGGAACTCCTTGCTATCAGCTCCCTTCGGCAGCAGGTAGGTGACTAGTTCTGGACGCCATGAGTGGCTACTGTCTGTCATTGGCCGCGTCTTGAAGGTTCTGAACCGCGGCAGTGAGAGTGTCGATGCGGTTCAGAAGGATCTGGAACTGATGCTGTCCTAGGATGATGGGAGGCTAGGCGGCGTCGTTCTCCCTCCCTGAGAGGCTCTCCCGAGCTCACCTGGAAGCAGCCTTTCCTGTTGGAGGTATTCTGAGCTCTTTCCTTCACTATCATTTTACTTAGTGGTGGATTCCTCTTTTAGAGAAGGAAAACCAGAATGGATGTTCGGCGCCCTTCCTCTAACACCAATCTGTTGCCACTGAATCTCCCAGACCGGGTTCTCTCGGCCTGGTTGGAGTGCACATCTTCCCGATTCCTACAAAATTGTCCCACAGACTGGTGGTGTTCCAGCAGGGGACCCTCCGATGGCTAAGTTAGTGGGAGCCTTAGATCAACATAATGGAGGAATCAAGGGAGATAGCTCGTGGGGAAGGAAAAAGCTCTCTCACCGCTCGGAGTCCCCCTTTTACCTTATATAGGTGCGGAACTTCACCAGAATATGTTAGGGGCCAGGCTGGAAATGGCCAATCTGTCCCTAGAAGAATCTTGGTAGTGGCCAAGTGGCACCAGATCATGGACCTGCAGAGTAACGGCGCCGAGATCATGGATCCGCAGAGTAATGACACCGAGATGTCAGGATTCTGTTGTAACAAAATCCTGGTACCAGCTAGAAAGGATCTTTAAAGCTTCCAGGCCGTCCTTGGAGCGGCTCGCCTCGAGCTGATCTGGACCTGACTGAAGTGGGTCGATCGAATTTCTGATAGGTCGGTCGGATCTCTGGTGGATCGGTAGAGCCTTCGGTGGATCAACTGGACCTTTGGTCCAACCCGACCGGAGGGCCGTCAGCTTCGATCTGATTCAGAAGAAAACCAATTAGGTATAACAACCCCTATAAAATTGACTTTGGGATTCATATCGATCTGCATCTCAAATGCTTAATACCCATGCTTTGGGAATTATCTCTAGTCTACTTTTTCTTTTTCTTTTCTTTTTTTTTAATATTTACAGAAACACCTTTAGATCTTGTTGTCAAGCTTAATGCGTTGGTTATTTTTTTTCTCTGTAGTATACGTAAAAATTTCGACTCCTTTTCTTTGTTGGTCTTGACACTGATGTCATTATAAAACTTTGGAGACAGGATAGTATATTGATGAAAAAATTACTTAAATAAGACCTCATTTAAACAGATCACAAGTTGCACCACATTCATCCATCAGAAGAGCACGAGATCAACTGGTGAGTGCTCTTTGTTGGCACATTCGATATGAAAAAAAACTCCTGCACCTTTCTTAAAGGAAACTTCTCGATCGGTGCGTACGTGCAGTGATATACAAAATCCATAGTGCCTTCAAACTGCGAGAAAACCTGTATATATACCAGAAAAGCTATAGAGAACCACATAAAATTAACATCCACCAATGCTGACCCCTCATGAAGTTTGTGCCAAGTCCCAACCTTTTCTTTATCATCCCCTGTAAATAATTTAATTTATTAATTAAATAGGAAAGGTGACTTGCTTCCTCCGTTACCTTTTTTTTTTTTGTTTTTTGGTTAAAAAAGTTGCACCACATTCAAAATTGGCGATGCCCTTGTTAAAGAGCCGTGTTTGAACTTGATATTATAATTTTATAAAATAGTGGTCACAAAGTTAAATGGAAGACAAGGTGAAAGCAACAGAAAATTGGTAAGAAACAAAGCCAGACTATATAGCAGGAGAATATAATAATAATGGCACTAAGAGTGGAAGAAAGAAAAAGAGGAAGAGGTATTCTAAAATACCTCGTTATCATGGACGTGCACTACTTATCATATCATTTTGAAGTTTTTGTTACAGATATGGCAGGAAATGATGGGTGCAATTCACAAGGCCATGCCGCATTTGTGTAATGAACCAAGCATAGATATGATTGGGGTGCCATGGGGGGGCTCTAACATATCAAAAGAATCAATTGTTTGAATAAAGGTTTTATACTATTAGCATTTAGAATATCAACACGTCATACGATTGCTATGTGAGAAGGGAAACTAAAACAACTCTTTCTCTTCTCTTTTTTTTCATTGTTAAGCGTAGATCTCATGGCTATTCCCATCTCCCCTCAAATGCTTTGAATGGATCCAGCCATAGCTTTTCTGAATGACCAGGCCGTACGTCTGGCTAGAACGCTAATCCATCCAGCGATCCCTCCAACGAGACCAAGCGTCTAGCTGAAGACATCAAAGGAGTAGAAAGAAGGCGACATAAACTATTTCTCATAGCTGGGATCGTTGGCTTCTAGCTTTAGATTTCATTTGGAAAGGAAAAGAAATGAAACAGCCCATGGTTTGAGGCTGGTGTTTCTAGCGCGCACACAGGTTGGGGAACATGTGCCGTGTGCTCCATGCCGCGTTTTTTTGTCTTTATTTCTACTTAAGTCGGACCTCGTTCTTATCATTATAATTTGAAGCAGCCACGTGGACCACACGTATCAGTTCCATCCTTCCACGTTGGAAGATCTAAATCTTTGCCTGATTTAGCCCCAAATTCTATCCTACTTGCGATCTCTGTTCGGATCTATACTGGAGTCACCCACCACCCTCCGTTTCATGTGTATGTTAGGACTTCAGTATTTTGATATTAGATTCTTTTAAGTCTATGCTAAATTTTATTTTATCTTAAAATAATCCAATAAAATTATCTAACTTTAAATAACTTGTAATGCAGGCATGCACGGATGGCGAGTTTTATCTCAAATTGAAAGGTAGAAGCCGACCATCGTAATAAATTAAAAAAATGTATTGGCTAACATTACTGCAGTTGGAGATATGGGAAAGAATTTGTAAATCGAAATAAAATGCAAGATGCTGTTTACTTTTTATCCTAATTTATTTATACGTTAGATATAGTTTCTTTGGTTAGTAAGGATCAAACAGCACTAATCCAAGCTCAAGTAATAATTTTGATCAAGCTTATATATTCATCTTCTCCCACCAAAAATAAAAACAAAAAAAACAAAAAAAAAAAAGAACCGAGAGTATCTAAAACTGTACTTTAAACTTGGTTCTTTGGTGCAAATACTTTGAAGATAGGTACCAAACTTGAACAAAATTGGCATACTGTATATGAATTGGATGCAAAACTGACATGTTTGCTCTCAAGTGGACTCCATGAGCCAGATATTTTACAACATCAAGTAGAGTTAATTGGAATTAAATCAGCCTCATATGCATGGTGATTTCAAGCACTAGAAATCCAGACATCCATCCACCCACGTAAGCACTATTTTTCAGGTAGATGATATATATTAGACACGAGCATCTGATGAGATGGTTTCACAACCTCCACAAAAACTGCAGATTGAGCAACATCACAGAAAATTCCATGTGTTTGCAGCCAATTAGCCTTGTTTACGTGCTGGATCCGTGTCCATATGTACCGGCTTACATCTAGAATTCACTAGGTTAGAAATGTCAACTTTAGGATGGTCCTGCGGATTGGACCCTCTAATTGGCTAGCGGCGATAGCTTGGCATAAAGAAGGCAAGGTTACGATGTCCAACCAAAAAGAGGTTGCGAGCCCAGCTCAAGTGGGTCATGGAGTCGGCACGTTCCTCTCATTTTCTCTAGTTGGCGCAGGACCCCACACGGCTGGGTGAGCTGTTCGGGTCCCAACTGGATCCAACCGGCCGATCCCAAGTACCGTGGTCGTCGGCAATGCGAGGGACCATCGATCGATCGATCGATCGATCTTTCACTTTTTGCCAATGTTGGGCTCCATTTAGAGAAAATATTTAATGAATCTTTGGGCACTCTTCTTGTGCCATTTTGCTGCTCCGATGCCATAACGGAAGCCACGAACGGAAGACTGGACCACCCATCTTAAAGTAAAAGTTCAAGACCACCAGCCATTGTTTCAACCTTCGTTATGGTAGCCAACTCATACGAGGAGTACACCTAAGAGTGTGACATTTTTTCCCTGGTATCATGCCGGAACCTGCTGCGGGGGAGTGCGACAAGCGTGTATAATGGTTGCTAGCTACGAGCATAGGGGGAAGGGTCCTCAACGGGCTCTTCCAATTAATCCATCTTAAATTACCTGTTGAGGGCGCGCAAATGAATCCAGAAATGGTGGCCGTAATTAACTAGTCTTGGCGCAAATAGTTGGATGAGTTTAGATTGTGATGGTAGCATTGCCTCTAAATTTTTTATATATAAATGATAGCAAATCTATGGAGATATTTTTTTCAACTTTTAGCAATTTATATTTATGCATAAAAAATTTTAGTTTTTTTAATTAAATTCCAGAACTTAAGTTTTGGTTGTAAAAATGGCCAAACTGTCTATCTTAGTGAGGATCAATAATGAACATGTGATTGTTACATGACATTGTAAGTTTAGATACGAAATTTCACCAATTTTCTTATTTGTTGGATTAGAAAAGTACGATGTTGTATTTTGGCAAAAATGAAAATCGAGCATATATATGTTAGTCATTTCATAATCATGATTTAAGGTGTTAGAGTTTGGGCGAATGTCTAGCCTGGGACACATTGCAACAAATATGCAACTTTGGGTTTTAATTAAAAATCAAGATATTTGGGGCGTAAGGACAAATGGCAAAAATTTAAAGGGGGCGTCCATGTTTTGTTCCCTAAATGATAAAGATAATGATACATGGTGCACATAGTACGGAGTCTAATGTACATATTATTTACTTTCTCCAAAGAAATACAATGTCATTTTTCTAATTTAAACATGCATGAGACATCAACTGTAGCGTAGGGTGCTAACCGGAGAAGCCCAGTTTTGGTTGGCTAATCAATTTTAATTTATAATGTCTAGATCGATCCAAGCTCATAATTAATAAAAATAATTTATGTTTATTGATTTCCTCGTCGACAAAATGGTAAATGGGGCTTAATTAAATTATAGGCTAATTAATTAGTAGGTGAGTCTTTTTTTTAATAAAAAAATTAGATAAACAAAATAGTTGAGGATTTTTCAAAAAGATTTCTCCCACTAACATTTTTCAAACAACGGGTTTTTTTTTTTTTTTTTTTGAATGAAAAGGAGGCAGTGAAAGGCTAGCCACCCGTATTTATTGAAAGTACAGGCAATTTACAATGGAGAGAAGAACAATATAGAGTATGCTATGAGTTAGAATGTGCTAATTAATGGCCGATATTTCAACCAAAACAAGGAAATCCCAAAGATTATCCCAGCAATACAGAACACTGAAGACCAAACTTGTGAGGTACGGGGATGCCGATCAGGTTATAGATTAGATTTGTTAGCAGCTCATGCAATCCCTGATCACTGAAAAATGAGCAGATCGAGGAACACAATGTTGAAAGGATAATTAAAAAACGTATTGAAGCATGGGGAGTTTTGCTCCATGAAAACACCTCTTCGGCCAAACATTCACCTGCAAAGCATTCGATAGCAACCATCCACCTTGTTCAGATTGAAACTAACACTGCACCAGCTGACATTAAACATTTATATTTAGTACCTCCGTCAACCTATAGATCTTATACCAAACTTTCCCACGCTCACCTAGAAGATTGCCGTCACAAAGGTTGGACCAAGAGTTAAAAAGCTGCAGGCCTTCTGAAGCAACATAGATTTCTGTTGTTCAAGAACAATAGTGCGTCTCTTTCTTTCCAGCAAACCCAAGTTATAGCACCAATCACAACCGACTGGGCAGCCTAGGAAAAATTTCTTTTCCTCCAATGTACACAACTGTTTGTAGGTGCAGTGGGATTGAAGTACACTAAGTAAAGAACAAATTAATAGACCTCCAAATACAAGAGAAGAAATTGCAGTCAGAGAATATACGATTAACCGATTCCCTAGGGTGTTGGCAGACACAGCCTCCAAGATTCTTTCCAAGTTTCCTGCAGATTGAGTCCCGAATGCCAAGCCTTTTCTTCCAAACCAGCCAGAAGAAACACTTTATTTTCAACGGTGCATAGAGCTCCCATAAGAAGTTTGCAAATCTAAATAAGAAGACAGGCTCCGAGTCAACCATCGAATCATGGTATCAAAACTGCGTCGCAAGCCTGGCGCGGCAGAACATTCTTGCAGTAGTTAAGGAAGTGGTTCCTTGGTAGCATCACCTTCAAAGTAGGCAATGGCGAAAACATATCCTCATGGTTTGACTCATGGACTGGGGTGGACACTTCGAAAAATATATTTCCGGTCTTATTCATTCAACTGAGAAAAAAAAAACCAACATGTCACTAGCTGAATTCCTTGAATCAAGAGATGATGGTGAACCACACTTAAGCAAAAGAAGATGGAAGAACTTGGGATGTTAAGGGGACCATTGAACCCCCTCATCATTTCCAGAGACGATGATAACATTGAATGTAGATGGAGCAATGATAATATATATATATATATATATATATATATATATATATATATATATTCTGTAAAGAACGGTTACACCTTCTTCATGCATTGCGGATTATTATGGGCCATGGGATACAATTTCTGGAAGATGCCACTCCCAGAAAAATAGAAGATCTTCAACTGGCTGGCTTACCATAATGAAATCGAAACAGCTGAAAACTCATGGAAGAAAAGATAGAACACTTCAGCATCATACATGCCCATGTCCACTATATGTCAATGCCGAGGAAACAACGGACCATTTTGCTCATCCATTGCAACTACACCCGGGAGATATGGAGATGGCTCTCTTCAAATGTAGATATCCCACCACTTCCTAACCACATACATTAAATATGGGCCACATGGGGAAGGCATGGGAAAGAGAAGGAGACCATAATAGCATTCCACTGCCTCGCAGCGGTGGTATGTTGGGAAATATGGAAATGGAGGAATAACAGGATTTTTAGGTTTGAAGCAATGTTTGCAGTAGAAGTGGTAAAGCAAGCAATCCTATTATTTGAGAACTGGGCTTCAGAGTACAACGAAAAGTATAAATTTCAAATCTCAAGCCGCATGCAATCCCTGAAAGGTGGTGTACGTGAATGAATGGACAAAAAAAGGAAACAAGTAAAGGAAGAGGATGACAAGGGTGACCTTCAGTCCCTTCCCTCGTGTCAGATGTAGAAGTTTGAAAGAAAAACGCTGGATCGATTAGCATAAGAGCATTGGAGGAGTTCTCCCACTTTTTAAATATTCAAGCAGGTTAATATTGGTACTTTGTGTTACCTTAGCACATCTGACCGCACGATCCTAATTGTAACTTTCCTAGCCTTCTTAATAATGGCAAGAATATTCTGTCAATGTCCACTGTAAATATCATTCACTAATATATCAATGGATGGATAACCTCCTCCCCTTGCCATGAAGGAAAAAAACATTCATTGCATATATACCTTTCCAAATTATTTTTTACTATATATATATATATATATATATATATATATATATATATATATATATATTCTATTAAAATTTTCTATTTACATGCATATCCTTGTCAATGTATGTTTCTTCCTTAATTATATTGATCAAATCAATCTTCTCAAGTAGCAACCTATATATTAACAAATCCAATATCTTTAGCAAATAATCAAATTATACGAAATTAAATCAGCAAATTGTTTTAATGAATATTATTAATTACTATAACATGCCCTTAAATATTTAGAACTGTATATCACATTGATTTAATTGATAAGCCAAGTCATAAATAGTAGTCTATAACATGCCCTTAAATATTTAGAACTGTATATCACATTGATTTAATTGATAAGCCAAGTCATAAATAGTAGTCTATATATTTTCTGGATCACTTAATGAAACTTACAAGTGGAAGGAGGACTTGGGGTGAAAGATATAACCAATTGAATACATCCCTTCTCACTAAATGGGGGTGGAATGGTTTACACTAACTCTAGATTTTGGAAAAAGCAAGTGCATCATGCCCACTATAGAAAAGTGAGACTATCCCGTGGTTGGCAGCCTATCAAGATACATTCGATCATGTGCAATGACATTGTGCATTTTTTTTATCACGTCCCGAATTCAGTACTGAAATCGGTTACATGATCGACTGCACAATCCTAGATTTTATCCTAGGAATCATGCCAGGCCTAGGTACGCAAGATTCTCTTTATTCAAAAATCACATCAATTTAATCAACATTATTTAAATAATTTAATAATAACTAAATAGTCCATTTATTCAAGTCAAGATCACTAAATGATCCACTTAGTTATTACATAAGTATCAGCAACAGAACTAACTAAACAAAACTAACTAAATAATCTAAATATTGATATTCAGTCTCACGCCTAACCCGATCCTTGCTATGCATCCCGTGTCTCTGAAAAAATCAAAAAGTACAGAGTGAGCTTAACAGCCCAGTAAGGATTTCAAACAGTCATACCAATGATAGTATAATTTGAAAATAACTAAAAAATAATAGTTTATCAGATTATGCAGCCAAAACAATTAGAATGTCATATATATCAAAACATTCAATGAAATCACGCTTTCTTCTTTTTTTTATGTTTTCTTTTGGTAATCCATCCTTTTTAGGGTTCTGGACTAATCACGATTACACTCCCACCTGTGACTGGCATGCTATTATCATAATCCCGCCTGTGACTGGCACACAATTGTTACAATCCCGCCTGTGACTGGCACACAATTATCGCAATCCCGTCTGGAACTGGCACACTATTGTCACAATCCCGCCTGTGACTAGCACATTGTAACCACGGTCCTGCTCGTGGCATGGTTAGTCCAAAATACTGTATTCACTTAATTAACACTTTATCATTTCACATCATGTAGTCAAATCATACCATTTATAGTTTTTCAATGACCAGCACCACGGTCCAACTTTTCCAAAGATAACTTTGCTTGATAAAACATGGTATATGAGAACATAAATAATAAAAACATCAATCATACTATCCATCATGAGAAGTCAAAATATGCCATGCGAAATAACTATGCATGCCAATACTCATGTGTACGGATCAAACTATGTCATTTAAGATATATATAAAATTGATGATCATTCTAGAAATCCTTACATTCCTAGAGATAATCCAAATATATCCAATATCAGTCTATATCCGGAGCTCACTAATGTCCTTCTGCTCAAAAAGTTGTCCCCCTACAATAATAATTTTTTTAAATATAAATAAATAATTCTATAAAAATTTTAAATCCCAATTTCTTCTATGATTTACTAGTACAATCCTAATTTCATGAATTTCCAGAAAGACTTTTATTTATTTATTTTATTTTATTTTCTCCTCTTTCTATCTCTCTCTCCTCTTTCTCTTTCCTCTCTCTTTTATTATAATCATTATTTCTTTTATTTCTTTTTCTTCTTATTTTTCTCTTTCTTTCTTTCTTTCCCCTTCTTCACCAACCCGAGACTTCTTCCCCCCCTTCTCTCTTCTTCCTCGCCGATGATGATGGGGAGACCCTCAAGTGAGCCATCGATAATAGCTCCAGCAACAGGGAACCATCCCGATGACTCAAATCTCAAGTAAGTGTCTCTCTTTTTTTTCTTCTTTCCTGATCCCCTGCTTCTCCTAGGCTTGATCGAACCGACCTCCCATAGTCACCATAATCGATGGGAGGTGGTGGACGGAAGGGAGACTTGCCAGATGAAGGGAAGGTAGCATGGCCACCTGCAATGATCCGGCCCAAGAAAAACCAAAAAACAAAAAGAAATCAAACAAAAATCCCTTTTAATCCCTCTTAATATAGATTTAAGGGAAAAAAACTTACCGATGTTTGAAGGAACCCTCGATCACTCGTCGGAGAGGAAGAGAACAGTAGAGCAAGGTCTTGTATAAGTTTACTTAGCTACGATGTGAGGGAAAATTTAAAGAAAAACTAATGAAGTTTCCTCGCCGTGGAGAAAAGAAACTCGTCGATCAAAGGTCCCCATCCCATCCCAACTCGTTGCTGGCCTTGTCCCTGCCCTCCACACAATGGTCCGGCATCTTTTTCGATGAGGTTTCTAGCCTGATAAGAGGAGAGAACGTGTCCCCTATTTGTGGTTCTCTCCCCCTTTTTTTCCTGCATGTCGAGTTGAAGTCAGCTGGGCATGCCGACTTTGGCCCAAAACACCGGTTCTCACATTCTTCTTCCATTAAAATAATTTTATTCTCGAAATTAGCTTGATTAAGACTTAAATTCTTGAAAGTATCTAACCCTTATGTTTTCCTCAAACTTTCAATTAGTCTACTTCTTAAGATACTTGATTCTCAAGTCTCAACGTAACGAAATTATATAATATTCAAAGCTTGATCCTTTTTTATTTACAATACATATCGAATTCTCTCGAGCTCTTCAAAAAGGATGCTAACATTTTCATACGATTAATTATCCTTAATTAACTTTACAAGAACATCATGATGTCCAAACTTTAGAAATACCTAACCTTAACATCATTCTCGCGCTTTTAGATAATTCTTCTTTTTAGAATGCTTTCTTCAAATGACCTTTACATAATAACATGATATAGCATTTTCATTTTGATCATCACCATCTATCTATATAGTGAATTCCTTCAATTTCTTTCAAATGAACGTTAGCACATCAACCTCGAATTAAAATAAAGAACTCTTTGTTCCTAAAATTTATTTCTCTTGATAACTCCACATCGTAATCGACTCAGTTCTATGCTATTAACACCAACAAAAGAACCTTGAGCATTAAACACTCTCTAGAATCTAAAGCTTTTCTTCCCTTAATCTTTTCTATGATTTTATAATTAGGCTTCTATTTTAGAGAAACCTTAAGCCTCTTTAAATAACAAGATTTTAATATCAAAATTAAAAAGAACTTTGTGTTAGAGTACTCTAGATCTATGCCCGACATCACGTATTTTTTTATAAGTTTAAAGATGTCCAACTATTTTTTTCCTTAGAGTTCTTTACATTGGAAGAACCTATTAGTGAAAATCTGCATAGTAACACATATAGACTAGCCCAAGATTAATAACATTATCCTTTCATTTACTACTAAAAGTCTTGTTGTCAAAATTTAATTCAATTCTCCCATCATAATACTTTTGAAGCTAGAGTTAGTATTCTTTATTAGTTTCACAGTAACTCAAACTACTACGCTTCCACTATGCACTTTATTATAATTTACCGATCGGGCTAGGTTCACTAAATGAATTTTTTCAAAAATTTATCTTATGTTAGTACCAAAAAGATCCAAAGTAACTAAAACAAAGTTTTTGAGACTCTTTATCTTGTCCATTCCTTAGGCATCTCCTCCTATCAAGATTTATCCTAATCCACTTTCCATACTTAAAGTCCTTTCATAAATCTCACCATCCTTTTAAGACATTTATGATTCTAGTCCAAGTCCAAATTAATCATACTTCTTTTAAAAATTCAATTAGACAATCTAGATCAACTTTTTTCTTGGAAGGTTATCATTAATTTCAACAAAATAAATGACTTTGAATCAATGCTCTTTTGAATAGAATCAATTATATTATTGCTCAATACAACATTAGTAGTAGGATAACTTAAATCTTCTTATAGATCTTAAATTTGACTTAGAATTTGACATACCCAATAATCTCCAACAATGTAGAATAGATCCAGTAATCTAATCCAAAACTACCATCACAAGAAATAGGGCCATTTCCGAGGGATTTTTCAAGGGAAAAAGAAAAAGAATCCATCAAAAATTTATATTTTCGATGGATTTTTGACAAAAACATGGTCGTTGGAAAAATCATCCTCGAAAAATTTTTTCAAGGGATTTTTCTGAGGGAATTTATTTTCCGAGAAAATTTTCAATGGAGTTTTTTCCTTGAAAATTTCTGACAGATTCTCTGAGGGATTTGTCGAGGGAATATTTTTGGAGGATTTTCTGAGGGAATATTACCAAGGGATTTTTTGAGGGAATATCTCCGAGGGATTTTTCAAGGGAATATCTCCAAGGGATTTTTCGAGGGAACATCGTCGAGGAGTTTTTCGAGGGAATATCTCCGAGAGATATTTCGAGGGAACATCGCCAAAGAATTTTTCAAGGGATTTTTCAAGGAATAATTTTTGAGGGATTTTTCGAAGAAACATTGTCGAGAAATTTTTTGAGGGATTTTTCAAGGAATAATTTTAGAGATTTTTCGATGGAACATCTCTGAGGGATTTTTCGAAAAATAATTTTTGAAAGATTTTTTAAAAGAACATTTTCGAGGGATTTTTCGAGGGAACATCTCTGAGAAATTTTTTGAGAAATTTTTCTAGGAATAATTTCTGAGGGATTTTTCGAGATACCCAAACTTCATATATGAAGCCAAGTTTTCGAGATGTTGCTTGAGTTCCAGCAAAAGCTATCTTGCAAGGTAGCATTGATTGATTGAAAGGTCAGAAAGATTATGTACGAAACAGAGCCTATCTAGAGGGTTCGATTATAGAATGATATATTGCTGAAGAGTATTTGATATTTTATTCAAGATATCTTCAAGATGTAGATACTGTATTTAATAGACCTCAACGGCATAGTGATTTTGTAGACAGTGCAGAGTTGTATAAATTTTCTACTACTGAAAGAGTAATGAAAAAAGTGAAAGTATTGTATTGGATCATAAATCAATTGTACAAGTATATCGTTATGTGTTACTTCATAGTGAAATCATATCTGACTATCAAAGGTTAGTATATTTAACATATTTCAAGTTTAAATATCATATCTTATTTTTTAAACTACATTAATAAATAGAAATTTTATATAGCAAATTTTTAATATCTCAGCGACAAGCTAATCATAGCACTCGACCTAATCCAAGGATTGAGCAGCGATGGTTAATCGAGTTATTTCCTACATGGCTTTCAAAACAGATTTAACATATATTTAAAGAATATATGGATAGATTTATCATCAAATAACTTGTTAACATTTTTTATTATTTTTTAGGTATTAACAATGATGGAGAGAAATTGTTTAGATAAATTAATAGCCCTGACTCGAGGACCTAACAAAGTTGTCATCAAATATAATGGTTTCATAATCAATGGTTTTAAATTTCATACTAAAGATCACGAGAAATTTAGAAAAATATAGAATAGCAGTGTTATGGTAGAAGCTGATGAAAAAACTTATTATGGTGTACTTAAAGATATATGTTAGATTACTACAAAATCTTTAAAGTCATATTATTTAGATGTGATTGGATAGATATAAACTCATCAAGGGGTTTGAAAAAAGATGCAAATGGATTTACACTTGTAAATTTTACAAGGTTGATACATACTGGTGTACATTGAAAGATGATCCATTTATTTTTTCATCTCAAGCTCGTCAAGTATTTTTTGTACAAGATGCAAAAGACAAAGATTGGGCTACTATTATTAAAACAAAATCTCGGTACTTATATGATATGGGAAAACAACTGGAAGATGATGAAGATGATGATATTTATATGCATTCCATGCTATTCAATTTTGTATCGGTTGATGATGTACATGCTACACTATCCTTGGTTAGGACGGAATTTAAAGAAAATGCTAATACTTATTTCTTATTGGTATTAAATTTTATAATATTGCAATTTGTAGTAATTATTATGTTAAACTAATATTTTCTTCACTAATTCTGACTCTGATGTAAATGATAGGTTATACTATGCCACGCTCGCGACGATTTCTTGGTGTGCAGTTCCAGCACTCACAGACAGAGGTCGGTAGTTCTTTTTCAGCATAGCAGGTTGAGGCTAGTACTTCATCACATGAGGTTCATGCCGATCCTTCCTTCATACCAGACGCTGCATCTAGTCCTTTGGCATACCAGTCTACTGCAGGTCCATCATCCTCGGGGCATCATGATCCTCCCGTCGATCTGGTAGATGATGAGTTGCACATTCAGGATAATTTATTCTAATATCCTTGGTTAGATAAAATTTCATTATAGTTTTTACTATAGCTTACTTTTATCTATTTATATACAGACAGATCTGGAAGGGTTACATGTAGGCACGGGCCCACAGTAGTACAGGATGTGTGGCAAATGCGCGAGGGTGAAAAGATAGTGATTGAGTACAATGAGCTAGGATAGCTAATTAAAAAAGCCGCCAGCTTATTGAATTCTTTTTTGGGGACAGTTGCTCGGAGGCATCAGCTTTGTCCACTGATTTATGCAAAGTGGAATGACATGCTTCCGATGTATAAAGTAGAGATTCTACGAGTTGTACAGGTAAAAAGTTGGTATTAAATTATTTGATATCTTGCATAGTTAAAATATTATGTTATATTTTATATTCTTATTAATTTTTTTTTTACAGTCCAAGTTTGTACTCCTTTGTCCTCTCATGATTTTGTACTGAAATCTCTCAACCGGAAATGGAAAGAATATAAAGCATAGTTGAAGATGAAGTACAAGTTGCCGGATATGACAGAGGAGCAGGTATTTGGTACTTGTCCTCCTGATGTATCCCCTCATCAGTGGATGGAGTTGGTTCATTATTGGTTTTTCGAGAGGGGACAGGTATCTTCTAATTTCTTTGAAGTAAGTTTATTAAAACATTTAGTTTATATGGTACATTATACACATATATACATTACTTTCTGGATATAAGAAGTTATCTTTTTTAATTTTGTAGACATATTCTAATATCGATAGAGTTGCACGAGCAGCTCTGCCTGTTCCCCATACATCGGGATCCAAGAGTTACGTGCGAGTCAAACAGGAGTTCATAAGTTTCTTAAATTATACGCTTATATTTTCAATATAAAAGTATTTATACATTTTAATAAAACTAATATTATATATCATGAAAAATGTATCGCGATACATATATGTTTCGCGAACGATGTATCGCGGTACATATATGTGTATCGCGGTATATATATATATATATATATCGTGGTACATATATATATCGCGGTATATATATGTATCGCGGTACATATATATATATCGCGGTACTTATATGTATCACGGACGATGTATCACGATACATATATATATCGTGGTACACATATATGAATCGTGATACATATACGTATCGTGATACATTTATGTATCGTGATACACATATGTATCGTGATACATATATATATCGCAGATGATGTATCGCGATACATATACATATTATGATACTTAAATAATTTTTAAATTTATTTGAATTATTTGCTTAAAATTATAATTTTTCTTATAGGTCGATGAACATGGGAGGCAACCCGATCATGTAGAGTTTTACCGGATGACTCATACTCATCGTGATGGCACTTTTGTCTAAGATGAGTCAAGAAATATATGTATAAGTTTTTATTATAATTTATTTCATGTAATGATTTAAATTTAATTTTGTTAATCTTTAAGATCTAACTAATTTTTCTAAATTAATACATGAAAAAGCTACAGCTCTTATTACCAAGCATGTTGATGATTCTATAGTATCTACGCAGAGTAGTCGCATCGAGGCCAAGGTGTTTGTAAAGTTAATGGACCCGGAGTACTACGATCGAGTAAGGGACTATGAAGTTGGAGTCACCCCCACTCAGTTATTTACGATCAGTAGACATACACGTGAGGCTACAGAAACCGCTTAGAATGTACGTGTTCGCAGACTCGAGGAGGAGATAGGGCAAATATGACAGAGCAGTGTCACTGAGCTAGAAGAGATATGCCAGACCCGTGCCGCCGATAGAGCAACGATGGAGAACATAAGAGAGCACATAGAGCGGCTTACATCTGTCATACAGGCCTATGTTTCATGTCAGGTACATATATATGATATTAAATATATATTTTTATATTAAATCAATAATTTATGTAATATATTATCATTCATAGTTTCATAAATTAAATATTTTAAATATTTTTTATATAGGCTTCTGAAGCATCAGATCATCACGGACAGGGTGACGACCTACCTACTGCAGATCATTGATCTCAAATTTTTTAATTTTATATATTGTATTTTCATATATTTTTTTAATTTTATTAAACAAACATATATGTAACAAATTTTATTATATTTGATCGTAATGAATTTTATATTTAGATTTATGTTTGGATGTGTGAAAAATGCATGCAATGATCTAGAAATATTTGTTATTACTGTATTATACAAGTAAACAAATTTATACAAATTTTTAAATTTTAAAATGACTATTTTATTTTAAAAAATGAAATTCCCGATGCTTTAAAGTGTCGGGAATAATCTTATCTCGGACTTATTCCCGATGCTTTAAAGCATTAGGAATAAAGTTATTCCTGATACATTTTAAAAGTATCAAAAATAAAGTTATTCTCGATGCTTTAAAGTATCGAGAATAATCTTATTCCATACTACAGTGAAACAGGGCTTTAGTGACACTTTTTTTGGCCTTTACCGACGCTTTTAAGCATCGCTAAGTAATCTCCCGATGCTTTGTAAAGCATCGCTAAAGCATCGCCTATGTAAGCATGAGGACGCTACCTGCCGACACTTTTAAAAAGCGTCGCTAAATTTTTATTTACCGACGCTTTTAAGCATCGCTAGTTTTTAGTCTAGCGATGCTTTAAAGCGTCGGCATTTAGCAACTCTTTAAAGCGTTGCTAAGTTTTAAATCTACCAACACTTTAAAGCATCGCTAGACTAAAAACCTAGTGATGCTTTAAAGCATCGCTAGATTTAAAAATTAGCGACGCTTTAAAGCATCGCTAGACTTAAAAATAGCGATGCTCTAAAGCATCGCCAGTTCCAAATATAGCATCACTAGATTTTTTTTTAAATAAAAAAATTAAATAGCTATATATACTATACATGAAATACATACAACACAACCTGTATACATTATCAAAATAAAAATATTTAAACCTGTATCACATCCAACATACACAAACGAATGAAAACATTCAAACCTGTATCGCGTATCACATCCAACATACACACACAAATACAAACTAATCATAAAAAGTTGTTTATATATATATATATAAAAGTATCAATCCAAGTTCAAATAAACAAAAAGACATACAAAAATAATAAAAAAAATATCTGGCATCACTGATCCATGGGAGGCTGGTCGTCGTCAGGTCTGCGACTCGCAGATGCACCAGGAACCTACAAGATATACACAGGAATTATGATACATACATTATATATATTCTAAATTATTAGATACAAACAAAATTAATAAATAATTGCTTACCTGAGATGACATGAACATATGCAGCACAGATATAACATGCTCTAGCTGAGATCTAATGGTCTGCATCTCTGCTCTGTCTGCATCACATGTCTGTCGGAGCTCTGCTATCTCCTCCTGGAGCTGATGAACATGTAACTGATCATGACTCTCTTTAGTATCCCGAGTATATCTACTCACCTCAGATAACTGAGTAGGGGTAACTCTAATCCCATAACCCCTCACTCGTCCAGGATGCTCTGGTCCAATCAACTCCGAGAATACCTCGGCCTCGATGTGACTGCTCTGAGTAGATAATGAACCCTCGCCAGCATGCTCGGAGATCATAGAGGTAGCCATATTCTATATTTTATAAAAAACACATATATCACTACTTAAAAAAAATAAAAATATAAATCATAATATAATAGAAATAAAAAAAATATACATATATATCTCTGGACTCATCCCAAATAAAACTGCCATCCTGGTGAACGTGAGTTATCCGATAGAACTCCACCTCACCAAGGTCCCTCCCCTGCTGATCAGCCTATATAAAGAATAAATATTATAAAAAAATTTAAAATAACACATCTTATACCCCCGTATCATGATACATGGCACATGCATGATACATGATGATACATTATGTTAAAACTATAAGTATACTAAAAGTATTATAGGATGAGAAACATACAAAATCATGCCTGAGCCATGCATAACTCTTGGACCCCGCTGTGTGAGGAACAGTCTGAGCTGCTCGTGCAGCTCTACCAATAGCAGAATATGTCTACAAAATAAAATTAAAACTATGTTATATATTGTATAAATATAATTATGACGAGTGAAAATTAATAAATTTCGAAGTGTTTGATGATGCTATACAACCTGTGCCCCCTCGGAGAACCAATAGTGCACCAGCTCCATCCATTGATGAGGGTAAACATCAGGAGGACATGTAGCTGCAACCTGCACCTCTGTCCTGCCCTCTCGCATGTAGTCTCTCTTCAACTTCGTCCTATATTCTTTCCACTTGCGATTGATAGACTTAAGAATAAAATCAGAAGAATCTGAAGGAATAACGAACTTGCTCTACAATTTAAATAAATAATAAAATAAGTATTAAATGAAATAAGCAATTCAATTATTAAAAATCTAAGATATAAAATAATATACCAATTTTTTTACCTGTACAACTCGTAGTATCTCTATTTTATATGCAGGAAGCATGTCGTTCCATTTCAAATAATTCAAGGGACATAGCTGACCTCGGCGTGCTACTGTCCCCAGAAAACTAGTCAACAAGCTAGCAGCTTTCTTAATAGGCTGCCCTAGCTTGTTGCACTCTATGACTATCCTCTCGCCCTCAGGTAACTGTCACACATCATGGACTAGTGTGGGTCCTCGCCTCCACCTAAGTCTCCCGGATCCATCTACAAAAAAATACATAAAGTTATATATCAAAACTATTGCATATGTATGAATTGAAATGGGATGAAATTCTTAAATTATCCTGTATCTGTATGTCATCAACGATAGGCTCGTCATCAGAATGATCCATAGAAGGATCGTGATGTGCGGACTCGGAGGGAATGACATCGTCATGAGGTGTAAGTATTGATTTATATCATCATCATTTTCAACTTCAAAGAAATTATTCGGATCCTCGAACACTGCCATATCTAAGGTGCAAGTATTGACTTCCTCCGATACTTTTTCTTGTATCGAAGTCTCAACATCATCTCTTTCTCGCTTTTTAGAGGACTTTATCATTTTGCCATAACTGTGTCTGATACCAAGCATTTGTCTACGAATATCAGAACCAGAAGATAGAATTGGAGTAGATCCCAACTCTATAGTACCATCAAATAAATCCTTCTAAAATCGAAATGGATGATTTGCCTCCAACTATCGACGATGTCCCATATAACAGAACTTTCCTCCATATTTTAACCAAATTGAATGGGTTGATTCACCACAAGAAGGACATGCAACTCGTCCCTTAGTGCTCCAGCCAGATAAATTAGCATATGCAGGAAAATCGTTAACGGTCCATAATAAAGCTGCCAGTAGATTGAATGTTTGGCTATTCAAAGCATCAATTGCACTGATACCCTCCCACAGTTGTTTCAATTCATCTATTAAAAGTTGTAAGAAAACATCAATATAATTGCCTGTATCCTTATCACCTAGAATGACCATTGATAAAATAAGTGAAGACTGTTTCATGCATATCCATGGTGGCAAATTATAAGGAATCAGAACAACTGGCCGGTGCTATAGACAGAACTTAAGGTCCGAAATGGATTGAACCCATCACTAACTAAACCCAGCCTGACATTACGAGCATCAGATACAAAATCAGGATATTTGTCATCAAATGCTTTCCATGCTAAACTATCTGCTGGGTGTCTCAGCATTCCATCTTTTATACGGCTTTCATCATGCCATCTCATTGACGAAGCTATCTTTGATGATGCATAGATCCTTTTCAATCTAGGTACAAGAGAAAAATAGTGTAATACCTTCACCGGTTTTTGTTTAATTTGTGTTGCATCCAATTCATCTAATCTCTCACTCTCATTTTCTTTTAGCTTTGTCCATCGTGAACATCCACACACATGGCACGACTATTGATCGGCATGTTCTCCCCGATATAAAATACAATCATTTGGACAGCTATGAATCTTTTCGTATCCAAGATCCAATTCCTTTACTAGTTTTTTGGCTTCATAACAAGATGTTGGTAAACTAGTACCTTCAGGAAATGCATCCTTGAACAACTTGAGCAGCATAGTAAAACTCTTGCCAGACCATTCATTCAAGTATTTTATATGAAACAAATGCACAAGAAAAGAAATTTTTGAAAAGTTCTTGCAACCGGCATATAATTCTTGATCTGCATCTCTTATCAACTTCTGATAACGATATGTTCCAACATTAGTTGGGGGTATCGGCTCTCCATCATGTATAGTTCAGTAAATATAGGATCCTCGGGTACCCCAGCTACTACTTGTCCTCCACTGTAATCTCCAGGATGTTGAGCACCATATTCAAAAGCATCTCTGAGCAAACTCCTGATATCATCATCTCTTGCAAGATTTTTCTGTTGGTTACTGGATCCAAAATCAGGTATATGTTCCATGTTAGAGGTTTGGTTACATGTAGATTTTAACCTTGACTCTCCATGAAAAAATCACTCAGTATAACCTCTTAAAAAACCAATCCATACCAAATGTTCTTCAACAATATTTGGATATGGAGAACTGGAATTTATACATTTTCGACATGGACATAAAATATTCCCATTCATACTACTTCACTCCATACCAAATTTAATGAAATTCTGTACTACATCTAGATATTCTTTGCTATTCCTCGGTTTAGTTATCCAACTCTTATCCATTGTAAGATAAAACTAACTGAAATAAATAAATATTTATAATACATAATAAATTTAAAATAAGTTTATTCAATAGATCAATTACAGTATTATTAAATGCACCCTATCACCAACTAATAGGTAAAGGGTCCTATCCCATTCAAGAATTGCATTAATTATATAGGTCATTTACAGTAACCAAAGGATACGTAATAGAAGTTCCAGAAAAATTTTGGCAGCATTTTCTCTTAGTTCTTCCCATACAAATAAATATGTATGAGGAGAACTAAAAGAAATGCTATCCGAAATATATCTGGAACTTTATCCATACCGTTTGATTACTGTAAGCACCCATAAAATTATTTGCAATTCTCAAACTGTCCAAACTGGACATTTAATTGACCACTGTACATATTTCACCCATCCATACAAAAATTAAATAATTGTACGGATCCTGTAGAATATCTACTTTAATCAATTGACGGGTCTATATTTCAATGCAATGAAAGTTTTTTAAAAAAATATCTAAAAAATTATAATTGATCGTAATAAAACTACATATGGTATTGAAATCAAAGATTTGCAATAATGAAACTAACCTTAAAGCATAACATGTTCAGTAAGAGCAGGTATATACCAAGAAATTTATAAATAAACAGAAATAATGTACTAAAAAAAAATAATAAATAATAAAAAATAAGGAGGAGGCTCAGTTATATACTATTTAATCTGCAACTAAATCAAAACGACTACAATCGGTTGCCTACAAAAGAAGGCCATCCAAGATTGTTGCTATTAGAAACAGTTGAATCAGCCAAACATACATCGCATAATCATCATAGCCTCCATATACAAATCTTAAACCAATTTAGCGATTTATTACAGAGTTTCTTCAATCTCCAAGCAGTCAAGCACCTGATAAGAAAAGACAACAAAACAGGTAAAGCATATTTTTCTTAGTGGTGTGCATTTACCAAGTTATTTAAGCTTGAACCCTGGCTCCTGTACTTGGACTAGTATAATATATGACTTTAGAAGAATCAAGACAACTTTTTGAAAATCATAAATTCAAACCTAATATAAGAACAGAATAACATAGTGAAGTACAAAACCTGTGAGGTGCTACTTTGTTCGCATGGAATATATTTGGGCTATGCATGGATGGGGATAACCTTATATACTATTTGACAAACTAATACATGAAGCACATACTATTTTTGTGCATGTACATACAGTTTCCAGTTTGGCAAAATATATGGCCAACTTAAATGTACTAAAGATATGGATATTCTAGCTACTTGGCCCATACCTATCTCAACAAAAATGAGATTGAATCTAGAACTAGATTCTATTAGGTCACCATCCCCATTAGACCGGACATCAAATTGGTTCTCAGACTTTAGATAGATCCTAATATTAGTTCAATGACCCTAAAATAACCTGATAGCTCCAAGCCCGATAATATCTTGACCTAATTCCCAACTGAAATAATGATGGATGGAAGCTTGATAATAGTCCTTGTATCCTAAGGAGCTGCAAGCAAGCCTGCAAGCATACCGCATGAATCGATTATTGAATCCCTACAATTATTGTTCATAAGTCAGCCAACAAGAATATGCATGCATTTGATTTTAAAAAAAACTATGCCACAAGAAAGCAAGGAATTTAATAACATATAAATTTCGAATAAATTATCTAAAGAACTAGAGATGGTGATCATTTCCTAGCAATTAAAGAAGTATAAGGAATTATAATATACAATAGAGTAGACGGACAAAGAAAAAAGATAAAAGAATATATTTACCGGCAAACCTAGGCAATACTGGTTGAATGATTTTTGTTGAGAGCGATTTGATACAGGCCTTGTATGTTTGAGGAAAGAATGAATCCAAGGACATACGGTTGTCTGTTGCGCATTCAGCTCGGATATGGGGTCAGGGTGTGACACGGCTGCAAATTACGTAGCCTGGGGTAATGTAACTCTTTATTTGAAGCTAATTATCCTTCTTCAAATAAGTGCTGATCTTATGTGTAACCATTTTATAGTTCTCGGCAATTAGAACAGAACTCAAATGCATGCTGTGACACAAACATTCAGGCTATTCGATGGGCTAATCGCACCTGCATCATTGGAGTTAAATTGTTTTTCAAGTACTTCTTGGTCGATTATAGCTACTATGCTGTGACACGAACATTCAGGCTGTTCCTTCACAATCGGTTCAAAGGATGGGTTGTTTGCACAAACAAAATTTCAATTTTGGGAATTACACTGACATAACCATCAGCACTCTTGCCGAGAGAGACGAGGAAAGAAAAAGAGAGAGATTCTTAACCCTCAACATGGTAGAAAGATTATCCCTTCCACACCATCATTGGAAACCGATGGTTTAATTTCTCAACCATGGGAACCAATTAAGGTACCGGAGTAGAGCCTCTTTTCGATGCCAACATGAGTTAATATAATTGTTAAATGGTGTTGCTACTGAAATAATCAAATGGCATCTTAAAAGGCCTTGTATGAGTATTTTTACACGAGGCTAATCTATCGTACTTAACCTAATGTGTATTTGTGTGATTATTATAATTCTTTAATTTTTAAGTATATAAATGCTCTAATAGTTGAGCAATGGTTCAGCTAATGACCCAATGACTCAAACCCTTGGCTGGGTGAATATTTGATCCAGGTCTAACAAAACTGTTATAAACTATTTATCTAGGAAATGGTTGTCAAGGAATTCCAAACCTAGATCAATGTTGCACCCCTATTGTGAACCACTTCTTCCACCCCACTCAGCATGTAGTGTCCCTTCTATCTATTGCAAGACATACCAAGGCATTATAGTGTCATTATCAATGTGATACTTCATACTTCGGAGCATCCAGATGCTAACCTTCCACGTTATATGTAACCATGGTTGATAACATATTATATATTAAACAATTAAAGGTTTCATTTTAGGCCTTCATGCCTTCGACACAAAAAGAAAAGGAAAACCATAGATGCCTATACTTAACTCAAGATTATCATAAAAAAACTATAAAAGTCAGACTGCTTCATACATCAAGCACCAAATCAATTGCTCAAAAAAAAAAAAATCAAATATTAAATCAACCGCTTGGTATTCTTCACACTCCACTTTACTATGCTTGACTATCTTCAGTTACATTTCTACCATCTATCAATCAAACCAATCATCCAAGTAATTCTTACTCAAAGAAATGCCAATGTTATACTTATCATACTACAACAAATTCGCAAGATATCCATAGATATATTTGTTAGAACTACTTTGAACAGGACAATCATGTAACTACATATATATCCTACTTGAATATACCCTAAAATGGCAAAACAAAAAAAAATTAACCCAAGGAAATTAAGAAAATACCGGACGAGTGAAGCTGGGTGGGTTTAGGTGCAATGCGATGGAGACGAAGGCGCCGGAGATCGAGCTTCGGCGGCAAGGGACCGAAAGTAACCGCCGGAGATGAAGGAGCTGGGAGAGGGAGGAGGAAGAAAAAACCTGGGTTCGGGCGGCGGCGGCTGAGGCAAATGAAAACTAGGGCTCAGGTGGGGGGGGGAATGAAATCCTGCCGACGCTTTTTTCGGCGACGCTTCTAAGCGTTGGAATATGTCGATGCTTTCTAAAAGCGTCGGCGGGTTTGCGGGCAGCGACGCTTATAAGCGTCGTTAAATTCTTGAAGTCCGGCGATGCTTATAAGCATCGTTAAATTCTTGAAGTCCGGAGATGCTTTCAAAAAGTGTCAGCGGGTATGCGGGAGCTCCCAACGCTTTTCAAAAGCGTCGAGATAAAACCGTTGGGGATTTAGGGTTCCGTTGTAGTGCCAGCATTATTCCCGATGCTTTAAAGCATTGGGAATGTCACTTTTTAAAAGGATTGAGAATAAAGTTATTCTCGATACTTTAAAGTATCGGGAATAACCTTATCCAGAGTTATTCCCGATGCTTTTAAAAATCGTCGGAAAAAAATTGTCTCCAGTCATGCATTGCCACACTTTTACGAAACTTTTTAAAGCATCGAGAGGGTTTTTACCGATGCTTTCAAGCATCAGGAAAGGTCTATTTTTTAACGTCGGGAATAATCCTGTTTACGGTAGTGGAATCAAAATATCATCAAAATATAAGATAAACTTCTCAATGAATGGTTTGAGCACCGATTCATGAGCCGCATAAATGTGCTAGGATCATTAGACAGCCCAAATGGCATTACAAGCCATTCATACAAGCCTTTTTTTGTCTTAAAAGCAGTCTTCCACTCATTACCTAGCTTGATGCGGATTTGGTGATAGCCATACGCAAGTCAAGCTTCGAGAATACTGTGGAACCCTCCAAGTTGTCTAGCATATCTTCAAGCCAGGAAATAGGGAATCTGTATCTCATAATGATTTTGTTGATAGCAATTGGCTATCGATGCACAGTCACCGACTCCCGTCCTCCTTAGGTCACTACAGTGAACCTGGACTTTACCGACACTTTTTTTGACATTTCCCGATGCTTTTAAGCGTCGCTAAATAATCTTCCAACATTTTGTAAAGCGTCGTTAAAGCGTCGCCTATGCAAGCGTTGAGACGCAACCTGCCGACGCTTGAAAAAAGCGTCGGCATTTGCCGATGCTTTAAAGCGCCGCTAAATTTTATTTATCGACGCTTTAAAGCATCGCTAGTTTTAAATTTAACGATGCTTTAAAGCGTCGACATTTAGCGATGCTTTAAAGCGTCGGCATTTAGCGACTCTTTAAAGCATCGGCATTTAGCGATGCTTTAAAGCATCGGCATTTAGCATCGCTTTAAAGAGTCGCTAGACTAAACCCTAGAGATGCTTTAAAGCGTCGCCAGTTCTAGTTTTAGCGATGCTTTAAAGCATCGCCAGTTTCAGTTTTAGCGACGCTTTAAAGCATCGCCAGTTTCAGTTCTAGTGATGCTTTAAAGCGTCGCTAGACTAAACCCTAGCGACGCTTTAAAGCGTCGCTAGACACCAAACCTAGCGATGCTTTAAAGCGTCGCCAGTTCCAGTTTTAGCGACGCTTTAAAGCGTCGCCAGTTTCAGTTCTAGCGATACTTTAAAGCGTCGCTAGACTAAATCCTAGCGATGCTTTAAAGCATCGCCAGTTAGCGATGCTTTAAAGCGTCGCTAGACACCAAACCTAGCGATGCTTTAAAGCGTCGCCAGTTCCAGGTATAGCGACGCTTTAAAGCGTCGATAATTTTTTTTTAAAAAAAAATAATAAACAGCCATATATACAAACCCATAACCTGTATACAATATGAAAATGAAACATTCAAACCTGTATCACATCCAACATACACAAACAAATGAAAATATTCAAACCTGTATCACATATCACATTCAACATACACAAACACAAATACAAACCAAATATAAAAAGTTTTTTTTATATATATAAACATATCAATCCAAGTTCAAATAAACAAAAAGACATACATAAATAATAAAAAACCATCTAGCATCACTGATCCGTGGGAGGCTGGTCGTCGTCAGGTCTGCGGCTCGCAGATGCACCAGGAACCTGCAAGATATACATCAGGAATTATAATACATACATTATATATATTCTAAATTATTAGATACATACAAAATTAATAAATAATTACTTACCTGAGATGACATGAACATATGCAGCACAGATGTAACATGCTCTAGCTGAGACCTAATGATCTGCATCTCTGCTCTGTCTGCATCACGTGTCTGTCGGAGCTCTGTTATCTCCTCCTGGAGCTGACGAACATGTAACTAATCATGACTCTCTCTAGTATCCCGAGTATATCTACGCACCTCAGATAACTGAGTAGGGGTAACTCCAATCCCATAACCCCTCACTCGTCCAGGATGCTCTGGTCCCATCAACTCCGAGAATACCTCGGCCTCGATGTGACTGCTCTGTGTAGATGATGAACCCTCGCCAGCACGCTCGGATATCATAGAGGTAGTCCTATTCTATATTTTACAAAAAACACATATATTAATACTTAATAAAAATAAAAATATAAATCATAATATAACATAAATAAAAAAATACATATATATCTCTGGACTCATCCTGAACAAAACTGCCATCCTGGTGAACGTGAGTCATCTGATAGAACTCCACCTCACCAGGCTCCCTCCCCTGCTGATCAGCCTATATAAAGAATAAATATTACAAAAAAATTCAAAATAACACATCTTATATCCCCGTACCATTATACATGGTACATGCATGATACATGATGATACATGATGTTAAAACTAAAAGTATACTAAAAGTATTATGGGATGAGAAACATACAATCTCATGCCTGAGCCGTGCATAACTCTTGGACCCCGCTGTGTGAGGAACAGACTGAGCAGCTCGTGCAGCTCTACCAATATCAGAATACGTCTGCAAAATAAAATTAAAACAATGTTATATATTGTATAAATATAATTATAACAAGTGAAAATTAATAAATTTCGAAGTGTTTGATGATGCTACACAACCTGTGCCCTCACGGAGAACCAATAGTGCACCAGCTCCATCCACTGATGAGGGTGAACATCAGGAGGACAGGTAGCTACAACCTGCTCCTCTGTCCTACCCTCTAGCTTGTAGTCTCTCTTCAACTTCGCCCTATATTCTTTCCACTTGTGATTGAGAGACTTAAGCACGAAATCAGATGAATCTGAAGGAAGAACGAACTTGCTCTACAATTCAATTAAACAATAAAATAAATATTAAATGAAAAAAGCAATTCAATTGTTAAAAACCTAAGATATAAAATAATATATTAATTTTTTACCTGCACAACTCGTAGCATTTCTATTTTATATGCAGGAAGCATGTCGTTCCACTTTGAATAATTCAGGGGACATAGCTGACCATGGCGTGCTACTGTCCCCAGAAAGCTTGTCAACAAGCTAGCAGCTTTTTTAATAGGCTGCCCTAGCTTGTTGCACTCTATCACTATCCTCTCACCCTCAGGTAACTGCCATACATCACGGACTAATGTGGGTCCTCGCCTACGCCTGAGTCTCCCGGATCCATCTACAAAAAAAAAAATACAGAACATTGTATATCAAAACTATTGCATATGCATGAATTGAAATGAGATAGAATTATTAATTATGTACCCTGTATCTGTATATCATCGATGATAGGCTCGTCATCAGGATGATCCATAGAAGGATCGTGATGTGCAGACATGGAGGGAATAACGTCGTCCTGGGGATGATGTGCAGAAATAGAGGGACTGCCATCAGACCGATGTGAAACTGATCGACTGCCCTCAGGCTGTTGTGCTGAAGAAGTACCAGCCTCGGTCTGGGAAAACTGAAACTGTACATCTGCTAATCGCTTCCTTCGAGGCATGGTGTACCTAACCTGCATTATTTAAAAATAAGTCAGTCAACATTATAATCAAATTATAACGGAAATGAATTGCAATTTAAAAGATAACATAATCATTAATGCAAAAAATGTAAACTATCTTACAAACTACTTACTTGTCATAATCAACCAGTTGTACCTTCCTCGGAATCCAACTGATGCAGGACAGGGATTGGACTGGATCGCTGGCGAGCATGAAAGTCACCAGAGATTAGGATTTGCAAAGAAGGAGGAAAGAAGAGGGTGCAGGGTTAAGAAAAATACTGGGATTCACATAGATTCCCCAAGAAGAACAAGCACATAGCAAAGGGGCTCACACAGATGCCCTAGAAGAACAAGCACATAGCAAAGGGGCTCACATAGATGCTCTGGGCTCACACAGATGCCCAAAATCAGGGATCACACAGAAACCCTGGGAAGATGGAGAAGGGATCATACAGATACCTAGGATCACACTGATCCTTCACACAGAACAATAGAAATTTTATTCATCCATCCTCCTCATTACAAAAGGCTGAGGGTGGTATTTATAGATTTTTCAACCCTCATTTGAATTTGAATACAAGATAAAAAGATAAGAACGAATCAAATTCAAATATAAGATAGGATAAGATAAGCCTATCCATATATCAATCCTAACCAGCCAAATCCTAATTCAAATTTTAAACAAAAGATAAATCCTAAATAAATTTATTCCAAAAAATGCTTCAAGATCTGTGCCACTCCAAGAATTATGCTTGTTCCAAGATCCGTGCTTGAGATGTCCCATCATTCTCCTACGGTGGGGAAAAAACTCGACTCTGTCGAGTTTGGGTCAGGCTCCAGCTTCAGCTTGACTTCAGCTCCGGGAACTCCAAACTTTTAGCTTGACATTACCATGATTTTTTTTTTTTTAATCAACTTTGCTTTGAAAATGGTGCAGCTTTGAGATCGGTGTGCTTTGAAATCTGTGCTTTGAAAATGGGCTGCAGGCAGTTCTTGGAGAGCTTGGCATAGACGAAGCAGAAAACAGGGGTGAGGGCTGGAAGGGAGGAATGGTGGTGGGTGACCGGCTGGGGGGAGGGTGGTCCGACGTCGATGTTGGGGAAGGATCCGTGGACGAGATTTGAAACAGGGAAGAAAGAGCACAGTGGGTCGGTGATGAAACAGAAAAATCCTAATCCTTTAGCTCTGATACCACTTGATGCGGGACAGGGATTGGACTGGATCGCTGGCGAGTATGAAAGTCACCAGAGATTAGGATTTGCAAATAAGGAGGAAAGAAGAGGGTACAGGGTTAAGAAAAATACTGGGGTTCACATAGATTCCCCAAGAAGAATAAGCACATAGCAAAGGGGCTCACACAGATGTCCTAGAAGAACAAGCACATAGCAAAGGGGCTCACATAGATGCCCTGGGCTCACACAGATGCCCAAAATCAGGGATCACACAGAAACCCTGGGAAGATGGAGAAGGGATCATACAGATACCCGAGGATCACACAGATCCTTCACACATAACAATAAAAATTTTATTCATCCATCCTCCTCATTACAAAAGTCTGAGGGTGGTATTTATAGATTTTCCAACCCTCATTTGAATTTGAATACAAGATAAAAAGATAAGAACGAATCAAATTCAAATATAAGATAGGATAAGATAAGCCTATCCATATATCAATCCTAACTAACCAAATCCTAATTCAAATTTTAAACAAAAGATAAATCCTAAATAAATTTATTCCAAAAAATGCTTCAAGATCTGTGCCATTCCAAGAATTATGCTTGCTCCAAGATCCGTGCTTGAGATGTCCCCATCAATATAATATATAGTATATTATATTATAATACCGGATAGCTGTACATGTGCAAGGTCGGATACCATCGATGCACCGGGAGAGGCTGCTATCCCGGTGGCCTTCGTCAGCATCGCTGCACCAACAAACATCCCATGTGGTGGAGCCACGCGCCGCCTAGGTGGTCGATCTGGCCATGCAATGCAATTGGCGGGAATGCCCCCATAGTGTAACCAGGTGGTTGTAGTGTGCAAGACTAAATACCAAGATGCACTGGGCGGCGACTACCATTTCGATGGCCTTCTCAACCTTGCCACATCGATAGACATCATGTGAGGTGGAGTTGTTGGGAATAGTGCCCCAAAGCCAATCGTCTAGGTTGTAGACGGTTGTGCTATTTTGTAATTGTATATGAATTTTTTTTTAAATGAATAAAAGTTATTCTTTTGGCTATTCATCACATGTGCATTCTCCTGAAAAGAACTCTTGTGTGATGGAGTCCTTAGAACTACATTATATTTGATATAGAGAGGATATTTCAAGTAGTTCTTAAACAGGTTCACAACCAAATGATACATTGTTATAAGATGACGATGTATCAAGTGTAGGTTATTGTATGTCATATTTATTGGTTGTCCTCTTAACCAATGAGTGTAGAGAGACTGATGTGACATACAGATGAAATGCATGACATCTCACTAAACGTGACCAACCGCAGAGCTCCCTTCTGCCAAAGGGTTGCTCGTAAAGGGATATGGGTATATGTGTCTCTCAGACCTGAGATCACCATGATAGCTTACAAGCAATTCACCGTACTTTGATACTGGACTACCTGGATTTCTAATCTAGTGATAGAAGGTTTCTAGATACAACCAAGTACTTATGGAGTGGTAATGGATCAAGTGAGATTGATCCCTTTAAATGGCTTGGAGTGAATGACTGACTATGTCTTAATTTAGCAAAACCTTGGCTATGATAGTTCTTGTGAGGAGTCACAAAACTTGTAAGGTTGAGACACGATATGGATGTACTAAATTTGGGTTGGCAGTCAAACCCTAGGTCATTTTGAGCATTATGAGGTCAAAGGGATGAATTATGCGGTAGCCATATGCCAGGGGTTCTAGAGAGTTGCTCTGTAATCTTCCACCTATCCGAACATCGGGTATCATTGCTAGATGATGACTTTGACTGGTACTGGAAGTGTTCCAGTGCTACCGGCTTGGTGTTCGAATCTATAGGATCACACACCATAGGGATTTCTACCTGATCTAAAGGCTGATCGATGATTGAGAATCGTTTGTCATCACTGGGGGTTAATGTGATTGACAATGTTCCAAGTGTTGACACTTTGGAGTGTCGACACTTTGAAGTGTCGACATTCGTTTGGCATCACTAGGGGTCAATATGATTGACGATGATCCAAGTGTCAACACTTTGAAGTGTCGACACTTGGTTGTGATGAGAATTTTTTTTCACTAATTCGATTAGTGAATTTTGGAGGACTTATTTGTAATATGATGCAACCTGATGGGTCAAGCGAAATGTGATTTGGCTTGGGATCAAATTGGATTTGATTTTTTATACTCTCTTTCCTTTAAAAAGGTTTAAATTTGAATTTCAAATTCAATTTTCAAATCTTGGCTGAAATTGGCTCCAAGATTTTTATGAAATGCATTATTTGGAAATGCAGATTTTCTTCCATTTAAACTAAGAGCTAATTGGTTTAATCCTTAACCCTCTTTCCCAATCACTCCACCTTCCATAGCTCTCTCCCTCTTCACTGCCACTATAAATAAGTGTTATTACAGGGCCAGCAAAAGGATGATAAGCTAGGCTTTTCTAAGAGAGAAAGAAAGGGATTCCTTAGAGTGGGGTTTGAGAGGATTAGGATTTTGGGTACGAGCCTACCTAGCAATCAAGCTAGGGTTTGGGAAAAGAGAGTTGGTTGGGAAGGGTCCCACTTCGACTTCTCCTCATTGTCCTCCAACAAGTTCTTCCTGGTGGCTTCAAGAATGTCTTGCAGGTCCAAGAAAGGAGAATATTGGCTTCCAGGATCCTAAGCTAGCACTCCAAGGGAGTTGATTGAGATCGAGCCCTAGTGTGAACTACCCGTAGAGGCCAGATACTTGTATGACTCAGCAGCTCTTCATCACCTCTATCCAACGATTTGAAGGTAACGTACCTTTTTCTTGGTCTCATGCGATCAGATCTAAAGCATGAAATTGTTACATGCTTTTCCCTTTTATTGCTTATGGTATCCTTTGCATGCACTTTTATTATGTTGGATCTTATTGCAGGCAAATTAGTAGATCGACTTGATTGATCTACCAAGTCTTTCGCTATTCTTTATTTTAAAATAGTTTTAAAATACAGTTTGCTTGTACTGCTTCACTTACAGGAGTCGCAAGCCACCCTAGCGATCGGACTTGTCACACGACACAAATGGTAAGAACTTTCCTACAGCATGACCAGGCGACTGCACGTGCACAAGGCTAGATACCATCGATGTGCCGAGCAGCAACTGCAATCCTAGTAGCCTCCATCAACCTAACCTCACAAACAGATGCCACGTGCGATGGAGCCACGTGCGATAGAGCCATGCACCACCCTAGCAGTCAAACCCATTGCATAGCATGATCATGTCTCAGGGGCATAAGCGAGAGGGTACCCATTATGCCTCAAGCTCGCACCAACACCACCGTACTGACACCCCATTTCCTCCGATCCCATCACTCGATGAATGCCCTATCCTGTCATGCCATGCCTACAGCACTCGGTGCAATACCGCCATAAACTTGCACACATATCACAAATATATTATATTTTATAATATATTTATTATATTTTAAAAATATAAAATATTTAATATAAATTATTATTATTATATCATATTATTATATTCTTATTTTTATTTTTTATTTTTATTAATTTTAAAGATATTTTAATTTTTTTAATTTTTTATTTTTATTAAATTTTCAAGTTAGCCTAGCCTACAATTTTCCCATAATTTTCACCACCCACTCCCCCTTCCACGTGTTCAAACAATTCTAAATTTGTAAATATGTTTAGAATGATGCTAGTTCTATAATACTTAATAAAAAAGTATTATTTAAAAAAAATTCGTTGACAGGTTGCAACTAAGCAACATAAATAATATAAAATCTAAAATCCCGTAAATATAGAAATAAATCCTTTAAAATATCAAATGAGAATCTCCTAATATGGCATTTGAAAACAGGAACAAAATCCCTTAAAATATCAATTAGAATCCTCTAAATATGGCATTGAAAATCAGGAAATATAGTATGGCTAAATATAAAGAAACCGAATACCAGAAAATAGAATTTTCCTAAATATAACATTTGAAAAACAGGAAAAGATGAATCCCTTAAAATATCAATCAGAATCCTCTAAATATGGCATTTGAAAATCAGGAGATATAGTATAGCTAAATAAAGAAACCGAATACGACAAAATAGAGTTTCCTAAATATAGCATTTGAAAACTAGGAAAGATGGTATAGCTGGCTAACTACAAAATAGAATTTCCTAAATATAGCATTTGAAAACTAGGAAAGATGGTATAGCTGGCTAACTACAAATAGAATTTCCTAAATAGCATTTGAAAACTAGGAAGATGGTATAGCTGGCTAACTACAAAAAAGAAAAGAGCCACAATTGCATTTTATTCTTGACAACTAATGATTTGCCTCATTCTCCTTTGATACCTTGTTAATTCTTTATGCGGGTTCTAGAAATTAATCCTGGATTTAGTCGAATCAGCATGACATCTTTTTTCGAACTCGCGTTAAATAAATATGTGATAAGATTTTATCCAACTGACTATCATGTTGGCAGTTATAAAATGGGCTTTTAGAAATCACTTTTTTCCTAGAGTAGACTCCATCCTTCGAATTTCTCATGTCATGGAGCGCAAGGGTGTCAAGGCGATCTTCGCAGTAGTGCCCTTCTAGTCTTTCTCGTCGGGCAAAGAGTAGCGCGCAGTCAACATGCTATGATCAATGTCTTAATGAATGCACTTTTTTCGCTATCCCAATTTTTGTTTGCATAGAGAGGTGCACTGCGAATTGTAATGGTCAGCCTCCTGCAGCTAAGATTGACTTCCATTGTAGGCTTTGCATGCGCCAAGTCCCCCTTAGGCCAACTTGATCCAGGTGAGATCAAAATTATAATATCTATTATCCTCCCTTGCGTGGTATTATTGATGCGATACGAACCACTTGTTTATGAAGCATAGATTATATCGCGTTGTATCTCTAATTATCTTTGATGGTTGATGACAGTGGGAAATGATATGGGGGCCTCCTATACATGTCCAAAGAGTGCACCAAAGTGAGGAGGTCTCTGTGATGGAGGCCTACGTACATATAAGATAAAGCTCTGGACTTTCGATAGAGGGAGAGCATTTGGACAGAAATAGACAGAAATAGATAGTGACAAGGTTTTGATAATTGCTTGTATCAGAATAAGGATGTCCTGCTTCGAATGATGCTAAATGAAACAGATCTCTTGTTAGCTTCATGTTTTCTAATGTTTTTATGCTTGTTTCGTCTTTGTGATCTCTCTCCACCTAGCAGATATACATGAGTTTTTTTTTTTTTTTTTCTTTGTTTTTCTATTTGTTTAGGTCACAATGAGTTCAACAGGATATATATTATATATATATATATATATAGAGAGAAGAGAGAGAAGCAAAATAATAATATATCAGCAAACTATAAGCTAAATATCTCATAAATTCCTTTTAAGGTCTTATCTCTCAATTAGTCCGATGTCCCTTTCATAATCCTTGATAGAATATTTACTGGCAGACTAAATAATGACGGTGACAGTGGATCGCCTACCAAATATTTATTTGCACTTTAACCATTTCCTGGCACACCATTCCATACATTGATATCAAGGTTGTTGCCGCCAAGATCGCCGTGGCCTGTAGCTGCTGTCGGCGTCGGAGAGCACCTCCTTCGCTGTCTCGCCGTCCGATGGTCCTAAACCTGCAAAACAGAGGTTAGTGACCCGGGCCGGGGTTTCCGGCGGGGGCACTCTGATGATCAAGTCAGTGACGACCCAGGAGAACAGATCCTCCTGATCGAGCCCCTCTTGATGGACTCCATACGAAGATGAGTGAGTGGTGTGAGAGTGGGGTGCAAGTGTATCGGGGAAAGAGTAGCCTGGCTAGAGGGAGTCTTTTGTGGCCCTTCCGCCCGCTCTTGCGTGAGGATGCTGGTGGTGCCGTGCTCTTTTTTGGTTGAAATTGTACTTGTATTCAAGTGGTACGGCTTATGTCTTTCTTGTATTGTGGTTGTTACCTCCAATTTTTGTAGATTAGGTTACCGTTGGGCGTTTGTCTTGGGATCTCCACTAGGCTGTCAGGCACGTGCGGCGGTGTCCCGAGGAGCCTTTCCCAATCCGTGATAAGGAAAGCTGTCATGTGCACTGACATTCCCCTTAGTCGTCTTATTCCGGGGAACCTAGCAGTACCTCGATCGGTGGGCCACCGCCCCTGGGATTCGAATCTCCTTGTTGACTTCCTCTCTCGGGTGGTCTAGGGGTTGGTGAGGAGCGTGGGCACCTCGATCAGTGGGTTTCTCCCCTTTCTGGTGTAACCGACGGCTGCAGGTGATCAGTACGATCTGGCAGGTATCCCAGTGTAGTCCTCGGGCAGCTCGCCGGTGTCCTAGGATGGCGGTACCCATGTCTGAGCTAGGGCTGAGCTGGAATGGTAGGGCTCGCTCCGACCTAGACGCCCCGAGCTTGCGGGATCGCCTTGGTGGAGGAGGGCAGAGTGCGGGCCTGGTCCAGAGGGCTCGACCTCAAAGAGGCTCCACGAGGCGGAGGAGGGCTGAGCTCGACTCCGACCATGGGGCTCGATCTCCGAGGGTCTCGCACTGGAGGGTAGAGTGCAGGCTCGATCCAGAGGGCTCAGCCTCGGAGAGGCTCCACGTGGCGGGGGAGGGCTGAGCTCGACTCCGACCCACGGGGCTCAATCTCCGAGGGTCTCGCTCTGGAGGGCAGAGTGCGGGCCCGGTCCAGAGGGCTCGGCCTCGGAAAGGCTCCACGTGGGGGGGAGGGCTGAGCTCGACTTCGACCACGGGGCTCGATCTCTGAGGGTCTCGCTCTGGAAGGAAGAGTGCGGCTCCGGCCTAGGCATCCCGAGCTCGCGGAACCGACCTGGCGGAGGATGGAGCTCGGCTTGTTGTCTCGAGGGAGCTCAGCTCGGCAGAGGAGTCTGAGCAAGAGAAGGCGTCCGACGCGGCGGCTTCCTTTGACGTGGCGCCCATCAGCTTTCCCATGTCAACGATCCCGTCACATCATTTGCCCCCCACTCCCAAGGCTCTTTAGTGCACGGTGCTTGGGCCAAAGGGAGTAATTGCGATGTTGACGTGGAAAGGCAGAGATCCGACGCAATGATGTCCATGATTGCGGGCACTTCGTGAGATGGTCCCGCAGGCCAATGCGGGGGCGCCACGTGGCCACGTCCGAGGAGTACTTAATGTTGGCACAGAATTCAGAGCAGCCAGGATGCCGTTTTTGTCGATGGGCAACACGTGGCGAGGATCTGTTGGCAGAGGGGTCATATCAGTACGGAACCATCGAGTCATTTCGAAATGAAAAGAGGGCATTATCCGAAATATCCATTTTTGAATTCTTTGTGCCTACTGTTTGTTCGAGTTTTCTTCTTCCTCCCAGTTGCCTCAGATTCTTCTAAGGAAACAGGTTAGTCCCCTCTTTCTTCCCCCTTCGCTAGAGTAGGGTCCTTCTAGGGTCTCCTTCGAGTCGAGTCCGCTCTCTCGTCCTCCACCTCGAGTCCTTCATTTCTCTTGTTCTTGAGGATGTTTCGCTTTGGCCCGGGCTTCCGCCCCTCCACTAGTCAGCGCAAGGCCGGTCCCTTCGAGCGAAGGTCGGCGTCTTCTTCTTCTTCCGTGGGGAGGAGGACACGACTCGCTTTGAGTTTAGTAGGAGGTGTTCTCCCGGTCCGTTGCTCATCAGGGAACCGAGGTCCAGTCCTTCTCTCCCTCCTCCTTCTTCTGTACCTATTTCTGAGTCTGCCCAGTCCACAGGTCCTGGCGGGGTCGCCTCGATGATCACCGTCGAGGAACTGGGGACCGTCCGGGATGTCTATGGCATTCCACATTCTGTTCGGCTTATAATCCCTCGTCCGGGGGAACGGGTCACTTCCAGTGCCCGGCCGCATGCTTTTATGAGGAGACCTTTTTAGGGGGTCTCCGCTTTCCTTCCATCCTTTCTTCATATCCATCTTGGACAACTATCGTTGGTCCTGCCTAGTTAGTGCCAAACGCCATTAGGGTCATCTTCTCCTTCATTGTGCTCTGTCACCTCCACGGGTTTGTTGCATGATTCTCTTTGTTCAAGGCTTTCTTTGCCCCGAAGCGCCACCAGACTGAGGACGGGTGGTGGTCCTTGTCTTCCCGCCCGAAGGGCATTAGATTCGAGCTCCCCTCTTCCATCAAGGGATGGAAGAGCAAATTCTTTTCGCCGCGGTTGAGGGGGTCGACTGGATGTGGAGCAATCGGACCGTCCCCCAACCGAAATTCTGTGGTCGATGCGGCTGACCGAGATGACTATGAGTAGCTACGCACCACCCAGATCCCTTCTCTCGAGGTCCTGTTATCAAAGCAGAAACCTCTCCGATGCCGGGGTCGACCCAACAGGTGAGTTCGACCTAAACTTTCTTTTTCTTCCTTGCATTTCTTACATTGCTTCCTACGGGCTCCGACCGTTGTGTAACTTACATACAGGGATGATATTTATAGAGAGTGACCTGCTGGCAATCACACGGAAGAGGCCGTCGATCGAACTGGTCGAGGATCCTCCGACGAGGCGGGTCCGAGGCGAGAGCGTGCCCGCGACTGCTCCTGCTGCGGTGGCTGGTCTGAGCCCTGCTGCTCCGATCGATCAGAGTTCAGGGGTGACTCAAGCTGCCCCTGCACCAGTGGAGAGGGCGGTGTCTGTGGCACTAGGGCTGGTCCAGCAAGAGGCCTAAAAGATCGCAGAGCGGCTCTGTTGTCAGGGGGCGGCCCCCGTCGCGGAGCCCGAGGTAGTAGCCCGGGCAAGGGCCGCAGCTGCTGCCGCTGCGTCCTCCCATCTTCCGAGTTCGCCTGTGATCGAGGTCAGGGATGAGAAAATTGAACCGCGACTGAGGCTGCGACTGAGGTGCCGCCTGCACCGACATCAGCTCCTCAGCCTGCCTCCAGGGGCCCTGCGGCTAGTGAGGCAAGACCGCCTACTACAGGAGAGAGTAGGAAAGAGGAGGCGCGACATCGTCTCCCCTTCAAGATGGGGCCGGGGAGTTCTGTCCTTCTGAGCCCCATACTGGCTGAGCGCATGATGGATTTTTCAATCCAGACATGCGACCAGCAGGAGATGGTCGAACTGAGGCTGAACGACGTCCTCAGCGCCATCTTTCCCAGCTTTACTCGGTGAGTTATCCATTCCTTCTCCTTTTTCTCTTTTCTTTCATTTTTTTTAATTTTTTTAAATTTTTTTTAGGTTGACCTTTATTCATGATGCAGATCGGTGCCGAGGCCATCTTCATTAGGGGCTGTTATCAAAATTGGAAGCATATCGAGCGGCAACAAGCAACCGAGATCGAGTCTCTGAAGACCGATCTGAAGGAGAAGGTCGGGGCGAAGTGGGCGCTCGAGCAGAAGGTCGAGGACCTGGAGAAGCAGCTCGCCGACGCTGAGGGGCAAGCGAGGAAGCTCCTGGAAGCCCTTGACCCGGAGCGGAGTCGCTCAAAGAGGCTGTCGACAATCTCTCCTCCGTTGAGAAGAAGCTGAAGTGGTACAGTGCCGAGGCTGATCGGTACAAGGAGGCCTCCCAAACTGCCCAGGCAGAGCTGGCGGCAAGGAAAGAGAAGTTGGTCACGGCGGAGGTGGTGTCCAAGTCGGCTGAGGCTGCCAGGTTGGAGGCCGCTGAGGCAAGGAAGGGGACCACTGAGACCAGGAAAGACGCTGAGGAGGCGTTGCCAAGTTCAAGGCCTCGGAGGAGTTCATCGCCAAATTTCATCAAACGACGTTGGACTCCTTCTATAAGGCTTCATGTTCTTGCACGGCAGGATCGAGGCGTTTGTTCCCGACGAGAACCGCGATCGCCTCAGGTACCCCTCGGCCTCGGACGAGGAGCCTGATGAGGAGGTCATCATCAAGGAAGCTGTGGCCTCCAAGCCCCCGACACCAGTCGAGGTCGAGCCATGCGAGGCCGAGGCCGTCAGCCGAAGGTCCCTGAAGGCAAGACCTCTCAGCCTCAAGACTCAGCAGGGGGGCCGGCCGGTGTAAAGTAGTCATTTTTCTTTTGTAATTTGTTTTCTTTCTGTACTTGGTTGAGGTCACCCAGCATGTCGGGGGCCCATGAAATGTTGTAACTGGCTCTTTAATAAAATTTGAACTTTCTTGCAACCCATCCTTTGCTTGGTTCTTCCCTCTTTTCTTTTTCTTTCCCTCCCCCCCTCTCTTTGTTCTTTCTCTTCTTCTTCTTTTTCTTCTTTTTTAGATGAGTGGGGAGATCAGAGAAGAGGGTCTCACCTTGCTTGGGGCTTGATTACCAGGCTTTGGGTGTCGGCAAGTCGGGCGCAAGGTTCTAGCAGTTGTGAGCAGCTAGGCTCGATGGTTCCTTGGCCAGAGAGCTGGGCCCCGGTCCAAGGTGCCTAAGGGCTGGTCTGAGATCTTGGATGCCTTGGAGCTAGGCTCGAGGCCTTCCTGGCCAGAGCACTGGGCCACAGTCCAGGGATTGCTTGAGAGCTGGGGACAGGTCTTCGACACCTTGGAGCTAGGCTCGAGATGTTGATAAGAGCTGCTTGGCTCGAAGATCCTTTGGCCGGAGAGTTGGGTTCTGGTCTTAGGTTGGCATCTCGGAGCTAGGCTCAGAGACGTTGATGATTGGGAGCAGCTTGGCTCGAAGATCCCTTGGCTGGAGATCTGAGCTCGGTCTTGGGTGGCGTCTCAGGGCTGGGCTCGAAGACGTTAATGATTGAGAGAGCTTGGCTCGAAGGTCCCTTGGCCAGAGATCTGAGCTCCGATCTTGGGTTGGCATCTCGGAGCTGGGCTTGGAGATGTTGATGATTGAGAGCAGCTTGGCTCGAAGGTCCCTTGGTCGGAGATCTGAGCTCGGTCTTGGGTTGGCGTCTCAGAGCTGGGCTCGAAGACATTGATGATTGAGAGCAGCTTGCTCGAAGGTCCTTGGTCGGAGATCTGAGCTCCGTCTTGGGTTGGCATCTTGGAGCTGGGTTCGAAGACGTTGATGATTGAGAGCAGCTTGGCTCGAAGGTCCCTTGGCTAGAGATCTGGGCTCCGATCTTGGGTTGGCATCTCGAAGCTAGGCTCGGAGACATTGATGATTAAGAGCAGCTTGGCTCGAAGGTCCCTTGGCTCAAGATCTGAACTCCGATCTTAGGTTGGCATCTCGAAGCTGGGCTCGGAGAAGTTGATGATTGAGAGTAGCTTGGCTCGAAGGTCCCTTGGCCGAAGATCTGAGCTCCGATCTTAGGTTGGCATCTCGGAGCTGGACTCGGAGAAGTTGATGATTGAGAGCAGCTTGGCTCGAAGGTCCCTTGGCCGGAGATCTGAGCTCCGATCTTGGGTTGGCATCTCGGAGCTGGGCTCGGAGACGTTGATGATGTTTTCCTGCAAGACAGATAGATACTTGCGCAAGGAAAAACCATTATCATTATTATTGATGGAAAACCTTACATTATTGATAGTATCTCTGCAAGTTGCAGGCATTCCATGTTCGAGGGAACCTGACACCGTCGAGATCTTTGAGGTAATAGGCCCCTTGTGAGAGGGCCTCGGCCACCTTATAGGGGCCTTCCCAATTTGGTGAGAGCTTGCCGCACTCCCGGAGTTGAGATGCCTCTGCCCGGCGTAGCACCAAGTTTCCGGGCTTGAAAACTTTTGGCCTGACCCGGGCGTTGTAGTACTGGGCTACTCGTTGCCGGTATGCCACCATTCGTAGCCGTGCTTTATCCCTTGCTTCTTCGAGGAGATCCAGGTTGAGCAGGAGGTGTGCCGAGTTCTGTGCCTCATCATACTGTTGTACTTGTAGAGTGGGCACGCCGAGCTCGACCGGATGACCGCCTCGGCACCAAAAGCAAGGTTGAAGGGTGTCTCGTCGGTTGCTGTTCTAGGCATTGTGTGGCAGGCCCACAGAACACTTGGGAGTTCTTCCGTCCACCTATCCTTAGCTTGGTCCAGCCTGGTCCTGAGTCCTTGGAGGATGGTCCGATTGGTCACCTTGGCTTCTCCATTTGTTTGAGGGTGAGCTACTGAGGTGAATCGATGTTGGATGCCATGCTCGGTGCAGAACCCTTCAAACTCCCAGTTGTCGAACTGTCGCCCATTGTCAGTGATGATACAATGAGGGAGTCCGAAGAGGCAAATGATTGACTTCCAAAAGAACTGGCGGACATTGGCTTCCATGATCTGAGCTAGTGGCTCTGCTTCGACCCACTTGGTGAAGTAGTCGATCGCCACCAGCAAATACTTTTGTTGCCCTGGTGCAAGAGGAAACGGCCAAGGATGTCCATTCCCCACTGGGCAAAAGGCCAAGGGGCTAAGACCTGGGAGATCGGCACCGCGGCGCGCTGTATGTTCGCGTGACGCTGGCACTTGTCGCACCTTTTAACAAAGTCGACGGCGTCCTCCCTCATAGTCTCCAGAAGTATCCCTGGTGAAGGGCTTTATAAGCCAGTGTTCTCCCTCCCACATGGTTCCCATAGAGGCCTTCGTGTATCTCTTGGAGCACAAAGGTTGCCTCGGCGAGCCTGAGGCACCTCAGGAGTGGATAGGAGAAGATCGGTGGTAGAGCTGGCCCTTCATCAGAACGAACCGGAGGCTTTCTTCTTGACGAGGGCGCTTCTACCCGGTCCTCGGGTAAGGAACCACTAGTGATGTACCTGATGTACTTGTCCATCTAGCTCGGCTCTAGGGTGACTTGATGCACCTCCTCTAAGTTTTCGTAGCTGGGACCTTCGAGATACTCGATGTAGGCACGTCCCAGTGATGAATCTGGCAGGGTCGCGAGCCTGGATAGTGCATCCACGTGCGCATTCTCCCCACGAGGGATGTGGAAGATGCTGAAGCGTCGGAAGCCCGCCGTGCTTGAGCAGACCCGCTTTAGGCACTTCATCATCTGGGCATCCCTAGCTTCATACTCTCTGGAGACTTGTCCGGCAACTAGCTGAGAGTCGGTGAAGACTTTTAGATTCTGCACACCCAGCTCACGAGAGACTCTTAGACCCACGAGGTGTGCCTCGTACTCTGCCTGGTTGTTTGTTGTGGCAAATTTGAAGCGAATGGCGCATTCCGTCACAACCCCATCGTCGTTGGTGAGGATGAGGCCTGCTTCGTTCCCGCTGGAATTGGATGCTCCATCCACGTGGAGGATCCAAGGTTCCTCTCCTGGTCCGAGCTCCGCTATTGTCTGCTCTGGCTCCTCGGCGAACCGGGTGCACTCAACCACGAAGTCAGCTAGGACTTGGGCCATCTGTGAGGGCCTCGATCGATACACTATGTCAAACTCGCTAAGCAATAGGGACCACTTGGCCAATCTCCCAGAAGTTTCGGGTCAGCTGAGTATGGTCCTCAGCGGCTGGTTTGTCACAACCACTATTGGGTGTGCTTGGAAATAGGGTCTGAGGCGCTTAGCAGACATTATGAGTGCAAAAATAAGTTTCTCGGAGCGAGTATACCTGATCTCTGCATCGCGGAGAATTTTGCTGGTGTAATATACTGGCTTCTGAGATTTGTCCTCGTATGTGCGAATGAGAACCGAGCTGACGGCTCCTGGTGTAACCGCTAGATAGAGCAGGAGCTCCCCCCTCCTCCGGCTTGGAGAGCAACGGGGGAAAGGCGAGGAATTTCTTCAGCTCGTCGAAGGATGTTCTGCACTCCTCCATCCAGTGAAGTCGTGCATCTTGCGCAGCGCCTTGAAGAATGGAAGGCAATGGTCAACCGACCTCGAGATGAATCTGCTGAGATCAACCGACCATCCAAGTGAGGTGCTGGACCTGCTTCTTGGAGGTCGGGTGCTCCATGTCGATGATTGCCTGAACCTTTTTCGAGTTTGCTTCGATGTCTCTCTAGGTAACTATAAAGCCGAGGAACTTCCCCATCGCCACCCCGAAAGTGCACTTTGCCGGATTCAGCTTCATCTAATATTGCCGCAGGTTGTGGAAGGATTCGACGAGGTCAGCAATGTGGCTCGAGCTTGGCTTGCTCATGACAAGCATGTCATCCATATATACTTGCATGTTCCAGGCAATTTGGTCCTTGAAGACCTTATTGACCAGACGCTGGTATGTAGCTCTTGCATTCTTCAGACCGAAAGGCATCATTCTGTAGCAGTACATTTCTTGGTCAGTGACGAGTGCGGTGTGCTCCTCATCCTCTGGGTGTATACGGATCTGGTTGTACCCAGAGAACGCATCCATGAAGGAGAGCAGCCTGTGGCCAGAGGTGGCATCCACCAACTGGTCAATCTTCGATAGAGGGAAGCTGTCCTTTGGGCAAGCTTTGTTGAGGTCGGTGTAGTCTACACAGATCCTCCACTTGCCGTTGTTCTTCCTTACCATGACTACATTCGCCAGCCAGCTCGGATACTGGACTTCTCGAATGAAACCGGTAGCTAGGAGTTTGTCAACCTTCTCCTTGATAGCTGCCTGCCTCTCCGGGATAAAGCTTCTCTTCTTCTGCCGAACTGGCCTGTACTTTAGGTCAACACTTAGTTTGTGAGTAATGATGTCAGGAGGAATACCTGGCATGTCCACTGCTGTCCAGCGAACACATCCGTGCTCGACCATAGAAACTCCAGCAGTTGGGCCCTCTCCTCCTCGGGTAGCTGGGCTCCAATTTGCACCATCTTCGTGGGATCATCTCCGAGTGGATAAGAGAGTAGATGTTCGACCGGGCCTCCCCTAGGGTCTTGGGCCCTTGGTCGAGATCATCTACCTTGGGGTCGTCCTCGGGGACCTTGGCCCCAGGGAGGGTTTGAAGCAATGTTGCACCCGCTGGGGCACTCCCCTTATTTCCTCGACACCGTAGGGAGTAGGGAACTATATTAATAGCCTCTTAGTGGAGACAACGGCATCGAGCAAGTTGAGTCCAAGTCGGCCCAAGATCATGTTATAGGCGGAAGGAAGCCTGACGATCTGTGAAAGTCATCATAACGGTGCTCTGCCGAGGTGGGGTCCCGGCGATGACCGGGAGAGTGATCTCTCCCTCTACCCTTATGGAATCACCCGTGAAACCAACAAGGGGTACATGCACAGGTTTGTGTTGATTGGGAGAAAGGTTCATCCTGGAGAAGGCATCATAAAAAAGCATATCTGTGGAGCTTTCACTATCAACCATGATGCATTTTACAGGGTTCTTCGCGATCGTCATCTCGAGGACCACGGCATCATTATTTACATTTTTTCCCCGTCTTCCCCTTTTCTCATAAAGGGGAGTACATTCTCAGGATCCCCTGCCCCCCGGGCCCTTTTGGGCTCGCATACAGCTCCCCAGGAGATCATACCCACGGGCTTCTCGATAGGGCGGTTGTTGATAGCTGGAGTCGGCGAGAAAGCGACAAGCGCCTGGGATTCCACCTGAGGTCTGCCCCTTACGAACCTTTTGAGGTAGCCACTCTTGATGAGTTCTTCGATTTCCCACTTGAGGTTGCGGCATTCCTCGGTGTCGTGGTCGTGGTCAAGGTGAAAGTGACGATACTTCATTTTATCATGACTGGTGGAGGACTTCATCGGAGGCAGGCATCTCAGGTAATCCTCACCTTCGATTTCCATGAGGATTTTTATCCTCGGGCCGAGGAGTGGGGTGTAACCCTCCTCAGGAACGGGAGCTCCTTTTGGTCTTGGTCGGTCCCTACGGGAGTTCGAAGCTTGGGGTGCTGGCTTTCGGGTTCCGAGCGTCTCGGTGGGGGTCGGCTTCTTCAGTGGCTTTCCATCGAGCTCCCGTCTCGTATGATCCGTCTCCTCGGTGCGGATGTACTTTTGGGCTCAGAGAAGGAGCTCGGAAAAAGTCTTTGGGGGCTTCTTGTCCAGCAAGTAGGTCAGGCGAGAGGTCCTGAGCCCTCGCTTCAGCGCCAGCATGGCAACTGGCTCATCAAAGTTGTAAATCTCCAATGTGGCAGCCTTGAAGTGGGCCACGTAGTCCCGCATGGGCTCACGGTCCTGCTGCCAGATGGAGAAGAGGTTGTCTGCCTCTCGTGGCAACTTTCGACAGGCATCGAAGTGGGCCACGAACTTCTGTCCTAGCTGGGTGAAAGAGTCGATGCTCTCGGGCTCCAAACGGGTGAACCACACCCGAGCTGCCTTCCAAAGAGTGGAAGGAAAAGTGATGCAAAGGAGAGCGTCAGTGGCCCCCTGAACCCTCATAAGGGTCCGGTAGCTCTCCAGGTGGTCCAGGGGGTCGATGGTCCCGTCGTAGGGATCCACTTGTAGCATCCAGAACCGGTGCGGGATCGGCTCTACTTGAATTTCTTGGAAGAAAGGGGGACGGGCATCATAGCCCGCTGGCTCGCTAGCTGAGCCCTGCATGTTGGCAAACTAGCAAGAAAACTCCGCTAGCTTGCGTTCATGCTCCTCCAGGTGCTTCTCCGCTATGCGCCTGATGGCTTCATCAGTAGACCACTCCACTGAGGGAGACGGAGAACGTGACATGGGTGCACAGTCTCTGTGATGGGGGTCTTGCTTTTTCTACCTCGGTGGGGTCTGGGTACCGCCCGCCCGAGATTTGGTGAGCGGCTCTCCCTGTCGACAAAGCTAGCACGTTGCCTTTTTGCCGGAGTTTGATGGCTGCCCCGATTATCAGTGGTGGCCTGCGACTGCGAAGGCCTTCCTTGGAAGGAACGCAGGCTATCGCGGGGGCCGCGACGTGGGCCACGGGTGTCCCCGATTGTTGGTGGGTAGCTAGGGACCGGTGTTGCTGCTGAAGCTGGCACACTGCTGTGGCGAGGACTTGCATATGCTGGACGAGTGCAGCCAGCTGGGATTCCGGTGGAGGTGGTTGAACTGGAACGGGTGGCTCCACCTCTTGGCGGTGCGGGTTCCCTCAGGATAGGGAGTCCCCCGCACGGCTGGTGGAAGCCTCCCTTGCCTGTGTCGTCACCATCCTTCCGTCGGACTACTTGTAGAAGAGGTGGAGGGCATGAATTGAATCAAAGACTGCTCACTGCCCGCACCCCTACCTGGTGTGCCAATCTGTTGCCGCCAAGATCGTCATGGCCTGTAGCTGCTGTTAGCGTCGGAGCGCACCTCCTTCGCTGTCTCGCCGTCCGGTAGTCCTAGACCTGCAAAATAAGGATTAGTGACCCGGGCCGGGGTTTCCGGTGGTGGCACTCCGACAATCAAGTCAGTGATGACTCAGGGGAACAGATCCTCCTAGTCGAGCCCCTCTTGATGGACTCCACATGAGGAGGAGTGAGTGGTGTGAGAGTGGGGTGCAAGTTTGTCGGGGGAAGAATGGCCTGGCTAGAGGGAGTCTCTGTGTGGCCCTTCCGCTCGCTCTTGCTTGAGGATGCTGGTGGTGCCGTGCTCTTTTTTGGTTGAGCTTGCACTTGTGTTCAAGTAGTATGGCTTATGTCTTTCTTGTATTGTGGTTGTTACCTCCAAGTTTTGTAGACTAGGTTACCGTTGGGCATTCATCTTGGGATCTCCACCGGGCTGTCAGGCACGTGCGGCGGTGTCCCGAGGAGCCTTTCCCGATTCGTGATAAGGGAAGCTGTCATGTGCACTGACATTCCCCTTGGTCGCCTCATTCCGGGAAACCTGGCAATGCCTCGATCGGTGGGCCGCCATCCCTGGGATTCGAATCTTCTAGTTGACTTCCTCTCTCGGGTGGTCCAGGTGGTTGGTGAGGAGCGTGGAGCCTCGATCAGTGGATTTCTTCCCTTTCTGGTATAACCGGTGACTACAGGTGGTCAGTACAGTCTGGCAGGTGTCCCAGTGTAGTCCTCGGATGGCTCGCCGGTGTCCTGGGATGGCGGTGCCCACGTCTGAGCTGGAATGGTAGGGCTCACTCCGACCTAGACACCCCGAGCTTGCGGGATCGCCTTGGTGGAGGAGGGTAGAGTGCGGGCCCGGTCCAGAGGGCTCGGCCTCGGAGAGGCTCCACGTGGTAGAGGAGGGCTGAGCTCGACTCCAACCACGGGGCTCGATCTCCGAGGGTCTCGCTCTGGAGGGTAGAGTGTGGTCCCAGTCCAAAGGGCTCGGCCTCGGAGAGGCTCCACGTGGCGGGGAGGGCTAAGCTCGACTCCGACCACGGGGCTCGATCTCCGAGGGTCTCGCTCTGGAGGGCAGAGTGCGGGCCCGGTCTAGAGGGCTCGACCTCGAAGAGGCTCCACGTGGCGGGGGAGGGCTAAGCTCGACTCCGATCATGGGACTTGATCTCTCAGGGTCTCGCTCTGGAGGGCAGAGTGCGGCTCCGGCCTAGGCATCCCGAGCTCATGGAACCGACCTGGCGGAGGACGGAGCTCAACTCGTTGTCTCGAGGGAGCTCAGCTCGGCAGAGGAGTTCGGGCAGGAGAATTGACGTGGCGTCCGACGCGGCGGCTTTCTTTGACGTGGCGCCTGTCAGCTTTCCATGTCAGCAATCCCGCCACATCAAAGGTAATGAGATCAAATGGTGAATCCATCCAATCCATTTTAATGGAAATCTCCTAGCCTGAAGTACACTGAACATGAATTTCCAATTAAATTGTCAAATGCCTTCCCAAAGTCAACTTTACATAGTATGCCATTTTCTGGATCTTTTACAAAATGTCAGCATCTCATGTGCACTAAAAACAGCATTTAGCCAAACTATGCCCTGGATAAAAGCTGATTGTGCCATGTCTAACAATTCTAGTAGGTATGTTGAAAGTCTCAAAGTCAAAATCTTTGAAATATTCTTATACAAGCTGTTAAGTAAACTAACAGGTCTAAAATCCTTCACTATCATTTTTCTTGTCTTTTTTGGAATCAGTACCCTAAAAGCATAGTTTAATCTCTCTAAGTCTAGTCGTTCATGATAAAAGTCTTCCAGTAGTACCAATAGATCTTCTCCTACAATTGACCAATACCTTTAGAAGAAAGCAAATAAGAATCCATCCGATTCTAGAGCTTTGTTACCATCAAACATGAACACTACAAATTTTATTTTATCCAAGGTGAACTCCTTGATAAAGTTCGAGTGGTCCATAAGTTTATCCCCGAAGATTAAACTCAATCCATGTTGATCACCGACTTTGATGCTTTACCGAAGAGATTCAAAAAGAATATCATAGAATTTCAAGGCAATATCCTCTACTGAGTTTAGTAACTGGTCATTTTTTTTAATGAAATAATATGATTCTTCCTTTTCATCCCAGATACAACCTTGTGAAAGTATGCAGAGTTTTTGTCTCCTTCCTTTAGCCATGTCACTTTTGCCCTTTGTTTCCAATATATCTCCTCCTTCCTATATATCTATTCCAATGACTGTCTTATGATGCCTCTAGTTTCATACTTTATCTCTATCAAATCTATTTTCTCTTCTTTATATTCAATCAGGTTTATGTCATGCAATAAATTTTCTTACAAACCTTATTAGCTGCTTTCCTACTCTTAGCCTAGCCTTTTATAGCCATCTCAAGTTTCTTAAATTCTTCACCACATTATGGTAGTATTGGTTCCCCTCACGCTACACCAGCAAACCTTCACAACATCCTCCAGATCCAGTTCCACCAACCACAATGCCTCAAAAGAGAAGATTATAGCTAGATAGAATCTTTCCGTGCAATCAGCACAATATGAATGTGGTTAGAAGCATAACTACAAAGGGCCTGTTGAAAGGATACTAGAAACATATCCTCCCATTCATGTGAGAGTAGAAAATGATCTAGATATGCCAGGGCAGGTTTCACTCTTCTATTGCTTTATATGAAGTCCCTTTCCTTCAATTTCAAATCCACTAGATTTAGGTTAGTAGGGAAATCCATGAAAGATAGACTGTCTCTAATACTTTGCTTGCATTCCCTCCTATCTAATCTATCCTTGGTGATGTTAAAGTCACCACCCAAAAGCCATGGTCCTTTATTATTCCTTTCAAATCTTCAATCTCTTTGAAGAAAGCAAGATGTGTATATCTCTCACATGACCTATAGATTGAAGAGATCCATAAACTCTGATTTACCGATAAGCACCATGGCTCCATTGATATAGAGAATTATCTTTTTATTGATTGTCTGTGCATGAAGTTTTTGGGCTTCGATCCAATAAGAATACCACCCGCCATCCCATCTGCATCTAATCCCTCCTATTCATCTAGCTTTGCACCTCCTAATGATCTAAAAAAATCACTACTTGGCTTCATAATCTTTGATTCTTGAATAAGCACTACATCACACCTTGATTCATTGATGGCCTCCCTAATGGCTCTCCGCATCTCCAATTGACTAGTGCCCCTTACATTCTATGTTACTATTCTCATGGTTTAAACAAATCTACGATGCACTCTCCCATGGCCACCACATTCTGTATTACTACAAAAGACTTTGGCAAACACTAGATTTCATCTGTCATACTAAACACCCCTGTAAACAGGACACAGGGAATTGATCTCTTATATAAGGCATAGAATGCCGATCTCTTATACTAGTACAAGATGTCAATCTCTTATACCAGGAATAAGGTGCCGATCTCTTGTATAATTAGGAGTCAAATACTTTTTCTAAAATACATGTTGCTCAATAACTCATCAAATAGATGTATAACTAATTGAATAGGTACTTAGCTCATCAGATAAGCTGTCAAACACTTACCTGAACTAGGTATGAAGTTTCATAACTTTATTTATTATAAAACACATGTCTTAAAGTCATTAAAGCAGTTATGACAAAATTAGTAAAGTAATTATCAAGAAGTGTAACATACCACTTAACAAACTACTTCATAAACTAATCTCTTAACGGTCTAATCGATCTAACCACTTTCTTAATAATGTAATCACCTTATAAATAGTTATTACCATCCAACTAACTCAGCCCTCCACTGCTATATATAAGGAGTCAAGGGGATCTTCCAGGGATTACTTTTTGAACACTCTCTCCATTTTTTTCTTACCGTTCTTCCTTTCAAAGCTGATTTAAGCATCGAAGGGTACCTCCCATTGAAGAATTCTATTGACTTCTCCAATATTGAGAACTTCATTTATAGGTCGAAAAAGAGATTGGATCCATACCAAAGTCATCGACAAAGTCATCAGCCAGTCATTTGAAAATCCTCAAGATCTCAGACCCACTCTAGCATAGCTTACTTGATCAACTTAGAGAGGTGCAGCAATAGATACCATTTACTCATACTAAATTGCATTCCTATTCTTGAACTATACAAGCCTAATCTTCATCCACTCTACAAGTTTCAATTCTTAGAATTTTTTCAAAAAATAAAATATCATAAAATTGAAAAGTGGATTTTTATTAAAATGATAGATGAATGATCTCACTTTCTTCTCATGATCCCAATTCATGGAAAGAAAACTAATTTAGGATCTTTTATATGATAAAGGAATCAACCTTAGAGATTAAAATAATAATAAAATATAATCTAATAATAATAGAAGAAAACATTCTAATTCTCAAAAATAATAAAAGAAAAGTTAAAAGAGATTTTGTGCATCTTCTTATTCATTGTACTACAATTAAGATTTCTATCAAAGCAAAATAAATAGTGCCTAATTACCTTTTCAATAAAATCAAATAAAAGAAGACATTCATGTAATTTGGTAAGGGTAATACATGATGGCCACATATGCATCATTTTTCAAATACTCTATCATGTTATGCTATAATAGGATATCAAAAAAACTGCCATGATAATCCTATGAATTAAATATAAAGCATGTCATGACTGCAATCCATAAATTTCTTAATGATGATTTTTTTCATTAAATGTGTGAGAAAGAGAAATAATGGCTACTTAAGGCTATTAAGAAATGGTTGTAATACATCATTTTTTGACAAGAGGTTGCAATGTATCTAGTCATGCTACATTAGGATATTGGAAAAAAAAAGCTGCTATGATAATTATGTGGATTAAATATAAGGCATATGACACGGCTACAATTCATAAATTTTTAACGATGACTTTCCTCATATTAAGTGAGAGAGAGAAGGCAATTCAAGTGGATTATGGAAAATGATAACACATCATATTTAAAAGGTTGTAATGCATCATTAAGACATTAACTTAGATTAGGTATAAAATTAAATTTTTGAATAATTATTCTCTAAATGGATTTTAAATAAGTGCTTACTTTTTTTGAAAATAATGGAAGCCTATGCAAATGATAAAAGAAGAACCTACCAACACAAAGTCTCCATTTTCTAAATAGTCTATCTGGTAATGCTACATTAGAATACCGATAAAAAAACTACCACAATAATCTTATGAACTAAATATAAGTCATGTTATGATTATAACCGACAAATGTCTTAATGATAACTCTCCTCTATATTAAGTGAGAGATAGGGAAAAAATGGTGATTTAAAGGTTTTATAAAATGGTTGTAATGCATCATTTTTTGGTAAGAGGCTGTAAGGCATCTGTGGGCAATTCATGACTACAATTCATAATTATTTTAGCATTGATTTTCCTTATGTTAAGTGAGAGAGAAAGATGGCAATTCATAGGTATATAAAATGGTAATGCACTTGACTCAACTTGCTCCAAGAGAAATTATTGGTTAAAATAGTTTTACTACGTATACCATGGACTACCCAATAAAAAACAAACACATCATCCAGATTGAAAAAAGATGAAGCTTGATTGATAATTTTGAATGAAAAATATTTCATTGTTAATTATGATTAGCTAATTGGCAACTTTTTCTATTTTGAATAGAAAAAGTTTAATTTCTTGGATGACACAATATTTTTTTATTGGATGGTCCAAGATACAACTGGTATAATTATTCTAACCAATAATTTCTCCTTACTTTGGGCCAGATACTTCCTCGGTGCTAGGTGGATCTTCATCCGCAAGAAAAGGAGCTATGTGGAGGAGAAGCTGAAGTCCGCATCAGCTACGGCATGCACTGTTATGAGTTAAGGCGGACGACTTCAAAGGGTCAAAGTCCTCCACTCGATGAAACTCACTTTTTCTAAGCTTCATTCAACTAGGAAAAAAACGAAAATTGTCGTGGATGGGAGGAGCATGCCTCAAATCATGACAACGGTCCCATGCCTCTGCCTTGAAGGAAACAAAGAATATTTTTTGGAGAGAAGGTAATCAGACAAGTAAATAGAAATTGTATTTCAGATTTTTCATCTTTTCTCTTACAATTGTGAAAGGATACATGGCCTTTTATAATTAAAAATGACTCTTTATTTACCAAAATAAATATATATACCTCTTAGTTCAAAGTACATAATAATGGTAGCAAGTTTCTATGCAATTAATTAGTTCCAAGGTGGTATTTGGTTTTCCAAAAAATATTTTCTTTCAAAGTGTCCCTTGAAAATATCAAGTATCTTCTTTCAAAGTGTCCCTTGAAAAATATCAAGTTTAACTCCAACTCCCCCTCTTAAACTTGATTATTCATGACTCCAAGCATGCTCCTTATCTTTTGAACTCCTTTACCTTTAGTGGTTTTGTGAAGATATCAGTTACCTGATCTTTTGTTGGAATGTAGAGAAGTTGTACTTCTTTGTTTTTAATACAATCTCGAATGAAGTGAAACCTTGTATCAATACGCTTACTTCAATCTGGAAGACTGGATTTTTAGCAAGTTGTATTACTGATTTATTGTCAACAAAGATATTGGTTGGCTTTTCATGTGAAATATTTATTTCTTGTAAAAGTCTTTGTAGCCATAGTGCATGACAAATATAATTTGCTGCTGCAATATACTCTGCTTTATCAGATGAAAGTGTAACAATCTGTTGCTTCTTAGAAGACCATGTAAATGCTACACTTCTAATATAAAAACAAATCCACTTATACTTTTTCTATCATCAATATCTCCTTCCCAATTGCTATCACAAAACCATCTAGCTTTATTGGGTTAGTAGATTAATAAAAGATACCATAATCTTGTGTACCTTTGATATGTCGAAGGATTCTTTTTTGTGGTGATTAAATGATTCATTCTTGGTTTCTCCATGTAATGACTTATAACTCCAATACTATATAAAATATCTGGCCTTGTATTTGAGAGATATCTTAAGCTTCCAACCAAACTTTTGTACTATATAGATTGACAAGATCACATTCTCCATCTTTACTTAATTTAGTATTGTGATCAATTAGGTTGTTGTTTTGATTGCAATTCTCCACGTTGAATTTCTCCAAAATTTTCTTTGCATGTTTGCTTCGTAAAATGAATATGCTTTCATTTGATTGGTAGACTTCAATACCCAAAAAATAAGATATTAAGCCAAGATCCATCATCTCAAATTCTTTGATCATTGAAGCCTTGAAAACTTCAATCATTGTAAAATTATTTCCTGCAAATATCAGATCATCCACATAAAGGCAAACAAATAGAACATCACCAATATTATTAGTCTTCACATAAAGCGAATGTTCAAGAAGGCATTTTTGAAGACCATTTTCAGCAAAATACTTATCAATCCTTGTATTCCAAGCTCATGGAGCTTGTTTCAATTCATAGAGAACTCTTTTGAGTTTGTAGACTTTATCTTCTTGTCCTTTTTGCATCAAACCCAAAGGTTGTTTTACATAGACTTCTTCATTCAAATATCCATTCAAAATGGCTGATTTTACATTCATTTGAAAAATTTTCTATTTTATTTGAGTTGCTAAGAAAATAAGAAGGCGTACCATTTTCATTCGAACAACAGGAGAAAAAACTTCATCATAATCAATACCATATTATTGTTGTTTGTAGCCTTTTACTACCAAACGGGCTTTGTACTTTTCAATTTCTCCACTTGCATTTGTCTGTCTTATACACCAATTTGACTCCAATGGCTTGATGACCTTAGGGAAGACTTGTGAGTTCTCAAGTGTCATTTTTCTCGATTGATGAATTTTTTTCATGCATGGCATTTCTCCATTTTTCTTTTTATTCGCTTCATGAAACTTGATTGGATCACAACCTATAAAAAAACAAAACATAGTATAATCATTAGCATCAAAATGCCTTGCAATGTCAAGCAACTCTTGGATACTCTGACTTTTGTGTACTCTTTTGGAGGATGAGCTACTTGGACTTTCTTGTAAAGATGGATATCTGGACTTTGTTATGGAGTTGATAAAATTTCTTCTTGATGCTATGACTCTTCATCTTCTCTAATATATACCTTATTTTCTTGCATTTTATTGTTATCTTGCCAGCTCCATATTTGCTTTTCATCAAATTCAACATCTCTTGAAAAAATCACTTTCTTTGTAATAGGATTATACAACTTATAGCCACTTGAATTTTTAGCATAGCCTAAAAGAATGCACTTTTCTTCTTTGTCATCAAGTTTGACCCTTTTCTCTTAAGGCACTTTGACATAAGTAACATTTTCAAAGATGCAAAGATGATCAACCTTAGGCTTGTATGAACTCCATGCTTGCCCAGGTGTCATATTGTGAAGCCTCTTTGAGGGAAACCTGTTCAATAAATAAACTGTATAAGCAACTGCTTCTCCTCAAAATTCTTTAGGCACATTTTTATCTTTAAACATACATCGAACCATATTTAAAATAGTTCGATTCTTTCTTTCTGAAACACCATTTTGTTGAGGTGAATAAGGCATGGTATCTTGATGAAAAATTCCATGTACTTTGAAAAAATTTGAAAACTCATTGGACAAATACTCGCCGCCTCGATCCGATCTCAAAGCTTTAATTCGAAAACCACTTGTTTCTTAACAGGAGACTTAAATTTCTTAATTTTTTGAAATACTTCAGTCTTTTTTTATAATAAATAAACCCATGCCTTTCCAGAATAGTCATCAGTGAAAGAAAGATAATATTCATTACCTCCCATATATATTGGTTTAATCGAGCCGCAAACATCTAATGTATCAATTCCAATGGTTTCGTTGCTCTTCTTGATCTTCCTGAAATGAGGTTCTTGTTTGTTGCTTTCCAACCATGCAAGTTTCATATTTTTCTTTGAATATTTTCAACCAAGGCATCCCTGTCACCATATTCTTGCATGACAAAATTTTCAATCTATTAAAATTTAAGTATCCATATCTAAGATGCCATAGAGTAGAGTCATCAAGAATTTGTGCCATCATACAAGAGGAGTCATCAACATGTAAACTCAATTCAAACATTCTATTTTTTGACATAGGAACATGTGCAATAAGATTGTTATTGTTGTCTCTAATAGAAAGACCCAATTCTTTCATATATATATCATAGCCTTTTTTAAGCAATTGGTCCAAACTAAGAATGTTGTTTTTAATATCTAGAATATAATAGATATCTGAAATAAAAGTTTGAGTACCATCTTTAAGCTTAATGAGAGTTTTATCTTTCCCTTCAATTGGTCTTTTAGAGAAATCACCAAAAGTTACTGAGCCTTTGAAGGTTTCATCCATCTTAACAAACATGTCCTTTATCCGACACATATGATTGCTAGCACCTATTCTAGATTCCAAGTACTTCTTTTGACAACATCAGTATTATTGTTGTAGGCCATAAGTAGGGTTACTTCTTCTTCTTGCTCTTTTGTAAAATGAATTTTTTCATCAACATAATTAGCATCATCTTTGTACTAACAATCTTTAGCATAGTACCTATATTTTTGCAAATAAAACATTATAGTGCTTGTTGTCCATACCTTCCTCTTCCTCTAGGATTAGAAAATCTTCCTCTACCACGACCTCGAGCATGGAAGTCTCTTGTGCCTCCTTGACTTCTTGTGATTGATGTCGATGAAATCTTCCACCTCTTCCACTTCTTCCACGACCTCGACCACGAAAACTTGTTTTATCTTTTAGATCACCTTTCTTTTGTAGTATAAGTTTTGTTTGAAGTAATTACTCGATGGGCTTCTCCTCCATCCTTTAGAAAGCTTTTGTTCATGTACTTGTAGAGAGTCCATGAGTTACTCTATAGTCATCTCCTCCAGTTCCTTTGATTCTTCAATGGCTACAACAATGAAGTCAAATTTGGCATCTAAAAATGCAAAAAAAATTTCATGACTTGAATATCAGTAATTTCTTCACCATTTCTTTTTAATTGATTGACTATAGACATCATTCTTAAAAAATAATTAGAAATTGATTCTCTAGTTATCATTTTGAAAGACTCAAATTCTGATCTCAAAGACTGTAACCGAATCTTTTTCACCTTTTCTACTCCTTTATGTACCTTATGTAACAAGTTCCATGCCTCCTTTGATGTTATGGCTTCGGCAATAATCTCGAATGTGCCTTCATCTACACTTTGGTAGAGAGCGTAGAGAGCCTTCTTATCTTTCCTTTTTGACTCCTTATTTTGCTTCCTTTGCTCTTGTGGTGCAGGCACCAAGATCAGACAAAGATTATTGGGCCCATTATAGATTTCTGATTAAACTTTTGAATCTTGTAGAGTCCATTAGTCCTTGAGTTCATTGAGTCCTGTAATGAAGTGAGTCAGTTGATTTCAAATTGAGTCCACTTAGTCAATTCAGTTGAGTATAGTTGTCTTTCAGTCCAATCAAGTGAGTTCAGTTGAGTCCTGTAATTTTGACTTCCTTCATTCAAGTCAAGTCCAAGAAGAGAGTCACCAGGCCCCCACTGAGGCAGGCTTCATGTGCCACCCCTGGTCCCCATTCAAGCACCCAAGCCCACAAGCATTGGCACCCCAAGCCTCCCAGGAATCAGCGCCCAAGCCCACAAGAAGTGCCGCCCAAGCCTTCCAAGATTTGGTCTCCCAAGCCCATAATAGTTGGCGCCCCTCCCAGGCCCACATATAGCTGGCGCCCCCTCCCAGGCCCACAGCAGTTGGCGCCCCCTCCTAGGCCCCCAAGGAATTTAAGCCTCCTAGTCCAAGAGGAGTTGATGTCCCAATTCAACCAGGAAGCAAGCCTCCCAATCCAACCAGGAGTCAAGTCTCCTTATCTCACTCAAACTTTGTACTCCAACTTTGACAAAAATTTGTACTCCAACTTTGATAGGGAGAGGCCTAGGTGAATCTATAAATACCCCTCCCCTCCTCCCTCTTGTAATGATTCTTGATTGAGTGCATGAAATTGAGTTCTATTATTTTATTTCCATGCCTCTGTGCATTGACGCTCCGTGAGGAAGAGGGTAGAGCCCTTACCCTTCTTGTCGCCTACTGCTTGTGAAGAAGGATCCTCCTCAACCATAAAGTCAGTGTCAATGATGAAATTTATTATAATTTTAATATTAATATGATATATAATAAAATAAAGATATCTAAATTATGAAATTTTAGTTTTACAGCATCACCTCTCGATAGGGTACATCCATCTGTACTATACTGATCCACCAAGTTTAGCTTCTGAAGCTAGGTGAAAGAAAAGATGAACCATAATCGTAAAAAATCAGGAGAAAAAATCTTTCCATCTGACATAACGTAATTATGACTTGAGATTGCAACTGATCAAGCTCCTAAGAATCAAGAACCTTAGAACATAATGCCTTGAAGAATGATGATAACTGAAAAACAATCGTAACAACTTGTTTTGGCATTGGCGATCTTAAAGCCAATGGAAGAATATCTTGCATTAGTATATGTCCATCATGACTTTTAAGATTTGAAATTTTTTGATCATTTAGATTCACACATCGTGAAATATTTGATGCATATCCATCAGGAACCTTGATATTCTTTAAAACTGTCATGAAAAGATCCTTTTCTCGACAAGACATTGTATAACATGCATGAGGGATATAAGTTCTATCATTTGCAAGCACTTGTAGATGAAGTTCATGTCGGATGCCATTTTTTTTAAATCAATATGCGCCTTCATGTTATCTTCAATCTTTCTATCAAGATTTAATATTATTCTAATTAAGTTATCACAAATATTCTTTTCTATATGCATGACATCAAGATTATGTTGGAGTATATTATGCTTCCAATAAGGTAAATCAAAGAATATACTTATTTTCTTCCATAATTGTTTAGTAAGCTGATGGGTAGATGCTGTCATTATATCATCATGATTTTCAACTTCAAAGAAGTTATCCGGATCCTCGAACGCTGTTGTATCTAAAGTGCAAGTATTGACTTCCTCTGATACTTCTTGTGTTGAAATCTCAACATCATCTCTTCCTCGTTTTTAGAGGACTTTGTCACCTTATTGTAACTGTGTCTGATGCCAAGCATTTGTCTACGAATATCAAAACCAGAAGGTGGAATTGGAACAGATCCCAACTCTATAGTACCATCAAATAATCCTTCTAAAATTGAAATGGATGATTTGCTTCTAACCATCGACGATGTCCTATATAACAAAACTTTTTTTCATGTTTTAACCAAATTAAATGGGTTGATTCACTACAAGAAGGACATGCAACTCATCCCTTAGTGTCCAACCAAATAAATTAGCATATGCAAGAAAATCATTAACAGTCCATATTAGAGCTGCCTACAGATTGAATGTTTGGCTATTCGAAGCATCAATTGCACTGATACCCTCCCACAATTATTTCAATTCATCTATTAAAGGTTGTAAGAAAACATCAATATCATTGCCTGGACCTTTATCACCTGGAATGATCATTGATAAAATAAGTGAAGACTAGTTCATGCATATCCATGGTGGCAAATTATAAGGAATCAGAACAATTGGCCAGGTGCTATAGACAAAACTTAAGGTCCGAAATGGATTGAACCCATCACTGGCTAAACCCAGCATGACATTACGAGCATCAGAGACAAAATCAGGATGTCTGTCATCAAATGCTTTCCATGCTAAACTATCCGCTGGATGTCTCAGCATTCCATCTTTTGTACGTCCTTCATCATGCCATCTCATTGATGAAGCTATCTTTGATGATGCATAGATCCTTTTTAATCTAGGAACAAGAAGAAAATAATGCAATACCTTCATTGACTTTTGTTTAATTTGTGTTGCATCCAATTCATTTAATCCCTCACTCTCTTTTTCTTTTTGCTTCATCCATTGTGAACATCCACACACATTGCATGACTCTTGATCGGCATGTTCTCCCCGATATAATATACAATCATTTGGACAACTATGAATCTTTTCGTATCCAAGATCCAATTTCTTTACTAATTTTTTGGCTTCATAACAAGATGTTGGTAAACTAGTACCTTCAGGAAATGCATTAACAACTTGAGCAACATAGTAAAACTCTTATCAGACCATCCATTCAAATATTTTGTATAAAATAAATGTACAAGAAAAGAAATTTTTGAAAAGTTCTTGCAACCAGCATATAATTCTTGATCTGCATCTCTTATCAGCTTCTGATAATGATCTGTTCCAACATTAGTTGGGGGTATCGACTTCCTATTATGTATAGATTCAGTAAATATAAGACCCTCATGTAGCCCATCTGCTACTTGTCCTCCACTGAAATCTCCAGGATTTTGAACACCATATTCAAAAGCATCTCTGAGCAAATCCCTAATATTATCATCTCTTGCAAGATTTTTCTATTGGTTACTGGATCTAAAATTAGGTATATGTTCCATGTTAGAGGTTTGGTTATATGTAGATGGTAACCTTGACTCTTCATGAAAAAATCACTCTGTATAACCTCATAAAAAATCATTCCATACCAAATATTCTTCAATAGTATTTGGATATAGAGAACTGGAATTTATACATTTTCTACATGGACATAGAATCTTCCCATCGATGGTACTTCTCTCCATACCAAAATTAATGAAATTCTGAACTCCATCCAAATATTCTTTGCTATTCCTCGATTTAGTTATCCAACTCTTATCCATTGTAAGATAAAACTAACTGAAATAAACAAATATTTATAAGAATTGAATAAATTTAAAATAAGTTTATTCAATAGATCAATTACAGTATTATTAAATATATCCTATCACCAACTAATAGGTAAAGAGGTTCTATTCCATTCAAAAATTGCATTAATTATATAGGTCATTTACAATAACTAAACGATATACAATAGAAGTTCCAAAAAAATTTCAGCAGCATTTCCTCTTAGTTCTCCCCATATAAGTAAATATGTATGAGGAGAACTAAAAGAAAATACTGTCTGAAATATATATAAAATTCTATCCATACCGTTTAATTACTGTAAGCACCTATAAAATTATTTGCATTTCTCAAACTGTCTAAATTGGACAATCAATTGACCACTGTACATATTTCTTCCATCCATACAAAATAAAATAAATGTACGGATGCTGTAAAATATATACTTTAATCAATTGACGGGTCTATATTTTTATGCAATGCAAGTTTTTTAAAAAATATTTAAAAAGCCATAATTGATCATAACAAAGCTATAGATGGTATTCAAATAAAAGATTTGCAATAATAAAAGTAACCTTAAAGCATAACATGTCAGTAAGATGCAGGTATATAACAAAAATTTTTAAAAAAACAGAAATAATCTGCTAAGGAAAAGAACAATACATAATGAAAATAAGGAGGATGCTCAGTTATACTATTTAATCTGCAACTAAATCAAACGACTTCAATCGGTTGCCTACAAAAGAGGCCATCCAAGATTGTTGCCATTAGAAACAGTTGAATCAGCCAAACATACATCGCATAATCATCGTAGCCTCCATATACAAACCTTAAACCAATTTTAAAATAGTTTACAAAGCTTCTTTACTCTCTAAGCAGTCAAACACCTGATAAGAAAATGGCAACAAAATAGGTAGTTCTACATCACATAAAAACTACCAACAACAACAAGATCATGAATCGTAGATAGGGTTAACATAGAATCCAAAATGAAAGATTAGTTTACTGAATTTATTTATCACATTCAAGACTACGTTTCAAGTTAGTTCTAGAGAGGGTTAGTAGGTTATCTATTTTAAAGTGTATATTAAGATATGCAATTTCAGGTTCTTTTCTAAAGTGATGTGTACTGAATTCAACTATTAATTTTTACAGTACACTCTCTTCTCTGATAATTGTGAATTTATTATGCCTAAGATATATTATTTTCCCTTCATCTTCTACTTCACTCTTTCTGAAGTCAATAAGAAAATTAGGATCGGTGCTCGTTTCATAGGGTCAAGGATCTTGCGATCATTTTCAATGGATTGATAGTCCTGTAAAACTATTAGAAACAATGGAGAATCATGAACATGAAATCAACTATTCCAGAGTCACCACCAGGGGAAATGATAGAAATGTTACTAGAGACATCAATTGTTCCATAGTCACTACCATTACCACCAATTATTATTATCCAAGATTCACTCGATTTCTTTTGGATCTACTAATTCAAAAATATATATAATTTAAAATGATTATTATCATATAACTTCGTAATAACCTATAGAATTCTTTAAAACTATAAAATCATAATTTCAGTTTAACTCCCCTTTGTTACACAAGAGTCATCTTCTATAATTTATTTGGATTCCTTCATCTTGGGCACATGGCAAGTATATACCAATGGATCTGAGCCCCACTCCTCGTTCCCAAATATAAATAACTACTTTTAGTGAACTAATAAGCCCTGGATGGTGAATCTATTAAATTATTCAAAAACAACTTTTTTAAATAGATCTAGATTTGATATAAACGGATGCGATTATAATCAAATTGATCTGATTTTGCTTAATTATTAAATGGATCTTGTTTAGGTTTAGAGTTTCGATCCATTTAATTCATTTGACCTACTTAATAATTGGGTGGGTCATAGGCCTATCTATTTCAAATCTATGTAATTTATCTAATTTATCTAAACTAATTCAATTTATTATTATATTAATTATGCAAGTTGAGCCTTGTTGCTTATCATATATGAATTTTTAATCTATTTAAAAATAGATTGGATTCCAATCGGTAGTTTTTTGAACCAACTTGCATCCAACAACCTAATTATATTTTCATGAATTGCACGGTACCTAAATTTGCATGGATAATCCTATAAAATTATTGTTGATAACAGTCTTAAAATAAACCTTACCGGTTGAGAAACAGTGAGAGGCAGTTGCTTACAATGAGAGACGGGGGCAGCGGGTGGGAGGGTGGGGCTTCAGTCGATGGACCGGTTCGGAAGAGGGGCAATGCGACGGAAATGAAGAAGATGAAGGCACCAGCTGGAGAGCTTCGGCAACGACGAAGGGACCCGAAGGAAACCTGCCGAGATAAAGGAGGGAGAGGGATCGAGGATGAAACAGAGATCAGGAGAATGGGGGTGGCGGCAGCGACCGGAGAGCTTTGGCGGTGACGAAGGGACCCGAAGGAAACCCACCAGAGATGAAGGAGGGAGAGGGATCGAGGATGAAATAGAGATCAGGAGAATGGGGGCGACAGATCGATCAAATAAAAAATTATGGCTCGGGGCTGGGTATAGGAGGAGGAATTTTTCGATGCTTATAACCGTCGTTAAAAGCTGGCTCCCGACAATACTTAAAAGCATCGAAAAACATAAGCTTAGCAACGCTTATAAGCATCGGAGGATAGCGACGCTTTCTAAAAGCATCGACGAGTTTGCAGTATCTTCCGACGCTCACCCCAAGCATCGGGAGAAAAGGGTTGCCATTTCTCCCTTTTACTGTAGTGACCTAACTAAAAAGGAATTCAAGAATTGCTAAATGGGGCAATCAAGTTTATTCAAAAATTAGAGCCTATTAAGTTAAAATTTTAGAATTTCCATTTTTTTCTTAATTGGGGATCGAACCAAACATCTTGAATAATGAAAAGCAACCTATATATTAACAAATCCAAAATCTTTGCAAGATAAACATATCTTATTTGCCGTAATAAATAACTTCTTATCTGCTATAGAGTCTCGGAATATATTTAGAATATAGCTAGCATATGGCCTGATTTGATAAAGAAAAATCAGGCTATAAATGGTAGTCCATAAATTGACCATATCATTTAAGATATCATACCATACTTACGAAAATAATGATAAATATATAAAAGATTCATGCACCAACTCCTACCAAGAAAACCTCTTTATATACATCCTTCATATATTTTTTTTTCACCAAGTTAACCATCATCCTACTGATTTCTCATATACTAGTAGTCATGGAGTGTAGGGATGTCAAGGCGATCTTAGTAGTAGCTGCCATTCTAGTCTTTCTTGTCGGGCAAAGCTCAGCATCAAAATGTTACGATCGCTGTTATTCCAATTGCAGGTCCGAAAGAAATAACCCAAGTTGGTGGTGCAAATATGACTGCACTCTTCATTGTATCGTTCCTCCTGCAGCTAAAGTTGACTCGGACTGTAGCTATGCATGTCCCAATCCTGTAGCCAACTTGATCAAGGTGAGATCAAAGTTTTATTATCCAGTATCCTCCCTTGAGTGGTATTTTTGATGCTATTATGATTCACTTGTTCGTTAAGCATATATTATGTTAGTTGTATCTCTAATCATCTTTGATGCTTGATGATTGGGCTAGATGATATGGGGGCCTGCTTGTCTAAATGCTCAACGGCTGCACCAAAGTGGGGAAAACGCTGTGATGGAGATCTAGGAGATACAAAAAGAATAAAATCTTGGCTTTCTACAAAGGCAGAGCATATATATAAATAATGGCAAGCTTTGAATAAATGGTAATAAAATAAGAATGTCCTCCCACTTTGATGATGTATGTGGGATTTATCAAAACTAAATAATGCAAATCTCTTTGTTACCTTGATCAGAATGGAAAAATAAAGAATTCTTTCAACTTGCTCAACTAGAATCTCTTTTTAAAAAAAAATTTAAAAAAAATTGAAATAAAGTTTGTTTCGGTTATTATTTACTCAATCTCGAAAAGCAGTCGGACATCTAACTATTTACCGGAATGTTGACTACTCATCAACTAGAAAGCACTCTAACTTCTGAATATAGCTGACTACTCAAGAAAATGACTACATCGAGTAACATGATTGGCCATGCTGAGTACTTACTCAATACCGATTACTTATCTTTATCCAAGTACTTAGTATCGACTACTTCTCTACATCAAATATTCATACATGACTAGCTATCTACTCAGGTATATCTTGTCGAATATATCCATACTCGATATCAGGTTTCATCAACTTGGAATAGCCCGCCTACTCGGACTAGTAGCCTGCTATCTTATATATTCGGAGTTAGCAACATCCAAGTAGTCAGCAAAGGCCAACTAGCTTCTAGCTGTTACAGCTAGAGACTATAATGAACAAGCGATATTCGGTTACCATAATGGAATATAGTTATCCTAATGTCTATAACTTTCTAAAGGTATTCGATTATCCTTAACGGTATTCGATTATTCCACTCTGAGTAATTCTATAAATAGATAAGAGGGGACCCCTGACTAGGAATGCCACTACCACCACTCCTAAGCTCAGTTTTCTTATCATTTGCTCACAGCTCTAGCTATTGTAGCCCATTTCGTTCTCCTTACTGACTGAGCGTTGAAGTGTCCTTCACCTGAAACCCTGATTCAGGGAATTTTTGCAAGTCTCAAACTAAGAGGAGAGACTTCATTTCACCTAAAAAAGCAGCGAGACCATATGGGGCTGCCATAGTTTATTGGAGAATGATCTCATGGCAATAAGGTTTTACATTCCATTTTCCTTCATTGATATTCCACACCATATATTGCGGTACATAGCCCATATTTTTAATAGCAGCAAATTCCTTCATTGTACAAATCAGGTGAGTTTGCTCTCCTAGTTCAAATAGGATAAGAATCATGAAAAAATAAAATTTTACAAATGATAGATTTCCACTTCTATATCAACTTTACCTTCATTCTATCTAATTCTTTATGGATTGAAAGATATGCTCGATTAAAGTCTTTCTAAGAAAAGAAAATTTTAGTTTAATTATCTTGTTTTGGAGCTTAGATGATGGAATTTCAACATATATTAATCACACTTCTAGATCATGTCCAACCCTACTCATAATAGTTAAAGTGTTCCACATCGAATCCAACATCCTTCTAGATCATATATTCAAGTGTTTCTTAACTTTTTTGTGTTTATTTGCAAGGTTTTACATTCAAGCTAGAATGGAGGCATCCCGGTCATCATGTTCTATTCTTGTGAGAGAACGAGAGCGAGATGGGGATGGGACTCCTAAACCCATCCATGTGAGAAGAGAATAAAAAGAAGAAAAGAAGATGAAAGAATAGAAGAAGAAAAATAAAAGAAAGAAAAGGAGAAGAAGAATAAAGGAAGGAAAGAGAATGAAGAAAGGAAAAAGAAAGGAAAAGGAAAACAAAAAAAAGCGAAGAAATGAATGGACAAGGAAAAAAAAAAAAGGAAAGAAAAAAAGGAAGATAGAAATAAAGAAATAAGGAAAGAAATAAAGGAAAGAAGAAGGGATAGAGATGAAGGATATTTATCATGATGTATGTTTAGAATAGCTTCCAAGATGAGATGAGACAGTGGAGTGTTCTGTTCCATAGAGATATTGAGACATCTCCTAGTGACCTCATTACTTATACAGGCATTCCCATTCCATGGAGATAGCGGAGCATTCCATTCCATTCTGTTCCATAGAGATATCTTAGTTCTATGGGTGGTTCCAAAGCTCTTCTATCAAAAAAATGTTGTTACAATTTTTTGTCCAATCATATGCAACCTCCTCACTCATATAGGCTTCTGAGTGAAATAATCTATTGTTCCTCTTCTTCCAAAGTGACCAGCATGTGGTTGCTATAAAGATATCTGAAGCCTCTTGAAGTTTTATGAATCTGTGGGTGCTCTTCCATTCAGACCAGAGGTTGATTAAATTGGAGGGAAGATTATTTTCATAGTGGCCTCTACCACTATATTTTCATATAGCATAAGAGAACATGCATTTGAGGAATAAATAATCTATATTTTCCTCACTATTATAACAGAAACATCATCTACTCCAGCCAACCAGACTTTTTTTGGCAAGATTCTCGGCAGTAAGCATTTTGTTGTGGTAACATATCCAATTAAAGATCGTATATTTTTCCAGTATCAATAGATTCCAGATAGTTTTTCCAATGTGAGAAATAATGCCTGCATACATTAAAAATTTGCCATCCATGTTCTTTTACATAACATCCTTTATAGAGACTAGAATTTAGGGTTAGTGAACAACTTAGTTATTGGGCATTGAATGAAAAGGTATTGGAAATCAAAAAGAGGACATTTTAAGAATAAAAATGAATATTTACTTTACTGGCTGGTGGAAAAATTATTTAGCCACCTCCAAGATGGGTAAAATTTTCTTATTAATTCATGTATAAATACTATCTAGAAAAAAAACTTATACATCTTGAAAAGTACAAGAATATAAATAAGTTGGTCAATAAAAAGTTGGCCAACTTTTTCATGATATTTATTCATTAAAGAAGAGATCTTAATGGTTCTCTCCTCCATCTTCTCCTTCGGTCCCTCTCCTTCCTTCACCACAATCCCCACTCCCTACACACAAGCTCTTCTCCACCTTACCTCTCACTCATCCAAAAAGAAAAAAAAAGACATTTGTTTTCTCCCATCCTACTTCAGAAAATCCTAACCCCTTTCATCCCCATTTTCTTCTCCTATCTCCCATTTTTCCATCCTAACCCTCTGGACCTCCTACCTACAAGCTCCACTCCACCTGACCATCCACCAACCCAACATTGAAAAAGAAACTCTAACCCTCTTTTTCCATCCCACTTCAAAACTCTAAGGTTATATTTAGTATATTACAAGCAATCTTGAAAAATAATATGGATTGCTAATAAAATAGATTGTCAACAATATAGATTGCAAGTAATGTAGATTATTATATTTAATACATGTAAATAATATTGTATAATGTAAAATCAGTTTTTTTAAAAAAAAATATCCCTAAATTTTTAACTACCCTTATATTTTTATAATACCCCTAATTTTTTTATATTTTATATTAAAAATATATGGGAAATAACTAAGCCTAAAAATAAACGGAATGCCCAAAATACCATTAAGTTGAAATAGAATCCATAAAACAGACTCCATAGGAGCATATGGGAATAAATATTGTAGAGTTTAAACATCATCCATGAAAAAGAAAGCTGAACATAATCCATGAAGAACATAATCCATGAAGAAACTAGCAACATCCATGAAGAACATAATTATGAAGAAGACAGCAGCATCCATGAAGAATATAATCCATGAGTCCATGAAGAAAATACCCATGATGAACATAGTGCACGAATAAAAAATCAGCATCCATGAAGACTATAATCCATGAACAAGACAGCAGCATCCATGAAGAACATAGTTCATGAAAAAAATAGCAGCATCCACGAAGAAAATAATCCATGAGCCCATGAAGAAAAAATCCATGAAGAATATACCCATGAACAATCCATGCTGAAGTAACAGATGATGAAGTAAACCATGAGTAGAATTGAACCATGATGATGTAAATACATTAGAGTTGAACCAGAAACCATGAAGAAGAAATGCAAGGACCGCTATATATAATCCATACCGCATGAAGAAGATGCTTAGGAACAACCCCCATGATGAAGTAACCTGTGATGAAGTAAGCCATGCTGAAGTAACAGAGTTATAATTACAGTAGAGTTGAAACAGGATCCATCAATAAGAAACCAATGCCCAAAATACATACTCCATGAACCCATGAAGAACTAATTCGTATTGAAGTAAATGCAGGCTCTGTTAGCTCGGTCTTTGATCAATATGAAGGAAATCATGATGAAAACTCAAAATGATAAAGTATCCCATGATGAAGTACCCCATGATGCAGTAGACGATACTAAAGTAACAGGATTATTGTAAATACCCAGTATGAAGAAAACCATAGTGAAGTAATCCATGAAATAATAGAGTTGGTGTTGCTGCGACTTCTCCCGGACCGGGTTCAGGTGGGCTTGGCTGGAGCGCTCTTCTCCCGGTTCCTGCAAAAAAGTCTCCAAGAGCCGGTGGCGTTCCGGCGAGGGACACTCCGATGCTTAAGTTAGCAGGAGCTTGAGGGCAATAGAATGGAGGAATCAAGGAGATAAGCTTATGGAGCAGGAAGAGAATACTTAGCTCTTATTCGAAATCCCTCGTTTTCCTTATATAAGCACGGAATACTGCTAAATTCTGTTAGGGGATAGCATGAGAATGTCCGATTTGCTCCTAGGAGAATCAGGATAGTGGCCAGGTAGCACCAGGACGTGGCCACATCATGGGATCTGTTGCAACAAGATTATGGTACCAGCTAGAAGAGGCTTCTGTAGCCTTTAGACGAGATCCTGCAGAAGGTGGGTCGGTCGGACCTTTGCTACAGCGGGTCATTTCGGACCTCTGCTGGAGTGGATCGGACGGACCTCTACTAAAGTAGGTCGTTCGGACCTCTGCTGGAGTGGATCGATCGGATCCCTGCTGAAGGTGGATCGGTCGAATCCTTGATGGAGTGGGTCGGACGGACCTCTACTACAGCGGGTCGTTTGGACCTCTGCTAGAGTGGGTCGGTCGGATCCCTGCTGAAGGTGTATTGGTCAGACCCTTGATCCGCTCCGGCCAAAGGGCTGTCGGCTCTGGTCCGGTTCAGGAAAAAGTCAATTAGGTATAACAGTTGCCCCCCTTCTCTTGGCCTTTGGGAGGACACGTGGCTTCGAAGGGCAAGAGCACCATCCTTGTGCAGATTGTGCTTGTCCTTGAAATGACCACGAATTTGATTGGGCATGTCATGTCTGGTCACTCCAAATCTTCCATGATCAGCATCAGGGACAGGTGTCAACCCCGTGTTGGGGGTGAGGGAGCTGCAGTTAATGTGAAAGGGGCACAATGATGAAGGGCCAGTTTGTCCCGCTCGGCCGTTGGGCTCCAGAGACAAGCTGTGCGACGTGGCAGCATCTAAGCGGTCGGTGCCGTGCCCGGGGCAATCCCTTCGCCATTGATTTGGCATTCACACGGATCGCCATCTGTCTGCTCCCATCAATCTGTCGCCTCGATTCCCGTGATGTGGGGAGTCGTACCACCTGACGGAAGGGTCGCGATGCCCGAGGGACAGGGGGAGACATCTCTCCGAAGATCTATAAAAGAGGATGTGGGAGACATGAAAGGAACTTCCTACCGCAATCACGTTCGAGAGAAAGAGAGCGCCTCCCCCTTCCATCGTCTTCAATCTTCTAGGAAACCAGTCCCAGGTTAGTTCCTCCCTTCCTTCTTCCATCTTCACATCAATGGCTTCCAGCAGCCATGGTTCTGTTCATAGACGTAGGGAACCAAGCTCGAGCAAAATCCAATCGAAAATGATCCGGGAGATAGTCAAAAACCTCAGGATAAGGTATAACATACCTTCAACCCTACACCTTACAGTCCTAGACCAAGAGAGGAGAGTGAACAATCCACTAGGGTCGGGAAACCTTCCGATGTACGAAGACCACCTTAAGGCCAGCCTTAAGTTTCCATTGTGCGATTCTTCATAGAGGTCTTCAACTTTTATAGAGTGAGCCCCGCGCAACTGACCCTAAACAACATTCGGGCGATCAGCTGCTTCATGGTCCTATGTCACAGGGCCGGAACTGAACCCAGACTTTCTCTCTTCACCAACTTTTTTCTTTTGAAGAAAGATTTTAGGAGCCAAGAGTGGTGGATGTTTAGTCCCCGCCCTGGCCGAAGGATATTAGGGTGCCTCCCATCAGCCATCCACGGGTGGAAGGCCAAGTTCTTCTTCATAGGTAGTCTCCAGCCTTGGAGTTTTGAGCCACTGTGGAGGGAACCAAGGCCGAGAATCCGCGAAGGAAGGGCAATACTAATGGCCGACCAGGCCAGCTTTAGTGACATGGAAGGGGTCGGCCCTACCATGGTGTACGAATTGCTTCGAAAAAATGCCCTTCACTAGGTGAGGGTCAGCAGCCACATGCACTTAGGTAGGACAGGGGGCCGCCACCACTGACCAACTTTTCTTTATGCTATGAATTCTGCTATTTTCTTTCTCTTTGTTCACCATAATCTTTCTTTGAAACAGGAGAAAAGATGAAGGTGGACAGAGCTAGGATGGTCCAACGGGCGGTAAGAAAGAGGGCCGCCTAGCACGCGGAGCCGACCATGGAGAGGCTGAAGAAGAGGCAGGCAAAGGAGCGGCCCGCACCTGTTGTGATTGTGGACTCTGACGAGGAGACGTCCCTCTGTCGGAGTGACTGGCAACAAAGATGTCGGGGTCTTCCACTCCTGTTGGGCAGTCGACCACCCGACCGGAGCCGGAATAGCTAGAGCCATCCGACGCAGTGACGGCTCCAGCCCCACCACCCATCGAGCTGGTGGATGCAGTTTCTCCTGTGGACAAGGAAAAGGGGGTGGCCGAAGAAGAGGTCTGCCGAGAAACACATCAGCACTAGCACAGCCTTCGAGATGCAACGCAGGCGCAGGACCTGCTCAGAGAGGCAATGACGGATGCCAACTGGGAGGAGTCGATCCAGCGAAACCTGAGTGATGTTGCGAAGGATTCTTACCGTGACCTCATGAGGGTAAGACACCGATTCCATGCCCTTATCCTATTCTTCTCATTTGTCTTGTACATGACTAACTCAGCCTCTTGCTTGCAGCTTCTTCACGGGATCTCCCTGATGGACGACGGCCTAGGTCGACTACTTTTTGCAACCAAAGCCATGGCTCAGGAGGTCCAGGAGGTGGAGGCGGCCCGAGCAGCGATGGAGGCATCACTGAAGGCCATGGAGGAGAAGCTATCGGCTAGCCAGGCTGAGGCTGAATCATCGAAGGAGAAGGTGAAGGGCCTGCAGACTCAGCTAACCGAGCGGGATGCTAGGCTAAAGAAGAAGAGGGTGAAGGTCAGCTCTCTAGCCCATCGACTAAAGGAAGAGAGGGAGCGGGCCGCCAAAGCCGATAGGAGGGCTCAAGCCGACTAGGCGATGGCAGCAAAGTGGGCAGGTTAGCTGAGCGAGGCCAAGGTGCTGGCGGTGGAACGGATTCATGACACCATAACAGAGTACAAGACTTCCGCAGACTTCACAGAGGAGGTGGAAGAGGCCGCATTGGAATTCTACATGAGCGGCTACGACGACTGCCTAAAGAAGGTAGCCGAAATCTTCCCCGAACTCGACCTGTCTAGCACCCAGCTGAGTCGGCAGGCCGATGGAGAGGAGCGCCCGACAGATGGTGGGGCCGATGCGCAGGTTCCTTCTAAAGCGGGCCCATCAGGGGTTCCGACCGAGACTTCAGACGCGACGAGGGAAGTCGAAGCCTTTGAAAGAAAAACTGGGTTGCAATTGCCTACACTAAGCATGCAACAGCACAAGGAGCAGGCATATATTTTAAAACAATTTTAAAATAGTAACGAAAAAACCTACTCCACACAGGATCTAACATATTCAAGATGCATGTACAAGCAAAAGAAGGCATGAAATGGGCATGTAATATTTATAAACAATTTAATAAACCTAGATCTAGGCATGCATGAGAAATAAAAATACAAATTTTACCTTATTCCTGCTTGGAATAAAGTAGGGGTAATGCTGGAATAGCTGAAATATCTGGAATAACCTTATTCCAGTCTTCTTCTTCCAGCATCCGATTGGAATGCTTCTCTTCCTCTCTTCCAAGTGCTGCAAATCCAAAACGAAAATAGCAACACTATGGTCTCTCCTTCTACAACAATAGCAAGGCAATGTCTTGATAGATCTTGATTTAATGGAGAGCTAAAAACTCGTTCTTTTAACATTGCCAAAGTTCTTTCACCCAGAATTTCAGAACCTGCAACCAAAAATAGAGCAAACCAAAATAGCAGCTTTGGAGGTAGATTCGGCTCACAGGTGCTCAAGAGAACACCCTCTAGAGGGGAGACATGCATGGGCTTCCTCTGATCCGGCTTCTCGCACGATGCTAGTCGCCGGAAACCAATTGAACCGGTGAGATGGGAAGAAGAAAAACAGAACACAAAGTTCTGTAGATGTTTTCTTCAAAATAGATTTTCTTTCTTTTCTTCCACCGATTGAGCACTAATAGCAACAGGGAATCAAAGCACTCTTTCACACCCAATCTCACACAAGAACTCAGGCCCAAAAACACCGGTGGAAAGAATGGTAGAAGCTCTAAAAGGGAGAATCAACTCTCAGCGTTTTCAGCACCCAGAATTTATAAATCAGCATAAAACGGTGATAAGAGAACTTGGAGACTTCCTGGGAATTCGATAGGCCATCCAGTTTTAAGAATGAATCAAATTCATTTTCAAAGAAGCAATGAAAAACCAATTAATGGTGATTTAATTCCAGCAAAAATGAGTGGAATCGGGAGAAGAAAAGATGCTTTGAATCCCCTGTATGCCCAAGCCTTTATTACCGTGTTGATGGGTTCAAACAGCGGTTTGATGTGTTAAAACCGGTTCACAACTGGTTTAAAATTTCCAAACCGGTTCACAATATAATTAGATCAAAATCTAATTAGTAAAAGGCTTGGTCAAGTCATGGTCACCCAGAAACAATTCCTGGTGGACTCGAACAATTTCTGATCGACTCAAAACTGGGTCAATCCAAAGAGTGCTCAATCAAACTGTTACCGAAATGATTCCTAATCATAAATTGGTACCTGGATCAGGGATAAATCCTCTATGGCGTGTGACCTCATAGGTTCGAACCTAGGCGGTAGCACTGGAACAATTCCAGTACCAGCACAAGATACCATCTAGCAATGGGTCCCGGCATCCGGATAGGTCGAAGATGCAGGAGCAATCAATCGAACCTCTGGCATATGGTTACCGTATAATTCATCCCTTTGACCTCCAATGCTCAAGATGACCAAGGGTTAGACTGCCAACCCTAGCTGAGTCAATCCATAACATGTCTCAACCTCGCAAGTCCAATGACTCCTCACTAGGACTATCCCGACCGAGGATTTGCTAAATTGAGACACTGCGAGACATTCAATCCAAACTATTTGGACAGGTCAATTCCATCTTGGTCCACCATTGCTCCTTAAGTACTTGCCTGAATCCAGAAACCTTCCATCACCGGATTAGAAATCCGGATAGTCCAACACCAAAGTACAGGGAGTTACTTGCAAGCTACCATGATGACCTCAGGTCGGAGGGACATATACCCATATCCAATCATGAGTATCCCTTTGGCAGAAAGGGACTACACGGAGTCACGTTCAATGAGATATCATATATCCCACTTGCAGATCACATCAGTGTCACCACACTCCTTTGATCAAGAGGATAACCAAATGATGTGAACCATAACAACTTACACTTGATACATTACCGTCCAGTACAATGTATCCTTTGGTCGTGAACCTAGTTTAAGGACCATTCGATATATCCTCTCTATATCGAAATCAATGTAGTCCTAAGGACTTCATCATATGAAAAAGAGGTCATTACAGGGAAAAGTTAGAATGTGATGAGATGCCAAAGTAATATTTATTAATTCATACAAAGACTACAATACTCAGCTCAACCGCCTACAGCCTAGGCGATTGGCCTTGGGTCACAATTCTCAACAACTCCCACTTGTACTAGAGCCAATCAGAACAGTATCTAATACCCATTTTCTTTTACAAAAGTCGAACTCTTTTATTCTAAGGGTTTTAGTAAAAATGTCAGCCAAATTTTCCTTTCCATCGATCTTCATAAGATTGATGTCGCCTCGTTCTACGATCTCTCATACGAGGTGGTAGCACCGCAGAATGTGCTTGGTGCGGTGATGAGCTTTCGGCTTCTTAGCTTGAGCAATAGCTCCAATGCTGTCACAATACACTGGAACAGGACCATCTAGGAAAGATGCCACCCCTAGCTCTCCAAGGAACTTCCGCAACCACACGGCTTCCTTCGCTGCATCTGATGCTGCAAGGTATTCTGCCTCGCATATCGAGTTTGCAACTGTTGCCTGCTTAGAACTTTTCCAGCATATCCTCCTCCACTCAGGGTAAATACAAATCCCGACACACTCTTGCTATCATCTCGGTCTAACTGAGAATTGGAGTCAGTATACCCCATAAGTTTCAAGTCAGATTCTCCATAAATTAGCCATTGGTCTTTAGTATTTCTCAAATACTTCATGATGGACTTAACCACCTTTCAATGCACCTCACCTGGGTCAAACTGGTATCTGCTCTCTACTCCTAGTGAGTATGCCACGTCTAGTCTAGTACATGTCATAGCATACATGATAGAGCCTACTACAGATGTATAAGGTACTCTACTCATGCGCTCTCTTTCCTCAGGAGTTGTTGCACAATCCTTCCTGGAAAGAATAATTCCAGAACCTATCGGAAGATAGTCTTTCTTGAAATTTTTCATACTGAACCGTTTCAGCACGGTATCAATGTACGTAGACTGGGACAATCCCAGAAGCCTCTTAAATCTATCTTTATAGATCTTCATATCCAGTATGTAAGAAGCTTCACCCAAGTCCTTCATGGAGAACTGAGATGATAACCAGACCTTTATTCCTTGTAATGCTGCGACGTCATTCCCGATTAAGAGAATGTCGTCAACATACAGTACCAGGAATACAATCACAGATCCATTAACCCACTTATAGATGCACGGTTCTTCTCCATTCCTAACGAATCCATACGATTTGATACACCTATCAAACCGTAAGTTCCAACTTCGAGATGCTTGCTTGAGTCCATAAATGGACCTCTGCAACTTGCATACTTTTGACTCATCTGAGGATGTGAACCCTTCAGGCTGTATCATATACATCTCCTCTTCCAGCTCCCCATTAAGGAAAGCAGTTTGGATATCAATCTGCCAGATTTCATAATAAAAATATGCTGCTAAAGCAAGCATGATCCGAATGGACTTGAACATTGCCACAGGGGAGAAAGTCTCATCATAATCGATACCATATCGCTGACGATACCCCTTGGCAATCAGACAAGCTTTATAAGTCTCCACCTTCCCATCTGCGCCCCTTTTCCGCTTGAAAATCTACTTGCACTCGATGGGTTTAATCCCTTCAGGCGGATCAACTAATGTCCATACATTGTTGATCTCCATGGACTCCATTTCGGATCGCATGGCTCCAAGCCATGCCTCGAAGTCAGATCTCTGAAGTGCATCCATATAGGTGATCATATCCTCATTGTTCTTGTCGAGCTCAATGGGATCGCCGTCCTGGACCAAGAAACCATAGTATCTGTCCGGCTGACGTGGTACTCTACCAGATCTCCTAATAATGGGTTCTACGTATGATCCAATCACAGCTGGTTCTATGATGTCCTTAGAGTGTGCAGGTTCTTCTATTGGTTGAACTTCTCCAAGTTCAATCTTAGAGGCTACAGTCCCTTCTCCAAAGAACTCTTTTTTCAAAAAAATAGCCCTAAGTGCGACGAACACTTTCTGTTCATCCTCCAAGTAGAAGAAATATCCTTTGGTTTTCTTAGGGTAACCAATAAACAGGCACCGATCAGACCTAGGACCAAGTTTATCTGAGTCTAATTGCTTGACATAAGCCGAACAACCCCAGATCCGAAGGTATGAGATTGAGGGCTTACGTCCAGTCCACATCTCATATGGAGTGGAGACAACAGACTTACTCGAAACATTATTTAACAAGTGACAAGCTGTCTCAAGTGCATATCCCTAAAAGGATTGCGGCAAAGTTGCAAAGCCCATCATGGATCGAACCATGTCCAACAAGGTTCGATTCCTCCTTTCAGACACCATTCAACTGTGGTGTTCCTGGAGAAGTCCACTGAGAGAGAATCCCATTCTCCTCAAGGTATGTCAAAAACTCACCTGATAGATATTCATCGCCTCAATTAGATCGAAGAGTTTTAATACTTTTTCCAGTTTGTTTCTGGTGCGGGCACCAGACTCAGAAGAAGACTTCAGAGCTCCATTTGGATCTCTGATTGACATTGCCCGAGAAATTAGGGTTTGTAATAAAGGTTGACCTGGTCAACCTGTTTATTTATTTTATTTATTTCTTGAGTCACCATTTAAATTTTGTTGAGTCATGTTGACTCAGTGCAAGTCCCAATGTGGTTTCAATTTGGTCCAAAATGGTGCCACATTTGTCTTCCAATCAAATCAAGGTCCAAGCAAGTGGAGGCCACACTCCAAGCCACACGCCCAGCCACACTCCGAGCACACGCTAGGGTCCAGGTGGCGCCACAGAGGCATCCCAGTGTCATGGTCCCCACACCCAAAGAAGAAAAAATCAAATTGGAAGCTAATTTAAAGGAGGCGCCCATACCTGCCTATTTTACCTAATCAAAAAAGGAAGAAGACTTCTCTTGGAGAAGAAATCAAAGAAGGACATCCAATTGAAGTTCAAATCAAAATCAAAGAGCTTAACTTGGAGTGGAAGAAAAGAAGAAATGCCATAAGAAGAGGAGGACTCCAAATCCAAATCCAACTCCAAAGGAGGCGCCATAAAAATTCCAAAAAAATTCCTTTATGGCCGTCCCAATTTTTTTGAAGTCTTGGTCGACCAAGAGAGGGGGTTTTCTACCTAATCTAGAGGTTGGAAGAGTTTAGTCCCACATGGGAATTTGTACAAGCTTGGAGAAAATTTTAGGTCTATATAATAGACCTCTCTTTGTAACTTTAGAAAATCAATGAAGAAAAATTATTTTTGCTATTCTCTTGTGTTGAGTGACCTAGGTTTCTCTTCTTCCGCACTATTCTAAGTGTTGAGCTCCGTGAGGGGATAATCCGGGTTCCATTGGAGCCTTGAGGAGGTGAGAGATCTCCATCTTTATCCAAAACCCTAGGTTAGCCACTTGAAATCCCAAAACCCTAGCCACCCTTCATTATTTTCAATCCATCAAACCCTAGATCCATCCATCTCCCACGGCCTCTCTCTCTCTACAAGTCCAGGCCGTCCACCTTCATCCAGATCCAGTCCGGCTACTTCAGATCCAGAGCAAGTTCCAAGGAAAATCACATCAGCATCCAGGAGAATCCAGTTTTCAGCAATTTCGATCTTCAAGTTCATCAACCTGGTAAATCTTTTCCTTGACTCTCTGATTCCATCAATTGTTTTTCTTCTCTTCCAGATCTTGAGTTCAGGAGAAGCCAACCCGCCAAAGGACCAGTATTGGAGGATCCATTACGAAGATATCCAACTCCGAGGATCCAACAATCTGCTCGGGAGAGTTCTTCCACCAAAATCTGTGAAGATCATTGTCTGGTTAGGTAAACCTTCCCTTCTCTTTATTTCTGTTTTGTTGAAAGCTCGGAGTGAAACCCTAGGTCTGGGAGTTTCTCAACCCCCAGCGATCCGTTGCTTCTAAACTACTCTGATAATTTAGTTTCCTTAAAATTGTGCTTTCAATTATCATATTAGTATCTTTCAATGTTAGGTTAACTTTTCTTTGATTTGAAGCCAACTTCTACAAACCTATAAAAACAACAAAAAAAAATTAGTTAATCTTAATTTACTTCCGCATCGCATCCCTTTATTTGTTCTGCATCATTTTTGGTATCAGAGCCCAGTCTAGGGTTTCTGATTTGCTTGCTTGCTTGTTTTGATTGTTTCTCTTTTTATTTTGTCTGCTCGAAGTAGACTCCCCAGGACGTCCGGTCCTAGGAACTAAGCGAGGCGCAAGCCTCCTCCTCCCATTCCACGGGGTGTTCCTAGGGCGTGTAGGGGATCCATTGGGTTATAACTTCGTAGCAGGGATTATAAACGGAGAAGACAACATAGTTGCAGCCCGTAATTGCCCTGTTGTCTGAATTATTTCTCCCTGCATAAAACTTCGAATTGCATGATTTTTGCTTCGTTGAAACCAGTATAATTGAACCTATTTTCCATAATTTTTCTGCGATTTATTGGTTTCGGTAAAAACTCTGAGAATTAAAATACAGAAACTCTGTTTTTTGTGTTCTGCAATTCAATTCTTTTTTGGAGTGATCATCTCATAATTTACTTAAGGGCAATTGAGCATCTAAGATAAGGGGAGGAGTTGATTACCTCTCCTTAGCCCAAAACCACCATCCAATCATTCGAACCTAGACCTAATTTAAAATCAGTTAGACCTAATTTGCCCTAGTGGGCTAGGGACACCAATTGGTCGGGTCTAGGCTAGTGTTGAGTCAGTTTGCTGAGTTATTCTGTGTGTGCTTAGCACTCAGTGTCTAGAACGGTGGTTCAGGGACTACGTCCCGAAGGGCTTGTGTGCTGGTCCGCCTACCTGGCCAATCACTGATTGGTGTCTAGGATTGGCGATCAGGGACCTAACACTCCCCTTACACCTGCCTGGCTGAGTCCTGAGTTACTACAGGCTAGCTTGCCACTCTGATTGGGCATCTAGTTTGGACTCTAGGTCTAGTGATCCAGTAGTCGATTTAGTCTAGTCTCATTTTGTGTGCTTGCTTGAATCATCATGTCTACCAGAAATGGAGTGCCATATCAACCTGGTCAAACCCAACCTGATTTAGAGGCCATGATCAGAACTCTTACTGAAAGTATGGCTAAAATGAATCAGGATATGACAAACACTGTGGCCCAGTTTAGCGCACAAATTCATGAGGATCTTACCCAACTTAGGGACCGAGTCCAAGTACTTGAAGAACCTAGACATCGGAATTGGACTCCTGACCCCGATTTTAATGTGCCTCAACCTCACCCACATCAAGAGCCTAGAAGGCCTTTATATTGAGATCCCGAACCTAATCATAGGAGGCCTGACCCAGAGCCTGAAGATAGAGATGATAGGTTCATCAGGAACATCAAATTAGATGCACCCACTTTTGATGGTAGTCTGAACCCTAAGGTGTATTCTGATTGGGAGGGTGAGATGGATCAATACTTTGAGTGGTATGCTATGTCTGAGGAGAGGAAATACAAGTTTGCCAAGATGAAATTAGTGCGTCAAGCTAGGTTATACTGGGGGAACATTGAGCTAACCACTAGGAGACAGAATGTTGAGCCCATAACCACTTGGCAGGGTATGAAAGAAAAATTGAGAGATAAATACCTACCCATTTCATACCAGCAAAATCTGTTAGACCAATGGCAAAACCTGAAACAAGGAAACCGATCTATCTCAGACTACATAACTACTTTTGATGAATACCTAATGAGATGTGATGTGAGTGAAGCCCACGAAGTCACTTTGTCTAGATTTAGGGCTGGACTGAGGGAAGATATCAAGAGAGAATTATTTCTGAGAGAGGTTACTGATCTAGACCAAGCCTACCAGATTGCACTGAACACTGAGAAATTTCAGAGAGGACCTATACCTTCTAGGGTTAGTGCCCCAATCCCAAGGAATGGACCTAGCCAAGTTATCCCTAGTAAACCTTTTCAGGGTACTTCTACCCCTAGGCCCATGGACAAAGGTAAGGCACCTGACACCCAGAGAACCCCTAGTTCAAATATCACCTGTTTTAAGTGTCAGAAACCAGGTCATATTTCCAGTCAGTGTACTGCCATAGCCTGTTTCAAGTATCATAAGGTAGGTCATGTTGCTAGCCAGTGCCCACGGAGATCCCTTTACATAGAAGAGGGAGAGAATGATAATTCCGAGCCTAGTGAGGAATTTGAAGAAGAAGTTTATGAGGCCGGAATGAATTTGGTTGAGGAGTATGAAGGAGAGGAGGAACCCAATGAATCTGACCAATTAGGAGTTGTAAGATGCATCCTATCCCAGAATCTAGTTCAAGAGGATTGGCGTAGGACTAACATCCTACAAACTTTTCTTAAATTAGGGGATAAGGTATGTAAGATCATCATAGATAGTGGGAGCTGTGTAAATGCCATCTCTACTAGCACTGTCAAGATGTTAGGCTTAATCCCAGTTCCCCATCCCAACCCCTATAAGGTTTCTTGGGTAGATTCTACCTCCATACCCATCCAATCTAGATGTCAAGTCCAAATCCAAATGCAATCTTATCACGAAAAGATTTGGTGCGATGTTTTACCCATGGGGGTGAGCAGTATAATTCTCGGAAGACCTTGGTTGTATGATCATGATGCCACCCTCTTAGGAAAATCCAATACCTGCGTCTTTAGTTTCAATGGGAAGAAGATTACGATCCATTCCGTTCCCCCTAAGGACAGGTAACTAAAGGAGCCGGTAAGGTTAAGGAGATGAAAACTGGAGTGAACCTAATCAGTGCTAAGGATCTAGAACAAGAAATTCATAGTGGTTCACCCATCTGGATGTTGACTGCTAAGGAACTTAGAACTTCGGAACCCTCAGAGCCTCCTCAAGAAGTTAAACCTGTGTTAAAAGAATTTGAGGATGTCTTTCCCGAGGATTTGCCAGACCACCTTCCACCTCTTAGGGATATCCAGCATGCCATAGATCTAATCCCAGGAGCGACTTTGCCCAACTTGCCCCATTACAGAATGAATCCATCTGAGCATGAAGAACTGCAAAAGCAGGTTGGAGAATTATTGAGGAAGGGGTTTATTAGAGAAAGTCTTAGCCCTTGTGCAGTCCCAGCCTTACTGACCCCAAAGAAAGATGGCACGTGGAGGATGTGTGTTGACAGTCGTGCCATCAATAAAATTATAATCAAATATAGGTTTCCCATCCCTAGACTAGATGACATGCTTGATATGATGGCTGGTGCAATGGTTTTTTCTAAGATTGATCTCAAAAGCGGCTATCATCAGGTTAGGATTAGACCCGGGGATGAATGGAAAACTGCTTTCAAAACTAAGGATGGTCTTTATGAATGGGTTGTTATGCCTTTTGGGTTGTCCAATGCCCCTAGTACTTTCATGAGAATTATGACCCAGGTACTTAGAGCTTTCATAGGAAAATTTGTGGTGGTCTATTTTGATGACATCCTGATCTATAGTAAGACCCCAACAGATCACCTAGACCACCTTAGAGCAGTCTGCCAAGTTTTGAGGAATGAGAGACTCTACGGTAATCTTAAGAAGTGTGAATTCATGACTAGTAGAGTTATCTTTCTTGGTTTTGTAGTAACCCCTGACGGCGTGGCGGCCGATCCTGAGAAGATTAAGTCCATAGTAGACTGGCCAGAGCCAACCAATGTGCATGAAGTTAGAAGTTTCCATGGCTTGGCTACCTTCTATAGGCGATTCATCAAGGGGTTTAGTACTTTAGCTGCTCCAATCACTGATTGTATTAGGAAGGGAGAATTTCATTGGACTAAGTCAGCCCATAAAGCCTTCCTAGATCTTAAGGATAAAATGACCCAGGCACCCATTCTGAGATTACCCGATTTTTCTAAAGTATTTGAGGTTGCCTGTGATGCTTCAGGTGTAGGAATAGGTGGAGTCCTAAGCCAAGAGAATCATCCCATAGCATTCTTTAGTGAAAAACTTAATGATGCTAAGCTTAGGTATTCTACCTATGATAAGGAATTTTATGCGGTGGTGCAAGCTTTGCGTTACTGGAGACATTATTTGCTACCGCAGGAATTTGTACTATTTTCGGACCATGAGGCTCTTAGATTTCTGAACTCCCAAAAGAAGCTTAACCCTAGGCATGCTAAGTGGGTAGAATATATCCAGTCCTATACTTTTGTCCTGAAACATAAGGCTGGAGTTGAGAATAAGGTAGCTGATGCCCTTAGTCGCCGATCTCTGTTATTAACTTCTGTTAGAACTGAGGTCATAGGGTTTGAGCAAATCAAAGAGGAATATGAGTCTTGTCCGGATTTCACAACTGTGTATCAGGATCTAGTTCAAGGACCATCTAGTAATCACCAGGATTATACCCTTGTAGATGGTTTTTTGTTCTTCAAAAATAGGCTTTGCATCCCTAGAACTTCTCTTAGGGAATTTTTGATTTGGGAAATCCATGCTGGAGGTTTAGCTGGCCATTTTGGAAAAGACAAGACCATTCTAGCTATTGAAGACCACTTTTTCTGGCCTAGCTTAAAAAGGGATGTAGCTAATATTGTAGCTAGATGTCGAACCTGTGCTGTTGCCAAACAGCGAAAAAAAAACACTGGCCTTTATACCCCACTCCCTGTCCCAGATCGTCCTTGGCAAGATGTGAGTATGGATTTTGTGTTAGGTTTACCTAAGACCCAGAGGAGACATGATTCTATCTGTGTCGTAGTCGACCGATTCTCTAAAATGGCCCACTTCTTGCCTTGTTCCCAAACTTTTGATGCGTCTAAGGTAGCCACACTTTTCTTCAATGAGATAGTTAGACTCCATGGCCTACCTAAGACAATCGGTTCAGATAGGGATGTCCGGTTCACCAGTTACTTTTGGAAGACCCTTTGGCATAAGTTAGGGACAAAACTTAAGTTTTCAACTGCCTATCATCCCCAAACTGATGGCCAAACTGAAGTAGTGAACCGTAGCCTAGGAAATCTGCTGAGATGTCTTGTTGGTGAAAATACCAGAAATTGGGATTTATACCTACCAAGGGCAGAATTTGCGTACAACGACTCGGTCAATAGGTCTACGGGTAAGAGTCCATTTGAAATTGTACATGGGTACAAACCTCACACACCTCTTGACCTAGTCCCTTTACCTGTCCACACTCGAGTCTCCGAATCTGCTGAGAATTTTGCACAGCATATAAAAGACTTGCATAAAGAAATTCATGCCAAAATAAATTTAAGTAATGAAACTTATAAGAAGTTGGCTGATACTCAAAGGCGAGTCAAATCTTTTGTTGAGGGAGACTATGTGATGATTAGGTTAAGGCCTGAACGGTTTCCTCCTGGAACCGTTAGAAAGTTACATGCTAGGGGAGCTGGACCATTTAGAGTGGTAAAGAGAGTAGGATCCAATGCCTATGTGCTCGAGTTGCCTCCAGAACTAGGCATTAGCTCTACTTTCAACATTACAGACTTAGTAGAGTACAGGGAGCCAGCTGTGATTCCTAGTGAGCCTTTTGAGCCTAACCCTATCATTGAGAGTGATCCCGACCCTGTGTGTCCACCAACAAACTGGCCTGTGAGGAAAGAGCAGATTGAAAAGATCCTGGATGATCAGGTTATCTCTACTCGTAATCGATGATACCAAAGGTACCTGGTCCGCTGGCAAGGAAGGCCAGATTCTGATGACTCTTGGATCTCCCGAGAAGAATTACAAGAATTGGACCCAGACCTCTTGGAGAGATACCAGAGCCAACTTGAGCCTTACTCGACAGGGTCGAGTTCCTCCCACCCTGGGAGAATTGGTGCGGGCACCAGACTCAGAAGAAGACTTCAGAGCTCCATTTGGATCTCTGATTGACATTGCCCAAGAAATTAGGGTTTGTAATAAAGGTTGACCTGGTCAACCAGTTTATTTATTTTATTTATTTCTTGAGTCACCATTTAAATTTTGTTGAGTCATGTTGACTCAGTGCAAGTCCCAATGTGGTTTCAATTTGGTCCAAAATGGTGCCACATTTGTCTTCCAATCAAATCAAGGTCCAAGCAAGTGGAGGCCACACTCCAAGCCACACGCCCAGCCACACTCCAAGCACATGCCAGGGTCCAGGTGGCGCCACAGAGGCATCCCAGTGTCATGGTCCCCACACCCAAAGAAGAAAAAATCAAATTGGAAGCTAATTTAAAGGAGGCGCCCATACCTGCCTATTTTACCTAAGCAAAAAAGGAAGAAGACTTCTCTTGGAGAAGAAATCAAAGAAGGACATCCAATTGAAGTTCAAATCAAAATCAAAGAGCTTAACTTGGAGTGGAAGAAAAGAAGAAATGCCATAAGAAGAGGAGGACTCCAAATCCAAATCCAACTCCAAAGGAGGCGCCATAAAAATTCCAAAAAAATTCCTTTATGGCCGTCCCAATTTTTTTTGAAGTCTTGGTCGACCAAGAGAGGGGGTTTTCTACCTAATCTAGAGGTTGGAAGAGTTTAGTCCCACATGGGAATTTGTACAAGCTTGGAGAAAATTTTAGGTCTATATAATAGACCTCTCTTTGTAACTTTAGAAAATCAATGAAGAAAAATTATTTTTGCTATTCTCTTGTGTTGAGTGACCTAGGTTTCTCTTCTTCCGCACTATTCTAAGTGTTGAGCTCCGTGAGGGGGTAATCCGGGTTCCATTGGAGCCTTGAGGAGGTGAGAGATCTCCATCTTTATCCAAAACCCTAGGTTAGCCACTTGAAATCCCAAAACCCTAGCCACCCTTCATTATTTTCAATCCATCAAACCCTAGATCCATCCATCTCCCACAGCCTCTCTCTCTCTACAAGTCCAGGCCGTCCACCTTCATCCAGATCCAGTCCGACTACTTCAGATCCAGAGCAAGTTCCAAGGAAAATCACATCAGCATCCAGGAGAATCCAGTTTTCAGCAATTTCGATCTTCAAGTTCATCAACCTGGTAAATCTTTTCCTTGACTCTCTGATTCCATCAATTGTTTTTCTTCTCTTCCAGATCTTGAGTTCAGGAGAAGCCAACCCGCCAAAGGACCAGTATTGGAGGATCCATTACGAAGATATCCAACTCCGAGGATCCAACAATCTGCTCGGGAGAGTTCTTCTACCAAAATCTGTGAAGATCATTGTCTGGTTAGGTAAACCTTCCCTTCTCTTTATTTCTGTTTTGTTGAAAGCTCGGAGTGAAACCCTAGGTCTGGGAGTTTCTCAACCCCCAGCGATCCGTTGCTTCTAAACTACTCTGATAATTTAGTTTCCTTAAAATTGTGCTTTCAATTATCATATTAGTATCTTTCAATGTTAGGTTAACTTTTCTTTGATTTGAAGCCAACTTCTACAAACCTATAAAAACAACAAAAAAAAATTAATTAATTAATCTTAATTTACTTCCGCATCGCATCCCTTTATTTGTTCTGCATCAGTTTCTTTACTTCATTATGATATCGTTTGAACATTTCAAAGGACTCAGATTTATGTCTCATCAAAAAGACATAACCAAATCTTGAAAGGTCGTCTATAAACGTAATGAAATATCTGTATCCACCTTTGGCACTAATTGTCATGGGTCCGCATACAACTCAGAAGTTCTATAGCTGTTCACCTTTTCCAGTAAAAAGTGACTTGGTCATTTTACCAAGTAAACAGGATTCACAAGTAGGTAGTGATTCAAAATCACTGACCTTGAGGAGGCCTTCTCCTCGCAACTTGTTTATTCTATTCTGGTTACATGTCCTAGCCTACAGTGCCAAAGATATAGATCACTGACATTTTTTAACCTTGGGCGTTTGCTAGATGTGTACATTATACTAACAGGCCATAATAGTACATAAATGCCATTATTTAATTTAGCTTTCATTATCACAGAGTTATTCAAAATAACTTGGCAAATATCTCCTTTTATTGATAGTTCAAAACCATAATTAGCCAAAAGGCCTACAGAGATTATGCACATAATGAAACTAGGACAGTAATGACAGTTGACTAACTCGACAGTACAGGACTCAAAGACAAGACTCAGAACTCTAACCGCTAGTACTGGAACATAATTTCCAATCCGGATGCTCATGAACTATTCCCCATCCTCGAATCTCTTGCTAACCTGCAGTCCATGTAATGAATTACAAACATGAACAAGACTACCAATATCCAATACCCAGTTAGTAGTATCACAAATAGAGAAATTACAAGATTTTATCATATAAATACCTTGTCCAGCAGTAAGCTGCTTTCCCTTCCTTGGCCTATTCGGGTCTAGAGACGCTTGGTAAAGAGGACAGTTCCTCTTCCAATGTCCCCGCTTCTTGCAGTAGAAGCACTCTATAGTAAATTGGCCAGCTTTCACTTTCCTGGTCTGACTCGGGCTAGAAGCATTCAGCACCTTCTTTTCCTTCCTTTTATTCTTCCCTTTCTTAAAGGGACGATGACCTCTAGAACCTTCCACTAAATTCACCACCCCCTTGTTCAGTTGGTGGTCTTTCTCGTAAGTTTGCAGTAATCCCATCAAACCATGGTAATTGACTGCAGGCTTATTCATTCTATAATGATCGAGAAAGTCAAGATAGGAGGAGGGCAGAGAATTCAAGATCGCATCCTTGTCGAGCTGCTCGTGCAAGGGACATCCGAGCTTGCCCAACTTTTCAATCAGCTCGATCATGTACAATACATGATCAGTGACAGAATCACCATTCGGCATCTTGGCATTGTAGATGGCACAAGATACTTTGTACCGCTCTACATCATTCGGTGTGCTGAAAGATTCCTTCAACTTTTGAAGGATCTCATCTAGTTGGGCCTCCTCGAACTTGCGACTGAACTCGTCGTTCATAGCCGCTAGCATAATGCATCGGATAATAGTCTGATCAGAAACCCATTTCTGATAAGTGTCCCTGACCGAACTCTGAGCATTGGCAAAGGGGATTTCAGGTGCCAGATCCGTTATCACATAAAGGATCCATTCATGCTCCAGGACAATCCTCAACTTTCGATACCAGCTATCAAAGTTGTGACCCTTCAACTTCTCGTTATCGAGAAGTGACCAGAGCGAAAGATTTGAAGACATCTGAAAGGAAAAACAAGACCATATAAGAGTATGAATTAGTTAATTAACCAAAAGACTTGGACTTTAGTCTAAAGGTCTCTCCCACTAATTTTTCAGATTGGGAGCCTCTAACTCCAATCCGTGAAATCACTATTTCATAGTGGGTACTGAAATCCAATAGACCATGTATGAGCCCGACTATGGCCAGCTCACCCATATGCGCCTAAAGGTAGGTTCACCAACCAATTACTTCCCTAAGCAACTTCCAGTAATTTGTTTTGCCCGGAGATCACCCCAATCGGCCTAGGAGCCTCCTATTGCGGGTCTCTGATTAGGTCCAACCATTAACATAAAAAATCCAATACTTCCAGCCAACGAATGACCAAGCCCGACTATGGCCGGCTCACCTGATCACCGTTAAGAAGGTTGCACTGAACCATCATCTATGAGAGAGTAATTCCAGTAACCGGATGCACACCCGTTCTATGAAACTGCCAATGAACACCAAGTTAAATGACGCATTACTAACCCACTTAATGGGAGGCTAAGACACCATCAACTCTTTGACTTAGTCTTTTTCAAGACCTAATAATTTTAGAGGACTTTGGATTATGACAGAAGAATAAGACAAGAACATGGATCATCCTCCCACTAAACAAATCAGTTTTCAAGAGGGTTGAATCAATTCAACAACTGATCCATGGGCACCTACTGATCAGTCAGACTGATCAACCTGGGTGACATGGGTTAACTCGAGTCAATGAGCTTTTCTAATCAGTTCTGGTTGACATGACTGACCAAGTAGGTGAGATCATGGGTGAGTATCCGCCATTAACCATCTTTCCTAGACACCAACCAAGTTGGCCAGGAAAGAGGTAGCCTCATACAACCATGATCACAATGCCAAACCTACCTCGACACCAACCGGTTTACCATACTTGATCAAACTAGCCAAAAGACTCGGGCTTCCACGGAGCCACTAATTAGATCCATTTTAGATGAATGGACTAACTTATCTAACTATTAGATAGTTCTAAAAGAAGGACCTTAATTAACTTTTGATTAGTCTTCTTATTATCCAATTCAACTAAACATAGGTCTAACCCAAAATATGGACCCAATTAGATAGCTGACCCAATTAACCCAATTTGCTTATTTAAATGACATTAGGTTTTATAAACCCCAAGATAACTTGTCATTTAATTTAATTATACAATTCAAAATTGTTTCAATATAAGCCAATAATTTAATTAAAAAAATTAATTAAAACATGTAAAACTCCTTTTACATAAAAAATTTCATGCATCATATCTAGTTATATTCTTTTATAAATATTACATTGCCAAAAAGCAATTTATAAGACATGCCAAAAATGTATCTGAATTAAAATAATTTTAATTCCTTTGATTTTTTTAAAGGATCCTTCTAAAGAGGCCAACACAGATGAACCGCATCGTGCCAAAGACACACGGTCATGGTGAAGGTCTCAACTAGGTTCCTAAAAGTACTCCCTAATCATACCCTATGATTAAGATACAGATACATTTGTAAAAATTAAATATTTTAATCAACTATACATGCACTCAAGATATGTTACACCTGAAACATGGGCTCTGATACCACTGAAAGAAAAACTGGGTTGCAAGTGCCTACAATAAGCATGCGATAGCACAAGGAGCAGGTATGTATTTTAAAACAATTTTAAAATAGCATCAAAAAAATCTATTCCGCACAGGATCTAACATATTCAAGATGCATGCACAAGCAAAAGAAGGCATGAAATGGGCATGTAATATTTATAAACAATTTAATAAACCTAGATCTAGGCATGCATGAGAAATAAAAATACAAATTTTACCTTATTCTTACTTGGAATAAAGTAGGGATAATACTGGAATAGCTGGAATATCTGGAATAATCTTATTCCAATCTTCTTCTTCCAGCAACCGATTGGAATGCTTCTCTTCCTCTCTTCCAAGTGCTATAAATCCAAAACAAAAATAGCAACACTATGGTCTCTCCTTCTACAACAATAGCAAGGCAATGTATTGATAGATCTTGATTTAATGGAGAGCTAAAAAATCGTTCTTCTAACATTGCCGAAGTTCTTTCACCCAGAATTTCAAAACCTGCAACCAAAAATAGAGCAAACCAAAATAGCAGCTTTGGAGGTAGATTTGGCTCACAGGTGCTCAAGAGAACACCCTCTAGAAGGGGGACACACCTGGGCTTCTTCTGATCCGGCTTCTCGCACGATGCTAGTCACCGGAAACCAATTGAACCGGTGAGACGGGAAGAAGAAAAACAGAACACAAAGTTCTATATATGTTTTCTTCAAAACAGATTTTCTTTCTTTTCTTCCACCGATTGAGCACTAATAGCAACAGGGAATCAAAGCACTCTTTCACACCCAATCTCACACAAGAACTCAGGCCCAAAAACACCGGTGGAAAGAATGGTAGAAGCTCTCAAAGGGAGAATCAACTCTCAGCATTTTCAGCACCCAGAATTTATAAATCAGCATAAAACGGTGATAAGAGAACTTAGGGGACTTCCTGGGAATTCGATAGGCCATCTGATTTTGAGAATGAAACAAATTCATTTTCAAAGAAGCAATGAAAAACCAATTAATGGTGATTTAATTCCATCAAAAATGAGTGGAATCGGGAGAAGAAAAGATGCTTTGAATCCCCTGTACGCCCAAGCCTTTATTACCATGTTGATGGATTCAAACAGCGGTTTGATGTGTTAAAACCGGTTCAAAACTGGTTTAAAAATCCCAAACCGGTTTTAAACTGGTTTACAATATAATTAGATCAAAATCTAATTAGTAAAAGGCTTGGTCAAGTCTTGGTCATCCAAAAACAATTCCCGATGGACTCGAACAATTTCTAATCGACTCAAAACCGGTCAATCCAAAGAGTGCTCAATCAAACCGTTACCGAAATGATTCATAATCATAAATCGGTACCTGGATCAGGGATAAATCCTCTATGACGTGTGACCTCATAGGTTCGAACCTAGGCGGTAGCACTGGAACAATTCCAGTACCAGCACAAGATACCATCAAGCAATGGATCTCGGCGTCCGAATAGGTCGAAGATGCAGGAGCAATCAATCGAACCTCTGGCATATGGTTACCGTATAATTCATCCCTTTGGCCTCCAATGCTCAGGATGACCTAAGGTTAGACCGCCAATCCTAGCTGAGTCAATTCACAACATGTCTCAACCTCGCAAGTCCAGTGACTCCTCACTAGGACTATCCCGACCGAGGATTTGCTAAATTGAGACATTATGAGACATTCAATCCAAGCTATTTGGATAGGTCAATTCCATCTTGGTCCACCACTGCTCCACAAGTACTTGCCTGTATCCAGAAACCTTCCATTACCGAATTAGAAATCCGGGTAGTCCGGCACCAAAGCACAGGGAGTTACTTGCAAGCTACCATGATGATCTCAGGTCGGAGGACACATATACCCATATCCAATCGTGAATATCCCTTTGGCAGAAAGGGGCTACACAGAGTCACGTTAAATGAGATATCATATATCCCACTTGCAGATCATATCAGTGTCACCACACTCCTTTAGTCAAGAGGACAACCAAACGATGTGAACCACAATAACCTACACTTGATACATTGCCATCCAGTACAATGTATCCTTTGGTCGTGAACCTGGTTTAAGGACCACTCGATATATCCTCTCTATATCGAAATCAATGTAGTCCTAAGGACTTCATCATATGAAAAAGAGTTCATTATAGGAAAAAGTCAGAATGTGATGAGCTGCCAAAGTAATATTTATTAATTCATACAAAGAGTACAATACTCAGCTCAACCGCCTACAGCCTAGGCGATTGGCTTTGGGACACAATTTCTAATAGCCTTTCCATCCAACTCCTCTCTGTACCTGCCGGGCAAGGCTGAATAATTGTAACAGTCTATCCTCTTTTGAATGAAACTTTTATTTAAATAATAAAGCTTCTTCTTTCCTTTGATATCTTTGATGTATGCTTATTTGAATGTAAGCAGTCAGCTTTGTCTGAACCCATATTTGTCTCTTTCTTTTGAAGCATCTTCTATGAATGTGGGATCAGTCGGATTGACCAAAATCTTTTTCTTTCAAAATGTTTCTAAGTATTGGACAGTCGGCTCAATTTGAGCACAAGCCTTCCAAAATAAACTTTGAACAGTTGCCCAGTCCGAACCCAATCTCTTAGAAATTTTTCTAAGTATTGATCCGTCGGCTTAATTTGAACATAAGTCCTCCGAAGTGGCTGCTAAACAGGGGCTCAGTCCGAATCCAATCTCTTAAAAATTTTTCTAAGTGTTGGTCCGTCGGCTCACCTGCACAAGAGTTCGGATCTTCAAGTGGGCCATTTTGAAGCCTCTATCGATCGAAGTCGGACTTTTTGGAAGTGGGCTGCCCTAGAGCCTCTGCTGACCGAAGTTGAACTTTTCGGAAGTGTGCTACCCTAGAGCCTCTACCGATGGGAGTCGGACTTTTTGGAAGTGAGCTGCTCTAGAGCCTCTACCGACCGGAGTCGGACTTTTCAGAAGTGGGCTGTCCTAAAGCCTCTGCCGACCGGAATTGAACTTTCGGAAGTGGGCTGCCCTAGAGCCTCTGTCGACCAGAGTCAGACTTTCAAAAGTGGGCTACCCTAGAGCCTCTACCGACTAGAGTCGGACTTTCGGAAGTGAGCTGTCCCAGAGCCTTTGCCAATCGGAGTCGGACTTTTCAGAAGTGGGATGCCCTAGAGCCTCTACTGACTGGAGTCAGACTTTTCGAAAGTGGGCTGCCCTAAAGCCTTTGCCGACCGGAGTCAGACTTTCGGAAGTGGACTGCCTCAGAGCCTTTGCCGACCAAAGTCAGACTTTTCGGAAGTGGGCTGCCATAGAGTCTCTGCCGACCGGAGTCAGACTTTTTGGAAGTGGGCTGCTCTAGAGCCTCTACCGACCAGAGTCAGACTTTCGAAAGTGGGCTGCCCTAGAGCCTTTGCCGACCGGAGTTGGACTTTCTAAAATGAGTTTCATAAGAGAAGTGATGGCCTTTATTGATAGTATTTGCGAAGGTTGTCTACATTCCACGAACGCGTCACTTGCCGTCTGTCCAAATGCTCGAGTCAGTAAGCTCCGGCTCGAATTACTTCAACAACTCGATAAGGGCCTTCCCAATTGGGGGAGAGTTTTCCTTGCTCGGTCAGTCTTGAAATTTCTGTCCCCCACAAAACCAGGTCCCCGACCCGGAAGGTTCAAGCCTTGACTCGAGAATTATAGTATCTGGCCATCTTCTGATGGTAAGTCACCATCTTCAGGCCTGCCTAGAGCCTAGTTTCATCAAGCAGGTCTAGGTTAGCCCTCCTTTGCTCTGAGTTGGTCGGTTCGACAAAATGATCAATCCGCAGAGATTGTAAGGAAATTTCTACATGAAAGACTACTTCACTTCCGTAGGTCAGATTGAATGGAGTCTCTCCAGTCATCATTCGGGAGGTAGTCCGATAGGCCTAAAGCACTGAGTGAAGCTCTTTTGCCCAAATTCCTTTGGCGTCATTCAGTCGGGTCTTCAGGCCATGCAGGATCATTCGATTGGTGACTTTGGCTTCTTCATTTGACTGAGGATAACCGACTGATGTTAGCCGATAGGAATATGATATTACTGACAGAAGTCCCGAAATTTGGAATTGTCGAACAGCCTTCCATTATCGGTGATGATCGTCTATGGGATGCCGAACCGGAAGATGATGCAGTTTCGAATAAAGTTCTTCGCTTTAGCTTATGTAATTTGTGCCAGCGGCTCAGCCTCCACCCATTTGGTGAAGTAATCAATTGCCACAATTAGAAATTTTTGCTGGCCGGATGCTGGGAGAAACGGTCCCAAGATGTCCATCCCCCATTGCACGAACAGCCAAGGTGCGGTGAGTGGGATTAGCTGACTGACCGGCCTTCTCTGAATGTTGGAGTATCTTTGACACGCGTCGTACTTTTGGATGAAGTCCGACGCGTCCCTCTTGATTGGTTGGCCAGTAATATCCCTGTCAAATAATTTTATAAGCCAGGGATCTTCTTCCCAAGTGGTCACCGCAAATACCTTCGTGCACTTCTTTGAGTGCGTAATTGGCATCAGTCGGCCCTAAACACTTTAGCAATGGCTGTGAGAATGACCGTTTGTAGAGAGTGCTATCAAGGATGACGTACTTTGAAGCCGTCCAGCGTACACGCTTGGCCTCGGTCATATCTTCTGGTAGAGTCCCTTTGACAAGGAATGCAAAGATTGGGTCCATCCAAGAGGCTTCTTGCTCCACTTGGTGGACTTCTATCAGTTCTTCAGCAATGCTTGGGTGCTGCAGGTACTCCACAAAGGTCCGGTTGAGGTGTTGGTAGCGGCCGTAGCCAACTGCGACAAAGCGTCCGCCCAGGAGTTCTGCAATCGAGGTATATGAAGGATTTCAAAAAATTTAAGCCGAGTCACGAGGCTTTGGACCTTGCTCAAGTACTTGCCCAGGGTCGGATCTCTCATCTCGAATTCGCTCTTCACCTAGTTCACCACCAGTTGAGAGTCGGAGAAGGCCCTGATTCGGTTGATGCCCAACTTATCAACTATTCTTAGTCCTGCAAGGAGGTCTTCATATTTTGCTTAGTTATTTGATACTTGAAATGCAAAGTGTAAAGCATACTTCAAGCTCTGTCTGTCAGGGTCGGCTAGGATCAGGCCCGCTCCACAGCCTGCAAGGTTGGACACCCCGTCCACATGGAGGGTCCAAGCGGGTTCTACTTCTTCGATGGCATTATCTTCAGGTGCATTGGCAGCTTGTGAAGGTACCTCCTACCTCCAGGTATATTCTGCAATGAAGTCAGCAATTAACTAAGCCTTCTTGGCCGATCGAGACTAGAAAAAGATGTCAAATTTGCCAAGCTTAACGGCCCATTTGGCAAGCCAACTGGATGTGTCCGGACTCCTTAGGATCGCCTTGAGAAGTTGTCGGACAGGACGATAATCGGATGCGCTTGGAAGTAGGGTTGCAAGCACTTGGTTGCTATGATCAAAGAATAGACAAGTTTCTGCATCTTGGGATATCTTATCTCGGCGTCGTGGAGGACCTTGCTGATATAATATACAGGCTTTTATTGATTATTCTCCCCTATCCGAATAAGGACGGAGCTCACTACCTCGTCGGACACCGACAGGTACAAATATAAAGGTTCTCCCTCCATCGGCTTGGCCAACAAAGAGGGGTTCTTCAGGTAATCTTTCAAAGCTTCAAAAGCCGACCGACACTCATCGGTCCATTAAAAGCGATCCGACCATCACAGTGTCTTGAAGAAAAGGAGGGATTTTTTAGTCGACCGGGAGATGAAGCAGCTGAGAGAGGCTATCCGGCCTGTAAGTTCTTGCACTTGTTTTTGTTGGTTGGATGCTCCATATCGGTAACAGCTTTGATTTTATTAGGATTGACCTTGATTCCTCTTTGCGTGACCAAGAAGCCAAGGAATTTCCTGGAGGTCATCCCAAAGATGCACTTGGCCGGATTCAACTTCATCCGGTGATGCCTCAAAGCATCAAAGGACTCCTGCAAGTCTTTGATGTGGTCGGCTTTATGGAGGCTTTTGATTATCATATCATCGACATACGCCTCCATATTCCTTCCAAGCTGCCCTTCGAAGATCCTGTTGATCAGCCTTCGGAAAGTGGCATCGGCATTCTTCAGGCCGAAGGGCATCATTTTGTAGCAATACAGTCCTTTGTCGATGACAAAGGCTGTCTTCTCTTCATCCTCCGAATGCATCCTAATTTGGTTATAGCCGGAGAAAGCATCCATGAAGCTCAAAAGCTGATGACCGGATGTGGCATCCACCAGTTGGTCAATCTTCGATAAGGAAAAGCTGTCCTTCGGACAAGCTTTATTGAGGTCGGTGTAATCCACACATATCCTCCATTTTTCATTAGCTTTCCTCACCATTACAACATTCGCCAACCAGTCGGGATAATGGGCCTCTCTGATGAAGCCAACATCGGAGAGCTTCTTGACCTCCTCGTCAATTGCCCTCTGCCTTTCAGGAACAAAGCTCCTCTTCTTCTATCTGATAGGCCTGTAGGTCGGATTTATTTTAAGCTGGTGAGTCATGACTTTTGGCGGGATACCTGGCATGTCCGATGCTGACCAAGCAAAGACATCGGCATTATCCCGCAAAAAGCTGATCAGCTCTAACTTGACCTCTTCACTGAAAGTGCTTCCAATTTGGAGGACCTTGGTGGGATCGTCCTCCCAAAGGGGAATGAACAAAATCCTTTCGACTGTTAGCTGCAGCCATCGGCTTCGGCCCTAGGGTCAAGCTGCTCTAGAGTGGAATGATCGTCCGACTGCCTGTCTTGGATAGTTAAGCACTGCCTGGCCATCCTGCGGTCTTCTCTCATAACTCCAACCCCATTATGAGTAGAGAATTTTGCTAGCAGGTGGTAGGTAGAGACTATGGCCCGGAACTTGTTGAGAGCTGGTCGGCCCAAAATGGCATTGTACGCCGAGGTCGTACGTACGACCACAGAGTTAATGGAGAGAGTCTTCTGGAAAGGCTCCATCCCGATGGTTACGGGTAGAGTTGTTTTTCCTTCCACTTCGACAGAGTTTCCCTCGAAGCCTGTCAGCGGCATAGAAGATTCTTGCAGCTTTGATCTGGACAGGTTCATTCTGACAAAAGTGTCATACAACAATACTTCCATGGAGCTTCCATTATCAATAAGGATCCTCCTTACATCATAGTTGGCAATCACTGCCGACACAGCTACAGGATCACTCCTAGAGACATGGGATTCTAGGAGATCTTTGTCGGAGAAGCTAATTACATTAGAATCCCTATACATCTTCATAATGTCCTGGTCTTCTTCATATCTTCAGTCAGACAGATGTAGCATGCCAACATTCCCATCGATCGAACGCTGATTGGGAAGCTCTATCTTCTCTGGGGCATCTCTGGCAATCGAAGTCTCAGCCCAATTCCTCTGGGGTCGAACGTACTTGTGCAAGTACCCCCTCCTGATTAGGTCTTTAATTGCATCCTTCAGCTGGAGGCAATCTTCAGTGTTGTATCCGTGGTCTCGATGGAACTGATAGTATTTGTCTCTATTTCTGGATGTAGAGGGGTCCTTCATCAGATGAGGTCTTTGCAAAAAGGTCTCATTCTCAATTTCCAGAAGGATCTTCTCCCTCGAAAGGGAGAGGGGCGCATAAGTTTCGAAACTCCTGGAGAAGTCCTTCGGCTTTGGGCTACGGCATCGGGCCGAGTTGTTGCTGTCGCTGGGAGGCCGGACTTCGAGAGCCTTATCACTCCGCATCTTGGGAGCCAACCTCTCTTCAGCCTGGCATCGGCTCGCTGCCTATTCTTCTGCCAGGGCATACTTCTATGTCCAAGCCAGCAACTTAGAGTAGCTTGTCGGGAATTTCTTGTCGAGGGAGAAGGTGAGCCTGGACGAGCACAACCCTCTCTTGAAGGCCGATATAGCTACATCTTCATTCAGATCCGGGATCTCCATGGCCGCTGAATTGAAACGGGCCATGTAATCCCGGATGGTCTCTCCCTCCTTTTGCAGTACGAGGAAGAGGTAGTCAGTGTTCCTCGGCATCCGACTGCAAGTCCTGAAATGGGAGAGAAAGAGTTTTTCAAGCTACGGGAAGGAGTGGATCGTACCTGGTCGGATGGCGAAGAACCACATTCGAGCTGCCTTCTTGAGGGTCGCAGGGAAGGCGATATAGTGGAGGGCGTCGGAGGCGCCTTGCACCATCATGTGGGCCTTGTAAGTACCCAGATGGTCTAGTGGATCGATGGTACCATCGTAGGGGCCCACCTGTTATATCTTGAAGTGGCGAGGGATAGGCTCCCCCATGATTTCGGCAGAAAAAGACGGGCGAGAGTCGTACGCCTGCCCCCCGTCAGCTTTTTGCCGATCGGCCAGCACAGCGATCTGCTCCTCCATGCGCTGGAGTTTGCTAGTGTAGTCCCTCGGGACCTCACCGTAATGCTGGTCGCCATCGGGGACTGAGTTAGCAGAGGATAGTGAGGCAGACCTCACTCTCTTCCCATCAACATGAGCCCTCTGGGACCTTCGGGGCTCAGGAACGTCGTAGGAATGGGGCTGAGGGACTTCACGCCGTCGACTTCCCTCAGCAGGCTGGTGGTTAGTGTGAGACGCTACAGGCAGCTGCTGTCGGTCGTTAGCTGCGTCCTAGAGGTTCTGAACCGCAGCAGCAAGGGTGTCGATGTGGTTTAGAAGAGTCTGGAACTGCTGCTGTCCTAGAGTAATGGTGGGCTTGGCGACATTGTTCTCCAGAGAGGTCCTTCTGACCTGGACAGGGAATGACCTCTCCTGGCGGAGGTGTTCTGGGCTCTTCCATTTGCCATTGTCTTGCTTAGTGGGTGGACTCTTCCTTTTAGAGAAGGAAAAATGGCCCTTCCTCTAGCACCAATCTGTTGCTGCAACTTCTCCGGAACCGGGTTCAGGCGGGCTTGGCTGGAGCACTCTTCTCCCGGTTCCTGCAAAAAAGTTTCCAAGGGCCGGTGACGTTCCGGCGGGGGACACTCCGATGCTTAAGTTAGTGGGAGCTTGAGGGCAACATAATGGAGGAATCAAAGAGATAAGCTTATGGAGCAGGAAGAGAATACTTAGCCCTTATTCAAAGTCCCCAGTTTTCTTTATATAGGCGCAGAATACTGCCAAATTATTTAGGGGATGGCTGAGAATGTCCTTGCCCCTAGGAGAATTAGGATAGTGGCCAGGTGGCACCAGCATGTGGCCATGTAGTGGGATCTGTTGCAACAGAATTTTGGTACCAGCTGGAAGAGGCTTCTGAAGCCTTTAGATGAGGTCCTGCATAAGATGGGTCGATCGGACCTTCGATGAAGTGAGTCGGTCGGACCTCTGCTATAGCGGGTCGTTCGGACCTTTACTGGAGTGGATCGATCGAATCCCTGTTGAAGATGGATCGATCGGATCCTTGATGGAGTGGATCGAACGGACATCTACTATAGCGAATCGTTCAGACCTCTGCTAGAGTAGGTTGGTCAGATTCCTGTTGAAGATGGATCGATCAAATCTTTGATCCATTTTGATTGAAGGACTATCGATTCCGATCCAATACAGGAATAAACTGATCGGATATAACAGTTGAAAATATCCCTGGTAAAGTAATCCTCGGTGAAGTAAAGCATGTAGGGCAGCGGAGCTATAAAATCTTGATGGACTAACCCAGAATGAATTAACCCATGAAGTGATAGAAATATGTAAAGGATAAGAGAAGCCATGTCCCATTCAGCATGAAGAAGAGCGACTGAAGTGACAGAGAAAACCGCCATATCTCATGAATGACAGATGAAGATATTTTCCCTGCAGCATATAATAACATATCCCTGAAGAAACGATTGGGACCTGACGAAGAACCAAAGTAACATATCCGATGAATAAAGGTCTTCTGACATAATTGCAATAGAAATACATCAATCTTCCTCCTTGTGATACTGCATCTCCCTTTGCTAAGTTATAATGATGTTAGAGAATTTAACTAAGGATACCATACTTGAGGTTATGCAGATGCAATATTTAAGAGAAAAAACCTGCAAAGAACAATAAAAGAGATTAAGTAAACGACTTTAAAATTTATACTTCCATCCCCGTCATTTTTCTCGTAATTTTTTTTTTTTCTTTTTTTTCTCTTCATTATACTTTATTAAAAATGTTGCCGCTCTCATCGCCGCGCCCGTGCCACGGATCCGTCGATCCCTCCTGATCGCCTGGCGAGGGAGCCTCCCTTCCTGCTGCGAACCTGCGAAAAAGGGGTTAGAGGACCCTGGCCGGAAATCCCGGCGAGGGAGCTCCAACGGTCAAGTCAGTAGACGACGAGAAGGAACAGACTCTCCAGACGGACCCCGAGAGGGTTCCAGACTTAGAGAGTTTACTAGTGAGAGAGAGACACTCTGGGGACCAGAATCTCGGATGGGCCTCCTTACCGAGCTCACGCCCAGTGATTCCCTCTCGGGATCTCTAGTTTTCACTCTCCGGAGCGAGGCCTTTTGCCGTTGCTTCCCCTTTGTCCCCAGGCTTGTTTGCTTACCTCCGTTGTCCTCAGATTCCTCCCTCTTTATCCCCTTTCGTCGTGCGCTTGTCTTTTCCTTCTAGGAGACTCCCCTCCCCTGTCTTCTTCTCGTTTCCCTTTTCGGTGAAGGGGGGCCAGGCGGCTTTCCACCTCGTCCGCCGAGCCCAGCAGGAAAAAGGCAAAGGCAGAAGAGAAAAAGAGAGGGCGGCGCTGACAAGGCGGCCGGTCAGGCCTCGGGCCCAGCGAGAGCGCTCTCTCTCCCAAGCATGGGCGCCATCCATCTATAGGGCCTGTTCTGTCAGAATCGCGCCCCTCGGCTGTGGAGCTTGTCGGGCCGATGCAAGTGATGTTCCGTGTGCCGCCGCCCTCCGTACGGGGCACCGTTTGGGATTCATACGGCCCGAGGGATGGCTCGGGGCCCGCGACTCTTCCTTGAGATCTTCTCCGTACGGGCGGCCTGACCTCGGCCGAGGTGGACACGTCTCCGGGGGCCACCTGGCGAAGAGCGAAGGACCAGCCGACCTCGGCCTAGGTGGACCCCTCCTGGGTGGACACCTGGCGAGGTGGCAGGAGGTCGCCTGGCCTCGACCGAGGTGGGCCCGTCTCCGGGAGGCCACCTGGCAAAGGGGCGAAGGGACAGCCGACCTCGGCCTAGGTGGGCCCCTCCTAGGCGGACACCTGGCGAGGTGGCAGGAGGTCGCCTGGCCTCGACCGAGGTGGGCCCGTCTCTGGGAGGCCACCTGGCAAAGGGGCGAAGGGACAGCCGACCTCGGCCTAGGTGGGCCCCTCCTGGGCGGACACCTGGCGAGGTGGCAGGAGGTCGCCTGGCCTCAGCCGAGGTGGGCCCGTCTCTGGGAGGCCAAATGGCAAAGGACGAAGGGTCGGCCGACCTCGGCCCAAGCGGACCCCTCCTGGGTGGACACCTGGCTAGGTGGCAGGAGGTCTCCTGGCTTTGGCCGACCTCACTTGGGCGGATCTCTCCGGGCTTGGGCGCCATCGAGTTGGTAGAGGAGCTCCGATCCGAGCTCGACCTCGGCGGGGGGAGTTTGCCTTAGAAAATTACCGAACGCTGTAGTCTTGTCGAACCTGGTCTTGAAGATGTGGCGCTGACTCGGCCGAAGAAGCCTCCACGTGGCTCGATCGCATTTGGCGGTACCTGAGCCTGGCCACGTCACTGTCACGGCTGTAACAGTTGCCCCCAGTTGCCCCCAGCCCGTCATCCGTCGGGGCGTCGTAGAACGGAACGTCGGATTAAATGCGGACATGACGTGAGGAGGCGAAGATCTTGCATCATAATTGCCACGATCCTCGTCACCGTGGCTCGATGCGACTGAAAACCTATGGGGAGCCGCCACGCGTCGTCCACTTGCCTGCAATTAATGCGTCGCTTCGAGGCAGAGGCCGTTACTCTGCTAACGAGGCATCGGTGTCGGGCGTGCGCCCACGTGGCGATCATCCAGTGGCCTGAGGCGGAATGACGGGTACGGCCGCTGTCAGATGAGTTTGAAAGGGAGGGGACTTTCCAGAACGAGGCCTTTCCCCTTGCTTCGTGGGCGGTTTGCTGCAGACTAACTCCTGTTGCCTCACACTCGTCTGGCGTATTTTCGGTGAGTGCCCTCTCTTCTCCGGCTCCCCTCCTTCCCTTCCTTTTTCTTTTCTCTTTGATCCTCCGTTCTTCTCTTTTCCATGGCGCGCCGTCGCCATGTCTCTTCCAACCCGGACGAGGCGGTCCATCCCGGCCGAGGACTCCATCTTCTTCCTCCTCAGATGAGGAGACAATCCCGGAGGAGATCTGCCGGCGTCTGCAACCCGGGGGTGTCACCATTGGCATCCCTAGGGGGATCCGGCCTCCTCCGGTTGCTCCTGCGTCCCCCTTCGCTCTCTTCCGGCTCTTCCTGCTCTTCCTGCACCTCCTCTCTTCCCGCCGGTCCCTCCGGTCATGCCTCCACCATGACCGAAGGCGATCTTTCTCTGCTCCGGGATGTTTACGGCATCCGAGGTCCATTCGCTTGTTTGTTCCGCGGTCCGGGGAGCGCGTCACCATGAGGGCCCCCCCCGGCTGCATAGCCTTCTACGAAGACTTCCTCCTTGGGGGTCTCGGTTTCCTCTGCACCCCTTCTTTCTTTCCTTCCTCAGCCATTTCCGGCTTGTCCTGGCCCAGTTGGCTCCCAACGCCATCCGGGTCATCTTTTCTTTCATTGTCTCTGTCACTTCCACGGGTTCGTCGTCCATTTCTCCCTCTTCAGGGCCTTGTTCACCCTGAAGAAGTGCTCCACCGATGACGGCTGGTGGTATATCTCGCCCCGGCCCCAGGTGTTCGGTTCGACATCCCTTCCTCGGTGAAGGGCTGGAAGAGCCGGTTTTTCTTCGCCTCAGTCGCGAAGATGTCGACTGGGCCTGGAGTGAACCGGACTGGCCCGAACCGAATTCTCGGGTCGAGTCGGTGGACCAGGGAGTCCTACTCCCAGATCCTGAGCGACGTGGTCCTGGCACTCGACGTTCTGCTTTCGGAGCAGAACCTTTTTGAGGCCGGATCAGTCCCATCCGCGATGAGACTGGTGAGATTCGGCCCCACTTCGACTTCTGGCCCCCCTTTTTCTTCATGACCGAGCCGGCTGACTTTCTGTTCCTTTGTGTTGCAGGGATGAAGTTTTCGCTGGAGAACCTCCTGGAGGGCGCAGCCCAGCGAGATGTCACCGAGATGGACGAGCCCGCGGCGAAGAGGGCTCGAACTGAGGCGAGCCGGGAGGTCGTGGCGGCGACCGCACCCAGCCCGATTGCTGTCGTTCCCCCCGCCCAGGCTGCCCCAGGGCGGGGCCGATGATGCCTCGGCCGCGCGACCTGGTGGCGCCGCTGCTGAGAGGGCTCCACCGCCTGCAGCTCCATCCAGCGCCGGTCCCGTCGTCGCCGCCGTCTCTACATGCAGCCGGTGGCCACCGCCGGCCCGTCGACCGCGGAAACAGCTGAGGGGGCGGCCAGCGCAGGAGCCGGCCGACACCTCCGGCACCGGTGATCACCCACCGGGACTCGGTCATCCGCGACAAAGGGCTCGCGGAGAAGATCATGGAGTACGCCTCCACCGCCCGGGACCGCCGAGCTCGGGGCGGCCGGGACTACGCAGATGCCCTGCTCGGGATCCTCCCGCAGCTTTTCACGGTAAGCCCGAGCTCCTTCCTTCCTTTTCTTTCAAGATCTGACTCCTTTTATCCTGACCTGGTTTGCTCTTGTTGGCGCAGATCGGGAACGACGTTCTCCTAATGAGGAACTTCCTCGTAGGGAACGCACAGAGGGACGCCGAGAAGGAGAAGAAGCTCGGCAAGCTCGCGGCCGACGTCAAAGACCTCATGGAGAAGGGGGTCGAGCTGCGAGCCGACAAACAGGCCCTCCAGTCCGACCTGGCGCGTTCTGAGGGGCGGAACAAGGAGCTGGAGGCTTCCTTGTCGGAGGAGCGGGCCGCCCACCAACGCCGCACGGAGGAGGACGTGGCGGAGAGGGCTCGCCTGCAGGCCCACTCCCAGTGGCTGGAGCGCCAGTTGGAGGAGGCCCGGCGAGACGCGAGCGCGGCGAGGGACAGGAGTGCGTACATCAACGGACTCCTGGAGGCCGCAAAGCGGGAGGCGCAGGAGGCCGTCCCGAAATTCCGGGCTTCCGATGAGTACACGTCGGAAGTCCGGGAGGCCGCCGTGGACTCCTTCCTGAAGGGGTTCCGGATGTGCCGGGAGAAGGTGGGGGCCCTCTTCCCCGAGCTCGACCTCAGCGAGGTGGTGATCGGAGGCAGAAGGCAGGGAGTCGAGAGCAGGGCTCCTGGAGCGGCCGACGCAACTCCTGCGGCGCCGTCGACTGGCGAAGCTGCGGCTCCAGAGCAGCCTCAAGAGCCGGCCGCCGTAGAAGTCGAGGATGCGACGCCTGCGCCCCCGGCAGAGGGCTCCGACCCTGCACCCCACTGAGCCCGCGTTTGCTTTACTTTGTGTTGTTGTAGTGTCTTTCCTTTTCTGCATTTTCTTCTTTTTGGGGACTCCCGGCCTGTCGGGACTCCCGCTTGTACTGATCCCTTTTCGTATCAATGAAAGTTTCAATTTGATAAAATTTCGAGTTCATCTTATCTCACTTTTCTTTTTCCTTCTTTCTGAGATGTTGGCATGTAATGCTTGAAACAATTGCAGGCCTGGTCCTTCCATTGCTCAAATCGAAGGTTGGGGCCTCCCGGATCGCATGGCGGCAGAGTAGGCCTTAAGCGGGCCCGTCTTTGGGACCGCCTTCATACTTGCGCAGGCGACACGGTTTCTGCACCGTCTTCCAGGCCGAAGCCCAGGATCTCCGGACTGAGCTCGATGCCGCAGGCTTTCTCAAGCCTTGCGCGGCTTGCTGAGCTGTTCTCCGGACTTGTGTGGGCGAACTGGGTTCTGCGCCGCCTTCCAGGCCGAAGCCCAGGATCTCCGGACTGAGCTCGATGCCGCAGGCTTTCTCAAGCCTTGCGCGGCTTGCCGAGCTGTTCTCCGGGCTTGTTGGGCGAACTGGGTTCTGCCACCTTCCAGGCCGAAGCCCAGGATCTCCGGACTGAGCTCGATGCCGCAGGCTTTCTCAAGCCTTGCGCGGCTTGCTGAGCTGTTCTCCGGGCTTGCGTGGGCGAACTGGGTTCCGCGCCACCTTCCAGGCCGAAGCCCAGGATCTCCGGACTGAGCTCGATGCCGCAGGCTTTCTCAAGCCTTGCGCGGCTTGCCGAGCTGTTCTCCGGCTTGTTGGGCGAACTGGGTTCTGCGCCACCTTCCAGGCCGAAGCCCAGGATCTCCGGGCTGAGCTCGATGCCGCAGGCTTTCTCAAGCCTTGTGCGGTTTGCTGAGCTGTTCTCCGGACTTTCTCGTCGAAGTGCGAAGGGAGTGTTTGAAGCGGGGGAACTTTATTACAGGAGCAAGAACCTTACATCACCGATAGTACATCCTCAGGTTCGAGGCGTTCCATGTCCGGGGGAACCTGGCACCTCCAATTCTTCCAAGTAGTAGCGCCATGAGGGAGGGCTTCTGCCACCCGATATGGGCCTTCCCAGTTGGGTGATAGCTTACCGCATTCGCGTGGCTGGGAAGCTTCAGCGCGCCGGAGGACCAAGTCTCCGGGACGGAAAACATTCGGCCGCACTCGGGAGTTGTAATACCTGGCCACGCGTTGCCTATACGCCGCCATTCGAATTCGGGCTTTGTCCCTCGTTTCCTCGAGAAGGTCAAGGTTGAGCATCATCCTGGCTGGGTTTTCTGTCTCGTCGTATTGCTCCACACGCAGTGTGGGTAGGCTGAGCTCGATCGGGATTACTGCCTCGGCTCCGAAGACGAGATTGAACGGGGTTTCGTCGGTAGCCGTCCTCGGGGTGGTGTGGTATGCCCAGAGGACGCTGGGAAGCTCGTCGGCCCACCTGCCCTTGGCCTGGTCCAGCCGCGTGCGGAGGCCCTGAAGAATGGTCCTGTTCGTGACTTCGGCCTCCCCATTGGTCTGAGGATGCGCCACCGAGGTGAAGCGATGCTTGATGCCGAGGTCGCTGCAGAATTCTTCGAACTCCCGTGCAGTCGAACTGTGCCGTTGTCGGTGACCACGGTGTGGGGGAGGCCGAAGCGGCAGACGATGGACTTCCAAAAACTTGGCGACGTTCGCTTCGGTGATCCTTGCCAAGGGTTCGGCCTCGACCCACTTCGTGAAGTAGTCGATGGCCACTATCAAGAACTTCCGCTGGCCAGACGCCGGCGGGAATGGGCCCAGGAGGTCCATCCCCCACTGGGCGAACGGCCAGGGGGCTGAGAGCTGGGAGATTGGGTTGGAGGCTGTCGCTGCACCGTGGCGTGACGCTGGCACCGGTCGCATTCTTCACGAAGTCGGCGGCGTCTTCCTTCATCGTCTCCCAAAGTAGTCCCTGACGGAGGGCCTTGTATGCCAATGTCCTGCCCCCCGTGGTTCCCGCAGATGCCTTCGTGGATCTCCTGGAGCACAAGCTTGGCTTCCGTGGGCCCTACGCACTTAAGGAGGGGGTAGGAGTAGGATCTTCGATACAACTGCCCGTCCATCAGGACGAACCGCACGGCCTTCTTCCTGATGAGGCGAGCCGCCTCGCGGTCCTCCGGCAGGGTGCCATTGGTGATGTATGCGGCGTACTTGTCTATCCAGCTGGGTTCATGGCCGACCTGGTGGACCTTCACCGGTGCTTCGAGGCTTGGGACCTCAAGGCGCTCCACATAGGCGCGTCCCAGCATCGTGTCCGGCAGGGTCGCTAGTGGGAGAGAGCATCCGCGCGGGCGTTCTCCCCGCGGGGGATATGGAAGATGTTGAAGCGTCGGAATTTGGACGCGCCCGCCTTGACGAGCTCCAAATATCTCTCCATTTGGGGGTCGTGCGCGACGTACTCCCCGGACACCTGCCCCGCCACGAGCTGGGAGTCAGTGAAAGCCTTGAGGTTGGTTACGCCCAGCTCGCGGGAGACTCTCAGTCCGGCAAGAAGTGCCTCGTACTCCGCCTGATTATTTGTCGCGGGGAATTGGAAACGGAGTGCGCATTCGGCGACGACCCCGTTGCTGTTGGCAAGGATGAGTCCAGCCCCGCTCCCGCCGGAGTTTGAGGCTCCGTCTACATGGAGGATCCAGGCGTCCTCTCCGGGCTCGTCGGTGCCTATCTCCATCGACGGCCTGAGGGCCTTCCTCGGGCTCCTTGCCCAAGCCAGCACATTCGACCAAGAAGTCGGCCAGCACCTGTGCCTTCATGGCCGACCTCGGCCTGTACGTAATGTCGAACTCGCTGAGCTCAGTGCCCACTTTGCCAATCGTCCCGAGGTATCGGGTCGGCTGAGCACTGCTTTCAGCGGTTGATCCGTCAGGACAGCGATGGGGTGCGCTTGGAAATAAGGCCTGAGACGCTGGGCAGACACTATTAGCGCAAAAACGAGTTTCTCGGGCCGAGAATACCTGAGCTCCGCGTCACGGAGAAGTTTGCTGGTATAGTACACCGGCCGCTGGGCCCCCTGGCCGTCGGTTCGAACCAAGACTGAGCTGACGGCTTCCGGGGTAACCGCTAGATAGAGGATAAGCTCCTCTCCCTCCTCGGGCCTGGACAGCAATGGTGGCGATGCGAGGGTCTTCTTCAGCTCCTCGAAGGCCTGCTGGCATTCCTCGGTCCAAGCAAAGTCATTCATCTTCCTCAGTACCTTGAAGAAGGGACGGCAGCGGTCCGCTGACCTGGAGATAAATGGCTGAGGGCCGCAACTCGGCCGGTTAGTTGCTGCACTTGCTTCTTGGAGGCGGGCTGCTCCATATCCAGGATGGCCTGGACCTTCTCCGGGTTGGCCTCGATTCCTCTTTGGGTTACCATAAATCCTAGGATTTCCCGGCGGAGATGCCAAAGGCGCACTTCGCCGGGTTCAGCTTCATCTGATGGCGTCGGAGGTTGCCGAAGGTCTCCGCCAAGTCAGCCACGTGATCCGACTCGGGTTTGCTCATTACCAGCATGTCGTCCACGTACACCTGCATGTTGCGGCCGATCTGGTCTTTGAAGATTCTATTGACCAGGCTGCTGGTACGTTGCCCCCGCGTTCTTGAGGCCAATGGCATCATCCGCTACTCTTTCTTACCATGACCACGTTTTCCAGCCAGCTGGGTACTGGACCTCCCGCACAAAACCGGCGGCGAGGAGCTTCTCCACTTCCTCGTTGATCGCCTTCTGCCTTTCCATGGCGAAGCTCCTCTTCTCTGGCGGACCGACGGCAACCTGGTTCCACGTTTAGCCTGTGCATGATGACCTCGGCGGAATGCCCGGCATGTCAGCTGCTGACCAGGCAAACACGTCAGCGTTGGCACGGAGGAACTCCCAGGCGGTTCATTCTTCCTCAGGGAGCTGGGCCCCGACTTGCACACCTTCAGGGGATCCGAACCGAGGGGAAAAGTCAGCAGGCGCTCTACGGGCCCTCCCCTGGGTTCCTTCTCTCTCAGATCGAGGTCGTCGATGTCTGGGCGAGCTCCGGGCTCCTGGCGCCCGGGACCGTCTGAAGGCAGAGCGGGATTGGCTGGGTCGTCCCCTTCATCTCCCCCCCGAGCCCGGAAGGCGTGGAGAACTGTACCAACGCCTTCTCGTGGAGATGGTGGGCGTCCAGTTGGGTTGAGCCCGGGACGCCGAGGATGGCGTTGTAGGCGAGGGGAGCCTGATGATGGTAATGTTATTAGGACGGTCGCCTGCCGGGTGGGGGGATCCGGCGGTGACCGGGAGAGTGATCTCCCCCTCTCGACCCCCCGAGTCCCCTGTAAAACCTACCAGGGGGTGTGCACCGGTTTCAGCTGATCGCGGACAAGTTCATGCGGGAGAAAGCGTCGTAAAAAAGTACGTCGCCGAGCTTCACTATCAATCATGATTCGATTACAGGATGCTTCGCGATGGTCATCTCGACCACCACGGCATCGTTGTTTTACATTGTCATTTCCCTCCCCCCCCCCGGGGGGATTACTCCTCATCCCTCCGGTTCCCGACTTCCCGGGTTCTCTCGTCGCTCGACCGGACCCGCGTGAGATCATGCCCACGGGCTTCTCCGTTGGGCGTTTGTCGATCGCAGGGATGGGCAGTAAGGCCGCGAGCGGCTGCCCTTCGGAGGGGGCCCTCGTTCTTGACGAACTTCCTGAGGTAACCCCTCCTAATCAGCTCCTCGATCTCCCGCTTCAGGTGGCGACACTCCTCTGTGTCGTGCCCGTGCTCGCGGTGGAACTGGCAGTACTTCGTTTGTCTCGGACGGCTCTCGGGTTCTGAGGAGGAGGTCGGCGGAGGTAGCGCTCGCCCTCGATTTCCATGAGGATCTTCGTCTGAGGTGCGAGGAGAGGGGTGTACCTCCGCTCGGGAGTGGCCTCGCCCCTCGTCCTCGGATTCGGGCGAGGGTCGGCGACGGCCCGGGCCTCCGGCTCCCGGGCCTCCCTCGGAGCGGCTTCTTCGGAGTCTTCCCGTCTAACTCTCGACGGGTGCGGTCAGCCTCCTCCGCTCGGATGTACTTGTGGGCGCTGAGGAGGAGCTCGGAGTACGTCCTGGGCGGCTTCTTGTCCAGTGAGTAGGTCAGGCGGGACGTCTTGAGCCCGTGCTTCAAAGCCCGCATGGCTACGGGCTCGTCCAAGCTGTAGATCTCCAGGGCAAGGCCGGGTCTTGACCGGTGATGTAGTCCCGGAGCAGCTCCTGGTCCTGTTGGCGATAGAAAAGAGGTTGTCTACCTCTCTTGGCACCTTTCGACATGCGTCGAAGTGCGCCACAAACTTTCCTTCCAGCTGGTGGAAGGAGCAAATGGATCCAGGCTCGAGGCGGGTGAACCAGACTCGAGCGCCTTCCGAGGTTGCCGGGAAGGCAATGCACAGAAGAGCGTCAGTGGCCCCCTTGACCCTCATGAGAGCTTTGTAGCTCTCCAAATGGTCCAGGGGGTCGGTGGTCCCGTCGTAGGATCCACCTGTGGCATGCGGAATCGTTTCAGGATCGGTTCCGCCTGGATTTTTTCAGAGAAAGGGGGGCGGGAGTCGTAGCTCGCGCGGGTCTGCCGACGAGTTCTGCAGTCGGCGAATCGGCGAGCGAACTCCGCCAGCTTGCGCTCATGCTCCTTCAGGCGCCTCTCGGCCTGGCCCTGATGGCTTCGTCGGTGGAGTCTTCCACCGAGACTGCAGGTGAAGGGGCGCCGATCGGTCTCGGCGCGAGGTCTGGCCTCGGCGTCGCTTGCTGCGATGCGGCGTTGTTCTCGGCCCCGTCGGCTGGGGATCGGCTCTCGTGATCCTCCGAACCAGAGTAGTTTTCTCTTTGCGGGAGCTTGGTGGCTCCCCCGGGGGTTGGAGGCGGCCCTCGGATGTGATGGCCTGCCCTGGATGGAGCGCAGGCTCCCACGCTGCCCCCGCGGCTCGGCCGCGGGGGTCCCTGTCGCGGCTGGGTGGCCAGGGAGCGTTGCTGATGCTGAAGCTGCCGGATCGCTGAGGTCAAGGTCTGCAGCTGCTGGATGACGGCCGCAAGAGTTCCGTCCATCGGGGTAGGCTGCTGTGCAAGAGGAGGGGGAGCCGGAAGCTCCCTCTCGGGCTGAGGGCCCCTGGAGGGGAGTGAACCTCCCCCATGCGGCTGGTGGACGCCCTCGCGGCCACAAGTGACCACCATCGTCAGAGAGCGCGACACCTGCAGAAAGATGGCCCCCGCTCGGGTTTGGTGTCCTGCCCCCCTACCTGGCGCGCCAATCTGTTGCCGCTCTCGTCGCCGCGCCCGTGCCACGGATCCCCCGATCCCTCCTGACCGCCTGGCGAGGGAGCCTCCTTCTTGCGGCGAACCTGCGAAAAAGGGGTTAGAGGACCCTGGTCGGGGATCCCGGCGAGGGAGCTCCGACGGTCAAGTCAGTAGACGACGAGAAGGATCAGACTCTCCAGACGGACCCCCGAGAGGTTTCCAGACTTAGAGAGTTTACTAGTGAGAGAGACGCTCTGGGGACCAGAATCTCGGCTGGGCCTCCTTGCCGAGCTCACGCCCAGTGATTCCCTCTCGGGATCTCTGGTTTTCACTCTCCGGAGCAAGGCCTTTTGCCGTTGCTTCCCCTTTGTCCCCAGGCTTGTTTGCTTACCTCCGTTGTCCCTAGATTCCTCCCTCTTTATCCCCTTTCGTCGTGCGCTTGTCTTTTCCTCCTAGGAGACTCCCCTCCCCTGTCTTCTTCTCTTTTTTCCCTTTTCCGTGAAGGGGGGCAGGCGGCTTTCCGACCCTCGTCCGCCGAGCCCAGCAGGGAAAAGGCAAAGGCAGAAGAGAAAAAGAGAGGGCGGCGCTGACAAGGCGGCCGGTCAGGCCTCGGGCCCAGCGAGAGCGCTCTCTCTCCAAGCGTGGGCGCCATCCATCTATAGGGCCTGTTCTGTCAGAATCGCGCCCCTCGGCTATGGAGCTTGTCGGGCCGATGCAAGTGATATTCCGCGTGCCGCCACCCTCCGTACGGGGCACCGTCTGGGATTCATACGGCTCGAGGGATGGCCTCGGGGCCCGCGACTCTTCCTTGAGATCTTCTCCGTATGGGCGGCCTGACCTCGGCCGAGGTGGACGCGTCTCCGGGGGCCACCTGGCGAAGAGCGAAGGACCAGCCGACCTCGGCCTAGGTGGACCCCTCCTGGGTGGACACCTGGCGAGGTGGCAGGAGGTCGCCTGGCCTCGGCCGATGTGGGCCCGTCTCCGGGAGGCCACCTAGCAAGGGGCGAAGGGACAGCCGACCGGCCTAGGTGGGCCCCTCCTGGGCGACACCTGGCGAGGTGGCAGGAGGTCGCCTGGCCTCGACCGAGGTGGCCCGTTTCCGGGAGGCCACCTGGCAAAGGGGCGAAGGGACAGCCGACCTCGGCCTAGGTGGGCCCCTCTGGGCGACACCTGGCGAGGTGGCAGGAGGTCGCCTGGCCTCAGCCAGGTGGGCCCGTCTCTAGGAGGCCACCTGGCAAAGGACGAAGGGTCGGCCGACCTCGGCCCAAGCGGACCCCTCCTGGGTGGACACCTGGCTAGGTGGCAGGAGGTCTCCTGGCTTTGGCCGACCTCACTTGGGCGGATCTCTCCGGGCTTGGGCGCCATCGAGTTGGTAGAGGAGCTCCGATCCGAGCTCGACCTCGGCGGGGGGAGTTTGCCTTAGAAAATTACCGGACGCTGTAGACTTGTCGAACCTGGTCTTGAAGACGTGGCACTGACTCGGCCGAAGAAGCCTCCACGTGGCTGATCGCATTTGGCGGTACCTGAGCCTGGCCACGTCACTGTCACGACTGTAACAAAAGGTTTTTATAAGGTACAGGTTGTAGGTTATAGCATAAGGATTTTATTTATAGATTATATGACCTGTTGGGATATCTCGATCCAAGTACGAACCAGCCACCGTTTGATCGGCTGAAAATATTTCTTCCGAACAACAAATTTCGGATCAAGATATTCAAAAAAAAATCAGACAATATATGGACAAGCCAAAGCTCTTAATGGGCCTACAGCATCCGAAGACAGGGTCTTCGAATTACATCTTCAGCCTTCGTCGAAGACCAAGTCCTACAGTCCCTAAAGACAAGATCCTCAACCTGAACCGAAGAATACCTTCACCAACTTCCGAAGACACGGTCTTCGGCTTATGTTGAAGACATAGTCTCTGGTCTATATCAAAGATCAGGTCCTCGATCTATGCCGAAGATAGAATCTCCGATCTGTCTCAAGAGGATCCGAGGACGAAGACATTCTCTGATTCAATAATAAAAATCTCTCTAAAAGAAAAATTTGAGGACGGGCTCTTGACCTGTCTCTAGTCTCTACGAACATGACAAGCAACGGTTGTCATCGACTATTTTCGGAACATAATCATGGCACGTAATCCCGGCGGCAATGCCTCCGGCCTGACCGCCGAAACCATCTAATAATTATCCACGATTCCAATTGTAGGAAAGAAATTAACTCTCCCATCGTAACCGCTAGAAGAAGAATGGAACCTCAGGGGAACCATCTAATAATTATCCACGATTCAAATTGTAGGAAAGAAATTAACTTCCCATCGTAACCGCTAGAAGAAGAATGGAACCGTGGACTAACAACTCCTTATAAATAATGATAAGTGGGACTACTCGAGATAAGGCACAATATATTTTTTAAAGTTTCAGAATCTTTTTTCTTCTTCATCTAGTCTTTCTTAAAATTTTTTTATTATATGGCTGGAGTCCATCTTTAACTTAGACATCGAAATATTTGTGCCAAAATAATTCCAATCAGAAATTTATTTTATAAGCGAACCAGAGAATGGATATGCGATCCTGTAACCCTATCCTACCGGAAAAGGGACTCTGCCAACATGACCTGACCTCCCGTAAGATTCTAACAAAATTCTCGGGCTAGTTTCTGTCACTTAGTTAAACAAATTGATTCCATATATTATTGAAGAATCACAAATTATCCAAAATCAAATCTACCGCGAGTCCACCGCCATGAAGTCCACTCTCACCGCTCCCCATCACTCTCCCCTCCCTGCCTCCCACCACCACCGATGCGAGCCCAAACCTTGACGATGATCTGGGCCTTCCACCCCGGCCATTTCAGCGACTAGCTCTACCACGTTGGCCTCGCCCTCGTCGAGAGAATCATGGTCGACGACTACGAGGGTTTTTTACCGCATCGAAGTAGGCCTTGGAGACCACTTCTGGGCACCAAACGAGCTTCATCACCTCTCTCTCTCTCTCTCTCTCTCTCCTCTCTCTCTTCCTCTTATCTATATATATATATATATATATATATGTATTCCTCTCTAGTTTGGTTCTATGGGGGCGAAGTGAGGTTGGGTGGAATTTAAATGGGAGAGCATCGACACCGTGAGCGCGGAGAAATTAGACGGACCCGATCACATTCAACAAAAAAAAAGACGGGCCCGATGTTGAACTCCGGCCAAGGTCAGGGCTAACGTGGCGGGGGACGGTGGAGATGGTGGACAGCATCATGGGTGGCCGCAGCCGCCGGTGCGGCAGTCTCCCGCCTCTTCACACCACCAAGAAACCCCGCGTGGCCGGTGCTTTGTTTTTCATCCTCATCGAGATGGCGAGAATATCGATCCACGTGGCATCATCTTATTGTCCGGGTATATGATATACTTTGGAGCGCAAATTCCCTACACCACATACATCGTACACTCATGGATAGCATTCATTGCATGGTGGACGGCCACCAAATAACGCACATCATGACATGCAATGCATGACCTGCACTCATACCGTGCATTTTATAATGACAGTCATTCATCGATGCACTACATCCACGATGCCGCACGTGCACCGCACGGATTCGTTTCGTATAATTTTAATCTCAAAAGGCCAATGGAAGGGGAAATTAGCAAAGTGAAAGTAGTGAGACAATGTGAGTTAACCACTTCACTGAATTATTGACCATAGGGCCACTTCAAGACCTCAACTCTTTGACCGGAGGTCACGTAACGTACGGCATCCATCAACGCCAACCAGCTGCCATCTGTTTTTCAAGTATAGTGGGGTCACGATTTATACAGATCCAAATAACTCCAGAACCTCGGCATCCCATAACGGGAACCTAACAACAGTAACCGGATCCTCGATCTTTTGCGAGTACAAAGGTGGGGACCCGCTCACATATTGTTCCAAACCCATCACTGCTCTCCAAATTAAAGGCTTTCTTCGGATCCATGGGCCGATGGAAAAAGTAGTGTTAATTAACTTACCTAGATGTCATGGTTCGTGGTGTTTAACATTAGCTGATTTGCACGTCAAAATGGTGACGTGTTTAACCGTGATGTGTCCTGTGCCATATCTGATGCTCAAAACCATAGAGCTATATATTGGATTTATCTTGATCATTTTGATCATATCTCATTGGCACATGAAATTTTTAATGCACATTCAAGCAACTCCATGCCATGCATATGCAAGGATCTCTCCTTCTCTCCAAAACAAAGAGGGTGGGGAGGACTGGTGATTGCGTAAAGCCTGGCTCCACTAGAAAGGGCCGTCTTTGAATTTCCCGCCAACCCTCCAAAATTCAAGCACCAAATTAGCTTTGGAAGAATTATTGAACCATTCTCCCGTGCACTCATGAATGAAGTTATCCTGAGTGGAACGTGAACTCTAGCTACGACACATAGCTATAGGGATGGTCACCCATGAGCCAAGGATGCGGTACTAGCACGCACATCGGATGGCTATGGTACCGTAGGAGCAATGGCGCACCAGTACCAGTCGTGCTCCTAATAAAAGTAGGGCTTAGCTAGCTAATAGCTATTATATATAGATGGGGAGGATGGCAACATGGATACCTGCAGCTATCCCCACTTAATTTCAGGTCCAGAAGAACATGTGCTCCTTGACAGTTTTGCAGATCTAGAGCCCAAATATGTAGCGAAACATGGCCAGAAGGAACCAGAGTACACTGGCTACAAGGTGCAAAATATAATTGCCGAGGTATGAAGATAAAGTGAAAATTCTGGTAATGAACCAACATGGATCATCAAATGCATCAAGAAGTGCATGCAGGGTGATCTTGATACATGTACATTTTGGACGCACGTACGTACAACTGGTTCGCATATAGGCCACTTGCACGCATCTCGATGTGTTTGAGGTATCATATGCAGAAACTCGGTGTTCTTAATTTCTAGTCAGCAAAGCTAAACTGTACGCCCCATTAAGAAATTCGAGTATTTTACTCAGATAAATTCACCTCTGGTACGGTATATATATATATATTTATTTATTTTTGACCGAGGGGGGAGGCAAAAGCCAACCAAGTTATTGAAACGAACTGAAACAATTACATCACAGTCGGTACATTACAGTGAAGTAAAGAAGTAGACAGCCGAACAGAGAGAGAGAGAGAGAGAGGGGTGGGGGGAAGGACGGAACAAGGTAACGATGGAGGGGAGTATCCGAATAGAATCAGAATAGGATTTGAATAGTTTGTTGAAAATTCTAAGTTACATGAATTTACCCGTTGCAGTCATATTTATTACAGTTCCCTTTTTTTTTTTTCCTTTGAAGGAACAGTAATATTTATTACTCAACGTTGAATATCTAAGAAATAATCTTGAAACGCAGCATACTCTATCTGCATGATCGATGTACCATCCCAAATATAGCATCTCAGGAAACTTGTAAACGTATCGACTAATCATCCAGCACCCTTGTCGACATGTTCGCAAACTCCAACTTTTCTTCTGATAAAGCTTATTAACAAACTAAAACCACAATAATTTGGAGGGAGAAACCATGTCCGGTCACATACGTACCATGAGATCTTGGAATTAAGCTTTGGTGTTTCACCAAATTAGCGAGCTAAGGGACCCTAGAGCTTGGAACAAGGCTCATGGCATGTCTAATTGTGTGGTCTAGGGTCCTTTTTCCAACATTGTCAGGACTCAATCGAAAAGGTCTCTGATGCGTGAGATACAGTTCTACATTTTAAGAGAGTAGACTGGGGCCGTCGTCAGAGTCTCAGAGCTAACGTGGGGATAAGGTGCCCGATGCCAGGGTGCAAACAAAAGCTAGAGAACAAAGACTTCAAATTGCCCTGAATCCACTATTCCTCGCTTAAATTTGACCAGACCTTTAAGTGGGTAGGAGTAGTCCTTTTCTTCTGCGTTATAGCACAGTGCTGGTTGGTAAAAGAGAGAAGGGACAAACAGAGAAAGGTTGAATAATATTGTTTAACTCGGAATGAGACGGCTTGAAAGGGGATGCTTCTTTTCCTAGTCACTTACAGGTGGCCGAGATCTTTTTAATCTGGCCTGCAAATTAGCACTAGGAGATGGTTATTATTCCAATAGCTAGAATGGCCTCTAACATTATGGTACATAATCTATTAGTTGGTATTTTGAAAGTCATTCCATGCACTAGGTCCTAAATTCTCTCAGAAGATATTACGGGGTACGGGGCGCAAAGTGGTAGCGTGTGTATTTCTTTTGCTGGCACTACAAGAAATAACATAAAAAGGTTAAATGTCGGCAAAATAACATTCCGATATTTTTTAAAAAAATCGTAAGGATGGACATCGTGTATGTAAACATGATAAAAAATATTTTAATATTTACGGTGCAAAAAATTCAGCATGATCCATACTGTATTTTTTTATTGATCCAAATATATTTACTGTAACATGATAGGATAGGAGCTGAGTGTAACGAGCATTAATTATTATTCAGCTTTTATTTAAAATTTTGTCCATACCAAAATACCCTTCTTTCCAGTTCCTTTACTGCAGAGATGTATTTTGAACTAGGATGTCGTAGCTTTTGAACTGAAATGTCGTAATACTGTTTCAGATTTTATTTTATATTTTTCTGTAGGGGTATCGTAGGTTTTGAACTGGGGTGTCGTAGTTTTTGAACTATGGTGTCGTAATATTGTTTCAGATTTTATTTTTATTTTTCTGCAGGGGTGTTGTAGATTTTAAACTAGGATGTAGTAACTTTTGAACTAGGGTATCGTAATACTGTTTCAGGTTTTATTTTATATTTTTCTGCAAGGATGTCGTAGGTTTTGAACTAGGATGTCGTAGGTTTTGAACTAGGATGTCGTAGCTTTTGAACTAGGATGTCGTAATACTGTTTCTAGTCATTTTTGAACTATGATATCGTAGGTTTTGAACTATGATGTCGTAAGTTTTGAACTAGGGTGTCGTAATACTGTTTTAGATCATTTTTTAACCAGGGTGTCGTATGTTTTGAACTAGGATGTCATAGATTTTGAACTAGGATGTCGTAAAAGTATTTTGGTCCGAACGAAAATTTCAATTAATACTAATCATCTCAGCTTTTGTCCCATCATATTATAGTGAATATTTTTGGATCAATAAAAATGTACGGTATAGACCATGCTGAATTTGCTGCACCACACGCGATACACAAAGAATTATGTAAGCAGCAAAGGTTTAGACCATCAAGCCTGTAAGGCTATGCCTCAAGCCCGGCCTGCGAAAAAGTCCAGCCACATCAACTATTGCTCGAAGAAGGCCTTCAGGCCTGCACAACCGCAAGCCCGCAATGCTCGTGGTTCATAGAGCACGTGGCCCAGACCCATGCACACATGCATGGCCTAATGACCGCGCTCCGCATGCAGTCCATGGTGCGGGTGCAGGAGAGGTGGTTCAGTCTAAAAAAAAATTTTGGTCCATTGTCTTGGTGTACGTGCATCTTTTGTGCGATCTGGATAAAGATCCAACAACCACGGGATGATTCCGATGGTGTTATTTTTTTAATATTTATAATATTATTGAGATAACAACATGTAACTTTATTTATTTTTTTATTTTTTGAATATTTTTAAAATTTTTTGTTAAAAAAAAAAAGATAAAGTGAAGCTACAGGTACGTTGTAGGATTTTATTTAATTTTTTAATTTTTTATTTTATTATAATATTTTTAATATTTTTAAATTTTTATTTTAAAATTTATAACTACATGTAGCATCATTCAAAATGAAATTATAGTGGGAACCTTCGATTTTTTTTTTTTTTTTTGAAGTGGCATCCCATTTAACTAAAAATTCTATTTTTATAAATATATTTTTTAAAAAAATTATTTTAATAAATATTTTTAAAAAAATTTGATAGAACGGTATATTCATTGAACAAGACGAGAATGAACACAGCCAAAAAAATCAGTATAATATTCCTAAGTTGTACAGGGAATGACCGTCAGTCAAACCATAACACAGAAACAGAATGGCGGGTGTTGCCGCTCTCGTCGCCGCGCCCGTGCCACGGATCGGCCGATCCGTCCTGACCGCCTGGCGAGGGAGCCTCCCTTCCCGCGGAAAACCTGCAACAAAGGGATTAGAGGACCCTGGCCGGGGATCCCGGCGAGGGAGCTCCGACGGTCAAGTCAGTAGACGACGAGAAGGAACAGACTCTCCAGCCGGACCCTCTAAAGGGTTCCAGACTTAGAGAGTTAACTGGTGAAGGAAACGCTCTGGGGACCAGAATCTCGGCTGGGCCTCCTTGCCGAACTCGCGCCCAGTCTTCCCCTCTCGGGATTTCTGGCTTCTCTCTCGGCGCAAGGCCTTGTGCCGGTGCTTCCTCCTTGTCCCCAGGCTAATTGGCTTACCTCGTCGTCCCCAGATTCTTCCTTCTTTATCTCCTTCCGTCGCGCATTTGTCTTTTTCCGCCTCGGAAACTTCCCTCCCCCGTCCACTTCTCTTTTCCCTTTTCGGTGAAGGGTGCCAGGCGGCTTTCCGACCTCGTCCGCCGGGCCCAGCATGGGAAAGGCAAGGACAGAAGAGAAAGAGGGGAGGGCGGCGCTGGCAGGGCGGCCGGTCAGGCCTCGGGCCCGGTGAGAGCGCCCTCTTCCCCAAGCGTGGGCGCCATCTATCTATGGGGCCTGTTTCGTCAGGATCGGGTCTCTCGGCTGCGGGTCCTGCCGGGCCGACGCAAGAGATGTTCCGCGTGCCGCCGCCCTCCGTACAGGACGCCGTCTGGGATTCGTACGGCCCGAGGGATGGCCTCGGGGCCCGTCTCTCTCCCCAGGGCCCTCGTCGTACGAGCGGTCTGACCTCGGCTGAGTTGGGCCCGTCTCTGGGGGCCACCTGGCGAAGGGCGAAGGATCAGCCGACCTCGGCTTAGGTGGACCCCTCCTGGGTGGACACCTGGCGAGGTGGCAGGAGGTCGCCTGGCTTCGGCCGAGGTGGGCCCGTCTCCGGGTGGCCACCTGGCGAAGGGCGAAGGATCAGCCGACCTCGACTTAGGTGGACCCCTCCTGGGTGGACACCTGGCGAGGTGGCAGGAGGTCGCCTCGCTTTGGCCGAGGTGGGCCCGTCTCCGGTGGCCACCTGGCGAAGGGCGAAGGATCAGCCGACCTCGGCTTAGGTGGACCCCTCCTGGGAGGACACCTGGCGAGGTGGCAGGAGGTCGCCTGGCTTCGACCGAGGTGGGCCGTCTCCGGGTGGCCACCTGGCGAAGGACGAAGGATCAGCCGACCTCGGCTTAGGTGGACCCCTCCTGGGCGGACACCTGGCGAGGTGGCAGGAGGTCGCCTGGCTTCGGCCGAGGTGGGCCGTCTCCGGGTGGCCACCTGGTGAAGGGCGAAGGATCAGCCGACCTCGGCTTAGGTGGACCCCTCCTGGGTGGACACCTGGCGAGGTGGCAGGAGGTCGCCTGGCTTCGGCCGAGGTGGGCCGTCTCCGGGTGGCCACCTGGCGAAGGGCGAAGGATCAGCCGACCTCGGCTTGGGTGGACCCCTCCTGGGTGTACACCTGGCGAGGTAGCAGGAGGTCGCCCGACCTTGGCCGACCTCACTTAAGCGGACCCCTCCGGGCCCGGGCGCCAATGAGGTGGTAGAGGAACTCCGAGCCGAGCTCGACCTCGGCGAGGGCGGTTCGCCTTAGGCAGTCGTCGTGCAGTGTAGTCTTGCCGATCCTGACTTTGAGGATGTGACGCTGACTCCACCGGGGAAACTTACACGTGGCTTGCTCGTATTCGGCGATACCTGAGCCCGGCCACGTCACTGTCACGGCTGTAACAGTTGCCCCCCAGCCCGCCGTTCCGTCGGGGCATCGCAGAACGGAACGTCGGGATTAAATGCGGACATGACGTGGAGAGGCGAAGATCTTGCATCATAATTGCCACGATCCTCGTCGTCGTGGCTCGATGCGGCTGAAGACCTATGGGGAGCCGCCACGCGTCGCCCACTTGCCCATAATCAATACGTCGCTTCAAGGCAGACGCCGTTACTCTGCTAACGAGGCGTCGGTGTCGGGCGTGCGCCCATGTGGCGACCATCCAGTGGCTTGAGGCGGAATGACGGGTACGGCCGCTGTCGGTTGAGTTTGAAATGGAGGGGACTTTCCAGAACGAGGCCTTTTCCCTTGCTTCGTGGGCGGTTTGCTGCAGGCTAACAACTCCTGTTGCTCGCGCTCGTCTGTGCATTTTCGGTGAGTGCCTCCTTCTTCTCTAGCCCCCCCTCCTTCCTTCTCATTTCCTTTCCGATCTTCCTGTCCTTTTCTTTTCTATGGCGCGCCGTCGCCATGTCTCTTCCAACCCGGACGAGGCCGGTCCATCCCGGCCGAGGACTCCATCTTCTTCCTCCTCAGATGAGGAGGTGAGTCCGGAGGAGGTCCGCCGGCGTTTGCAACCCGGGGGGATCACCATCGGCATCCCCAGGGGGATCCGGTCCCCTCCGGTTGCACCTGCCGTGCCCCTCCGTTCCCTTCCTGCTCTGCCATCTCTTCCTGCTCCGCCTTCTCTTCCTGCTCCGCCTTCTCTTCCTGCCGGTCCCTCCGGTCATGCCTCCACCATGACCGAAGGCGATCTTTCTCTGCTCCGGGATGCCTGTGGCATCCCGGGGTCTATTCGTCTGTTTGCTCCGCGGTCCGGGGAGCGCGTCACCATGAGTGGCCCCGGCCGCATAGCTTTCTACGAAGACTTCCTCCTTGGGGGTCTTCGGTTTCCTTTGCATCCTTTCTTTCTTTCCTTTCTCAGCCACTTTCGGCTCGTCCCGGTCCAGCTGGCTCCTAATGCCATCCGGGTCATCTTCTCCTTCATTGTTTTCTGCCACTTCCACGGGTTCGTTGCCCGTTTTTCTCTCTTCAGGGCCTTGTTCACCCTGAAGAAGTGCTCCACCGATGATGGCTGGTGGTACATTTCACCCCGGCCTAGGTGTCTCCGGTTCGACCTCCCTTCCTCGGTCAAGGGATGGAAGAGCCGGTTTTTCTTCGCCTCGGTCGACGATGTCGACTGGGCCTAGAGTGAGCCGGACCGGTCCCCGAACCGAAATTCCCGAGTCGAGTCGGCGGACCAGGAGTCCTATACCCAGCTCCTGAGTGACGAGGTCCCGGCGCTCGAGGTTCTGCTTTCTGAGCAGAATCTTTTCGAGGCCGGTATCAGTCCCATCCGCGAGACCGGTGAGATTTGGCCCTCACTGACCTCTGCCCCCCCCTCTCTTCATAACTGAGCCAGCTGACTTTCTGTCTCTTTTGTCTTGCAGGGATGAAGTTTTCACTGGAGAACCTCTTGGAGGGGGCGGCCCAGCGGGACGTCGTGGAGATAGACGAGCCCGCAACGAAGAGGGCTCGCACGGAGACGAGCCGGGAGGTCGTGGCGGCGACTGTGCCCGGCCCGGTTGCCGTCATTTCCCCGCCCAGGCCACCTCAGGGCGGGGTCACTGATACTTCGGCCACGCGACCTGGCGACGCCGCAGAGAGAGCTCCAGCGTCTGCCGCTCCGCCCATCGCCGGGCCCATCATTGCTGCCAGCTCGACAGCACCGCCTGTGGCGATCGCCGGCCCGTCGGTTGCGGCTTCGGCTGAGGGGGCAGCTGCAGCAGGGGCCGGCCCGAAGGCTCCGGCGCCGGTGATCACCCACCGGGACTCGGTCATCCTCGACAGGGGGCTGGCAGAGAAGATGATGGAGTACGCTTCCACCGCCCGGGACCGCCGAGCTCGGGGTGGCCGGGATTACGCGGACGCGCTGCTCGGCATCCTTCCGCAGCTCTTCACGGTAAGCCCGAGCTTCTTCCTTTTCCTTTTTCCTATCTCGAGACTTACCTGCCTTTGCTCTGACCTGTGTCGCTTTTGCCATTGCAGATCGGGAACAACGTCCTCCTACTGAGGAATTTCCTCGTAGGGAACGCCAAGAGGGACTCCGAGCGGGAGCAGAAGCTCGGCAAGCTTGCGGCTGACGTCAAGGATTTAATGGAGAAGGGCGCCGAGCTGCGAGCCGACAAGCAAGCCCTCCAGTCCGACCTGGCTCGTTCCGAGGAGCGGAACAAGGAGTTGGAGGCCTCCTTGTCGGAGGAGCGGACCTCCAACCAGCGCCGAACTGAGGAGGAGGCGGCGGAGAAGGCCCGCCTGCAGGCCCATTCCCAATGGCTGGAGCGCCAGCTGGAGGAGGCCCGGCGAGATGCGGCCACGGCGAAGGACCGGAGCGCCTACGTCAACGGGCTCCAGGAGGCGGCCAAGCGGGAAGCGCAAGAGGCCGTCCCCAAATTCCGGGCTTCCGACGAGTATACGTCGGAGGTCCGGGAGGCTGCCGTGGACTCCTTCCTGAAGGGGTTCCGGATGTGCCGGGAGAAGGTGGGGGCCTTCTTCCCCCAGCTGGACCTGAGCGGAGTCGTAGTCGGTGGCAGGAGGCCAGGAGGTGAGAGCAGGGCTTCCGGCACGGCCGAAGCGACACCTGTGGCGCCGTCGACCAGCGATGCCGCGGCCCGGAACAGCCCCAGGAGCCGACCGCTGTAGAAGTCGAAGACGCAGCACCCGCGCCTCTGGCAGATGGCTCCGACCCCGCATCCTAGTGATCCCGGCACTGTCCTTTTTGCGTTATTTCTGTTGTTTTTGTTTTTTGGGGAGTCCCGGCCTGTCGGGGCTCCCAGCTTGTACCGACTACTTATGTTAATGAAGATCTAAGCTTTATCGAAACCTTGTTCGTTGTTTCGTCTTACTTTTCTCTTCTTTTCTTTCTGAGATGTCGATCTGGAATACTTGAAATAACTGCAGGCCTGGTCCTCCCATTGCTCAAATCGAAGGATGGGGCCTGCTGAGTCGCGTCGCAGCAGGGCAAGCCTTAGGCGGGCCCGACTTTGGGTCGCCTTCATGCTTGCGCAGACAACACGGTTTCTGCACTGTCTTCCAGGCCGAAGCCCGGGACCTCCGGACGGAGCTCGGTGCCGCAGGCTTTCTCAAGCCTTGCACGGCTTTCTGAGCTGTGCTCCGGGCTTGCGCGGGCGAACTGGGTTCGGCGCCACCTTCCAGGCCGAAGCCCAGGATCTTCCGGACTGAGCTCGATGCCGCAGGCTTTCTCAAGCCTTGCGCGGCTTGCTGAGCTGTGCTCCGGGCTTGCGCGGGCGAACTGGGTTCGGCGCCACCTTCCAGGCCGAAGCCCAGGATCTTCCGGACTGAGCTCGATGCCGCAGGCTTTCTCAAGCCTTGCGCGGATTGCTGAGCTGTGCTCCGGGCTTGCGTGGGCGAACTGGGTTCGGCGCCACCTTCCAGGCCGAAGTCCAGGATCTTCCGGACTGAGCTCGATGCCGCAGGCTTTCTCAAGCCTTGCGCGGCTTGCTGAGCTGTGCTCCGGGCTTGCATGGGCGAACTGGGTTCGGCGCCACCTTCCAGGCCGAAGCCCAGGATCTTCCGGACTGAGCTCGATGCCGCAGGCTTTCTCAAGCCTTGCGCGGCTTGCTGAGCTGTGCTCCGGGCTTGCGTGGGCGAACTGGGTTCGGCGCCACCTTCTAGGCCGAAGCCCAGGATCTTCCGGACTGAGCTCGATGCCGCAGGCTTTCTCAAGCCTTGCGCGGCTTGCTGAGCTGTGCTCCGGGCTTGCGTGGGCGAACTGGGTTCGGCGCCACCTTCCAGGCCGAAGCCCAGGATCTTCCGGACTGAGCTCGATGCCGCAGGCCTCCTTGTTGAAGTTAGAAGGGAGTGTTTGAAGTGGGGAAGCTTTGTTACAGAAACTGGGAGCCTTACATCACTGGTAGTACATTCTCAGGTTCGAGGAGTTCCATGTCCGGGGGAACCTGGCACCTCCCAATTCTTCCAAGTAATATGCTCCATGAGGGAGGGCTTCTGCCACCCGATACGGGCCTTCCCAGTTGGGCGATAGCTTGCCGCATTCCCGTGGTTGGGAGGCTTCGGCGCATCGGAGGACCAAGTCTCCGGGACGAAAAACCTTAGGCCGCACTCGGGAGTTGTAATATCTGGCTACACGTTGCCGGTACGCCGCCATTTGGATTCGGGCCCTGTCCCTTGTTTCCTCGAGAAGGTCTAGGTTGAGCATCATCCTGGCCGGGTTTTCTGTCTCGTCGTATTGCTCCACGCGCAGCGTGGATAGGCTGAGCTCGATCGGGATGACTGCCTCGGCTCCGAAGACGAGGTTGAATGGAGTTTCGTCGGTAGCCGTCCTTGGGGTGGTGTGGTATGCCCAAAGGACGCTGGGAAGCTCATCGGCCCACCTGCCCTTGGCCTGGTCCAGCCGCGTGCGGAGGCCCTGAAGAATGGTCCTGTTCGTGACTTCGGCCTCCCCGTTGGTCTGAGGGTGCGCCACCGAGGTAAAGCGATGCCTGATGCCGAGGTCGCTGCAGAATTCTTCGAATTCCCGGCAGTCGAACTGGCGTCCGTTGTCGGTGACCACAGTGTGGGGAAGGCCGAAGCGGCAGACGATGGACTTCCAGAAGAACTTGGCGATGTTTGCTTCGGTGATCCTTGCTAAGGGTTCGGCCTCGACCCACTTCGTGAAGTAGTCGATAGCCACTATCAAGAACTTCCGCTGGCCCGACGCCGGCGGGAATGGGCCCAGGAGGTCCATCCCCCACTGGGCGAACGGCCAGGGGGCCGAGAGCTGAGAGATTGGGTTGGAGGGTTGCCGCTGCACCGTGGCGTGACGCTGGCACCGGTCGCATTTCTTCACGAAGTCGGCGGCGTCTTCCTTCATTGTTTCCCAGAAGTAGCCCTGACGGAGGGCCTTGTACGCCAATGCCCTGCCCCCCACGTGGTTCCCGCAGATGCCTTCGTGAATCTCCTGGAGCACAAGCTTGGCTTCTGTGGGTCCTACGCACTTGAGGAGGGGGTAGGAGTAGGATCTTCGATACAACTGCCCGTCCATCAGGACAAAGCGCACGGCCTTCTTCCTGATGAGGCGAGCCGCCTGTCGGTCCTCCGGCAGGGTGCCGCTGGCGATGTACGCAGCGTACTTGTCCATCCAGCTGGGCTCCTGGCTGACCTGATGGACCCCCACCGGTGCTTCGAGGCTTGGGACCTCAATGCGCTCCACATGAGCGCGTCCCAGCATCGTGTCCGGCAGGGTCGCCAGCCGGGAGAGGGCGTCCGCACGGGCGTTCTCCCCATGGGGGATGTGGAAGATGTTGAAGCGGCGGAACTTAGACACGCCCGCCTTGACGAGCTCCAAGTACTTTGCCATTTGGGGGTCGTGCGCGACGTACTCCCGGATACCTGCCCCGCTACGAGCTGGGAGTCAGTGAAAGCTCTGAGGTTGGTCACGCCCAGCTCGCGGGAGACTCTCAGTCCGGCAAGAAGTGCCTCGTACTCCGCCTGGTTATTTGTTGCGGGGAATTGAAAACGGAGTGCGCACTCGGCGACGACCCCGTCGCCGTTGGCAAGGATGAGCCCAGCTCCGCTCCCGCCGGAGTTCGAGGCTCCGTCCACATGGAGGATCCAGGCATCCTCTCCGGGCTCATCGGCGCCAACCTCCATCGGCTGGGCCGGGGGATCTTCCTCGGGCTCCTTGCCCAAGCCTGCACACTCGACCAAAAAATTGGCCAGCACCTGTGCCTTCATGGCCGACCTTGGCCTGCATGCAATGTCGAACTCGCTGAGTTTTAGTGCCCACTTGGCCAACCGTCCCGAAGTATCAGGTCGGCTGAGCACCGCTTTCAGCGGTTGGTCCGTCAAGACGGCGATGGGGTGCGCTTGGAAATAGGGCCTGAGACGCTGGGCAGACACTATTAGAGCAAAAACAAGTTTCTCGGGCCGGGAATACCTGAGCTCCGCGTCTCGGAGGAGTTTACTGGTATAGTACATCGGCCGCTGGAGCCCGTGGTCGTCAGTTCGGACCAAGACAGAGCTGACGGCCTCCGGGGTGACCGCCAAGTAGAGGGCAAGCTCCTCCCCCTCCTCGGGCCTGGACAGTAAAGGTGGCGATGCGAGCGTCTTCTTCAGCTCCTCGAAGGCCCGCTGACATTCCTCGGTCCAAGCAAAGCCATTCATCTTCCTCAGCACCTTGAAGAAGGGACGGCAGCGGTCCGCCGACCTGGAAATAAAATGGCTGAGGGCCGCGACTCGACCGGTCAGTCGTTGCACCTGCTTCTTGGAGGCGGGCTGCTCCATGTCCAGGATGACCTGGACCTTCTCCGGGTTGGCCTCGATCCCTCTTTGGGTCACCATAAACCCTAAGAACTTACCGGCGGAGATGCCGAAAGCGCACTTTGCCGGGTTCAGCTTCATCTGATGGCGCCGGAGGTTGCCGAACGTCTCCGTCAAGTCGGCCACGTGGTCCGAATCGAGTTTGCTCATCACCAGCATGTCGTCCACGGACACCTGCATGTTGCGGCCTATCTGGTCTTTGAAGATTTTATTGACCAGACGTTGGTATGTCGCCCCTGCGTTCTTGAGGCCGAAAGGCATCATCCTGTAGCAAAAAGTCCCGCGGTCAGTTATGAAGGCAGTGTGCTCTTCGTCCTCCGGGTTCATCCGGATCTGGTTGTATCCGGAGAAGGCGTCCATGAACGACAAGAGGCGATGCCCTGAGGTGGTGTCGACCAGTTGGTCGATCTTTGGAAGAGGGAAACTGTCCTTTGGGCAAGCTCGGTTGAGGTCGGTGTAGTCCACACAGATCCTCCACTTACCGTTACTCTTCTTTACCATGACCACGTTTGCCAGCCAGCTAGGGTATTGGACCTCTCGGACGAAACCGGCGGCGAGGAGCTTCTCTACTTCCTCGTTGATCGCCTTCTGCCTCTCCATGGCGAAGCTTCTCTTCTTCTGGCGGACCGGGCGGCAACTTGGATCCACGTTCAGCCTGTGCATAATAACCTCGGGCGGGATGCCCGGCATGTCGGCTGCTGACCAGGCGAACACGTCAGCGTTAGCGCGGAGGAACCCCAGCAAGCGGGTTCGCTCTTCCTCGGGGAGCTGGGCCCCGACTTGCACCGTCTTCAGGGGATCCGAACCGAGGGGAAAAGTCAGCAGGCGCTCTATGGGTCCTCCCCTGGGTTCCTTCTCTCTCAGATCGAGGTCGTCGATATCATGGGCGAGCTCCGTGCCCCTGACGCCTGGGACCGTCTGGAGGCAGAGCGGGACTGGCTGGATCGTCCCCTTCATCTCTCCGAGCCCGGAAGGCGTGGGGAACTGCACCAACAGCCTCCTCGTGGAGATGGTGGCGTCCAGTCGGTTGAGCCCGGGACATCCGAGAATGGCGTTGTAAGGCGAAGGGAGCCTGACGACGGTGAATGTTATTAGAACGGTCGCTTGCCGGGGCGGGGATCCGGCAGTGACCGGGAGAGTGATTTCCCCCTCGACCCCCACTGAGTCCCCTGTAAAACCTACCAGGGGGGTGTGCACTGGCTTCAGCTGTTCGGGGGACAAATTCATCCGAGAGAACGCATCGTAAAAAAGTACGTCAGCCGAGCTTCCACTGATGGGGACATCATCCTGCACGAATCTCGGAGCAGCACAAATTTCGGAGCAGCAAATAAATTTGAAAAATAAATTTAGGATTTATCTTTTATTTGAAATTTAAATTAGGATTTTGTTGGTTATGATTGAGATATGGATAGGCTTATCTTATCCTATCTTTTATTTGAAATTTAAATTAGGATTTTGTTGGTTATGATTGAGATATGGATAGGCTTATCTTATCCTATCTTTTATTTGAAATTTAAATTAGGATTTTGTTGGTTATGATTGAGATATGGATAGGCTTATCTTATCCTATCTTGTATTTAAATTTGAGTTATCCCTATCCTGTATTCAAATTCAAATGAGGGTTATGGAGCTTATAAATAACCCCTCATTCCTATTATAAAAAGGGGAGAAGAAATTGAATTTTTGGGATTTGGTTTGTCAGTTGGTTTGGCAGTTGTTGTTCAGGGCTATGGCCCATTATGTCTTCACCTGCGGGTGTTGATGTTGTCTTTGTCCTTCAAGACATCGTAGGGGCGTGATGCCCTAGTTATCCCCCATCTTCGTTTTCCTCCACATTCTTTGAAATCCCCCTCATGGCTCCAGGAGTGACCTGGGTGGCAGGTGAAATACCCTGGGCTCCGCGTGTAGTGAGATGGGTGGTAGGTGAGATATCCTAGACTGCATGTAGTGAGGTGGGTGGTAGGTATAATGCCCTAGAGGTGTGAAGTCTCTCTGTGAGAGTGGGTTTCAGGGTTCGTGGTAGTCCATCCTCGTTATCCTCCATCCCTATTTTTTCCTTCGTCACCACCATAAAGAAATCAGAAAATAGAAAAAAAATAGGATACCCTAATCTTCGGTGACTTCTTAGCTCGCCGACGATCCTATCCCTATCCCGTGCCCCATCAACATGGTATCAGAGCCTAGATGGATTAGGGTACGTTTCTTCTTCCCAACTCTTTTCTATATTGACACCCCCTGCTACCATCGCTCGTGAAGACCGTCTCCGTCGCCTGCAGCCGATCCAGAAGTTGTCGCCGACGGAGTCGAGTTCTCCCCACCTCAGGAGAATGATGGGGACATCATCCTGCACGAATCTCGGAGCAGCACAAATTTCGGAGCAGCAAATAAATTTGAAAAATAAATTTAGGATTTATCTTTTATTTGAAATTTAAATTAGGATTTTGTTGGTTATGATTGAGATATGGATAGGCTTATCTTATCCTATCTTTTATTTGAAATTTAAATTAGGATTTTGTTGGTTATGATTGAGATATGGATAGGCTTATCTTATCCTATCTTTTATTTGAAATTTAAATTAGGATTTTGTTGGTTATGATTGAGATATGGATAGGCTTATCTTATCCTATCTTGTATTTAAATTTGAGTTATCCCTATCCTGTATTCAAATTCAAATGAGGGTTATGGAGCTTATAAATAACCCCTCATTCCTATTGTAAAAAGGGGAGAAGAAATTGAATTTTTGGGATTTGGTTTGTCAGTTGGTTTGGCAGTTGTTGTTCAGGGCTATGGCCCATTATGTCTTCACCTGCGGGTGTTGATGTTGTCTTTGTCCTTCAAGACATCGTAGGGGCGTGATGCCCTAGTTATCCCCCATCTTCGTTTTCCTCCACATTCTTTGAAATCCCCCTCATGGCTCCAGGAGTGACCTGGGTGGCAGGTGAAATACCCTGGGCTCCGCGTGTAGTGAGATGGGTGGTAGGTGAGATACCCTAGACTGCATGTAGTGAGGTGGGTGGTAGGTATAATGCCCTAGAGGTGTGAAGTCTCTCTGTGAGAGTGGGTTTCAGGGTTCGTGGTAGTCCATCCTCGTTATCCTCCATCCCTATTTTTTCCTTCGTCACCACCATAAAGAAATCAGAAAATAGAAAAAAAATAGGATACCCTAATCTTCGGTGACTTCTTAGCTCGCCGACGATCCTATCCCTATCCCGTGCCCCATCATCCACTATCCACCATGATTCGATGTACAGGATGCTTCGCGATGGTCATCTCGACCACCACGGCATCGTTGTTTACATTATCATTAATTTCCCCTCCTTTGGGAGGGATTACATTCTCCGGGACTTCCCGGGCTCTCTTCATTGCTCGGCCGGGCCCGCGCGAGATCATGCCCACGGGCTTCTCCGTTGGGCGGTTGTCGATCGCAGGGACAGGCGGTAGGGCCGCGAGCGACTGCCCTTCAGAGGGGGCCTCGCTCTTGACGAACTTCCTGAGGTAACCCCTGCTGATCAGCTCCTCAATCTCCCGCTTCAGATGGCGACACTCCTCCGTGTCATGCCCGTGCTCGCGATGGAACTGGCAGTACTTTGATTTGTCTCGGGCGGCTCTCGGGTTCTGAGGAGGAGGTCGGTGGAGGTAGCGCTCGCCCTCGATTTCCATGAGGATCTTCGTTCGAGGTGCGAGGAGAGGGGTGTACCTCCGCTCTGGAGTGGCTTCGCCCCTCGGCCTTGGATTTGGGCGGAGGTCGGCAGATGGCCCGGGCCTCCGAGCTCCCGGGGTGTCCCTCGGGAGCGGCTTCTTTGGAGTCTTCCCGTCCAGCTCTCGACGGGTGCGGTCGGCCTCCTCCGCTCGGATGTACTTATGGGCGCGGAGGAGGAGCTCGGAATACGTCCTGGGGGACTTCTTGTCCAGGGAATAGGTTAGGCGGGACGTCTTGAGTCCACGCTTCAAGGCCAGCATGGCGACGGGCTCGTCCTAGCTGTAGATCTCCAGTGCTGCGGTCTTGAACCGGGTGATGTAGTCCCGGAGTAGCTCCTGGTCCTGCTGGCGGATGGAAAAGAGGCTGTCCACCTCTCTTGGCACCTTTCGACAAGCGTCGAAGTGCGCCACAAACTTTCCTTCCAACTGATGGAAGGAGCAAATGGACCCGGGCTCGAGGCGGGCGAACCAGACTCGAGCGGCCTTCCGAAGGGTTGCCGGGAAGGCGATGCATAGAAGGGCGTCGGTGGCCCCCTGGACCCTCATGAGAGCCTTATAGCTCTCCAAATGATCCAGGGGGTCGGTGGTTCCGTCGTAGGGGTCCACCTGCGGCATGCGGAACCGTTTCGGGATCGGTTCTGCCTGGATTTCTTCAGAGAATGGGGGGCGGGAGTCGTAGCCCGCCGGGTCTGCCGACGAGTTCTACAGGTCGGCGAATCGGCGGGCGAACTCCGCCAGCTTGCGCTCATGCTCCTCCAGGCGCCTCTCAGCTTGGCGCCTGATGGCTTCATCGGTGGAGTCTTCCACCGAGGCTGCGGGTGAAGGGGGCGCCGATCGGTCTCGGCGCGAGGTCTGGCCTCGGTGTCGCTTGCTGCGGTGTGCCGTTTCAGCCCCGTCGACTGGGGATCGACTCTCGTGATCCTCCGAATCGGAATAGTTTCTCTTTGCGGGAGCTTGGTGGCTCCCCCGGGGGTTGGAGATGGCCCTTGGATGGGATGGCCTGCCCTGGATGGAGCGCAGGCTCCCACGCTGCCCCGCGGCTCGGGCCGCGGGGGTCCCTGGCTGCGGCTGAGTGGCCAGGGACCGTTGCTGATGCTGAAGCTGTCGGACCGCTGAGGTCAAGGTCTGCAGCCGCTGGACGATGGCCGCAAGGGATCCATCCACCGGGGCAGGCTGCTGTGGAAGAGGAGGGGGAGCCGGAAGCTCCCTTTCGGGGCTGTGGCCCCCCAGAGGGGAGTGGACATCCCCCACGCGGCTGGTGGACGCCTCACGACCACGAATGACCACCATTGCTGGAGAGCGTGACACCTACAGAAAGCCGGTTCCTACTAGGGGTTAGTGTCCTGCCCCCCTACCTGGCGCGCCAATCTGTTGCCGCTCTCGCCGCCGCGCCCGTGCCACGGATCGGCCGATCCGTCCTGACCGCCTGGCGAGGGAGCCTCCCTTCCCGCGGAAAACCTGCAACAATGGGGTTAGAGGACCCTGGCCGGGGATCCCGGCGAGGGAGCTCCGACGGTCAAGTTAGTAGACGACGAGAAGGAACAGACTCTCCAGCCGGACCCTCTAAAGGGTTCCAGACTTAGAGAGTTAACTGGTGAAGGAAACGCTCTGGGGACCAGAATCTCGGCTGGGCCTCCTTGCCGAACTCGCGCCCAGTCTTCCCCTCTCGGGATTTCTGGCTTCTCTCTCGGTGCAAGGCCTTGTGCCGGTGCTTCCTCCTTGTCCCCAGGTTAATTGGCTTACCTCGTCGTCCCCAGATTCTTCCTTCTTTATCTCCTTCCATCGCGCATTTGTCTTTTTCCGCCTCGGAAACTCCCCTCCCCCGTCCACTTCTCTTTTTCCCTTTTCGGTGAAGGGTGCCAGGCGGCTTTCCGACCTCGTCCGCCGGGCCCAGCATGGGAAAGGCAAGGACAGAAGAGAAAGAGGGGAGGGCGGCGCTGGCAGGGCGGCCGGTCAGGCCTCGGGCCCGGTGAGAGCACCCTCTTCCCCAAGCGTGGGCGCCATCTATCTATAGGGCCTGTTTCGTCAGGATCGGGTCTCTCGGCTGCGGGTCCTGCCGGGCCGACGCAAGTGATGCTCCGCGTGCCGCCGCCCTCCGTACAGGACGCCGTCTGGGATTCGTACGGCCCGAGGGATGGCCTCGGGGCCCGTCTCTCTCCCCAGGGCCCTCGTCGTACGAGCGGTCTGACCTCGACTGAGTTGGGCCCGTCTCTGGGGGCCACCTGGCGAAGGGCGAAGGATCAGCCGACCTCGGCTTAGGTGGACCCCTCCTGGGTGGACACCTGGCGAGGTGGCAGGAGGTCGCCTGGCTTCGGCCGAGGTGGGCCCGTCTCCGGGTGGCCACCTGGCGAAGGGCGAAGGATCAACCGACCTCGGCTTAGGTGGACCCCTCCTGGGTGGACACCTGGCGAGGTGGCAGGAGGTCGCCTGGCTTCGGCCGAGGTGGGCCCGTCTCCGGGTGGCCACCTGGCGAAGGGCGAAGGATCAGCCGACCTCGGCTTAGGTGGACCCCTCCTGGGCGGACACCTGGCGATGTGGCAGGAGGTCGCCTGGCTTCGGCCGAGGTGGGCCGTCTCCGGGTGGCCACCTGGCGAAGGGCGAAGGATCAACCGACCTCGGCTTAGGTGGACCCCTCCTGGGCGGACACCTGGCGAGGTGGCAGGAGGTCGCCTGGCTTCGGCCGAGGTGGGCCATCTCCGGGTGGCCACCTGGTGAAGGGCGAAGGATCAACCGACCTCGACTTAGGTGGACCCCTCCTGGGTGGACACCTGGCGAGGTGGTAGGAGGTCGCCTGGCTTCGACCGAGGTGGGCCGTCTCCGGGTGGCCACCTGGCGAAGGGCGAAGGATCAGCCGACCTCGGCTTGGGTGGACCCCTCCTGGGTGTACACCTGGCGAGGTGGCAGGAGGTCGCCCGACCTTGGCCGACCTCACTTAAGCGGACCCCTCCGGGCCCGGGCGCCAATGAGGTGGTAGAGGAACTCCGAGCCGAGCTCGACCTCGGCGAGGGCGGTTCGCCTTAGGCAGTCGTCGTGCAGTGTAGTCTTGCCGATCCTGACTTTGAGGATATGGCGCTGACTCCGCCGGAGAAACTTACACGTGGCTTGCTCGTATTCGGCGATACCTGAGCCTGGCCACGTCACTGTCACGGCTGTAACAGCGGGTAACAAAAGAGACAATCCAGACTGCAACTGAGTTAGCCTCCCTATAGATATGTCGAATAATGATTGAAGCCGCATCGTTATAGAACGAGTCCAATGTCTCGAATAACAGGATGAGCCGAAGAAAGCAATAAGAACTATCGGATCCATGAGATGACCGGTCCATTATCATTATTTTGAAAAAAAATATTATTTTGAAAAAAAAACTCACCACCGATCCATCGTTAATTGAATAGCAGCAAAGACATGCCTTCGAATCACTAAGATGGTAGCGCAGTTGGTGGCGCTTTGCTCCCGTCCTCCAGATTACGGGTTCGAAGCTCGAAGCCTATGAGTTACTCGATTAAATTTAGAAATTTTCTTGGAACACGTGACTGGAGACGGAGGGAGCACTCTACTCTGGTAGCTTAATAGGATCAGGCTGATATACTCACCTTCGGATGGAAAGGATATTGTGAAAATTACTATCCATATTAAATATGGTCCGATGGGATGGGAGTCCAGTAAAAATAGCTACGATGGAGGTTTACCCTCCTCCAATCTCTTTTGATTTATAAAAAAAAAAAAAAAAAACATGCCTTCGACATGATTATCGACATGCCATTTGAGAAAGAGTTCACATGGCTGGAACACATCATTCAACCACGTACGTAAAAAGGTACAATAGATTCAAAATTTTACTAAAAAACTGAACTCAACAGGCTATCTCCAAAGTGCGGACTTTGCAACCATGCCATGATAATATCTAGTACTCCTAATCATAACCAAAATTTGGACCTTTTAAGTACCATCCCTGCGGGCAAAGCTACGCTCTACAAGCTCTCGTAACTGAAAGGAAGATGATTGCGAAAGATCATTCATCTTTCATGCATGCATTTACTTCTTCACACTCCAAAGTTATTGACATGCCAATGATCGTATATAATGATTCAGATGAATTATTAAATTTAAAATAAATTAGTTTAATTATTATAAATATCTAAAAAAATTATTAAACTCGATGCCAATCATTTTTATCATCACAAAATTTGATATAAATTATGTTGGCTACTACAAACAAAGTTAAACAACATTTATGAGTAAAATTCATCACACCAATAAAATGAATTAAGAACCTGATTTCATGATACAAAAAATTGATCGTACAATATCCAATTGAAATGATTCTCTTTTAAAAATTGTATTATGGTATCAAAAGCATTGATACTTTTCTTGTCGGGGATCATTCGTGTATAATACAGATTTCCATTTTCAAGATCATAATTGTATATGTCAATACCGCAGGAGAAAGAAAAATAAATAAAATAAAATACAAGACACAAATAAATGGGCATGCATGGTTTCACCATAAAAAATAACTTATAAGATTGAGAACTTCCACTCTGAATTTCGTATAAGTCTCTTAACAAGAAATCTCAAAATTTCTCGCATAAGCCCTCAATGCACAGACCCTATAGGCTTTCTAGAGACCCTGCTTCATTTTTTGATCCTTATACCTAGTCTCTACTCTTTGTCCATGATTTTATAGCCTCTATTGCGAAGAGCGTCTCACTATAAATCAACGGTCTAAATCGCATCTAAATCAGAATCCTGTAGGCTTTCTATTTACGTCTGACTGTAGAAGTAATTGTAGCCATCAATCAAACTTGATCCTCACCGAAAATCATGCAAGATCAGCCCAATCCATGTGAATCATGCCAGCGGACACGCATGGCCATCCGATTCATGCATGATCGATGTGCGTCCATCGGATCACATCAAGATCCATGAAAAAAATTTGTAGAGGGGGAAGAACACGAGACTTGGGCCTGGGCTGGTTGCACACCCTTAGGCCTGGGTTAGCACCCGTGCTAGGCCATGCACCCATGCATGCACGGTGCTGGGCCATGCCCTGTGGGTCAGCCTGGGCTATGGGGTTGCCTGCAGACCGAGGTCCGGCATAAGGTTTTTTTTCTTTTTAACTCTTGGGCTGGGTCTTCACTACCCATTTCTTGGGTTGGATTTCATCACAAGCTTCTTCAAGGGGCTGAATTCGAGATGATTAATCCAACAACCTCCATCTCGACTTGAAATTCGGTCTCTACCTAATCTTGAGAGCTTCTTGAAAGATTTCGTGCCCTCATATCCTAAGGCAAATGCCTGATCATGGATGGGCAAACATAGGAGTCGAGCCAAGCTGCTCGATTCCATTTTCATCACCTGCTATGCTCGTCTCGATCAAAGACTTGCTCAGGAAAGCCTCCTATGATAATCAGAACTTCACCTTATGATATCACCTGTTGTTATTCTAAGATTCTTATCTCATGCCTGATCCACTTACTCCCGAAGCTCCACCTCACATTATGCTCCCGTCTGCACTAAGAATCCACCTCATACTAGACTCCCTATCAAGAGGTAATACCTCTTTATTTCTTTTCTCATAAAAATGACTTTACTGCCATGAAAGACTTTCAGGATTCCATCATTAGCTCTTCACATGCAGCTATTTGAATATATTTTATTAAAAGAAATAGATTTCTATGAAAACTAGATATATATCCGACCTCGTCCTATTTCTTTGTTATCCAATCATCCATCTTCAAGCTGACTATCCCGACACCTACGATCGAACAGCTCAATCCGTCTAACAAGTGGACGGTATTCTTTCTCTGCTCTTTAGAGAGTCAAATAGCTCCTCTCTACAATATATATGAGTAGACATGCAAAATCTAAAATCTACTAGAAAGAAAAGAATGCCTTATCGAATACCATGAGTGCATCATTAATGTATCCATCATCATTACTACCGGCCACTGTCACAGCAACCCTCGTTCAATCCTTAAGCTATGGGCAATTTCTGACATGATGTCCCAGCTCGTCACATCGAAAATATCTGATCTTGCTTGCATCCTTTGACCCTTGCCGCCTACCTCACCATCCTTTATCGCTCCACCTTCTACCATCAACTCCTTAAAAACCGTCAATGCTAAGTTCCTGCCAGAACTCAAAGCTTGGTTTGTTCATTTAAGAATCTCATTCTAGAATAATACTAAGATAATCTTCTCAATCATGATGATGCTCTTCCCTACTAGAAGAGTAGTCACCAAGGACTCGAAGGATTATGGTAGGGATGACAGCAAGACCAGAATCCTGGTCTTCTTCTCAACTTTTTTATCGACACTGAGAAAATTTGTGAGGATTCTTTAGAAGTTATTTAGGTGCTCCAGCATGCTGTCCCTCGATTATCCATAGTTGGTAACTGCTTTCAAAAGAACAACATGTTGGTAAGAAACTTCATCATGTACAGCTCGTTGAGCTTCTTCCATAGCGTCGTCAGGACGTTTCATTCAGTATATAGATTATCACCTCATCCATAAGTACAAGTGAGCTCACTGCTTGCATTTTAAGCTGCTTCCAAGTTTTTTCTTTCATGGTGGCTGGTCTCTCCTCATACATGAGAGTATTGATCAACCCTTTCTAGATAAGAATGTCTTTCATCCTCGCTTATCAAAGAGAGAAATTGCTCTTCCCATTAAATCAGCCGATCCCAAACTTGATTGCGCATGTCCTCTCCATCTTCTTCGATCTCAATCAATCATGGACAATTAGGTCTCTAATATTAGTTGTTGTGGCATCAAATGCACTAATACCACTCTCGTCGGGATCACTCATGCGAAATACAGATCCATGTTCTCAGAATCATGATTATCGATGTTGATGCCATAGGAGAAAGAAAAAGAAATAAAATAAGATACAAGATATAATTAGATGGGCATACAAAGGTTTTACTATGAGAAAAATAATTTACAAGATTAGAAACTTCTACTCTCAATCTCTACAAGTCTTTCAATAAGAAATTCCAAAATTCCTCATATAAGCTTTCAATACACAGCTTTTGCAGACTTTTTGAGACCTTTCACCACTTTTTTGATCCTCCCACCCAGCCTTTGCCCTCTGCCAATGGTTTTATATCCTTTGTTGCGAAGAGCATCTCATTAAAAGATCAATGATTTAAACCACATCCATATCAGAGTCCTGTAGGCTTTCCAATTCTTGTATGACTACAGAAGCAATTATAGCCATCGATCGGACTTGATCTCATCGAAAATCATACAAGAGTAGTCCAAGCCATGTGGATCTCATCAGCGGACACTATGCAATCCATGCACGATCGATGCGCATCCATCGGATCGCATCAAGATTCATGAAAAAACTCTATAGAGGGGGAAGAACATAGGGCTTGGGCTTGGGTCGGCCACGCACCCGCCCGCGCGTGCACCAGCCTAGGCCTAGGTCGGTGCCCGTGCTGGGCCGCGCCTTACAAATTGGCTTGGGCCACAAGATCGCCTGCATGCCTAAAGGTTGATGTCCAAAAAAGGGTTTTTTTCCTCTTGGGCTTGATCTTCTCCACATGTTTCTTGGGCTAGATTTCATCACAGGCTTCTTTAAGGGATCGAATTCAAGGCAGTCAACTAAACAAGTTGAATATCTTTTTGAAATTTACAATTTTGGATCAGTCCTTAAAAAGGATAATTCGGACCAAAATTTCATTATTTTGATCTCGAAACGAGTTGGTCAAACCAAAACTTTCCTTTTCAAGAAAGAATTTGACTAGAGATTATCTTCCAATCTATAAAAAATTAAGCGAAGTGATAAAAAGCAAAGTTGATATAGAAATACAAGTCAAAATATCTCTTCTAAAATTTTAATATTTTTTCATTATTTTTTTTATATTTATCATATTTTTAGATATTTAATTTTATGCAAGCTAAGAAGAAGAGTCCAATCTAACTTGCTCAAGAATTGATATTTATCTAAAAGATAAAAAAAATTGATCCAAATTATATAAGGACAAGCCTTACTATTATAAATAAAGGCTATATATCTTAATTTATGGCATGGAGAATTAATCAATGAAAGAAAAAAAATTTAAGCCATACTATTGAAATTTTTCTATTATCTTTTTTTTTTTACTAATTTGAATAGAACGGATCGAAAAAAATCTTCCTTCTTCTTAATCGGATCAAATTGATATCAGAGCTTTAGCCTCTACATCTATGGAAGGTCCAAATACACGAGCAGTACAAGCAATCAGGAAAAAAGCTATTTGTGTTTGAAGTATATCGAAGGACAAAAACGAGTATAGCTACTAATTCTACCTCAATAGTTGATGAGATTAAGGGATATCTTATACAACTACAGAAGAAGATTGTCCAATTCATTTCTTAATTAGTGACACCTTCAATACAAGCACATCCAACTCTTGTAGTGAAGTTGCCTCCTACATCTAGAGATCAAGATCTATTATCTAGCAAGAAAAATCAAGGCTGGAAATCATTTTTAAGCAAGGCTAAATAGTTTACCATGAGATGAAGAAGCAAGCATTTTCCATCCTTAATTATAATTTAGTAGGAGCTAAATCTCCTAAATAGGGGAAGCTTTGATCCATATAGATTATCAGACTCGATTTAGACTATTTTGATCATTACGGTATTCAAGAGAATCACTAGATTCGATGTGAATCACTTTCATCATTATGAGAACTCGATGTATATTATATTAGTTACTATGAGTAGAGCTAGATAGAATTTAGAAACAAATTCACCGCATCAAGAAACTAAATTGCAAGCCAGATTTTAAAAGACCATAAGTTGGTCATATAATGCTTGATTGAGGTGGTTTTTTTTAAAAAAATTATATTCGACATTTATAAATATAGGTCATCCCTAAAGGAACATATTCAGACTAAAATTTTATTATTTTAATCTCAAAATAAGCTGACCAAACTAAAATTTTTATTTTAAAAAAACTTTAACCAGAGATTATTTTTCAATCAGTAAAGAATTAGACAGAGCAATAGAAGACAAAATTGATATAAAAGTTGAGATATATCTTTTCAAAAATTTTAATATTTTTTCATATATTTTTATACTTATCATATTTTTAGTTATCTAGTCCTATTTAATTTAAGAAAAGGAATACAATCCAATTTGTCCGATGATAGATGCTTATCTAAAAGATAAGAAAAGAAATTTGATCCGAATTGTGCAACGAAGAACTTTACTATGAGCTATGTATCTTAATTTATGACTTGAAAATTAATCGACGAAAGAAAAAGAATTTAAGTCCTATTTCGTAATTCTTCCATCATTTTTTAAAAAAATGAGTATGTTGTGTTGAAGGAGATCTCCTTTCTCCTCGATCAAACTATATAATCATGTTTCTTTGTATCCTAATCACACATGATCACGCATCTTAAAGCAAGGTGGAACGCTTGCACGCGCGAGAAAGATTGCAATGTCTTTCTCACAAATGACCTAATCTACTCTCTTACCTAAAACCTATTGTTTTGTAATTGCATCATGGATCCAACATAAATCAAATACAGAATCTACAGTATAAGATAGGGATCCTGTGACTCATGTTGCATGTAGACAAATTTTGCGCGCATGCATCGTAAGCCTACCACCTCCTAGAAGGACACAAGGTCCCACTTAAATTTTGTGACCTTTCACCCTTTGACCAGACTCGTGGGCATGTCGCGTTAAATCCCATCGTTTCACATGGAGGGATGCGATGCTGGCGACTTATATCGACTCGTCCGAGTCCAATTCCTCGGCGAGGTCGGATTCTAATCCTTGTGGAAGCTGACTGAATTACCCTTATCTATTGCAGAGTGCTGCCAAATGCCAAATGGAACCATTTTTGTGACTGTTCATGGGACCCACCAATATGGCAGCTTTACACCGCAGGGAGGTGGTGGGACCTGTATAGGCTATGTCAAAGGCTATGTCAAGGTATACGGATTACGGAATCAATGTAGAGAACAGTTTTGTATCCCGTGGCTCTCTCTCTTCCACCATCCATATTCTTCGCTGATCACGGAAGGAATTCGATAACCGTGGCACCAAAAATTTTCTGGGTGACAACCATGGCACGGGGGAAAAGAAAGAGGGGTTTATCGAAAAAAAAAAAAAAAAAAAAGGAGGTGGGATGTGGGGGTCTATCTCGGAAGAGACATACCTATTTCTTTTTAATTTTAAATCAGGCTCTATTATGATCGTAGTGTCCTGTTGCATTCTAAACATATGGAGTCTCAAGAATTTGCATGATAACATCAAATGTTTGCATGCGTGATGCAAATGACAGATAGCAAGGGCGGAAAAGGCTTTGATGAGGATTTTTTAACAATTAATTTTTTATTTTATTTTATTTTTTTCTAAATCAGCTTTATAACATGTGAGCTTCAAGAAGGTATTTATCTTATATAAATTTTGTATAAAAATCTAGCTCATTATTATTATGACTGATATGGTGATATGGTAAAAAGTTGACGTGCAATCCCTGTCAGGTGCTATGTCAAAAAAATCGCCATGATGGATACCTCATCTCAGACCTCTTTGATCGAGCTGAAATCCCCAGAATAACAAGGCGGGTCAAAGTCGAGTTCCGTCCTCCACGAGATCGGCACCCGCGAGCCCGGGGCACCTAAACCGGAGCAGAGCGACCTCTTTCACCGGATCGAGTCCCTCCGAGGCTGAGGCCCCTGGACCGAAGTCGAGCTCAGCCCTTCTCCGCCAGGTCGAGCCCCTCCGAGACCGAGCCCTCTGGGCTGGAGTCACGCGCTGACCTCCTTCGCCGGATCGAGCTCCTACGAGACTGAGCCCCCTGGACTGGAGTCGAGCTTAGCCCTCCTCCGCCAGGACGAGCCCCTCCGAGGCCGAGCCCTCTGAGCAGGAGTCGAGCCTTCCTTCGCCGGGTCGAGCCCCCTGGACCGGAGTTGAGCCCAGCCTCCTCCGCCAGGTCGAGCCCCTCGGAGGTCGAGCCCCCCGAGCCAGAATCAGGTCCTGGCTCTCCAATTCGGCAACCACCTCGGACAATGCCGCCGAGCACCAAGGGGACGGAGCTATCCCCACCCCGAGGCACCGGCGAGTCACCCGAGGACTACGAAGAAGTGCCCATCAAATCATAATAACTGTCCGCAGCCACCACTTACACCAGAAGATAAAGAAACTCCCTAACCAAGATGCCACGCTCTCCACCAACCGCCTGCACCACCTGAAAGAAGAAGTCAACCAGGAGGCTCGAATCTCGAGGGTGGCGGCCCCCCAATCGAGACATTGCCAGGCTTCCAGGAATGGAGTAACCAGAAAGAATGTCAGAACGCACGGTAGTTTCCCTTATCACGAGCCAGGAAAGACGTCCTGTCCATGGCACAGAACACCGCCGCACGCGCTTGACAGCACAGACCAGGAGAGACGTCCCGTCCGCGATATGGAACACCGCCGTACGCGCCTAACAGCATGGGAGAAATCCCGAGGTAGGCGTTCAACGATCACCTGGACTTAAAAGTGCCTTCGACACCCGAAGGAAAGAGGTAACTCAAGCTAAACAACAAGCATCCAAGCAAGTGAGGGGAAGGAGACCACATAGGAGGACCGATCCACCTCGGCCACCACCTTTTCCAGCACACTTGCACCCCCACTCTTGCTCTACTCACATCATTTTATTCCTCCTAACATGGAGTCCATCAAGAGGGGCTCGATCAGGAGGATCTTTTTCCCTGGATCATCATTGACTTGACCGTCGGAGTGCCTCCGCCGGAATCCCCAGCCCGGGTCACTAACCCTTGTTTTGCAGATCCCAATGAGCAGGGCATCATCGGGGAGATGAGGGACGATCCGACATAGACAGCAGCTACGGGCCATGGCGATCTCGGCGGCAACAGATTAGCACGCCAGGCAGGGGGACTGACGCAGGCCCTTTGTCCTAAAAGTCAGTTCCTCTGTAAGTGGGTCCGTCGGGAGGATGGCGACGACGCGAGTGAGGGAAGCTTCCACCAGCTGTGCGGGAGACTCTCCCCCTCGAGAAGACCTGCACATTCCGGAAGTGGAACCGCCCTCTCTAGCCCAACCACAGCAGGTGGAATCTCAGCTGGCCACTCTCGTCCAGCATATGCAAATCCTTGCTACAGCAGTGCGCCAGCTCCAGCACCAGCAACGGTCCTTGGCTACCCATCAGCAGCCAAGAACCCCTACGGCCCACACCGAAGCACCTCACGATAGCCTACGTTCCCTCCAAGGAAGGCCTTCACAGCCGCGGGCCATCACCAACCCCCAGGGTAGTCACCAGACTCTGGTGAAAAGACAACGAGCCAGATCTGCTGACAGGAAGAGCTGCTCCCCGACCCTTGAGTGGATAGCAGCCAAACCCCGCCGAGGTCGAAAAGGCAAGTCCCCCCCTTCATGGGCACCATGCACCCATGTCACCTTCTGCGTCTCTTTCAGCAGAAGGTTCTACTGACGAGGCCATCAGGCGCACAGCTGAGAAGCACCTGGAGGAGCATGAGCACAAGCTGGCGGAGCTATCTCGCCGGTTTGCAAATATGCAAGGCTCTACTGATGAGCCAGCGAGCTACGATGCCCGTCCCCCTTCTCCCGAGAGATCCAAGAAGAGCCGGTTCCCAGCCGATTCCGTATGCCGCAGGTAGATCCATACGACAGGACCACCGATCCCTTGGACCACCTGGAAAGCTACAAGGCCCTCATGAGGGTCCAGGGGGCCATCAACGCTCTCTTTTGCATTGCCTTTGTAGAAACCCTTCGGAAGGCGGCTCGGATTTGGTTCACCCGCCTTGAGCCCGAAAGCATCAACTCTTTCGCTCAGCTGGAGCGGAAGTTCGTGGCCCACTTCGATGCATGTCAAAAGGTACCACGAGAGGCAGACAACATCTTCTCCATCCGGCAACAGGACCGCGAGCCCCTCCGGGACTACGTGGCCCGCTTCAAGGTTGCCGCCTTGGAGATTTATAATCTTTATGAACCAGTCACCATGCTGGCGCTGAAGCAAGGGCTCAGGACCCCCACCTGACCTACTCGCTCGACAAGAAGTCCCCCAAGACCTACTCCGAGCTCCTCCTCCGAGCCCAGAAGTACATCCCATTGAGGAGGAGGATCGTACAAGATGGGAGCTCGACGAGAAGCCATAGAAGAAGCAAGCTCCCGTCGAGGCCCCCGGAACCCGGAAGCCGAGACCCTCAGCTCCAAACTTCCAGCAAGAGCCGAGACCAAGGAGCACGCCCATTCCGGGGGAGAGGTATTCCCCACTCCTCACCCTGAGGACGAAGATCCTCATGGAGATCGAAGGTGAGCCCTACCTAAAGCGCTCACCTCCGATGAGATCGTCCACTGATCGTGACAAGATAAAGTACTGTCGCTACTACCGCAACCACGACCACGACACCGAGGACTGCCGCAACCTCAAGAAGGTGATCGAAGAACTCATTAAAAGAGGCTACCTCGGGAGATTCGTGGGGGCAGACCTTCGACAAAGCCTCAGGCGCTCGTCGCTCTCTCGCCAGTTCCTGCAGTCGACAACCTCCCTACCGAGAAGTCGGGGGGATGACATGCTGGGGAGTCGAGCATGCATCTAAAAAGGCCTGGGGGGCAGGGTATTCAGAAAATGTACTCCCCTTTATGAGGGAAGGGGGAGATGGGGGAAAAATATAAATAACGATACCGTGGTCGTCGAGATGACGATCGCGAAGCATCCTGTAAAATGCATCATGGTTGATAGTGGAAGCTCCATGGATGTGCTTTCTTACGATGCCTTCTCCAGAATGAACTTGTCCTCCGCTCAGCTTAAACCTGTGCATACGCCCTTTATCGGCTTCATAGGGGATTCTGTGAGGGTAAAGGGAGAGATCACTCTTCCAATCACTGCCGGGACCCCATCTCGGCAGAGCACTGTCATGATGACCTTTACGGTGGTTTGGCTTCCGTCGGCTACAATGTGATACTTGGCCGACTCACATTCAATCTGCTCGATGCTATTGTTTCTACGAAACGGCTGCTGGTGTAGTTCCCACCTCCCTACAGAGTCGACGAGACGAGAGGTGCACCTCAGCCGATCCAACACTATTTCCAGACTCTCCCCGGGGCCAAGGACCCCGAGGACGATCCCAAGACGGACGATCTCGACCAAAGGGTGCAAGACCCTAGGGGTGGCCCGGTCGAGCACTTACTGTCTTATCCGCTCGGAACCGAACAGGAAAAGATAGTACAGATCGAAGCCCAGCTGCAAGAGGAGGAGAGGGCCCGCCTGTTGGAGTTCTTACGGATGAATGCAGACGTGTTTGCCTGGGCGGTGGTCGATATGCCAGGTATCTCCTCTGACATCATCACCCACAAGCTAAGCATTGATGATGGGGATCCAGCCATCGTCCGGATATTTTTTTTCTAATTTTTTTTAATTTACACATATTTTTTATTTCCCTATTCCCGCTATTCAATCTATCCCTGCTATTCTGATTTTATTCTTGGTTTATCCTCGAGTTATCCCAGCCTTATTCCATCTCCTCCATCCCTTTCCCGTGATTTTTTTTTAAAACTTCCGAATCCTAGCCACCGCCCCCTCCAGCCCCAGTCAGGGCAGCCCGACCCCCGGCCGTCCTCGCCGGACCGTCGCCGACACTAGCCGGCCACCGCCCTCGCCGGAGAAGCCGCCGCCAATGCCCGTGGGAAGACGAACGGATACAGGAGGCGTCTGTACGCCCACCTGCGGCCGTGCCACCTTGCACCGCCGCCGGCCTGCTACCCACCACCATTCCCGTCGCACACCGGCCCCTGCCCGGCTGCCGGTGGGATCCGCCGCCGCCGACGCCAGTGGGAAAGAGAACGGACGCGGGAAGCGTCCGTCCGCCCCGTGCATCCGTGTGACACCGCCGCTCGCCACCAGACGCCGCCACCACCGCCCACCTGCCCGCCGACCAAGGCCCGGCCGCCGGAGGTCCTCGTCGGTGCCTGGGGCTCCCATGCCCGTGGGAGACCAAACGGCTCGCACAGGGCATGCCGTGCCCCCCCCCGTGCCGCCTCGCCTGCAGCCTGTCGCCAGCCCTCCGTCGCTCGCCGTCCGCCGCCCACTTCCCGGTCGTCCGTTGATGCCCCGCCGAAGTGGTTCCCTTCCTGTCCACGGTCGTGAGATGAGTTTGCATGGATTTCAGAGCATCCTAGTATTCAAAGCAACGCGCTTTCTGAAGCAGATCATCAAGTCGACACGCTTCTCAGAGCAGATCAGCATCAATATTGATACAGCACAGTTTTTGATGTAATTTATTTTTCTTTTTTAGTTTTCCTAGAGGCTAAGAAACTGAGGATTTTGGTTTTTCTATATAAAGGTCCCCTCTCCCCCAGTAATAATCAGAAATTTTGATATAAATTTTTAGATTTTTCCTGGGTTCTGGTTCTAGGCTGAGGCCCGTCTTTCCTTCACCTACGGGTGTCACAGGGTGTGAGACCCCACTTCCTTCGCTTGCATGCGAGCGTCGAGGGGCGCGAGGCCCTAGTTATCCCCCTTTTCCATCGAGTCCCCCTCTAGGTCTAGGGATTTTTCTTTACGGCCCTAGGTAGCGATTTGGGTGGGATGCCCTAGGCTCCGCATGTAGCGAGATGGGTGGGACGCCCTAGACTACATGTTGTGGGGTGGGTGAGATGCCCTAGAGGTGCGATGTCTCTCCGTGAAGTGGAGTCCCCGGTCCTAGAGTGTCCATGTTTTCTATCCTCCATCCCATGTTTTCTACCCAGAAAAATTAAAAACCAAAAGAGTTCGACTATTTTAGGGTTTAGTGTCAGTTCGCCCTAGTACCGAGAGGCTTCTTAGCCCTCCCACAGTCCTAGTGTGTTTAGGTTTTCCCCTGTTTTCCCGATAAATCAGGTTAGACGTCTTCAGCCATCCCGCATCAGTTTGGTATCAGAGCGAGTTGTGGATTAGGGTGTGCTCCATTTTTCGAACTCGACAGAGTCGAGTTCTTCACGATCGAGGAGAATGATGGGGATCCAGCCGTCGTCCAGATATTTTTTTCCCATTTTTTTAAATTTTCTCGTATTATTTTATTTCCCTATTCCCGCTATTCATCTATCCTCGCTATTCTGGTTTTATTCTTAGTTTATCCCTGAGTTATCCCAGCCTTATTCCATCTCCTCCATCCTTCTCCCGTGATATTTTTTAAAACTTCCGAACCCTAGCCGCCGCCCCCTCCAGCCCCAGATCCGGGCTGCCGGACCCACGGCCGCCCCCGCTGGACCGCCGCCGACACTCGCCGTGTCGTGCCCCCTGTACCGCCTCACTTGCAGCCCACTACCAGCCCTTCGTTGCTCGCCGTCCGCCGGCCACGTCCGCCGCCCGCTTTCCGGTCGTCCGCTGGTGCTCCGCCGGAGTGGTTCCCTCCCTATCCACGGTCGTGAGATGAGTTTGCATAGATTTCAGAGCATCCCAATATTCAGAGCAGCACGCTTTTTGGAGCAGATCATCAAGCCGACATGCTTCTCAGAGCAGATCATGGTGTCTCCATCATCTGCAATGTGGAATGTCCCCTCTCTCTTTTCTCCCCCCTTTCTTTGCTACTTCCTTCTTTTCGGTGTAGGGAGGTCCGAGAGGGGAGCCAAGGACTTCGACTGGCATGGACCCAGCGTTGAGCTTGAGGTCACGTCATTAACAAACATTGGCCTTGGACTCGGTTGCCTAGGAACATAATTCAGTGGTCGCCGTCTTGGAGCTGGGCTCGGAGACATCGAAAGCTGAGATCCTTGGTGTCGAAAGTCTGAGTCTTGAACCTCAGTGTCTCAAAGCCAGTCTCAAGGACGTCAACGCTTGGGGATTGCGGTGCTGGAAATCTGAGTTCCAGATCTTGGCGTCCAGGAGTTGGGCTCGGAGGCACTAGGTGCCTGGGGGCTTCCCAGGTCCTTTGCCGGGGGGCTAGGCTCGCCGGTGCTGGAGGGTCGTTCGGTCTTTGGTGCTGGAGGGTCATCCGGTCTTTGATGTCGAGGAGCTAGGCTCGTCGGTGCCTGGGGGCTTCCCAGGTCTTCGTGCCAGAGGACTCTTCTCTAGGCTTTGTTGCCGGGGAGCTAGGCTCATCGGTGCCTGAGGGCTTCCCAGGTCTTCGTGCCAGAGGACTCTTCTCTGGGCTTTGTTGTTGGGGAGCTAGGCTCACCGGTGCCTAGGGGCTTCCCAGGTCTTTAGTGCCGGAGGGTCATCTGGTCTTTGATTGGCAACGATGCTACCCAACCCAGGGGACCTGAGCTCGAAGGGGTGCCTCGCGGCGGAGGAGGCTAGGCTCAACTCTTGGCCATGGGTCCCGATCTCGAGGGGTCTGCCTTGGGTGGTAGTTCATGCTCGGCTCCGGCCAAGGCGTCCCGGGCTTGTGGGAGCTGACCTGGCGGTGGACAGGGCCCGGCTTTGACTGTCATCGTGAGGCCGAGCCCGGGGGCGTTGTCAGTGATGAGCTGCGTGGCTCGAGGGTGCCCTTGGCCGGTGATCTGGGCTCCGGTCTTGAGCAGGCATCCTGGAGCTTGGCTTGGGGCCTTCGATGATTTGAGATGGTGCCTTGGAGCTGGGCTCGGAAGCGCGTTGGTCGAGGAGTTCCCTTGGCTGGAGATCTGAGCTCCGATATGGGGCTGGCGTCCTGGAGCTGGGCTCGGGGACTTCGATGATTTGAGATGGCACCTTGGAGCTGGGCTTGGAAGCGCGTTGGTCGAGGAGATTCCCTTGGCCGGAGATCTGAGCTCCGGTCTGGGGCTGGTGTCCTGGAGCTGGGCTCGGGGACTTTGATGATTTGAGATGGCACCTTGGAGCTGGGCTCGGAAGCGCGTTGGTTGCCTGGGGGCTTCCCAGGTCCTTTGCCGAGGAGCTGGGCTCGCCGGTGCCTGGGGGCTTCCCAGGTCTTTGGTGCCAGAGGATCATCCGGTCTTTGCTGCCGAGGAGCTGGGCTCGTCGGTGCCTGGGGGCTTCCCAGGTCTTTGGTGCCGGAGGATCATCCAGTCTTTGTGCCGGAGGGTCATCCGGTCTTTGCCATCGAGCTGGGCTCGCCGGTGCCTGGGGGTTTCCCAGGTCTTTGGTGCCGGAGGGTCATCCGGTCTTTGCTGCCGAGGAGCTGGGCTCACCGATGCCTAGGGGCTTCCCAGATCTTTGGTGCCGGAGGGTCATCCAGTCTTTGCCGCCGAGAAGCTGGGCTCACCGGTGCCTGAGGGCTTCCCAGGTCTTTGGTGCCGGAGGGTCGTCCGGTCTTTGTGCCGGGGAGCTGGGCTCACCGGTGCATGGGGGCTTCCCAGGTCTTTGGTGCCGGAGGGTCGTCCGGTCTTTGCCGCTGAGGAGCTGGGCTCACCAGTGCTTGGGGGCTTCCCAGGTCTTTGGTGCTGGAGGGTCATCGGTCTTTGTGCTGGGGAGCTGGGCTCGCGGCTATAGTTTCCTGCAAGACAGATAGATCGTGTTGCGGAAAGAAATCTTTATTTCTCATGGAGGGTATACTTACATTACTGATAGTATCTCCTCAAATTACAAGCGTTCCAGGTCTGGGGGAACTTGGCGCCATCCAAGTCTTCTAAGTAGTAGGCCCCCTGCGATAGGGCCTCGACCACGTTGTAAGGGCCCTCCCAATTCGGTGAGAGTTTGCCGCACTCACGGGGCTGGGACGCTTTTGCTCGGCGTAGTACCAAGTCGCCAGGTTGGAAAGCCTTCTGCTTTACCCGCACATTGTAGTATCGGGCGACCCGTTGCCGGTATGCTGTCATCCGGAGCCGAGCTTTGTCCCTTGTCTCTTCGAGGAGGTCTAGGTTGAGGAGCAGGTATGCCGAGTTCTAAGCCTCATTGTACCGCTGTACCTGAAGTGTGGGCACGCCAAGCTCAACTAGAATTACTGCATCCAACCCGAAGACCAGGTTGAAAGGTGTTTCGCCCATCGCCGTTCTGGGTGTTGTATGGTAGGCCCACAGGATGCTCGAAAGTTCTTCCACCTATCTGCCCTTCGCTTGGTCTAACCTGGTGCGGAGTCCTTGAAGAATGGTTCGGTTGGTGACCTCGCTTCCCCATTCGTTTGGGGATGGGCGACTGAGGTGAACCGATGCTGGATCCCATGCTCAACACAGAACCCCTCGAACTCTCGGTTGTCGAACTGTTGCCCATTATCGGTGATGACGCAGTTGGAGAGTCCGAAACGGCAGATGACAGACTTCCAGAAGAATTGTCGGACATTGGCCTCTGTGATCCGAGCTAGCGGCTCTGCTTCGACCCATTTGGTGAAGTAGTCGATCGCCACCAGCAAGAACTTCTGCTACCCTGGTGTGGTGGGGAACGATCCTAGAATGTCCATCCCCCATTGCACGAGGGCCAGGGAGATGACAGCTAGGAGATCGGCGCAGCCGATAGGCGCTGAATGTGAGAGTGGCGCTGGCACCTGTCACACTTCTTGACGAAGTCGGCGGCGTACTTCCTCATTGTTTCCCAGAAGTATCCCTGGCGAAGGGCCTTGTACGCCAGAGTCCTCCCTCCTACATGATTTCCACAAAGGCCTTCGTGTATCTCCTGGAGCACGAAGGCTGCCTCTGTGGGCCTGAGGCACTTCAGGAGTGGGTAGGAATAGGATCAGTGATAAAGTTGGCTGTCCATCAAGACAAAGCGGGTGACCTTCCTTCTGATGAGGCCAGCTTCCTTGCGCTCTTCGGGCAGTAGGCCATCTTGGATGTACTTGACATACTTGTCCATCCAGCTCGGCTTCGGGGCTACATGCTGCACCTCTTCAGGGCTTTCATAGCTCGGGCTCTCGAGATATTCGATGTAGGCACGCCCTAGGGATGAGTCTGGTAGGGTCACGAGCCTTAACAGTGCGTCTGCACGAGCGTTCTCTCCACGGAAAATGTGGAAAATGTGGAAGTAATGTAAGCCTGCCGCGCTCGATCGGACCCTCTCCAGGTACTTCATCATCTGGGGATCTTGGGCCTCGTACTCTCCGGAGACTTGTCCGGCAACCAGCTGGGAGTCGGTGAAGATCTTGAGGTTCTGTACGCCCAGCTCGCGGGACACCTTCAGGCCCGCGAGGAGCGCCTCGTACTCCGCTTGGTTGTTTGTGGCGGGAAACTTGAAGCGAAGTGCACACTCCACCACCACTCCATCGAAATTGGTGAGGATGAGGCCTGCTCCGCTCTTACAAGAATTGGAGGCGCCGTCCATGTGGAGGATCTAGGGGTCCTCCAGCGGGCCGGGCTCGGCTTGGCTCTCCGGGACCATCCGCTCTGGTTCCTCGGGAAACCCTATACATTCGACCACGAAGTCGGCTAGGACTTGGGCCTTCTGCGATGACCTCGACCGATATGCGATGTCGTACTCGCTCAGCGTCAGGGACCATTTGGCTAACCTTCAGGAAGTCTTGGGATGGCTTAGCATGGTCCTCAGCGGCTGATCAATCACAACCACGATGGGATGCGCTTGGAAATAGAGCTTGAGGCGCTTAGCAGACATTATTAGTACAAAAATGAGTTTTTCAGAGCAGGTATACCTGATCTCCGCATCATGGAGTATTTTGCTAGTATAGTACACCGGCTTTTGCGTTCCGTCCTGGTCTGTATGGACGAGGACCAAGCTGACGGCCCCTGGGGTGACTACCAGGTAGAGCAGGAGCTCTTCTCCATCTTCAGGTCTGGACAGCAGAGGTGGGAAGGTCAGGAACTCCTTCAGCTCTTCGAAAGCCATTTGGCACTCTTCAGTCCAAGTGAAGTCATGCATCTTGCGCAGCACCTTGAAGAAGGGGAGACAACAGTCAGCCGATCTCGAGATGAACCAGCTCAGGGCAGCGATCCTTCCTGTCACGCGCTGAACCTGCTTCTTGAACATTGGGTGCTCCATGTCCAGGATTGCTTGGACCTTCTCCGGATTCGCATCGATGCCTCTCTGGATGACCACGAAGCCGAGGAATTTCTCGGCCGCCACCCCGAAGGTGCACTTCACCGGGTTGAGCTTCATCTAGTGTTTCCGGAGGTTGTGGAAGGCTTCAGCGAGGTCGGCAATATGGTCCGAGCTCGGTTTGCTCATGCCGAGCATGTCGTCCACGTATGCTTGTACATTTCGACCAATCTGGTCCTTGAAGACCTTGTTGACCAGACGTTGGTACGTGGCCCCAGCATTCTTCAGGCCAAAGGGCATCATTCTGTAACAATACGTCCCCCGATCAGTGATGAAGGCGGTGTGCTCCTCGTCCTCCGAGTGCATCCGGATCTGATTGTACCCGGAGAATGCATCCATGAAGGAGAGTAGCCTGTGCCCCGAAGTGGCATCCACCAACTGGTCTATCCTTGGCAGAGGGAAGCTGTCCTTCGGACATGCCTTGTTGAGATCGGTGTAGTCTACACAGATCCTCCACTTGCCACTATTCTTCTTCACCATCACCACATTCGCCAACCAGCTCAGATACTGCACTTCTCGGATGAAGCCGGCGGCGATGAGTTTCTCAACTTTCTCGTTGATGGCCGCTTGCCTTCCTAGGGCAAAGCTTCTCTTCTTCTGTCGAACTGGCCTGCACTTTGGATCAACATTAAGTTTGTAGGTGATGACTTCAGGGGGAATACCTGGCATATCGGCCGCTGTCCAGGCGAACATATCTGCGTTTGCTCATAGGAACTCCAATAGCGGAGCCCTCTCCTCCTCGGGTAGCTGGGCTCCGATCTGCACGATTTTCGCCTGGTCGGCTCCGAGCTGATAGGAAAGCAGGCGCTCGGCTGGGCCTCCCCTGGGATCCTAGGCCCTCTAGTCGAGCTCATCTGCTCCGGAGTCCTCCTCGGGCACCTGGGCCCCAGGAAGTGTCTGGAAGCAGTGCTGCACTGGCTGGGGCGTACTCCTCATCTCCCCCACACCGCAGGGGGTTGGGAACTGGATAAGCAACCTCTTGGTAGAGACAACAGCATCGAGGAGGTTGAACTCAGGTCAGCCCAAGATCACGTTGTATGGCAAAGGGAGCCTGACAACCGTAAATGTCATCATGACGGTACTTTACCGAGGTGGGGTCCCGGCAGTGACTGGGAGAGTAATTTCTCCCTCCACCCTTACGGAATCTCATGTGAAACCAACAAGGAGAGTATATACTCGCTTGAGCTGAGTAGGGCAGAGATTCATCCGGGAGAAAGCATCGTAGAAAAGTACATCCATGGAGCTTCCACTATCTACCATGATGCGCCTTACAGGATGCTTTGCGATCATCATCTCGATGACCACAGCATCATTATTTATATTTTTCTTCCCATTATCCCCTTCCCTCATAAAGGAGAGTACATTCTCAGAGTTCCCTGACCCCCGGGTCCTCTTGGATGCGCGCTCAGCTCCCCAGGAGATCATGCCCACCGGCTTCTTGGTGGGACAGTTATCGATAGCTGGAGCTGGCGGGAGAGCAACGAGTGCCTGGGACTCTGGTTGAGGTCTGCCCCCCACATATTTTCCGAGGTAGCCCCTCTTAATAAGCTCTTCAATTTTCCACTTGAGGTTGTGGAACTCCTCGGTGTCGTGCCCGTGATCGCGGTAGAAGCGGCAGTACTTCGTCTTGTCACGCGTGAAGGACGGCTTCAGCGATCGAGGATGCCTCAGATAAGTCTCGCCCTCGATCTCCATGAGGATCTTCATTCTCGGGGCAAGAAGGGGAGTGAAATTCCATTAAGGGACGGGAGCATTCCTTGGCCTTGGTGCTGGTTGGGAGCTCTGAGCCGGTGGTCTCGGCCTCCGCGCTTCAGGCTTCTCGATGGGCGCTGGCCCCTTTAGCGGCTTCCCATCGAGCTCCCGCCTCGTACGATCCGCCTCCTCGGCGTGGATGTACTTCTGAGCCCGGGAGACTAGCTCGGCGTAAGTCTTTGGAGGCTTTTTGTCGAGCGAATAGATCAGGCGGGAAGTCCTGAGCCCTCGCTTTAGAGCCAGCATCGCCACCGGCTCCTCCAGGCTATAGATCTCTAAGGCAGCAGCTTTGAAGCGAGCCACGTAGTCTTGCAGTGGCTCACGGTCTTGATGCCTGATGGAGAAGAGGCTGTCTGCCTCACGTGGCATCTTCTGACAGGCATCGAAATGGGCCACGAACTTCTGCCTTAGCTGGGCAAAAGAGCTGATGCTTTCCGGCTCGAGGCAGGTAAACCATACTCGAGCAGCCTTCCGAAGGGTAGCAGGGAAGACGATGCACAAAAGGGCGTCAGTGGCCCCCTGGACCCTCGTGAGGGCCCGGTAGCTTTCCAGGTGGTCCAGGGGGTCAGAGGCCCCATCGTAGGGATCCACCTGCGGCATGCGGAACCAGCGGGGAATTGGCTCCGTTTGGATCTCCTGGGAGAAAGGAGGGCGGGCGTCATAGCCCGCTGGCTCACTAGTGGAGCCAGGCAATTTAGCGAACCGGCGGGCAAACTCCTCCAGGCGCTTCTCCGCCATGCGCCTAATGGCTTCGTCTGTAGACCCCTCCGCTGAAGGAGACGGAGAAGGCGATGCAGACACGCAGCGCCCATGGCGGGGAGACTTGCCCTTCTGGCCTCGAGGGGGTTTGGGTGCCCCCCGGTTAGGGTGCGGTAAGCAGCTTTCTTCTTCAGTGGAGCTGACTCGCCGTCGCTTCCCAGGGGCTTGATGGGTACCCCAAGGGTCTGTAACCGCCCGCAGCTACGAGGGCCTCCCGTGGAAGGATCGCAGGCTATCGTGGGGTGCTGCGGCATGGGCCGCGGTGGTCTCTGGCTGTTGGTGGGTAGCTAGGGACCGATACTGGTGCTGGTGCTGGAGCTGGTGCACCGCCGCAGTGAGAGTGTACATCTGCTGGGCGAGTGCGGTCAGCTGGGTCTCTAGTGGGGGCAGCTAAACCGGGGCAAGCACTTTCGTCTCCGATTCGTGCGGGTTCCCATGAGAAGGGGATGCCTTCGTACGACTGGGAGAGGCTCCCCTCGCCCGGGTGGTCACCATCCTCCCAATGGACCGGCTAAGCAGAAATAAAACTGGATAAAGTGTCATTCTCTCCCCTTCCTGGCATGCCAATCTGTTGCCGCCCAGATCGTCGTAGCCCGTAGCTGCTGGTGGTGCCGGGTGTTCCGCGTTTGCCCACGAGAGATGCCTCCAGTGCCTCGGGACCTGCAAGAAAGCCAACGTCAGTGATCCGGGCAGGGGATTCCGGTGGGGCACTCCGACGATCAAGTCAGTGACAATTCAGGGGAACAGATCCTCCTGGTCAAGCCCCTCTCGATGAGCTCCATGCTAGGAGGAGTGAATATAGTGTATGAGAGTACGAGTGAGCTGGGAGATGTGGTGGCCGAGGTGGTCTTGCCCTCCTGTCTGGCCTCTCCCCTTTCTCCTCTTTCTCTTTATGGTGATTGTGTTGTTCTTGCTTGGAATTTAAAAATGAGTGTTACCTCTCCTTTGCTTATACTGGCTGGGTCCTTTTTTCGTGGCTTGCCTCGAGGTCCTCCCATGTTGTTGATAGGTATGACATGATATCGTGTCGTGAACGGTACGCCTTCTTTATTGGGTATATGGGGAAGCTTCAATAAGCCTCTGATATTCCTTCGATTTGCCCTTCCTGGAAGCCTGGCAGGGCCTCGACTGTCGCGCCGCTGCTCTCGGGAATCGCACTCTTTGGTGGGGTCTTTTCCACAGTCGTACGGCAAGCCGGTAGGGGGCATAGTGCCTTGATGTGAGCTTCCCTTCCTCCTGGGATAAATGGCAGCTGTGGGCATTAATGGTGACATGGCGGGTGCTGTCGTACGGTCCTCGGGGGGCCCGCCACCATCTTCGGAGGGGAGGTGCTGCTTCCTTGGTGGTTGATATCTTGATTTGCATTGGGGGCCGAGATGGAAAGATGGGGCCCACTCGTAGGGGACCCACCTTGCAACGGCTCGGCTATGCGGAGAGGGGCCGAGCTCGGAACCAAGCCAGAGGGGCCCAGCCTTGACCGAGCTCGGGCTGGCTGAAGTGGATGAGGTGCGCCCAGGCCAGGGGACCCGGCCTCGAGGGGGCTCCTCGTGGCAGAGGAGGCTTAAGCTCGACTCCAGACCGCGGGACCCGAGCTCGGGCTCAAAAGGTCTGCCTCGGTGGTATTTGAGCTCGGCTCCGATCTAGGTGTCCCGACCTGGCGGGTACCAACCTGGCGGAGGACGGAGCCCGGCTTCGACGGGCGGCCCCGTTGGCATCGGGGAGCTCAGCCCGGCGAAGGGGCCTAGGAGTGGGATCCCGCGTGGCGTCCAATGAGGAGTCCACGTCAGGCTCCTTTCCTTACGTCAGCGATCCGGTCACATCAGGCCCAATCTTTGATGCCATAACTGTGTCAATTGAATAATAGAGGAATGTGCTGAAGAAGCCTCACCAACCACTGTAGTGCCATCCAAATAATAAAGAGTGCCACTCAATTTACCTCTTAACAAAGTCAATGCACCTTTACTAATTGTAATAGATCCTCTACCCTATCTACCCTCAAAACCTGCAGTATCAAGAGCATTTACCGAGAGAAGATTTCTTTTCAATTGGGAAATATATCTGACATCATCCAAAGTAACCACAGTATTTGCATGAGATTTGATCTGAACTGTACCAATTCCCTTCTACTTTATAGATGGCGTCATCCCCAAGAAGAATAGAGCCTCCATCACAGGATCTAAAAGAAGCGAACCATTCTTTATGCGGTGTCATGTGGAAAGATGCTCCAGAGTCCATGATTCAGGTATCAGCCTGACTGACAATGCATGCAGCTGTAAATATTGTATTATCTACAACACTACTGTGATCTACTGAAGTAACTGCAACTGATGCCGAATCTGAGATTGTTCCTTTTTCTTTCTGTTCTTTCTCTTTCTTGGACTGTAGAAGTCTACACTCATTTTTTCAGTGGCCTGGCTTCTTGCAGTAATGGCAAACTTTGGATCTTTTAGACCTAGACTTTGATCTTGTCTTGGACTTGTTTCTACCTTGTCCACCTGTTCTTTGCTCATCTCTACCTCTGACAGTAAGTCCTTGTATCGGATTTGGAGCCTGATGCTCCAACTATACTTTCAACCTGAACTCATTGGATAACAAAGTGGCTTCAACCTCATCGAGACTTGTAGTCTATCCTTCATAGAGCGCGGTAGTAGTAATATTGTAACACCCATAAAAAAAAAGAGAGTTTGTAGGCCGACGGCCCACCCATTGGATCGGTCCAGACCCACTGCGCGGCCCAACACGCGGGCCAGGCACGACACAGAGGGCATGCGGGCGATGCATGGCAGGCAAGCATGGGCGAGCGAGCGTGCGGTGCGTGGGTGACACGCGGCACGAGCGCAAGCGACGCGCGAGCAGGAGCGCGAGGCACGGCCTGGCCCATCGTGGGCGCGCGCGAGGCGCAGCCCAGGCCCACGTGCGCGGCTACCGCGGGCACTAGGCTAGGCCTAGCCGGAAGCGGCCGTCGCGTGGGCATTTCCCACGCATTTCCCGGGCATTTCCTAGCCCGTTTCTTGCGGTGCACGGCGGTCCATGGGATTTCTAAGCGATCTAGACCGTCCGATCTCCCGATCGAACTGCTGAGATTAATTCAAGGGAGTTTAGGCTTGATTAGGTGCTTTTGGATTTGGATTTGGACGCGATTTGAGTCGTTGATCTCAAATCAAATGGCCAGGGTGTTATTTTGATGGTTTTGGACTTCTCAAGTTACATTTGAGGTGATTTTGGATTGATTTTTTCTCTCTTTTTAACCTGGACGTCGATAGGAAGCAGGGAAGAGCCTGCAGAGAGCCAAGAAAAGAGGAGAAGAGAGAGAATGGGAGAGGGAAAGGATTTTGATTTGGAAGATGAGGAAAGAGAATATCAGGGGTAACCTTCTTCCTTAAAATTTGTAAAACTAGGATTTGGGTTGAATGATTTTTTTTTATTATTGTAGGAGATCAATCTTTTGAGCAGGAAGGATTTGGACGAATTTTGGTTATAGATTGATATCGGATATTTGGGATTAGCGGTTGAAGGTAAGGATTCTGGACGTGATCACCAGTTTTATATATTGTTTTACATAGCATGATTTGATCCATGTATATGAGCATTGGCATGCATGTTTGGTTGCATCGTATATTTTGATTTCCTCGAGATGGATATTGTGTTGAGATTATTAATTATGTTTCCTTGTATCATGTTAATCCGAGTAAGTTATCTTTTGATAGTTTGGACCGTGATACCGGTCATCAAAAGATTTGAGATGACGAGATTTGACAGTATGCTTGATTTGATAAAGTGATAACAAAGAGAGTACGGTGTTTGGACTAGCCATGCCACGGGATCATGGAGTTCTGAGGTAGCATGAGCCACGGACTTTGTACGTGAGCTAGCTTGACCACGAGGAATGATCGATTGTGAAACTAGCTTGACCACGAGGAATGGTCGATTGTGAAACTAGCCTGACCATGAGGAATGGTCGATAAGACTGCCTGACCATGAATAAAAGGTCGATTAACGAGCTTATACAAGGCTAGTTTGGCCACGGCGGATAGCAAATGGCCGATTATGAGTGTTGCCGCCCAGATCGTCATGGCCCGTAGCTGCTGATGGCGTTGGGTGTGTCGCATCCATCCGCCTGTAAACGCCTCCAGTGCCTCGGGACCTGCAAGGAAGCAACGTCTGGGACCCGGGCCAGGGATTCCGGTGGGGGCACTCCGACGGTCAAGTCAGTGGCGATCCAGGAGAACAGATCTTCCTGATCGAGCCCCTCTGAATGAGCTCTATGCTAGGAGGAGTGAATATAGTGTGAGTGGAAGATGAGGATGAGCTGGGAATGGTGTTGGCCGAGGTGGTCTTGCCCTCCTCTCTGGCCTTCTTCCCTTGTATCGCTATGACTCCTCTCTTCTTTGTGGTGGTTATGTTGTTCTTGCTTGGAATTGAGAAATGAGTGTTACCTCCCTTTTTGCTTACACTGGTTGGGTCCTCTTTTGTGGCTTGCCTCGGGGTTCCCCCATGTTGGCAGATGAGTATGGCATGATGTCGTGCCGTGAATGATATGCCTTCTTTATTAGGTATCTGGGGAAGCTTCCACGAGCCTCTAACATTCCTTCGATTTGCCCTTCCTGGAAGTATGGCAGGGCCTCGATTGTCGCACCGCCGCTCTTGGGAATCGTGCTCCTTGGTATCTTTTTCCCGGTCGTACAGCAAGCCGGTAGGGGAACCAGTGCCTTGATGTTAGCTTTCCTTCTTCCTGGTGTGAATGGCGGTCGTGGGCATTAATGGTGACATGGCGGGTGTTGTCGCACAGTCCTCGGGGGGCCCACCATCGTCTTCGGATGGGAGGTGCTGTTTTCTTGGCGGTTGACATCTTAATTCACGTTGGGGGCTGAGCTGGAAAGATGGGACCTACTTGCAAGGGACCCGTCTTGGAGCAGCTCGGTTGTGCAGAAAGGGGCCGAGCTCGGTACCAGGCCAGAGGGGCCTAGCCTTGATCGAGCTCGGGCTAGCTGAGGTGGATGAGGCGCGCCCAGGCCAGGGGACCCGACCTCGAGGGGGTTCCTCGTGGCGGAGGAGGCTTGAGCTCGACTCCGGACCACGGGACCCGAGCTCGGGCTCGAGAGGTCTGCCTCTGGTGGGGTTTGAGCTCGGCTCCGACCTAGGCGGCCCGACCTGGCGGGTACCGACCTGGCAGGGGATGGAGCCCGGCTTCGACGGGCGGCCCCGTTGGCATCGGGGAGCTCAGCCCGATGAAGGGCCTGTGGCGGTAATCCGGTGTGGCGTCCAATGGGGGCTCCACGTCAGGCTCCTTGCTCCAAGTCAACGATCCGGCCACATCAATGAGATTACCAGTCATGGGTTGGGGCATGATCGTGGTTAGTCCAGAACCCTAAAGAAGAGGAAAAGTTAATGAAAATATTTAAAGAAAATATAATGCTATGAAAGGTTTTGATATATGATTGATTTTTGGATTGCATGACCGAAAAATTGATCGTTTTTTGGTATATGATTATGATCTTGCTGTTTTTGGTTTTTATATTAATACTGGTGTGATTGTAAGGGAACCTTACTATGCTGTAGAGCTCACAACCCTACTTTCTTCTTTCACAGAGTTGTACAGATGTTCGGGCTTAGTGAAGAATGAGATATTTTTGAGGTAAGTGATTCTTGTGTACCCATGCCTTGCATAATTTCTAGGATAAAACCTAGGGTTTGTGCAGCCAATCGCGTGCCGATTCCGGTGCTGGATTCGGGGAGTGACAAATATTTTCATAGGACTTAGGCAAAGAATAAATCAGGATCAAAGCCTTGTCTTCCTCATCAACATTAACACCAATATTTGCCAAATCAAGCAGGAGCTTATTATAATCATCCAAGTGATCCTTGAGTGAGGTCCCTTCCGTCATATGGAATATGTATAGCTTGCCCCTCAAATACAGCCTATTTGTAAGAGATTTTGGTATATACAAGGTGTTTAATTTTTTCCATACACTTTTAGTTGTAACAAGATCCACCACATTGCGAAGAACTTTATCACTCAGTCTCGAAAATAGAGTCCCAAGTGCTCTCTCATTCATCTCCTCTTTGCAGCCTCTGTATTACCTGGAATTGCATCCATACCTTTGAGGGCTATTGACATGCCCTCCTTGACCAGTAGATATTTCATTCTCACCTTCCATAGTGCAAAATCACCTGTGCCATCAAATATCGTCACCTCATGCCTAGAGATAGTAGAATGAAAAATAATTGTCTCAGGAGCCGTAGAAGAACTTGGTTGCCCGTCAGATGCCATCCTAGTGCTCTGATACCAATTGTTGGGATGCGCGCAGCGGATTGAACCGGTTTAAATTAATTCTTGTTTACTCACTTTAGCAATTTACCAATTACACAGGTAGATATCAAATTAGAAAGAAAGATGAAATTTAATGTGGTTCGGCAAATTTGCCTACATTCACACAGAGGAAGAACAATCCACTATAATCTGCCCCCAAAATTGGGCACAAAAGAAATACAAATATCCCAATAACAATTACAGATTAATCACAAAGAGGCAAACAAATCGAAAGGAAAGAAGAAAATAGGAAAGATCACAAAATACCAGGCCTCTAGCCTCGCCAAATCATGTCATGGATTCTCTGTTATTTTATTTGCTCTCTGGATCATCTTCAATATTTTTCTGGACCTTCTGTAGCTCTCTGTTGCATCTCAGAAAATTTTTTGGCATCTTGTGTCACATGACGTCTCTATGATTTTTAAAAACTATCAAAAACTGTGTCAAAAGAAACCTAAAACAAGTCCAATGCCTTCCAAAAATATCCCAGGCCATCAGATAAAAAATCAACGGCTCAAATCGAGCCATAATCCATGCAAAACACTGCCTCATGCCAGATCAAATCGTGACCGTCTGATCGTGCAATGTCGATTGTGGCTGCGGGTGTTTGGGAGCAAAACAACGATAACAAATCCTGATGTGGCCAAGAGAGAGGTCAAGTCGATCTCGAGGAAGATTCTGTAGAGTAATGCATAGAAATTCGAGTTCCGAGTAGAAGTTTCTCGGTTGCTGGATATAATTATGTGAGAAATGTGGAAATAAGGGATTTCGTTCCCCTATTTGACCGAGCACAAAGATTGCCAAACAAGTCAAAGATCGATGCCATGGGAAGATGGGAGATCGTCGATGACATGTTAGGGTGGGATAGGACTTTCGATCAACCAATTTTTGGCAAGAAAATCCTATTATTTTCTCTTTAAAACCCCCTCTCCATCGTCTTTAAGAGCGCACGATTGACCCCTGCTCCGCTATCTTCCTCCTCTCTGATGAGCAGTCGAAGGTCCCGTCGATGCCGAGCCTTCATTATCTTTATTAGTATGGGAGTGTCGAGGATTTAGGATTTGAGTCATATGCTCCTGATAGAATCAGTTTCAGATCCAGAAAATTGATCGGGTTTTGGGATCAGTCAGTGAGGAGCTAGGATTTAGATGTTAATCTCTTAATTTATATTAAATTTTAGTTAAACTTTGTTTATACTGTATTCTAGATTTTTAGTTGAATTTTATCTACTTGTTAGCTTTGATGAAAAATTCTAAAAGTAAATAAATAATTAGTGAAGTTATTTTTTATCATTGTCTCATTATTGATTAGTAAGATAGGCCTTGTATTTTCATTGGAATTGATGCTTGAGAAGATATTGCCGTCTATCGTATGCCTGGCTCGGGTTTTAGGCTGAGACATGACAAAAATACTAGCAATGGAGATACCTCACATATGCGAGCATTAAGAGCATTGGGGTTATATAGTAGAAAAAATAATGCAATTATTATTGGGACAGATCCACATGAATCCCCTAAAAAAATGTAATGTTGTAAACTATTAGGTGCTAATAGAGTTTTTATGACACCGTAACACGTGGCATATTAATATTCGTAATCGTAAATTGGTAAGAATATTGGTTGGTGTAGACAATTGATTATTTCATCTAGCAAAAAAATGCATTGGAAGACAAGAACAAATATATATATATATATATATATATATATATATATATATATATATATATATATATATATATATATTAATAGTACAATTAGCCAGCTGTTACCATCCATATTTTAGAGGAGCCTAAGAAAAAAAAATATTCAGATAAAATAGTCATAGAAATTAATTATAACAACTTGCGGGAGCATATTTTATTTTCTTGATTAATGTTTCAAGGTATACATTATTGTGCATATGCTTTAATTGAATTTTATGTAATTAACGTTTAAGCTTGTATTATAAAAAACATGCATGCAACATAGAAAGTTGGCATTCCGAGGAATATCCCAAACTTTATCAATTCAAAGGATAAACTCTCTTGACTATTAAATTTTATAGAATGTTAGACATAACGTTCACAAAATAGACCAGGTATTTTGGTGCATCCAACGGTAACTCACACTCTAGCTCTGGTTTACAAAATATGGCTTACAAACATCATAGTTAATATCAAAGTGATATTTTTTTATAGAAAATTTTTAAATAAAATAGAAGAAAAATAAGAGTGAGATTTTAGTTTTTTTTTTTTCAAAAAAATAGTGGAAGAATACCAAAACATTTATATCCGCGTGTTAAGCCAGTTTACATGTAATCATTTTCTATAAATAATTTGAGGAAAGAATTCATCTAGTATTCTCATAAAAGACAAACCCATGGCTTCCATCAATCCCCGGAAGCGACGTTACCTCGATTCATGGATCGACTTTTCCTGGCCCTTCACAAGATCTTACCCAAATTCGATTAGACAACCGGAATCGTCTGATTGGTGTGGATTCGTCTCCAAGCGAATCTTCGTTCCGGAAATCTTTGATCGAGCTTATTTCTCGCTGACGGCGAAGTCGCTTAACGAGGCGCCGAGTTTTTAGACCACCTCGGCGCTGGGCCGGTTAATCGCCGGCTTGGGACATGGACACATGGTAAAAGTTCTAAAAGCGGGCAATAGAGATGCAACGGAGAAGACGGGGAAGTATATAAAAGCGGTATATATATAAAGCGTAAAGGACGGTTTGGGAGACAAACGGTCTTGGGATGCCTGAGCCAGCCTGCAGACTCCACTACCCAACGTGTCCCTTCCTTTTCTCCCTCTCACTTGCAATTATTTGATCATTAACAAAACTTTTACATTCCTTTTTGTGAAATAAAAAATTAAAAATTATTAATTATACAAGCATCAATGATGTCAAAATAAATTGATTGAATGGTCCCAAATGCATGACTTGTAATCTTTTCATGTTGTGGTTGTCTAAAATCCAAAATTTGATGGATGTATACAGTCATATCAAATAGTTTGATTTTTTTTTTTTTTAATTGAAAAGGGAGGAAGCGAGATGCTTGCACCAATGTTTATTAATTGATAAGTTGTATCCCTTTCATCTAGTCTTGATAAAGACCCAAGGTCTATTAAGATTCATTAAGGTCCAAGGCCTACTAAGATCAACCACTTCGGTTATCTGGTTACAACCACTTCGGTTATCTAGTTACAACCATCTTCGGTTATTCTGTTATTTGGTTACAACCACATTCGGTTATTTGGTTATTCGGTTACAACTACATTCGGTTATTTGGTTATTCGGTTACAACTATATTCGGTTATTTGGTTATTTAGTTACAACAAATATTACCGTATTTGGTTATTACAACCTCTATAAATAGGGAAATATAGCACATTTCAAAAGCAAGCAAGGTCTAAAGGCCAACAGGCCCAAGCCAGGCCACTCTACTCACTTTCTTTTCCATCTATGATATTCTTGAATTCTCCATTCTATTGCTGCCTAGACCACCCATTGACTTGAGCGTCGGAATGTCCTCACCGAAAATTCGGTCTGGAGTTTTTGCAGGTACCCATCCGCGCCCGGGAGCAGGATCATAAGCACGAGCAGGATGCCTAACGCCGTCGAAGCTCCAGCCCAGGTGATTTAGCGGCAACAGATTAGCGCACCAGGAAGGGGGATTGCGATCAATTCCCTCTTGGGAAGGAGAATTCCAAAAAATCTTTAAAAACAAATGGAAGAAATGGGAGTGACCTTGGATGGGCAGGTGAGAGACCGTGGCACCCTCCCACCACCAGATCTGATGGCGGATCTCACCGGCGACAGATTTGGACCAGCAAGCGGGGTACATGGCGGTGAGCTTGGTGACAGTCCAGAAGGCTACCCAAAGCAAACATCCAGCCCCGCTATGCACCGATGGGCTCCGGCATCTCTTCGAGGCACGGCAGAGGCACCTGAACCACTTCTTTGACAAGTTGGACCTCCGGCAGGCACTGGCCTTCGCTCAGGTCCTCCTCAATGCCACCATGGGCGTCTTCTTCTCCGACGTCGGTAAGTCTAGCCTCATCGCCCGAAAACTCTCCCAGATCCTCGCCTCTCTAGACTTTTCCGGTGTCGCCTTCCTTCCCCCCATGGATGCCCTACATGGTGACATCAGCTCCCTCTACGCCGCCGACGTCCTGGTCCTCCTCTCCAATTAGGGGTCCTCCGATGAGCTCCTCCACCTCGTGCCTTGCACGCGGGCCAAGGGGATATTCATCGTGTCGATAACCTCTGGGGAAGGCAACCGCTCGCCGCGCTCTACTGCATGAATGTCCACCTCCCGTTGGAACGGGAGTGTCAAAGGAGTCGGAGTGGAGGGTGGCGATGTGGTTTCAAGCGAGGAAGAAGATGGGCCCGTTATGGGTGATGGGGGACAGCCCATGAAGCTTGTTGTGCGTGCTGGGAACATCTGCATCGCCGTGATCGCGGGCCCCCAGACCTCCTACTCCACCGTCGGAGGCACAGAGGAGGAATCCATGTCCGCCACCTCCAAGAAGTTCTCCGTGCACCCTTCCCTGTGCCAATAAGGCCGCCTACCGCTACTCAACGAGCCCACATCCGGCCTCGACTCCACCATCGCCGGTCGGATCGTGACCACCATCATCGATCCCGCTCGGGGGGCAGGACCGTGTTGATGACCATCGCGGCCTCTCCTCTGACCCAACGACCGAGGGAAACCCGCTAGTCTCCGCCTCGTCCCCTCCCTGTGGGAAGCTTCAAGGAAGCCATCACCATAACCTCCGATCTCCGCATCACAACCACCGGATCCTGCCAGATCGCCGACGAATCCTTTCTCCTCTCCTCCCCTTCCGACGATGATGGCAATCTCAACAAGTGATGTCGCAGCACGCCCTCCGAATCCAACGTCGGCGATTCCTCCGTCGCGCCCTCGCATCCACCGTCGCCTAGCGGGGAGGACGATCCGATGATGACGCTGATGCTGGCATTGCCAGGATATGGATCGGATTCCGACAAGGAGGAGGTGATGATGGGGTTAGGGTGATTCGTCTATCCACGTAGCACGGGCTATTGACCCGCTGGTGGTGGGAGACACCCTCACCGTCACGGATGTCGTACTCCACTTCTTCGTTCCGGTCTCAATTCTAAAGAGTAGCGACCAGTGGGTCGGACAGCTGGAGGGAGGTGGAGATGGAAGGTGCACGGTTCTCAGTGTGCTGAAAAGCAAGGAAGAAATAAAGAAGAAGGCCCAAGGACCGTAAAGGCCCACAAAGACTCGAGGCCCATGAAGCTAGAAAGAGGACAAAATTTTGTTCATTCCAAAAAAAATAGGAAGAGCCAATAATGCTTCCACAACAACTTCTTGCACAGCATCAATAGGTCCAGGGACTTTATCAAACTCACCATTCAGCTAGAATTCTGGCCTATCTCATCAATGAATCTATAAGTATCCGCTAGAATCAAGAAATCCAATGACTGGACAGTCTTAAGAAAAGATAAGAGGAGACCTTCGAGGTAAGCCATCATGTCTCTCTGACCTCTTTCATTTTATCAATGAGTTCTCCATTTTATTGTTCGAACTCTACTGACTTGAACGGCGGAGTGTCTCCTACCGGAAGAATCTCGGTCAGGAATTTGTTTTGCAGGAACCTCTAAAGGCCGATATTTTTTTCAAGGCTGATATTTTCTTGAAGGCCAATATCTTCTTCAAGGCCGATAACTTCTTAATGGCCGATATCTTCTTGAAGACGATATCTTCTTAAATGGCCAGTTTCTTATCAGGGCCTACTGAAGCCCATGGAAAGGCTCACCAAAGCCTATCTTATCAGGACCCACTGAAGCACATGGAAAGACTTACTAAAGCCTATCTTATCAGGTTCCATTGAAGTCCATGGAAGGTTTACCAAAGCCTATCTTATCAGGTTCCATTGAAGTCCATGGAAAGGCTTACCAAAGCCTATCTTATCATGGCCCGCTGAAGCCCATGGAAAGGCTTACCAAAGCCTATCTTATCAGGGCCCACTGAAGTCCATGGAAAGGCTCACCAAAGCCTATCTTATTATCAAAGGCATAAATATGATCTACATGATCTACCCTACGAAATGCCGAGTTGGATCTGATCAGCCTATCTTAATCAAAAGGCATAAGGATGATCTACATGATCTACCCTACGAAGTGCCGAGATGGGCATCATCAGCCTGTTTTAATCTTTATCAAAAGGCAAGAGGATGATCTACGCGATCTACCCTATGAAATGCCGAGGTAGGCCTGATTAACTTGTCTTATTATCTATTAAAGGTATAAGGATGATCTACGCGATCTACCCCACGAAATGCCAAGGTGGGCATGATTAGCCTATCTTATTTTCTATCAAAAATTCAGGAATGACCCATATGGTCTACACTACCATAAATCTGATGAAGTGTCAAAATGGCCCAATCTTTATTCAGAGATGACCTATATGGTCTATCTTACGGCAAATCCGGTGATGCACCAAAGTGCATATAATCAACATATATTATTCAGTAGCTTAGTGATGATCTGACACACATATCTTATTCTATATCACTATCAATCGAAGGCAGGCCCAATTGGCCAACTGACAAAGTGTAAAGACTATTATTTGTTACTCCCTTCACTGAAAATGGAGTCAAAGTCGAAGTAGTTCGCTAGTAATATTTTTTTAGCTCGGGAGTGGGGGGCTGTGTTATACCCTTTCATCCGGTTTTGATAAAGGCCGAAGGCCCATTAAGGCCCACTAAGGCCAACCACTTCGGTTATTCGGTTACAAACATTTCGGTTATTCGGTTACAACCATTTCGGTTATCTGGTTACAACCACTTCGGTTACAACCATATTTGGTTATTTGGTTATTCGGTTACAACAATCTTTGGTTATTTGGTTATTCGGTTATTCGGTTACAACAAATATAATCGTATTTGGTTATTACAACCTCTATAAATAGGGTAAGATGAGACATTTCAAGGATAAGTAAGGTCTAAGGCTAACAGGCCCAAATCAGGCCACTCTACTCACTTCCTTTTTCATCTATGCTATTCTTGAATTTTTCATTCTGTTAATGCTTATACCACCCATTGACTTGAGCGTCGGAGTGTCCCCCGCTAGAAATCCAGTCCGGGATCTTTTTGCAGGTGTCCAATCCATGCCCGGGAGCAGGATTGGAAGCGCGAGCGAAATATCAGACACTGTCGAAGTCTCAGCCACAGATGATTTGGCGGCAACAAGAGGTATATTTACAAAGTGCAAGAAATATTTTGAACTTTAATATTACATTTTGATAAAATCTGGTATCGTTTAGATGTACCAAGTTTTGGCAAAATTAAATGCGTCTATGTAGTAATGGAAAGAAAATAAACATCTAGAGTGGTATGGTTATATCTACAATATTGCAACATATATTTATATAATAGAATGGGAATATACCGATTAGTTTTGTTTTCTAAGATTTTTTTTTTCAATTTTTTGAAAAAAAATATAGCCCCGTTCAAAGTTATTTTCTCCTTTCTATTATTTGACATCTAACTGCGTTCATGTAGCAAAATTTTAGAGTAAGCAAGCATCAACCTATTTGATGAAGCCGAAGCCAAAACAACATGTCGACACGTACTGGATAATGAATTGGTTATAGCGGCCATGGACCACAAGTTCAATGTTATTAGCGGATGTTATTAAATTATTGTCCTCTAATATGACAATGTAGCCATAACTCAATTCTTTAATTAGGTCTTTAGATGGTGAAGATGTGTGAATCATGAGGACAATATTGAGAACTCTATTATACCAGTAGGTTCGACTGTCTCAATCGGAAAACTTCCGAGCCTCATCCAAACCCAGATGGTCCCCGAGAGAGCTTATGCACCATCTCGATCAAAAAAATTCGTGGATTCTATTTTTGACCAAATTAGAGGGTAAACCCGTCATTTCAAAGTAAAAGCTGATATGGAACTTTAAACGAGCGGGATCATCCAGAGGTTTTTCCTTCCGGTTTCTCGGTAGACGCACAGGTATACAGAGAGAGAGGGGGAGGGGAGGGGGGGGATCAAAAAGTCCCGAGAAAACACACACAGCGAGAGAGAGAGAGAGAGAGAGAGGAGAGAGAGCTTTGAAAAGCTGATATGGAACTTTAAACGAGCGGGATCATCCAGAGGTTTTTCCTTCCGGTTTCTCGGTAGACGCACGGGTATACAGAGAGAGAGGGGGAGGGGGGGGGGGATCAAAAAGTCCCGAGAAAACACACACAGCGAGAGAGAGAGAGAGAGAAGGGCTCTCAAATGTTTATTATATTTCTCTGCTTGTCTTGTTCGAGTGGTAGTGACTGAGATCTGGCGCTGCTACAGTTCGAGGGAAAAACGAGGAGATATGGCTTGAGATCTCGGGCTCCTTGTTTCTGCGTCTGCGCCTTTTCTCATCTGGTTTCTTCTAACTTGTTTAAGAGGTGGTGTTGATGGAGTTGATAAGAGGGAAGACGAGAGGTGGATCGGTCTCAAAGTTGGCTCTTTTATGCTGGGTTTTCATCTGCCTCTTCTCTGCTTGCGCTTTGATGGCAATTACTAACAGGAGCGTTCGTTTAGGTGATCAAGCTTCGATTTTTATCATTCTCTTTTTGTCGTTTTGATAACTTGGAAGATTTATCAAAGAATGTAACACATTTACATTGTTTGCTTCTCTCTGTCTGTTATGTTTTCTGGAAGTTAACCTAATGTTAACTTGGCTAGTAAATTTATAAGACACTCACTTCAAATCACAAACTACTCTTCTTCTTCTTCTTCTCTTCTTCTTCTTTTGTTCTGAAAGAATGATGGCTGTAGAGCTTTTGTCATTTGCCGCCATTATTTTCACTTGGAGGACATTTACAAAGAATTTACTTTTACTAGTATCAGGTAGATTCTATAGCAGTGTTATTTCGCTGAGATGCGATTCGCCGAATCTATTTTCACTGTTTCAGACATCAAATTTATTTTCCTGGCATACCACTCTCAGTCTCAGATGTGAGACTTGTATCCATCTCAGTCTTTCAAGTCTCTGTTCATTTGCCTCTCTCTCTGGTCTTCTTCCCTGCTTTGCCATACCAAAAATAGACACCGTTCAGATCTTTTTCCTTTTCTCTCTCTGTTGTAGTTCTGAAGTTTATTTACTTATTTATCTTTCTCTTACTTCTGCAGAGAATAGAAGCTCAAGAACGGATTCTTCTACTCAGGTGTTCTTACTTCTTCCTCTTTTCCATACTATTCCGCGGTCTCAATATTCTATGACTAATTAACAATTACGAGATGTTTTTAACCCCCTAACAATAACCAAGCATCCTATAAAATGTGGACCGCCTTCGCCGGCCCACTGTTGAAGATTACGGACTCCCCGGCTAAAATGCACGGTTTAGCGAACCGACAGTCGGCCGCGTTTAGGGAGCTCGCTAAGAGCCCATGGTGCATGTTAGCAAAGACTCGTGGGTTCTGCTGAATTTTAGCTTGGTATGCGGTCTGCTTGCTAACGTGAGCTGGTGGGGTGGTCGCAGGGAGTACTGGTGCGGAGGCGGGAGCTGAGCGAGGGGCCGGGGTCGTATCCGCCGCGGTGTACGTCCAAGTGCGGGACGTGCACGCCGTGCAGCCCGGTGCACGTGCCGGTGCCGCCGGGCACGCCCGTGACCGCGGAGTACTACCCGGAGGCCTGGCGGTGCAAATGTGGCAACAAGCTCTACATGCCCTGACCTGTTCTGTCCCTGACCTGACCAAAAGGCATGCAAGATCCTATGAGATGCTTGATCATCATCATCATCTTCATCGTCATCATACTTGAAGAAGAAAAATTATTATGGGATACTATTATTAGTTCTCATGTTAATCGAGAGTACTCATGATGTAGCAATAGCATGGAGTTTAAATGATGTCCCCACGTATATCTACCATGAGGTGGAACGTAATGATGTGGTGTGAAAGAGGAATGAGGAGAAGGGGAGAGGAAGACTTCTATGATTCTTAGATGAGTGTATAGGCTTTTTGATTATTGAAGTAGGACAAATTTTTTCTAATTGTCTTTCTTCCATCTCAACCTTCTTCATTTTAATATTTTACACTACCACTCAGCAAGTGCAACCCTTCTCCATCACCTCTAAACCTCGCTAGTGTTTGATGATTAATGCAAATGTCAAATTCCTCATATCTGCTTGCTTGATTGTAAATGATTTTTTTTGATCTTACAACTGGCCTTTCTTTTAGAGTTAGTGTGGCATTTGAATCTGGTAGAAGTGTATTGGGATGTTAAATTACAATGGTTGAATGGCAGTATGTGCGACATTATTTTGGATGCAAAAATGATTACTTTGTCTCCATTGTTTTTCTTTTTTTTGATAAGATCTTTGTCTGCATGTTCCTAGAGAAAATTATTGTGTGACATCTATACAAACAAAGATGACAAGCAATTAGGATATTGGTATATGGTTAGGTACAACAGTGCTTTTGCAGCCTATTAGCACCCATGCCTGCCACTGTAGTTGGGCTTTTAACGCTATCCAGCTCAATACAGCTCATTTAACCAGAAGGAACAAAGCCTTACAATTATTGTTACTCAGAATGCTGGCCATCCAAAAAAGTACTGATCATCTCAAGTTTTATCTGAAGCACTTGAGGCATTTTGTGCTAAAAGAACATAAACCATTGGGTGTTCAGCAACTGTGCTATCTTGGTGGCCCGACCTGCTCCTTGAATTGACTGAAACTGCATGCTTTCGGGACTGCAAATGAGGCTAAGTGACTTGGAGCCTGGTCAACCATCCATGGTTTTGGCTGTGAATTGCTAATTTTTATTTTTTAAAAGAAAGGCAAAAGGCTAAGACTTCCATAACTAACAAACCCAATCTCGACTCTGTTATATTCGAACTCCAGTTTGATTCCACGGGTAGGAGTGGGATCTGTGCAAATGATTCTTGACGATATCATTCTTGAAAATTATTCTCAATAAACAAACTAATAACAAAATTTTCCGTTGTCCTCTGATTGTGAAAAGGTTTTTATGATTTATACATATATCATTCAATTCCTGCTTCTGGAAAAGTTTTATGAATTACTAATTAATTGATGTCAGGTATCTTTATTGGTTCCCTTTCTTTTCCTATTTGTTATAGCTCTTACCTCTCCTATGCTTATTTGCAAGGTGCTAAGCATGAAAATATTTTATGATCAAACATTATTGATTTTTTTATTCTAACTCTTGGATGGTAGTTGATAAAGTCATGTCCTGCTAAAATACTAAAAGAAGTGGTAAAAACAAACTCAAATGGAAGCGAGGAATATGCAAAGTTTAAACCAATAAAAATAATAATTTTAATCCTTGTCAAATTTAACAAGAGTTGCCTATGCATATGTCATTATCTTCTATTCTTGCATGGAAGCATCCTAGGAATGGTTCTAACTCTTTGTGCTTCTGTTTTTTCTCTTGTATTATTGGGATTTGGGTTTTATAACCTTATTCTCGTTATAGAAAGAGAATGACGGGAGATTAGAGACTGTTTCTTCTTATAATTATTTCTTATCATAATCAATAAAATGCATATACCGAGATCTTGCCCTGGGATGTAGGAACAATACATTGCCATCCAAACCTTGTAATTTTTTTGTGTTTTTTTATTACTTCTTTTATGCTTTACTTTTTGGTGATTTATCTGTTGTTTTTAATTCCTTATGCAAAATCTTTTGTTTATAACAATTGATATTAGAGCTAAAAATTCATAGGAAAACTTGTGCAGTATAACTTTGATAGCAGAAAAGAGCGCCAACCAAGTTTGAGATCATACATTTTATGGGACAAACTTTGTACTGTGAAAACTCAAGATACATGCAGTGCTGGTGAAAAAAGATTGCGCGGTCGCCATTCTTGGTAAAGAAGATAAACCAGAAGGGTTAAAGAATAACAGTTCATAAAGAAAGATGAGATAATTTTGGCAAACCTATTCCTAGTATTGAAAGATATTGTTCTTTTTTATGTCAAGACTAAGACAACCCTAAAAAAGTTGTAAGTTAAGCTAAAAAATATTTATAAAAGAAAGTCATTAATGAACAAGATAATGGTAGCTATACAACCTAAAGATGAAGGATAGAATATGAGTTTAAGAGTACCTCAACCACTTTAATTTTTAATTAGTAAACTTATGACCCTTGATATTAACATTGATGATAAGAAAAAAAGTTATGCTTTTATTTTGTTCTATGTTGGATGTTTAGGATAATCTGTCATGAATCTTAGTCATGTAAAGTCTCTTGAGATAGAATGTATTATAGCATCGCTTCTTATTCAAGAACTAAGACATATGTCAAGTCAAAGTTCATCGGTTGATCCAATGGTAGCATAAGAAAAGTTTATAAAGAGAGATCATGGTAATAGAGGAAAGTTTAAATCAAAGTCCAAGGCAAAGAAAAAAGTAAAGTGCTAGAGTTGTTGTAAATCAGGGTATGTGAGGAAGGATTGCAGACTGAGAAAGAAAGGTGGAGAGAATAAGTCCAAGTCTAGTAATTTTCAAAAAAAAATATGGTAGATGCTAGTTCTACTACATCTAAAGATAAAGGTACATTATCTATTCAAGAAAGATTGAGATATTCAATCAATGGGTTCTTAATTTGGGCACATGGTTTCACATGACTTCTCATAGGGATAGGTTTCATACTTACAGATCTTGCTAGGGTGGCCTTATTTACATGGAAGACAATGGCTAATCTCCTATTGTTAGAGCGGAAGATGTGTGTATTAAGATGTTTGATAGCTATATTCATATGATTTCAGATATCATATATGTCCCTATACTTTGAAAGAGTCTTATATCTTTAAGGATGTTTGGACGACTATGATATAAAATTTATCGAAGAGAAGCATCAATTGAAAATTGTCAAAGATTACATGGTAGTGTCAAAGAGAGAGTTGATTGATAATCTTTACAAGTTGATTGGCAAGACTTTAGTGAAAGAAGCCATCATTACTAGTACCAAGTCAGAGTTTTCTACCATCTAGCAAAAGCATTTGGATATGTAAGTGAGTGTGAGCTACATGTATTTTTTTATAGAGATCTTCTTCTTAATTAAGAGTTTGTCTTGAATTTTTATGAAGATTATTTATTTGGAAAGCTGCATAGGCTTTCTTTCTCTATATCTTAAAATAGAAATGAGGATTTTTTTTCTTTAGTTGATTCATTTTGATACTTGCAGGTGTCTACAATTTCTTTAAAAGGTAATTTTTATTATTACTTTATTGATGACTATTCTTGAAAGGTGCAGATTTATATGCTCAAGAGTAAATCACATGTATTTAAAAAATTTAAACATTTCAAAGCTCGAGTTGAAAAAAAAAAAAATAAAATAAAATATTTATGTATTGATAATGGAGGAGAATTTTGTTCAAAGGAATTTGGAGCTTTTTGAAATAAACATGAGATCAAGCGATACTTGACAGTTCTCGGGACACCATAGTAGAATGGTATTGTTAAGAAAATAAACACGACTCCCATAGAGCCATAAGTATGTTGAGTATAACAAGATTAATAAGAGATTTTAGACTAATGCTCTAAGGATGACTTGTTTTGTGGAGAATATAGCACCTATAGTCTCTCTTAGATTAAAGACTTTTGAATATGTTTAGTCTGGCAAGCTTTTCAATTATTCTTTTTTCCGTGTGTGTGGTTGTAATGCATATATTTGGATTTTCATAGAGAAATTAACATATTTAATCTAAGAGAGACTATAGGTGCTCTATTCTCCTCCATTATCATTAGTCGAATATTTCTTAAGAAATGCATATTTCTGGGCTATGCAAAAGAAATAAAATGGTACAGATTGTAGGATCCAACTACTTACAATATTATCATTAGTCGAATATTATTTTTAATGAAGATTCTTTACAAGAAATTGCTACACTGCAAAAAAAAAAGAAGAAAATTTTAATGGAGCATGATATGCAACTTGTTGATGTAGTAGATGATGAGCATGAATGGGAGACTTCTCATTCATCTCACGAGGACAATACACAGGATGAGATACTAGTTTATTTGGATCATCCTAGGAGGGTCATTAGACTACCTATGAGATATGACAATTATATCATGTCTTTTATGCCTAAGACTAGTATTATTAGTGCTTATGTTGCTTTGGTAGAGGAGCATGAGCATACTTTCTACCGAGAGATTTGTGAGTCTACTTGTTCGAATAGATGGTGATATGCTATGAATGAGAAGATGAATTCTTGTAGAAAAACAAGACCTGGAATCTTATTGAGCTACCTAAGGGAAATAAAGTAATTGGATGTCACTAGTTGTAAACTTGAAGAATTCTGATAATAATGTTGAGATATTTAATACGAGACTAGTGGTTAAGGGCTATGCTTGGAAACCATGCATCAAATTTGGTGGACCTGGATTTGGAGCAGTTAAATATCAAAATTACTTTTCTACATAATGATCTAAAGGAAGAGATTTATATGACACTGCTTGAAGGCTTTATTAAAAAAAAAGAGAGTCTAGTTTTTTGGCTGAACAAGTCAATATATGGATTGAAACAAGCACCAAGGTATTGGTATAGATGATTTAATTCCTTTACTATAAACTTGGATTTTTGTAGATCAGAGACTAACCATTATACATATCTTTGCAATAATGATGGTAATAATTTCTGTATCTTGCTGTTGTATATAGATGATATGATTGTGGTAGAAAATAATATGTGCCATATATCTGCACTTAAAGCTCAATTAGCTAGGAAGTTTGATATAAAGGATTTGAAAGCTACGAGTCAGATTCTCAATACGAAGATACTACGAGATAGAAAGGATAGTAAGGTCTGGCTAATCCAAAAGATCTATATAGAGAATGTTTTGCAATGCTTTAATATGCAGAATGCAAAACCCAATGGTATTTCCTTTCCTATTCATATGAAGTTATCTGCAAAGCAATCACCCAGCACTGAAATAAAGAAGGCAAGCATGACTCGAATACCATATTTATCAAAAGTAGGGAATCTAATGTTTGTTATGGTGTGTACGAAATCCAACATTATATATGTAATGGAAACTATGAGTCAATACATAGCAAGCCCAAGCAATGATCATTGGATAGCGATAAAGTTGATTCTTAGATATCCGAAGGATACTTTCAATTATTCATTCTATTATGGACCTATAGGTTTGGAGCATCTTGGCTTTGTTGATGCAAACTTTATCAAAGATAGAGATATGAGGCATTCTACTACGGGATAGGTATTCTTTATGATAAGCAGTGTTATGAACTAGAAGTCAAAGTTACAGTTAGTTGTAGCTTTATCCACAATAAAAGTAGAGTGCGTTGCAACTACGTATGCTTGTAAATAAGTCATATAGTCTAAGCAATTATTTTGAAAGCTCGGAATGAAACAAAATATATTAGAGTTGTATTGTAATGGTCAAAGCGTATTATACTCGGTAAGAAATCTAGCTTGCCACTCTTATATAAAGCACATTGATATTCATTTTCACTTTATGCATAACATAGTGGAGGATGGGCATGTGTCATTGCTAAAAATGCACACAAATGCGAATCTAGTGGATATGTTAATAAAGCTCGTGACTCAAGAGAAATTCAATTGAAATAAGACTTTTCTAGGACTTAAAGCACGTGATGAATAGGGATTGGCAAGATATTTAGTTGCTATTTTATTGATGGCACGTATATTTAAGTGGGAGATGTGTTAGTTGATAAAGTTATATCTTACTAAAATACAAAAAAAATGATAAAGATACTCAAACAAGTAGAAAGAAGATAATGATAGAAATATGAGTAGTTTAAATTAATAAATATAATAATTCTAGTTATTGTCAAACTCAATAATAGCTGTCTATATATATATATATATATATATATATATATATATCCATTATCTTCTATTCTTATATGGAAACATCTAAGAGATGGCTATAACTTTTCATGGATTCTTTTTTTTTTTTGATTATTGGGATTTAAGTTCTACACCCTCATTCTCATTGTAGATAGAGAAAGATTAGGATGAGAGATTGTTTTCTCTTTGTAATTATTTCTTGTTGTGATTAATAAAAGATGTATATTGATGTCTTACTCACGGACGTAGGCATGATATATTATCATTCAAACTTTGTAAATTATTCATTTTTTTTGTATTTCTTTTCCGTTTTATATTTTTTATGGTTTATCAATTGTTTTTAGTTTCATATGCAAGATTATTTGTTTACAATATTGAAATATGTAGCGGATATTTACATTTTTCCTCTAGATGAATTAGTTTGAGTGCTAAACTTGTAAACATGCCCCAAATATATGTGCTGTATGGATGGCCAGCATATGTTGTCACAAAATTATATTTTTGTCCGCGGTCTTATCAAATTGTATATTTGTAACTTTGTAGACTAAGAATATTATTTTGTTTAGTATTTTTTGATGATTGTGCCAGAGATCTAATGTGAGAATCTATACATATGTGTGTTTGGGTTGATATTGATTATGTATTGAATAGATCTTGAATATTTATATAAAATTTTAAAAAATAAATAATATTTTTTTAATTAATTTTTTGATGATTCTGAATTATTATACATGGTATCGAAGCAGACTTAATCTATGATCTATGTGGACTAAAAAATAATGTAGTATAGACTCATTTGGGTTGAATGAATTAGAACCACTCTTGCCTAGATCTAAACAATTAAATATAGAAAAAGTCCTCTACAAAGGACAAGCAAGTCCTCTACCATTATTCTTGGACTCCGACCATTGTTCTTATCCTGCTAGGCATTTGAGAGAGTATATCCTCTAACATATGGATCTAGATAATATTTTTTTATCTGGATTGAGATTAGTGATGATAAAATATGATTCGGTCTACTAATTTGATTCGTGTTCAGTTCATCTTAAGTATGTTTAAGTTTAGATTAAATAGATTTGAATGATAAACGGATCAATTTATTTAATTTATTTAATATTTGACTCGAATTCAAATTTTAAAAGCCTAATAATCTATTTAACCTGTTTGGGTGCACCTCGTTCGTTTAGATGGCTGGGCCGATTACGAGGTAGAACTCAAGCCTCTCGACGCGCGATTTTTTTTTTTTTCCCGATTTCCATGTTCGGCGGCTTTTTTTTTTTCGTTTTCCACGCACGGCCCGTCCTCTCCGATTAAAATCCATCGGCCATCGCCTGGGCGCCACGTCACTAGGGATTAGGGTTTCCACTCTTCTCTTTCCTTCCTTGCCGTCGGCCATGAGCAGTCGATGGCAACCTATTAATCAGTCCACCGGAGGCCGGAGGGATGCGGCTGGGTGCAGGGCGACTGGACAGGCGGGGATGGGGCCATCGGAGCCGGCCGCCGAGGAAGTTGAGCCGGAGGTTAGTGGTGACGGACCGACGGTGGAGGCGGCACGGGTATCGGGCCTGGGAGAGGGAGGCGAGGGCATGGAGGTCGGCGGACGCGGTGCGGGGTGTACTCGAACTCCGGTACCTCCCTCCCGGCCAACTAAAGCGCCGTCCATGTTTTCACCTCCGCGATCCGGGCCCCATCGGAGGACCCTCCGCCATCGCCACCGCTCCTAGGGACCAGATCGGCACTTGCAGTGACGTCGACGGAGGAGACGAGGTCATCCATGTTCTCTTTGTTTTTCTCTCTTTTTCCCCTCTTTCTTCTTTTTCTGGTTAAGGTAACAGCGCCGGAGGAGTGGTCGAGAGCGGCGAGGCGGATCGAGTGGCGACGCCGCGTGGGAGAAGATGCGGTCGAGTCCCGAGGGCCTCGAGGCGGCTGGAGTGATCGGCGAGGGCGGAGGCCAGAGGGGAGGTAGTTTTTTTTTTTAAAAAAAAAATTAAATTTAAAAAAAAGGTTAAAAAGGGGCAAGATATTTGGTTTTTTTAACCTTTACCGTAAATGGGTTATAAACAGGTCGGATAACCTGTAGATCTGGTTTGGATTTTAAAAACCTGACCAATTTAATAAACATGGGGATCAAGTTTAGAGTTTTTTTTTTTTTTTTTTTTAAAGCTTGATCTGTATCTGATCTGACCCGTTTATATCCAACCCGACCTGATTGCTACCCCTAGTTGCGACGTGGCTCAATGTGTCAGCAAAATCTGATTTGAACTTGGACAGCAATGGAATTACGGAGACAAGCTCTAGTCCAGCAATCATGTCCGGGAGTTCCGCTGTTAGAACGCAAGTGTTCAATATTCCCTCCAAATGTGTAATGTTAAAGCTTGCCTCTTGACTCGTGTGTAATGGAATATGTTTGAGTACTCAGAATGATGTTTGTAGTAGTTGAGGTAGCTTAGTCCACTCCACTGATACCTAAGGTTCATTTCTTAGATTCCAACTTTGATTAAGTTGTGCCTGGTCAAAACATAATGATACAAATGATAGATATATGTGTTAAATCTAGTCATTATTTTTATATATCTAATATTTTATTGCTCCCTTTTATTTCTCTTTGCAAATATGGTCTGGCATTTCTTAATAAAAGATTCCTGTAAACGCAATTATCATTTTTTTTGTTGCTATCTAATGTGACTTGATTATTCAGTTTAGATGTAACGGTTTGGCTTTCCTTTTAAACTGCATCCTTACTATATTACTTGGTCTCCATTAATCATAGTGTTTTGGTCAATTTTCTTAGACTATACATGGTAGTCTACATGTTATCTCAATCACCTAAAGATATTAACAGATCTAATATCTTTATGAACAAATCACAAGTTACATGAAATCAGATCAGATAACTGTCAAATGAATAGTAGATATTATTTAACATAGTTTTGTGCTATATATAAAGTAGTATATGACCTGCCCACTCTAAATCAGAGTGATCTTTCTATCAAATTAAATACTTGTAATGATCTAATCAGTGTTCCCAGGCTACATATAATAACTTACATAATATCTCAATTATGTAGGGAAATCACAAAACATATGAAATCAAATCAGATTGGTGACAAGATATTGCTGTTCTCTCCCATCCTTTCAAATACCTTTATATAATAGTGCTTAGACACCGTTTTACTCCTCTCATTCCATAATTTCAAATAGTGAGATTAGGGAATCTGAGGTTGTCATGGCAACCTTTGTAACCAAAGCTCGGCCAAGTGCTATGGATAATGCAGGTCTGGGGATAACCCTTAGTGGCTATGTCAACACAACTACAAGTGCACCATTTATTCAATTGGTTATTCTGCAACTAAGACTGGCTCAAGCTGTAGCTTTGCACATGCCAAATCCTCATGTGGCCATATTAACATAGGTGAGATCAACATTGTAATCTCTAGCATCCTCCCTTGGCATGATGTATATCATAATCGTTAAGTTATAGACTTAGGTGATATGACTTGCTCTAGCATGAGCTTTTTGTTCATTAAGAAAAAAAAAATATCTCCAATTATCTTTGATGCTTGATGGTAGAGGGCAAGGATACAAGAACTTGCCTATCTGCCTGCTCGGAGAACTGCGCTAGGGTAATGAAGTCTCTACAAGTGCAACATGATAGAGGTCCATATCCCAAAAAAAAAGAAGTCAAATATCAAAAGAAGAAGAAGAAGACAAAGGTCTACATCATGGAACAATTGGGAGAATTGCCAAGAACAACTTTCCTCTAAAGGAGAGCATTTGAAGGGCGATGAATGATGGCGAGCTTTAGCTGCCTTCTAATATAATATAAGGACCCTCCTGTACCAATGTTGTAAGGCATAATTTACATAGAAACTAATTATCCTACTTCAAGTTTATCTCAGTTAGAGATGGTAAAAGTTGACCAGACCTAAAACTCCCGACAACTATTTCATCAGTTTGGGTCAAAGCTTTGATTTGACTAAGATCATGAAAGTGGAATTCTATCTAGGTCAAAATAATTTAGATTGGATTCGGTTATGATCTCAGATAAGAATATTTTGGATGATTGGTTGTTTTGATGCTAGTTGTTTAAAACATTTTTGAAATTAGTTGTAAGAATTATAAATATTGAATTTGATAGATTAGCTTAGGTTTATTGATAATTGAACCTTGCAAAAAAGATTAGATTAGGATTAAATGGATGATCCGAAATGAGCCATGGGTGGATATGGGTTAGGAGGCCTTCACTCGATGTTGGGTTGGATTGGAAATGGTAATTTTCACTTGACTCAATCAAATCCATCCTAACTTGATCCATTGCCATCCATAATCTCAATTTACGAGTATATGTTTGTGATCTATCTCTAAATTTCACCATTGAACCATAGTTCATTGCTCTTTATGGCAGAGGACAAGTTTGATTTCTAAAGGTATTGGCTCTTCCTTCAACTGTAGTACATATAAATCATTGTTTTGCTAGCAATTGCTCGGTATGCTTGGCCTCCAAACTAAGTAGGTGTGGGTGGGTTGAGAATAGAATAGATGGAACAAAAATCATATGGGGTGGGCATCATGGTGGATCCCATGGGGTGGGGCTTTTTTTATGCCATGCATTTTTTTTCTCCCATCTTAAAGAGAAAATCCAAAAGTCAAATAGGGATAAAACTTCTCATACTAACAAAGTCCGTCAATCCCATTAGTTAAAAAAGTAAAAAAGGAAAAAAACTTCACGTCCCAAAAAATTTTAGAACATCTATTAAGAGAAATAGCCGTATCCATCTTCCTCATCCTCAAGTCCTTTTCTCTTCTTACGAACATAAAAGTATTTGTCAATTTTCTAATAATTGAGCCCAATACATGCCTACAAATAAATCAATACATAGTTTCTCGAATATGGTATTCATTAATACACAGTATATGGTCAGTTGATATACATCTAGTAAAATATTCATCCGATATCATAATACATATCTCTAGATAAATTAATATAGTTTTCAAAATGTAATACTTACCGGTATATAGTATATAGCCAAATGATACACACTTGATGGCTTATTAGTTATTATATATATAATAAGTTTTTTTGATACATGCCTAGTAGCACTCAAATATATACTTACAGATAAATAAATACATAGTTTCCTAAATATGATGTTTATTAGTACATAATATATGATCAAATAATATATACTTTAAAAATTATTTATTTGACATCTTAATATACATCTTTAGATAAATCAATACGTAATTTGTAAAATATGATACTCACCAATGTATAGTATATGACCAAAAGATATATATTTGATAACTTATTAATACATAATGTAAGCTATTTTATATACACTTAGTAGTGACTTAATATATACATACAAGTAAACTGATACATAATTTCCTAAACATAATGTTCACTAATGCATAGTATATTATCATTTGATGTACATCTAATAAAATATTCGTTCAACATCCCAATATACATCTCTAGATAAATTGATACACAGTTTCTAAAACATTTTACTCACTAATATACAATACATGACCAAATGATACATATTTGATAAATACATACTATAAATTTTTTTACACACACCTAGTAAATATCCAATACATATATGTAAATTGAGACATAGTTTTACAAATATAATATTTACTAATATATAATATATGCCTAATTTATACTCACCTAGCAAAATGTTGATGTCTCAATACACACATTTAGATAAGTGGTTAATAATTTTCAAAATATGGTAGTTACCAATACAAAGTAATAACCAAGTAATATACAGTAAATAGCTTACTGATACATATTATAAGCTTTTTTGATGCTTACAAGTTCCTAGATCTGTATCAGTCAATTTATTATTAGAAAAAGGATTCATGCTTTCATGTTCGTAGGAAAAGAAAATGACTCGAGAATGAGAAAGACTTAAGGAAGAAGAATTAAAGAAATAATACGGATGATTTCCTTTATAATCGTGGATATTCTTTCTTGGCATGTAAATTTTTTTTCTAAAAGTTTATATGGAATTGATAGACTCCGTTTGTAATAAGAGTTCTATCTTTATTGGACTTTTAGTTTCTCCTCTAAAATATGAAAAAAAAATATGTGGCATAAAAAGAGCCCTGTCCCATATGATCCATCTTTCTCCATGCCCCTCCAAGCCACTAAAATAAATTACATTTTTTTTATTAAAAAAGTTTTGAACATTCAAGAAACAGTTGCAAATAAGTCCTATGTTATAAATATCACAATGAGATCTCTCGTAAGCCATTACTTTTCAAGAATCCTGCCCGCTCCCTAAACCCTAATTCGCTCTTGATCCTTTTGTTTTTATGCTCTCTCTCTCTCTCTCTCTCTCTCTCTCTCTCTCTCTCTCTCTCTCTCTCTCTCTGTGTTGCATTCCCTCTCGCCTTCGTCCTCATCCTCTGCATGCCTTCAAATTCTTCCTTCCCAAATCAATGGCGACCACTGCTCTCTCAAAATCTGTTCTCTCTACAAGGACTTGGCTTCAGCTCTTCTTGGGATCAGGTAATGGATCCCTACCTAACCCTAATCCTCGTGTTTCATAAACCCTAAGCCGCCTATCTTAACCTCAATGATGATTAATCGAGGAGAACGAACAGCTATGGCAGTGGTAATTGGTTAGCTTTCCTTGATTTCTTATTACTTTTTCGTCTCCACTATTATTCTTGAACTATTATTTTGTTTTTAAGTTACTTATCTCTTTCATGATCGATATTAATTTCATCAATATCTTTCCTTCCATTTTCTAAAAGATTCATCACCATCTTTGATTGAATCTTTTATGTTTCATGTAAGCTAGGGATTCTTCTTATGGATATGAAATATTAGATATTGAGTTCATGAATTGGGAACTTCAGTCGGTTTTTGGCTTCTTGATGATGAATGATGTGAATTAAGGGGGTTTTGAAAAGTAATATTATGTTGGATAACTGGAACAGTGCGATATCAACCTCCATGAGAAAATGGTGTGGGAAAAGTGACCGACCACATAATAAAATTGTTGAAGAGTTGGTTTAGCATAGGATTGGTTGATAAAGATGGTGATGTTAGAATTTTTTTCGAATTTGTGCTAGTAAGGTGGATTACTTGGGTAATAAATCAGATAACTGTTGAAAAAGTTAAAGAAAGCATATGAAAATCAACTCCAGCAAGATAGCTCAGAATTACCTTGGTTATACAATAGTTAAAAATTTGTAATAAAGTTATACATATGTTTTATACAATGAAAAAATAAAAGAAAGTTAGAAGTTCTTATTACCTATTTAAGAAAAAAGAAAAACTTTTGCCTTGTTTGGTGTTGCTTCTGCTCTGTGAGAAGAGAAGGAGAAGTCAAAAGCTAGGATTTTAGATTCTGATAGGAGCACTTTCCTGTCTTTTTCATATTATAGAAACACTTTTTATTGCCAAACACTTTTCTCAGAAGTACTTTTTTTTGAAGTCATAAAAAATGCCTTTTTAAAAAGCAATATGAAACATTCCCTTCATGTTACATTCATGCTATTTTGCATTCTCCAATGGCACTATCCACGAATTGCAAATATTTGTTCACCTCTTTCCTTTTCTTTCTTTGAATGCATTACCAAGATCCACTTAACTTCAAGACAAAAAATGGATCAAAATGTTGTAAGTTTTAATTAGCTGACCATTAATGTTCTCTATGGAGGATGTCCGCATATCTCATGCCTTTTTATCACTTTTCATACACATAATCAGCATTTTGTCCTGCGTGCATTTTGTCCTGTGTGAGTTGATTTCAATATCATGTGATTCTTGGTAGGTTCAGATATTATATTTTCAGTCTTCTAGTATCAGATATGATGTCTTCAATCTTTTGGAAGAGCTTGGGCTGTAACAGGACATCTTGTTGCCAATTTGACTTGATTCAAAAATAGGCATTGTGAATGTTGTATATGCATCTCAATGTGCTTAACGTGTTCTCATTTTCTATGTATCTAGACAAGCCAACTGCCTCCCCATATACTCTGGTTACCATAAAACCTAGCATCTATTGTAAATCGATTATAAAATGTGGACCTTATTTGTCACATTGGGTTTACAACAAGGGTGAAAACTTGGTTCTGATTTTAGCAATGATCAAGTTGAATGAATTTTAATTTTCACAATTTCATCCATGGAATAGTGGAACATGCAGGAAAAAGGAAAAAAGGAATTGTAAAGAGAATAAAATAAGTAAAGAAGTTTCATTATACATTATTAGAATATATGAATGTTTGCTTTCGGACCTTTGGGTGTATAGTGTTGTTGGTTTGGGCCAAACTATCCAGGAATTATTTTAATTAATTAACTGTGCAAAAAACATTTTTGAAGTCTTGTGTAGTCATTCCATTTTTTGTTAATTATTTAACACAACTGAAAATTTTGTGAGATTTATATTTAAATCCCACAAGTATTATCTTAAATCAATTGGAAAGGTAATCATTTAATCTATGTTTCTGATTTTTCCTTAGTAGTTGGACTCTTCTATCAAGGGTGTTGCACTTATTTTGGCATTTGTTAAGAATCTTGCCCTTGGACCTGCTTCTTATGCATTTCCTGAATCTAATTTTTTTCAGGAGTTTTACTTTTGTTGCTCTTGAATCCTCCTCTAGTTGAGGTAACTAAGAGTCCAATTTCTGTAGATTCAAGTATATATATATATATATATATATATATTTTGTTTAAATGTCTCAGTAGCAAACTTTGTCCGAGCTTCCTTATGGTAACAAATTGTAATTTAAATTTCTTTTAGAGTCAGAATATTTGGTGCTCCAGCATGCATGTTGAGGTTGAGGAGCTGAGATTTCAATGACTAGTGTTGGGCATGTGCGGTACATGTGAGTGAAGGTGTGAATATGATCACATGTTAGGAAACTTAGATGGTTGGGATCTCTCATGGTTAATGTGCTCCCACATTTGGCTGGTGATTCCTCTTTTTCTCCCCTCTTTCTTAAGCAATAGTTTAGCTGACAGTGTGTATTTTAATTTGAAGAAAGACTGCCTGTAGAATGCCTCATGGGTGAGCACATGGCAATGCTTCAGCATGATGTAGGTTTGAGGGCCATGGAAGAAGGCTCAAATAGTTTGAATCATATTAGTAGAAATAGGTTTACATCACTTGCAACACATGAATTTAGGTCCTTTCCTCCACCTCATGTTCCTCTAACTTCATATTGTTTCACAATCCTGTTGGTTCCTTGCTAAAAGTAGGCATCATGCCATCAATTTTGAGTTGCTTACCTGGAATGTGCTTTGTCATTAGTTTTTATTTCTGGTCAGGTCTTCAGAAATTGAAAGTTTATTCAATTCTTAAGACTTATGTTGGTCAAATACTTAAAAATTATGGAAATCATTTTTGAATCTATGTTCAGTATTTTGTTAGTGCATTCCCTGTATGGTGGTCCTTTGTTATGATTGTGAATTTTACCTGTCTTGGTCCATATGAATTTTTATGATAACTGCCTCATGGGGCATTTTACTTGCCCCCTGTAGCTATTATTATAGCTTGTTTGTACATGGTGTCTAAGTAGCAGCTATCCAGTCGATACTGCACTCTGTATGACATTTAATATATAGCAGTCTCAGAAGTAACTCAAGAACAAGAAGAGAACAGCTTGTGTGGATTTTCTGTGCATAAAGTTTGTGATTGGAGGACCCCTTGAATCTCAATTTTAACAAAAAAAGTTAACTTAGAAAACTCCTATGCAGGAAAGTACATGAATTAAGGACTATCTTGTGAAAAATGGGCACAAAGAATTGGTTACCCGGAAATCTCTCTGTGAATGTTAAATTTCATCTTATTTTCTTTTTAAGTGTTCATGGTTTCTCTGTGATAATGGAAATTTCTCTGTGAATGGTACACATTTGCTTTTTAAGTGTTCATCTTATTTTCTTCATAAAATTGTCACATTATCTGGGTTAGTGGAAAGGAGAGGTGCTCTTGATCTGATTCTGATGTGTAAAATAAGAAAAATGTGTTTGCTGTCGAGTTCCTTGATTGTTTGTCGCATTATATACCTTTTGCTAATAATACATATATCTGTACCAGAGTATCCCTGTGATGAAAAGTTTAGTAATCTGAACTTTCAATTGAATCATGAATGATCGGTGCTCCCTCATAAGGCATGTTGACGAGGTTGAGGAACTGGGATTTCATGATATGTGGATATCAAGCATTCTGAGGGATGTATTTGGATTTTAGCATAGATTATTTTCCACTTTCTTTTGGCTGCTTGCTTCAATTTTTCATGTGCTTTAGGTTATGTATCTTGACAACAGGTTCTGATCCTCATTTTAAATGTTTGCCGAAGCGTTTTTCTTTACATCCAATGGTTATGTGAAATTTTAATTAGTTTTTGGGGTTATTTTGTGAAAAGAATTCATATTTCGCAATTGAAGTAAATCATACTGTAAAATTCAACACAATTTAATCATGGATATGAATTCCTAATCACTGGTACATGTTTTTGATGATGGATGGAGTGTAAAAGAAGCCCAGCATTTCTTGTGTTCCATCAGACAAAATAGACACGAGGGAGGAAGGAATTGATGAAGATCTGCCACTCCACATATCCCATTATCTTAAGGAACTAATTTTTACATATGTTTGTGAAGGCTTTTTCTTGATTTCCTCGTCTATATTGATTTCTTTCTGAAAATGGAAGTTGCCAGAGAAAGGAAAAGGTTCTAATTGTTCTTCAGTTGAAGTCTTTTAAGTGTCATGTACCATATGACATGCTTCAAAAAAAAAAAAGCTTTTAAGCAAATCTTATTAGTTTCTTATAAGGTAATTCTGTCAATGAGTTAGAACCACTTACTAGACTTTTGATGGCTAAGCTTGTCTGAGCTTGCCAGTGAAGGATTCGCATGTTTTAGAGCACAGGTGAATATTTAACAATGTGTGAGACTGGGCTTGGTAAAATGAAAAATTCAAGAAGGTTTCATATCCCTATTTCCATCCCCACCCTTCTCTTTTCTTTTGACAAAATTTGAGTGAAGACCTGAAGAGAGATATGGATTCATTCTGAAATGAAGAATTCAGTTTTGAGATTAAAAAAGAAAAATAGAACAAGGACACTTAGTTTCTTAGAACATGTCATATCTATAGTCCTTTCTCTTTATACTTCCCCTAAGTTTTGATAACAAAATTTCAATTCTTGCTCCAAGGTGAAGCTGCTTGCTCTTTACTGGACCAGTAGAGGTATCTCTTTTTATCAAGAATTTCCATAGTTCCCTTATTCTAGTACACTTCCTGTTATTGTAATTGGAGAGAATTACACTTCTCATTAAATCCATAGTTGTTTATATACAAACACGTTCTTTGGCAGCCTAATTGAAGCTCTGGAATGCTTCCCGTGTACTGTAAATACAGACACATGCACATATGCTTAAAGAATTAGAGCTTTGAAAGAGGAAAAGAATAGTAAGACTGTTCTATCCCTTCCACATGGTCTCATAACCATGATATGGGATTGCATTTAGAACTCAATTATAAAATAGATCTTCAGGTAAGATGATGATAGATCTTCAGGTAAGATGATGGTATGTGCTTACTGTTCTTGATCAAAGCCCCATGATCATGAAATTAACCATTGACTTAAAGACCTCTATGGGAAGTTTACTAGGGAAAACATGTTTTGAAGGTCATCATAAATGTCTCTGATTTGTTTTAGCTTGTTTGTTTTTGTCTTTAGCGGTCAGGTTAATTTTAATTTCAATTGTGTCCAAGAGTTGCTTAGATTCGTATTTTTTTTTCAGTGATGGAATTGCTTCTCTGCCCTACCTACCCTAAATCGTTAGGTTTACCTACCAAGTCTTTGATGCCTGAACCTTGTGACCAGCCAAAAGCTTACACGCATGTTTATGAACTTGGCATTTCATGCCCGGTGAAGTGTCCATAGATTAAAATATGCTATGTATTTGAATATAATTAACTTTATTCTTATAAATATGATTTCCATGCAGTATATGCTTACTGTTCTTGGTCAAAGCCCCATGATCATGAAATTAACCATTGATTTAAAGACCTCTATGGGAAGTTTACCAGGGAAAACATGTTTTGAAGGTCATCATAAATGGTTCTTCCCCTCCCCAATAGAGCATCCTGGATTATTGTTTGTCTGATTTGCTTGAGCTTGTTTGTTTTTGTCACAAGCGGTCAGGAATCAGGATAATTTTAATTTCAATTGTGTCCAAGGGTTGCTTAGATTTGTATTATTTTTTTCATTGATGGAATTGCTTCTCTGTCCTACCTACCCAGAATCATTAGGTTTACCTACCAAATCTTTGATGCCTGAACCTGTGACCAACCAAAAGCCTACGCGGCATGTTTATGAACTTGGCATTTCATGCCCGGTGAAGTGTCCATAGATTAAAATATGCATTGTATTTGAGTATAAATAACTTTATTCTTATAAATATGATTTCCGTGCCATGGGTTTTGATGCTAAGCATATGAATTTCTTTATCTTTTATTTATTCTTAGCACAGACACGAAAACAATAGCAATTTGGATTATAAAGATGTGATGTCCTCAATTGTTATTTTAGTAAACAAAGCTAAATTTCACTTAAATGATTGTGCTTGAGTTTTGCCTCCTATCTAATGTATTCTTTGCAGCTCGTTTATGGATGTACACTTCTTAATTCTGATCCTAGTTCTTTCATAGGACTCGGACCTTGTTTACGAGTACATGGTGATACTGGTTCCAACTGAAATATCTCTCCCTATGGGATCACCATGTTATTTTTTGTTTATGTTTATGCCCTCCTCGTTTTATATTGATATCCACATTTTCAACATTATTTAGAGAAAAATATTGCAATATAAAAAACTGTTTTTAAATTTGTAATTTTGTCCTTTGTTTTTTTGAGATTAATTGCTCATCTCTTGTTGTTATGATCAATCCAATGTATAATCATACTTTCTCATAATGATATCCTTTGAATGACTCGTTTAAGTATATATATGCTGCACCATATCTGCTGCTTATTCTGCCTTAGCATAATATCTCATTCTGCCATGTGCCATGGCTTGTTAGCTGCTTGCTTAAAAGTTTCCTTGCAACGCTGCCTTAATATATGTAATTGACAGAAATTGAGAAAGAAATATAATTCTCATAGATAAGATAACATCGATGGGTTTTAAAACTTTAATCCAATATGTGGGCATGGCAGTGAGAACATTACCTTGAGATCCTGACCTGCGTCGGCCTCAGCTTGCAAAAGTTCGTTTGCAAGTGCATCTTATTTCTAAATTCTACATGACATTTTATCCTCGGATGTACCCATGACGAGCTGTCAGTAGTTTAATTCAAGTAAAAATATTTGAAAATTAAGCATGGTACCACCATGCACCAGTTTTTAATTAGGTTTCATTTCTTCGGCCTTTGGGATTACTGCAACAGTTGCAGCCAATTCTGATCCACGTAAAATATAATGAAGTATAATAAAAACATCTTTAACCATTCCTGTTAAAGTAATTGTATTTTAATTCGATGCAAGTAGGATATTCTAGTTAATATTCTCTTTATATCCTACTTGCTGGATTTGAATCTATCTCCCTGTATTATTATTATATTATATTTTTTGCATGTGTATTGCTAGTTCTATGATAACCTTGTTTAGCTGACAATGGAAGAAAAGTTAACTAGGCCTTTATCCTTGGAGGTTGAATTGGATAGCCAACCAAATCCTCGTTGTCGAACGCGTTATCTCATTAGGAGGCGAGGGCAAAGACTTTGTCCTTAATTGGAATGGTTGATGATTACTTCATCTAATGTTTTTCTCTCTGCATCCAAAAAAACCTCTGATCTTACTTTGGAGCGGTAGGAACGAATCATGGGGTGCCGTGGTTTCTCTTAAATCCTTGGCTCGTCCGAATACGATAGAAAGACTTTTCTTTCTTCTGCTTTTCCTTTCTATTTTAAATAAAATGGATGTTGTTGCTGATGTGTACATAAAGTGAGTTGTGTCTTTGTCTAACTGATCTTTTTCTTTTTTCTTATTTGTTAAATGAAATGGATGTTGCCGCTGATGGGTACATACTGGGTGTTGTATCTTTTACTAACTACTGCAGCATTTCTTTTTCTCAAAGATTCAAAAATAGCATCATTTAAGGGATTATCCATGTCATGACACTTTATGGAGGCGTTTGGTGATCCAAATGAGAGCCCTAAAGATTCCCCGAAGTAGATCTGGCATCGAGTCAACACACCTGGTGAGTTGGTTTCAAGATGTCTTGCTGCAAGCTCTGCCCAACGACTCCTGGCCCTCTTCTGCTCTTATTGGGCCTTTCCAAGTTAGCCCACATGGCCTAAAAGCTGGCAGACAAAGATCCAACGAGGGCATGAAGCCTTATATTGTCGGCCCATGCACACAAGCTCTTCAAAAGTTTTAGGATTAAAAGAGTAATGGGGGGCTGAAACATGATGAACTCGATCTTGGCTATCATGTACACCTCAAATAAAGCTTTGCTGAAGCCAAATGCATCCAACCCCGTATTTGGTGATAAAATGTAAGCATGACCTATAGCTTCACGACTAGATTTGTCATGTGGATTTAGTCGGCTTAAAGAAACAAGGTGACCACTTTTTGATAAGAAAAAATGTAAGTATCGTCGGTAGATATGCTGCTAGATTTATCATGCAGGTTTAGTTAGCTTAAAGAAACAAGAATGACAATTTCTGATAAGATATTGCAAGCACAGAAAATAGATTTGCCACTAGATTTGTGTTCTGGATCTGATTTGGTTATAGAAACAAGAATGATACGATATGTGCATCCAAAAGCAAAGTATGTATTTACCTTTAAAGCACTCGTTTGCCTCATTTATCATTCAATCCACATCTGGACCTAGCAAGTGGCACAAAATAGGGGGGGAATTGCCGGGGTGACTGATTTAATGGCTCCAACGCCAAGACACCATATACTACATTTGAATTACAGCTAGTTAATTCTTTGAAAATATTAGTTTGGGTGGACTCTATTGATGATCATGGCACCAAAGTGTTTGCTATTAAGGTGTATTTGAAGTGGTCATTTCTACAGTGTAACTTGTTTTAATCTAGGTGCATAGGTGTATATAATCACTAGGATATATATTATGAGAGCACCATACATGCATCAGGCTTATATGCTAATGTGAAAAATAGAGGTTACAAGGGCAATGGTAACTGAAGAAAGGCTCATGGTGCTGCATCCATGCATTCTCTATCAAATTTTCTAAAAGAATCTTTTATAAGATATCTTAGACTTAGACGAAGATAGCAGATGTTACAAAATTTTATGAATATTATAAATATCATGTAGAAGAATAGAATACAAAATTATTAATTAAAAAGGTTAGGGATCAAATCAACTATACATTGATAAAGTTATTAATGTTCTTTGGAAGAAGAAAACAAAATTATGATATAGATCTTCCTCTCTACCTATCTTCTCGATTAGATAGGTATCTCTAGGAATGTAGAAATCTTGGATATATATAAAAGTGGAGTGAGAATTTATCCCAGTTAGTAATGATATAGAGTCTATTAATCAAATTAGGTCTATACTTATATATGTTACATCACATGACTAAAATAATAGAATACAAAATAATAATACAATCATAAATAATTATGAATTTTTTAATCATTTATTTAGACGACAACTTAGCTTATATTTCATAATAAATCAAAGTCAAAATCAGTTTATAATCAATAAAAACCTATATTGTAAGAATTTCTAACATGAACGCCATGTAAATGTTTGTAAGCAAATAATTGAAAAATTAATACAATCATTTTTTGTATTAAATAATTACTTTACACTACAAAAATTAATAATGGTTGTTATAATATTATTATTTTTTAACTAAATTCAATACTCTTTATAAAAGTTTCTAAAAGAATATCTTGTAAGATATTTGATCCTTATATGAGCTTGAAATGTCGTTGTTGGCAAACAAGTAGAAAAATATTGTTATCATTTTCTGTAATTAATCATTACTTTACAAAAACTTACAACGGTTGTTATAATTGCTATTGTATTTTTAACCAAATGCAATGTGAACTTAAGTAAGTAAATAACAATCTTTTTTATTATAATTATACACAATGGTCTAGGAGGGTTTTCCAAGATATTCAGCCATTGAAATCATAATTTTTTTTTTTTTTATAAGGATAAAAAGAAGAAGGAAGTATAAATTCCGGTATAGCTATCCCCACTGGATCCTAACCCCGTCAGCCATCGAAACCTTGAGCATGAGGATTTTAGACCGTATTCGTGGCACTATCTTGAAAGTTGTGTGGCCATCAGCTGCTAGTGTTTTTTTTTTTTTTTTTTGGTAAAAAGGAAACGCTTTATTTATAATAAAAAGTCATAGATACATCCCAAAACAAACAAAATGCTTGATATAACAAAATAGCAGGTTAGAAGTTGTCCCATAGACGTAAGTACAGAAGAAGAGATGCAGAGTAGAGAAAAGAAAAGCAAATGAGATATACAAAAGGATAAAGGAGCAGCCAGAAACAACTTGCTGGATAGCAACATAGTGAAAAATAGGTGCATAACAAAGATGTTCTGGATAATGCTGAAGTATGAAAATGAAAATCTCAGAGTAGGGCAGTAGAAGCTAATATCTGACAGTAAGTGATTGGAGTGGCCTGGAATCCATGTCGATATGAGCACGTGGAAGAAACATCATCCAACAGTTGAAGTAGAGGGTAATCTTAATAATACTGACAAGAAGGACCGCAGCTATCATCCAAGAAAAACCTCTAATGGCCAACATCGACTCCACGCGGGAAGGGGTAGGGTGCAAAACTATCCAGGATAACAAACTGACGAGACTGCCCTCTTTCAACGAGTCAATTAATACCATCATTTAGGGGCAATAACGTAAACATTCGAGGGGCCGGGGATTTTTTAAGCAACGGTCCTTTCTGACGCTAGGTGGCTTACCCATGTACAGGAACGCGCGTATGGACCAGACGGGATGAGAGAACCTGGTAGACGCGTGTAGTCGATGACAGGACTCTCATCCAGAGGTGGCCGAACACGCGTATGGGCCGGACGGGGTGAGAGAACATGGTGGACGCGTGTCACTCGATGACAGGACTCTCATCCAGAGGTGGCTGGCCGCAGGAGGCCACGCCGGCTTCCGAAGTGCAAAATACCCTGCGGTGCGGGGAGGTCTTATGAAAAAAAAACATATATATATATATATATTAAAGATCATGAAATATAAAAAAATAGATTATAAATTTTTAAATCTTGAATGTTGGTTTGATCCACCATTTTCACATCGATTGGATTTAGGACCGAAATCCAATCAGATAAAAATCAAGTGCCAATATATTCGATATTATTATTTATTTTATTTGACATAAATATGAAATTTAATCATAATGATATTGCTAGATTGCTGACATGGGATTCCTGTCAGATGCCGCATCGGACGAAGTTGCCACGTGGGACGTCTCTGCCCGGACTCCTTCGTCCGACCGCGCTTTCTTCGAGTCGAGACTCCGGGACCGAAATCGAGCTCCGCCTCTCCTTTGCTCGGCCGCACTCCCTCCGAGTCGAGACACTGGAGCCGAAGTCAAGCTCCGCCTCTCCAGATCGGCTCCACCTCGGACGAGGAGGCCTGCGGTCGAAGTAAGTCACCGTTCTCCCTGGACGGTGACTCGATGCTTGAGAGCCGCGAAAAGATGCCTGCCAGGCCGTGATGATAGTCCCAGCTGCAACTTACACCAGAATGGAAGGAATTCTCCGATCGAGGCTCTGCATTCTCCACCAACCGTCTGCACCCTCCAAAAGAGGAAGTCAACCAGTAGATCCGGATCCAGGAGGCGACGGCCCATCGATCAAGGCCCTGCTAAGCTATCCAAAAAGGAGTGACCGGAAGGAATGTCAGAGCGAACGGTAGCTTCCATGCCACCAAATGGAAAGGCAACTCGTCCACGGCACGAAACACCTTCGCACGAGCCCATAGGCATGGGAAAGATCCCGAGGTAAGCGGCGTGCAACGCTCCCAGCAAAAAGGGTCTTCCAAATTCAAACAAGGTAAAAAAGCTAAAAACTCAAGCTAAGATTTAGTTGAGTGAGGTCCAATGAGCAAGAAGGGGGCAGCGCACAAGAAGACAATGCTCGAGGCTACCGCGAAACCTCAAGAAGGGGTCTAGACAAGCACAGCCACTCGGTTCGAGCTCTCCTCTGCTGCCATTCCCACACTTTGTGCTCAGCCCGCTCGCACTCTCTCATCTCACCAATTCTCCTCCTAGCATGGAGTCCACACTCGGGGCTCGACCGGGAGGATCTATTTTCCTAATTGCTACTGACTTGATCGTCGGAGTACCCCTGCCGGAATCCCGGCCCGGGTCTCTAACTTTGTTTTGTAGGTCTGGGCGCCCGAACAAAATCTCGAGCAACAGGAGCGCATTCCGAGCTCGATCTCAGCTACGGACCACAGCGATCTTGGCGGTAACATGTATATGTATATTTATAAACATAAATCAGATATCTAAAAATAAATATAACATAAATATATGTACGAACATGATAATTAAATTTTGGACTATATAATCAAAGAAATTATATATAAGGAGGTAAATCAAATTAACACTTTAATAATATATTAATATGATCATTTTTTTAAAAATATTGATATTATATAAAATTAAATAAAATGACAAATAAAACTGAATAATTATGTATAAAACCAAATAATTATCTATTTTTATACGTAAAATTTGAATAAAAAAAAGATTTGGACGAAACTATTTTCATTCCTAGTTTTGATCGGACTTCTATTTTTTTTCTTCTTACCTATGTCTCTTGAGATGGCATTGAAATTTATCTCCTCATCTCACTATCTTGAGATTAGAAAGAAAATAAATAATAAATTTTTATTTATTTTAATTAAAAAATATTGATTAGTTAAGAAATAATATTTTTTTAATTATTGCTGATTTTTTTATTTATATCTATTTAGACGGTCCTCAGATAATTTTAACTTTTAAAATCAACAATGGTTTTCTGCTAACATGGAAGGAATACTAATTTCTAAATGGGGGAGAAATTTAATAGTTTACTTAATAGACATAGATCAATAGATAGATACAGGCATAATTTATTGGCTATATATAGGGAGATAAGGTTATATTTAGTAATCGGTAATTTATCCATATTACTAGTAATTTAAAAGATTTTATTATATTATTATATTTGATAATTTTTTTTATAGTAATCCATATTACTCGAGTAATTTGGATTACCTATCATGAGATAATTTAGATTGTAGGGTGACAATCTAGATTATCATCTCTTAGATAATTCTTTTGATAATATTATCTTTTTCTTCTTCTTTCCTTTTCTCTTCCATGTTTTCCCCTTCTTCCTTTCTCTTTCCTTCTTGGTGACCCTTCTACCGCCCATCGATGGCACCTCTCGCCACCCATCAGCCATCCTCCAGTCTCCTTATCGCCATCAACCGATGAAGAGGTGCTCATGATGGAAGCACGGGAGGCTCATAGGAAGGAGGTTGCCATTCCTGCTTCGAGGCTCACTAGGAAGGGGGCGCCATTGCCGAAGCTCGTGGGAGAGAGGAAGCTATCATCGGGTTTTGCGGGGAAGGGGGTTGTTATCGCTAGAGTTCGAAGAAAAGGAAAAATATTATTAGAACTTTTGGAAGAGAGAAAACCATCACCGAAGCTCGTGAGGTAGGGGGTTACCATTATCAAGACTCGTGGGGTCGGGAAGTGGTTGCCCCTCATGCAAGCCAGGTGCAGTGAAGCAAAGGAGAGGAAAGGTACTCTAAAATTTTATATATTTTTTAATTTTTTAAATATAATTTTTTTATTTTTATAAAATATTTTATATTTTCAAATATAAAATAAAAGTTATACTTTTAATAAATAGATAAAATATGAAAATTATATTTTCATAAAAATAATTTTAATTTAAAAATAATTTAAAATCTTAATTTTATATTATGTAATATTACCTGTATATATTAAATATAATAATTTATATTATTTATAATCAATATTGCTAGCTGATAATTTACATTATTTATGAGCCGTTGGATTTTCCTCGGCTCCCGGGTTTGGAGTGCCGGTCTCCGCGGGAGGCAATGATATTTTGGGCCCATGGGGGATGTATGTGTACGATGAACGTTGACCTTACACTTCTAGTAAATTACGAATGAGCTACGGATGGCCGTTCCTCTCCCGAATGTTGATATAGGTCCAAGTTGGCTTCATGTCCACACTTTGCACTCCAATAAGACAAAGTTGAATGCATGCTAGCTATAGACCTTACGGTCCCTGGTGCATTCCCTCTTGTGAATCTTAGGCCTGGGTCATTTTTTAAACATGCATTTCTATCTAATCTATATAAATTTTTGATAGCAGATTCTTATAACATTATGGTGATATATTATATATGATCATGTCTATCCTATTTCTTCAATATTCCGATCACTTGTTTCTCATGTCGGCATCAAAAATTTTTACCCAGATTTCATATGATAATGAAAACTTTATCATTAGGTTTTCCCTTCTTTTCACAGAAACATCATAATCATTGACCAAATATTTTCCAACCTATGAACTATGTACAACGAATCTATGTCAACAGGCCCCATGATCCACACATTGGTGAAGTTTTCATAGATCCTAACATCCTAACTTTGGCATAAGAGTAACACTGCCCTTCATAACATAAATTATATCATTTTAATTATTCAATTTAAATTCATATAAATATAATTTTTTTAGTTCATGTATCATTTCCATACAATTCACTAAAGCTGGCTTCCTGCAAGTTAGCTAGAAAATTATATCCGCTTGGACGTGGAGCAATCCCCAACTATACCAAGATCACAACTGTAAATCAAAATCATGCTTATATCAAAATAAATCCGAACCAAGCTGATCAACAGGTTGGAAAGCCTGGACCCGTAATCCAGCTTACATAACGTAACGCGGGTTGCCGCCTTCGTAGAACCCATGCAAGCGCGCCGGGACCGGTCCTTTCCATCACGGTAATTTTGAAAACGTACAGGGGCAGTTTCGTACATTGGACGGAGACCGCGGTGGAGTTTCTAATCACCGTATAAGGCCAGTCATCTCCGACAACAAATATGATAAAAAGACCCATTGAGAAGTGGAGCGTAGAAATGGGGCCAGGGTTAGCGTATTTCCTCCTTTCCGCTCTGGTCTCGGATTTCGGTCTGTTTGCGTTCCTCGTCCCCCCACCCCTTCTTAATCGATCCATCCGTCGGAGGTTGAGGTTTGGATCGCATCGGATAGGATTTTGGGATTTGGTGGAGTTCTTGTACATTTGGAAAGGTAAATTTCGTTTGGGTTCTTTGTGCTGCCCTTAATTTTTTAGCTGTTAGATGTTTAATTCCAATTTATTGGCTTATTCTGATGTTCGTTTTGGAGGAAAAATGGTTTTTTCCTTTTATAAGATTAGGTGATTAAAGGACCCATCTTCCATTGTTCGTCTTTTCCCTCCCAATTCCTAATGTTCTGCTTGATATAAAATTATCTTCGATTATTTAATGGTTTCTTGCATTTTTGTCGTGCTATATGTGCTACAGTGTTCCATCTTTTTCATAAAGTTGAGATTTTGATTTTTTTTTTTTTTTAAAATATAGATGGCGAACCTATCATTCAGTTCATAAAGAGAATGAAGGGGAATTGATTTATTTTTGCTTCTGCTTCGGTCGGAGGTTTCTGCTGATAATTTTATGTCCTTGCCTGCTTACTATTATTGGATAGCGAGATCTTGAATTTTCTTCCTCCGTTTTCTTCCTTGGGTCGAAATAGCTCTTTCTTTATATTTTTTGATTAGTTTTGCAAAGTGTTCTACTAAATGAAATTAATATCTTTTAAATTCAAGGCCTGTCTTACATCTATTTTTTAGTAAATAGATATTTGCTTTCACTGGGTTAAGGCTCTGGTTATCTAGTTTGCCATACAAACCAATTATGTTTGTGAATTAACAGAATTGAAGTATACGTCCTCGATAAGAACTTATCTACTTTGTGTTTATTATTGTAAAAGATGAATATGCTTGCATTTGTGTTGTAAAGAAGGAAAAATTATGGGCTTGTTCTTTTGCGGATAAAAGATTTAGCTATGAATCTATATTTTTTAGGATAAATATTTTTCGGGCAATATTTAGACAGGAAAATGATTTATCCATGTTCTTTTATGCATGAGAAAGTAGTTTTGAATTTTATTATTTATATTTTTTTGCATTATTACTTTCTTGGATAAGTTGTTAAAATTTATTCATATTTTTCATAATACCCCGAATTATAGTTTGGGGGTAGTGATAATTGAGTTATTGGTCATTGAATAAGGAGGCATTGGAAATTAGGAGGAGGGTATTTTAGGAATAAGTTTGAATGTTTATTTTATTGACCGGTGGGAAAATGATTTAGCCACCCTCTAAGTGGATAATTTTTTTTTTTCATTTAATTAGTAAATGCTATCCAAAAAAAGTAACCCATTTTGAAAAGCATAAAAACATGATTAGTTAGTCAATAGAAAAGTTGACCAACTTTTTCATGATATTTATCTACAAAAGAGCGAGTCCTATATGTATTTGATCATTTTGCTAGCTGCATGGTTTTAGCTTGTTAACCTTTCTTTTCTGGCGCTTGTTAGATCTTTCTTTCTTTTCCATTTTCTGAATGCTAATTCACAAGTCAACCCCGGACTAATAGTTACATATACCGTGGACCAGTAGTTACTTATATTGGTAAACTTGAGATGTTGTACTAAAATTTTAATTCTGAATGTTAGTTCACAAGTCAACCCTGGACTGGTAGTTACATATATTGTGGACTAGTAGTTACATATATCGGTTAACTTGAGATGTACTAAAATCTTAATTTAGATTTGTCTTTCTTTCAGTTATTTCTGGCCAATCACGGAAGACAAATATCTGGGAATGCTGAAAGATGTGCTTGAACGCCAAGGTGTCCTTGTCTGAGGCAAAAGGGATTGTAGCTCCATTTGAGCCTCCCTTGGTCAATCTCTATGGGATCAGACAGCACACACAAATCCAGTTCATGCTCCGTGTGCTCATTCACAATGGAGATAAGAGAATTATAAAGCCTATTGTGCTGGATCATGACCTTGGTGATGATGGTTGAATTCTGCTGCCGTTAGAGTTCTGAAAATAGTTTATATCATAACAGCAAGATAGTGTAGCATTTGCTTTGGGAAGATATAATAGAAAGGAATGGCAAATAGAGGAACTATTTTGATGCGGAGGTATGAGTTGGGGAGATTGCTAGGACAAGGAACCTTTGCAAAGGTACACTATGCTAGGAATCTTAAAACTGGCCAGACTGTTGCTATAAAGATCATTGATAAAGAGAAGGTCTTGAGGGTCGGGCTTGTTGATCAGATTAAAAGAGAGATCTCAGTAATGAGATTGGTTAAACATCCAAATATTGTTCAACTTTATGAGGTCATGGCAAGCAAGACCAAGATTTATTTTGTCATGGAGTATGTCAAAGGTGGTGAGCTTTTTAACAAGGTTGCCCTAGGCAGGCTCAAGGAGGATGTTGCACTAAAATACTTCCAGCAGCTGATCAGTGCTGTGGACTATTGCCACAGCAGAGGTGTATACCACCGTGATCTGAAGCCTGAAAACCTGCTGTTGGATGACAATGGCAATTTAAAAGTCTCAGATTTTGGGTTGAGTGCCCTTGCTGAATCTAAGAGGCAGGATGGCTTATTGCACACTACTGTGGGACTCCGGCTTATGTTGCTCCTGAGGTGATCAACAGAAAAGGATATGACGGTGCAAAAGCAGATATTTGGTCATGTGGGGTGATTTTGTTTGTGCTCTTTGCTAGTTATCTTCCTTTCCATGATTCAAATCTGATGGAACTGTACAGGAAGATTGGAAAAGGTGAATTTAAGTGCCCCAGTTGGTTCCCTTCTGAAGTTCGAAAGCTGCTATATAGGATCCTAGACCCACATCCTAGTACCAGGATATCAATTGCCAAAATCATGGAAAATCCCTGGTTCAGAAAGGGTTTTGATGATAAAATAATTAATAATGAAGAAGAAACGAAAGAAAATGTTACTGTGGATGTTGCTGCAGTCTTTGGTTCCTCTGAGAGCAACACTGTTGAGGGAAAGCAAGATTCAGTTAGGGTCACAAACTTGAACGCTTTTGATATCATCTCTCTTTCAGCAGGTTTTGATCTTTCTGGTTTATTTGAGGAAAGGACCACAGGAAAGAAGCAAGGTTCGTTTCTATGCAACCTGCATCAGCCATCATTTCACAGCTGGAGGATGTTGCCAGGTGCTTGAAGTTAAGAGTGAAGAAAAAGCATGATGGGGTGTTAAACATGGAAGGGCCAAGGAAGGGAGGAAGGGGGTTGTAGGCATCGGTGCTGAGATTTTTGAGGTTGCTCCTCTTTTTCATTTGGTGGAATTGAAGAAGTCAAATGGGGATACTCTGGAGTATCAAAATCTCTTGAAAGACATGAGACCAGCTCTCAAGGACATTGTTTGGGCATGGCAAGGCGAACATCAGCTTCAGCAGCAGCAGCAGCAGTTGCAAAACCCGTGATCGGCAATTTTCTTTTTTTAGTTGTACAAGTAATTTCAAACTGTTACTTTTTGCATGTCTTCATAATCTCTATGTTGTGTTTACCAGTTTCTTGATCTTCAGGATTGTTAATTTTTCGACTTTGTTCCGGTATTAAGATGTGTTTGAAAACAACAATTTGCTGGTATTTTATATATTTGGTCTTTGAAATGACTCGACCCTCTCCCTGCTCGGCAACGGTCTTTGAATGGCATAATGATATAAGCCTTTTTACCTTGAATATCTCCTGTAGAAAAGAAAGTGTTTCTAAGATCAGTCTTTTTTTTTTTTTCACAAGAACCTTGGAACTGCCACTTGGTCTTCTTTATAAGGTCAGATCATCGGAACATGAATCTGTGGAACCTCACATAATTTGTGCTAGGGAGCTGCTGGTAGTGTGGTTGCAAGGTTTTCTAACTAATTGATGAATCAGAGTTCTTTTTGATGCTTGATCACACTTTTCCAGGTTTTGTTGCAGTGACTGTTCTTGCAGCTACTGGCTATACTTACAGAACCATGAATGGCCTGTGCAAGGGTTCGGTTTAATGATTGATCTTCTTTTGTGATATTGACCATTGGATCGCACCCTAAACAGATCCCAAAGGATTTTAAATGCTTTCATTCATCAGACTGCATAGATTTCGAAGTGATTATTGTGTGGATTTGTGCAAAGGTTGGTCAATTCTTATCTGACAGGAAAGATACCAGTCCCTTTGCAATCTGCAACTTGCATTTCATAAATGAAAGAAAGCAACAAGGGATGGTGCCATCCAAGAGTGATATGTAAACACTAAAAGACGGATGGTAGACATTGTCGGTCCATTATCATAGGCTAGTATAACCAAAGTTCTGCCCTAGCTTTTTGGCCTTTCTTTTTTTTTTAAAGACTGATGTAGTACACGGCCTTACTCCTCAGGTCAATTACCTATTTAATGTAGGCATCTCCTTCTCCACGACGTGGGCTCCTCTCAATGCAATACCGATGAATTTTATTAGGGGACTTGATGAAGACAGGTGTATGGACGATTGAATGGTTTCGAAGGTCCCCACTTGCAAAAGAGGGTTCCTTGCCAAGATCTGATCAAAGCTGATCAAATAAAATGGAAATTGCTAACTTTAACCAATCCTCTCTCAGTACTTGCAGTCTTGCACTGTATTGATGTTCCAAGTTGGAATTCAGAAAGGTGTTGACCCATAGCTTTAACAGGTAGTCTTGGTCTGGAAAAGCACATTGATGATCATGATGCCTAGAAGTTGTGTGGTCTAATGATGAATATGCCTAAAAGGATAAAATTATCTGACCATAAAATGAGTGGTCATCTGCATTATAAGTCAGTCGGTAGTAATACAATAATTACAGGCAACACCCAATCTATCTGGAGAAGCTTAAGTTTACACATCCCTTTTTACTGATCATTCCCCAGTCCACGTAGCAGAAAAGAGCAGAGAATCATCAGGCTGAAGAGTGGTGTTGGTAACTATGAAAGTTATGACTGGAACTCACTGCCTCGACAAAAATGCTTTAGTTTCATATGGCAATGTGCACGCCTTGCACGAGGAACCACGAGACAGCTTTTCCAACCACAAGGTCCTGAAGTTCATCATCATCACAAACAAAAGCTTCATTTACCAAACTTACAAATTCACCATAGCACTTTTGTGCTCAAATTTCTAGAGAAAAATCAAAGCATGATGTACAAAAAATCTCTCCTCAACAACTCAAACACACATGGATTCAACTGGATTAATAATAATACAGTGCCAAGCAGTGCATGCTTGCCAGCCATTTCCAGTGTCCAGAAGTTATTACAGTTGAATAATGACAGGAGAGTCGGTCAGATCGATGATCTCTGGATAAACAAGAGGCCTTTTGGTCTGGGAGTGAATCAAGTAGCTGGATGGCGTCACTAGATTTATTACATCACCTTCAGGGAAGAGATGGGCTATCCAACGAAGCCTTATTATTGGACCTTTGTGGAGTCGATGGTTGTCTGGACTTGTCCAAACCAATTCCTTGAAGACACCCAATGGGATCTCTACTGCAGGATCTGGGATTTTTGCTTGATGAGGTTTTGCTGCACTCCATGATTGGATGAGGAGATTCGCTAACACAACTAGACATTGCCTCCATTGACCGTCTAGACTTATCAGTCTCCTTCCAAAGGAGCAGGTTATCAAAGGAAGCCTTTCCCACATTATAAAAATCTTCCACTTCATTAATGACTGATACATCCAACATGTTGGTGGAAGCGTTGCTGGATGCTTTTCTGTAATATTCCTTGGTGAGCTTTGGAGGCTGAAGGATGCCATGGGAATCCTCTAATTCCACTGTCTGTCTGAAATTATAAGCTTCCTTCGAATTAAAGAGGTCGTCACTGGATGTCTGCACATTACAGGCATCTCCATCTCCTTCTACGTAATTAATATCTGACGAAGCAGAAGAATTTGCATCTTCAGTATTGTTCTCATCCTCATCTTCTTCATCGCCACCATCTAATTTCAGACCTTTCACATAGCAGGGAAGTTCATCCATGATGCATATTACAGTCTTCATTTGCTTTGGCAATCCCAGGCAGCCAGAAGTATGCTTCATATGCTTAGTTGAGAAGAAATTAACAGTGAGGTTTAACCTGATAGAGGAGACTGATAGTAAGTTCTGACCATTGTAGACAATGCCTAAAATGTAGAATATGTGAGTCATAAACTGCATAAAGGCACTTACTTCTCCCAGGCTGGAAGAGAGAGCATTGTGTATGCAAGCTTGATCTTATTTGCTATGCCAGAGAGTGATTTAAAATTTGAAGCAGCTTTTCTGACAGCTAAAGACTCTTTTGGGTGCTGCCAGGCCCATTCGAACTGCAACCATAGGCTTCAAGAGTTATGTCCTAGAATTCATGTAGCATCCTTAACAAATGATATCATTTTATTTCTAATAGATCACTGCATTAGAAAGACGTTATTCTAATTAAGAACAGAGTAGATGGAGGTCCAAACGGTTGATGTCTTCATGTTTTCAACTGCAGTAAAGAACTAGATAGAGAATATTGTCTCACTACTATTAATTACATAATATTTTAGGTTTTTCATTTTTCAATTTTCAGCAATATCATTTTTTGTTTATTTTCTTCCTTTTTCTAGAAAATATCAACACATGTTTCTGTAGGAAGGTTAGCTATATTTAAGGGTATTAGCCTTGCCCCAATGTGCTAGAGATACTGGTCAAAGCCAGTATCCTTAAATATAGGTAACCTTCCTCCAGAAATATGAGATTCGGAAAAATGCTTATGTATTGTATTCTATATATATGTATATATAAGAAAAACATAGATCTTGTATAAATTCTACAGGCACAAAATTCAATCTACAATAGCAAAATACCTTCCCATAAGCAAAAAAAATTGAGATAAATGAATCTTAATCATTTTTCTTTAAAAAAGCTTCTACCTTCTCACTTTCATTCATACAACATTGCAGAAGCTACAAAAGCCTAGAAGTTTCATAATAAGCCTAAAACAAATATGCCTATCTCAAATTTATTCCACCTCATTCTCATCCATTTTATTAAAATAGTACAAGCTTACAGGTCATTAAATGACATTTCTGTAGCTATTACTTAATTTTTTGCAAACATAAAGATGCTAAACCTTGGGGCCAAATTTCTCTTGAAACCTTTCTATACCCTGCACTGATCCAAGGACTCTGGCTGTTCAAGTAGAAAAAGAAATAATCTAATAAAATATAACACTTTCATGAGCAAAAAAAATCTTATAGATATGTCATGCATCATCTCCCTCCCCTTCCCACCTAGAGAGAAAAGAAACCCCCTTGCCAAACTCTGCCTATTGAACATTTTTCACATTATTTCCCTATTTCCCTTAACTTCAACAATTTTCCTGAATTTCTTCTCTATTTTTCACAATTGACAAACTTTCACTCTTGGCAAATTAACCATGAATCTGAATGTGTTACCATGTTTCATGGGCACCACGGATAAACTTATTTATGCCTGTATGAACTATTATCCTTTTATCCTGGATAGGTGAAATACCCCTTTTTAATTTGTCTTTAATTTGCCCTAATTTTTTTTCTGCACCTTATGGCTCATGCCATAGTAGGGCAACTAATTTAAAGTGCTACCTCTCAAGCATCAAAATATTGAATAATCCAATGGGTCATATGCTTGCACAAAACTCACAAACTCTTCCAACAAAATTTTGTCCTCCTGGGGCACATCCTACAATAACATAAACCTCTCTCTTATCACCAATATGGCTAAGAAACTCTACCTCCAGATCCTTTTGAATGAGAGGAACTTTTGATCCCTTTATAGAGGCAACAACAACATTGCTGAACATTACCATGGATCTAAAAATACAAGTTAATCTGAATCCCTTGTTGCAGAGGCAGTAGTTCAATGATACATAACACCAGAAAAGATACTTAATGGCTAATCTTCTCCAACAGTTGTACATGTAAAAGAACATATATTGTACCATGAAAGTAGGCAATCATGTTTCCCCTCTTTAAAGACCCATTTTTGCTAATTCCTCACCTCCTTAATTTGATTCTAATCATCAAACTGTGGGGTGGCTTACTACAAAGGCAAATCTCCTTCACCTGCAATAAGTTTCACAAACTCATTTCATAGTGATGGAAATATGTCTCAACCATCTTCACATTAGCAATTTGCTAGGCAATAGGGTCTGAATGACACAAAATGCTAGTAATGTAGCTAGAAGCATAATAAAACATCTAAAAGCCACAGCCTTTGGCTAGCACATGTAATTGTAAGAATAGATGTAACCAACAAGCCTTGTGATAAGGACACTAAATAGGACTTAGAAGCACTAAATTACCTGATAATTGGTTCGATCTTTGTAGAATTTGATGCTTCTTATCATATTTTACAGATAATCGAGAGATTGGGTCTAAAAGATCAAGAAAAATCAGACTTGGCCCAGATCCAAGTGGACCAAAGCAACCAACTTGAGGGGCGGATTGAAAAGGAAAGACATTGAAGGGCTAAAAAACATTCACTTGAAGATCAAAGGCCACAAATTTCAGATGCTACCTAACACATATCCAAGTATGAACACAACTTAAAATCAAGGATCCAGATTACAAGAGTACCTTTCACATGGATCCAAGTATGAACGCCACTTAAAGATCGACAAAGGAGAAACAAAGCACTCCATCCAAGGGTCCTCATTCATGCTACTCATATGAAGCACCAAACCCTAGCTGCCCTAGGGGTTTCTCCTATCAAAAGGCTACCACCCACTCTCTTTTGGTTAGTCCCACATTGAATTGAATAAATACAAAGCCCTCTCCCTCACAACTAGTACAAAAAAATCTTGCCACCCCACCTCTTGGAATCATCTCTTCTCAAGCCCTAGCACTTGTAGGAGTCTTGATCTACCCAAAACCCTTTTTCCATGCCTCCTTGGTTCACAAGCCCTTTGTTCCTACTTTTTTCCACTCTTCCAATACACGAGAAGGAGAGTCAGCCAGGGAGAGGTTGGCCCAAAGCCAAAGGAGGGAGAGAAAGCCATAGGAAAGAAGAATTCTACAAGGTTATGTGAGATTATGTTATAAGTTTAGGAGCCTTTTCTTTTTATTTTTAGCTTCCATTTTGAATCCAACTCCAAGCCCTCTTAATGGCTTAGGAGTTAGTAATTATTGAGTAGCAATCTAAATTTTCCAGCAATAAATTAGTATCTTATCCGTCATTAAGTTTCTTTCTCTCTTATTTAATTTAGTAACTCTTTAATTTCAGTACTTAGGATAGTTTAATTTCTTTGCTTTATCCCTTTTATTTTATTTTTGCAATCCTTTAAATTTTAGCAAGTACTATAATCTTTATTTCATATTTTTAATTGATCTTATAGCTTTGAATCAAATCATGTTTGGCTAAGCAATCTTCCTAAGGTTTGCGATGAAACTAGACCATGATTAGAAGCTTTTTTCTTTGGATTTCTTTTTATGTTTTTAATGTTTAGAGTCCTTCCTTCATAACCTCTTGCCAAGAGATTTGATGAACTATAGTTGGATTTTAATTCCTTTATAATTCATGCTTGATCCGGTGCAAAAAGGGATAATATGTAGAAGGCTTACAAGTTTTATAAATCCTTTTTTCCACTTTCTTGTAAAAGGCTTGATACGTTATGGTTAGATTTGAGCCCCTTCATAGCCCATACTTGAGTAACACAAGAGAAGCAGTTGAAGGGGTCAACACAAGAGAGAAGAGTCTCTTGTTTAGGATAAAGTGAAATGTTTGATGGATCATAGTTCAGTTAAGCCTCTTCATGGTCCATGCTTATTCATGTTTTGCACCTTAATCAGAAAACTTAAAGGACATCATAAGAAAAATCATAGGAAAGGCTCTCTTAATCATTGGTTTGGTGGATTGAAAAGCCTAAATCTTTTAGATTATCTATTCCTACAATTATTTATTTTACTACTTCAATAGTAATTAAACAAACAATCTTTCCTTCTCTTCTTTAAAGCTTACCTAAACAAGAGTTTAAATATGATTCAAATACACAATTCCTTGTGGGATCGATCCATACTCACCAGACATGCTACCTTGTACACCGTAATCTTGCGATTACAATTTTAAGACACCACCTTGTCACCAAATTTTCAACTTGACCTTGTAAATCCTTAATCCAACGATTTTGGTCAGATTATGCATGGACTTATATTATCATTCAATTTGTAGTTCCTCCAATATAAAATTCTCTTAAAAATAGTTCCTCAAACATAGTATTCTCCTTTCCACATTATAGACTTCTCAAACAATTGCATAAATCTTATTAGTTGATAAGTCTCTCTTCTAATCATAGTCAACATTCAAGAACATGCCAATTTACAAGTTAAGAAAAACTATGATGCATAAACAACATAATGAACAGCACAACTCCAAAGGTAAGAAAATCAAAATAGCATAATTTTAACAAAATATTCCAAAAGTAAGAGTTATAGAGCTGTCACAGATCTAGCATTAAGATTTGATCTAGACACTTTGTTTAGAGAAAGGAAGAACATAAAGCATATACTTGACTCTCATAAGCTAACTTTGCCATTCCAAAGGAAAAAAAAAGGTATTCTATTTGAAAATATATATCCATAGAAACATTCAACATGACATATGTTAAATTATGTTATGGTTATCTTTCCTCGCTTCACATCTTTCACCGATAAGTGCAACTATCCTTGTTTTTTTTTCTTTTGAGAATTCATTCAATCCTCATGTTCTCAATGGACTTCTTTAACATTAGTTGATATTCTCTTCACTCATAGTTAGGATTCAAAAACATGTCACCTTACTAGTTAAGAAAAATTTAGATGCATGAAAAGCAGTATGAACAATATCATTCCAGATGTAAGAAAATCATAAAAGCATAATTTTAATAAAATATTCCAAAAGTAAGAGTACATAAGGCTCTCACAAATCTGGCATCAAGATTTAAGCTAGACCTTCGGTATAGAGAATTGAAGAACCTAACTTTTATGGTTAATGACTTTCAAGAGTTGGCATGAACCCATCCCTAACTAAAGAAAAATTAAGGAGGGCCCAGCGAGATATTTTTAGAACCTCCATGCAAACATAAAATAAGATTCATGCTAACTTTGTCATTCCAAAGGAAAAATAAATAAGAATTCTTCTATTTGAAAATGCATATCCATAGAAACATCTGACTTGATATATGCTAAATTATATCATGGTTATATCTCCCCGCTTAACATCTTCTGCCAATAGGTGCAGCTATCCTAGTTGTTTCCATACTCCAAACTTTTTTTTTCTTTTGAAGTCTTCAGTCAATACTTATGTTCCACGAGTTGTAAAAAGCACCTGGCCTGCATCGTACTAAAGAAAAATTACTTAAGATGTAGTGACAATCAACAACACAGTATTTCAGAGACCTTGCTGTGAAGCATATAGCAAATTGTCATGGATTTGGTGCATAAAGCATTTGTGGTGTTTGAGACTTGCAACTACCCAACATCCACAAGTATATTTTGGTTCCCCTTGAAAGAAATGTATGTCAAATAACACATTCCAGTGTCAAGATCACCAATCATATAACCATCTGTATTAGCCACCATAATCTCAACTATCAGATGTTCCATCAAAACCAGACTGATAAAAAGTTAAAGGCTTTAAGACTTCCAAATTAACAGTGAATATAGATCGTCTAAGTCAAATATGTATCATTAATTAGAATAAATGCACATGGTAACAACCTGAAGAGCTGAAACATTTGAGGGAAAGCCATAGATGCACAAAATCATCTCCCAAGGACGCCCTCGCTTTGTCCTCCATGCACCACACCTTATCTCACCATTATGCTGTCTAATCCGCCGTCGAGGATTGACAGTAAACCTACAAAAGGTAGAATTTTAATCATATAAAATCATGATGACTTTAACATGTACATCACTAATATTCATGTTTGATAATGCATTTTTCTGGCAACTAAAAAGGGGGGGAAAAAACCTTTCTACCTAAAGAGTGTTCACTACTTGTTAGTTGAACAATTGCCATCCACTCATCTCACACAATTCAGAGACCAACACAGCAACAGAAAACTATAATTTGGCGCTAATAAATTTCATGACAGGTACTTCTCCAGCTGCAAAAATGCCAATTTGAACTGAAAAAACCAGTTCAAAAGAGGCCACTTTCCTGGAGGATACTGGATTTAACTGTGTTATCAGTAACCGCTACCAAAAGATATCAATAACAAGATGGGCCTCTAATATGGGAGAAAAGTTGCAAGCGATTATCGTTTCATTTTACAAATTTCACCTTTTCTTTCCCAATATAACCCTCAGAAGTTGCATCAAGAATTACAGCTGCAGATTGGGATCATCACTCTTTTCTTACCCAGATTCATTCTTTTCCCTCTTGTACCATTCATTTGATACCGCAAGAACAGTTAAAAAGGAAAAAGTCACAGAAGACAGTATTTGGAAAATAAATAAACAAATAAATAAATATATAAATCGAGACAAAGTCCAACAAGAACATTGAAGAAGCCTGGTTTGGGTTTCCCTGTACGGAGAGAACCAAGAAACAATGAATAAAAAGGGAGGCTTTCTACAGTAAAGATCCTAACTTTTGATTGAATGGATCAAAAGGAAAAAGAAAAAAGGAACAGAGAAAAGGGGATGATGATAGATCGGATGAATGGAGTACCCGATGTAAGTGCGGCCCTTGTGGCGAGGGCTTAAGGAGCGGAGCAAATAACACGCAAAGAAACCGCTCTCCTTCCCCTCATCTACTTCCTCCTCCTCCACCTCCCTCCTCTCTATCTCTCTCGCCTTCAATTGGGTTCCCGATCTCCCTCTCCCTCTTCCCATCTCCCTCTCTCTCTCTCTCCCTCCCTCTCCCTGGGGGGGCTTGGCCGCCTAGGGCTTCATAACAATTTGACCGTTAGAGGCGTTTGAGGCATTTTATTGACAAGGTTGCCCCCCTCATTCTTGAGGCTTGGATTCGAATTGCCATCGGGGCGCATCGGGAGAAGGAACATGGATCAGGAGGAACAGCATATCCAATCATCTATGTCACGTTATACACGGATGGCGGCTGATCATGAACTGGAGGCCACTCGTTTGGATCCGAACTTTCTCGCGAGTCGCGCAACGAGACTCGGTAAACAAGATAATCGAGTCCCAAATAGAATCGTAACAGATATGTGCCGCGAATGATTAATTTTCAAAGAAGGTTTAGTCTAGTCCTGGACAAAAGGTCTAGGCAAGATCTACTGTGTGATGGGGCCGGATCCGGGGTTTAAATCTACACCGAAAGCTAGACAAATCTTAAACTAGTCTACAGAATTTTTATTCCTTGCAAATCTAAACGTTAGATCATTTCTCAAAATAGACAATGCAATTTAGCTTATTCGCGCTTGAAGCCCATGAAAAATGCACGACACTTAAAAGTCGTAAAAAACTATAGTTTACTACAAATCAAAGTAGCAACATTTCGCTGGTTGTAAACTATCCTTTTTTGGTTATGGAAACCCCATCCTTGTTGGCTAGAAAAGGCCGGCCCAGTTGATCCGGTGGACTTGGACTCTGGAGCTCTGAAATGGGGCCCATGCCCTCCGTCTTCACCTGCGCCCAGCCCAAAGGGGACTGCTCCGATCGTGCTGAAGTTGCTGATGGCAGAGCCGGCATCTCCTCCCCAGTTGTGGTCAAAGTTAGTCCATATGATTTGTATGGAAGGGCTTTTGAGGGGGGGGGTAAAGGGTATTCTTCTATTCCTTTGTCATCAACTGCCACGTCTCCATCTGGGGGTTGGGAGGGAGCGGCAGGGCTGCGACTAGGCAGCAAGATCATGGGAGCTGCCAAGGGGAAGAAGCTGGTGATGGATTGGGGAGAGGAAGTGGAGAAGGAAAAAAAGGAGAGAGGGGAACGCGGGGATTACAGAGGAGTCTGTTCTGCAGTCTTCTCTTTCTGCTACTCAGGACAGAGACAGTAAATTCAAAAAGGGTGGTGATTCTGCTCTAATTGTATCTCAACAGTTAGATCCGGGGTCGGAACAGGTTGCTTCGGGGTTGTGCTTCCAGTGGCGATTGGTGTAGCTCGGCAAGCTCTTGTTCATGAGGATGTCTTTGGGAAGCTGAAGGTGGTTCTGTTTACTGCGCAGAGGGTGCAGAAGATGGGGGGGCTTAAATGTTGTATCTGGGGAGAGTGTAGGGGAGGACTCTTCTAAGGAGTTGTGAATCTTGTAATGAAGATCCTGTCATGGAATGTTAGAGGGGCAGAGAAATCTTCTTCGCCTCTTCTTTTCGTAGACTATGTCAATTACATCATCCTAATGTATGTCTGCTTCTGGAAACTAGACTGGCCGGATTTTTCTTGCAAAGGATCCGTCACCATCTTCCTAAGGATTGGGATTTTTATGCTATTGATGCCAAGGGGTTATCTGGGGGTATTGTCGTTGCTTGGGATAGGGGAGCTGCTAGAATTGATGCGTTCCATAAATGTTCACAGCATGTTGTTCTGGTGGTGACTGAAAATTTTGGCCCGACCTGAATTCTTTTTGGAGTCTATGCTAGTACCTGCTATAAGGAAATGAGGTATCTTTGGAATGAAGTCTCCCGGCTGATTGATCAGGGATTCCCAACTATAGTTGTTGGGGACTTCAATTGTATTCTAGATGGAGGGCCAATGCGGGGATACTCATTCCTTCAATGTTTCTGTACTGGAGGTGGTGGTTTCGCATTGCCAGAATGCTGCTCTTCTTGCTCCTATATCCGAGGCTGAGGTGAGGGATGTTCTGTGGTCTTTGGCAGAAGATAAAGCTCATGGTCCATATGGTTTTCCCCCTTTGTTCTTCATGAGGTATTGGGCCATTATTAGCTATGATGTCATTTCTGTTATGCAAGTGCTTTTCACTTCTGGCCATATACCGGAGATCTGGAAGAAGACCTATGTTACTCTTGTCCCCAAACGCTCTCAGGCTTCTCATCATTCCCATTTTAGACCTATTAGTCTTTGTGGTACTCTGTACAAGTTGTGTGCCAAGCTGCTGGCAAGGAGAATGAAGCCTATTCTTCCTAGTATTATCTTTCCTGAGCAAAGAGCTTTTGTTGGGGGTTAGAGTATCTCTGACAATGTCTTGTTAGCACACGAGTTTATGCATGATATGAGGAAGGCTTCTGCCAGGTCTGGTCTGATGGCTATCAAGCTGGACATGGAAAGGGCTTATGACCGTGTTCAGTGGAGTTTTGAGGAGCGGTCTTTGTAGGATTTTGGTTTTCATCCCCAGTGGATCTCCAAGATTATGGCTTGCATTATTAGTCCCTTTTTCTTTATTATTATCAAAGGATCTCCTTCGGAGTTCTTCAAGTCTACGGTCGACCTATGGCAAGATTGTCCCCTTTCTCCCTATTTGTTCATTATTTATGCTGATTCCCTTTCACGTGCTTTGCGGGATGCTGTTAGGGCATCGGCAATCCAACCATATATTGCTGCCCCCACAGTATTCCTTATATCGTATCTTTTTTTTGCAGATGACTGCTTACTTCTAGGCAGGGCATCTGAGGCCACGACTCAGGGGTTTAGGAGAGTGATCATGGCTTATTGTCTTGCATCTGGGCAGAGGGTCAATCTGGCTAAATCGGAGGTCCACTTCACCCCGAAGATTTCGGTCCGTCTTCGAAGTTTAATTACTTCTATTCTGGGGATTGGTGAGAAGGACGGGTCTATCTTCTATTTGGATATTCCTATTTCTGGTGCTTCGCTCCGCAGAGCAGACTCTACCTTTGTGGTGCAGGCGATGCAGGATAGGGTGGAAGGCTGCCAGGGTAGGACTCTATCGTCCATGGGTAGACTCACTTTGATCAGGTCTGTTATGTCGTCTCTTTCGATATATCTTTTAGCCAATACTGTTATCCCTAAGGTTATTGGGGAGAAGGTGGAGCAGATTCTTTGCACTTTTCTGTGGCGATTGAGTGCCGCTCCCAGGGGAGTTAATCTGGTGGGATGGCAGTCGTTTTGTCAGCCTGTTAGGGATGGAGGGTGGGTATCCATTCCCTTGTTGTAAGGAGTGAGGCTCTTTTGGCTCGTCATGTTACCAGGCTCTTCTTGACCCCTGACAGTCTTTGGGCTTCTTTCATGTGTCGTAGATATGATCTTCGGTCTATGGAGGGGGGAGGTTTTTCATTCTACCTGTGGGTCTGCTATTTGGAGGGAGATCAGGAGGAGGGCTCCGGATGTGTGATTCAGCACATGAGATGGATTGTCGGGGACGGTAGATCTATCAGGATATTGTCTGATTCATGGATTGCAGATATTGCCTTGGATAGGTGACCCACCTTTTATCCTTTGATTTGCCAGCCTCCACTACTGTGGCTGATCTTATCATCCCGGATGCGCAAAAGTGGGATTCCTTTATGCTCTCTCACTATTTTGGGGAAGCCCTAAAGGAAAGGATTCTCTCCATTGGGATACCGGTGAATCTTGGATTTTTGGCTCTCTTTTCCTCGTGCATCCGAGAGCGAGATTTTTTATCTGGACGGTGGCTTGACAGCAGCTCCCCACCAGATCCTTTCTGTGCACTCGTGTGGTCCACCTTCCTTCTTCATGCCCGATTTGTGGAGCGGATGAGGAGTCGATTGACCATACTTTATTCTTCTGTTTGAGAGCTTGGCGGGTCTGGTCCTTGGCGGGTTGTAGATCTTTCTTGTACCATGGTGATGATGTTGTGGACACCTTTCTTTACGTCCTTCGCTCTCCACCTTCTTCGACTTCTTGGAGGTTTATAGCTTATTTAGCATATCATCTCTGGATCACCCGGAATGTCATGGTTTTTAGTTCTGATATATATTTGGCCAGGTTTATTGTCGAGAGAGCTAGGACTCACACTCAGGAGTATCAGGGTATGATGGTGGCTAGTTCTGAGATCTGGGGCTCCGGCTCTGCTCTTCGAGCATCTCGCCGGGTTTTTTATTTCTTGGAAGCCCCCTCCTCCATCCTATGCTACTATCATTTTGATCGGAGTATTAGAGGTGTTACTGTTGGGGCTGCTTTTGTGATCCGGGCTTCGAGCATCGGGTTCCTCGCTGCGGGGGGTATCTATCTTTTTGATCCTATTGTTACGATGGCAGAGCTTTATGGTGCATGAGCAAGAATCAGGTATGCCAGGAGGATCCTTCAACTCGATCGTCTTATTATTGAGGGAGACTCTTTGACGGTTATCTTCTGGATCCAGAATGCATTTTGCTCTACTCCTGCTCTCCCTCACCTTCGAGATATTATTACTCTGTTACGTGGCCGTACTGGGATCATTGTTCGGCATGTTTACCGCGAAACCAACTCGGCTATTGATTGGATGGCTTCGTTTGTGGCGAGTTACTCGGGAGAGGTTTCTTGGTCTCTTCTTGAGGAGATGCCTATGCATTTTAGAGATATTTTGTTGATCGATTCTCTTGGTTGTACACATTCTAGGATTGTATATTAAATGATCTGGGTATCAAAAATAAAAATAAATAAAAAAGGCGATCACCATTGTTTTGTCATTTTTACTAGCATAGCTAATGATCATCAAATAGGGAGAAAAACCGAAACATATAGTTAGAAATGCGGGTTTTTATGTGCTATTTGTGTTAAATCCTGTATATTTGCAAACTATTTTGTTTACACCATGTTCGTATAGGTTTTTTTTTTTTTTTTTTTTTTTTTTTTTTTTGGCATATTGTTGCTGCCAAAAAAAAAAAATTGAAGGTGAAGATTACGATCTTCCCATACGATGATTACGATGTACATCATGCAAAATGACTGGAATGAAAACAAGTCAAAACGTTTTCTTCTCTTTCTCATCATAACCAAAAGTTGACATCCTGCGCATGACGTGTATAGGTTCATACACAAAAACGCATGCAAACACAAAAAAGTATCATCTTCGAATGGTACAAGAACCCTGTGAAAATCCTTTCTCGTCTGTTCATCGTGATCACAGAATCCATTTTTTGCCAGCGAATCAACTAGTTTATTCTCATCCCTGAGCCTGAGGATACCAGATTTGCATAGCCAAAATAGCAGCCCAAGCAACAGGTAAAAGGAGATCAACTCCAAATGAACGATGCACTTGGAGTTTAAGAGTATGCCTCGGTAGAAGGACCTCCTCCATGCTAGGTGACCTAGGTTGGAAGCCTTGTATATGTGCATATTTAATCTTTCGAAACTAAAGTTAATTGGTGCTAACATGATAATTACCAAAGGAATTATCAACCATCAAAACTACGGTCATAGGCAATCACTTTCATTGTTCATATAGTCAGAATCTCATGTGCATACATAACGCACACCATACTTTGAAAGCCTTGCACAAACTTCCTACGCATATCTTTGGAAAAGATTGCCTGATCGATGAGAAGGGAGCGTCATGGAACAACAAAAATGAACACACTGCTGAAATTCCTTTCAAAGATAATTCCACATTTTATATGCTTAAACCGTAGTTAAACTATTTGCTCGCTTTCTCCTAACCCAGTCTGGATCTCTGCAGTTAAATTCCTTATTCAGCCTTTATTTGAACACACCAGAGAGCGCATCATGTCAGACAATGTACATTTATTGCAAGGTTGTTTCCAATGGTGATTTCAGATCCCCCGTTGCTCCGTGACCATGTACTTGGAGAAAGATCAACGAGGAGATCGTCCGCCTCGTGGCTTCACTTTCTCACAAGCTTTCTGGACTCAAAAGAATAAGAAAAAAGCTACCATAACAGGAATGGAGACCCCAAAAAAAAAAAAAACTGGTATCATAAAAATTAACTAGTTCTACCCAAAAAAAAAAAAAAAAAAAAAAAAAAAAAAAACAGGAATGGAGACCGACTGCTCTATCATAAAAATTGACTAGTACCGAGCCCATGAGATTCATGCCTCTCTTAGTCTCCCTAGATGACTTGCAGTAGGACGCATGATTATAATAACACTAATCTAATCATGTTGCTAAGAATATTTCAATCTTCGACCTGCTTCGATTTTTTTTTAAAAAAATATAATAAAACAAGTCTCTTCACCACCATTTACTCAAAAAGGGGATATGTCGCAGTGTTCTTGAGAAGTTACAGGTTACCGATGGTAACTACTATTCGATGCCGCTATTCAAAAGAATATGGCTTTTGCTTGTTCATGCCAGGCAGTCAGGCGGTTAGAGCAGTTTGAGAAGCTAGCATTTCCTGCCTAAATTTTCATTGGTTCATCAATAAGCCTGCAGGAAAACAATGCTGTTCAAAGCTTGCATCCTTTTGGAATGCCATCAAGCAGAATGGAGATTGAAGAGGTGGACATACGGCATAATAATATTCCCGAAAAATGGCCAAGAAAAATCTAAATTGTTCGAAAATCTCGCATAAAAGCAGTTCTTTCATTTCCAAATTTGCAAGGAATGGATAATTGTCAAAGCTACATATAGCCCTGATTCTTGATTCCACATAAGAATTGAACAATCATTATTACAACAACATAGAGAAAGGGAAAGAACAGCAGAGGAAGAACCTCTTCCAGTTGGGATCAGCTATGCTTCTTTTCAGAAGCAGAAGTCGGGGAGACCAGAGTCCTCCACAAGTAGCGCCCGCTCGCCATATCCACACATGTCCAGAATCCAGAACGGATCGCCTGCCGAACCTAGGGAAAGGGGGGGTGGAGAGACAAATCAACCCTAATCAGACAAGAACAAGACGAAGGAACAAAAAAGAAAAGGAGATTAATTTCGATCAGAAATCCTATAGCAGAGGTATTTGATGAAATCCCCGAATGAAAGCAAGGAATCCTTGTCTGGCTTCTACCTTTGTGGAAAGAGGGAGAACTTCTTTGGGGACAACCTCTTGGTCCTCCTGATGGACCTCCGGCTGGGACTTGAGGCCTCGCAGCACGAAGAACCCGGCCAGCGTCGCCGAGAGGAAGATCAAAAGCACCCTCAATGGGCACATCTCTCAGTCTCTGTACTACGATTGATTTGGATCAAGATCTACAGCAACGACGAGAGAAAGAAGGGCTCGAAGCGGGATTTGGATCAGGGGTGATAGGAGCCGCCCCTCCCTTCTTGACTTTTGAGACGGGGAGCGAATTAGGCGTAAAATTTTTTTAATACTTATATCTTCTTTATGGAAGGTGCGGCATAGGTGAGTGGCATCCTCGGTCTAAACACACGCCATATTTCTCAAGTGGGTCCCGCCACCGATGAGGCGAGCAGGTGCGGTGGTTGAATCTGGCGAAGGGCGACCTGCTACCCCCTAGGAAAGAGTCTACGAGCCGCGTAGATTTTGTCTTCTAGCTTAATCTATTCGAGGCATGTCCGCCGTCTGATTTATGTCACATCATCTTAAAATTACCAAAAACTCCCATGGCAACCAATCTTTTGGACTTGTCTACACCATCTAAGAACCCCAAGCAAGTATATATATATATATATATAGTACACTGCGGCACTAATTGCGTCTCGGATAAATAAATCGGGACGCTCATCAGCCCACAGAGAGGTTCCGAATCACGTGGTCAGACGCAACATGCTAACTTGGCTTGATCCAACCAGGAATAGGTTAGTCCAGTCTTACTTGCTATGGGTTCGGGATCTTGTTTAACCCGATTGGGAGGGGATACTTGGGAAATGTAGTAAGATTTTTTTTTTAATCTTTCTATTAGATTATATTTGATAACAAGCAATATATTCCGATTACTAGTAATTTAATAAAATCTCACTACATTACTATATTTGATATATTTTTCTAGATGATAATCTATACTATGATAATTTGAATTACTTCTAGAAGGAATAGTTATCCAGATTACCGCATCTCAAATAATCTTTTAGACAATATTCCTCTCCACATATTCCTTCCTTCCACTTATATTACATTATAATATAAAATATAATATAACTTTATAATAATATTGTATTATATATAAATATATGTAAATATATTTAATATAAATAAATTGCATTATATTAAATATGTTATACTATAATTTATATTACACTATATTATTTTAATATTACAATAGTATATAATATATTTTTATAATAATATATTTTATAATATTATAAAGTAAAATAAAATATATTAATATAATATAGAATAATATAATATTATACATTATACCATTATAATATTATAATATTATAAAAATACATTTTAACATAAAATTATAAATTATATTATATACATATAATATTATATAGTATATTATATAATATTATATACTATATTATATAATATAAAATATATTATATTGAATTTAATAATATAATATATAAAATATTGAATATTTAATATATTTTGTAATAAAAATATTTAAAAATTTTATTTTTATAAATCAAATATAGATTTAATTTAAAAATATTTTAAAATTTTGATTTTATATAATGCAACGTTATCTATATGTACCAAACACAATAATATATATTATCTGTAATCTACATTATTAGTAATCCACGTTATTGATATTTTACATTATCTTTCAAGATTGTCTAGCGATCCACCAACACAATCTTAGGATCGCAAATGAGCAGATCAAAAATTGATGGACAAGACAATCAGATCATGGATCTAAGAGTCTGATGTCCTGCATTCAACTTGGGCACACAGATGGCACCTTCGCCGTTGGTTGTACAACAAAATGTTGACCATGGTAGATAAAAGCAGAGCATTATTTGTTTCGGTTCACGCTAAAGAAACATTAATGGCATCCACGTAGCCAGGCTGGCTAAGATAGGATGGAAGCAGAAGGTCTAAAGGAGATAAAACACCTGCTCCGGGTATAGTTTTGGCCTAGCATGAGTGGTGCACTGCTTTGATTAAAATAAACGTTGACTTTTACAGTTCACGCCCCCAAAAAAAACAGATAGATAAACCAATTACCACCATTCCGCACATGCTTCACCAATATCAGCATTCATTCGTTCCAGTGAAGGGCATATCAGAAAATAACGAGACGCTGTTAAAAGTGAAAGAAAATAAAAAGAGCAAAGTCACCTATGGCTTAATGAAACGGCCAAGGTTTGCGAGCACGGTCCTCAGGCTACGAATACCAGCACCTGACTTCGAGCTCACCATCATCTGTGATCATTTGAAAGCCATCATATTAATGGACATCTACTGATGGCCAACAATGAAAATTCTAATGTTGCAGTCAACAAGAGCACAATTTCCACTACACAAGGATCGATCAACATGACCCAAGTTTGCCAAATTATGCTTGACAACATACAGGCAGAAGCAACTGTATCATTGTAATGGGGCATCCATTTAGATGGGATGGAAACTCACCACAGGATTAACTACTGACTTGTTTTTCTTGAGATCCTGCAATAAACAACAACAGCATCGCTATATTTTCAATAGTTCATCAAACAGAACTTGTGAAGAGAGGTAGATCTTTACCTCCTGAATTTGCATTGCACGCCGAGCCACATCAATAGGGAAGACAATATCAGTCTTGGTTAACACAATTTGGTAAGGTGTTTGGGATCTGATGAGATGCACTTCCCAGAATCAGTCAAACACTTTTGAGATGAGCATAACGGGTACAATTATCTACTGTTCTTATTCTTCAGCTTCCTCCTACAATTTGTGAATCGAGAAAACCAGACACGAGACATATTGCATGTGTCTAAAAACCAATAAGAAGCATAATTAAGAAGCATCATTGCCTTTGTTGGCATGACTTAATATTAGAAATCAATCTATTTTAGAAAGAAATACTGCTATCAAAAGAAAGCTTTGTTTGGTAAGAAATGATCGTGTATGATTTGACAGAGAAATGAATAAAAGATTACGAGGTATAAAGGCCTCAGCTCTTCCAGTCATTTTCCTTCAACAATTTTTTATATGCGATGGGAACAAGGGATACTGGAAATATGAATTTAACCTCGCATCATCTGAAGCAGTTCTGTCGTGTCATTATAAAGTTTAACACCCTTAGCACATGTACCCATAAAAAAGGATGGTAATCTTGACAAAAACAGAAAATAATACAAAAACTGCTAGCACTTCAATACTTCTATTCTTCTATCTGCTTGTCAAAGCTTGTGACAATTACATTTTAGAAATATTTAAATTCATGATATCAAGACAATCAGTTTAAGTTCCACCTGAAAGTGAAGCAGCTTCATCTATATGCAGGGTTTAAGTTGGTATTTATATGCTAAGACAAAGGAAAGAACAAGAATATGATATACAGGCAAAGGTCATACTTTTCCATTAAATCAATTAGCTCATGATCCCTTGGTTTCATACCCCATTTGGTATCAATAAGAAGGCACACCCTTTGCAGACCAACTCGTGTGGACACATACTCCTTCGCCTGCAAAGTCAAAGAATTTTTTTCATTAATCATGCAAAATGATTATGCTTTATTCGCATTTGAATGGCAAAAGAAAATTGATCTTATTAAAATTTAAATTTTTCCAGCATAATGTCAGGCTAAAGGATATGGATTCATCATGAAAGAATTCACACAGAAAATACCAATTTTTATGTATGTGTGCATGACCAAGAAAATAATCATAAAAAATCAAAGGCATCAGTAGAGAGTAGTCAATCACGACAACCATTCTCCAGTTTCTTTTTTCTTTTTTGGTGACTGACATAAGTGCTACATTAGAGATGAAAAGAGAAGTATCCAAACAAAATCTACATATCATAAAACAAACAAAATAGCTTAGATGCTTTTCAACCATAAATCATTAAATTGAAACAAAACATTTGTCTTACAATTTGAAAAATGCCATCTGTCATCTGATGACCACTTAATGCATTGGTAAGAAGTTCCCAAACATTTTATTTTAGGTTTTATGCATTCTAGATGATTTAGATAATGATGATGGATGCCCACTAAGGATTTTTGAACCAAGGCCATTTTACTGAAATCTAGTCTTTATTCAACAGTAGTTCCCATTCCAAGAAAGATTATGATTTTTTGCTGAAGAAGATCAAATGATATGTTATTCCATAATTGAAATTGCCAACACATGGAACAAACAGACACCGAGTTTATGTGCTCCACTTTTCTTTTTTCTTTTCTTTATTTTCTTTCCTTTACTTTTTAGATTTGGGTTGGGGGGAGCAAACTGCTACTGCTCCTTTTCACTAGTGGCTTTAAATTTGCCAACGTCTTCACATGCATCGCTTTTCTTGTGATGCAAATAATGAGGATCATATGATGAAATCAAATCCAGTGTAATCAAAATTACAGGCATCTAAAACTTTCAGATATAATATAATAAATCTTCACAAAGCCTTACAATTACATCATATCATCTTTGTCATCCATGGTGATGCACTGACTAAAATCTGAAAAACACATATGAAACATATAATAATACTGACACCAAGAGGTTGGAGCAAGGATTGATGGTTATCAAATTACTACAATCTAGAAAATTCCAAGGCATCACATCAAGTGTGCATGCTAAAACTGCTTGTTGATTATTGTTTCAATGTATTTCCAAAATTATTCATAATGAACAGATATAAACAGAATATTTATATAATAGTAAATGACTCCAATTGTGCACTTGGCTATGAAATCAAAATTATGCACAGAAACAAATGGACTTTTATGTGAAACAATACTTGACACAGTAATCCTTGTAAAAATATTTTTGTAACATCAAAAGGATTAAAACGAAAACCATATCCAGGCATACTCACAAGCTCCTCCCAGGCTTCTTTGACTTCATCTTTGGCATAAGCAAAGCCATATCCAGGCAAATCAACTAAACAAAACTTTGAGGCAAGCTTGAAAAAGTTAATGGTCTGTCAAACAATCATATAATCAGGATATCAATCAATGGATTCCAATATCGAACTTATTTTTGGTTAGAACCAGTGACCACACTACCTGAGTATGTCCAGGCTTATCTGATGTCCTTACTACTCCCCACCGTCTAGTGAGTGCATTTAGCAACGAAGATTTTCCAACATTTGATCTACCTAAATAACCAAAAAGCTTGTTATCCAGCAAATACTGTCAAATTTTACAAAATAGAAAGTTGTGCAGTTCTAAGGACCTGGTCTGAGCAACTGTATAGGTAAATTTATGAAGGAGAACAATAATGCAACTCGAACAGCCAAAAAGTTATGATTTAGCCAACCAATCTAGACTTTGCACCATGGAAGGCAACCTCTAATTTTTAACCTTAATGAATTTAAAGGTTAAAACATGCTCAGCTGTGGACACAACCATAAAGCATACAAAATTTGAAGGCAATTTACTGAGAGTATCATGAAAGATCTAAACAAGTTATAATTAGCCAGTCATGAACAAGCACACTCAAACATATTCAAACTAGAAAAGAAGCAATGCTCAAGTATTAAGGCAAGTGTTTTGAACCATATAATGTATTATTAGTAAAACATGAGATAACATACAAGACAACAAGAGGAAAAAACAATTATGACATGTTTCAATCAATGAGATAAAGCATGCATGATGCAACAATCTTGATTTCCAAATGACAAAAACCATAGCTGGATACGTCAGCATAATGCACATATTGAGAAATAAGAATCAAATCATGAGTGACTTTGGAAATGTCACGTATGCAACATAAAGATGGAAACAAAACTAAAAGAACAGAAAAGGTTCGAAAGTTGAAATATGTCTTGGTTTAGCAACCAAACATTATTTCCTGAATGCTAATTCTCCTTTGTAGTTTACCTGCAAATGCTATCTCTGGAATCATAAGAGGCGGAAAAGATGAAGAGATCTTTGCAGCAGCAAAAAATTCCAACTTATTTCTAAACACCTGTTGAAAAAATTTCCCCAACAAACAAACAAAAAAACAATAAATAAAAGTATGTTGACCGATTAAACTAAACTTAGTCAAAATAGTGGTCTATCAAATATTTCTTAAAATTATGTTCCATGATGCAAAATATATGAACACAGAAAGTATTCAAAAATTGCAAAAGCATATAAAAAGGACCTTCTGGCAAGATGTAATATATCATCCTAAGGAACAGGCTTTAAAATATGCTAGAATTAGAGTAAAATCTCATACCTGCAAAGAAAGGGACTGACTTCATTTCGCCACATGAGAGTTATAAGCAAGCAATAATATTATGATAATTGTGACAAAAATGAATTTTCTAGTTTCAATTACTCAAAAGATCATACACTTTCTTCAATTCGCTCTCTTTCTTTGGTGGTTGAGAAGGGGATATTATCTAAAGGAGCAGAGAGCTTGATGTTGTAGCCAGCATTTTGTAGTTCATTCAATCGCCTACGGCCCAATAGCTGTCAATAACATAAATAGGCTAATTATAGTATTTTTAAATATAGTAGAAATACAGTGACCAAAAATACTATATTAAGAGAAAAAGGTTCTAGATACATTGTCTTCCACAAATGAGAGGATTGAGGGGCTTGGTGTATAGCACGAAACTGAGCATTCTTTGACATTTCAGTGTTTGTCTCCACAACCTTCTCTGTATGACAATATAAACAAGTAACCATTAAAAAAAATAAAGATCATAAAAAGATAAAAATACAATATTTTGAAATTTAATTGAAAAATTTAACAAATTCATGTTCGCTAGATTATATAACAGAACAGAAACATATGTACACTGAACAATATGAGATCATAAAGGACATTGGAATTCAGAATCAAACTTCATTTGACAAAAATAATGCAATTAATTAGTACTTTCAATGAGGATCACAAAAAACATGTTGTTGACAAAAAGCAAGCACGTTAATTGATGAGATCCCTGTTTTCTTGTCTGGGGTTTCACACGTCAAGAAAACCATTGCAACCTCATAAGCTGGACCGCAGCCACACATCACATGTTCAACAAAGTGAAACAACAAATCAGATAGTGAAAAGTCCAAATATGATGGCATTAGTTCCACCAATCTCAAACTGCCCTTCAGTGCTTAACCAACCCCTACTCAGTCAAAAGAAAAGCACAAATATTCAAGAAGAGTTGGATCTCAACTACACAAAATTTGATAGCTTTCTAATTAGCATACTTGATAGCTAACAAGTAAGCTACTACTTGACTTGGAAGACAAACTGGACAATAATGCAAGAGTATGCTGAAACATCCGACACCCTAAATCCCAAAGAAAAAAAAAAAGGGAACAAAAAAGCAATTTAGTCACATGGACATATCAACAATAACCGTTGCAGACTTGCAGTACTTCCCCCAGGAAAAAGGATGAGAAAGAAACAAAATTAATGGAGTTGGAATGAGAAATGGAACAGACCAACGTTGCCAACAAGGACATCAGACTAATAGAAATTAACTGCATTGGATATCGAAGTCATTGATAGAAGATAGAAAAAAACCGACCACAATTAGGAATAGTATCGTCTAATCGCTTGTTGGAGATATCATATGGATCGATTTTGATAACTCGCTTTCTCTTCTTTGGCGGAGCACTTGATTCTGCAGAGCCATCACCCGATGTCCTTGTATTGATCCTCATCTTCTTTCCAGTTTTGTCAAGCACTCGAGTTTGGAGCCTCATTTGCTTCTTCTCGGTGATCTGACTTGATTTTTCTTCTCTTTTGCCATCTTTTGCCAATACTTCATCCTCAGCATCACCCTTATGTCTATTAGTAGCTATAGTTCCAACCATCTTCTTCCCGTTCAGTCCGAGCTTGTCAGCTGATGTTTCACCATTTTTGCGTCCCTTATATCTATTAGTAGATATGGTTCCTTCTATCTCTAAAGATGATTCAACACTCATATCCTTTCTATTTCTCTTATAAGGTTCGCTATCAGATTCAGTCGCATCTGACCCATACCACTTACTGTTTTTTTTCAGATTATTTCTTCTCCCATGCTTCTTTCCATCAACAATTCTACTACCATCCCCAGTTTCCTTCAACCTTCTAGCCGGAACCTTTACTTTGCTCCTGTGTCTTGTCTTCAAACCAGATCCCACCGCCATTTTTCTGAAACTCTGGTTCCCTTCAAAATAAACCAATCACGCAAATCGATCTCTTAGAAATTTGAAGTAGCGAAACTAATAAAATCTATTATACCCACTCCTAGAAGTATATTAAAAAAATCACGCAGTGAAGAAGTTATGAAAAAAATCCAATCTAATTTCGGGAAACTAATCCAAAATGACTGTTTCGTCGTATTTGAGTTGACATGATGCAGAAAACAAATTAAAGAAAATTTTGGGAGAGAGGAAAAAAAAAGAAATCAAAATAGAATAATTTTGGGAGTGTAATAACACGTTGAGCGATGCACGTAGGGAACGAAAATGGGTGAATCAAGAAACTTTTCAAACGACGATGGAATCAAGAAACGACATTTGGAAACCCCAAGGGTTTAGAGTTACCGAGAAACGTGGCTTCGATTGGCGAATAAGATGCGAAATCCCTAGGTGTCTCGATGAACCATGGAAGAGTAGTGCTCGAACCTTCCCTCTCTTATTCTATAAAGATGGCTATCTTACTAATGGTATATTGTCTCGTGTGCCCTAGCTTTCGTTCCGGCGCCACCGTTCGCCAGGACCAGCATTCTGTTCGTGCCACGCAAGTGAGGTATGCCCGACCCGCGTAGGACCCGACCCGAAAGACCAACTTGATTTAGGACCCGACCCGGCCTGACGGTCGACAAATGTCATCTCCATTCTCCTCTCCACGCCCACACAACCACCTTCTCTGATGCCGTCACCACCGCTGCTGCGCCTCCACCGCCCAACTCAATTGCCGGCGACAACCTCCTCTGGGAGGCAGGAAGTTCAAGTGACTCATTCCGGGCAACTTAGAGTGCTTCACCTCCGTAATTTAAAAAATAATTTTTAATTAATTATCTATCATGATTACATTATTTTAGAAATACATAATAATCTTTTTTTTCTTTTTTAATATAATCACATTATTATTATTATTATTATTATTATTATTATTATTATTATCATTTTTTAATATAATTCTGTATTAGTTAATATTATTTTTTACGTAAAGTCTGTACATTATTATATATACTTCTGAAATGTACTACATATGATTGAAATAGAAATTATAGAGTTATGCTTTTTTGACCATCTTTCTTTTTTATTTTTTTTCTTCCTTTACAAATGTTTTAACATAAATTGGATGAACATGTCTCTTGAATCTATTTCTGATAAAATTTTACTTGAGCACCTAATTTTTTATCAATAAAACATACCATTTTATAAAATAATAATTCCTTAATTATGCTTCTATCTGGAACTAACAATTATTGTACCTATACATATAGGTATCTCGAAAAGGAAGAAATTATTAGCTAGAATATTTCTATCTTGGACCATCCAGAAACATGCCAGCAAATTCTCTATTGTTGGAAAAAGATGCACCGCTGTTCAAGCTTGATTGGAATTTTAAATTAAAAAGGTTTTACTTTTACTGATAGCTTTTACTGTGTTTCGAATGCATAAAAATTCAATATAGTGTTGGCTTCCTTTAGATGGTCCAAAATACATGTAATAAAATCATTCTAATCAATAATTTCTTTATGAAAAAAATGACAAGAAAATATCAAAACAACTGAAGCCTGAAGGGAAGACAATTTCATCCCAGCATGCACTTCAAAATTAAGAATTATATAAATATGAAAATCTAACTACTTTTAACAAAATTCTTGGAGAGGTGCATTCATTCAAGCAGGGTGCATTCATTCGAGCAGAGTTTTTTTATTATTTTCTATTTTTTGCCTCAGGCACGAGGCATCATCCCGAGCATTTGATCTTTGACAAGGGAAGAGATTGCCAACCAAGTCAAGACTGGTTAGTAGTATCATCAAAGTACTACCTGCTAGATATATGTTGCGGTGAACCAAAGGATCCGTGTCATTACATGGCCTTTGACATGCCTTCCTACTCTCTTGATTAGTTTTTTCCCCATCATTAATGCGCCAGTCATAACAATTTTTTTGTTGCAAGCTTCCACTGCACGGTTGCCGGTCATCCTTTCTGCCTGCCACTCGTGTGGCCCTTCAACTCGGCAACCTAGGCTGTAACAACTGGCATAAACCGTTACAATGGACTGCCTGCGGCTAGAAGATAGGTCAAGACCTTAACCACGTTTCTAATCGTGAATGTATATATATCTACCCGCACCATGGATATTCTTGGATAAACCGAACTTCGGCGCCTTCCAAACGTTTCTCTGGCAACTGTTAGGTATTGCTTGAGGCGGCAACAACACAATGCCAGTCTCAGACAACAAATTTACCATGGTGCAAAAAATCGTATAGCTTCAACGCACTCGCGATCAACGACCTAAGCCACATTCTCTTTGGTTGGTAAATGCGATGAAGAACTGCGTACTGGCAAATACTGGCACAATGAGAACGGTAAGCCGATCATCCTTTCCCAAAAAACCCTCAACAAGCACAATGGCTTTCAACCAAAAATATATTATGAAACTATTACACTAAATCTTAGGTTATAGGACCATTATAAACAGGAGCGGAGATGTTTCCAATGAACATATTCCTGCGCGTGCTGGGCTGTCTGCTCTTTGGAATTCCTAAAAATAACATGCCGTTAACACATGGAAGCTTCTCATAGCAACCCACCAATAACTACTGTGACATAATTCTGAGGGAATACTCTCCAAGAGAACCCTTTTGCATCAGAGTCGTTAAAAGAAGTAAATTGATTAGCACGAACAGTAACGTCTATGTCATAAAATTTTATCAAGATTTTAAAAACCGCCAGAGCGAGTTGGCATGCGGTTCCAGTAGAAAACCAGCACCGGCGCATGGTATTAATACAGGAAGCAGTCCAGCAGCATCATGTGCCATGACCGGTATCGTGCCGGTTTTTTAAAAAACTGGTACGCCCTCTGGGACCGATTTTTAAAATCTCAGATTTACATATATATTGACCTTTCCAGGTAGGAATGCATCAACGCGTGCATGGCATGTATTCATGCTAATGAAATGATCATATCATTCGCATTAATAAGGATACAGTGCGAGTAATTTTGATGACATTGGTTCTGTGGTGTTTATGCCGTCTCCTGATGATTGAATGACCAGACTGACTGTGCATCTGGACTAGTAGAAAACATGCCCCCAATATGTGGTCTTGCCGGGATTGAGTTTCCAACTTCCTGAGGACCATTTAGTGCCCACTCCTTCCTGCAAAAAGTAGGACGTAAACATTGGGTTGCTTGACAAGAGAGAATGCTGTTAAGTAGTGAATCCAATCCATATATTGGAAGAGCCGTGTAAAGAACAAAAACTTGCTCAACAAAATATTATGTTATAAGAGGACATAAATAGATACAATACCATCTTAAATAGAAAAATTCATATAAAACGAAACGACTGTCAAAAACTGACCCTGCAAACTGTCTTCTTCGTTGGGAGAAAAAAGACTCGAGTTCTCAACAGAGAGACAAAAAAAACTACGGTGAATACATAGCAAAATCCTGGAGAAAACTTCAACCAGACCAGCAAGTCAACAACAAAAACATTGCTATCCACGGCAGATTCAACCGAATGTGAGGAACTAAAACAGATCATTATTCTTTAACATACATCTAGGTTTAACTTCACCGGTTTTGCCAATTCACAAGTCAAAATATCAAAGGTCATCATGCAATTATGTTTACATCCAACTTTATGACAAACATAACAGGTAAGCAACCAAAAATGTTAAAATAATATACAAGACAGGTAAAAAATACTGGTGGCATCCACCGCATCTAACAATTCAAATTTTTCAAAAAGATTCTTGTTTTAAAACACTTCTTCCCCACTCCATATATCGATGACACTCAACACATAGCTGACTAGAATAATTTCTACCAATGAAAAGAAAGAAGATTAGCAGTAAGAATATAAAGAAAAGACAAAGAATTGTAAGAGAACAAACTTGGAAGGGCTTGCTGCATTGCAGCATTGCCACATTAAATCGAAGACAAACTAGACATATATCATCTAGATTTAACCACCACTTCCACAATTCCTATTTCAACATCAAAAAATTAGAATTATTTATGGGTAACTCAACTGTCGAACTAGATCATTTTGCATATATTAACAGTAAATAATAAAAACAAATTATATGTTAACAATCTGGCATCAGCCGTACAGAGCCCGCTCCACCATTGATTTATATCCATAGCCAAGCACTCAACATGAGAACCACGGTGATATTAGTTCTAACTACTCACATATATCATCTTTAATTAACCTCTTACTTTTGTCAGAACATTCACATCCATATTTCAGACCCTCCTCACCACAGATATCCCTGGAAAGAACAAGAAAAATGAATTTTCTGTATTTATATGCAGTGACAAGCTTATGAATGTAACTGCCAGAGTGTCACGGACTTAGCCATTGGCTCGTCGCAGGGGTGTCGGCATGGGCATGGCATGGTGCTGCGAAGGGTTGGCTTGATAAAGAATTTACAATGCTCCTCAATACCTTGGAACCCCAGGAGTGGAGTTCAGCTGGATGCCTTGTTGGGGTAGTGAAGGGAGTAATGGTTCGCCATGAAATGGCACAGTCATGGCATAATATCGGGGGACTCGGGAAGCTTGATATTTGGCATGGCGATGGTTCGCCAAGATATATGTGTTGATTCGAGAGATCCTCTTGGTTTTGAGGAGGGATGCGGGGCTTTGGCCGTATTCCCGACTCCCCCAGGCCCATAGGATACGGGTCCGTCGTGGCACAGTTGCAGGCAAGGAGGTGCCATGCCCGAATGGTTTCACATGGAGACATTCGGGGCAATGTTGGTCGAACGAGTTGGCCACATTGTACGGGGATGGGGCTTTCCGAGAGGTTGATCCTCGAGGAATGGTCCAGGCTACTCTATGCATTCTTGATCTCTATGGTAGAGCAAAGAGGCGATAGAGAATCTAGTCGGGCAAGGGTTGGCCTACCTGAACAGGCAAGTCTCGTGAGCATTGGCCAGGTTGATGTCTCATGGGGATCCATGGGAGCCGGTCGGCCATGGAGTTAAAGTGTGGCTTATGTAAGTTCGGTCGGATATATGCTTTGGAGCTGGGCCAGGGATCAAGGATGACCAAGTGGGTCATGCCGAGGAGAGAACAGCAAGATGCAAGGACTAGCTGGCCGAAGATATTTACTTGATGGGCAGACTTGGATGTCAATATCGTGGCAGTGCACTGGTTGCGAACAAGGCCGAGACATAGGATGTTGGGTGGTATGGTCGCGGGTCTTCAGGACCGTGGCAATGCGCAGTGATGTGCGAACAGGCCGTAAACATTGTCGAGCGGTATGGCCATTGATGGGAAGGCATGCTAAGGATGCAAGACCGGGATCAGAACACGAGCTTGTGGGGGAGCTGGGAAAGGCAGAATTCGGGAGAGCTTGGGAATGTGTTCGATCATTCATTGCTCTATGGAGGGATGTGTTGTGTCGGCTTGGTGGGTCGGCTAGGCGACACTGGAGATGGTTTACCATGTGAGCCCTGAAGGGCATGCGGAGCATCAGAGGCACATTGGTTATGTCTGGCACGAAGGTACTCAGATTTGGGACTACTTGTGTGAGCAGTACTTGGCTTCAGGGGCAAAGCCATCAAGTCAGCATAGAGGTGCTGGGTTGCGGAGCACTCTTGGGAAGAGTATAATATTATGGCACGGAGGTGTGCATGAGCGTTGCAGTTGGCCTGAGGGTCTGGTTGCTTGCAGGCACTTAAGGGTGTCGCATGTTTTCAGTTTGACAGTGTTGCTGGGCAGGGGCATTGAGGTGCATGCTTGGCTATGTTGCTGGATTACTGCGCGTTTATCTGTATGTCTGAGGAAAGGATTCAGGAGGGCTGGCCTTGGTGCATGGTATGCCGGGGCACCGCATGGGTGTTTGAGCGAGAAAACACTCATCCCGTGACAAGAGGGAAGGCAACAACTCATATATTTGAAAGACAGAAGGGGAGCCAGGATGTGGCGGCACAGATTTGCTAAAAAATTTCCTTTGATGCGCTTGGGTATTGACCATTTTGAGGCAAAGAGCAAATTACTGCTGATATTTCATATTGTGCACTCCATATGCAAGGCCATATCATTATATTGGCAGAGAAGGTGATAAAAGTATCTTGAAGGGTTCAAAAGCACAGATCATGATTCATCAACACGAGAAGCCTAGCAGAAATGATGATGGTGAGACACTAGGAACCAAGGAGCAGAAGCTGGCAGAAGTTGCCAAACAATAAAAACATGGTCTAGATACAGTTGAAAAAAGTTCAATAACAGATATTTTCAAAGCAGAGCTACATGCAGATGACATCAACGTAGACAGAATCAAGGAGCATAGTAATGAAAATTGGATGGAACATATACATCATAATTGAAGTATTTAGGTTAGGAGCAAGCAACGTGCAGAGTATTCAGGGTGTGGAGGCCTCTAAAAATGGATAGCAACATCACAATTTGAGACCAAAAAGTTGAAGGCCAAGCAATATAAAGCAGGATTACTAATACAACTTAGCAGCAACATAGCAGGACTTCCTTTGAAGTTAAATGTTGGAGCAACAAAGTCCGGTCTGACCAATAGTTGCAAGAACTCTCAACCCTGGAAGTGACTACATATTTAGAAGCTCTCCTCTTATGAACTTTGTGCTCCTGGACCCTTTCAACTAGCTTTCTTATGCTCATAATCTCAACCATTGCTGCCATGACCCTAGTATTATTTCACTTACCACATTCCTTCCAATTTTGCACAATTTTAACAAAGACACTAACAACCTGCTTAAGATGACAGCAAATGGGCAGGTTTCTTCATTTCACATGCAACAAAATTGTCCTAATGGTTCTTAGAAACCATTAATTCTTTAACAATTTCTAAAACCTACTAATTATAAAATTCCATAACCAGATGGGCTCCATATGACTCGCCAACTCCAGCTACTCTTTATCCAAAAAACTACAAAACAGGAAATATTTGCTGAGTTCAATAACACCCAGATGATGGGTGCATAGCTTCTAAATCATTAAGCGATGATATCAAAAGAGCAACTACTTTTGTTAGTCACCTTTTTATGCTGCTGATTGAGTTCAACTGGAAGACAATATGGTAGAGATGTGTTTAGCGTCTGATTAGGATTGGTAAAAATGAGTTTTGATAGGGCTAGTAAAATGTTCAACATAGACATCTAGTTTTATATTATAACACGATATTGATTTTTAATGGATATAATTCAAGACCTACTAGCAGGTTTAACCTAACTAAACATGTTTCCATGTCAAAATGCAATACCCTTTATTTTATAGTTTCTTCATGTGATTCAAGGTTTCCAAAACTGCTAGCATGGGAACGTACCAGTTCCAGCAGAAAACTGGCACCAGTACACAGCATGTCAGTATGGGACGTCCCATACCTTGTGTTGGTACCCAGTACTATACATCCTCTGGTACAGGTTTTTAAAACCTTGTGTCAAGAAGATCCATGCAAAGATAGTTTTTTTATATAAAATCAAAGAATTTTAAGTTGTTTTGATTGCTCTAATGGTAGGAATTTATTAATGCAATTAGCACATGCCTTAAGTCATCTCCATGGTTCAAGATTATTGACTAACTCAAAATGAAATAATATTGTAAGTAGAGTTGCAGAAAATTTAGTAATTCTTTAAGAAAATCTGCAACGATTCTTTCTCATGTTCCAAAAATTATTGATGAATGATTGCTTTATGGTTATCTTACATCACATTGAGGACAATTACAAAGACAAAAGGAAAATATATGAGAATTGGTAGATTTCGTTTTGAAATTGGGAGGTGAAAAGAGTAACTTATGATCCATGGCTTGAAAGGAAGCTATCTTGGGATGTAAAATATGCATGTTGACAGCCAGACATGATTTTTCTCATATTAGAATAGGGAGATTTCTTAATACTGGAAGTAATCAAGATTCAAAGTTGACATATAACAAGTTATGGGATTGTTCTTTTATTTGCATAATTTAGTTGTAGAAGTAATCAATATTGTGTCAATCAACATGATGAGAACCAGGTTGCATGTTAATCAATTGTCTCAACCCATAGGAAGGGTGTAGAAGATGTAGTTAGAGCTCTTGCAAATCACAGAATACTCTCTTGGTAGACTGGTGAGGATTGCAGCAAATTAATCTCCGGATATTTGAGAGTGAATGGACAATGCTTGCTGATGATGGAGGAGCGAACAGTGATGGATTTTACTTAGCATGATATCATGTATAAAATGCATGTCCCAGATATATCTTTGAAAATGGGGCGAAAAAGTTAAGGATAGATATATTCAAGATACTCGAGTGCACAAGAAAAAATAATCAAATTCTGATGCTGCAACTAAGAGGAGGAACTTTTGTGGGGGTAAACAAAGCAAGACAGACCTTTAGTTTCATAAGGCAATTGCACGGACCTTGGAGGACATAATTTGAAGTGCATTAAGTTTCCAATAACAGAAGGCACATAAATACACAAGCAAAATAAAACAAAGGGCATCAAGATGTTCTTTACTTAAAAAGAAGAGGCAGAAGTGCAAATATAGTTTTTACAGTGTCTAGGTAAAGAAGATAGGATTTGGGAGGTTTTAAGCAGCAGTTTGATAAGGTGAAAAAACCAAGAGAGAAGAAATAGAGGATAGAAACTAAAAGTGGAATTGGAATTCGATATTCCAGTTCTTTAAGATGATGATGTTGAGCAGCTCAGCAAGATGACAATGGCCAGCAGCAACTCAAAATATTGCTTCTTGGACAGAATAATCCTAAATAAGAACAGATTAATGCCTCAATTTAGAGAATTCTAAACCAAGTAAACCCAGCAGCATATCCTTCTTAACCATCTCTCTCTTTGTAATTATGAAAAGTATAAATGACATGCACTTAAAATCCTTGTATTCACATCCTCCAATTAGAAAAAGCTTACACTAAAACAAGCAGGTCTTTAGGTTTATTTGGTTTTACGAAAGTGGACCTGAGCCCCATATGAATGCTGATTACAGGGGTGGTCAAATTGTGGTTATTCATTTAACCAGCCAAACACGAGCACAAAGTGACAGCCTCAAAGATTGCTGGTCAATGCCCCAGAAAGTACCTAAACCTGGTTAAGTATATTTCATGGGGAGAGGTGGAATAAATTCAACCTCCAAAGCTCTCTCGCTTCCCCCTCTTCATTTTTGCACTATTTTCTGCAACTTATCCCACTAACCCTCAAACATCAACCAACAGAGGGATCCTATTCACCCATCGATAACCGAATAAGTGATGGTTGCTTAAAGCATCTATGACAGCTAATTATTCTGCATCGAACAGGACCTTAGAGGGCATGACTCAAGTACTCCATCTTTGGGTGGATAAATGTGCATGAGGCAAATAACCAATGTAATGCACTTATGTCATTTCCCGTCAGTGATCTCAGTCAAAGAAGTTCTGAATCACTTCTCAGAATTTGAAAAAGGTGCTGAGAATACTATGCTAACCATGATTGAGCATGTCAGTCTTGTCACCTCAGGAAGCTTATTTCTTTCATGACAAGTAGGCTGAACCGGAATAAACTCATCTGTCATTTCTCACATTCACTGGACTCACTCGTGGTCCTTGTCAAACTTAGATGGAACCAAACAAACCCTTAACAGTGCAAGTACTATAGGCTATGGTCAATATGTTTTATTTTCTAGCACTTTGCAACATAAATCCTTGGCAACCAGATTTGCAATAAAAAGCTTTACATTACAACATCTTCTTCATAGGCAATTTGAACCCGCACTGAGATCATATAAGGGTCAGTTGTTTGTTATTTTTAAATTTATGCTACTCTATTATCGAGATTGAAATCTTCTAAAATTTTTCTTCGTTTTTCGACCATTCAGAAAAACCATGCCTATCTATGTCCTCTACATCAAGATATTATATTAATTTACAAAGCCCTAAAATTGCAAAGTTTTAGGATGGGTTATCGATCCAAATTTTTTAATATCATATTTAAAAGATTAAAAAAATCTATATTTGAATATAAATTTATCTACAAACTCATGCATAGGTTGAAGACATGAGCTACTCTGATTATGTTCCTGGCACAACAACAACCATTCTTGATCCCTAGCAAGAAGCAATAACCAATAGAAAAACAATCAAAGAGTTGTTGTAACTAAACCAACATGACTTTCAGGTAAAATCTGAAGATTAGTCCTGATCATCCTTTTCTTCTATTATTTTTTTCTTCCTTCTCTGCTTACCCACCCCACAGGGTCACATTCAAAATAATGAATTAGCTTTAATATTGTAATGTTCCAACTGCTTGACACGAGAATCCTAACATTTTTTTTTAAAGGGGTGAAATTTACATGTAAAGCAAATTTAAAGGCAACTGACACCTACTGTTGGTGACACAGAGCCTGCTACAATTGTAGGATTGCGGTAAAAACTAATGGGGACACTTTTTGGTGCGGCCAACGTGATAGAAATGAACAATCTCCAATGCCATGTTGAGATAACAACTTTTTCCCTATTTGTACTTTGCCTCAGCTAAAAAATTATAGATTACTTACATTATAAGGAAAAGGAAGTATCATCTATCAAACTTTTAAAAGGTATAAATTAAATGCAGTTGCCGAGGATTAGATTTGTGTTGCAAACTTTGTCATCTTTGGCAAATTGGCTCAGCCATTAATTGATGTTCCGGCACTTAATCTTGCAACAAAAACAAGATCCGATAAATTCACTCTTCGACCCGCTTTCGAAAAGATTCTCGATGGCACTGATATTTTTCAAATTACAATCGGTTCGTAGAGCTTCAATGATAATACTTTTAGTTTTAAGGTGACCAAAATTTTTCAGGCAAGTGAATATCAGTTGACCAATTTGTATCAAAGTTCTGATATCAAGCCTTCTTCATCCTAGGTTCCAGAAGAGACGCATTTTGACTCTCAAAAAACATGTTCAATTTAACATTGCTTGGGAAGACGCTCCAATAAAAGCATCACCCACTACTACCAAGTAATGTACTTTGACTATCACCTTTTTTTTAATAGCAATTTGTTATATTTATCACAAAAATAGATATTTGCAATAGGATTTTTTGAGTATACCCTCCAAAATATTTAAATATGCATGAATACCCTTTCAAATTTGGTTTTTCTATGTATATCCTCATAAAATACTTGTTTTACATGTATATCCTTTTTTTCCTCATTTTTTGCACATGTATCTATATCATCTAATGCTGTTAAAAAATTTAATAGTTTAAAATTAAAATGACTAAAACACTCTTATGGATAGATGTGCAAGAAAAAAGATTTATGAAGGTATATGTGCAAATAGCAATTGACGAGAGTATTTATGCAAATTTGAATGTTTAGAATGCTATATATGCAAAAAATTATAATTTAATTTTTATGGATTATATATATACCCTTCTAAACATTCAAATTTGTTTGAATACCTTTACAAAATTAAAATTTACATGTATACCCACATAAAACTTCATTTTGTGTATAAATACCCTCCACATAATGGTACTCTAACACCGTTAGCTAAAACATATTTTTGAAATTAACAATTAATAAGAATTGTGAAATTACATCTTTATCTCTAAAAATGGGTAACAGGTTAACGAGTCTTGCTAGAACCCACTTGATCCATTATCTTCCACTTAGCTCCCGAATCGCGCATTGTTCTTCTCAGTATCACAATTGTCAACATGCCTAATTCCTTGAAAAATCTAATTCTTCTTAATCCTTGTCTCAATTCTCCACCGTCACTTTCATCACTAGTCTCCCCTTCAACAAAGATCTCAACCCTACTTCCTTCCATGATGGGATGGCCTTGGAAGCCGCTATCAACAATGCCGAGCACCTTCCCTCAGCTCCCTTCTCCACCATTGGCGTCCCTCTTCCCTTTGTCAAAGATCTTCTCACTATCAAATTCAATCTCTCTCATCGTCACTCCCAAGGATGACCAGCCAGACTCTTTCTTCCCTTCACTAAAGATCTCCTCGATGCTGAACTCATACTCCCTCTCATCGCTGCTCCTAAGGACAACTAGCAGAACTCTCCCTCTCTTCCCGATCTCCTTGGCACCAAACTCATAGTCTCGCTCATCAACGCTGCTAAGGACGACCAACCAGATCCTCCTTCCATCAAATAATGCCAAGCACATCGCCATAGTATTTCACACCGAGTAGAGCACTTCGCTAGAGTTTTCCATGCCAGGCACTTTGTCTGAGTTTTCCACACTGAGCAGTTGCCCAGAGTTTGCCTTGCTAGATCGAGGAAGACCATGCAAGCCTCCTTCCTTGGCCTCTCCACCCTTCTTAAGCCTTTAGCTTCGATATTCCATGGGCAGAGCAAAGGTAACTAGTATTGGAAGAGAGCAACAAAACAAGTCGGATATTACATAAGTTTTCATACTCTGGAATGTTTGGAAGGTGTGAGTAATGCCAATGCCATCAATTTTTGAAACCAAGAAGGGGTTGTTGGAGGATGCACTTAAGGCTTGATGGTGGCATGTATAAAGATGGCTCCCTCTTTGGAATCTATAAAAAGTTTTATAGAAGAATTTTGTTGGCTATTAATAATCTCTATTAATCCCCTTGCTGTGATTAGCCTAGTTTTCGTTTACAATGATTTTTGTGATTCTTTTTCTTGTTCACTTCTCCTCGCTCCTTCCTCTAAAGGATTTTTTGTACTTATTAAATGAACAAAGTTTTGATGAGTCATCCCATTTTTATCCAAAAACAAAATATAATATAGTATTCTAATATACAACATACTATATAATATCATCATCATGTTGTTATATTATGTAATATGTTATTATGTTATTGAGTAAGTGGGTTTGAATCAATCTAGTTGAAATAGATAAAAATTTCATTTTTTTTTGCATATACCTTTCCAAATATTCAAATTTGCATAAATATCCTCATAAAATTTCTATTTGCGTATATACTCTTATAAATTTTTCTTTTGCATATCTAGCTATATGGGTATTTCAATCATTTTAATTTTAAAATGTAATTTTTTTTAATGGCATTAGATAATATGGGTACCTATGCAAAAAAAAAAAAGAAAAAAAAGATATTCATGCAAAACAAGTATTTTATGAGGATATACATGCAAATATCAATTTTGAAAGCGTATTCACGTAAATTTGAATGCTTAGGAGGGTATACACTCAAAAAAACCCTTTGCAATATTGTATTGCTCATTCGATGCCATCACTAGCTACATCTTCCCAAAATCTGCACAGAAATGTGCTTCCTAAGCCTACTTTGCAAAAAGAACCTGTACAAGATTATGTACCTTCAACCAATACTGTATCTTTACCCTTATCTCATTCATTAGGATCCAGCTCCTATTTGTGTGATGTTGTCCCCATAAATATTTTAGCCATTAACTTTACCAAAACCTACCAATAGTATGATAAGCTCTATCAATCTCTTCTTTTTCTCAGCTCCACCTAGGAAGGTGTAGGAGAGGACACTTAGAACAAAGGTATTTTCCTAAATTCTTTTTTAAAAATTACTGCTATATGTTTTCAAGGTAACAAGATTAAATAGCTTTTTTCCCAAATTACATTTTTATTAGCATATTTTTCTATTGAATAATTAAAGCCCACAATGCATCACAATTCACTTGCTAGTTTATGCATCAATCACCTTCCATTAGCATATCAAGGACTCTCAAAACTAAAGTTTCATCTTTCATCCCAAGCTTCATCAACATCATATCTAATTGGATCAATAAGAATCAAAATCAATCTTCTTTGAATGACATTCTTGCCCAACTCTTTAGCATAAGGTTTGCGAAACTAATATTGGGTGTCATGTTAGCCAACAACCAATATGGTATGATACTGGTTCGGCAATATACTAACATACAATACGAGTGGTGTACTAGTCATTAGACCTATACGCCATTTTGGTTTTTTTTTTTTTTTTGTTCCTTTTTTTTTCCAATTGTTTATGTTTTTAGATATCGTTTTAACCATTGAGATTGTTTAGTTTACAATTTGATGTTGTTAGGATGGCTTTTTGGTCATGAAATAGACTTTAAATACAATTAAAGTATTATTAGTGAATATACATATAATATAGCAAATGGAGTTCATTTACTGCATTTAAAGTACAAAATACATTCTGATATCTAAAATTTGTGAAGTGACTATGACCCTTGTAGACATTGGGATCGCAATCATGGTCCAAGCCTAAGAAGTTACACCCAGTTTCCAAATAATCTATCCCATATTCTTGCATCCCATAACATGAGCCTACTGGATAGCCACACCGGTACCAATCCTTTGTCTGATACTAAACTAGCTATCCAAAATTGTGGCAACGAAATCCGATCCATAAGTTGCTCAAGATTATAGAGGGTCATACCTAGGGGTGCAAACGAGTCGAGTTGCTCGCGAGCTACTCGAGCTTGACTCAAGTCAAGCTCGACTCGGCTCAATTATTATCGAGCTCGAGTAGCTCAAACAGCTTTTCGAGTCGAACTAGAGTAGCAAGATACTCGACTTGAAAACTCGCGAGCCTACTCAAGTTTATATATATTATAAATAATTTTATTTTTATTTATAATATAAATATATTAAAATATATTATAAGTAGGCTAAGACTCGATTTCGAGCTCGAACTCAAGCTCAAATATGGCTCGACTGATATTCAAACTGAGTTGAGTCGAGATCGAGTAATATCTTTTTTTATCGAGCCGAGCTCGAGCTTGGAATACTAAGGCTCAATTGAACTCGAGTATTTTGAATCGAGTCGAGGTTGAGCTTCTAACTACTCGACTCGACTTAGCTCAATTGCATCCTTAGTCATACCTAATCTAATATGACACCTCAAACAAAGGATGTCTATACGGGTCATAGTCTAGCTATTTAGAATAGAATCTAGTTTACGACCCAACTCTAGCTATGTTTAACAACCCTACTCCATGTACGAGGTCATTTGCAGCAAGGATGTCATATCTAGAACATGAGCCCAACTCCTATATGCAATGGCATCCTCATAAACTATACTAGGTCAATCACCATGATCCCTATCTTGTATAGTATAAGTATACAAGGACTCACCAATGAATCAAAGATCTTGGGACTACGAGTCATATCATATGCAATCACCATATGATAAACCTGATGCATTATTGCTCAAATTGTCATTGTCATCATTGCAATATGTCGAGAATAAGGATGGCAGCGAGTAGGGTATGAGTTAGGTCAGCCAATACCTACACCTCGTAATTAAAAATCTCATATCCATACCCATCTTGGGTTAGGTCAAGTAGAGATGTAACTCGGGTCCGGTAGGGAACTCATTATGTAAACATTATAAAATAATTACGATTTTGAAAGGGGAATTTTAATTAAGGTTACATCGGGTCGGGTTCAGGACGTGACATACCATTATCTGTACTCGATCGAAACCTGCTTTGGATATTTTTTAAACACATACCCATCCCGGGTTATAATCAAGTCAAGTAAAACCCACCCCATTCAAGTCGGGTTGGGTCGGGTACCCGGTAGGTTGGCTAAAATTGCCATCTCTAGTCAAGAAGATCTAGGCAACTGATCATCCAAGAACTCACTAGTCTCTAAATCAAAGTGAATAGACTCCTGATTGACTCTCCCCAATAGAACTACAATTCCTTTTCTTTTTCCTTTCTTGTAGACCAGAGGAACCATCTTCTTTGCCTAGATGCCCTCATATGCCTAGCTTTGCTGGATGGTTTGACCATGTGCACCACCTTGAACATGGTGATCTCTTGTCAGCATCTCTTTCGAATCTCTAAGAGGATGTCTTGGACATAAAGCTCTACGATAATTAGCTCTTCCCTAACCTCTATGGCTGCTCAGGTGCATGTAAGCATGGAATGTGTTATTTTGCTCATTGTTATGCATCTAGCCTAGTCTCCCTTGCCACAATATATCATGAAATCATGCCAACATCCAGAATTTTGGCATGATCTCCTCCAATGTTCTCCATTTTTTTGCCGATTTTCAGCATGAAAAAGAAAAAAAAGGAAAGGGAAACAGAGAGGGCCTTTTACCTGATTTGTGATTGGATCTAAGCTGAAAAAACCTGCAAAAATCCCACCTTTTTCATGATTTCTAGGTAGACAAAAAAAATGGTGAGAAAGAGAAGGCCGCCTTCTATGCCTCTCAATCATTTAAGAGAGAGTAAGGTTTGAAATGCCCTCAAGCGAGCTGCACCATGCAGTTCTGCTCGGTCCAAGCTGAAAGTACCTTGTTCGGGCCATCTCCACCTGATCCTATGCATGGTCCTGATTTGGGGCAGGTACGATTCACTATGCCCCAAAGTAGGTAGTTCAGGACTATATGGCATTCCATGCTTCAGCATTTTAACCATTTTTCCATTATCGCATACCAAATAAAATGAAAAGTTGGAGATGCATCTAGTACGATCATAACATAAAAATAATAACCAGCCAAACTTGGATGCACCACCTTTACAAATTGGATTTCTTGTCTTACTCAAAGGACTCATTTGGTTCGCAAGAAGAGGGGGGAAAGTGTGGTAAAATGAAAAATATCTCATGTTTGGTTGGATGTGTCAAAGGAGAGAGACAGGAAAGTAGTTTTTCAATGGAAATAAATTTTCCATATTTCATAGAAAAGAAAAACCTCTGTGGGACATGAAAATACCACATTCCTAAGAGCTGAAAACTGTAGTAATTTTTTTCCAAAAAATACCTTTAGCCATCGAGATCTTCTTAATAGCTATTTTTAATAGTTACCTTAAACTATTAAGAATATACTATTAAAAATCACCGCAATATAAAGAAGTTTTGGTAACTTTAATACAAAAATATATTAATAACCATTAAAAATCACCACAATATAAAGTAGTCTAACTTTTAAAAATTGTTAGAACTCAAAAAACTCAGCCCAATGAATATTTTTAATACCTGTTTTTAAATATTTAAAAATATTTTTAATATGCATGTAATGTTTTATAAGTATTTTACTCAATTTTATCAAGGACAAAACAGAAATTTTGCAACTTTTTCCAAGGAAATAGATGCTCAACCAAACATAAGTCACTTTAGAAAGTGTGTTTCCTACCTTACTTTCCCATAATCAACCAAACATTCAAAAACCACTGTCCTAAGTATCATATATCTAGGTATTAGTTTTCCAGAAAAAAACATCATAAAATTCTTCTCACAAACCAAACAAGTCTAATATGATTCCTTACTATTTATAGTTCTATTAGAATAAATTAAACTTTCAAACAACCATCACTCCATCCAATGTATAAAAACTTGGTTTCAGTTTTATTTTAGCCTAGTCTGTGAGGCTTCAGATTTGATGATCTCAAAACTTTCACTCCAAGTGTTGGGCTTTCAGTCAAAAAGGAGTTACAAAATTTAAAAAAAAGGAAGGAAAAAAAAGAAGCCAAGAAAAATTATTAGGAAAATCTTTAGAGTATTTTGTATTATGCATAAGTTCTTCATTTGTATAATTTCAACAATTTTATGTTAGAGTAATATTGCATCTAAATAAAGTGTACTAATATTTTTACAATGAATATCTACATTATTTACTATTTGAGTTTTAGTGTTCAAGAATTTGTTGTATTTATAGCAATTTTGGAGTTTTCAAGTACTATGTGCATTAAAATATTTTTCTTCATTTTTTCTAGTAAAACTACAAATATGTTGCATTCTCATAATTTTTTAGGTTAAGTGGCTATTTAATCAATTATATGTATATATAGAATGTTATATTCATTTTAATTGAAGAAAGATGGTATCCTCTGAAATGTCTTGTATCTATAGTCCAATTAGTCATTAATAAGGCCTCTCCAAAGGCCTCAACCTATCCGAGGGGGCTATCTTCATTATTTATCTCCTCACTTAAATCATTAAAAAAAATGAAAAACCAATGAATATTATTGTTGCCAATCTTTGAGCTAGCATTGAGGTCGGCCCGGATGTGGCAAGCTAAGGTGTAGTGGATTTCAGGCAGGCGAAGACCAGACTTGCAAAAGAAAGTCTCTGTCCAAAAATGTTTCCAGTGGAGACCTTTCGACGCTCAAGTTAGCAAGTAATCAAAGAACTGAGAGAAAAAGAGTAGGAGAGAGACTCTTCGTATTGACTCAAGACTTACCTGGGATCCAGTTTTTTCCTCATTTTTAAAGGGGAAATAGCAACCCTCTCTGCCAAAGGCAATGGCCATGACTAGAAAGTATGTGCAAATTGCATCGACAAAGATCGCACCTCGCATTCGGGACTCAAAACCAGCTAGCATTGCCTAGCTATCATTTCCATCATATCCGAGACAATTCTGAATGTCTTATCAGGTTTTCCATGATTGGAAAAGTATGATTGGCTTCCAAAGTTGGCGACTTGTGATACTTGGATCATGCTCTTCTCGTCCTCGATCGAGGTCAAGTCAATGCTTGCCAATCTCAAGATCCTCGGCTTAGCCCCGGGTCAGGGTGAAACACCTGTATCAAATATTAATGGCATTATGGGGGATTGTACCCCGTAAAGGTTGGCACCGGAAAAAGTTATTAGGTTTTCTACTCTTCTTATCTTCAAGGCAACTATTCCTTCTCAACTAAGATCTCTAGTTAAGCTATTGACCTACCTAGAAAAGATGGTGTTGATGATGCTAACCAAAGGCCTATTCTCTCAGTTCCCTTCAAGTTGTTGTGGTTTGGCGCAGGCATCATTCCAATTCGACTGTCCATCAACATATCGCCTAAGCCATCCATGCCTGATGAGCACCTTATCTCGTCTCCAAGTTGCATTCACTCTTTAGTGTCGTGGCTCTGGTGGTGATAGTATTGACAGTATTCTCTCATGTTGCACTTGTATGCCAGAGTTAGCATCTTCTTAGGAGAGGGTAGATCTCCTTGGCCCTTGATCTCCAATAGTATCTGGCCCATGTTGCATTGAGTAGGATGTAAGTTCCAAACCTCCGAGGTGGAGTTCAAGAGGTTGCATCCTTGATCGGTTGCAACATGGAGTCGATAATTGCCACAACCTCCTTTCACTTCGATGGCCTTCATGCTTCAATCCTCTGCCTTTATCACCACCTTTCTTCTCCAATGGCTTGTTGTCTAGTGAGTCCTTGTGCAGGGCCATTGCCTCCTCGGCGTCACATATTTCTTTATTCGGGCCAACATTTCATCGAAGTCTTTAGGATACCTCTTCTCCTTGGAGAAGAGAAAAGTTTTTACAAAGTCCGCCCTTAAGCACAAACATAGCGATTGGTCTAGTTCGTGAACCTCCAAGGTGGCGGCATTAAAGCGACTCACATACTCTTTAAGGGACTGGCCTTCTTTTTGCTTGATGTTAAGGCAAGCACCCAACTAAGTTGTTCAAAGAAGTCAGTTGATCCCGACTAGAGGATCAAATACTAATATCGGGCCACTTTCCAAAGGGTGAACAGAAATGCCTGCTATGGCACTATGGAGAAGCACGAGGATCTTGAAACTTTGCAAATAATCGATGGAGTTAATTGTTCCATCATAAGGCTCCAGCTATGGTATCTTGAATTGAGATGGGATTGGCTCATCCATAATCCTTCAGTGAATGAAGGCCCAGCATTGAAGTTAGGCTCACCATTCTATGGTTGAGCTTGGACTTGCAATGCCTTATCCTAAAATGCATCTCCTGAAATCTTTTGTCTACCTGAGCATCCTGGATAGTATGACGGTCCAAGTGCCGAGGTGAGTGCCTAGGATCGAGTCTTTGCCTGATCGCAGGATCGGGAAGCATCTTCAACGATCTTGTTTAAGACTTCGAAGTTAGCTATCAATTGAGATACCCCTACCTCTAGCTGCAAGAGGGAGAATACTGATCAAGGGGCTGAATCTAGTCTTGGCACAATGCACCAAATGGCAGTTGAGCCACGGTCACCTACTGCATTCTTTGCACCATGGCGGTTAGGACTTCCATTTGCTGGACAAGTTGACCGAACTACTCATTAGTGATTGCTAGCACTGGTTGAGGTGGAATTGGCACTTCAATGGGTTCGAGTGTAGCATAATCTGGCAGGGCACCGTTGGAGCAATGCAAAGGATTTGATACCCCTCTTCGTGACCTCATAGCGATTGGATGGGCTCTCTCTCAAGTTGGGCTACCAAGGCCCTCCTTCTAGCACCAAGCTATTGCTGCCAATCTCTGAACTGATGTTGAGGTCAGCTTGGATATGGTGAGTCAAGATAAAGTAGTAGACTTCAGGCAGAGTATTTCCAACAGGGACCCTCAAATGCTCAAATCAACAAGTGATTAGAGAACACACACATAGAGAGAGTAGGAGAGAGGCTCCTTATGTGGACTCGAGACTTACCTGGAATCCTTTTTTTTTTCCTATTTATAGAGGGGAATAGCAGCCCTCTCTGCCAAAGGTAGTGGTCATTACCAGAAAGTATGCACGAATCATGCTATCGTGCCCCGCATTTGATACGCAAAGCCAACTGGCATTGCCTAGCTATTGTTTCCGTCGTATCCGAGGTGATTATGAATGCCTTATCAAGTTCTCCATGATCAGGGAAGTGTGATTGGCTTCGAAAGTCGGCGACTTGCCATGCTTATGTCATGATCTCATCCTCATCAAGTCGGTGCTTGCCAATCTCAAGGTCCTTAGCTTAGCCCAAGGTCAGGGGCGCCAAGGTCAAGGTGAAACACCCGTATCAAATATTAACAATATATATATACACTTAAATAAAACAAGAAATGACCCCATTGTGATTGTAATCACAAAATAATACTTAAGAAAAGCATTTATAGCTAGGTTCTATCAATTTCGACCAAGACCAACCAGACCACCAAATTGGAACAAAACTAACCAAAACCCAAAAGGTCAAACCTGTAACAACAACAATGATCTACAAGTGGTATATATATTAGCAAGAAATTAGTTTTGAAGGAAAGAGATAATTCAACATTTTCATTTAAAGAGAAAATACAAGAAAAGGCATTACCATTTCTCTCTTTCCCTCCTTTCCAAAAGGTGGAAGTCTAAATACCAACGAGAGGTAGGGCCCAAGGAACCTCTCTCACTCCCCCCCCCCCCCTGCCCAACAAAAAAAAAATCTCTCCCCTTCAGTGGTCCCATATATAGCTGCACAAAATGGCAAACTAGTACATGAAATGCAATATAATTGCACCACTTTAATTCTTAGCAATTAAATCTTTAGTATTCAATTTATGCAAAACTTTCATTGTGCTGCATATAGCAGCATCTTTTAGGAACCAGTTGTAATGCAGGATCTAGAAAGTTGGTGTCAGATAGATGGTACAGATAACTTATAGGATGTTGTTCATTTCATGTCTTTGATTACATTCCATGAAATGTAATAAATATTTTGGATCAAAAAGAGTTTCATGTTTTTGAGAGGTTTTTAAAAAGCATAAGGTGTTATTAACAATAACTAGCAAAACTTTGTACTAGTAAACACAGTACCAAAAGAATGAGAAAAATCCATATTATGAAAAAACAACAAAGAATATGTCCATCCAATTATTGAGACAACCTTTTCCAAAGACAACTTTTTATCTATTGTACTGTTTGATGAATTCAGCAACTAATTACCATAATTATTCACAGTAATGCAAAAGGCAATAAACAAGAAAACCTTAAAAGGCTGACCAGAAATCCATAACAAAATGCTTCAAAAAGTAAATGGGTTACTTACTTGGACCAACAATTAGGTGGAGGAAACTCAAAAGGATGGCTAGCTGTTGATCCATTTGGACTGTCATATGTCACATCATTCCTCACAATATTATCTATCAGATCAAGAGGAAGCAAATGGGTCTCTCCATCAACAGGTAATGGCTGCAAGTCTGTTTTCTGCACCCACATATCATTCCCATTCACACTAGGACCAAGAGGACTGTATGTTCCACCATTCTGCAGATCACCAGGACGAACATGCTGCAGAGATTGAATGCCAGGAAGAACATGGTTCTCATTTGGACTTTGTGATGTCACAGGGTTGTGTGTCAAAGGATGCATGATATCTTCTTGCTTAAATTTGTTCAGTCCTAGGGGTGAAAACCAGCTGGGAGGCCTACTAACCAATCCCAATGCATCCTGAGCCAGTGGAGCGCCCCACATTTGCCATGTTCCTTGTGCATTACTTGATTCATCCAAAGTTGAAGCATGTGACTCCTGTGATTTTGGAGTACCAGATACTTGACTTAATGCAGTATATTTTTCTTCAGAAACTCGCAGTCTGGACATGGGAGACTCAATTGGTGAAAGTTTGTTAACATCTCCAAGGGCAGAGACATTCTTTAAAACATGAGGTACTTCCACCTTATCAGTAGAAACAAACCCAGACCCCAGGTCCAATGGAAGATTATCAAGTGACTCAGATACTGGCCCAAGCAACGAGACAGGGTCTGGAACATAGCATGGGTCTTCAAATAGCTCTGCTTCTTCTAGTGCTGTATTTGGTGCTGGTTCTTTGAGAGGAGGAAACATGGATTCAGATACCAAAGGAGGAACTGGATTGCTAGTAAATGATACACTCACTGGAGGATAGGTGCTGAGAGGCAATGATCGTCCAAAATTGATTTGGTTATCAACAGAATAATTAGGAAACATTCTTTGATCAGGTAATTTTGCACTTTGAGCTTCTGGTTGGCCATTCTGACTTAGACAGCTAGATGTATTTGCATCAGGATAAGAAGAAACAGCTTCTGAACGAGCGAATAGTTGATGCCAGGATTTCTTTGTGGCAGTACTATGTGGCTGCACATCTGAACTTACCTGGAAAGGGAAAAGAAGTAATTGCAAAACAAAAGGATACATATCATGAACTAAGTTAAAATTTCTTATCAGAAAAGCAAATTTATAATAACAAAGTGAAAACAGGTTGTAAAGGTCATAACTCACAGGTTGATGAATGTTTGTCAAAGAAGTTCCATCTCCCTTAGCAGCAGATTTCACTGTTACAAGCCCAGAAGAATAAGCCTCTCTTTTAATTCCAGAACCATGATCAACAAAACTAATGGCAGCCCTACTTGCTTTGTTAACTGGAGCAGCAAGGCTCTGAGCATTTCTCCCGAAAAAAGAGGTACCACTGAAACCTCGAGAAGAAGCTAGGAAAGAGCTTGTCATTCGACCAAAGTATCTTGGGTTATTCGTTGTCACCTTGCTTCCATGCCCAGGTTCCTTAGTATGTGATTTGTAGTTCTCTGCTGCAGATTTCAGTGCCTCCCGTTTTTCATTCTCACTCTTTCTGTCAAACTCCTGCTTCCTTTCACTTTCCCTACTCGCCCTTTTCTCAAGGTCTTCACCATCAGAATTGCTTTTGCTAGAACCTTTATCTTTCTCCCTCCTCCTCTCATGCCTCTTTTTCTCTGCTTCTTTCCTATTGTCTCCTTCACCATCAAGCGTTGAGCTCTTTGTCCGGTTTCGCTCAACTTCCAGCTTCTTATCACGTAATTTCCTCCTTTCCTCCACTAACCTCGCAACCTCCTCCCTCTGTTTCCTTTCTTCCTCTTCCAGCATTTCCCTTTCCAACCTAGCCTGTCTCTTCTCTTCTGCTTTTCTTCTAGCTTTCTCCCACCTGCTCTCCTGTAAATTTCCTCCGTTCTCCCCTCTTTTAGATGACGATCCCTTGTGATCTGCATCTGAAGAGCTGTCTTCCTTTGAATAACGAAACCTAAAAACCTTCCTGCAAAGCCATCTCACGCTAGAGAAAAAACACGTAAGCAGCTTGCAGGCAAAGGCTACCACACCTGAATAAGACTTCTCCGTCAAGCACTGGTCATCAGCGCCACCAACCCAATACCGTGGGACAGGGCTGACCCAGCTCCCATTCCCGTCCGCGGACCAATTCTGGCTGCAGATCCAACCATTCTTTCCAACAAGGTCACTGATGATCCCCGAGCTCCCAACAACAGAACCCGGAAGGTCCAGCACGGGCCTTTTAGAGATATGCCCGCAATACGAGCACATGAACCGGCCTCCGCCAGGGTTCTGGTCGCGATATGGGGTGAGGCAGTTCCGGCAGCGGCGGGTGGCCGACCTCCGGAGCTTCTGCAGCTCGAGGGCCCTGGTCCGCTGCCGCTCCCGGAGGCGCGCCGACCGGCGGGCCCGCCACACCGACAGCTTCGGCATCAGGATCTCATACCAGAAAAGGGTGAGAAGGAGAACCACCACGCAGGCCAGCCGCGGCGAGGTGATCTCGAACCGGAGCCCCGGAGGGAGGAGCTGCGACAACGCCCATAAGACGATGAGAGGGAGCACCAACCAAGGCAGCATGGTGGCGACCCGCCGCGACCACCTCTGGACCACACAGAGAATACACATTATCCGAAAACCCGAGCTTCTGAAAAATCAAAATCGCGGTTTTCAACCAATGCCCCAGAGACTGAAAGCCGGAGCTCTGAAAATCCCTGCTATCCACAATCCCTAGGATAAAATACAGATACGCCTCCCACGCTTCCTCGCTAGCCCACCTTCTGATCCGGGGCGTATTCCACCATTACTGAGCGATTCTCGCCAAAGAAAAACAACCAGCCAAGAATCACCAAATCCCTAAACCACAGGCAAACGAATTGCGTAGAACCTAGCGTTTGGAAACCCTAATCTTCGAATCTCGGCGCCGTAATGCGCTCGGATCCCTGGGAGATGAAGCAATCGAAAGGGGGTTGGTTTCCTTCGGCGTTGGATTATCTACGGCAAGAAGAGAGCGAGGAATCAAATGGGATAAGGGATCGGAGACTTACGTTTTAGAGGTCGTTCATGGCGAAAGCCCTAGCTTCTTCGGCGACCGGTCCGCGTGCAATTCCTTGGAGAAGAGGAGAAAGGGCAGGGGAAGAAGAAAAAGACAATTATTATTATTATTATTATTATTATTATTATTATTATTATTATTATTATTATTATTATTATTATTTTGATAGAAAAAAAGATAGGAAATTTTATTCCGGTACAACGTCCTATTCTGGCCCCCAGTATGCTAGGCCTTTGTTTGATACAGGTCATAAATTTCCACATACGTTCCAATCCTTCGAGGTTTGTCCGAACCGATGAGTATGTCAGTCTAGTCCCTCTATGAGATCGAAGTATCAGCCGGTCCACCCCCAGTCACGTGCACACGAAAATCCGGAATTATAATCAAGTCATCTATGAAATCATTTCTCGAACCCGTGATCAGGTAAGGGGAAGCCAAGCCTTTACCAACTGCACTACCCCGTAAAGGTTATTATTATTTTTTTGTCTTTTCTTGTTGGAATAATTTTTTTAATTTTTCTTTTTTTTTCTTGACCTTTTTTTTTATTTTCTTCGACTTTAGGTCAGATGTTCCTCGAAGCTTTCCTATCTTATAATTTTTCCATGGACATCGATAGGGAAAAAAAATTTAAAGAAATGGAAGGATCATAGAATAGAGCATTTTTTTAAAATTATTAAAAAAATATTCACCTGATTACAATAGTTTAGAAGTTATTTACCAAACTATCATTGTTTTGCCATTGAGGATGCCATACCCGAATTTAGAGTTATCAATAGATCGGATCCGGATCTAAGACTCATGGGTATTTATCCAACGGATCCAGATCTGGTATTAAATTTAAACCTGTTTAGCTGGATCCAAACCCATTTACCTAGACCCGGACCCAGACCCGTTTAGCTATAATTAAATAGGTCCAGGTCTGGATATTAAATATCCAGATCTGGAACCCGATTATGTAAAATAATATTATATATATTTATATATTTATATATATTAATATTATTATTAACCATAAGATCTTTGATTTAAAGATTAAAAATCAATAGTAGTTTTAATATAAAATGCCTTCAATAGCCCTAAATCTTTTCCATTGAATCCATTCGAGTAAATCCCTAATCCTCTTCCCCTCGACAGTCGACTGTGGACCGCCGACACCTCCCCCCTTTCCAGTCCGGACTGTATCCATCATCGATCATCTTCTCTCGGTCACAGGTGGTCCGATCACTCCGGTGTCACTCCATCATCCCTCTCTCTGTCCGATTGTTCGATCATCACTTCCTTGCCTCGCCATCAGCCCGTCACCAGACATCGTCCCCTATCGGCCGCCACTACTCCGACATCGTCCCTCGCTAGCTGTCGTTACTTCAAGATCGTCCCCCACCCCTCCAGCTCTCCTTTCCTCAAATTCGAGTCCCGCCGGTCACCGCTGCTCGACTTCATCCCCTGCCAGCTGCCACTGCTCCGACAACATCCCCCGCCGGTGAAGGATGGTCATTTCTTCCCATCATGCAGCCGATGTTTTTTTTTCTACTTTTGGCAATATGGTTATTTCTTCCCAGATCCTCAATATGAGAATGTTCAACACATTATTTGCTGTGATTTTTTTTTTTTTTTTGTAGAAAAAATGCTGATCTTGCATTCATTAGATAAAAAGAGTATAGCAAATCAAAAGATCCATATTACAACCCTGTATAGTTCACCCAAGCCAACATAAAGCGGTACAAAAAGAAAATAAGGTTCTTAGATACAGATAACACCACTCAAGTACAGTAAGTAAAGAATTTTAGTCCATTGAAGATGAGAATGATTGAGATAGTTATTGCAGATACTCCCGAAAGTATATGAAGAAAGATATGAGTACTTGATTGGAGTTGATTCATCCATTCAATTGAGAAACATTTGAAGCTGGGAATGTTTGAGTCAGTTGCAGCAGAACCTCTCAAAAATTTATGAAGACAGATACCGGAGCTTGATTGGATTTTGGCGAAAGAAGTTATCCTCTGTAGTTGAAATATGCTTCCAAATTTGAGAATGAGCATTGGAGCAAGCCTGTAGAATATCAATTTTGTAGTAACAATGTCGTTGACCTTGGTTCCTTGCAGTACTGGCTGCTCTTGAGCTCGGCACAATAGCCAGTAATTGGTCTGTAATGTATGATGCTTAGCAATATAGTGAAAGCAGAGGAAGCCTAAATAACCTTTGCATATTGTGAAAGGACATTATACAATTCCTTGAGACCCAAGAATCATATGGTAAGTTAATTTGCAGTTTGATGATAAATAACAGCTAAATGAGTTGTGACTATTGATGTAAATAGTATCATTGATTGCAGTGGAATGGAGCATAAAAGGCCATGATACAGCTTGTGATATTTGTATCATATACAGTTTCCAGTTCGCCGAATCTGTGTGAATAACCAGTGATATATATTGTAAAAGATGTGAATACCAGGTGCATATCATTGTGGGAAGTAGCGTCATCCAAAGTCCGAGATTGAAATGATATAGTGAAGAGCAATGTATATTAGAGTTGAATGGGGACGTATGACCCTCCTTGCAGTGAGGGAGAACCTGTGGAACAAAGTACGTAAATTTGTAGTGTAACTGTAAAGTTACAGAGATATAATTCTTGAGTTGCTTGAGCACACTTTTGATTGGTTGAGAAGATTGAAACCCTTGATCTGCTTGTAGTTGAAGAGTATCATTGTTTGCATAAGGCATAATATAAAAGAAGAAGATCCTACTTCTGAACATGTGGATTGTGAATTTACATAAGGCATAGGTATGTACCCTTCTGGAGCTGTTCCTTATAGTTGTTTGAAGAAACCTTGGTATCTTAGATGACTTGATATAAATACTGTACAATGTAACAAAGCATAGTTTGATTATTAAAAAATGAAAGAAGCTAAGATCCATGCTGCACATTGCAATATACTTTTGAAATGGGTTAGCAGCCAGCAGTAAGTTCCCATCTGAATAAGAAGATAAGTGTTGCATATATCTGTTTAACTTGCACCAAGTAGCGGCATGCTTAGTATAATGGATAATCCACTGAAAATGGAGATAATGCAGTATTCTGTAATGATGTTGATGAGAAGATGATGCATAGTGATCTGACCCCTTATCTTCAATATTAATCCCAACACCCATAAAATCCATTGTAGTGTAAAGTTTCACCCAAGTGAGGATTATTTTGATATTTTCATGATAATTCTGTTCTTGAAAGTAGCTTTTGTTGAAGAACAAAGACCGAGGATAATAATCTTTAATTTATGGCATAGAAACAGTGTATATAAAGACAGCAGTAATATTGTTGCATAAGCATTCCTATAATTATGACTATAATATAGCAGCAATCTTCATATTTTGGAGTAATCCATACAGAAAGATATAGATTTCCCAGCCTATTCTTATCCTAGCACACAGTTAGTATCTGACCAAAGAATGTGCCATTATGAAGGAGACAAACATGAAATACTGAATAATAGCTGAGAATTTTAATAATATGGAGAAGTATATTAAGTTCCGAAGTAGCTTCAGAAAGAGGCTTTCCTAGTAATAGGCATGTAAATTCATGAATTTTAATGTTCAGTTGGATGTAATCTTTGTGTTGTGTGCCTTGTTTGATAACGTAATGCTTACTCGCATTAGGAGATTGTTTGATAATGTAAATTCATGAATTTTAATGTTCAGTTGGGTGTAATCTTTGTGTTGTGTGCCTTGTTTGATAACGTAATGCTTACTCGCATTAGGAGATTGTTTGATAATGTAAATTCATGAATTTTAATGTTCAGTTGGATGTAATCTTTGTGTTGTGTGCCTTATTTGATAACGTAATGCTTACTAGCAATAGGAGATTGAATCCAATCCATTATTCCCTCCATAGGAAAGTTGTTTACCTGCAAAAAATAAGATATACATAATCCATCTCTCAAATTATATTTTTTCCTCTCTTCACTGTTTGGTTCCTCTCATAATATTATTTTTTTCTTTAAATTTTTTCTTTTTCCTAATATTGACATTCTTTTTTGTCTATTCTTTTTTCCTTTTCTTTTTACAGTGTTTTGCATTAAACAGCTGTTGCGACTGTGGGCTATAAAGACCGCAGTGAGCCGGTCTTGGAGATAATATCTGTAGTCATCCAGAAATTGCATAGAAAGTTTCAGAAATTGGTAGCCATAATCATGGGTCCTTTTGATATCATGCATTGTCATGTTTATGACCCTTAATTTATATTTTGAAGTTTGAATGTTAGCCTTCATTCTCTTAGTGATCCAAATGGTTTGATAAACTATATTTATGATATCCATTGTGTGATATTTCCTTTGCCATGACAGTCGGTCCATAAAATTTGCCGAAGTTCAAACGAGATTTCAACATCTTAAGATATGATTTAATTCCCTCTCCTAGCTTGAGCAGCTAAATAGTCTGCTGCACAGTTTGCTTGCCTTTTAATATATTGAAAACTCAAACTTGGGTAAATAGTTTTCCAATATAATATATCTTGTAGCATTGGATTTGTTGCTGGGGTAAATGAACTTTTTCCGGTAATCCAATTAATTACCGTTTCAAAGTCTCCTTCAATAATTAGATTGACAATATGAAGCTGAAATACATAAGCCTTCAATCCATTCCAAACCGCAATTAGTTCCACGTTTGGCATTGTAGTCTTAGATATTGATTTTCCCCTAGCCTGAACTAGCAACCCATTGCAGTCCCGAATAACATGTGCAATAGTAATTGCCTCCTTTGTAATAAAGGCATCAATGTTTAGTTTGAGAGTCCCCATGGGGGGGGGAAGCCAACTTATATTTTTGGGTCCCTTTGTTTTGCTTGTTAGGGGTATAGGATCTTCCCAGTTCCATGTAGAACTCTTAAACTCTTGCAAATTTATACTGCTCTTGCTGGTCTTATAAAAATACTGCACAATTCTACAAACATGAGTGTATGTAATATTTGTATGCTGAAATATTCTAGCATTTCTAGCTTTCCAGACATGCCAAGTCGTGTAAGCTATAATGGATTGGGTCATAATATCGGTTACTGGATTAGTCAGAATGGCCTCAATGTCTGTAATAGAGCTAAAAACTTGCTGGAATCTGTAAGTAGATTTTATGGAATTCCAGCAATCTTTAGCAAAGGGGCAAACTGTGAAGATATGGTCTAAGTCTTCAATTAGAGTTTGACAAATATCACAGTAAATGTTTTCCTCAGTTAAAATACCCTTACCGTGGAGAAACTGTTTTGATGGAAGTTTTCTCTTTGCTAACTTTCACCAGAATGTTTTAACTCTCTGTAATTTCCAAATCCAATTATAGAAAGTTGTATTGCATATACATAGTGTATTTCCTTCACTTTAGAAATTCATCACAAATATAAATACAGTAGTAATGGAGAACATGTCATTCATAAGAAAGATGCCGGTACATCAAAGTTGCAGAAGGGACTTCAAAAATGATGTACAGTATCATTACAACTTGGAATACACCCAACGATATCTATTACTGATTACAAGATCTAAAATAAAACAAAAAGTAATAACATGTCAGTAATCTCCTCCTATACATTGTAATAAGGTCAATTATTATCGGAGGAAGATCAATCGATATCTACTGGCTTTGAAGTTGAAGTTGATTTCTTCTTTTTGAAGATGCTCTCACCCTCTGTCTGGATGAACCTGTCTGGGTTTCTGATGCCCGTTTGGAAGATGTTGCCCAGAAATGGTCCCCAAGAGGGGGGGTGAATTGGGTATTTAAAAATTTAAGGCAATATATGTGCTATCAAGTTCTAAGGTGAAGAGTGATAGTGCTTTAATAATTGTGCAACGGAAGCAACGAAATAAAATGACAATTAACGAGCTAAAGAAGTTAAAGAGCAAGCCAATGCAAACACACAAGAAATATAGTGGTTCGGTGCACCTAGCACCTATATCCACTCCCCAAGCTCCACTTTGGAATTTCCACTATAATCTTTAGATTACAGCCGACTTGTTTTACCAGGCTCACAAGTCAAAACCTTACACACTTGTTTTGGCTTCGGGCTAACAAGCAACCCTAGTTGGTTTTATCAATTGGCTCACCAACAAACCTCACTCACTTGTTTTGGCTTCGGGCTTACAAGCAACCCTAGTTGGTTTTATCAATTGGTTCACCAACAAACCTCACTCTAGTTTCAAATTCCCTTGAAACTAGCTAAAGACAAAAGAGTATGAATACAAGTAATGAAAACTAAACAAACTCCTTTTGAGCAAAAATAAATTCGTTGAAGCTCTTGATGGAGACTCTTCAAGCCTTTTGTCTTGGAATCTTGGACCTCACTAAATGCCAAACACTTGAATGTTGGATTCCTCAAAAATGGAAAGCTTTTGGGTATGGAATCTCTTGGTTTTCTCACACTTTTTGGCTTTGGAAGTGATTAAAGGCTTTGTACTTTGAACCTATACTTTTTCACTTTGTCTCCTTGTCTTTTTTGAAGTTTGGTGGAGGTTAAATACCTCATTCATGCTGAAACAACTCCACAAGACCGTTAGATTCAAAAATATGGCCGTTTATGGCCGTTAGAAATCAAATCAGAAGTTCAGAAAAACTAGCCGTTATGCCATGAGTCGACCTCATGAGTCGACCTCTGGATCAAGTGTCGACCTCATGAGTCGACCTCCAGTATATTTTAGGCAAAAGTTCAGAGTACCATAGTTCTGCCCATTTTGAATTCTCAGGCTATGAGTCGACCTCTGGTGTCGACCTCTGGACAGGTGTTGACCTCTGGTGGTCGACCTCTGGAGCGTGCCACTGAGATTTTGCCGTGCCGGCCATGCTGAACTTTTCTTCTCTTCATGAGTCGACCTCTGGTGGTCGACCTTTGACAAGGTGTCGACCTCTGGTGGTCGACCTCTGATATGAATTTTTCTGAAACTCTTTGAGATGTGCGTGCCATGCTTGAGTTTCTCTAAGCCTTTGTTTCTTTTGTCAATAATTTCTTAACAAGAAGGTCCAATTTGAGTATTTTGATCTTGTCCAAGGTAGAAGAGCTCTTTTCCAAATCAGGTAAACTTAGTTTCATCAATGTACTTTTGATACTCTTTTTGAATAACCTAAGTCCTGAAACTTTTATCTAGAGATGAAACATTAGTCCAAACATATACTCAACCTTTTGTTAATCATCAAAACTAAGGAGTCAAAGCCAACAGAAGACAACTGAACTGGTTCAACTGTCGTCAGTGTTGGAGGTCGGGTGGAGATAGGTGATGGCTGTGAGCCAATAGACTGTCGGGCCTGCCAAAAAGGAGCTGATCGATGCGAGCAGCTAATGATTGCAACTGATGCTATATAGCAACAAAATATGTATCAAAGCTGTCGTACCGCTTCTCCACATCATTAGTGAATAACCCGAGGATTCCATAGACATTTTGTATCATACCTCGGAGTCTCCCTGCCTCAGATGCCAAGTCTGAAAGTGAGGTAGGGGCTTCCCTTGCATCTCCCTGACCCGAATGCCTTGAATGACCTATGGATGACCCTTCTGCTGAAATGGATAATTTTAAATTAACTTTTAATAGTTTGTCGACAAATTATCAATAATTTTTTATTATATTTCTATTAAGTTTCTAAATAGCTGCAGAGTTGTCGACAATGTTGTCGACAACTTTGATTAAATTTTCTATTTTTATGTTACGTTTCTGCTTGCTTGTCAACAACATTGTCGACAAATATTTGGACAACATTGCATTTCAAATTAATTAATTTAAAAATAGTGTAATTGTGTTGTCAGCAACTTTGTCGACAACTTTGTATTTCAATTATGTATTTGATATCAGAGTTGGTTTGTGTACACAGTTATTCAACGTGCTGTACATAGTTATTAAGAGTGGTGTACATAGATATTCAGAGTGGTGCACATGGTTAACTTTAGAAGTGTGTACACAGTTATTCAAAGTGTTGTATACAGTTATTCAGAATGGTGTACACAGTTATTCAGAATGGTGTACACAGTTATTCAGAGTGGTGTATACAGTTATTCAGATATTTGTACACAGTTAACTTTAGAAGTGCTGTACACAGTTATTTAGAGTGGTGTACACAGTTATTCAGAGTGGTGTACACAGTTATTCAGAAGTGTGTATACAGTTACTTTTAGAAGTGCTGTACACAGTTATTCAGAGTAGTGTACATAGTTATTCAAAGTTATATACACAGTTATTCAGAGTGGTGTATACAGTTATTCAGAAGTATGTACACACTTAACTTTAGAAGTGCTGTACACAGTTATTCAGAGTGGTATATACAGTTATTTAGAGTTATGTACACAGTTAACTTTAGAAATGTGTACACAGTTATTCAAAGTGCTGTACATAGTTATTCAGAATGGTGTACACAGTTATTCAGAGTGGTGTACACAGTTATTCAGACATTTATACATAGTTAACTTTAGAAGTGCTGTACACAATTATTTAAAGTGGTGTACACAGTTATTCAGAGTTGTATACACAGTTATTCAGAGTGGTGTACACAATTATTTAGAAGTATGTACACAGTTAATATTAGAAGTGTTGTACACAGTTATTCAGAGTGGTGTATACAGTTATTCAGAGTTGTGTACACAATTATTCAGAGTGGTGTACACAGTTATTCAGAGTGGTGTACATAGTTATTCAGAGTTGTGTATACAGTTATTCAGAGTGTTGTACACAGTTATTCAGAATTGTGTATACAGTTAACTTTAGAAATGCTGTACACAGTTATTCAGAGTTGTGTACACAGTTATTCAGAGTGGTGTACACAGTTATTCAAAGTGGTGTATATAGTTATTCAGAAGTGTGTACATAGTTAACTTTAGAAGTGTTGTACACAGTTATTCAAAGTGCTGTACACAGTTATTTAGAATGGTGTACACAGTTATTCAGAATGATGTACACAGTTATTCAAAGTGGTGTATACAGTTATTCAGAAGTGTGTACACAGTTAACTTTAGAAGTGTGTACATAGTTATTCAGAGTGGTGTATACAGTTATTCAGAATGGTGTACACAGTTATTCAGAGTTGTGTACACAGTTATTTAGAGTGGTGTACACAGTTATTTAGAGTGGTGTACACAGTTATTCAGAAGTGTGTACACAGTTAACTTTAGAAGTGCTGTACACAGTTATTCAAAGTGGTGTACACAGTTATTCAGAGTTATGTGCACAGTTAACTTTAGAAGTGTGTATATAGTTATTCAAAGTGCTGTACACAGTTATTTAGAATGGTGTACACAGTTATTCAGAGTGGTGTACAAGTTATTCAGATGTTTGTACACAGTTAACATTAGAAGTGCTGTACACAATTATTTAGAGCGGTGTACACAGTTATTCAAAGTGGTGTACATAGTTATTCAGAAGTGTATACACAGTTAACTTTAGAAGTGCTGTACATAGTTATTCAGAGTTGTGTACACAGTTATTCAGAGTTGTGTACACAGTTATTCAGAGTTGTGTACACAGTTATTCAGAGGGTGTACACGATTATTCAGAGTGTTGTACACAGTTATTTAGAAGTGTATACACAGTTAACTTTAGAAGTGCTGTACACAGTTATTCAGAGTGGTGTACACAGTTATTCAGAAGTGTGTACACAGTTAAATTTAGAAGTGCTGTACACAGTTATTCAAAGTTCTGTACACAGTTATTCAGAATGATGAACACAGTTATTCAGAATGGTATACACAGTTATTCAGAGTGGTGTACACAGTTATTCAGAAGTGTGTATATAGTTAATTTTAGAAGTGTATACACAGTTATTCAGAGTGGTGTACATAGTTATTCAGAGTTGTGTACACAGTTATTCAGAGTGGTGAACACAGTTATTCAGAGTGGTGTACACAGTTATTCAGAAATGTGTACACGGTTAACTTTAGAAGTGTTGTACACAGTTATTTAGAGTGGTGTACATAGTTATTCAGAGTTATGTATACAGTTAACTTTAGAAGTGTGTACACAGTTATTCAAAGTATTGTACACGGTTATTCAGAATGGTGTACACAGTTATTCAGAGCGGTGTACATAGTTATTCAGACATTTGTACACAGTTAACGTTAGAAGTGCTGTACAAAGTTATTTAGAGTGTTGTACACAGTTATTCAGAGTTGTGTACATAGTTATTCAGAGTGGTGTACACAGTTATTCAGAAGTGTGTGCACAGTTAACTTTAGAAGTGCTGTACACAGTTATTCAGAGTGGTGTACAGAGTGGTGTACACAGTTATTCAGAGTGGTGTACACAGTTATTCATAGTTGTGTACACAGTTATTCAGAGTATTGTACACAGTTATTCAAAAGTGTGTATACAGTTAACTTTAGAAGTGCTGTACACAGTTATTCAGAATGGTGTATACAGTTATTCAGAGTTGTGTACACAGTTATTCAGAGTGGTGTACACAGTTATTCAGAGTGGTGTATACAGTTATTCAGAAGTGTGTACACAGTTAACTTTAGAAGTGTTGTACATAGTTATTCAAAGTGCTATACACAGTTATTCAGAATGGTGTACACAGTTATTCAGAATGGTGTACACAGTTATTCAGAGTGATGTACACAGTTATTCAGAAGTGTGTACACAGTTAACTTTAGAAGTATGTATACAGTTATTCAGAGTGGTGTACATAATTATTTAGAGTGGTGTACATGGTTATTCAGAGTTGTGTACACAGTTATTCAGAGTGGTGTACACAGTTATTCAGAATGGTGTACACAGTTATTCAGAGTTGTGTACATAGTTAACTTTAGAAGTGTGTACGCATTTATTCAAAATGGTGTACACAGTTATTCAGAATGGTGTACACAGTTATTCAGAGTGGTGTACACAATTATTCAAAAGTGTGTACATAATAAACCTGACAAGTGTGTACACAGTTATTCAGAAAGGTGTGATTTGTCGACAACGTTGTCGACAACCATGATACATTGTCGACAATTGTATCGACAAGTCGTACAGTTAATGCAAAAAAAATAGAAGATGAAATGTATGTTGTCGACAAATTTATCGACAATAAAATAGAAAATCAATTGTATGTTGTCGACAACGTTGTCGACAAAAATACAGCAATATAGGCAAAAAACAGAATATCCTTAAGAAATTGTCGACACAATTGTCGACAACATGAACTCTAATATGAAAAAAAATAAGTTATTGCGAACATGTCGACAACATTGTCGACAAAAGGATTGGCACAAGCTCTGAAATTGTATGACAGTTCTGAGATTGTTGACAAATTTTTCGACAAACGAAAAAAATCAATTCTTCCTGAAATTATGTTATCTTTAAAAATATTTCCTTAAAAATCTTATATGTGGAAATTTTAAAGGCTAGTAAATAATGAAAAATGAAAGATGCTAAAAAATATGTATATATATGCTTCAAATTGGAGAAATTTTATGGAGAATACAGTGTGTTGGCAATTTTGAATATTTCAATGTAGTTTGACATCATTTCAGAAACATTCAAATGACCCTTTACAATAAAATTAAAAAATTATTTACGAATAAATACACGATATTGCGAAGAAAAAAATATATACATAGTAATCATTCAGAACAAAATTCCTTTCATTTAAATCTCCAAATAGTCTTTACAAATTCTCTATCCTTAACTTTCATATACAAATGCATCATTTACATTACAAAATTTTTTCTACAACAACGATGCCCCTACATTGTCAACTTACATATCATCTTTTCTATGCAATAAAAAAAATTCTTGGTATGTCGTATAATAGTGATGTAACAAAATATTCCCCACTATCCACCTCCTATGCAAGGATGATTCGTTGAACACTTCATTGAAATGTGTTGATTCATGTCTACATAGATACTCTGAAAATAGTAGCATGTATATTCCACAGTTAACTATATCGTGCCTCTGTTGTAGACAGTCTCTTACATCTTCTACTTTAGCTGAACGGATGGTTACCCCAAATTGTTCTTCAAGCCAAAATCGAACAAATATTGCCTAAATGATAAATTATGAATTATCACAAAATCCAACTTATTGATTGTTTAACAAAATGGAAAGAAAAAACATCAAAATATTAATGCTTACATATTTTTCAATTTCTTCTGATACTTTAATACTCCATAAAGAGTTGTAGCAGTAAAATCGGTGCTCAATCAAATCCAGAATAAGCAGATACCAATGCCATCTTGTGTTCATTGGCATGAAGAGGTACCTACGATGATGCAGATCACTCAAGCGAATATTCTCCATCCATTTCTTAACGCTCGAAGAAGCCGAAAACAGAATCTCTTTCGTCACTTCTAACATCACCTCACTAACTGACGACAGACGTTCAAGTACATCACTCTACATTCAATAAAAGAAAAGATGAAGATAAGTAAATAACATCATAAACCAAGTAAAGGATCTATGTTACTGTAAACGTAGTGTATACCTGTATCTCACACCGTAAAAACAAATAGCGATTCTTCAAAAAATGCCTGTCCTCTAAATGTGTAAGTACTAATATGCGTAAGTAAACATTAATGACCTATATCATTAAAAAACAAAAAAAAATAAAACCAAAAAGGCAACACAACTTCTCAGCTTGAACAACCAACAACCATAGACAGTTAAATATTACATACATCGCTCCATACCGGGCCATCTTTAAGTACTTAATCCAATGCAGCAGAGGTACAAGAAGGTTTTGTAGAATCGAGATCCTCCCAAATAGTATCACTGCATATATTTGACCAATGATTATTAAGAAAGTTATTCTCATACGTATACTTATTCTAATAACTTACTATATTTGATCCTCTCTCTGAAAGAATTGAATTACTGCTTCCATCTATGATGGGAGTATACTTCTGCCCTTCTTAATATTAGTCCCTCTTGCTCCCGTTACTTTTGTCAAATCAACAATCACTGAACTTGAAATATCTATTTTTCGACAAGAGGCTCGATTTTGCTAAAATTTAATTCAATACATTAATATATTTGAAGTACAGAGGATATAAGGTTACATAATGTCAAACAAATATAAAAATTCATGCAAAAAAAATTATCTAAACCTCTCTAATAGGAGATGAAGCATGTTCTTCTTCAACTTCTTCCAGCTTCTCCATATTTGCAGATGATACAGGCTCCGAATGTGTACAATGAGCCTGGAGATTAGACTGGATAGTAGGCAATGCTTCAGCTCCTTCACCCATCTCCTGCTCCTTTTTCTTTCGAGCACGTTTATAGGTTCTTTGATCTTTTACCATGACCTTGGCTTTCTCAGTGGGCTTTCTAATGCGAGGTCCCATTTTTACTCTCTTGCATAAAGATGACACATGTTTTGAAGCAGAACCTTCCTTATCATATGAAACATCATCCACCGAGGTGGCCTAGTAACAACAAAAATCTCACTTAAGTAACACTTCATATTTAACTATGAAAACCAAATCTTTCGCAATAAACTGAGATACCTGAACATCTTCTTGAACAAACTCGATACCAGGGTCTCCAACAAATGGAGAGCTCTCTTCACCTGCAACTTGGAGCTCGGCCCACCTAACATTGAAGGATATTAATATTAGAACTGAAATTAAGTGAATAGAATTTATATTAAAATCTATATCTTCATAATCACCTTAGAGGGGAATGTATATCTGCCAGCACTGTCATCGAGCATCATTAAACCATTATCGCGTAGTATATTCTCAATGCACGATACCCTCCTACCCAGCGAACATAATCGTGCATCATCTCCGCATACATCATCAGCAGGTTGAGTGTCCTCTATGCGAATACCATGATAGAGAAGTGACCTCTCAACCATTGTTATTCTTCCTTCTAAATCACTAAATGAAACCTTTTTATGCTCGCTACATGATGGAACCTGAGATATTATACAGCATTGTAAGCATATTAGGGACTAAGCTTTGTATATGAAGTATATGTCGTATTAAACATTACACTTCAATTAACTATTTTAAATGGAAGTTTACAACTAATTATATAACTGCATCTATATAAAGCAAAATATCAAAGCACAAAAACTTTAATACGGGCATGTGGTCTCATCTCTATCAGAACGTGTCGTTCTAACCTTCCTTCAAAGAGATGGTTCAACTCATCTTTAGTTGCCTGTAATACATCGACCACCTAACAAGAATAACAAATATAAGTTACAGATCAGATTACAAAATTTTTAATGTTATATACAAAAAAATTATACCTCCGAATTCTTTAAATTCTTCATGACTTTAATTATTGAGTCAACCTTACGGGGAAATGGGGCATTACTCCAACGGAACAAATGGGAATATGTAAATGCTGGCCTGTGGTTTCCCACAAGACTGTTCGAATGCTCGACAGCCCATGCTTAAAAAAAAAAAGACAATTGAAATAATTACATTGTACAAAAATTAAGTCTAAATAAATTATACTGCAACTAAAGATAAGCTTACCACCAACGCAACCGTGCAACCATCCATATATCCAGCGGAACCTACGCCGCTCATGTTCCTCATCTGGATGCTATATGCTAGGCCCGAAATTTGCTGGTGAATGAAAGAATAAATAGCATAACCCCAATTATATCTAGCTATACTATCTAGATCATCAATATATAAAAACAAATCTTTAGGAATGATGTAGTGTGCAGTTGGGAAGAGGATTGTTACAAAAAGAAAAACTACCCATAACTTAGTAAAGTCTACCACATCATCCAATCCACTCTTTCCAACAAGAGACACCAATTTATTTTTTATTAAACCCGAGTTGCCTTTTTATGGTCCCCATCAAAAAAATGGTTCAGAATGTCTGACTCAACTGTCCCCTCCCTATGAAAAAGAATCTCATCACCCGTTGCATTCAGTCCAAGGACAAGGACAATATCGGACCCTACAAATGGAACTAGAGTTTTACCAAACATAAAACCCTTGCCCTCATCATCCCAAAATGATAAAAGTGCATCTAACAACGGTCTGGTCTGCTTGATGTATGGCAGCTCAAGCAAATGCCCAAATGGAGTAGCATTTATTCTTTGCTTTTGATCGCCAGACATCAACTTAATTATATCTTCTGCAACCGTGGTGTAGTTGCGAAAGTAGCATCTCCCATTTATCATAGTGCTCGACATAATGACCACTTCTTTTCCTTTCTTTCTTGGCATCATTACAAAACTGCATCGCAAATAAAATTTTAAAAAAATTATTATAATTTATAAATATTATGCTCTTATCATAAAGACATAACAACACAATCTATCATACATTTCTCTATTGATGAACGAACATTACTTGTTATCAATATAACAGACTATATTAACTAATATTATATAAGAACAATCATACAAAAATAGATTTAGGAAATAAATTTTCAACTATGAAAAACATGACTTCCCAAGGTTGAATGATATATATATTTGATAGATTACTTTTTCTATATCATTGACCATATTACATGTTTTTGTTACAAAACCATCAAACCATGAAGTGGCATCTAAATACTGCTCAAATCAACTTTTCATTGATGTTTAATTAATCCCAAATCAGAACACTATGATTTGACCACATTTGATATCTTTTCAAATATCTGACATTTTCTTTCTCCTTCCTACTACATTAAAAAAAATGACCTGCATTACATTTTTTTCCATACCAACTTTTAAGTAGAATAAGTTTATCGAAAAACAATGATCTAATCTTCTTTTACCTGTGTTATCTATCTTCAGAAATGCTCTGTCCAAATAATTCAATTCACTTATTTCAAATTTTATGGACTGAATGTATGATCTAAAGCCATCATGCTATTACATTAAACTATTCTAAATGCAACGTAAAGAGGAGAAGAGGGCACCACTTACATAGGGAAAAATGCTTATACTAGACAAGATGGGCCGAAGGAGAACATCGAATCCGAAAATGAGAGAGAAGATTGTTGAATGGCGGAGCCTTCAAAATAATTAACCCACGGAGTTTAGCAGACTGCAAAATTATTCTTGCCAACAATGGACCATGGGAAATAGAGTAAGTAACAACTATGGCAATGATAATGGGTAAGACAGTCATGAGAGAAGGAATCTTACCATGATGAGAGGGAATCAGATGGGAATGGAGATTTATGGATAGAAAGGTTGATTACGATCGGAAATGGAGGTTTAATCGGAGAAAAGAAATTCTTGCAGTTCTTCTGTGGCAGAGACGAAGCACTTGCAGTTTTTCCGTGGGAAGAGGAAAGGGAACACCGATGGGATATTTATAAAGGATAAAATTGTCCAAATTTTGGACTAAAAGTTAAGTCATGTCTGTTCTAGACCGGGAGTTAAAAAAAGGGTCAACAAGGATTCCAAGTAAACTTGCAGTCAAAAATTGGACCGCTAGTTAAAATCCCCTTTATATCGGGTATTTAATTGCCGGTCCCAAACAATTAGTTGGAGGGTTTATTTAATGTACTCCACTCTTCCATTCTAATTCAACTTCATTTCCAAATATCTTTTCTTCTCCAAAATATTTAAAATTCACTCTACTCTATTCTAACGCATCTTTATTTCCAAATCTCTTTTCTCCTTTAAAATCCTTATAATTCTCTCTACTCCCTCAAATTAATACATTGGCTTTAAGGAAGGATAAAGGTATGTCAAAAGGGAAAAGATCCCGAGTTGAAAAAAGAAAATAACTTGCAAATATATGCAAAAATGATATATTTTGAATAATAAATGTAGCAAAAATCTTAGAACTATTTTTTTTTGAAAAAGAGTTATTGAAGGATAGTAGATTTAAATTGTTTTGATGATTTTCAAATTAGATTTTTATTTAAAAGGATGTGTTGGATTTCTATGATTATGATGAACAAGTTAACATATCCTACTCTAGTAAAATATTTTTATACTAATTTTAGTTTTGATTGTAAAAATTATTTTATTTCATCATACGTCAAAGGAAAGGTTATTGAGTTTGACTGTATTAATTTTGATCGAATATTAAGTATTCCATCAGATGGTGATAAATACTTTAATATCACTTGTTGGAATCATCGTTTGTTAAATTATCAAAGTTCCATTAGAACATTTTATAAAAATAATGCTTTAAGTCAAATTGCTAAACCTAGTACATTTAATTTGCTACTTGCGAATCAACTAATTTATCACATTATCACATTTAATATCTTACCTAAAGGATGTCATAAAGATAATGCATCATACCTAGATATTTATCTACTCATAATGATTATTTCGGGTGAGAGGTTAATTTACCATATATAATAATAAATTATATGAATGAATGTTTTCAAAATTCAAATTCTATTTTATCCTATGAAATGCTTTTGACCATTATTTTTGAGACTTTCAATGTCCCTATCACTAAAGATGAAGAAATTATCAAGTTTAAATCCTCTGACACATACAATCATTCATCTTTGAGGCACATAGGTTATATACAACAACATGGGATATGGAGATATACTGCCAAGGTGGATGAAAAAGAAAGTGAGTGAAGAAGAATGTGAGCCTATTGGTAGAGACCAGCCTAGGCAATCTACTCAATCTACATAGCTTGTGCATCCTACTTAGACTGGCCACTCTACTTAGTTTGATCATTTGATGTACAAGCATTGTATAATCGAATGGATGCACTTTAGATCTTCCTTATAGCTAGGGGTGGCAATCAGGTCGAGTCGGGCATATATAGGTCAGGTCATATACGGGTCGATTCAGAAAAGTCACAACCTGAACTCGACTTGTTTATTAAACAGGTTGTAATTTAAAACCTGAACCTGATCTATTTAATAAACAAGTAACCCGACGCGACCCGTTTAACCTATTTATTAAATGGGTAATCTACTAACCTAACTCAACCCGACCTGTTTAACCCGTTTAATAATTGAATAATCTATTTATCCAACCCAACCCGACCCAACCTGTTTAATAAATAGATAACCTATTTACCTAACCTGACTTGATCCGACCCGATCCATATATTAAATAGGTTAAATGGGTTAAACAAGTTGGGCCTAAAAAATCTGAACCCGACCCGTTTATTAAATAGGTTAAATGGATCGATTCGTTTACGATCCGAACCCATTTATCCCAAATCCAAACTTGTTTATGGTGGGTCGAACATGGGTCGGGTCATAAATTGCCACCCCTACTTATAGCCCAGGTCAATCATTGACAGATCAGATGAACACATGGGCAGATGTGTTTGAGGCAACCTCCAAAAAGAGTTACTGTTTATGCTTATTATGGTCTATGGATATGCTATCAAGTTTTCCAAATCACAATTAATGATCAAGACTAAAACTCCTTCCCTTGTTAATAGTTGAATTAAGAGTCTATTTGAAATTAATCGAACAGCAAGGGTATGGAAGTATTTTGAGATACTAATCACTGAGAGATCAAATATTCATGGATCATGAAAGAAATCAGTAGCTAACCGGCAGCCAGCCACAGACCCCTATAAAGCATCCAATTTGAGATCTTCCCATATCTTCAAATACTTCCCAATCCACTATATTGGTAGCTCCAGCATGCAAACCAACACCAACATCCTTTGCAACATCTTCAACCTGTTTGTCGCAATCCAGCAATCCAATCCAATCCAATAGGATTGGCCAGCCAAGCTTGTATCACCAATCCCTGAGCCACTCGAGACCAATAACTCTTTTCCTTTTGACATATGACTCCAAATCACTGACCCCCGTAACCATCATCTATATCCTTTTTAGCCATCACCACAGGAAACCAAACCATGCACCTAGGCAGATCTTCCCAAGTTTTGGCATGATTCTTGATGAACTACCCCAATCACATCCTAGCTCCGGATGTTCCCAAACCATGACCACCCGAAACTAGAAAAAAATCCTAAAAAAATTAAGGCTAGGTATGATCAACCGACCACAGGGATAGGGATCGCACAAAACCTGAACCAACTGGTCATAAATGGTCAAAAAGGTTCATCTACATCAATTGGCTATGGCCAGTCAACTACCCACTATGGCGGTCGACCGGTTAAAATCCGAGAAGGCCCAATTTAAGGTAGTTGAGCATCCTGGTTGACCGCCTGTGCAATTCATCCTGGTCGACCACCACTGTTGTAGTCGACTGGCCAAAAGCCAAAATCACCCAGTCGAGGGTGGTCAACCAAGCTGGTTGACCGCCATTCTTTGTCCATGTGTGCCATTTCAACTTAGTTGATCGGTCGATCGACCGGTTCTGGTTTTAAATATTGATATCTTTGCCATTTCAATGTTTATTTGAAAATTTTAAGTTATATTAATGAATTTTAAGATGTCTTAGCTATTCGGCGATGTTGGGAAGTCCTACTAGCCGGCCTCTAGAAATGATAGCTACTTGACCTAGGAACAGTCACTTAGTATTGATATGACCAGCTGGTCAATATGCCCATCTTGTGCTGCTTCTCGCCCTAGTTGGTAGTCATGATCTGCTATATTCAGTATGGCAAGCGGTGGTCCAGGAATTACTGGGGCCATTTAATCTTGAGAGCAGCTGGTTATCAAAACAAAACCCCAAAAAAAAAACTAAAAACCTGGTCGACTGGCCACTATGATAACTCCAGTTGTGCAAGAACAAAATAATGCTAAGTTACATGCACATTGGATGCAAATGAGAGGTGATTGGATGTCCTAATCTGGCCTATAGCTGAACCTGACGCTCTATTTCAGAGGAAGGAGCATCTTTTCATTTTCCATTCCATAGAAACATCAACTATGGTTGTGAACTAACATTTAACTTGGCTTGTCAATTCATTTGAAAATCACATCCAAATTTCAGCAGCTGAATCTCAAAACTTTAATGAATTTTTAGAATATATATTAACTTCCTAGCACAAATATTGTTATGAACAAATACAAATATATTTGTCCAGCAAAAAATGCATGATATACAAGTATAGGAACACCATAAAACTTTGTCATCAGCAAGTAACCATCTTGGCTATTTTTTGACCTAACCATCCATTTACTCAAGAAACAACAGGCTAAAGATCAATGCCAATGTACAATGCAAGTTGACATAACAAGGAAAGAAAGGAAAAAAAATTATGGTCATGGATTCCACAACAACATATTAATCTCATTCTCAAGCCTTCATCAGCCTCTTCCTCGTGCATCACGTGGGCCTGAAGCTAGTGTCATTCTATCAAGGCCTCATTTATAGGCAACATCTTAATGATAAAGACAATGTGATATCTAAATCCAGAATTTTTTTGGGACCTGCAATAGTTGGTGTGAGTAGAGATCAGGATCTTCCCCTTTGTCCTCGTTCTACTAGCCATCGTCTTAGTGGTATCAGGTTGACGTACTCACCATTAGGTGGGAAGAGACTGCATGAATCTGAGCATCTCACATCGAATATTACCTGACGGTGTGGGGGCCTGCGGGGGTAGCTACACCAGGATTTATCCTCCCTATCCCTTTTTGTTTACAAAAAAAAAAAGACCATGTGACATCGCATAAAAATATCAGGAATTATATAAGTTGATCCCCTTTAGTAATTACTCACAGTAACAAACTACTAAAGATGATCGAATCTATCATGGTCTGCTTGTCATTTATTATAGCTTGAACATGTAGCTGTGCCTGGGTTTACCCTTCAGCATTATGGTCATCCACCATCTTGTTAAAATTATTTATAGGCAACATTTACCATACCCAAGTGGCTACAAGCACTTAAGATTATGGAGAATGAAGTGCTGTCTGGTTTCAGACCAGTAACTTCCATTTGAGAGAAGGTAGATGGTCCTGATAAGTTCAGATAAATGAGGCAAATGTGTCAAATAAAATCTTCTATTAATAAATATTTTTAAATTTACATGATGGTCCTAATAAGTTCAGATGTACACAAAAAAAAATCCAAAATCATGCACCACATGGTGGCTATCTCCTCCATGCCAGTTGCTTTCAACGACATGATGGTCTCGGTTCACTTAGTCCTGCAGCCTCAGAAGTATGGTACTCGATATCGGTCATAGTCAGGTCCAAAATGTCCTCATCCATATACTCTAGTATCGTATGTTAGTCTCCGATGTATAAGATCCTCCTCTGCATACTAGAAGTGTATAGTAGCCTCCTTAATGAATGTGAGCTGGCTGACATCATGAGGCATGCACGCAGATGAAGATACATACGAGATGTATTCGAGAAACTGCTCCATCGGGAATGGTGAGGTAACATGTCGACCATGTCTATACATAGCTGGAGGTGGTGCTCTCGATGATGATAGATATCCATATGGCATAGAGGTCTCATCCTCTGCTACTACGTGATGACCATATAGATCCATCATGATCCGTCTATACTCCTCGACTACATGTAGAACCAAGGTACAAGTATCCTGAATAGTATGTAAAGTGGTCAGAGTAAACTCTCTGGATTAGCGAGATTGTAAATCCTAACCATGCCATCAATCTATAATAGATGAGCAAGTAAATCTTTAACATTACAAATAATCCAATTATATACCATCCCTTTATAAAATTTAAATTAACTAAATAAATTAGAAAATCAAATAAGGCACCATTGTAACAAATGAATCGTTGGGTGATGTGACGTTACCAATGCATATACAGATCACTATAGTCCATGGTACCGTCAACTAGAATACCATCCACAATATAATCCCGGTGACTCCCCCACAAATCGACATAATGCCAATGCATGTCGATCTAATCCTACTCGGCATGATCCTTGAGATCATATTAATGAAGCCTAGCATCGGTATCATAGGTATTCGAAATCGGCTGATGGAGACTAAATCAGTGCAGAACTCTATCAACAAAGTGCCATTCGACAATATAAAAAAAGATGAGCAGCACTCAGCTTCGCCAAATTTCTTGCCTTATAAACAGTAATCTGGTAAAGTAGCAACGATATCGACAGTATATGGCTTCCATATAATATATAAATAAAAATGATAAAATATAAATAATTAAAACAACAACATTAAAATGTATAATAAAAATATATAATAAATTATTACATATCTACATACTTACATGATCCAGTCTTTGTCCATCCAGATTAGAGCTGGAACTGGGCCGGCTCAAAGCCCATCACCTGGAACTGGGTCGGGCCAGTCCAATGGGCTTTGGGCTGGCCCGAAATCAGGTCGGGCTTCAGGCCAGATTCTAAGCATATCGGGCCAAACTTCGGGCTTTAAAATAGAGCCCATTCAATTTTTGGGCCAAAGGGGTGCCCGAACTCGATCCAAAAATTCTTAAAATCTTACCCAAAGCCCAACCTGATTTCAGGCCGGTCCAAAGTCCATTGGACTGGCCCAATCCAGTTCTAGCCGATGGGCTTTGGGCCGGTCCAATTCCAGCCCTAATCCAGATGCAAATGGTATGAGATAAGTATGCGTGTCGAGACCTATGTAACATCAAACAAGTCTCTCCATCTACACATACAACAATATTTGTATATCATATTTGTAGAGTAAATGATAGCAATATAATTGTTCACTACTTATCTCATACCTAATGGCCCAAGTGGCAGTGGCGCTGCAACATGTAATCTATGTGGGGCTATAAATGAGAACCGCTCCTACACTCATAACTGTAATAATATAAGGGGACCAACATTGTGTTTTGCATCTTTTCTATTTGCCCTGCACATTTTCCTTTACAACCATGCAAGGCAAGAACTGCCTCAACTATACTGTCTAGCTATCTCAAAATTTTCGAGTAAAGATAAAAAATCTATACTCATCATACACTACGATTTCTCTATAAACAAACATCCGCCAAAGATTTACATAACATAAACCCTAGCATAACGCTGTAAATGTAACTCATCAGTATGAGGGGGGTAACTCAGCAAATTGCTCTGCTAATCATGGCATACTCAACCGTGAACCATTGAGTTTATCCGTAGATAGGTCAATACCCAACAACTGTACACATATATGATGCCAATCAAAGTGTATGTTGCCTGTAACATGTAGGTTGTTAACCCATAATCCCAGTAAAATAGAAACATCCTCTAGGATGATAATGCACTCCTCCTGAGGTAGATAAAAGTTATGTGTCCCTAGGCATCATTGCTCCACCAATGTTGTGATGAGGTGCCAGTCAAGTTGCTTAAATCTGATGCAGGTGAACTCATAAAAACTAGTTTATCATGGATAAACCTCTATACGGCCATCTAGTGGCATCATCTTATGCAGTGCCAGTTCCCTACGTTGACATGTAAGGAAGCCCTTATCTTGTCGAATATAGAAAATTATTTTAATTTAATAAACTAATAAAATCTATGCAAATATAAAAGATATGAATACATACCCGACCTGATGGGGGATAGATGGATAGGATCGTTGGTGAGCCTAGAAGTCACCTAGATTAGGGTACCACTATTTTTTTTTTGTATTTTTTTAAGGGTAAAGGGTGGCGAAGGAATAGTGGGGTTGGAAGACAGGGTTTGGAACTCATGAACTTTGGGACTCACCCTAACGAAGAGACCTCTCACCTCTAGGGCATTACACCCTTCTCGATACTTGGAGGCGCTAGGATGAATTTCAAAGGTCACGAGGGGATAAAGAAGATGGAATGGGAAGGGGGATAACTAGGGCATCACGCCCATGTCCGAAGGCGAAGGACATAAGAATTACTTTTCTAAAAAACTCAAATTTTTTCTTCAAAAACTTTTTTTTACAAAGGACTGAGGGTGATATTTATAGACCTGTCCAACCCTCATTTGAATTTGAATACAGGATAAAAAGATAGAAATGATTCAAATTCAAACACAAGATATGATAAGATAAGCCTATCCATATCTAAATCCTAACCAACCAAATCATAATTCAAAATTCAAAAGATAAAGATATATCCTAAATAAATTTATTAAAATATATACTGCTCCGAGATCAGTGCTGCTCCGGGATCGGTGCTGCTCCGGGATTAGTGCGGGCAATGTCCCCATCATTTCCCTGAGGTGGGAAAACTCGACTCCGTCGAGTCAGGTTAGCTCAGGATGCACATGACCTGTAGAATATATATTTTTTAGCTCTGCTCTGAGATCCGTGTATTTTAAAAAGTGTGCAGCTTTGAGAATCGTGTAGAGGGAGAAGTCGGCTACCAACACAGACTTTGCATTCACGTTCGTGCGGGCTTCATCTTCTCCACGGAATGCTGAATGGTGGAACAGGGGTTGTCTTCCGAGGAAGGGAGTCTGGCGAGCTTCATCGGCAACGATGGTGGTGGTACTGGCGGTGGTCGTCGGATCTTCTGGACGGGCCGAGGGATCTCTCCGAACGAGATAGAAGGAGGCGGACGATGAGGGGGGTGGCGAAGTGGATCCATCGTCGAGGGCTTTTGTTCATAGCAATGGGGTCAGGGAGGACCTTCGAATGAACCTGTTCTCCACTCCGAAGCAGCAGCACTCTCCATAGCCGCGGCAAATTAATTTCAACGATGGAGCGACTTCGAGCGCTTTCGGAGCACTCGCTGCCCGATTGGGTGCAATGGGGTCGGAGCATCCGGATGTGGAGGCTTCGTGCAAAGAAGAACGATCGAGGGCAATGGACGAGCGGAGGCCATGAAAGAGAAGCCGAAAGCCCGTGAATGAAAGAGAAGAGCCTCTCAATCATGTCGAAGCTGAGCGCCAGAGCAGGGAGAAGCTCAACCAAAGGTTTTATGCTCTCAAAGCCATGGTACTGAACATCTCTAAGATGGACAAGGCCTCTCTTCCCGGAGATGCCATAGCCTACATTACCGAACTCCAGAAGAATCTCGAGGAAATGGAAACTGAGAGGGAGCGGTGGCCGGAATCCAGATCGAGGCGTGGGCAGGGTCCTGAGATCGATGTCCAGGCTGTGCATGGTCAAGGAGAGCTTTAGGGCAGTCGACATCGACGGCGGCTGCAGGGTTCGTCAGTGTCCTCGGCATCTTCTGGGGTAGGGAGGAGATCCGGTGGAGCCGACACAGGCACGAAGAGGAGGGAGGAGTTTGGTCACTGGGGTTGGCGTCGTCTAGGAATTGAGAAGACGACCGGCGATGGCGTCCGAGGATGTCTCGGGCAGTGGTGATGTGGAAGATCTGAGAGATTTGGGGAGAAGGTCGGTCATAGGCATAGGTGAGCACGATCGCATCGGCCATCTGGCACTCACTGATCAGTCTTGTTCTCCGGGCTGGAGGAGTTGTCGATGATGGTGACCGGGACGTGACCGGGGTAGTAGTCGGCTGGAAGGCGGGTAGGGGGCAGGACGTGTGGAACGTTCTTGGGGGAGGTCTCGGTGGCTACGGAGATGATGAGACTGGACTTTCCGGTGCCAGGGTCGCCGATGATGACGATGCGGACGCTAGTGCGACCGCCAACGATCGCGGCATTGTTCGCCATATGAGGAAGGGGAGAAGGGGGCGTCGATCGCTGGTGCGCGGATGGAGGGTTGGGTGGAGACTCAGCCACAGTGGATCCGGGGCTTAAATCGGTGCCAGGGGTTCGTTGACTGATGGAGGATCCGGTGGAGGCAGTTACAGCATCCAGGGGGCGGCGATGAGGCATCGGTGAGGCGGCGCGGACAGTTCACCGGAGAGGGGGAAACTATGGTGAGGCAGTTGGGCAGTAAGGATGCGACGATGGAGTTTGGGAGGAATCATGGCAGGGAAGGCGGGGCGCCGGCAGATGCTCAATGACGGGATCGAAGAGGGAAGAAAAAAAAAATAATGGTGACTTGATAAACTGGGAGATCTGATTTTTTTTTTTTTTTTTGGGTTGAATCTGGGAAGTGGGGAATGGCTGGGAAGAGGAAATTTGTAACGATATGAAGGTACCCTTTTTTTCTAGCTCTGATACCAAAATTGATGGGGGACAGATGGATAGGATCGTTGGGGAGCCTAGAAGTCACCTAGATTAGGGTACCACTATTTTTTTTTTTGTATTTTTTTAAGGGTAAAGGGCGGCGAAGGAATAGTGAGGTTAGAAGACAGGGTTTGAAACTCATGAACTTTGGGACTCACCCTAACGAAGAGACCTCTCACCTCTAGGGCATTACACCCTCCTCGATACTTGGAGGCGCTAGGATGAATTTCAAAGGTCACGAGGGGATAAAGAAGATGGAATGGGAAGGGGGATAACTAGGGCATCACGCCCATGCCCGACGGCAAAGGACAGAAGAATCACTCTTCTAAAAAACTCAAATTTTTTCTCCAAAAACTTTTTTTTTACAAAGGATTGAGGGTGGTATTTATAGACCTGTCCAACCTTCATTTGAATTTGAATACAGGACAAAAAGATAGAAATGATTCAAATTCAAACACAAGATAGGATAAGATAAGCCTATCCATATCTAAATCCTAACCAACCAAATCATAATTCAAAATTCAAAAGATAAAGATATATCCTAAATAAATTTATTGAAATATATGCTGCTCCGAGATCAGTGCTGCTCCGGTATCGGTGCTGCTCCGGGATTAATGCGGGCGATGTCCCCATCACGACCATCCCATGTATCTGTCGATTGATGTGTAGATTGGTCATATAATACCGCATCATCTATTGATCCTGCATCAATCTATAACACATATTGAAAACATAGAAAGAAATATTATTCAAAAATATCCTTAACTGCATGCTACTATTTGTATGAAATTAATGCAGAATTGTAGTTATTAAATATAAGAATAAAGCAATAAGCTGAACAAATTTAAGCATAAAAATTCCTATAGTGTGCAAAATACAAAATTAACTATGATATTCATCATCATTATAAGTAATTCCATACATAACCATATCACTTATACATAAATACTATTACAAAAAAAAATAGCACTATCATCCCAACTAGAAGATGCATGATTATAACATTACTCTCATATACTTCTTTAAGTTTGGCATACAACTTTCTTGACTCCATCCTTAATTCAGTAATTTCTCTCCTTATATCACGAAAAAAAATTATCAACTGATAACGAGCTAGCCAGTCCTGATTGATTGTTTGTAGGAAAACATCAATCTAGGAAGTAATGTTTCTCGCAATAGTAATACAACATATTAGGATTTTTTTGAGAATCCGATACTTTTATCAAAGCTATATGACTGCAATGGTATTTCTGATTGCAGTACTCGAGGTAATGTAAGCTACCTTAAGAACTTGAACTTATTTGGGACATTCCGAGTTCTTGAACATAGATAAACAAGTATGTTAATTTCAATCATTTATGGTATGTAAAATTATGTACATGCAATTCATTTACATTATGTACTGTAGTATGTATAAATTGCTACAAAAAATTATAGTTAGCCAACTTATTAAAGGTTTAGATTATGTATTGCATTTCATTCTCTATTTCTTGGACATGTCCATCTACAATGTCCATTACAAATTCAACATTTTGATATATTCCTAACTTCTATCCAATCCATTTTGCCTTTCAGTCTTGATGAGCGTGGTCTACCTTTCTGGTGTAAGCATTCACTTTATGGTATTATCAACATATCAGAAGTTGGTCCCGACTAATATACTTGATGCGAGATAGAATGGAACTAATGACTATAACTATAATGATAATCATGTAGACTGTAGCACTGATCAACATAGTGCCAGAAATCAATCCCCACGTGAGCATAGGCAACCAACACATGCGAACAAAGCAAGCGATAGGACTGCCACTTTTGGCACGTACATATACCCTCATATAACCGCACTATTTGCACTTCAAAAGTTTTTTATAAATAATTGATTTAAATATAAATTATATCTAATAAGAAGATAGATAATATAAAGAGTTGTCCGTGATTTCTCCTGAAGATTATTGTCCTTGTTCATATGAGAACCATGCAATGTCATTTGTACTTAAAAACTCTATTTGCCTTGTCAAATCTTGTTACATTGTAGAATGTAGCTTTAGATTGGATGGCACTCATACGAGTTATGATAAAAGAAGTAAATCTTTCACTCTTATTCAATGCATTCTCTGCCTGTGTATGTCGGCCATCAAAATATGCTACAAGACAAAAGAATGTCAGTTGTAACAGTAAAATTACAGTCAGGAAATGAGCATTTTTAAGGACTCTATTGAAATATTCGGACAAATTTGTAATCATAGTTTCAAATCTTCATCTACTGTCATATGCAAGTATCCAATTTTTCAAAGGCATTTCATTTAACCACTGGGTGATATCAAAGCTTATTTTTTCAATCTTTTCCATATACTTGTTAAACTTCTTTACTTGTATTTGCATTCTTATTTTTATAACCAAATATCTTAGTTTTGCATTTCAGAACTTTGTATGAAAATTGCTCGCTATATGGTGCAAAGAATATATATGATATGTATTTGGTGGTTACCAACCAAGATGTTCATTTATAACGGCGGACAATATAGATGAATGCCGATCTGAAATTAAACAGATATTCGAATATGAGGTAACATGACCTCTCAGACAATATAAAAGCCAACCCTATATATTTGTCAACTCTTCATCTACTATAACAAATGCAAGTTGAAATATTTGATTGTTTCCATTCATAGCGATTGCAATTATCTTCTCCCGGCACTTTCCATACAAGAAAGTAACATCTATGCTGGTTACAGGTCATAATATTTAAAGCCTTCGATTGATGGTGCAAAGGTTTAAAAAACATGATCAAATGTAGCACATATTGGAAGACTGATATGAGTACTAATGAATTTCACCCAACTTTCAAGATTAAATTGCTCCATGGCATACAACCCCTTGGATAATAAATCATAAGATTTATCTCAATCTCCATATATTATGGTTATTGCTTTTTGCTTCGCATATCATAACTTTTGATATATGCTTGTATAGTTAAATTTATTCTTTATAACAGTACCAATATCAACAATAAAAATTATTGGTACTTCTTTTATAAAATTACATATTTCATTTGCAATCAAGTTAGAATCTAGGCTAGAATGATCTTGAAAAAGCATAGCCAATATACATGCATGTGGCCCAATATATCATATGATTTTGAAATAACCAATTTGTTGCATAAGCGCTCGAAGCTCCTAATTATAACCTGACTACCTATTTTTACATTTTACAATCCAGAGGCTTGGCTCGGCCTTAACAATCTTAAATTCACAATGATTGTTAATTGAATATTGTTTTATTGCAGTTTGCAGTTTAACCTTGTTATTAAAATGTAATCCTTTACATAACTCTTCATCTCTTTTCCATGTGAAAATCCGTGCATCCAACTAAGCACACATTGATGCATTACAAGCTTCCCAATCAACATGACTAAATGCTCTAGAGGGTGCTTTGAATACTAGAAAATCTGGAACTTTGATGTAATTAAAAATTTCCGCATCACATAGACTTTTTATGGCATGCAAAGTAACAGTTTGCTGACCATCATCTTCCATTTCATCTTCATTTTCTACATCTTTTTCAAAAAGATGGTTATCTATATAAACCGTATCATCAGCATTTAAGTAAAGTGATCCTTGTCTGATAATGACCTTAGGCACCTCGCTGTCCACTATAACCATTTGCTCATCTATGTCTCTTAAACCAATATTTGCTTGGACATTATAATCAACATACAGATTAGATGAAACAAAATGTTCAGTGACCTAAGTTGTCATTCTTATCTTTCGGTCAAATGCTTGTTCATTGTCATCTCATACAAGAGCAGCAGGTACAATGTCCTTAACAGGTTACACGTTTATGTACAACTTTGCACCGGACAAACATGAATGCAACCTTACAACTAAAAAGACTCTCAATATCTTCATTATTCATAATTGGAACATGTTTGTACTTCATTATTGTTGGTTGTACCACTTGTGAATATATGTAAACTATCTCTATTTTATTTATTCTTTTATCAATACAGAAAACTTTGTTTAACCTATCTTCCAGCTTCTTAAATTTCATTCCATATTTCATCCTAAAAGTCTTTGCTGGTCGCCGATCATATTCAATACCATATGGTCCATTAATAATTGAACCATTAAGAAGCTACCATACCATAATATAGTACAATACGAGTTATAAGTTATAGGGTCCTTTACAATGATAGCAATGAGTGGATTTCTAGAGTTAAAGAAGAAGAAGAATAATAAAAGAAGTTCTAAATCTACTAAACTAAGCTATCGCAGTATATTCAAGCTTCTAGAAACAAAAGCTGATTTGATAATGAACTAATTACCATTAGATTGGCTTTGATGATGATTATATTGCCATAATATATGATCCTGTCCGGCTTGGATTTGGCATTTGATTATTTGAATAGTGACCTATCACCAGAAGATATCTTCAAACAATGTTTTCCTATGATTGGATCAAGTGGAGTTGAAGTCCGGCTAGTTTCTCTAAAGGGAGGTCTTCTAGAAGCTACTGCACCATAAGTTGCTTCAGATGGTGAGGATCCTGTTAACAGTAGACCCCTTGCCCTTAGATGTATTTTGATGGCAAGTTTTTGCTATTACATCAATTTTAGGTCCTGTAGGTTCAAACCTAGGCTTGGGGCGGTTGAAACTGGGGATGGTCTCAGTATGCTGGGGTTCAACCTTTATATGCAGTACAAGACGGGTGAACTCATTCATCCAGGGTTGCTCTTTGAGTTGATATTTTGATGGACCAAATTATGTTTAGGATTTAAATTTTGCTCTATATTAAATAACGCACTAGTGTTGAGGAAATGCTTGTGAGTCTATTTGGCCTTTTTCACTTCAAATTGCCAAATGTGTTCCTCTTTCCTCTTTTTATCTTTTTCGCTTTAACTTTTTCAGTCTTATCTTTTTACAGGTAAAGATTAGGAAATATATACAATTTTCTTATTGAATAACAATATAAATCATGAAAGTATGAAAAATAGTATTTAGCCAACCAGCTTAGCGTCTGAATAACCCAAAACTATATATTTTAGTCAACTAAAAGAGAATTTAAGTTGAAGATAGGCAAATTTGCTAGGTCTTGGTGATAGCTTCCCTCCAACAAACCACTACATAAGAATAAACTAAATGTATCTCTAATTAAAATCATCATACAAGTCCATCATAGGGCATATCCATGTCATATTAGATAGTGAAATCAGATATGTTTGTCATGTATTTATCCTATTTAGACACATTATACTTCATATGTGATGCAAACACTGTTGCCTATAAAGCTAGCTATATGCATTTTATTCTTTTGAGCAAGTCGTGCACATTTCAGGTGCCAGTTGTTAGCATCATGATCATTATTATTTCCTGATAACATTGTTAATATTCTAACTTAAATTATAATATTCATAATTTCATTCAACTTCAGCTTAGAAAAGTATTCTAAAAACAAGGTAATGGATATGATTGATACAAGTAATCTAGAAGCCTGCGCAGATTTCTAAATCATTTCAAAATCTTGGCTAGATGATGAAAACATTTTCATTTTGGCGTGTCCTATTGGAAGACCATGCAGTATTTTGGGGACCCCTTAATTGGACCGGGTATAGGCTACTTGGCATTAACAATTGCTAGAGCTAATAGCCGATATGAGAAGTGTTATCTTGCCCCATTCCTCTTCGTGGAAGGTATTGCAAAATGGAAGGTGCACAAATTGTTTTTTTCTCGAGTACTGTTCTATGTTATCCCGCCGGGGGTATTTTTTGGTGGAGTGTTCACCGAGAATGGACGCAGCTCCTTGAAATATCACTGAATCGACGAAGAGGAAGAGTTAAGCAAAGATCAAATCTTTGACACGGCGAGAGACGGGGAAGGTGAGAGAGAGCATTCTAAAAGAAACCCGATCTACCGAGAGCCGAACGGTCGAAGAGAACCGCCCTGGAGCCGGGGAGAGCGGCCCCAAAGCACAAGGTGGCTTGGCGGAGGACTCCAATACCGTCGTGAAGAGGATGACGGGGTACCCGTAGGAGTACCGCCACGATCTCAGTGCGAACGGAAGTTTGCATCCAAAGTTCCTCGCCTTTGTTTATTTTCTCGTACATCCTCGAATGGTTGCTTAAAATTTCGATCTTTGTGAAAATGGTGCTTGTTTGTTATCGTAATCATCTACCTTGGTATATTTCGGTTCATTTTTTACTGCGACATTGAGTTCTTTTCTTCCTTGTTACCCATTTCATCTTCCAATTAATTTTTCTTCCTTGGTATATAGAGGCTGGTTTGTAGGCACTGTCATGCCATTTTTGATTTCGTGGTTTATACTGTTGTTTGTTGTCGAAGAAAGTTAATCTTAGCTTATTGTTTTAGGTTTTTCTTTTTCTAAAAAAAATCATTTAAAGTTTTCAGCTACATTAGCGGTTATCTGTCATTTTGCTTAATAGATTTTGTTTTGTTTTTCGTCATCCATGTTTTACACGTTGACTGTTTATACAGAAAGTGCTAATTAGGGATGTGAATTCTCTAATTCATTTTTCATTCCAAGTTACCTCGTTCATCTACTTTGGCCATATTATTCTCTTAAAATTGATTGATCCTATGGTCCTAGTTTATTTTGTGAACTAACTATAATGACTAATTAGGTTAGAATATATCTTTTCCTTGCTATGAATAAAATCGAATGTGAGCGGTATCACAAATAGTTGAAAAAAGTAAAGATCATTTTTTGCACAAGAAAGTAAAGAATCTTTCAAGACATAATATGATTACATTGGCTCCAGGAACACTGTTTCGTCACAATTGCTCATAGAAGTCAACATCTCTGCCTTAAACTTTGGGGTGTTTCAAAATTGCTGCCATAACCTCACATTCTCACGATCTAAGGATGTCATGCAGAATGAGCCTTCATTGTCAGCAGGATTGGTGACATCACCATCCATTCTCATTTTCACCTCTGTTGTTCCCTTAAGCTTACATGCTTTAGGCCAAGAACAAAATCAGTTTTATACTTCCCTCATTTGATCCCAACCTATCCAACAATGCTGAAATAAAAGGGAACTTTAAAGAAAATAACTTCAACCAAGTTCATTCAAAAAAATAAAAGACCTTCAAGTAAGAGAAAGAAATCATTTATAGATGTGTGCAAGAGAGAACATCTACAATAGCAAAAAGGAACAATGAACAGGTGCTTGTGTTGCCATCCTTGTTTTTCCAATTGCCATGATTTTCTGAGAAAGAAGATAGGAAGACCAACAATTTGCTAGGGATATGCAACTTGCAATTTAGGGAAATTACAAGCTGAGGAAGGCCAACAAGACTCTTTAATTGTCATGATAATCAATTATGGAGACTTTTCTTTAACAAATATGTTCATATGGATATTGACATCTATGAAGCATTTATATAAAACCAAATATGATGGATTTGGTGCAAGGATTTTAGAAGCCTGCATACTAAGAGCCTGACCCAACTGGATGAATCCAAAGCACTACTAACTAGTCCAGGTTCTTTCTCTTGGAAAATGCACCGTTCCTATCTAGTGTCTAGTTTGCCAAATTTCTATCCCCCAGTGTATGCCTACATTTCAAAAATCCCTTGTTTCTAATGGCAATAATCAAAAGTTGATGTGCATGCCTCTGATGTAAGGTGTAATTAGAACCCACAAGTGCAATGCATGCCTTGTATGAACTTATCTATTGAAGGAATATGCTTTTTTTATCTGGATACCATATCCTAATTTTGAGGTTCGAGTTTGAATGAGCTGCCAATAAATTTTACAGTGATCTTATCTACATGGTTGCACTTCAAAATCCACACCAGGATCTGGTTCTTGATTCAGTTATCTGTTCCTAGTGTTCCAGTCTCCTTTGTGAAATTATGTCTGATGATAACCAGTGAGATTTTTCTTTCAAAAAAAGATAACCAGTGAGATTTTGTTTTTATTTTTTAAAATGTTTTTGTCTATGCAAGGCTTGGATGGGTATTGTACAATTCTTGTGGTTGCCAGGGGTCTTGATATGGTGGCGGTCCAACAACATCATTGACATTGATTTCAGGATGATGGATTATAAAGTCATGGTGTGTTATATCCTATGAGAGAGAACCTAAACTCATTGGATGCCTGAACCTACAGCGAGAGCACAGCATGGTTCATCAAGATGGAACATCTAAGATTTTTAGCCTACCAAAACAACTTGAACAACAAAATAAGTTTGAATTTGTTTAAGTTATCTTCAACCTGTTGCAGATAAAACCTGTCAGAATTCATGTAGATCTGAGCACTGGGCGGGCTCGGACCAGGCCTTGCTAAGATATTTATAACTTTTTTCTCAATCCAGGCCATGCCTAGCCTGACTATCAGGCTTATCTTTGCTGTCTAGGCCCGGTCTAAGTTTTTTAAACCTTTACTTATTTATCGGGTCGAACCGGGCCAAGCTAATTATTTATAGAGTCGGGCCAATCTACGCTAATTATTCCCATATTTCAGGCCCGTCCAGAAATATCAGCGGGCTTCTCGGGCCACAGGCCGGGTTGGGCTTTATGTAAATTTTTTTATGTCCAAGCCCGCCCAAATCACAGGCCAGGACTATCGGGCCGGGTGTGTTGCCCGGCCCATGCTTAGGTCTAAATTAATGTAAAATGCATGGTTGTGTGATGGAACCAGATGCTGCTGTCCTCATCATCATCCATGACTAAATGTATTAAATAAAATGATGTCATCCTAAAGATATGTAGTAACCTTGATTCCGTTTTAACATATCTATATGTCCTACTGTATTAAAACATTGATACATGCAGTCCTCATTCACTCTATAATCATGATATCTACAACTTATGCCATTTAAGCCCAACAATTCCTCATACGATTTCTTTAACCGGTGGACAGGGCAAAACTGGCCCCATTTAGTTGTTATGCTAGGGTTTGTGTGGAATGGTTGTTGGGCTGAGAATGCTAATATCTCCAGGACATTTAATGACAAGTAATTAGATATTCAATTGTTTTTCTTGGAGTAAGTGGAACATCTGCCATGATTTGGCATCATTTCTGCAATTGAAAAGGCTTCCTTTTTTTGGTCATCCATTATATACTTCATTTTTAAAATAAATATATCAAGTAAAAGAGAGCAATAAAAGATTGTATTCCTTTTTTACTTCTTGCCCATCCTTTGGGCATCGCCTTGGAAAAAACAAAGTTAGATTGTACTTTCGAGCTGTTTTTCAAATGTCTTATGCATTGAATCAGCCATGTTTCAAAGTCATGCATCTTAAACATTTTAATAATACATTAGTTTCTCAAAATAAGGTTAACATTCTCTTGAATCCTGGTATATAGGTGTGAACTGTACTATCATAACTGATAGTTTGTTGTGGCCTCCCTCAGAAGCCTGAAGAATGAAGATATTTATCACCTGAAAGTTAAGGAGAATGCAGCCTACACATTGTGCTTGTAGCAGGACAAAAATGTTGAGTATCGGGAGATTGATTTCCAGTCTGTAGTCATATGGTGCAAGGAACTTGATTTTGCTACACAAGAAGGCATGCAGGTCATTTTCTCTCTCTTTTATGCTATTACTCTCAAAAAGAAAGAGTGAGTTTATGATTGCATGTCGTCTTTCATGGCCCTACACCGGCTGAGAGAAAAGGGTGCCACATGAGTGTATAAGCCTAGGACAGTCCGGATGGCTTCCATGATAAAACTTGATGTGTGTAAACTTTGGGCCAAGTAGAGCTTTTAGAAGTCAGGTGGAGCCATGTAGGCATTCTAATTCTTCAATATTACTATTTGGTTGTCATCTGAATTTTTTTTAATGATATCTCATTATGCTTCACTAACTGTCATGTACGACATCTGGCTTCACTAGTTGGCCATGCATTATCTTAGTCAGTTTTGGAGCAGTGTAATGCTTGAAAAATCCTTTGAGATGATAAATACAATATTTTACTATTTACCTAGTGTAACAGTCCTGTTTTATTCATCAATGAAAAGCCTGATAATTAAGTTTTGATTGCATGACCAGTGGAATATTATTTCATGTAAATAATTTTGCATTGTAAATATATTACTGTCTTCTTTCAATTTGAAAAAGATTTTGTTATGCCATGTTAATTTTTTCAATTGCAAAATCAGGCAAAGGACTTTGGCCCAGATTCACTAAGAAGTCAACTGCTAAAAGCAGTGTCTTTATCAGAGTGGGCCATATCAAAAGGAAAAGCAAGAGCTCATGTCCACTGTACTGCTGGACTGGGGAGAGCACCTACTGTTGCAATTGCTTATATGTTTTGGTTCTGTGACATGGATGCAAGTACTGACTTCTTATGTATTTTCTTTGCCTTGCTACCTGAAAAGATTAAATTATCCAACCCCATCATCAATGGCTGTTTATGATAATATGTTTTTACACTACAGTCTTTAAGTACCTTTAAAATACATTTATCTCTCTTTGGGTAGTCTCAGCAAATTGTTTCATTCTATTTTATGAGATTAATTTCTGCTAACACATCCTTTTAGACAGTATGGACAGGGAAATAGAACTCTATAAAACCCTTGCCATTCCATATTGTAAGAATGTCCATCGTGAATTTTTCTTGTTAATTTGTTAAGGTGCTCATATCGTGACAATTTCTTGGCATTATCTGCTTTGTGTGGTCCAAGAAGTTGGTGATAAGTTTCTCCTTGACATTGTGCCTTCCCATTGAATTTTAGTGCTGAGAAATGAGTAGCATTTTGACATTTTGGTCTTTTTCATCTTTCTGTAAATTTATGACAATTCTTTCTGCCTTGTCACTCTTATGATATTTTTTAAAATCTTTTTTGAGCAAAATGGTGGGTAATTATCTTCTACTCTTGGTCGCAGTAGAAGGTTTATCATCTCTGCTTCTTTGGATATTTTTTGATGGCAATCTGACATTAAATTTCCCGTTTATCTTCTTGAATAGGCTCAAAATTAAGTTTCCTTTCTCTTTCCTTCTTAATTTTCTGTTCCCAATATTATGTTGCCTCTTACTCTCTTTGCTTGCCCTATGGACCTGTTTTTATTGTCTTCATTTATTTTTTTGCCTATATCAACGTTTATCATCTTCTTTCTTACTTTGCTTGGTTGGCCTGACCTATACAATCAAACCTTATTGATGGGGACATCTCAAGCACGGATCTTGAAGCAAGCATAATTCTTGGAGTGGCACAGATCTTGAAGCATTTTTGGAATAAATTTATTTAGGATTTATCTTTTGTTTAAAATTTGAATTAGGATTTGGTTGGTTAGGATTGATATATGGATAGGCTTATCTTATCCTATCTTATATTTGAATTTGATTCGTTCTTATCTTTTTATCTTGTATTCAAATTCAAATGAGGGTTGGAAAATCTATAAATACCACCCTCAGCCTTTTGTAACAGGAGGATGGATGAATAAAATTTCTATTGTTCTATGTGAAGGATCTGTGTGCTCCTAGGGTATCTGTATGATCCCTTCTCCATCTTCCCAGGGTTTCTGTGTGATCCCTGATTTTGGGCATCTGTGTGAGCCCAGGGCATCTATGTGAGCCCCTTTGCTATGTGCTTGTTCTTCTAGGGCATCTGTGTGAGCCCCTTTGCTATGTGCTTGTTCTTCTTGGGGAATCTATGTGAACCCCAGTATTTTATCTTAACCCTGCACCCTCTTCTTTCCTCCTTTGCAAATCCTAATCCCTGGTGACTTTCATGCTCACCAGCGATCCAGTCCAATCCCTGTCCCGCATCAAGTGGTATCAGAGCTAAAGGATTAGGATTTTTCTTCTTCATCACCGGCCCACTGTTCTCTTTCTTCCCTGTTTCAAATCTCGTCCACGGATCCTTCCCCAACATCGACATCGGACCATTCTCCCCCCCAGCCGTCCTCAACCCCAGCTCCCAGCCACTCCGTGAAAGACTGGTCCGCCGACCTCACCGGAGAGATCACCTCCGAGCCCACCGGCGGTCATCTTCTTCTCTCCATCAACGACATCTCCCCTACCTACAGCCGGCGACCCCAACACCTGATTCATCGTCGCCCTCAAGCTTCAGATCGAATGCTCCACCAGATCACCTCAGTGCTCTCCGTTGGCTAGCCGCATTCCTCCGCCATGGCCGCCACCGTCATCAACCTCGCTCAGCATCGGAGTCCTTTTTGATTGGTTTCAGTTCCATCAACCTCGCTCAGCCTGATTCGATGGAGTCGAGTTCACCCCACCATAGGAGAATGATGGGGACATCTCAAGCACGGATCTTGAAGCAAGCATAATTCTTGGAGTGGCACAGATCTTGAAGCATTTTTGGAATAAATTTATTTAGGATTTATCTTTTGTTTAAAATTTGAATTAGGATTTGGTTGGTTAGGATTGATATATGGATAGGCTTATCTTATCCTATCTTATATTTGAATTTGATTCGTTCTTATCTTTTTATCTTGTATTCAAATTCAAATGAGGGTTGGAAAATCTATAAATACCACCCTCAGCCTTTTGTAACAGGAGGATGGATGAATAAAATTTCTATTGTTCTGTGTGAAGGATCTGTGTGCTCCTAGGGTATCTATATGATCCCTTCTCCATCTTCCCAGGGTTTCTGTGTGATCCCTGATTTTGGGCATCTGTGTGAGCCCAGGGCATCTATGTGAGCCCTTTGCTATGTGCTTGTTCTTCTAGGGCATCTGTGTGAGCCCCTTTGCTATGTGCTTGTTCTTCTTGGGGAATCTATGTGAACCCCAGTATTTTATCTTAACCCTGCACCCTCTTCTTTCCTCCTTTGCAAATCCTAATCCCTGGTGACTTTCATGCTCACCAGCGATCCAGTCCAATCCCTGTCCCGCATCACATATCTTCATGGTTCTGCATTCAGAACACACAGTGATCTTGCCAACAGCTGGTAAATATCTTTTAGAGTTTTCTTGAATACAAAGAGAGGATTATTCTGTTAAATTATGGAAGGTAGTATTAGCTCATAGAATAATCAATCACCATTCTGGTCCTTAAGTCCATGTCTTTTTCCCAACAGCATTGGTTGGTTAATGAATGTTTCTTTTCTATTTCCTTCCATTTAACAATTACATGTCCTTTTTCAATGGAACCAAAGTCCAACAAGAAAAGTAAGTTGTCCTTGTCTTTTCAAACTACACCAAAATTTGCATCTTTCTGGTGTCTTTTAATTCATCAAGGACTCCTTCCTTAACAATGATGTCTCTGGGCTTTCGTAGCATATGTATAAACCATCTAAAATAGCTCTGATTCATGAATCTTTCAAGTGGTCCTACTCCTGATTCTTTCTAATTAAAGATATGTTATCAAAATGAAGATTCAAAAGGGAATCAAGCTTCAAATGAAAAGTGCCATGAACAAATAAGTCTTCTCAAATAAAAAGCTCATCTATGAAGATAACCTGAAAGATATTTTAGATCAGGACAAGGATGTATACTTAATTTATTGTCAGCGACTAGAGCAGGTAACTGACCAAGACTGGAAAACTGCAAACAATCCCTTTTGAGATGGTTGTATTATCATTTTCAATTGAATTTTGTGTATTTGAAGGTTCTGGACCAACTGTTATGCATGTGATACAGCTGATATAAATTACTCTGACAAGAATGCTTGTTATGGATAAATTATATGGAAATCCAGAGGCTGAAACTATACCTTTTTGCCCCGCTGTCAAGTGCATTGCATGCACTGAATGCTAGTAACCTTAAATTAAAAGAACTACTTCATAGTTTTCCTTTTCTTTATTTTGATTTACTATCGAAAGCTACATCGTCACTTTATGGTATAACTAGCCTCCTAAAAGCAGATAAAGCAGTGTCTCGCAGAGCATGAGAAAAATTCTTAGGGTATATTAGTGTTCTGACATAATGCAAATAGTTTAATGAAAATATCTTTCATCAAACTTTCTTGGAAGTTTCCTTGTCCTCTCAGCTATAATTCAACTTTCTTTTCTTTTTTTTGTTCTTTTTCTCTTTCCCCTTTCCCTTCCTGCCATCCATTCTGTTCTTCGTGCAACAGGTAATGCATTTTCATCAATAGAAGTAATTGGTAAACAAGCAAGCTGGATTTGGCAGTTTTCAATGTACTTGCTCTTCACAGTAGGAAATAAGAATAAAAACTAGAATTGCCTGGTCTCAAAGTCTTCCCAATAAAAATCAATGATATACTTATCAAAATGAAAACCGACACCATTGATAATGATCTATGATGTTTAGAGTGCTAGAAACAAGGAATCATATGTTTTCAAGGTTTTTACCCCATCCTTTGCAGCAAATGGACGCAGAATGGATAATTTAAAAGGTTTGGTACAATTTTATTTGATTTATAGTTTAGAAACATCTAATTAATCTATATTTGATCTATAAATATTTTAAAATCTCAAGATGGAGATGAAGAGTTTGGTTTTCCAAATTATATAGTCTATGATAGAATTTTGATAATTAGCCATCTTGCTATTGCTTATTTTATACCTGCATGATAAGAGATCTCCAAAACAATTGATTTTTACTTTCACATACTGTAAACATCGTAAGTCAGGATTTTCAGTATGGATTTTTATTTTGATATGTTCATCATGCATTGATTTTTACTATAAAGCATTCAGGGCCAAATGCTTTTCATGAGCAACCTGGATTTACTCAGGAAGATTATTGATTAATGCGTACAAACCACTTTCTGATTAATTTACAATAGAGTAGATGCTCATATTCCCGTAACTGGGCCCGTATATGTGATTCGAGCTTCATCAACTTTTCTCCAGCCTATGGCCGTTGCTGCTGTTTTTTGTGGTCATCTCAAATTTATATCAAATGAACAGGTTCTAATTCGAATACATATGTATATACGTCTGTGTTTTTCTCCCTGGTGGAAAGTTTTTTTTTTTTTTTTCAAAGTTTTTTTTGTATCAGCTTTGAACTAAATAATTAAGAATCTGTCACTTCTTTGAGAGAGAATCTGTTACTTTTTGCCTTAAAACTAAACTGTCTAGCGGTAAATGCATGAATTGCACTGACCCACAAGTCGAATTCCTTGACTCTATTGCAGTGGCTCACCTGATGTAATCCAGGGACCCATCTCAGTATTTTAAACAAGGTTACGCCCAGCAAGTTGACTGTGACGGCCACCATGATTGTGACTTGGAAAAAACTAAAAGCGAGTGGGAACGTATGTAGATGCTTCTTCTTCTTCTCTTTTTTTTATCGAGTTGTTGGGCAGTCTTTTCTGGTGGCCATCGCTCAGTTGCTTAACAAAAGAGGGCTCTTTCCAAGTGGGGGTCTCATGTGACACTTGGGCGCTTGCGTAGCCCACTTAAATATTCTGAAGTCTTTTCTTTATGAGTAATTCTTTGTACACCGCGTGCGGTGCAGCAAATTCAGCATGACCCGCACCGCACATGGTTATTGGTCCATGCTGGCACCACATCGCATGACGATGAGACGGGATATGGCATGACAGGAGGGATATAATAGATTTTAATTTGAGCGTGACTAGCATTAAATATGATTCAGCTTTTATTTGAAATATTCATCTAGCCCATTCCTTTCAGTTTCATTTTATCCGCCATTTTGCTTGGATTTATGAAAATCTTTCAGTCTGAAACATTCTGAAACATGCTCTGGTTTTTGAAACATGCTCTGGTTTTTATCCAAGAAATCAATAAAGGTTGAAGAAGAATCTCCCTCGTACTAAAATCTGCTCTGAGAGTTCTGTTGCAGAAATCAACCTCTTTTTTCTATCTGAAAAAGTACTCTGTTTTGGTCTGAGGCTGGAATAAGGTACCGAAGACTTCCTTTCTTTTGATCCGAGTTTGGAATAAGCCACCGAAGAGTTCTTCTATACGTTCAAGATAAAATGTCTCCTTCAATAGGAAGTAAAACATTTTTTTAGTTTTCTTTTTATAGTTGATTTATTACACCAACTGTTTTGGTAGTTAGAGAAAGTTAATGGCACTCTCGGAGTCATAACTCAGTCCACAGGTTATAGGTATTCATAGTATGACAGGATAATAAATGTAGTTTAAGTTTTTATATAGGGATGTCGTAGCTTTATAACTAGGGTGTTGTAATATTTTAACTAGGGTGTCGTAATTTCTGAACTAGGATGTCGTAATTTGAAAACCCTTTTTTTTTGAAATCTTTTTCCTTTATGATCTTTTCATCACAATCCAACAATCTTATTCGAGCCAATGCACGGTTGAAATGTTCCATGATGGAGGATAAAAGCTTTCATTTTCTGTTTTGTACCGATTTGTTCATGTTTCGATTTTTTTGATACCCAAGTTTTTCCATAAGCATTTTACTATATTGGGGGTATCATATCATCAATACATACAGAAATACTTCTGTTACGGAGGATCAAAATATCCGGTTTAAGTTTTTGTACAGGGATGTCGTAGCTTTATAACTAGGGTGTCGTAGTGTTTGAATTAGGATGTCGTAATACTGTTTCAGTATATATTTATGAACTTTTTGCATCCATGTCATGTTATGACATCCTAGGAGTCGTAACTCAGTTCACAAGTGATATGTTCTCGAGATAGTAGAGGTTAGTATATTTAGTTTCATGTTTCATGATTGGGTGTCGTAATATTTTAACTAAGGTGTCGTAACTTCTGAACTAGGATGTCGTAACTTGAAAATCCCTTTTTTTGAAATCTTTTTCCTTCTAGGTCTTTTCATCACAATCCAACAATCTTATTCAAGCCAATGCACGGTTGAAATGTTCCATGATGGAGGATAAAAGCTTTCATTTTTTATTTTGTACCGATTTGTTCATGTTTCGATTTTTTTGATACCCAAGTTTTTACAGAAGCATTTTACTATATTGGGGGTATCATATATCATCAATGCATACCGAAACACTTCTGTTAGGGAGGATCAAAACATCCGGTTTAAGTTTTTGTTCAAGGATGTCGTAGCTTTATAACTAGGATGTCGTAGTATTTGAATTGGGGTGTCGTAATACTATTTCAGTATATATTTCTGAACTTTTTGCATCCATGTCATGTTATGACATCCTAGGAGTCGTAATTCAGTTCACAAGTGATAGGTTCTCGAGGTAGTAGGGGTTAGTATATTTAGTTTCATGTTTCATGATCGGGTGTCATAATATTTTAACTAGGGTGTCGTAATTTCTGAACTAGGGTGTCGTAACTTAAAAATTTCTTTTTTTGAAATCTTTTTCCTTCCTGGTCTTTTCATCACAATCCAACAATCTTATTTAAGTCAATGCATGGTTGAAATGTCCCATGATGGAGGATAAAAGCTTTCATTTTCTGTTTTGTACCGATTTGTTCATGTTTCAATTTTTTTGATATCCAAGTTTTTCTAGAAGCATTTTACTATATTGGGGGTATCATATATCATCAATGCATACCAAAACACTTATATTACGGAGGATCAAAACATCCGGTTTAAGTTTTTGTTCAGGGATGTCGTAGCTTTATAACTAGGGTGTCGTAGTGTTTGAACTGGGATGTCGTAATACTGTTTCAGCATATATTTCTGAACTTTTTGCATCCATGTCATGTTATGACATCCTAGGAGTCGTAACTCAGTCCATAAGTGATAGGTTCTCGAGATAGTAAGGGTTAGTATATTTAGTTTCATGTTTTATGATCGGGTGTCTTAATATTTTAACTAGGGTGTCGTAACTTCTGAACTAGGATGTCGTAACTTGAAAATCCCTTTTTTTGAAATCTTTTTCCTTCCAGGTCTTTTCATCACAATCCAACAATCTTATTCAAGCCAACGCACAGTTGAAATATCTCATGATGGAGGATAAAAGCTTTTATTTTCTGTTTTGTACCGATTTGTTCATGTTTCGATTTTTTTGATACCCAAGTTTTTCCAGAAGTATTTTACTATATTGGGATATCATATATCATCAATGCATACTGAAATACTTCTGTTACGGAGGATCAAAACATCCAGTTTAAGTTTTTGTTCAAGGATGTCGTAGCTTTATAACTAGGATGTCGTAATATTTGAACTGGGGTGTCGTAATACTGTTTCAGTATATATTTTTGAACTTTTTGCATCCATGTCATGTTATGATATCCTAGGAGTCGTAACTCAGTCCACAAGTGATAGGTTCTCGAGGTAGTAGGGGTTAGTATATTTAGTTTCATATTTCATGATCGGGTATCGTAATATTTTAACTAGGATGTCGTAACTTCTGAACTAGGATGTCGTAACTTGAAAATCCCTTTTTTTGAAATCTTTTTCCTTCCAGGTCTTTTCATCACAATCCAACAATCTTATTCAAGCCAATGCACGGTTGAAATGTTCCATGATGGAGGATAAAAGCTTTCATTTTCTGTTTTGTACCGATTTGTTCATGTTTCGATTTTTTTGATACCCAAGTTTTTTCAGAAGCATTTTACTATATTGGGGGTATCATATATTATCAATGCATACCGAAACACTTCTGTTACGGAGGATCAAAATACTCGGTTTAAGTTTTTGTTCAGGGATGTCGTAGCTTTATAACTAGGGTGTCGTAGTGTTTGAACTGGGGTGTCGTAATACTGTTTCAGTATATATTTCTGAATTTTTTGCATCCATGTCTTGTTATTGCACTGTCATGTCATATTATATCCAATACATAACTCATTATTTATTTTGTTATAGATAAAATATCATCTAAAACTATGTATATCAATGTTTATGAATTTTTATGCAGATATTTCTACATATGGCATTGAAATTAGAAATTTGGATGAGGTTGCTGGTGTTGTTCAGAAGAATGTACCTTCACCTATCACCCCGATCACAGAGAACGAGTCTGTTGATCCTAAAATTGGTATGAAGTTCAATTCCACAAATGATTTATACAATTTCTACAATGGATATGCAAGGAGAGTAGGTTTTGGAATCACAACAGTGTGTAGTAGGTCCAACAATAACAAAGAAATATGCTTCAAGCACCTGGCATGTTGGAGGCAAGGAAAATCTAGAAAAATTGATAACTCCATGAATCCTAGGGATATTGGAAAAATTGATTGTAAGGCTTCGATAAAACAAGACTAAATTCTAAAAATGGTAAGTGGATATTGGTTGATGTTTTCCTAGAACATAACCATGAGCTATCCATATTATCAGCTGGTTATCTACGGTCCCATAGGAGGATCAGCATACCAGAAAAGACAGAGATCAGCAATTTACATGCCGTGAATGTTCCTACAAGTCAAATATACTCTGCCATGGCTAGAAGGAAAGGGGGTAGAAGACAATTAGATTTCACAGAAAAGGATGCTCATAATTTTATCTATCGAGAACGTCAGAGTCAGCTGAAAGAAGGATATGCACAGTCAATGATAATCCATTTTACACAAATGCAAGTTAAAAATTCAAATTTCTTTTATACTTTTGACCTGAGTGATAGTGGAGAGCTCAGGACTGTTTTCTGAATCCATCCTAGGTCAAGATTGGCAAGCACTTACTTTAGTGATGTACTGACATTTGACTCAACTTATTTGACAAATACATATCAAATGCCCTTTTGTCTATTTGTCGGAGTTAACCATCATGGACAATCCACATTGCTTGGTTGCGCATTGTTATTAGATGAGACGACTGAGACATTTAAATGGGTATTCCAATCATGGCTGGATGCAAATGGTGGTCAACGACCTAATGCCATTATAACCGACCAAGATAAGGCAATCGAGGCTACTGTCAGGGATGTTTTTCTCAATGCACGACATAGATTTTGTCTTTGGCATATTTTGAAGAAGATTCATGAAATTATTGGCCATATTTGCACTGCAAATCCCAACTTTATGGTTGAGTTTGACGAGGCGATATATGATTCAGTTACCATAGTATCTTTCGAGGAAAGATGGGCACATTTAATGAAAAAATATGTAGAATGCAAGGCCATATGTTGGTTAAATGATATATATAAATGTCGGGATAAATGGGTTCCAATTTATCTTAAAGATACATTTGTTGCAGGTTTGTTAGTCATTATGAATGATTAATGTTCATTTTTTAAATTTTTGAACAAATTTTTTATCTTATATGCTTTTTATTTTTTTAATATTTATGAATAGGGATATCAACTTCACAAAGGAGTGAGAGCATCAATCACTTCTTTGATGGGTTTATAAACTCGAAGACTACGCTCAAGGAATTCATCGATAAGTACGAAGATGTCTTGGAGAAAAGATATGAAGTAGAAAATGAGGAAGACAATAAAATGTTGCAAACAAGTGCTTTCCTAAAGACATCCTCTCCTTTTGAGAGGCAAGCAGCAGGAAAATATACAAGGCACATATTCAAAAAATTTCAAAATGAGGTCTTTGAAATGGCTGCATCAAATGCCAGATTACTTAAAGAAGTTGATAATCATGATGTATATTCTGTTAAATAATTTGAAAGAATTGAAGTTAATGGAATCAATAAGGAGATTATTAAAAATTACGAGGTTTCATATGACAAAACTTTGGAGGATGTTAAATGCCAGTGTGGATCCTTTGAGTACAAAGGTTACTTGTGTAGGCATGCCTTATTGGTTCTTCATCAAAGCGAGATATTTCGTATCCCAGATAAGTACTTCTTGAATAGATGGTGCAAGGACATGAAATATCAATTCGATGATCTCGAATGCAACACTCAATTTTGTGATAAAAGCACACGAAAATCACGGTACGCACTCAAGGAATTATTTAAATTCAGATGTCTTATTTTAAGTTTACATTAACCTATCATATGTCATGAAATACTAATACGAATATTATGTTTTATTGATTGTAGATATGCTTTGATGAGTCATCGGATGATGAAGCTTGCAGAGATAGCTATAATGTCTAAAGATGCATTCAATTTGGTGATGTAAGATCTTACACCATTATTTAGAAAAGCTGTTGATGCTAATTATGCAGCTAAGCAAAGCAGAGAACTTCTAATTCAGGATCCTGATAAACTTACTACGAGAGGTCGTCCACGAGAGAATAGAATTAAGAGTGGAGTCGAGAAGAAATCAAAGAGATCAAAGAAAAATTTGGATAAGGCTTCTGTTGACACTCTTGTGCAAAATGAGAGAAGAGGTAGTACTAGCAAAAAGCAGACTTTCCATATTGTAGTGGAATTACCAGAAACAGTAATTGAACCCATTGTACCTTCTTTGGACCCCTTTTTTAGATGAATTTGATGCTTATGTATGCAATCAACTAACACAGGATATGATATAAAATCCTGAATTATGATATAGTCCTATGTATGTACAGTCCTATGTTTTTTTAGATTATTGAATGAAATTTCATACAGGATGTTTATGACTCCCAGATTGACAAAAAATCTCTTCTACCTGTGGTACAGGATGTTTACAACATCCTAGTTCAAAGGTTACGACATCCTAGTTTAAAAGTTACGACACCCTAGTTCAAAAAAAACAAACATGCAAAAAATATAAGATAAAATATTTTTAATCCCTTCTACCTATGGTACATGTCATCATTGGATAGGCTATTGACTCCCATATAATCAGAAATAGTCCCGGCTGCTTAAAAATCAATAAAATCACCTGAAACAGCATTACGACACCCTAGTTCAAAGGTTACGACATCCTAGTTCAAAAAAAATAAACATGCAGAAAATATAAGATAAAATGTTTCTAATCCCATCTACATGTGGACATGTCATCATTGGATAGGCTATTGACATCTAGATAATCAGAAATAGTTCCGGCTGCTTAAAAATCAATAAAATCACCTGAAACAGCATTACGACATCCTAGTTCAAAGGTTACGACACTCTAGTTCAAAAAAAACAAACATGCAGAAAATATAAGATAAAATGTTTCTAATCCCTTCTACCTGTGGTACCTGTCATCATTGGATAGGCTATTAACTCCTAGATAATCAGAAATAGTCTTGGCTGCTTAAAAATCAATAAAATCACCTGAAACAGCATTACGACACCCTAGTTCAAAGGTTACGACATCCTAATTCAAAACTTACGACATCCTAGTTCAAAAAAAATAAACATGCAGAAAATATAAGATAAAATGTTTCTAATCCCTTCAACCTGTGGTACATGTCATCATTGGATAGGCTATTGACTTCCAGATAATCAGAAATAGTCCCGGTTGCTTAAAAATCAATAAAATTACCTGAAATAGCATTACGACATCCTAGTTCAAAGGTTACGACACTCTAGTTCAAAACTTACGACATCTTAGTTCAAAAAAAATAAACATGTAGAAAATATAAGATAAAATATTTCTAATCCCTTCTATATGTGGTACATGTCATTATTGGATAGGCTATTGTCTCCCAGATAATCAGAAATAGTCCCGACTGCTTAAAAATTAATAAAATCATATGAAACAGCATTACGACATCCTAGTTCAAAACTTACAACATCCTAGTTCAAAACCTACGACATCCTAGTTCAAATGCTACGACACTCTAGTATAAATACTACGACACCCTGTCAAGAAACATAACATTTCTTTATATCATCATCACAGCAATGAAGAATTACAAAATATTGATTGAATGAATTACATAGAACTACATGTAATAAGACAATGATATTAAAAACAATACTGGTTGAATGAATCAAAAGAATTTTCCTTTGAGAATGATTCTTAAAATATAATCTTCGAGTTAGTTAAAAATTTGTGTAACATAATACAGAAGTGAATGAATCGAAAAGAAAGAGTACATAACAAATAATTTGCTTTTATAGGCTAATATTTAACAGCACTTTCAATCTTTTGATTCATACTCTCTCTCAAAATCCTTGCTGCTAACTGGCGGCAGTACATGCCGATATCTTTTTCTGTGAAATCCCAAGTATCAGGCTTATCCCTGCGAGCAATAAAATCCATGTATTTCAAGCAAAACAACCCACAGTCCAATGATCCTGCAGCTTGGGAAGGGCATTCACTATTCTTTATCATCGACCATTTGGATACCTCACTATTATCACAGAATATGTGGAACATTGCACCTACTATCTTGTGCCACTTCCTAGCATTTGCCTTATACTTGGAATTGTGCTTTATCGAATTCAGATGCATGAAAACCTTCTCTTGCATGTCCACCGCTACCAGGTGCCAGTGAGAATTTTCGGAGTTGATGATAGTGAAGAGAAATCGAAATTCCTTCTTATCTGAATCACTCACTGCATCAAAATCATATTGTTGGCTGTTCCAGCAAGTTCATGACATGGTGATGTTGAGGTTAGGCATAAGCTAGAAGTCATTACTGGAGCAACTATACTCTTATGATATCTTTCTGCATTCTCAGCCCAGTTCTTTGTAATGAACTCTTGCCCGGTATCAATTATTGTCAATACAATTTAAACTGATTAATTATAAAGTAAATATAATAATTATTAGAAAATATATCAGTATATACATAAATATTAACAACAAAATGATGTAATACTCTATTACTTACATCATCAACTATCATGTCATTGTTGATGAGATCAAAAAGATTTTTCCTAGTAATAGTGCCTTCGAATTTGTTGGTGTACATGACATCCCTGAAATTAATAAACATGAATGATATTATATATTCTCGATTATAAATTAGCATACATATTAGAAAAAATAGGTGTAACATACGAGTTCATCTTTTCTTTCAAAAATGTATTGATCAAATTTTCATCATCTTCAATTTGAAAATTCAAATTTGATTCCTCAGGCTGAGATGTGCCCACCATCATCAACTTTTTTTTCAATAGCCATGTTTCGAAAGCAGCATCAGCTGTGATTTGGGAGGCCTTCCGCAGCCTAGGTTCTTTTTTTACCCTCTTGATAAGTGAAGGAATCTGGATTTCTTCTTTTTCCCCTTAACTTCCTCACTTACAAGGGTATCCTTAAATTTTTTATCAAAAACTTCCTCCACCTCAACCTCAATATCTTCAGTATCCTCTCCCTCCGCCTCTTTCTGGCCTTCTTTATTGGCATTGGTACCTTTATTTACCAATGAACTAAGAAGAGTTTCAACTATGGCTAGCCTCTTCTTTATTTCTTCAAGTTCAACCTTCACCTGTGCACAGCTTGCACAAGTTTTTTCTTTTTCGGAGGATACTACTGTTACTGATCCTTTAGGGAGAAGCCATTATTCCGTATTTGTTGGCTCAATAGCTCCCTCCACCTACAAGCAAAGAACAATAACAAAATAACCATACATTAATCATAATAATATATTGTTCATTAATATTATAATGAAAAAATATTTTTATTTACCAACTCATGAGGCTTCAAGTTTGTAAGGTCAACAATCTTTGTCTTCACCTGGCTGTCATACCATTTTAACAACCTAGGCAATTTTTTTGGATATGTTGGCTTTCAAGGTACTATGCTCAAGGAACCAAACCTGTATATAATAAACATGTATGTTAAATATATGGAAGATTTAAAATAAAGCAATTATACTTCTACTACATCTTAATGTCACTTACCAACAGAGCAGCTGTACACCCATACAAGTTGGCTACCTCCTAACCTTGTCGCTTCTTTTGGTTAGGACTGGCTGGTCGGATCTCAAGCAAACAGTAGCATGTGGGAGAGACATAAGAGTCAACTCTATTATTGTGGTAGCCCAATCTATTTTATCCAGTTGGGATAAATCATCCAAGTAAGGGATGATAAATCTTGGGCAACTTTGATTTGACTTTGGACACAAGAACATTGCGAACATAAATGCAATCCATAATCTCACTATGTCCTGGACATCCTCTTGTAGATTGGATGAATGAAGTCGGGCAATTAACTTCTCCAGCCCCTTATTTTGTATATTTAATTGTCTTCCAAATCTTCTGAATAACCGGCCTTTCTTAACTTGATCTTCCATTTTGATTTTCTTTCCATGGCATGGCATGACAGACTCAAAATTAGGGCCAGGTCTTCCACGTGAATATAAGTTCCTTGCCACAAAAAATAAACTTGTTTCCTCCCTTATAGCATCTAATAATTTCAGCTAGTAGACGCCCGTAGACAACAAACGGTTGCATGTCTACGAACGCATTGAAATGAGTCTTTCGGATTATTTCTAAATGATAACTTGAGAAACTTATCTTCAAAACCTGTTCAGCATACACTACTGGCTTGCAATAGTTTTTAAACAATTGTGAAGCTTTTAATCTGGGCAGCCGAAGCATTGGAAGTTACCTGAAACATAAGTAAAATATAAATATAAGTTAAGCAATTTTTGCATGGGTGTCGTAAGTTTTGAATTAGGGTGTCATAGGTTTTGAACTAGGATGTCGTAATACTGTTTTGGCCATTTTGATTAATGTTACAGCATCCGTGGCAATTTTATGACACCCTGGGAGTCATAAAACAAGCCACGGTTGCCATGTATTAGAGGTAGAGGGGTTAAAAACTTATTTTTCATAATTTCTGCATGGGTGTCGTAAGTTTTGAACTAGGGTGTCGTAGGTTTTGAACTAGGGTGTCGTAATACTATTTTGGCCATTTTGATTAATGTTATAGCACCGTGACAATTTTATGACATCCTGGGAGTCATAAAACAAGCCACGGTTGCCATGTGTTAGAGGTAGAAGGGTTAAAAACTTATTTTTCATAATTTTTGCATAGGTGTTGTAAGTTTTGAACTAGGGTATCGTAGATTTTGAAATAGGGTGTCGTAATACTGTTTTGGCTATTTTGATTAATGTTACAGCATCCGTGATAATTTTATGACACCTTGGGAGTTATAAAATAAGCAACGGTTGCCATGTGTTAGAGGTAGAAGGGTTAAAAACTTATTTTTCATAATTTCTGTATGGGTGTCGTAGGTTTTGAACTAGGATGTCGTAGGTTTTGAACTAGGGTGTCGTAATACTGTTTTGGTGATTTTGATTAATGTTACAGCATTCGTGGCAATTTTATGACACCCTGAGAGTCATAAAACAAGCCACGGTTGCCATGTATTAAAGGTAGAGGGGTTAAAAACTTATTTTTCATAAATTCTGCATGAATGTCGTAGGTTTTGAACTAGGGTGTCGTAATATATGAACTACGGTGTCATGATTTTATACTATGAAGACTTAATATTTTTTAAAAAATTATCGTGACATCCCTCTATAGAGATAAATTTCAAAGATTGACATCAAAATAGTAAAATAGAAATTACGACACCCTAGTTCAATATCAACGACATCCTAGTTCAAAACCTACGACACCGTTATTCAAAACCTACGACACCGTTGTTCAAAACCTACGACATCCTTGTTCAAAACCTGGGGCACCCTAGTTTAAAAACTCCGATACCCTTGCATAAATTGTAAAAAAAACCCAGATGCTAAATGTCATATCCAAGCAGGAATCAAAAATTTTCTTAACATGTTTCTGTTTTTGTAGCATTCTTGGGGACGGATCTTAAGGGGGTCTCATCATCTCTGAATAAACAACGATCGCAGTACTTCCTTCATCTATCTGCGTTTTCCTTCTTGCATTCTTTTCGTGTTGTTCGTCTGCGTTTAAAGACGAAACCACTTGTCTCCATTTTTCCAAGATTTCGAAGGCGTATCAAATGTTGAAGGAAGATCACTAATGCTTTCTCAACCACCAAAGAAGAGCAAAAAACACAAAATGTAGATATCTGGGATGTCCAAAAACAATGGACGAACTCTGGGATGGGGTGTCGTAGCGGCAAATATTTTTTTTCCCTGTTTGTAGAATAAGAACCGTTTTTCCGATATCGAAAATGATGAGGACAGAATGGTCATTTTGCATGGTTGAAAAGACTGCAGGGCGGTGTCTGCAAGCTTACGTATACCCCTCCCGTCATGCCATATCCCGTCCCATCGTCATGCCACGTGGTGCCAATGTGGACCAATAGCCGTGTGCGGTGCGGGCCATGCTGGATTTGCTGCACTGCACTGCATGCATGCAGTGCACAAAGAATTACTCTTTCTTTATTCATTTGGGGGGGGGGGGGGGGGGGGGGAGCCCATTAGTGATCTCTAAGAAACAAAGACTTGTTTTATTTCTTTGTTTTCATATTTGTTTGGAGTAACTAGTCTTACATGCATGTTTATATGATATCCTCTTAAGTCAGTCAACCACGTTAGACTCGGACTGCAGGGGGGTTATGCAGTTAATAGTTTGTTAGCATTGTTCACCCATATAAACGTGTACAAAATTTTGCGTTTAAGTCACTGCATGCCAATCTTTAAATACTATTGTTTTCTTGCAAGGATGGCTATCTTTTTGAACCATTTTGATCTCAGGTGGAAGTGTCCTAAACCACTCATCTTCGACCCCACGCCAACGTGGCGCCCGTTTGAGCCAAACCTCTTCTGCTGACGTGCACCCCTTGCTCTTCGGGCAACAATAGGTGCCACCACTGGCTCAAACCTTATTCATTAGCACGTCTCTCTTGAACTAGGCTCACCAATTGGTTCCAAAGCGGCATCCCATAAAATTATTTTGCTAAGGTTTCTATAGCCCATCAGTTGAGATTTGGGAATGTGGAGGATGTGCACCAAGACAATTTTGCCCTTTGGATAATTGACTGGTCTAGAATTGCAATTGGCAAATGAAGTAATTGGGTTGGTGGGATTTGGTGTGAAGATGAATGGTGGAGAGAGTCTGAAGAAACTTGGATATGGCCTGGTCTTTTCTTACCTTCCAATTCCCATTCCCATTTGGCATATCATAAAGTTAACCAGAAAGGACATTCAAATGGCTCTTTGATACACTGAAATGATGGAATGAGAAGCAAATTTAGCACCAACGAAATGTAGTGTAACCTTTCTTTCTAGTTAAAAGGACAATATAACTTCCTAGATCCACATGAAAGTTTTGGTGCTTTTCTTGAATCTACCATCTGTGCCTTTGTCTACTTGATGATTGCATCTCAGATGGCAGCTCTAAAGATTAAATAGAAACTTCCGAACATGCATGCCGAGATATCCATCCTAGTTTGCACTAGAAGTTTTTGGCGATGGCTTGTTGCTTTTGAATTCAATGCGGACATGGGATCGTCCATTGACTTGCTTCAAATTTGAGGTCTTTACCCATCAAAATATTTTGAATGTCCAACAAAGCCTTTTTCATCACCCAAAGAATTTTTTAATATACAAGGCTCCAATTACTGGGAGAGCATGGCACACCGTAGGATACCGTACACCCCTTGTCGTTGTTCATCTTAGGATGCATGGCTGTGTACGAGCATGAGCCATGCGATGCATGCTACATTACATGCAGCCATGTATCCTATAGTGAATGGTTCGGTAACCTATGCATGCACTGCAAGGGATATGTATTTTTACCGAGCCCGCTTATAGCTGAAGAGCAAGGGATTGAGCTTGCCTGGGGAGAGATTTATGCGAGATAAATCCTAGTACAGAGTAAACATAGCCCGTTGATTTCCTAGCCTTACCCGACAAAATTATTGCTTATTATCTTAAGGATTTATTCTTTTATGAATAAAAGATTTAGCTCTTAATTTATATTTTTTTAGATAAATATTTTTTAAATAATATTTAAATAATAAAATGGTTTATTCAGGTCTTTTTTATGTATGAAAAAATAGTTTTGAAATTTATTATTTATATTTTTTTATATTATTACTTTTCTAAATAAGTTGCTAAAATTTAGTTTGGGGATAGTAACTCGTTGAATGATGAGGTATTGGAAATGAGGAAAAAGGTTTTAGAAATAAATTTGAATATTTACTTTATTAGCTTGTTGAAAAATGATTAACTCTTTCAAGATGGATAAGATTTTCAATTAATTTATGGATAAATATTATTTAAAAAAAATTTATCCATCATGAAAAGTACAGGAATATGAATAAATTGATCAATGAAAAATTTTACCAACTTTCTTATAGTATTTATCCACTAAAAACAGGTCTAAAAGATAATTCCCGTTGCAAAGTATTGTCTATATCAATAAGTAGCCAAGTAGGGCTAGGTGGACCTACCAAGCAGATCACGGCACGCCCTGCCCAGGATATTCTGTTTTCTGGGCGGTCCAAGATCCCCACTTGCAGGAAATCTCTACAATCCGAATATATGTCGGTGGCCATGAAGCTCATGCCCATATCCTCAGTGATATGAGGTAGGTTTTAAATGATAAAAAAGTCTTGGGTAAAATTTCGTAGAAAATCTACCGGTCCAATGTGAGAATCGATCCAGACTCCTGTTCTATAATCTAATGCAGCTTTTGCTATTTCACTCCAAAAATCCTTGTAGAATCACAGTTAGAGTACATGAAATGTTTCCTGGCTCAAATAATGCGGGCTTTACACCTCAATATTCACCCACACTTTGAGCAACAAACTAATTCCCGCTAGTCGCATCAATCCTCTTACAACGCATAAAATGGGCATCCTAAAGTACTCTTTTTTTTTTCACCATGTAGCCAAAAAATGACATGTCCACCTGCTAACAAGATGTAATTCCCTCAAACGAGGAAAAATACATATCCAAAAGATGAACGTATTAAGATAGCTTAGCTCTGTATATCGAAATTGAAAAAAGTCTTTGCAAAAGAAAAAAAATAGAGACAGAACAAATCAAAACAAAAGAAAAGATCACTTCCTTTTACATTTTAAAGGAATAATATAATATAATAAAAAATCTTTAACTGGTATAATATTAATGTCGAACAGAAAAATATACCTTTTCTCGTAAAACTAATAAATTTTTAATTTTTCGATTTTCCCCAACAGTACTAATCTTAGATTACCGGGTAACTAAAACTAACTATAAACAAAGTTACCCGGGGAACGTTATTTACTCTTATCTTATTCCATAAGAAGCTTTTTTTTTTTGGAAAAAAAAAAGAAAAGAAAAATTTATAATTCTGAACATACAACAGCAAACATACATACATACGTATTAAATTAATACTCGCTGCCGGAATTAATATCCCCGGCGAGCTAATTTGAATTGGTTTCGTCCCACGGGTCAAACGAAGAACCCTGGTCCGACGAACACGAAACCGGAGTTCGCGGTTCACTGACCGACCCACCCTTCAGAGCAGGTCGGAGCTTCTCCCTCCAGAACTCCCGGTTCCCTTCCCCCTCGCGGCCGATCTCGACCTCGACCACTACCAGATCCCCATTCAGCCGGTACACTTCGACCCAAACCACCATATTCCCGGTCCGGTCCTCGACCGCCGCCCCGCCACCAGGCTTCCCCTTCCTCCGCCGCACCACCAGCCTCTCCGCCCTGCCAACCTCCTCGACGCGGCCCAGAATCACCTCCGGCGGATCGGCCGACACGAGCCGCTCCCGATCCGCCGCCGCGTCGAAGAGCCCGGAGAGGTCGAATCCGGTCGAGAAGGATATAATATCGAACGCGTTAAGCTCCCGCTCCTCCTCGCCGCCCTCCTCCGTGCAAGCCGCCGTCAGCTGGCCCATCTTTGATATTCGCGCGTCGACGTCATCGCGGAACCGCGTCATGGCCAAGAACCGGTCCTCCTCCAGCCCCGTCCGGAACCAGGGGTCAGCCACGATGCCCTCGACGGTGATCCGGGTCCCGGGGTTCGTGTCCAGGAGGCGGCCGAGGAGTCGCCGGAGCGCCGGCGAGATCCACCGTGGGCATCGGAAATCGCCGCGGTAGATCTTGCGGTAGAGACTCATCAAATTGGGATCGTTGAAGGGGAGATAGCCAGCGGTGAGGACGAAGAGGATGACGCCGCAGGACCAAATATCGACTTTAGCGCCGTCATAGCCCCTCTTGGTGAGGATCTCCGGCGCGACGTACGCCGGCGTGCCACAGAGGGTCTGGAAGAGGTGGTCCCGTTGGCGGTGGAGACGACGGCGCTGAGGCCAAAATCGGAGACCTTGAGGTCACCCTGGTCGTCGAGAAGGAGGTTCTCCGGCTTGAGGTCACGGTGGAAGACCCCGCGGGCGTGGCAGAAGGCGACGGCGGAGACGAGCTGGTGGAAGAGGCGGCGGGCGGCGTCCTCTGGGAGGCGGCCGTGGGCGGAGATGCGGGCGAAGAGCTCGCCGCCCTTGGCGAACTCGAGGACGAAGTAAATCTTGGAGCGGGAGGCGAGGACCTCGTAGAGGCGGACGACGTGCGGGTGATGCAGGCGGCGCATGGCGGCGATCTCACGGCGGATGTTGCCGGCAAGGCCACCACGGAGGACCTTATGCTTGCTGATGCACTTGATGGCTACACTCTGGCCGGTGCCGGCAGTGCGGGCGTGGTAGACCCTGGCGAAGGCGCCGCAGCCAAGGAGGCGGCCAACCTCGTACTTCCCGAATAGGACCTTCGCCGCCGGCGGAGGTGCATCACCGCTGCCGTCCGGCGGGACGCGGCCGCCAGGGACCGGCATCGGTGCAGCCAAATTCTGAATCTTTTCTTCTCTTCGTCGCCGGTTTCCCCTTCCAGTTTCTGTTCCGGTGAAAAAGCGTCGATTTCTTTTTTTTTTTTTTGGTAAAAAAGAAGATCAGGAAATAGGAAATTGTTGCCCAAATTAGGAGGGAAGGCCAACTGGATTTAGCGGGATGGGGCCGTGGAGATTTAAATATATGCGGGAAGGTGTCGGTATGTTGTTACCTATGGATTTTGTATCTTACATGGAATCCATGAAATGAGACGGGAAAATTGTGGGTTCATTTTCTAGGAAATGGAAACGGACGGAGGGAGTACGGAAAACGGACGGTCGAGTGAGGGGTTGGGAAAAAAAAATCTGGCCCACCCACGTGAGTTACCGGTGGCAGTTTCTACCGGTGCGAGGCCTCGATTTCCAAATGTGTGGTTGAGAATGAAAAGCGGCACAGGCAAGAGCGAGACATTGATGATACCGGCGCAAACTAACTTTTCAGGAAAGGGTGTGTAATCTAGCCAAACTTGATTTATTTGTTTTTTTTAAAAGGTCAGCACCTTATAATATATTTAAGTAAATCTAAGTACAAATATAGATCCAGGATATAAAAACAGGAATGCCTCAGCAACCGGACCAACATAGATATCCTTGCACAAGCCTATCTTGATGAAGCTCGAAACTAGTCAGATCTGATTTAAAATAATTTTGAGATTGAAATTTAAGACTAAGCTTAACATTCATGCATTAAAATAGAAACCAATGTAAGCTAAGACCAAGCATAACTTAAGTTTAAATTAAAGCTTGATCCAAATTAGTTTAGGGCTTTTTTTTTTTTTTTTTTTGCTGAAAAAAAATTGGGGAAGGAAAACCCTTGCTGTACTGCTTTCACTGGATCCCTGCCTTGGTAACCTAGTCACATATTTCAAAAAAAATTTTGGATTTAATCGTGCCATATGGATCACGTTTCGAATTCATGATCGGATAGACGTGAACGTGAGTGCCCGTCAACTGTGCTATCACGTTAGTGATAAACTTGGTTTAAACATGAAAAATATTTGATAAGATAGGAGAGGTTTTGTCCTTCCAAGGGCTCATCATGCCAAACACCTGAAAGAGCATGCAATAGTCTTAACAAGTCAAGCCAAATATTTAAATAATTTTATTTATCCAAAATAACCATAATTATTAGTGCACTCATTTATTTTTATCTTATTTTCTAAATAATACAAAAAACAAAGGTTATTCTATTTATTTTAAAAAGATACCATCATTATGGATGGATCCTTTATAGTGTATTATGCACCGTTCATCGCATGATGAATATCCACCATGCAAGCCCTTGCATAATAATTTACGATGAACATTATACATGATGCAATATATCAGATGATCCACGTCTAAACATTCCCAAATCATTCTCTCTACGAAACCCAACTTTGATATATTATCGGATTATATTAATCATTTAATGAGATAAAATGACCGGTAACAGCGACGTTCGAACATATCATAGCTAAATAATATTTTTTATGTTAAAAAATATTTTTGGTAACCCATCTATGAAACGGTGACAATTCAAGAGGAAACGCTCCTGCTTATCTGGCTAATTCTACACAACGGCCAATCTAAAACTACTGCGGTACACCACCAAAGCAATATCATATACCATCTAAAATAATAAAAAGTAAAAAAAACACGTGTAAGCAAACGAGACAGCATCAACGGTCGATGAGCTGATCTCAGGCGTACTGTGGAGTGTACTGTACGGTCTGGCTTGTGCGCCTACTTTTGATGCACGGTAACCAATGCTTTTCATTCTCGGGTGGAGTTCCGGTGGCAGGGAACCCTTGCTTTGTTTCGCGTCTGTATCCTGTTCTCATGATCGAGCGCATCGTGTCCTCGTAATTGGTGGTGCTTGAAAACGGACAAGATTCGAGGCCCTTTTTCCATTACAAGTGGATGGTCGTGATTATACCAGTTGTGTGGATGTCAATTGTTGATCAGGAAGGTCTCCGGCTACAAGAATTGTGGAAGAGGTACGGTTGTAGATGGGCAATTGGAGTTGGAGATCAGATGACCCCACCATGTGACCAAAGGCATCAGCCTCTAGTCCTTCACTTCAAGCATTTGGCCTTTCTCAAAAATTTATACTATGGCATCTTATCCGGAAGGGCAACCGCAGGACGTCAAGAGTCCTCCCTGACCACTGATATTGTCCATCTTATCAAAGTTGTTGCACAATAATTAAAACATACACAAAAGAAAAGCACGATAACAATAAAATATGAACACTTTTTATTTTTAAAAATTTATAAATGCGTGCGTGAATCTAATATATATATATATATATATATATATATATATATATATATATATATATATATATCAGGATAGCATTTCCGTTCAATTATTACATATACTTTTCAGTTCTTTAAAACATCGACGCAGCTATTGCTTTCTATCGGACTTCAATATCTCTCAAATTTGCCCTCAAATTGGATTACTACTAAGTTGTAGCAGCCACCGAGAGACATCAGTTACGTGGAATGATAGAATTCAGGGAAAGGAATCAGTGGGTTCACCTGCAACATCAAATTTAGTTGACTACGCCTCTATTATTGCCTTTCTAACAAATACTGATGGTCTAGATTGTTTGATGCAAGACCTCTAAAACATCTGTCCAATGCCAAGAATTGATGGTTTTATAATACCTGATGACAAGGGACTGGTTCAGCTGGCTGGCAGATTTCAAAAAGACAAATTTTGTTTGAACAGACGCTTTTTTCAGCAGACACAATATCTAGGAACCAGAATAAGAATTATTTGTACTATATGCTTGAAACCAAACTAATTTTTCTAAGGTTGAAGTATTGATGGTCAAATAGAAGCAATTGGTTATCAGTTTTCTTAACTTAAAAAAAAAAAAAAAAAAAGAGCAGCAGCTATGGGTGAGTTGTCTAGCAAAAATTCAAATTACTGCTGAAGGTCTTTCATCACTTTATTCTCTCTTATTTGTCAATGTGATTATCTTTCTTCCAAAAAAAATGACATCCTTTTTATTTTCCAACAATAAGAGCTTATTTTCGTCACCTTATGTTCACAAGTGCACCTTCTCTCATCAATATCACTCTCTTTTACTGCACCAAAAGAAGATAAACAGAACAAAGGTTCCTCGATAATGGGGACAGCTTTCTTGCATCCAACTTCCTATAGGCAAATATTTTATGATACTCTTATAATTAGTCAAGTGTACTACTTCTGTAAAATCTCCCAAGTCATGTATCTGGAAGAGAAACATATGATCGAATGAGATGTTCAGAGGTATTCTATTCTTTGATTTACATATGTGAGGAGCCCAATATTTCAATGGATTCCATGGTGTTTCATTTATATTGGCCTTATCTTTCCCTTGTGACTCTTGGCTCGGATGGTGGAAGGGCCTTATACTACAGTTAAAAGGGTCAACGCCGACTCTTTTCTCCCGACACTTCGCTGAAGCGTCGAGAATAACCCAAAACCCGCAGACACTTTTTAAAAGCGTAGGCAAGCTCATGAACCGTCGACGCTTTTAAGCGTCGGCATCCTCTGAAACACGCCAACGCTTTTCGACGCTTTTGAAAAACGTCGGCATCCTCCAGAACTTGCCGACGCTTAAAAGCATTGCAAAAAAGCATCGCCGGAAATCCCAAAACCCCATTTCCCCCGCCCTAGCCCTAATCTCGCCCGATCTTCCCCCCCCCCCCCCCCCCCCCCCCCGCCGAGCCTGGCCGCCCGAGACTGCCCGAGCCGAGCCTCCTCCTCCTCCTCCTCTGCTGCAGACGCAGATCTCCTCCTCCCCCCACCCCCTGCCCGAGCCCATAGATCCCGCCGGACCCTCCCCCGCCCGAGCCGCCGATCCTCCTCCTCCTCCTCTGCCTCCTCCTCCTCCGCTCGATCTACGGATGCATGACCTTCTCCTCCCCGCCACCCCCCGCCCAAGCCCTAGATCCCACCGGACCGTCCCCCCGCCCGACCCACCGATCCTCCTCCTCCTCCTCGGCTCGATCCGCGGACGCAGCACGTCCTCCTCCTCCTCATCATCCGGCCGGTAGCTCCTCCACCGTTCCGTGCCTTAGATCCCACGATCGATCCGCCCGGCACAACCTCGTCCTCCACTGATCCCTCCCTCATATTTATTTATTTTATTTTATTTATTTTATATAATGATGTTGATGACATCTTACACTCTTAAAATTATATGATGATGGTGGTTGATGATTAGATGATAAAAATCGGTGTTTAAAATTCAATTATGGATTGCTTGCGAAGACATAGCACGCGCGCCTTAATATAATCTATTGCTGGTTTTTACTTTAGGTCCAAAGTGATGTCATTTATATGTCGCATGGCTAGTATTTTATATATTTGACACAACTACATTTGATGTCCTGGATATAACATATAATGAATCAGAAGCAGGTAATTAATAGATGTTAAAATGCTGCAATCAAATTGGTGTTACAAGGTTTCCATGGAATAGCCCTTTGGCTACAGTGTTGACCCCCTTTCTAGGTGAATATTGTTAAAATATTTGGGAAAAAAAAAAGAACAAGAGAGGGGGGATTTTATCTTTTCATTCTATCATATTTGGTAAATCCCAGGAATAATACATGCTGCTATATAAATTCTATACAAGAAAAATAACATAAACCAATATAGGATCATGTTAATAAATAAATATTACAACGTGATATGAAAAGTTATGTAATTTCTAAAATCATGTTAATTATTATCTGATGTCTAAAATCATGCTAACCCTCTCTAAAACTTAAGATAATACTATAGATATTAACTTGAGTTTGGAAACCAGATTATGAGTATATTCAACAACTAATATGATAGATCGAGAGCTAACAAAAAAACTTAGAAGTTGGTATGGTGATAGAGTTGGTAACATAGCTCACATAACTTTCATTCTTGAGATTTTAGGGTTGTATGAGATAGAGTTGATCAGGTTGGAAGTATGAGAAAAGGTGATTTGAAGTAAGATATAATAATATTGAATTATTGTATATGAATTATATGCAAATACTGACATAACATATATCACAAAATAATGTATGACGAGCATTCTATACATTTTGATGCTAGACTTATCAACTTGGCCAAAAACTATAATGTCATCAACAAACTGAATTTAGTGGGCATGTTTGGCAACAGCCAACTATCCAATACCCTTAATCAACTCTTCGTTGTTTGCTGCCCTCAATTTTTTTGTGAGAACACCTATGACTGAACAAAATTTCTCGGTATTTATTTTATTTTTGTCCTGCATCTTACTGAACATGTACCTTTGTTACGATCAATTATGATTTTTTAAATATTTTTTAAAAAACTTGCATTGCATAGAAACATAGACCCATCAATTGATTAAAGTACATATTCTACAGCATCCGTATAATTATTTATTTTTTGTACGGATGGAAGAAATATGTATAGTGGTCAATTGAATGTCCAGTTTGGACAGTTTGGAAATTAGAAATAATTTTATAGGTGCTTACAGTAATCAAACGGTATGGATAGAGTTCCAGATATATTTCGGATAGCATTTCCTTTTAATTCTCCTCATACATATTTATTTGTATGGGGAGAACTAAGGAAAATGCTGCCGAAATTTTTCTAGAACTTTTATTGCGTATCCTTTGGTTACTGTAAATGACCTATATAATTAATGCAATTTTGAATGGGATAAGATCTCTTTACCTATTAGTTGGTGATAGGGTACATTTAATAATATTGTAATTGATCTATTGAATAAACTTATTTTAAATTTATTCTATTCTTATAAATATTTGTTTATTTCAGTTAGTTTAATTTACAATGGATAAGAGTTGGATAACTAAATCGAGGAATCGCAAAGAATATCTAGATGGAGTACAGAATTTTATTAAATTTGGTATGGATGGAAGTAGTATCAATGGAAAGATTTTATGTCCATGCCGAAAATGTATAAATTCCAGTTCTCAATATCCAAATATTGTTGAAGAACATTTGGTATGGAATGATTTTTTAAGAGGTTATACTGAGTAGTTTTTTCATGGAGAGTCAATGTTACAATCTACATGTAACCAAACCTCTAACATGGAACATATACCTGATTTTGGATTCAGTAACCAACGTAAAAATCTTGCAAGAGATGATGATATCAGGGGTTTGCTCAGAGATGCTTTTGAATACGGTACTCAACAACCTGGAGATTACAGTGGAGGACAAGTAGCAGCTGGGTTACCTGAGGATCCTATATTTACTGAATTTGTACATGATGGAGAGCCGATACCCCCAACTAATGTTGGAACAGATCGTTATCAGATGCTGATAAGAGATGCATATCAAGAATTATATGCCGGTTGCAAGAACTTTTCAAAAATTTCTTTTCTTGTACATTTGTTTCATATAAAATGCTTGAATGGATGGTCTGGGAAGAGTTTTACTATGCTGCTCAAGTTGTTAAAGGATGCATTTTTGAAGGTACTAGTTTACCAACATCTTGTTATGAAGTAAAAAAACTAGTAAAGGAATTGGATCTTGGATACGAAAAGATTCATAGCTGTCCAAATGATTGTATATTATATCGGAGAGAACATGCAAATCAAGACTCGTGACATGTGTGTGGATGTTCATGATGGACGAATCAAAAAGAAAATGAGAGTGAGGGATTAGATGAATTGGATGCAACACAAATTAAACAAAAGCCGGTAAAGGTATTACGCTATTTTCCTCTTGTACCTAGATTGAAAAGGATCTATGCATCATCAAAGATAGCTTCGTCAATGAGATGTCATGATGAAAGCCGTACAAAAGATGGAATGCTGAAACACCTAGTGGATAGTTTAGCATGGAAAGTATTTGATGACAGACATCCTGATTTTGCATCTGATGCTCGTAATATCAGGCTGGGTTTAGCCAGTGATGGGTTCAATCCATTTAGGACCTTAAGTTCTGTCTATAGCACCTGGCCAGTTTTCTGATTCCTTATAATTTGCCACCATGGATATGCATGAAACAGTCTTCACTTATTTTATCAATGGTCATTCCAGGTGATAAGGGTCCAGGCAATGATATTGATATTTTTTTACAACCTTTAATAGATGAATTGAAACAACTGTGAGAGGGTATCAGTGTAATTGATACTTCAAATGGCCAAACATTCAATCTGTGGTCAGCTCTATTATGGACTGTTAACGATTTTCCTGCATATGCTAATTTATTGGCTGGAGCACTAATGGACGAGTTGCATGTCCTTCTTGTGGTGAATCAACCCATTTAATTTGGTTAAAACATGGAGGAAAGTTCTGTTATATGGGACATCATCGATGGTTGGAGGCAAATCATCCATTTTGATTTCAGAAGGATTTATTTGATAGTACTATAAAGTTGGGATATGCTCCAATCCTACCTTCTGGTTCTGATATTCGTAGACAAATGCTTGGTATCAGACACAGTTACGGAAAGATGACAAAGTCCTCTAAAAGGCGAGGAAGAGATAATGTTGAGACTTCAGTACAAGAAGAAGTATTAGAAGAAGTCAATACTTGCGCCTTAGATACAGTAGTGTTCGAGGATCCGGATAATTTCTTTGAAGTTGAAAATGATGATGATATAATCACAGCATCTATCCATCAGCATACTAAACAATTATGGAAGAAAAGAAGCATATTCTTTGACTTACCTTATTGGGAGCATAATATACTCCGGCATAATCTTGATGTTATGCATATAGAAAAGAATGTTTGTGATAATTTGATTGGAACAATATTAAATCTTGATGGAAAGACTAAAGATAACATGAAGGCGCGTCTTGATTTAAAAGAAATGGGCATTTGACATGAACTTCATCCACAAGTGCTTGCAAATGATAGAACTTATATCCTTCATGCATGTTATACAATGTCTAGTTGAGAAAAAGATCTCTTCCTGGCAATTTTAAAGAATATCAAGGTTCCTGATGGATATGCATCAAATATTACATGATGTGTGAATCTGAAAGAGCGAAAATTTTTAAATCTTAAAAGTCATGATGGACATATACTAATGTAAGAATTCTTCCATTGGCTTTAAGGTCGTCAATGCCGAAATAAGTTATTACGGTTGTTTTTCAGTTATCATAATTCTTCAAGGCATTATATTTGATGGTTCTTGATCCTCAGGAACTTGATTAGTTGCAGTCTCAAGTCATACTTACATTATGTCAGATGGAAAAAATTTTTCCTCCTGAATTTTTTACGATTATGGTTCATCTACTCATTCACCTAGCTTCGGAAGCTAAACTTGGTGGATCGATATAATACAGATGGATGTACCATATCGAGAGATAATGCTATAAAACTTAAATTTCATAATTTATATTTTTTTTATTATTTAATGTGATATAAATATCATACTTTTTGAAGGTATCTTGTATGTTTGAAGGATTATGTACGAAACAAAGCCCATCCTGAGGGCTCAATAGCAGAGGAATATATTGCTGAAGAGTGTTTAACATTTTGTTCAAGATATCTCGAAGGTGTAGAGACTGTATTCAATCGACCTCAACGTCATGGTGATACTATGAAGTTTACAAATCTATACAAATTTGCATCATCCGGAAGATTTATAGGAAAAGCTGAAACTATTGTTCTTGACCATAAATCTATGTCACAAGCACACTGTTATGTATTGCTACATAGTGACATAATATCTGACTATCGTAGGTTAGTCTATCTATACATGGATAATACTAAATATTAGACATGTTGTTGTCAAACTTATATTTGATTGTCATGTAGTAAATTTTTATCTGTACAATGACAAGCCAATCATTCCACTCGTCCTAATCCAAGGATTGAACAAAGATGGTTGGTTGAGTTATTCCCTAATTGGCTTGCCAATCAGGTTAGTATATATAAGTCGTATAATAATTTTATATATATTTAACAATGAATAAGTGATCGATAATTGATATTATATTTTCTAGATACTGGTATTGATGGAGAAAAATAGTTCAGCAGAACTAATAGCACTTGCCAGAGGTCCAAATTATATTGTGAACAAATATAATGGTTTTATTATAAATGACTTTAAATTTCATACCAAGGAGTGCGAGAAACTTAGGAAAACTCAGAATAGTGGTATTATGGTTGAAGCAGATGGAAAATTTTATTATGGTATACTTAAAGATATTTTGGAGTTGGATTATTATGAAAATTTTAAAGTTATATTATTTCGATACGATTGGGTGGATATAAATACACCGAGAGGTTTGAAAAAGAATTCAAACGGATTCATACTTGTCAATTTTTCAAGATTGATACATACGGGTGTATTATTGAAGGATGATCCATTTATTTTTTCATCTCAAGCTCGACAAGTTTTTTATGTACAAGATTCAAAAGATAAAGAATGGACTACTGTTATTAAGACAAAACCCAGAAACTTGTATGACATGGGAAAAAGGGTGGAAGAAGATGATGATGATACTTACACTTAGTGTATGCCTTATAATATTGTGCCGGATGATCATATAAATGATACAACCATTTGGTTAGGTTGGATTCCGAAGAAGGTACAACTGACTGATTATGACAAGTAAGTAGTTTATAAGAAGGTTTAAATTTTTGCATGTTTGATAATGTTATCTTTTAAATTGCAATTCATTTTCATTATAATTTGATTATAATGTTGATTGACTTGTTTTTAAATAATGCAGGTTAGGTACACCATGCCTCGAAGGAAGCGATTATCAGATGTATAGTTTCAGTTTTTCCAGACCGAGGTGGTACTTCTTCAGCATAGCAGCCCGAGGGCAGTCGATCATATTCACATCGGTCTGATGCCAGTCCCTCTCTTTCTACACATCAGGTCGATGCTACTACCTCTACACCTCAGGAGGATGCCATTTCCTCCGAGTCCGCACATCACGATTCTCCTATGGATCATCCTGATGGCGAGCCTATCATCGATGACATACAGATACAGGGTACGTAATTTAATAATTCCATCTCATTTCAATTCATGCATATGCAATAGTTTTGATATACAATGTTCTGTATATTTTTTTTAGATGGATCCGGGAGACTCAGGCATAGGCGAGGATCCACACTAGTCCGTGATGTGTGGTAGTTACCTGAGGACGAGAGGATAGTGATAGAGTGCAACAAGCTAGGGCAACCTATTAAGAAAGCTGCTAGCTTGTTGACTAGCTTTCTGGGGACAATAGCATGCCGGGATCAGCTATGTCCCCTGAATTATTCGAAGTGGAATGACATGCTTCCTACTTGTAAAGTAGAGATGCTTCGAGTTGTATAGGTAAAAAAATTGATATATTATTTTATATCTTAGGTTTTTAACGATTGAATTGCTTATTTCATTTAATACATATTTTATTGTTTATTTAAATTGTAGAACAAGTTCGTTCTCCCTCCAGATACTTCTGATTTTGTGCTTAAGTCACTCAATCGCAAGTGAAAAGAATATAGGGCGAAGTTGAAGGGAGACTACATGCGAGAGGGTAAGACAGAGGAGCAGGTTGCAGCTACATGTCTTCCTGATGTTCACCGTCATCAGTGGAGGGAGCTGGTGCACTATTGATTCTCCGAGAGGGCACATGTTGTGCAGCATCATTAAACACTTCGAAATTTATTAATTTTCACTTGTCATAATTATATTTATACAATATCTAACATAGTTTTAATTTTATTTTGTAGACATATTCTGCTATTGGTAGAGCTGCACAAGCAGCTCAGTCTGTTCTCACACAGCGGGGTCCAAGAGTTATGCACGGCTCAGGCATGAGTTTATATGTTTCTCATTCCATAATACTTTTAGTACACTTTTAGTTTTAACATCATGTATCATCATGTATCATACATGTGCCATGTATCATGGTACGGGAGTATAAGATGTGTTATTTTAAATTTTTTTGTAATATTTATTCTTTATATAGGCTGATCAGCAGGGGAGGGAGCCTGGTGAGGTGGAGTTCTATCGGATGACTCACGTTCACCAGGATGGTAGTTTTGTTCGGGAGGAGTCCAGAGATATATATGTAATTTTTTATTTATATTATATCAGGATTTATATTTTTATTTTTATTAAGTATTGATATATGTGTTTTTTATAAAATATAGGATTGGGCTACCTCTATGATCTCCGAGCATGCTGGCGAGGGTACATCATCTACTCAGAGCAGTCGCATCGAGGCCGAGATATTCTCGGAGTTGATGGGACCAGAGCGTCCTGGACGAGTGAGGGGTTATGGGATTGGAGTTATCCCTACTCAGTTATCTGAGATGAGTAGATATACTCGGGATACTAGAGAGAGTCATGATCAGTCATATGTTCGTCGACTCCAAGAGGAGATAGCAGAGCTCCGACAGATACGTGATGCAGACAGAGCAGAGCGTGATGCAGACAAAGCAGAGATGCAGACCATTAGGTCTCAGTTAGAGCATGTTACATCTGTGCTGCATATGTTCATGTCATCTTAGGTAAGTAATTATATCTTAATTTTGTATGTATCTAATAATTTAGAATATATATAATGTATGTATCATAATTTCTGATATATATCTTGTAGGTTCCTGGTGCATCTGCTAGTCGCAGACCTGACGACGACCAGCCTCCCGCAGATCAGTGATGCCAACTTTTTTTTTATTATTTTTGTATATCTTTTTATATATTTGAACTTGTATTGATACTTTTATATATATATAAAAATATTTTATGATTCGTTTGTGTTTGTGTCTGTGTATGTTGGGTGTGATACATATTTTAATATTTCATTTGTTTATGTATGTTGGACTTGATACAAGTTTAATGTTTTCATTTTGATAATTTATACATGTTGTGTTGTATGTACGTATATAGGTAGTATAGCAGTTTATTTTTTTTTAAAAAAAAATAATAAATCTGCCGACGCTTTAAAGCGTCGCTAGTTTTGGAATTGGCGACGCTTTAAAGCGTCGCTACCTGCCGACACTTTAAAGCGTCGGGAAATGCCGACGCTTTCCAAAAGCGTCGGCAGGTGGCGTCCCCACGCTTACATAGGCGACGCTTCCAGAAATATCGAGAGATTTCTTAACGACGCTTAAAAGCATCGATAAAGGTCAAAAAAAGCGTCGGCATATTTCTGTTTCACTGTAGTGTTAACATACTGTGATGTAGATCCAATCTTATTGTATATTTTGCCCTTTTGTTTACTTGGTCAGGTTGCTGAAAATACCCCCCTTTTTTTTTATTCGAACTTATTAGCATGCTATCTTCCATGAAAACTCAAGCCTTGTAAACTTACATGTGATGCATCCCCAAAGTTTTGAATCTAGTGAATTATGGGATGGATAGTTCTCCTTCCCCTTATCTGAAAAAAACATTTGCGTGCATGTTTCCAAAAGAAATAGTAAAAATGCAATGCTCCCCTAACTCAAAAATTTCACTCACAAAATAAAAGATGTTCAGAAAAATATATAATAAATATTGAACAGCACATTTTAAATAAATGTAAATGCTTAATTCATTAGTTAATGGAATGTATATAGGGTAACCTAAAATGAATAAAGCTCTAACCACCCAAATATTGTAGTGCTAAACTCTTCATGCCTTTCTTCTCAAGGCCCTCTGGTGTCTAAATAATTGTATTTTTCAGAGATTCAATTGAGTTAATTGGCAACAAGACTATAGCCATTCAACAGCCAATCTAATCATGCTCAGGTGACCCTGGTTATTAAGTGACATAATCATATTGAGCAGGACCAACCGAAAAAAAAAGAACAAAAAGTCAAATTAGTTTTGAAAAGTGCTTCGCCTATCAAAATAGAATGATTCATCGGTCCAGGAAGAAAGGAACGAATTAGTCTTATTTCTGGCTGGCAAAGAGAAGAGCCATGTTAGTCATCCATCAAATTACTTGGAAAGCAAACAAGACTTGGTGATGGCATTCAACCAAGGCATACTCCGATTTGTAGGAGGAGAATAAATCCAATGATAGATTTCAGGCCCTGTGGCCAAAGATTTATGCTCGGCATGTTCAGAACATGTCGAGACACCTGAAAGCAATGGTGCTTGCCATTTTGTTTTACTGTTGATTCACTACATCACTTGTCATGCATCATCAAAAGACACTTATGGTGTACTCTCTTCGAGGCATCGCTTTCATGGATGGATCAATTAACCACATCTTTTCTTCATCCATTACAGTGAATATGGGCTTTAGCGATGTTTTTTTGATCTTTCCGATGCTTTTAAGTATCGCTAAGTAATCTCCCGATGTTTTGTAAAGCGTCGTCTATGCAAGCATTGGGACGCAACCTGCCGATGCTTCGGCATTTAGCGACGCTTAAAGCGTCGCTAGGGTTTCAGTCTAGCGATACTTTAAAGCGTCGCTATACTGAAAACTGGCGACGCTTTAAAGCATCGCTAAACTTAAAACTAGCGACGCTTTAAAGCGTCGCCAGTTCCAGTTATAGCGATGCTTTAAAGCGTCGCCAGGTCCAAACCTAGCGACACTTTAAAGCGTCGCTTGATTTTTTTTTTTTTTAAAAAAATAAACAGCCATATATACAAACCCATAACCTGTATACATTATGAAAATGAAAACATTCAAACCTGTATCACATCCAACATACACAAACAAATGAAAACATTCAAACCTGTATCACATATCACATCCAACGTACACAAATACACATACAAACCAAATATAAAAAGTTTGTATATATATAAAACGTGTCAATCCAAGTTCAAATAAACAAAAAGATATACATAAATAATAAAAAAAATATATGGCATCACTAATCCGTGGGAGGCTGGTCGTCATCAGGTCTGCGACTCGCAGATGCACTAGGAACCTGCAAGATATACATCAGGAATTATAATACATACATTATATATATTCTAAATTATTATATACATACAAAATTAATAAATAATTACTTACTTGAGATGACATGAACATATGCAGCATAGTGTAACATGCTCTAGTTAAGACCTAATGGTCTGCATCTCTGCTCTGTCTGCATCACGTGTCTGTCGGAGCTCTACTATCTCCTCCTGGAGCTGACGAACATGTAACTGATCATGACTCTCTCTAGTATCCCGAGTATATCTACGCATCTCAGATAACTGAGTAGGGATAACTCCAATCCATAAACCCTCATTCGTCCAGGACGCTCTGGTCCAATCAACTCCGAGAATACCTCGGCCTTGATGCGACTGCTCTGTGTTGATGATGAACCCTCGCCAGCACGCTCGGAGATCATAGAGGTAGCCATATTCTATATTTTATAAAAAACATATATATCAATATTTAATAAATATAAAAATATAAATCATAATATAACATGAATAAAAAAATACATATATATCTTTGGACTCGTCCCGAACAAAACTGTCATCCTGGTGAATGTGAGTCATCCGATATAACTCCACCTTATCAGGCTCCCTCCCATGCTGATCAGCCTATATAAAGAATAAATATTACAAAAAAATCCAAAATAACACATCTTATATTCCCGTACCATGATACATGGCACATGCATGATACATGATGATACATGATGTTAAAACTAAAAGTATGTTAAAAGTATTATAGGATGAGAAACATACAAACTCATACCTGAGCCGTGCATAACTCTTGGACCCCGCTGTGTGAGGAACAAACTGAGCAGCTCGTGCAGCTCTACCAATATCAGAATACGTCTGCAAAATAAAATTAAAACAATATTATATATTATATAAATATAATTATGACAAGTGAAAATTAATAAATTTTGAAGTGTTTGATGATACTATACAACCTGTGCCCTCTCGGAGAACCAATAGTGCACCAGCTCCATCCACTGATGAGGGTGAACATCAGGAGGACAGGAAGCTACAACCTGCTCCTCTGTCCTACCATCTAGCTTGTAGTCTCTCTTTAACTTCGTCCTATATTCTTTTCACTTGTGATTGAGAGACTTAAGCACAAAATCAGATGAATCTGAAGGAAGAACGAACTTGCTCTACAATTTAAATAAACAATAAAATAAATATTAAATGAAATAAGCAATTCAATTATTAAAAATCTAAGATGTAAAATAATATATTAATTTTTTTACCTGCACAACTCGTAGCATCTCTATTTTATATGCAGGAAGCATGTCGTTCCACTTCGAATAATTCAGGGGACATAGCTGACCACGGCGTGCTACTGTCCCTAGAAAGCTAGTCAACAAGCTAGCAGCTTTATTAATAGGCTGTCATAGCTTGTTGCACTCTATCACTATCCTCTCATCCTCAGGTAACTGCCACACATTATGGACTAATGTGGGTCCTCGCCTACGCCTGAGTCTCCCGGATCCATCTACAAAAAAAAATATAGAACATTATATATCAAAACTATTGCATATGCATGAATTGAAATGAGATAGAATTATTAAATTATGTATTCTGTATCTGTATATCATCGACGATAGGCTTGTCATCAGGATGATCCATAGAAGGATCGTGATGTGTGAACTCGAAGGAAATGGCATCGTCCTGAGGTGTGGAGGTGGTAGCATCGGCCTGATATGCAGAAATAGAGGGACTGCGATCAGACCGATGTGAAACTGATCGACTGCCCTTGGGTTGCTGTGCTGAAGAAGTACCAGTCTCGGTCTGGGAAAACTAAAACTGTACATCTGTTAATCGCTTCATTCGAGGCATGGTGTACCTAACCTGCATTATTTAAAAACAAGTCAGTCAACATTATAATCAAATTATAACAGAAATGAATTGCAATTTAAAAGATAACATAATCATTAATGCAAAAATGTAAACCATCTTATAAACTACTTACTTGTCATAATCAACCAGTTGTACCTTCCTCGGAATCCAACCTAACCAAAATGGTTGTATCATTTATATGATCATCCGGTACAATATTATAAGGCATACACTGAGTGTAAGTATCATCATCTTCTTCTTCCATCCTTTTTTCCATGTCATACAAGTCTCTGGGTTTTGTCTTAATAACAGTAGTCCATTCTTTATCTTTCGAGTCTTGTACATAAAAAACTTGTCGAGCTTGAGATGAAAAGATAAATGGATCATCCTTCAATAACACACAGTATGTATCAATCTTGAAAAATTGACAAGTATGAATTTGTTTGAGTCCTTTTTCAAATCTCTCGGTATATTTATATCCACCCAATCGCATCGAAATAATACAACTTTAAAATTTCCATAATAATCCAATTCCAAAATATCTTTAAGTATACCATAATAAGATTTTCCATCTACTTCAACCGCAACATCACTGTTATGAGTTTTCCTAAGTTTCTCGTGCTCCTTGATATGAAATTTAAAGTCATTTATAATAAAATCATTATATTTGTTCACAATATAATTTGGACCTCTGGAAAGTGCTATTAGTTTGCTGAACTATTTTTCTCCATCAATACCAGTACCTAGAAAATATAATATCAATTATCGATCACTTATTCAATGTTAAATATATATAAAATTATTATACGACTTATATATACTAACCTGATTGGCAAGCCAATTAGGGAATAACTCAACCAACCATCTTTGTTCAATCCTTAGATTAGGACGAGTGGAATGATTGGCTTGTCGCTGTACAGATAAAAATTCACTGCATGACAATCAAATATAAGTTTGACAACAACATGTCTAATATTTAGTATTATCCATGTGTAGATAGACTAACCTGCGATAGTCAGATATTATGTCACTATGTAGCAATACATAACAGTGTGCTTGTGACATAGATTTATGGTCAAGAATAATAATTTCAGCTTTTTCCTATAAATCTTCCAGATGATGCAAATTTGTATAGATCTGTATTCTTCATAGTATCACCATGACATTGAGGTTGATTGAATACAGTCTCTACACCTTCGAGATATCTTGAACAAAATGTTAAACACTCTTCAGCAATATATCCCTCTGCTATTGAGCCCTCATGATGGGCTTTGTTTCGTACATAATCCTTCAAACGTACAAGATACCTTCAAAAAGTATGATATTTATATCATATTAAATAATAAAAAGTTATATAAATTATAAAATTTAAGTTTTACAGCATTACCTCTCGATAGGGTAATCCATCTGTACTGTACCGGTCCACCAAGTTTAGCTTCCGAAGCTAGGTGAATGAGTAGATGAACCATAATCGTAAAATGTCCAGAAGGAAAATTTTTTCCATCTGACATAATTTAAGTACGACTTGAGACTACAACTGATCAAACTCCTGAGGATCAATAACCTTAGAACATAATGCCTTGAAGAATGATGATAACTGAAAAACAATCGTAATAGCTTGTTTTGGCATTGACAACCTTAAAGCCAATAGAAGAATATCTTGCATTAATATATGTCCATCATGACTTTTAAGATTTGAAATTTTGCACTATTTCAGATTCAAACATCATGAAATATTTGAGGCATATCCATCATGAACTTTGATATTCTTTAAAACTGTCAGGAAGAGATCTTTTTCTCGACTAGAGATTGTATAACATGCATGAAGGATATAAGTTCTATCATTTGCAAGCACTTGTGGATGAAGTTCATGTCGGATGCCCATTTCTTTTAAATCAAGACGCGCCTTCATGTTATCTTTAGTCTTTCCATCAAGATTTAATATTGTTCCAATTAAATTATCACAAACATTCTTTTCTATATGCATAACATCAAGATTATGCCGGAGTATATTATGCTCCAATAAGGTAAGTCAAAGAATATACTTCTTTTCTTCCATAATTGTTTAGTATGCTGATGGGTAATTGTTGTGATTATATCATCATCATTTTCAACTTCAAAGAAATTATCCGGATCCTCGAACATTGCCGTATCTAAGGTGCAAGTATTGACTTCCTCCGATACTTCTTCTTGTACCAAAGTCTCAACATCATCTTTTTCTCGCTTTTTAGAGGACTTTGTCATCTTGCCGTAACTATGTCTGATACCAAGCATTTGTCTATGAATATCAGAATCAGAAGGTAGAATTGGAGCAGATCCCAACTCTATAGTACCATCAAATAAATCCTTTTAAAATCGAAATGGATGATTTGCCTCCAACCATCGACGATGTCCCATATAACAGAACTTTCCTCCATGTTTTAACCAAATAAATATGTCTGAGGAGAACTAAAAGGAAATGATATCCGAAATATATCTGGAACTCTATTCGTACCGTTTGATTACTGTAAGCACCTATAAAATTATTTGCAATTCTCAAACTGTCCAAACTGGACATTCAATTAACCACTGTACATATTTTTGCCATCCGTACAAAAATTAAATAATTGTACGGATCGTGTAGAATATGTACTTTAATCAATTGACAGGTTTATGTTTCAATGCAATACAAGTTTTTAAAAAAATATCTAAAAAATCATAATTGATCGTAACAAAATTACAGATGGTATTGAAATCAAAGATTTGCAATAATGAAACTAACCTTAAAGCATAACATGCTCAGTAAGATGCAGGTATATACCAAGAGATTTATAAATAAACAGAAATAATCTACTAAGAAAAAGAACAATAAATAATAAAAAGTAAAGAGGAGCTCAGTTATATACTATTTAATCTGCAACTAAATCAAAACGACTACAATCGGTTGCCTACAAAACAAGGCCATCCAAGATTGTTGCAATTAGAAACAGTTGCTAGCCCGTGCATAACTTACAGATAACAAAGTAGCCTCTACAACCTTGGCATATAATGTAAAGTTTACTCGAGCTGATGGTGCACTTTTGGATGACCCCACTCTCTACTGCCAGCTTGTAGGACTTGTTTATCTGATTGTTACATGGCCTAACATCACTTATGCAATCCATATAGTTAATTTAAGCCTCAACCAACCGGGCTACCGCCTTAGCGGTACAATTGTAGATCTTTAGCGATGCTAATTGGACTAGTGATATGACAGGTTGTCGATCTATCACTAGGTATTATTTTTATTTTGGAGACTCTCTCATATTGTGGCATAACAAGGAACAAATTGTAGTCGCTCACTCAAGCACTAAAGCTAGATATTGAGCCTTAGCGAACACTATGGCTAAACTTCTATGGCATAGATTATTGTTGAGTGACATGGAAGTTTCTCATTCTGGGACTACTACACCTCATTAATTATGATAATCAGAGTACTAAGTAGTTGCTCATAATAATGTATTATATGAATGGATCAAACCTATTAAAATTAATTGTCACTTCATTCATCAACATTATGATAGCCCGACATGTTTGCCATATTTTCTTTCTAGAGAATGCTTGACTCCAAAATCAGGTTATGTGAAACCCTATCTCAATCTTTACCTCATAAGGGCTATATAAATTTCCCTATCATAGTCCTGACTTTGTCTAATAAAGCAAATACTTATCTTTCTAACTTGTTTGGAGTAGAGAGTTTTAAATTCTTCTCATTGGGATCTCCACTTAGTATATGGCTAGCTTTCTACCTTTTTATTTATGAAGCTATTTCACAATCAAAGCCAAATGAGCAAAAGAAAAAAATAATTTTTTAATCAAGCGACATATATATATATATATAGGTAGATTAGAATCAGGTCGACCAGATTTGGCTTCAAATTTGTTTAGGTTTCCGATCATTTGATCTTCACAGATCTACATGCAAAAAAACAAAAGTTAACAAGTTTTTCATCTATTTGAATGATAAAAAAGAAAAGAGACATGATATTAATGCGAATGGGATAGGAGCCCATGCATCCATGGTCTCCTTTGTTTTAAGCTATCTCCCCTCACAATTAAAAGGCTCTCTCTCCCTCTCTCTCTCTCTCTATAAAACCCTCTTTCTCCATAGAGCCCTCATTTTTCGTCTCTATCATTAAAACCCTCCTCCCTACCACCACTTCTCTTGCAAAGTCCTTAAATCCCAACCTTACCCCTAACCCCCGACCCATCCCTTAATCCTTGACCTTTCCCCGAATACTTGACCTCTCTCATACCCTCTAACCTCATTATTTACATAATTTGTTGATGATAATATTAAATATAAAGTTTTTCTTTATAAATAATAATCACATTATATGTAGAATTTATTAATTTATTAAAGTGTTAGTAAATATGGTCTAAATAAATTATTGATATCATCTAAGGCCATGTTTGATTGGAAGGAATCACATTTCTATTCTGATTTCAAAGAAAAATGGGCCTCAATCCCTACTTTCTTTTAATATTCAAATACCATTCCAAGTCCAACTTTGATTCTAGTTATGAACCAAATAGATTAGAGGATATGCTTATTCTAATTCTTACTCTCATCTATTCCAATTATGATTCCGATTGCAAGTTAAATGCATCATTGGAGTATATATAGATGGTAATCAAGTTCTTTGATGACTTTTTTCTTAAATGATATGTACAAAAAATTGTAATAAGAGAAAATTTAAGAAACAATTGCTTAAAGATTTATGATGGTTTTTATGAAGGTTTTGCGAAGTAACTATTAAATTTCAAAAGTTTAAGAGAGATTATCCTTTGCCTAATGTATAGGCCAAACCAAGAAATTTATAATATATTTGAGTCATGATGGAATTAGAATCAGAATTAAAATTAAATTTGAATACTAAAAAAAAGAGTTAGTATTAGATTCTAGAAGGTTGAAATATTCACATTTTTATCGAAATAAAAATTAGACTTTTCCAAATAGCTATAATGGGGCCACTCATTTCTATTTCCAATACAAAGTCCAACTTCCCTTCACCATATATGCCTTTATCATCCATTTGATCATTATTACATCCGATTTCAATCCGTTGAACATCTCTGGATTGTGCAAATAAAAAATAAAATATAGGACATGAATAAGATGGAGGAAAACACGATGAACAAAAAATAAAGAATACTTACATCTTGCTTGCTCATCTACAAGAATAAATGCAAATCCCTCCAAAATAAATATAAATATATCCAAAATAAATTGAAATACTTCAAAATAAAAACAAACTCTATAGCGATAAATCAAAATGGACATTATTTTCTTCATGAACAAATAAATAATATAATATTCATATTTAAAAAAAAACTTAATATCATAGATTGGAGGAACTACCGGTCGGAGGAGGAGGAGGAGGTTCGGCGCTCGGACGGGTGCTGCGTCGACGGAATGGGAGGAGGACGTTCGACGGGTGCTGCGTCGACGGATCGAGCAGAAGAGGAGGAGGAGGAGGGGGGTTCGGCGGCGGCTCGATCGGGAGATCTAGGGCTCGGGCGAGGGGGGTTTGGGGATGTAGGGGGCCTGGGAGTCCGGCGACGCTTATAAGCGTCGACAAAGGCCGGCGACGAAGCGTCGACAAAGGCCGGCGACGTTTATAAGTATCGGTAATGGCCGGTGATGCCGATGTTTTTCAAAAGCATCGACGGATTCCAGGACGATGATGGGTTTGGAGTCCGCCGATACTTATAAGCATCGGTAAAGGTCCAGTGAGACGTCGATAATTGCCGATGCTTAAAAACATCGGCGAATTTTGGGATAATGCCGACGTTTATTAAAAGCGTCGGTGGGTTCTGGGTCTTCCCTACGTTTTCCAGAAATGTCGGCAGGTAAGCATTGTTCTTCTCCCACTTTACTATAGCGATCCTTCTATTTTATATATGTTTTTGGATGTTTTCATATAGAAAGACATTTCAAGATACTGTAGCACAGAATTTCTTTAAACAATGTAGTTCGGATATTCTTAAATACTTTGACGGAGACTCAGAATAAATAATCAACCAATCAATAAAGTGCTTGTGCACTGCCACTTGCGCAAAAAATACAAAGTGATTGAAGAAATTGATTGGTCATCTGAAACGTCCTTTTCCGGAAAAAAATAACAACAAAACAAAATTATGAGTTGAGAATAATCCTATGATCCAATTAGAAAAACAGAATCAGCTCAAAATGGATTAAGAACCCTTCAACTCTAATCTTAAAGAAGGCAGATCTAAGACTGAATGACATGCATACATGCAAAATGCTATAAATTGGTGTTGGTGTTACCACAACACCGACTACTTGTACTACTTTTCTTTCTCCAGTTTATCATGATGATCATTTGTCATCGTTGTCCTTGTTGCCATGACCATCATCATATTAAGCAGAATTTCTTAGAAAGGATTTGTGGCACGATGATGTCCATAAAATACATATAATGCTACATGCCATCATCATCATCAGTACATTAATTATTGCCAACACTAGCACATTGAAGGTAATTTTTCCCCCCTTTTTTATTTTTTATGGTACACTACTTGTTCAGGAGTGTTAAATAGCTGATACCTAGATTACGGGTATGGCTGATGGTTTCACGTAAGTGGCTATTTCTGAAACAAATAACAGTTTTGTATTATTTCATATTTGAGCTGAGTAAGATTCTTTAAGATAGTTGCGGAGGAAACTCTCTCGATGGATTTGGTGCTGTAAAGATGATGCAAATCCTATCTTTTTCACTTCTTCTTCTTCTTTTTTTTTTTTTTTTTTTTTTTTTTTTGATGAAAAAATTGTCTTATTCTTTGACTAATATAATTTGTTTCTTCTATATGGAAGGTATTGGATGATGATAACTTCCAATGGTGCAAAATAATCTAGATTCTCCACCTTTGCATTCACACACCTGGAATTGAAGTGCCAAACTTTGTTAACAATAAGAATAATAATGGAGTCAAACATTTAATTTGAGATCATGATCTCAAGCGAATCTGGAGCAAGGGTTTGGTGGTGGTGTTTTAATGCAGAAAGTTGCCACCGTCCTGTTCGCATCTTGGGGTCCTTGACAAAAGCAACTCCCCACTCGACAAGCATCGCAAACTTGAAGTGAAAGAATTGGGAGCAGGCGCTGCTCCACACGAGTCCCGTGATTGTAGGCCACGGTACACTTCAACCAAAAGCTGAGGGCCAGTTCGTATTGCTTTTGTTTTCCGTTCTGTTCTCAAAAAACAAAACCAAAAAAAGGAATAAAACTGAAAAACATATATGATGAAGCTGCTTTATTATTTTTTTTCTTTAAATCGCCTGAAAATTTTTTGAAACTTTTCTTGGAAAAATTTATTATTTTCAAAAAAGAATGAAAATAACAAGATGGGACAGCTAGCGGTGCCAAAGAGTCCAAGTATTTGAATCATTTGTGACGAGGTTTTGATGATCTCATAGATTATACCAGATAACCCTATTAAGAACTACATGTTGTAGGTGGATCTAGAACATGATTATTAGTCCAAACATATGTCTTTTTTTCCCCTCTCTTCGACAGAGGGATATTGCTCATTCCCTTAGGCCGAACTGGCGGCGGCGAAGGAGAATTTGGCTGCAACTGAGAGGGCGGCAGAGGAGTCGGCCAAGTCGACAGAGGTGACCAAGTGGGAAGCCGCCGAGGTAAGGAAGGGTGCTGAAGAGGCTGTGGCCGGTACAGAGCCTCGGAGGAGCTCATCATCGAGATTCACCAAATGGCGTCGGACTCCTTCTTCAAAGGCTTCATGTACCTGTGCGGTCGAATTGAGGGTTCATTCCTGACGAGGGCCGAAGTCGCCTCAGTTATCCTTAAGCCTCGGACATGGAGTCGGGCCCGGAGGCGGACGTCGAGGGAGCGGCTACTCCCAAAACTTCTTCGCCAGTCAAAGCCAGAGCTGGACCACCTGAGGCCGGAGCTGCCCAATTGGAGGTCCCCGAGAATAAGACCTCGTAGCCTCACGGCCCTGCTGGGGGGCCAGTCATAGTGGAGTAGCCTTTCATCTTGTCTTTCTCTTTCTGTATTTGATCTGGGTCACTCGGTATGTCGGAGGCCCAGAGATGCTTGTAAACAACTCTTATTAATGAAATGGAAGTTTTCTTGCTACCTGTTCCCGAGCATTGCCTGACTCTTCTCTCTTCTCTCTTTTCCTTCTCTCTCTATTTTTTTTTACGCAGCGAGATCAGAGAGAAGGGTTCCGCCTTGTCTGGGGCTTGGTCTTCAGGCTCCAATGTTGGTGAAACGAGCTCAGGATTTCGGTAGTTTGGGAGCAGCTGGGCTCTGAGATTTGCTGGCCGGAGAGCTGGGCCCCGATCCAGGTTGCCCGAGAGCTCGGCTCAGGTCTTGGTGTCTTGGAGCTAAGCTCGAAGACTTCTTGGCCGGAGAGCTGGGCCCCGGTCCAAGAGTTGCCTGAGAGCTGGGCTCAGGTCTTGGTGTCTTGGAGCTAGGCTTGAAGACTTCTTGGCCGGAGAGCTGGGCCTTGGTCTAAGGGTTGCTTGAGAGCTGGGCTCAGGTCTTGTCTTAGAGCTGGGCTCGAAGACTTGCCATCCGGAGAGCTAGGCCCTGGGTCTTGTTCTCCTAAGAGCTGGGCTCAGGTCTTGGTGTCTCGGAGCTGGGCTCTGGAGTTGAGGGTGTCTCGGAGCCAGGCTCGAAGACATCTTTGCTGGAGAGCTGGGCTCTGGAGTTGAGGGTGTCTCGGAGCCGGGCTCGAAGACATCTTTGCCGGAGAGCTGGGCCCCGGTCCAAGAGTTGATGGTGTCTCAAAGCTAGGTTCAAAGACATGTTGGCCAGGGAGCTGGGCCCCGGGTCTAAGAGTTGTCGGTGTCTCAGAGCTGGGCTCGAAGACATGTTGGCCGGAGAGCTGGACCCCGGTCCAAGAGTTGATGGTCTCTTAGAGCTGGGCTCGAAGACATGTTGGCCAGAGAGCTGGGCCCCGGGTCTAAGAGTTGTCGGTGTCTCAGAGCTGGGCTCGAAGACATGTTGGCCGGAGAGCTAGGCCCCGGTCCAAGAGTTAATGGTGTCTCAGAGCTGGGCTCGAAGACATGTTGGGTGGAGAGCTGGGCTCCGGAGTTGGTGTCTTGTAGCTGGGCTCGAAAACTTGTTGACCGGAGAGCTGGGCTCCGAAATTGGTGTCTTGGAGTTGGGCTCGAAGACTTGCTAACCGGAGAGCTGGGCTCCGAAGTTGGTGTCTTGGAGCTGGGCTCGAAGACTTGCTAGCCAGAGAGCTGGGCTCCGGAGTTGGTGTCTTGGAGCTGGGCTCAAAGACTTGCTAGCTGAAGAGCTGGGCTCCAGAATTGGTGCCTTGGAGCTGGGCTCGAAGACTTGCTGGCCGGAGAGCTGGGCTCCGGAGTTGGTGTCTTGGAGCTGGGCTCGAAGACTTGCTGGCCGGAGAGCTGGGCTCCGGAGTTGGTGTCTTGGAGCTGGGCTCGAAGACTTGTTGGCCGGAGAGCTGGGCTCCGGAATTGGTGTCTTGGAGCTGGGCTCGAAGACTTGTTGGCCGGAGAGCTGGGCTCCGAAATTAGTGTCTTGGAGCTGGGCTCGAAGACTTGCTGGCCAGAGAGCTGGGCTCCGGAGTTGGTGTCTTGGAGCTGGGCTCGAAGACTTGTTGGGCGGAGAGCTAGACTCCGGAATTGGTGTATTGGAGCTGGGCTCGAAGACTTGTTGGGCGGAGAGCTAGGCTCTGGAATTGGTGTCTTGGAGCTGGGCTCGAAGACTTGTTGGGCAGAGAGCTGGGCTCCGGAGTTGGTGTCTTGGAGCTGGGCTCGAAGACTTGCTTGCAAGAGAGATGGGCTCCGGAATTGGTGTCTTGGAGCTGGGCTTGAAGACTTGTTGGAGATTTTCCTGCAAGGCAGATAGCTACTTGTGCAAAAGAAAATCTTTATTATTACTGGAAGAAAACCTTACATTATTGATAGTGTCTTCTCAGATTGCAGGCATTCCATGTTCGAAAGAACATGACGCTATCGAGATCCTCGATGTAGTAGGCCCCGTGTGAGAGGACATCAGCCACTCGGTAGGGGCCCTCCCAGTTCGGCGAGAGCTTGCCGCACTCGCGAGGTTGAGATGCTTCGGCTCGGCGTAGCACCTAGTCCCCTGGCCTGAAGACTTTCGGCCTCACCCGTGCATTGTAGTACTGGGCCACCAGTTGCCGATATGCCACCATTCGAAGACGGGCTTTGTCCCTTGTTTCTTCGAGGAGATCTAAGTTGAGCAGCAGGTGTGCCAAGTTTCATGCCTCGTCGTACTATCATCCTCGTAGCATGGGCACGCCGAGCTCAACAGGGATGACTGCCTTGGCCCCGAAGACAAGGTTGAAGGGCGTCTCATTAGTTGCCATCCTGGACGTTGTGTGGTAGGCCCACAGAATGCTCGGAAGTTCTTCCGCCCATCTGCCTTTGGCTTGATCCAACCTGGTTCTGAGCCATTGGAGGATGGTCCGATTGGTCACCTCGGCCTCCCCATTTGTCTGGGGATGAGCTACTGAGATGAAGCGGTGTTGAATGCCATGCTCCGCGCAGAAACCTTCGAACTCCCGGTTGTCGAATTGTCGCCCGTTGTCGGTGATGATGTAGTGAGGGAGTTCGAAATGACAGATAACGGACTTTCAGAAGAATTGGCGGACATTGGCTTCGGTGATCCAAGCTAGCAGTTCCGCTTTGACCCACTTAGTGAAGTAATCGATCCCACTAGTAGAAATCTTCGCTGTCCAGGTGTAGAGGGGAATGGTCCTAGAATGTCTATTCCCCACTGAGCAAAGGGCCAAGGAGATGAGAGCTGGGAGATTGGCACCACCGGCTGGCGTTGTATGTGGGCGTGGTGCTAGCATTTGTCGCACTTTCTGACAAAGTCGGCGGCATCTTCCCTCATAGTCTTCCAGAAGTACCCTTGGTGAAGTGCTTTATAAGCCAGTGTTCTCCCTCCCATGTGGTTTTCACAGAGGCCTTCGTGTATCTCCTGGAGCACGAAGGTTGCCTCTGTGGGCTTGAGGCATTTCAGGAGCGGGTAGGAATGAGACCGGCAGTAGAGCTGGCCTTCCATCAGAACGAATCGGGAGGCCTTCTTCTTGATGATGCCTGCTTCCATGCGGTCCTCTGGTAAGGTACCGTCAGTGATGTACCTGACATACCTGTCCATCCAGCTCGGTTCAGGGATGACTTGATGCACCTCCTCTGAGCTTTCGTAGCTTGGATTATCGAGATACTCGATGTCGGCGCGCCCCAGTGATGAGTCTGGAAGGGTCGCGAGCCTCGACAGTGCATCCGCCCGCGCGTTCTCCCCTCGGGGGACATGGGAGATGGTAAAGCATCGGAAGCCTGCCGTGCTGGAGCAGACTCGATCCAGGTACTTCATCATCTGGGGATCTTTGGCCTCATATTCCCCGAAGACTTGTCCGGTAACTAGTTGGGAGTCGGTAAAGACTTTCAAGTTCTTTATGCCCAGCTCGTGGGAGACTTTTAGACCCGCGAGGAGCGCCTCGTACTTCGCCTGGTTATTTATCGCGGTGAACTTGAAGCGAAGAGCACACTCCGTCACCACCCCATCACTGTTGGCGAGGATGAGGCCTACTTCGTGCCTGCCGGAGTTGGATGCGCCATCCACGTAGAGAATCCAAGGATCCTCTCTGGTTCGGGCTCTATTTAGAGCTCCATTATTGTCTGCTATGGCTCCTTCGCGAGCCCGGTGCATTCGACCACGAAGTCGACTAGGACTTGGGCCTTCTGGGAAGATCTCGACCGATACGCTATGTCGAACTCGCTGAGGAGCAGGGACTACTTTGCCAGCCTCCCAGAGGTCTCGGGATGGCTAAGTATCACCCTCAGCAGCTGGTCCGTCACGACCGCAATCGGATGTGCTTGGAAATAGGGCCTGAGGCACTTAGCAGACATTATTAGTGCAAAAATGAGTTTCTCGGAGTGAGTTTACCTGATCTCCGCATCGCGGAGAATTTTGCTGGTGCAGTACATCAGTTTCTGGGATCTGTCCTCGTCTGCACGGACGAGAACCGAGTTGACGGCTCCCGGTGTAACCGCCAAATAGAGTAGGAGCTCCTTCCCTTCTTTCGGTCTGAAAAGCAGCAGGGGAGAAGCCAGGAACTCCTTCAGCTCCTCGAAGGCCGTCCTGCACTCCTCCGTCCAGGTGAAGTCGTGCATCTTGCGCAGCACCTTGAAGAAGGGAAGGCAGCGGTCGATCGACCTCGAGATGAACCGGCTCAGGGCGGCAATATGTCCCGTCAGGTGCTGGACCTACTTCTTGGACGTCGGGTGCTCCATGTCGACGATCACCTGGACCTTTTCCGGGTTCGCTTCAATGCCCCTTTGGGTGACCATGAAGCCAAGGAACTTTCTCGCTGCCACTCCGAAGGCGCACTTTGTCAGGTTCAGCTTCATCTGGTGTTGCCGAAGGTTGTAGAAGGCTTCAGTGAGGTCGGCGATATGATCTGAGCTCGGCTTGCTCATGACAAGCATGTCGTCCACGTATACCTGCATGTTCTGGCCAATCTAGTTTTTGAAGACCTTATGGACCAGGCACTGGTACATGGCGCCAGCATTCTTCAGACCAAAGGGCATCATCCTGTAGCAGTACGTCCCTTGGTCGGTGATGAAGGCGGTATGCTCTTCATCCTCAGGGTGCATCCGGATCTGATTGTATCCGGAAAATGCATCCATGAAGGAGAGCAGCCTGTGTCCCGAAGTGGCATCTATCAGCTGATCGATCTTTGGCAGAGAGAAGCTATCCTTCGGGCATGCCTTATTAAGGTCGGTGTAGTCTACACAAATCCTCCATTTGCCATTGTTCTTTTTCACCATTACCACGTTCGCTAGCTAGCTCAGATATTGCACCTTCCGAACGAAATCGACGGCGAGGAGTTTGTCCACTTCCTCGTTGATAGCCACCTGTCTCTCCGGGACGAAGCTCCTCTTCTTCTGCCAAACTGGCCTGTGCTTCGGGTCAATGCTCAACTTATGGATGATGATGTCAGAGGGAATACCTGGTGTTGCCCAGATATGGTGCCCAAGAGGGGGGTGAATTGGATATTTTAAAAATTAAAGCAATATATGTGCTATCAAATTCAAAAGTGAAGAGTGATAGTGCTCAAGTAATTGTGCAATGGAAGCAATAAAAGATAACAACAATTAAAGAGCAAAAGAAGATAGAGAGTAAAGCAATGTAAACACACAAAATGTATAGTGGTTCGGTGCACCTAGCACCTACATCCACTCCCCAAGCTCCACTTGGGAATTTCCACTATAATCTTTTCTAGATTACAGCTGACTTGTTTTACAAGGCTCACAAGTCAAAACCTTACACACTTGTTTTGGCTTCGGGCTTACAAGCAACCCTAGTTGGTTTTAACAAATGGCTCACCAACAAACCTCACTCACTTATTTTGGCTTCGGGCTTACAAGCAATCCTAGTTGGTTTTAACAAATGGCTCACCAACAAACCTCACTCACTTGTTTTGGCTTCGGGCTTACAAGCAACCCTAGTTGGTTTTAACAATTGGCTCACCAACAAACCTCACACTAGTTTCAAATTCCCTTGAAACTAGGCTAGGACAAAAATAATATGAATACAATGAATAAACAAGACAAACTCCTTTTGAGCAAAAAGTAATTTGATGTAGCTCTTGTTGGAGACTCTTCAAGCCTTTCTCTTGGAATCTTGGACCTCACTAAATGCCAAAGACTTGAAAGTTGGATTCCTCAAAGATGGAAAGCTTTTGGCTAAGGAATCTCTTGGTTTTCTCACTCTTTTGGCTTAGAATTGATTGAAGGCTTTGTACTTTCACTCTCTTCTTTCACTGTCTCCTTGTCTTTTTTGAAGTTAGGTGGAGGTTAAATACCTCATTCAAGCTGAAACAACTCCACAAGACCGTTAGAATCAAAATATGACCGTTTATGGCCGTTAGAAATCAAATCAAAAGTTCAGAAAAACTAGCCGTTATGCCATGAGTCGATCTCATGAGTCGACCTCTGGATCAAGTGTCGACCTCATGAGTCGACCTCCAGTTTATCTTAGGCAAAAATCCAGAAAACCATAGTTCTGCCCAGTTTGATTTCTCAGACGATGAGTCGATCTCTGGTGTCGACCTCTGGTGGTCGATCTCTGGAGCGTGCCACTGAAATTTTGCCGTGCCGGCCTAGCTGAACTTTTCTTTTCTTCATGAGTAGACCTCTGGTGGTCGACCTTTGGCAAGGTGTCGATCTCTGGGGGTCGACCTCTGGTCTGAAATTTTCTGAAACTCTGGAGAGGTGCGTGCCATGCTTGAGTTTCTCTAAGCCTTTGTTTCTTTTGTCAATTGCTTCTTAATAATAAGGTCCAATATGAGAAATTTGATCTTGTTAAAAGTAGAAGAGCTCTTTCCCAAATCAAGCAAGCTTGGTTTCATCATTGTACTCTTGATACTCTTTTTGAATAACCTAAGTCCTGAAACTTTATCTTGAAATGAAACATTAGTCCAAACATATACTCAACCTTTTGTTAATCATCAAAACTAAGGAGCCAAAGCCAACACCTGGCATGTCCACTGCTATCCAGGTGAACACATATGTGTTTGTCCGCAAGAACTCCAACAGCTGAGCCCTCTCCTCCTCAGGTAGCTAGGCTCCAATCTGCACCGTCTTTGCAGGGTCATCCCCGAGCGGGTAAGAGAGTAAGCGCTCGATCGGGCCTCCCCTGAGATCTTGAGCTCTTTGATCAAGGTCGTCCGCCTTGGGGTCGCCCTCGAGAGCCTTGGCCCCATTTAGGGTTTGGAAACAGTGCTGCACTGGTTGGGGTGCTCCCCTCATTTTTTTCAACACTGTAAGGAGTTGGGAACTGTACAAGTAGCCTCTTGGTGGAGACGACGGCGTCGAGCAGATTGAGTCCGGGTCAGCCCAGAATCACGTTGTAGGCTGAAGGAAGCCTGACAACTATGAAAGTCATCATGACGGTGCTCTGTTGAGGTGGAATCCTGGCAGTAATTGGGAGAATAACTTCTCCCTCCACCCTCACAGAATCACCTGTGAAACCAACAAGGGGTATGTGCACAGGTTTAAGTTAAGCATGAGAAAGATTCATCCTGGAGAAAGCATTGTAAAAAAGCACATCTGTGGAGCTTCCACTATCAACCATGATGTATTTTACAAGATGTTTCGCGATCATCATCTCGACGACCACGGCATCATTATTTATATTTTTCCCCCATCTTCCCCTTTCCTCATAAAGAAAAGTACATTTTCAGAATGCCCTACCCCCTGGGCCCTCTTGGGCACACGTCCGGCTCCCCAGCATATCATCCCTACCAGCTTCTCGGTAGGGCGGTTTCAATTGCTAGAACTAGTGGGAGAGCAACGAGCGCCTGGGGTTCTGCTTGAGGTCTACCCCCCACAAACCTTCCAAGGTAGCCCCTTTTGATGAGCTCTTCGATTTTTCACTTGAGGTTACGGCATTCCTCTATGTTATGGTCATGATCGCGGTGGAAGCGGTAGTATTTTGTTTTGTTGTGACCAGAGGATGGCTTCATCGGAGGTGGGCACCTCAGATATTTCTCGTCCTCGATCTTAATGAGGATCTTCATCCTCGGGGCAAGGAGGGGGGTGTAACTCTCCTCAGGAATGGGAGCACCTCTTGGTCTTGGTTCTTGCCAGGAGCTCCGAGCTGGAGGTTCTGACTTCTGTGCCCCAGACGCCTCGACGGGGGTTGGCTTCTTTAATGGCCTTCTGTCGAGCTCCCACCTCGTACGATCCGCCTCCTCGGTGCGGATCTACTTCTGAGCTCATAGGAGTTCGGAGTAGGTCTTCGGGGGCTTCTTGTCAAGCGAGTAGGTCAGGTGGGAGGTCCTGAGCCTTTGCTTCAGAGCCAGCATCGTAACCGGCTCCTCAAGATTGTAGATCTCCAATGCGGCAGCCTTGAAATGAGCCACATAGTCCCGCAGTGGCTCGCGGTCCTGCTGCCTGATGGAGTAGAGGCTGTCTGCCTCTCGTGGCATCTTTCGACAGGCGTCAAAGTGGGCCACGAACTTCTGTCCCAGCTGGGCAAAGGAATTAATGCTCTTTGGTTCCAAACAGGCGAACCACACCCGGGTTGCCTTCCGGAGAGTAGCAGGAAAGGCGATGCAAAGGAGTGCATCGGTGGCCTTCTAAACCCTCATGAGGGTCCGGTAGCTTTCCAGGTGGTCCAGGGGATTGGTGGTCCCATCATAAGGATCCACCTGCGGTATATGGAACCGACCTAGGATCGGCTCTTCTTGGATTTCCTGGGAGAAAGGAGGGCGGGCATCATAGCCCGCTGGCTCGCTGGTGGAGCCCGACAGATTGGCAAACCGGCGGGATAATTCTGCCAACTTGCGATCATGCTCCTCCAGGTGCTTTTCTGCCATGCGCCTGATGGCTTCGTCAGTAGACCCCTCCGTCGAGGGAGACGGAGAAGGTGGCGTGGGTGCATGGCACCCGTGGCGGAGGTTTCTACTTTTCCTACCTCGGTGGGGCTTGGACACCTCCCGCTCAAGGTTCGGTGAGCAGCTCTCCCTGTCGGCAGACCCGACTTGTTGTCTTTTTGTCGGAGTTTGGTGGCTACCCTGGTTGTCAGTAATGGCCTGTGATTACGAAGGCCTTCCTTGGAAGGAACGCAGGCTGTCCGGGAGGCTGCGGCATGGGCCGCGGGGTCCCTGGCTGCTGATGAGTGGCCAAGGACCGGTGCTGATGTTGAAGCTGGTGCACTGTTGTGGCAAGGATCTACATTTGTTGGGTGGGTGTAGCCAGCTGGGATTCCGGCGGAGGTGGTTGAGCTGGAGCGGTTGTCTCCACCTCTGGGTTGTGTGGGTTTCTGCTGGAGGGGGAGTCCCCCGCACGACTGGTGGAGACCTCTCTCATCCTTGTCATCACCATCCTTCTGTCAGACTGCTTGTAAAGGGGTTAAAGGAGGATCAAAGATCACTTCTCATCCCCCCTTCCTGGTGTGCCAATCTGTTGCCACCAAGATCGTCGTGGCCCGGAGCTGCTGTTGGCACCGGAGTGCGCTTCCTCCGCTGCCTGGCGGTCCTGTAGTTATGAACCTACAAAACAAGGATTAGTGACCCAGGCTGGGGATTCCGGTGGGGGCACTCCAACAGTCAAGTCAGTGACGATCCAAGGGAACAGATCCTCCTGGTCGAGCCCCTCTTGAAGGACTCCACACTAGGAGGGGTGAATAGTGTGAGAGTGGGGTGCAAGTGTGTCAGGAGAATGGTGGCCAGCTAGAGGGATTCTCTACGTGGCCTTTCTTCCTTCCCTTGCTTGGATTTTTTGGTGGTGCGTTGCCCTCTGGTTGAGCTTGCACTTGTGTTTGTGTTTGCATTTGCATACCTCCCCCCTTCGGGGGTGTCGAACGTTTTTTGTAGCAAGGTGACTATTGGGCGCCTATCTCAAGACCTTCGTTGGGCTGGTAGGCGCGTGCAGTAGTGTCCCGTGCCATGGACAGGATGTCTTTCCTGATTCGTGCTAAGGAAAGCTGTCATATGTTCTGACATTCCTCCTTGTTGCTCCGTTCCGGGAAGCTTGGCAGTGCCTCGATTATGGGACCGCCACCCCCGGTATTCGAATCTCCTGGTTGACTTCCTCTTCCGGGTGGTTCAGGTGGTTAGTGAAGAGCGTGGCACCTCGATTGGAGGGCTCCTCCCCTTTCTGGTGCAAGTGGAAGCCACGGGCAGTTATTGCGGCCCGGTGGGCGTCCTACTGCAATCTTTGGGCGGCTCGTCGGTGTCCTAGGGTGATGGTGTTGTCTCTCTGCTCGCCGGTGTCTTTGCCTGAGCTGGAGGCCGAGCAGAGGGGGTAGGGCTCGATCTGGCGGAGGGCAAAGCGCGGCCCCGGCCTAGAGGGCTCGACCTCGAAGAGGCTCCATGTGGTGGAGGAGGGCTGAGCTTGACTCTGAACCACAGGGCTCGATCTCGAGGGGCTTGATCTGGCGGAGGGCAAAGCGCAGCCTCGGCCCAGAGGGCTCGACCTCGGAGAGACTCCACGTGGCGGAGGAGGGCTGAGCTCGACTCCGTACCACAGGGCTCGATCTCGAGGGGCTCGATTTGGGAGGTGCCGCTCGGCTCTGGCCTAAGCATCCTTGGCTGGCAGGCCCGACCTGGCAGAGGGCAGAACTCGGCTTCGGCAGGTGGCCCCGTTATCCTAAGGGAGCTCAGCCCGGAAAGGAGCTCGAATAGAGTATCTGACGTGGCGTCTGATAGCTACTCCACGTCAGCGATCATGCCACATTAGTTACAGTAAAAAGGCAGGTCATGTTCTACCAGAATTAGGAATGATATGGATTTGAGGGAAAGCGATAATATATAGAGATGCACGATCTATCTAGAGGAAGGACAAAATAGAAGGTCATGTCGAATAATTAGAAATGCAAATTAATGCTATCATAGAAAGGTAATTATATAGTTAATCAAAATCTAGTTTCACACATAACAAATTTATTGTATATGATATGTGTTACAGCCGTGACAGTGACGTGGCCAGGCTCAGATACCGCCGAATGCGATCGAGCCACGTGGAGGTTTCTCCGGCCGAGTCAGCGCCACGTCTTCAAGACCAGGTTCGGCAAGACTACAGCGCCCAGCAATTTTCTAAGGCAAACCGCCCTCGCCGAGGTCGAGCTCGGACCGAAGTTCCTCTATCACCTCGATGGCGCCCAAGCCCGGAGAGATCCGCCCAAGTGAGGTCGGCCAAAGCCAGGAGACCTCCTGCCACCTCGCCAGGTGTCCACCCAGGAGGGGTCCGCCTGGGCCGAGGTCGGCCGACCCTTCACCCTTGGCCAGGCGACCTCCTGCCACCTCGCCAGGTGTCCACCCAGGAGGGGTCCACCTGTGCCGAGGTCGGCTGGTCCTTCGCCCCTTTACCAGGTGGCCTCCCGGAGATGGGCCCACCTCGACCGAGGCCAGGCGACCTCCTGCCACCTCGCCAGGTGTCCACCCAGGAGGGGTCCACCTAGGCCGAGGTCGGCCGGCCCTTCGCCCCTTCGCCAGGTGGCCTCCCGGAGACGGGTCCACCTCGGCCGAGGCCAGGCGACCTCCTGCCACCTCGTCAGGTGTCCACCCAGGAGGGGTCCACCTAGGCCGAGGCCAGGCGACCTCCTGCCACCTCGCCAGGTGTCCACCCAGGAGGGGTCCACCTAGGCCGAGGTCGGCTGGCCCTTCGCCCCTTCGCCAGGTGGCCCCCGGAGACGGGTCCACCTCAGCCAAGGTCAGGCCGCCCGTACGGAGAAGGTCTCAGGGAAGAAGCGCGGGCTTCGAGGCCATCCCTCAGGCCGTACGAACCCCAGACGGTGCCCCGTACGGAGGGCGGCGGCACGCGGAACATTACTTGCATCGGCCCGACAAGTCCCACAGCCGAGGGGCACGATTCTGACAGAACAGGCCCTATAGATGGATGGCGCCCACGCTTGGAAAAGGGAGCGCTCTCGCTGGGCCCGAGGCCTGACCAGCCGCCTTACCAGCGCCGCCCTCCCTCTTTCTCTTCTGTCTTTGCCTTTTCCCTGCTGGGCTCGGCGGACGAGGTCGGAAAGCCGCCTGGCCCCCCTTCACCAAAAAGGGAAAAGAGAAGAGGACGGGGGAGGGGAGTCTCCCAGGAGGAAAAGACAAGCGCACGACGAAAGGAGATAAAGAGGGAGGAATCTGGGGACGACAAGGTAAGCAAACAAGCCTGGGGACGAAGGAGAGGCAGCGGCAAACGGCCTCGCTCCGGAGAGTGAAAACCAGAGATCCCGAGAGGGGATCGCTGAGCGTGAGCTCGGCAAGGAGGCCCGGCCAACACTCTGGTCCCCAGAGCGTTTCTCTCTCTCACCCGTAAACTCTCTAAGTCTGGAACCCTTTCGGGGGTCCGTCTGGAGAGTCTGTTCCTTCTCGTCGTCTACTAACTTGACCGTCGGAGCTCCCTCGCCGGGATCCCCGGCCAGGGTCTTCTAACCCCTTTTTTGCAGGTTAGCCGCAGCCAGGAAGGCTCCTTCGCCAGGCGGTCAGGAGGGATCGGCGGATCCGTGGCACGGGCGCGACGACGGGAGCAGCAACAACATGTGTCAAGTTTTTCATCTTACGATTTTTACATTGAACATTGTTTGATCTGCCAGGATTAGATTTTGTTGCATCATGGATAATAGACTTCAGATTCCATTGCTGTATGTTACTGGAATTATATTAAATCTATATGAGGGCCATCATACTTTATTGATCTTAATGGTTTCCTAACAAATTTATGATGTATTTATTTTTCATATATTTACCTATATTGTTGGTTGTTGTACTTGGATTGTTGTTGTTATCCAGGTTTTATATTTTAGTAGTTGAATATATGATGATATAATGCAATCTAGTTTTGTATTCATGTACGCATTTATTATATGTTAGTGTTATGCATTTTATTTTTTAGAGATATTGATGACTGTTAAATAGATTTTCTTAATTACAATTAAATCAAGTTGTTGTATGTATGTACAAATTTTTATAGATATGGATTCAGGGCCAGTAGACCATTCTATGTTGCATGATCAGGACAACCATCATTCTGAATTGATATGGGATGGTAGAAGGCAGGTTTCCTTCAGTGTCGATATAGGAAACTTGTTACATGCAAGTCAACATCACTAGATAGATGTATAGTACCATACCTGCAGCAAGCCAGATTTTATGAACTGGCACGTATAGGCTACATATAGTTGAATTGGTATTTGATTACGGCACTCATGAAGCAGTGGAGAGTGCACCATCATACTATAGAACATTGCCATCTAGTTGGGTTTACCTATTGATGGATTACCAGTCATAGGCAGTACACAGATCGATTGGCATTAGCTTTGTCACCAGTTATTAGGAGTCATTCCACCGTAGGGTCGACTTCAGGATCATGGTTGAGTCTAGTATGGCTAGCGGAGCAGTTTCACGAGTTATCCCATGATGCTGATAAGATAGCGATATAGCGATATGCTAGAGCTTATATATTACAGTTTATGGATGGATATTTATTTATGGATACGTCAGTGAAGGGAATACAAATCATGTTTTTATCCCTACTACATGATTTTGAGATAGTTGGACATTATAATTGGGATGGTGTAGGCTTAGTATGGTTGTACAGATATATATGCAGGGCTAGTAGAAGAGATGCCCATAATATTGCTAGACCATTGATATTGCTACAACTCTGGGCATGGGATAGATTTTCGAGATTGACACCACGTAGATTATTCTGGCCGATTGCAGATCCTATGATTGATTTAGATGATGGTAGAGCTAGATTACCACAAGGTTCCCTGTGGATGAGGTAAGCATCAAAATTTATTATTATTTTCTTGTTTATATTTATTATTATGTTAACCATGTAATCTTTATTACCTGTAGGTGGAGAGATCAATTTTTTTATTAAAAAGGTGCCAACATATGTTGTCTCTTCATACAAACTAAATCTTGATTACCTGAGACCGGAGCAGGTAATAAGTAAAATTAAATATTTTAATTATTATTATCTTTAATATCTTATTATTTAAAATTATGATTTACAGGTAATATGACAGCCATATACTCCTCCCATCAACCCGATTATTGTCTATACAGTTAGGATATATGGTATACTCAAGTGCCACTTATTTATTTTTACATCGTAGAGTGGCACTTCATTGATAGAGTATTATGACATTTTGGGATTCGCCAATCCATACCAGATCGGTGTGATACAGATGCTGCACTGCACTATATTGATTTTAGAGAACAAATCGATCATGACTGGTCCTTTACTCATCAGCATTTTATATAGTTTTGGAAGAGCCATCGAGATCATATTTTGGATGGGCCTCCTGTTGATGGTATCATGGATTACCATGATCCATATATGTAGTGGTACCGTCGCATCACTAGGCGGTTCATCAGTCATACTAGTACGATACATGATTACCTGGTAAGCATTTAAATTATTTTATTAAACATTCTTCATAGTTGAATTTATATTTTATATAATTAATTACATGTATATTTAGAGCCATGGGATGGTCATGATTCGATAACTTGCTTAGCCAAGTTCTATATCTATATCATCCCAGTCCATCGTGGATACATGTGATACCATCCTTCATACTATTCATGAGCAAGCTTGTGTCTAATTATAAGGATTTGCTCATGATGACAACAGAGAGGATGAGACTCTTGTACATTTCTCTTATGCATCAGCATCACGAGCAGCTCCTGTACCTTATTATTCACGATGTACTCATCGATGCAGTACCTCTTTGTATACAATGCCTGAGCTCACTCCCTACTTATCTGAGAGCAGTTATTTACATGAGAATGTCTAACAATTCACATTTATGGAGGATGTTGCAGTGCATTTCAACTATACTGTCATGCTGGAGTACATGATGCATCAGGGATACTCAACCCATAGGAAAGAATTTATTGGTGAGGTATCGACACATAAGGATGCTACACATGAGCTAATTCACATTGAAGTAGAGCTTCCGACGAGGTATCAAGGATCAAGTAAACCAGAATCTTAACATCGTCGGAAGAAACCCCCGCGTATGAGGAGACGGCCACCTTGTGGGACTTAGAATATATTTTTTACTTTTATTTATGTATTTCATTTATGTGTGGACCATATTATTTTAGGGTTCTGGCATTACAATGAATTTTATATTTATGTATTATATTTACCAATGAATGTTAAATACTAAGTTCATGTATTATCATAAAATTAATTGTTAGGTTTTTATTTAAATATTGGGTATACACTCAGGTACATGCAACTAAGTATTCATATACTACATTATATTATTATTTAATTATAAGCATCTTAAAATATTTTAAATTTTATATATTATTATAATTTTTTCTATAATATTATATTTTAAATTTTTAAATGTTAGTAGTTATTTAAATAATTTTTATGGTAGACATAACTAAGTGATTTTTTATTATACTATTACTTAATCATGCTCACCTTAAAATTTACAAGTTTTACTGATATTTTCATCAATTTTTTATAAAAAAATTGATATATTTTATATAAAATGTTCATGTGATTATTGTTGTTGCCTAGATCGCAGTGGCCTGTAGCTTTGATGGGGTCCGGTTGGAACTGCCCTCCCCCAAGGATGTTGGGCTCTTCGTCCTCGTACCCTCACGGCCAAAGAGGAGACTCAGGCCGAGGATTTCGATGGAGACATTTCGACGGTCAAGTCAATAAGGCAACCAAGGAGAATAAACCCTTTATTACGGAGGTGAGTGGTGCCGCCGAGTAAAGGGAGATAGAAAAGAAGGGAAGAGAAAGGAAAATTAGGGTTTCATGGATGCTTGCGGGTTGTTCACCGCTCTTGCCATTTGCCTTTGTTTACTTGCTCTTTTTATCTCTCTTGGTTTGCTCCTTTGTCATGGAGGTCCCTCTTATCGTTATATAGAAATAGATCCTACCAGACCGAGCCTGGAGCCTTAGTTAGATGCTTCTCCCTGGGCGTCCCCTATGGGAGGGGCACAAACTCGTCAGAGCCTCCATTGGACAAGGTCTGAGGTTCCCAGGAGAAGGTCTTCATGCAGGAGGTATAATTGGCATGCCACAGAACTTGTCCTCCTAGTGGAGCGATCTCCTGGAAAGGTATAGGTAGCACAGTATAGGGTCTGAGCCACGACTGAGTGCTCCCATTTGTAGGGGGTGCAGGTGGTGGAGTACATGGCCTGGAGCCCTGACAGAGCATTCCTCTTGCAAGAAGTGCAGACGGCGAGCTATGGGGCCCGGAGCCTCGGTGGAGCACTCTTCTTGTAAGAAATGCAGGTGACATGCTACAGGGCCTAGAGCCCCGATGGAGCACTTCTCTTGCAGGAAATGTAGACGGCGTGCTATAGGGATTGAAGCCCTGATAGAGCAATCCTCTTACAGGAGATGTAGGCGACGTGGTACAGAGCTTGGAGCCCCAGTGGAGCATTCCTTTTGTAGGAGATGCAGGCGGCATGCTATAGGGCTTAGAGCCTTGGTGGAGCATGAGCCTTGCAGAAGGTGCAAGCGACGTGCTGCAAGACTTGGAGCCACAGTGGAGCACGCATCCCTACGAGAGTTGCGGCCGGTCCGATGGAGACGGCGGCATTGCGCCCTGGTGTCACCATTCGGGCCTCCCTCGTGTCTACCCTCCGGGACTTGCATTTTGCCTTTTACTATTCCTTTTTCCACGGTTGGGGGAATGTCCTCTTGCCTTCGAGGACTTGGTCCGACCGGGAGCTCGATTGATCTGAAGCTCTCTTCGGCCAGGAGCTCACCTTGGACGGGAGCTTGATCTCGGCTGGGAGCTCACCTCGGATGGGAGCTCGACCTCGGCAGGGAGCTCGATCTCGACGGGGAGCTCGACCTCGGCTGGAAGCTTACTTCAGACAGGAGCTCGACCTTGGCTTGGAGCTCGACCTCAGACGGGAGCTCGACCTCGATTGAGAGCTCGACCTCGGACAGGACAGATGGTGCTTGGCTGGGAGCTCACATCGGACGGGAGCTCGACCTCGACTAGGAGCTCACATCGAACAAGAGCTTGACCTTGATTGGGAGCTCAACCTCGCACAGGAGCTTACCTCGAATGGGACATGTGGCGCTTTCTGCCATCTATATTATTATTTAATCATAAAAATCTTTAAAAAATATTAATATTTTGATATTATTACAAACCTTTTTAATTCAAAGTATATATTTAATTTTTGAAATATATTTATTTAAATATTTTTATAATATTTTTATTTTAATTATTTTAATCTTCATATTTTATTTTTTAAAATTTTTGGCTAATTAACTTGAAAATGCAGGTTGAAAACAACCTCCATTTTCAAGTCAAAGTTTGATTATTTTTTTTTTTTTTTCAGTAAAGATGACAAGATGAAGAACCTGATTAAAGACGTAGGTTAAACCTGCACCTTTTCACGTCCCCATTCGTTTCCCGCGTGGCAAAAAAAAATTTAAAAAAATGGTAACACGTGACCAGAATCATGTTGTTTTGATAAAATTATTTAAAAAAATCCTATTTTGATATTTTTGTTTTAAAAGTATATTATTTTTAAAAAAATCCTCTGGATGATAATTCACTGCCATCCATGCTTTTCGTGCATGCATGTCACATTCTCAGCGCTTGTGATTCTCAGCGCTTGTGATTAATAAGGTGCAAAGCTCAGACAGGTTCTTTGCGGACCACGGAATCGGAAACACATTTAAATAAGTCATCTCCCGTACCAATGTCTTATAAGGATATGTCATTCTTTGTTTCTAGCAGAGCATAAGATGAATTTTACATTCTTCTAATGGGGCTCGGGACCATTTCTATCACCATCATGTCATCCTTTCAGAGGCTTTGTCTCAATTATTAAGATCTGCAAGCTGGAAGCAACACGATTGAAGTGCTAACCAGCGTTCCTTGTCATCAATTATGCTTTAGAAAAAGTGAACGGTAGTCCTCAACCATACCCACCGAGTCGTTCTCGGCGCCTATCTGGCAATATCCTCATAGGATCAGGCATAATCAGTGGGAAGTGAGCGCCAAGTAGAGACGAAGACTGAACGATCCTGCTGAACCCAGGTGATTGCCAATTAGACCCCTATTAATGTTTTCCTGAAATCTGAAAGCCAAAATTATGACTAATCAAATAGGAGCCACCAGCCAAGAGAAAGAAACGGAAAAACTTTTGCTTTGAATCTTCCAGCCCGATGAGAGAATAATGAACGTGTTTCATCCATCAAATGAGATCAACAGTGTAAAAGAGTATTGGTTTAACTCTCAAAAATCAAGCAAAAATTTACAACCAATCATCAAACTGGCGTTTGCCAACATTGATATGACTCCATCCTTCATACGGGTCTTACTTATATCCCTTCTCGCTTCCGTGTTGATGTGGTGTGGTGCTGGTGTGCATGTTGTAATCCAACCAACCCATTGTGAATTACAGAGGAATTGAGCAAGTATACAATAGTGACAATTGAAATTTTTCAGTACAATTGCTGGTGAGAGAATCCATATGCAGTTATGTCCGCTGACATATTACGTCTCGCAAATGAGATTGAAGGCTGCCTGAGTGCAATGTAAAGCGCAAACTGTTCTTGCGGTGCTTTACGCAGAACACAAACAAAACGAGATTGTTTTCATTAAGAAAGAAAAATCGAGACAGCCCAACATAGGTAAGCACAAAACCAGATGTGGTTGTCGTATGAGTAGGGAAACTCTCATTATTTAAATCCAACATGCTTTGTCCAGAAGCCAACCCACCACGTCTATTGATGTCTAACCATTTCAATCCGCTCGTACTTCTTCCCTTGAAACCTCGCAGAAATTTTAATCCTTTGAAGAGAAATTAAATATCAAGTAACATCATGTTACCCTTAAACATGATCGTTGGATGCATAAGCCATGGTCAGATACGCAAGAATACATCTTGCTGCTCAAATTTAAGTGCCCACTAAATTATCACGGCCTGTGAGGATGATAAAATGTCACATTTAACAATACAAACTAAGCCATTGAAAATCCAGTTCCACCATTTGGTACAATACCACCGAGCCAGACCTAATATTTTAATTCTAAAACAGGCAAAAGAAATACCTGATGGTCAGATCACAAAGAATTCATTTACTGGAGAGGTCAAGATCATTTACCCTCTGGATATCGGCACAAGCAAACAAACCAGAGGTACTTACAGGTAAAGCTCAATTGATGCCCATCAAGACAATCGGCTGACAGAGGTGGACCTAGTTGATGGATTGTGGAAAGGAGCAGGCTTTGCCCATGTGTGAAATATACAATGGCAGAAGAGACTTCCAAAAGTCACCTGCTGTAGCACAGATCAACTTCTACTTTCTCATATTCCTGCTCCTTGTTGTTTGTCTTCCTTCATCTAAGCTGTGTATGTCATTTTCACTCTGCCAAGTAGTCTACCAAAAAATTTCAGGGACTATTCACTGACTCATAAATATATGGACAAAGATGTAATTTAAAAGAATGCTGAATGCACCTGTTTGGTCTTTCTAAAGAAATTTAGGGTGTAGAAACTGCCTGCAGCTTAGCAAGTTTTGTTTGGCGCTGTCCCAAATGAAATGCTGTGGCCAACCACAAGATACACAGCTGACATCAAAACAAAATGAATCAGTCTAGCTAAAACCATGACCATCTGATTTCAAAAATATGATATGTATATGCAAGTTTTTCCCCATTATTTTCCTTAAAGAGTTTTCTTTACAATGTAAATTTTCTTGTCCTAAATTATAACACAACCCCAACAGACAAGGTAACCATTTTTTTAAAAAAAAAAATTCCCTAGTTGAGAAAATAACCTTCCAATTTCAAACCCAGAACCTCTCACCAACAACTGAGCTGAGGGGTAAACCAGCGGACCAAGTCTCATTGGTGATTGCCACCACATCAATGAACGGACCATTCAGATAATATATCACTGCTTGCATCCTCTACAGCTATAATTTCGTGCAGATTCGATGACAACCTTCTGATCAGATATTGGCTCAAGACCTAATCCAGTTCAGATGGCTAAAGTTATTATATAGTAGTTCTTAAAACTATTTTCAAGGAACAGTTCCAATTAGTGTATCAATGTAGGTAAGAGTTCCAAGTCAAGTTCCAAGACGAGATAGTTACAACTTGGAGAGTACTGTTTCATTCTATGGAGAATTCCATTTACCATCATTATAGGAAAAGCCACCTAGGATGGTACATCGATGGCTCTAACATCCAATTGGTGCAAAGGCACAACAAAGTGAACCATTATATAGTAGAAGCAACATTTGGATTTTTCAATGAATGACTCCTAAGAAATGCAAAAATCCCATTGTGGCCCACTTTAAACCAGAATCACCAATAAAACAGTAATGTTGGTAAGGTAACCATGTTTGTGGGCTAACCCTGACAGAGAAGAACGTCTACATGACCCTCAAGTTATCATACCTTCATCACTGCACGCTAGAACTATAATCTACATTTGAGAATGTAGAAAAGACGTACTGGCAGTGCATAGAGAGATACTGCAGAAGTATGGTTGGTAAGGTTGACAAAGAGCAACTTGTATATTCCAGCTGCAGTTGCATCACCAAGTCTTTGAACTACGACATCTATGCACACCTGCAGCAACATAGTTATAATGCAACAGCAACAAAAAAGGCTCACTGACGTACAAATACAACTGTACAATTATAATGTAATAATAACAAAAGCTCGCTGAGATACAAATACAATTGTACAGCTCTAATGTAATAATAACAAAACTCACTGAGATACCAATACACTCGTACAACTTCCAGAAGAGCAGGCCAGATTCCTTACTGTTTCCTGCTATTTCATCCAGACAGTGCACCTCTCTCAGTGCATTCAAACCATGACAATAGAATTGCCTCAGTAACTTACCCATAGGTCACTAGAATGATCCTACTAAAAAATAGTGGGAACTCCATGGATCAGATATGGTCATATGTTCCAGCCTCATAAATTCTCTATTTCCTCCCTCCCTCGCCTCTTCTTCATTCATTTGCCCTCTTTAAATTCTACATGGTACTAAAACGAATATTATTTTAAAGTTCAGAATCTTCCCTGCTATCCTTGGTAAATTGTGCAGAAATCAATTTTCTTTTATAGAGATATGACCAGCTGCAGAGAACAAGTTCTTGATTTTCACAAATTTATGTTTTATGTATGTCATTCATGTTTTAAAATAACATGTTGCTAATTTCTGGTGTTAAACCTGTTTCCAAACCATGCCCATACTTCCCGGTCACTTTGAAGTGCTCCCATGCTTTCATTTGCATGTTCCCTCCACTATCTCCTAACATCTAGATTCAACCACAGAAGGGTATCCTAATAGGGAATCATGCACTGCACGTAATTTAGGTTATGTTATTTTCTAAACAACAAAGACCTTTAGCTGAAATATACAACTATTACCTTGGCTTTGTACTTTTCATCCTGTGAGACAACAGTGAATAACAGTTCCCTTCCTGGTCTTGTTACAACATATGTAGTTACCTGCAGGGCATTAATAATCATATAAGCAAATAATCTCATTTAGATCACTTATCAAGTCTTCAAATATATATATCAATTTTTCATGGAAAAAGTTGTTAGCTATTGGAAAGTAATACACATGAAACCTGAACTGCAATCTACATTAAGCCTCTTTTCACTTAAATAATGAACTCAATATGATAATATGGGAAAACAGCTGGATAGAAATTTGATACATCTTGCTGATTTGACTCAGCATTGTATATATGTACAAAGGTGCTAAACTGCATTTAAAAGCATATCACTTGGCATGGATGGTACAATATAGTTGGAACGGAGCAGTACAATCTGGTACATATAACCTTGATTGAAGTAGTGGTTACTTTTTGAAGAAGGTAATTCTAAGTGTGATGATTTAACCTTTTTTGGTTCAGCATCTATACAAAGTTCTCACATAGATGGGACTTGGTCTTATGGTCATGGCTAACATGAAGTTCTCTCTGAAATTACTAACTACAACTGTTGGCAAAAAATCTCTGGTGTATCTGTAAATCCTTGCAAGTAGAAAGTATTGCTGGCTGACATGAGATTATTAATCAGATTATTCATTTAATAACTACCAAGGTAAGCACCTACTTGGCAGATTTGGGATCAAAAATACATGCCATGAAGAATGTGAATTTATAAATGAAACAGGTATTTTATTCATCAAGATCAAACAAAGTAATGCCATAGAAAGCATGTAGTTGGAATGGTCTATTGGCATCACATTTTGTCTCAATATAGGACCTTGTACCTGTACCTTACTGGTACGGGTCACTACACCCCTCAACTAACACATGGTATGCTGTTGAAGTTGCTTAGCACCTGTACCATGTGTTGACACAGGTGTAATGGGCCATCATACTGTAACGGGTTGGCACAGTATGCATCATGCACTGGCCAGCACAGGTCCAGACTTGAAACCTTGAAGAGAAGCCTGTTCTGGTAAAGGTGACTGGTCTGATGAAACAACAATTTTGTTTAATATGTCAACAAACAGTTGCTAGCAAGATGTTTTAGATAGCAAAGGATTGTCAATTTGTGTAGGTCCAACCAAATGATTATCTACAATCCATACCTTTCTAATAGTCTCGGAGATGGTGACCGCAATCCATGTTGGCCATACAGCCAGAGCAACCATATTTGAAATTGCAATGAATGGTGCTGAGCAAATAGCAACAGTAACACCAGCAACAGTAAGAATGCGACCCTGTTTGTTAAAAAAATATTTCAGAGGTTAAGAAAATAAAATATTGCTCCCCTGTCACAAAGTAGTGACCATAATAGGCTAAATTATCCAAGTTCATCAAGATTCTACACTGCCAACCATGCAAACCTTAAGTTTTCCATAAGCTGTTCAATTAATGTGCATCTTCAAAGTGCTTAAAAGATGAAAACATTAAATAATTTTTATACAGTATTGTGAACAGTTCAATCAGAAAATGACAGAGCAACCCTTTTATCTTCCATTAGTTCAAGGGGTACACCAGAAAAGGATGTTAGGTTATCTTTGGATCTTATCATTGTCTACACATATGGGTCCTGTTTGGATGCATGTTTCCAGTATCCATCGGATACCTCTCGAGGATTAGGAAAACCCAGCCATCCCACAACCCAGAATTTTTAGGAAAATAATTCATACAAAAAAAAGGTGAGTTATGGTATCCCTAAAGCTCAGGGATGTCAAATTTTATTGTTCTCCTCAATCAGGCAATTTTTCCCCTCCCTGGACTCCTGGCTTTGCTTCTGCTTATGAGACATCTGGACCACCAGAATCAAAACAGGGTCTTAGTGTGTGTTATCTAATGTAAGAACCAGCTCTCACTAATCAATAAGTTGGACTTCTTTGAGCATAGACCATGAATACATAATTCTTCATTTTGGGGATTAACTTTCTGTGAGGCTGATAGATAACTACCTTAGTTAAAAAAAGCCTACAGATCATGTGAATCTTCATCAGGAATTTACATATTCGAATTCATTTTGATGCAATTCCTCATCCAACCAATATATTCCTTTCTTTTGAGCACAAAACAAAATCCTCCATGTTTGCATTTACTGATGCAAGCTGTCATCCAATGAATTAATTCCTTCAAAATGCATTCTTTTGAGCACAAGACAAAATCCTTTAAGTTCATGTCACATGCTTTCTCAAAATCAACAATATCCAAACAATTCAGCCCTATGTTAAGCACTGATAAAATCATAACCAGTAAAGAAGTTGCAAATGTTGCGAGTCGCATTTATTGAATACCTCAAATGAGTGACCTAGTTTTCTTTTCCACCCACCAAGACAACATAGATCAAGAATTTGTAAATTTAATTCGACAAGCTGTTTGATCTAAATTTCTAAAGTTCCACTTCAATTACTACTTCTGCTATAGCATTATGGATGGAAAAAATGTCAGTAAAGCTTTTCTGTTAATATAGCCATTTTTTTGGTGCATTACCAGTTACGGTCCCAGCAATCTGGGTTCCTAGGAACAGGCCTAACCTTTGGCCTTTTTATTAATAGAAATAGTATCATAGGAAAAAAAGTGAAGATCAAATATCTTTAAAAATATGCCAGAACATTCTCATAAACAATAAAGGAGAGCCAAGTTTTTACAAGTTAAAACCCCTGTAAAAGGCAAATATATAGATTTCTGAATTCTCAAGCCCTAGAAATGCAAAGAACCTATCATTGCTCTAGTGCCAACCTAAATAAAACAGGATGATTCTAATGGTTTTGGTCCATTTTAGTATGCTAAAAGCTTGAAATGGTGCAGAGAAATGCTGTGATACCTCAGAATCTCTATAAACTTGACATCCACACGGTGCCAACTTCCCATAAATAGATATCAGACACAACAAAAACTTTATAGGTATGGCTTTGTCAGATCCAGCTGGAGTAGTTTCACATCTTCAAGTTGAACCACCACAAGTAGTCAGCAAAAACACATGGTTTACATATGGTGCCACTTCTACCATGGTTGCTATTGAAAAGAATAAATCTGCCACTTTTAGCAAAATCTTCTTTTATTTTTTCTTAAAAGATTTATATGTTATTTTGCATCATACAATGCAAAGTAAGTGATATGAAAACTCATTTCAATATCCCAAATTTTTAAAGCAAACAGCATTCCTTGCATGTCTATCAATATCTGGGCCTTGTGGTGCGAATATATACTACTTGCCATTGACTCCCTTCTCTTAAATTTACAAATATGCCAACTAGTATGCCCAAATGCTTATCAAAATAGGCATATCAAAAGTGAAGAAGGTGCTTATAATGGAGAGCTGACAACAAAGAGATGGGAACTAGCAGCTGAAGAGAAAGGGTACATCAAAGATTGCCCTGATAGGTTAGTTTGGATATCTATTATATGTTCTGCAAGACAACAAAGATCTGTCAGAGTAACCTCACATGTTTAACCACTCCATTTTAGGACTACAACAATGGTCAACAGAAAGGAGATGACAAAATCAACATAGCTGCCTTCCATTTCATCCATTTAAAAGGAGACTCAACATTAATTTATTGCGTATAAAGACAATCTTACAATAGGTTAATAAAAATATTACTCTCCCCAGACACAACCTTAATCATTCACTTTGTATATGCAAATGAAACTAAGAATGAACTCAAAAAAAAAAATAATGGCATGCAATTTTCTGAGATTCGCAATATGAAATTAACACTATCAAATTCAAATGTACAAGCAGGCCCATCATTCTGTACTAAGCCAGTTCCAAGAGCTAGGTCATATTTGGTTTAAACACGTCCAACAAGAAAAAGAAACTGAATCTTGGAAATTCCCTAGGCATAAATAGCATACCGTTAAAGTAAGTTGTCCAGCAAGAATAAAAACAGCAATGAAGCTGTTTATGAGTGCAAACGATCTTCTTCTAGCAAGAGGGCTAGTGACAGTCATGGCAATTATTGTTACCTTCTGTCATTGACAACAAGACAAAAGAATTAGATAACTTATGACCAGATATTTTAGTATAAATAACCAAATACAGAACAAAATAGGGAATACTATCACTATTTCTTCAGTTTCCAAATGAATTTAGGGTTAAGTGATTCTTTGGCTATTTAAGAAGATATTGAGAAAGTAGAACTCAAACTGTTAATAACATGAAGACAGGAAACCACAAAAAAAATTGAACAGTATTATGGCACAAGACATCACACAAGCAATCCAACTTTTCCTTACTTGATATCTGTGTTGTTTTGATCAGACATAGTTGCTTACATGCAACTGGTGTTCATAATTTCCTGTGTAACATGATTGCAGAAACATTTCACACATAGATAGTTACATTGGTTCACGTTTCCATGATATCTACTTCAAATTATTGCTTCCATCCACTCATTCACAGACACTTGCAAAGACTTTTTTCTACCATCTTCTTTATGATTAACAGGTGTCCAAGGATAAGGAGGTTGACACAACTAATTACTGCAGAATAGTTTTCCATGATATATGGTGGAGGGAAAAAGGTGGTCTGAGCTGTTCATGAACGCTTGAGATTAGCTTTGGTAGAAGCTTGTTTAGGTTCTATTCAGCTAGGAAACAAGCCAAGCTCAAACAGATTCTAAAGCTCAGCTCATAAATGAGCTGAACCTGAATGTTCAAGGTTTGCAAAAATACATAAGAGCTTGGCCTGACTTGTAAGAAACTCATTTGAGCTTGGGTGAGGCCCCATACAAGCCAACCTCGAACATCTTCTGTTACTCTTGGCTCAAGCTTGATTGAGCTAGACTAACCCTTTCATATAGCCAGCTGAGCCTGAGAAGACTAGTACTTGGCTGAGCTTGAATTGTTTGCAGCCATTAAAAAAAAAAAGCAAATAGAGGATTGTAATGATATATCATATTTGTTAGTTGTGATGTTAATTATAGGTAAATAATTTGTTGGCACAGTAAAGGCAAGAAATAAGAAACTTCAATAAAAGTGGAGAAAAAGACATCAAGGACCCACTCAAGTGCCTCCATGTTCTTTGATATTTCAATATCATCAATGGCAAAGGAAATAGAACCGGAGTTCTTGGCTGGTAAGAGAGGAAAAAGAAATTAATAGTAGGTTCTCTTCTACAGGAAGATATAAGGAGAAAGAAATGGATGAGACAAAAAATATATATATTAAAAAGCAAGACAGGTTATGAAAGGAGATGGGGGCGAATGAGAATAAAAACAAGAAGGAAGAGGAAAGTATAAAGATGAGAAAGAAGAAAGGATAATACGTACTGATTGTGCATCTGTGTCACACATACACACTTTAATTGCTCTTTCATTCAATTGCATTCAATAAGCAATTCTCAGTAGGGGCTCCATACAGCCCTTTAAGTACAGATGCAATCACACTGCAATCTTAATAACTGTCACCATTTCCTCACCAATTCAATGATTAACTACACCTTATAACAGACCATACTTTACACTAGGAAGCTCAAGGAAACCAAAACTCACCTTTCCTATTTGAAAATGAATTCCCAACAATTTAAAAGCTTAAGACAATTGCTAAAGAAATTCCTAACTACGATCCTCCATGGATCATCCAAAGTTTGCTCATTTACTAACTTTGAGTTATCTAAGGATAATTAAATAATATAAAAATTATATATATACATATATGACTCTTTTTAGCTTGAATCAATTCATTTTGACAGAAAACTCATCCTTGAACTATGAGAGCTTTGATTTTCCAATGCATTTAAACCCCAAACAATTATTCTATTAAGGAATGTCAAGCTTTACTAGAATAATCGCAGCTTATTCTATACTATATTGATATAGATTATGCAATTCGCACCTTAAAAGAGAAATTAAAAAGAGATAAGGAAGAAAGAATATAACATTGTATATCCTAGTTACACCATCCAAACCTTAAAAGAAAGATTTGCAATCTGGATACCAGACCTGAATCAGTACCATCTTGGTACAATGTTGGTATGCCCAGTATGGGGTTAGTCCAGTGTACTGATGCTTGATATATCCCTTATACTGCATACCAGTTTGACATCAGTATGGTATATAGTATGCATGGTATGCATCAATATGGATCATGCTAAAAAGCTGATTGTTGCATAAATCATGCTATTCTTCAGCCTTAACCCATTCTCTTAGTCAAGAACCAGAAATGATGAAGTGAAGCTTAATTTTTCATTTAATTTATAAAAACTGACTCAAATTGAAACAATCTAGACAAATAAAAGTAAAGAAATAAAAAAAATATTAGCAGACTCATAATTAACCTTCTAGAACAAGTAGAGCATGTACAAGACAAATATTATGAAATTACAATTTAACAACATATATGAAAATATTTAACCTTATATCTTAAAATCATATAATAGCAAACCTGAAAATAGAAGAAGGAAGACACAACTGCACCCAGCCACAGAAATAAGGACACATACAGGAGATAAGTTGATGACACTATCAGCCAAAGCCCTTCTAACATGACCAAAAGCTGAGGTTTCACTGTATGAGCCAGTGATTTTGGAGAAGACTCTACAAGGGCAGATGTCTCTTCTTCAGCATCAGTATGTTGATCTTGAATATCTTCTCTACTTAAAAATAGATGAAGGCATTAATGAAAGTATAACCGTAGATGCATTAAATAACGATAAAAAATCTAGAGTTGAGTAACGATAAGAAAAAACAAATAAAAATACCATGGCCATGTTACCTAGAAATGAGAGTCAATATGACTGCACAAGTTTATATTAACATTTTGATCCAGACATAAAATGCAACACATGTAAGTTGAACCAGAAGGGGTATCTTGATGGAAGTTTAATAGTTTGGATCTCTAGAGTAGAATAATTGTATCTTTGAAACAAAGGTCCATATGGGGTACTTCATGGTATCTAAACTAACTAAACCTTGCAATGGTTGCTATATAAGTTGAAAAGATTCTGTCTTGGATTTGCCTACATTAGCCATAAGCAAACAATTGAACATTACTAGTATGGTGGCTCTAGTAAATAGAATTAATTAGTACACACAACTTTTTTGCAAGCTATTTTGTGTTTTTTTAATATTCTCTTCTTAGTTTCCTTCTTGTGCTTAAATCCATATCAACCACTTTGTAACAAAGAACATCCATAAGATTAAAGAATACAACAAAAACCAAAGTTTGCTATGCTGGTACTGAGAGCCAGACTGGTTGGTCAGTAGCATGCTTCTGTATGCCCCTGTGCCATTCCGTGTAGGGCTGTAACGACACAATAGAGAAGGTGGGAGAACAGAAGAACTTACAACTTCACTTAAAAATTGCAAAATAAGAAATTAGGAGCCCAGTGGACCCCTATTTTGATCGCCCGGATGGTAGAGCCCCTCCTTCGGCCCTTCGTGCCCTCCAGCAGCCTTTGCGGCCCTCCAATAGCTTCCAACAACCCTTCCCCCCATCTCTCTCTTTTCCTCTCTTTCCTTCTCCCTTCCCCCTTTGCCAGTTTTTTGTTTTGAATGCTAGCTGCGAGAACCATCTTAGTTCGCCATTGGCATGTTTCGGAATTCCCCGAAATGGGAGGTCTGAGACAATTCCGCATTCCTTGAAGAAAACCATAATTTCTTGAAATTGTATCTTTTATAGATTTCAACTATGACATATATATTACATGGTTACAGCAATTATAGGCCTGCATAATCTTATCTGTAAAAGGTTCGTTGCATATGGAAGGGGAACCAAAGTGACATGGAATTGCAGCATATAAATTAGGCTACTCTGCTCGAATCCTCAGACCTTCCACCTGACTCCTCACCCCAAGGATCTTCAAATTCTAACTCAGGCCATCTCTTGCGTTGCCATTGTTTTCCTTCTTTTACATAACTTTCTTTTCATGCCTTACTCTATTTTGTGTTTCTTTGAAGATATGTCCTATTGCAGCAAGCATTAAATACGTGCATGTAGGTTGATGGAACCATATGAGATGATCTACATGGTGCAGCTAAAAGCCTAAAGCTCTTCTAGGTTCCCATTAAAACATACAAAACCCAACTTATGGGCAATTCTAATTAAGACTTTATATGTACCCACTGACGATATCATTTATTTTTAAAAATTAATGTTTTATGAATAGTCCCTGATTATTTTCTTAGTTACATTTATAAAAAAAAAATATTTCTTTTTTTAAAAAATAGAGCTAGAAAAGGAATTCACAAGCTCATAAAGATTTGAAGCAAACACTTCACTGACTTCTGATTCACATGTTTAAATACACAAGAATTTTAAAGCCTACAGTGTCCAACATGTGATGTGAACTTAGAAAGGGAAAAAACTGATCAAAATGCTTCCATTAATAAGAAATAATACTGTTTGCTAATTTGAGTTCATTCAACGCAGGAAAGGAAAAAAAAAGTTGATACCTGCTGGTAGATAATTCCATAGAATCATGGTGTGCATCATGGCTGATTCCTTTAGACAACTGTGCAGCAAGCTCCATCAAGAGAGCAGAAAACAGGAGCAGAACTACGAGGACATCAGATGTTGATAAAAAGTAATACGTGGAATAGAAAAGTCAGGAGGTATATAATGGTATCATGAACCCTGTCTTTCTTCTAAAAGGTGTACATACATGATCCTAGCCAAGCCATGCTTGCTGCAAACAATGAGCCAAAGAGCTGACCAAGTGTAGCACCAGCACCAACGAAACCAAACAATCGTGTGCCTGACTGAACACTAATTAAAATTAAAAATTATAAATGTGATTGCAAATACATGATTGCACTTTATTTTCATACATACCTCACTATCCATGACATCAATTACTCGTGCCCAAGTTGATGAAATTGTAACAAGATTAAGCAACGCAACCTTCAGAAATCAAAGAAACTTCCATTCAAAATATTGTCTTCAGCTATTAACAAGGTAAGAACTGACATTAGCCATTGTAACAGTCATACCCATAGAAACAAGCTTATTCTGACCATAATATAAAACCAACCATGGTTACCCCATCCTGCAGAATTGCTAGGACCATCTGAACTGACATTTTCTTTTCCATTTTCAAATGGGGGTGAATGAGGATCTGAGACCTAAATAAGCAAATGTAGTCCGGCACAAGTCAGAACTAGCAACAGAAATATGATCCTTAATAGCACATGACTTGAATGCCTGATTATACGGTTGACGCTTCTTACCTTGGAGACAGAACGTAGTTGTGCAGATGACGAAGCATGCCAAAGAATGAAGAATACAAGAAGGGATACACTAAAAAATCTGTGTATCAAAACCAAAGCCTGAAAGTTGAGGAACATGTATCAATTGGGAACACCAAGGCAGTCAAAAACAATTAAGATAACAGCAAGTGCTCTTTTTTCCCCATTATTTTTGACTATATAAACGTACAGTTCAGCAAATGATATAAAACTTTAAATCAAAAAAATATACAACAGAACACTCGAGAGTTTATTATCAAACATGAAAATTTATTGACTGAACTCAGCCATCTCCAAAATCGATTGGTTAAGCACAACACCTGCAAACCAAATGCAACCTTGTATTCATGTCTATTGGAAGACAAACAACTGGAATCAGTCTCACGAAGGTGAGTCAACAATTTAATTTATAGCAAGAAGGACACTGTGACATCTTTAACTTGTGTGATGCACGAAACCAATATAAAAATTATACATGTTTTTCTTTTTAACTAGAGTGCAATCAAAAGTTAGTTACCTCAGCACAAAGACCAAATTTACCTTATTACTTTCGTGACATGGATATCTAACAATTGATACTTAAAAAAACAAAGAGAAAATACTTAGAATGCTGATGGAAGTTGCAATATTCTAGTTTTAAGTTTGAGCAAATGTTTCTTAAATTACCAAACTTTTTAATGCTTTGGATTACTAAGATGTGATTTACCTCTAGCCGCATAAATGAGATGACAAAACAAACAAAAAAAGGAAAGCCATCTAAATATTGCCATTACATTGCCTAAATTGTCTTTGATCAAGATTGCAAAACTCAAGTTAAACTCCATCACCACCATTCAAAGAGTCTTCTACCTTGCATGCCACATCCACACCAGAAACCCATTTTTACATACAACTTATATGCTTCCAGGCTTTCTGATGCCCATATCACTAGCTATCACACTGCAATTTCATCAAATGGATTCATGGTTAACTATCTATAAGCTATTCTACATTACGATTGCCCCTTATCCAAATATATATATACACACACACACACACACTTGAAACCTATAATTTTGTTGAGCATACACCAAAGACTTCTTAGGTGTCCCTACTTCCTACAACTTTATCAGATCGGCCCTTCTTTGATCCCAATTTTATAATAAATCAATACCAAAAACAAAGACACAAGACTTGCTCAGAAAGAAGACTTTCTAATCGTCTCCATTTAGTCAGAGTAAACGTGCTGAGATTTAGTTTTATCCTTTATTCCTTTTTAACCCTCACCAATTTTTGTACACAGAATTACAAAGTTGAGTAAACTTTGACACCCTTCACTCATTAGTTGTTCATTATTACAGAGACTGCTCGGTTTTTCATCATAACAAACCAAAAATCAACAAAGAAACAAAATAAAACACGCATATGAAAAGGGAAAAGAAAATATTTTACATCAAGGGAAGGTTAAAAGAAAAAAAAAAAGCACGCATAGAAAGGGAAAATGAGTCTTTTGTCGCACCCTAGCTTTGGAGAGATTGGGGAGCGAAAAGATTAGGGTTGACAGCGGAGCAGCGACGAGCGTCAGGAGAAGAGAACCCACGAACAGACCGGGAAGATTGTTCAGCCCCAAAGAAATCGCCCCTTCGTCCCGAAGGGGAAGAATCACAAAGTAGGCGCTCAAAATCTGCAAAATTATAGAAAAAAAACTTCGACTAATTGAGGCAAAACGAAACGGGGAATTCAATTGGGGGTGGATTTTGGGGAGAGGAATTACGAAGAAGAAGCAGGAAGCGGAGTGGATCAGAGCCGAGATCTCGTGGGGATGGACGAGGACCATCGAGGAGATGATCGCCTCCATGCGAGATCTCATCCCCATTTCCCCGTCTTTCAGGCGTCGATGAGGAGATGGCGATCGGATATTCCGACCTCTGAAACGAGTCAAGGACCGCCGTCGTCGTCGTTCCTTGCAAATTTATTTAATTTTAAGCCGGTTTTGTAATTGCCGACTTCGAGTTAAGTCGGCAATATTTGACGACTTTGTGTGGACCTTCACAACGAGAATAAGATAAGATAGAAATCTCACATATAACTACGTTTTTTTATCTTTATTTTTATTTTGTTCACTTAATTGATGGTGTTTTCAAGATAATCTGACGAACAAGATACCAGTAGCTCTGACAATGGAGTAAAAACATGGTGATTAATCACTGTTTTGGCTTTGTTTTTAAATTTTTTTGGCTAAGAAAGCTGGTTAAGATAGTTAAAGAAAGGTTGAAAAATCTAAAATGATTTATTGATGTCGAATCATCGTCCATTATCTTGTTGTCCTAGATGAAAACCTTGGTTGTATCCCCATTAACAGTAACCCTTTGGCTCTAGAGCCAAGAAGGGCACCTATATTACTGTTCTCTATAGAAATGATGTATGCAGGTTATCTTAGTGAGACCTCAGATGTCACTGGGTATATAAGCATGATGAAGGATGATATTGATAACCTTGGACATATTTCTAAAACCTGATGCCATAGCCATTGTGAATGGTTGCTCACTGCATCAATTTTAGCAGTGAAATGTTAATGCATGTGTACGTCGATATATATGGCTGCAAAGCTTGATGTCTCGTATGCACTTTAGAGATAAATCATTTCATCAAGCAGTTGAGAATTCAAAAGTTAGAGAAACATTTAGTCTTCTTGTGAACATATATCAAAATCAAGATCAAGATTTTATATCTCAGTTGAACAGGGAGAGTCCTTACCCCTCTTGTCCCATTTTTGTAAGAAAATAAAATTGTAATGGGTCCGAACTTTGAAACATTTCCTTGTGAGGAGAAGAAAAGGAAGAGGAGAAAAAAAAGAAAGAAAGAAGGAATGAAACGACTAAAAATGAAAAGAATGAAGAAAGGAAAGAGAAATGAATTGAAAGAGGAAAAAAAGAAAGAAATAAAGGGATAAAGAAAAAAAAGAAAAAAAGAATGGGAAACAAAAAGAAAAAATAGAAAAGAAAGAAAAATAGAAAGAAAGAAAATGAGGAAAAAAGATGAAGAATATCGACCGAGATATCATGTATGATAGGAACTATTGCTAGGACAGGATAGTGAGACATTCTATTTCATAGAAATATTAAAATATCTTTGTTTCATGAGATTTAAAACCTTGATCAAAATAATATTTATAGATAAAAAAATATTGTAATAGGCTAGCTTAATGATTGGAGTTAAACATCTTTATTCAGATTAAATTATTTTTCCAAACGATTATTATAAACTTCTTACAAGGCCTTGCACGTTAATTTCAATAAAATGAAGAACAAAATTAGAAAAAAAATGACCACCTTAAAGGGTTTCAGCTTCAAATTAAAAAATCCAGGTGAAACAGCTGATAACGTTGAAGCCCTATTTCTCGCCACTTTTCTTGCAATGCATGCGTGGGTTGGACATGCGCGCGTGGGTTGCTGTGGGAGGTGTTTCTGTTTGGGCTTTCTTTGTAAAGTCCGAATAGGACTTTATTTGAGAGTCCTAACATAACTCTTTAGCTACCGTCGTGGTCTTTTTAAAGTTCCTGTGACATGCCATTTTGATGATGCACTGAGAGAAAAAATAAAGAGGCTTTATGAAGGGAAGGGAGATAAAAAAATATATAAAATATTGAGAGCCCTCTGTGACAAAAGAGAGAGTTTTTTATATTTTTTTCAATCAATTTTGTACCTTTTGTATTGTGGATTGAATAAAGAATCACCGAGGAGGTCTTGCCTGTGGACGTAGGCTAATGATTGAAAAGTCGAACCATGTATATCTTATGTACCTTCTTTTTTTCTACTTTTATATTACTTAATTATCTCTCTTTTGTGTTCTACAATTTGTTCAAATTTATTTTCTCTATAAAATGATCATGTTTTCGCTGTGCTTGAGTGCCATGTGGGTTGAGGTATGTTCAGTCACACTTTGGGTGGTCCTTTCAGTTTGGTATCAGAGCAGAAAGATCTTTTTGAAGTTGATTTGATTTGAAATAATGGTGTGCAAGGTAATGATAATAAAATACGAGATATCGAGGTTTGACGAATCAAACTTCATATTTTGGAAGTAAAGATGCAAGCGATATTAATTAAGGATAGTTATGAAATTACTTTGCAAAGAAAAGAACACAAATCACAAGGATAGTTATGAAATTAATTTGCAAAGAAAAGAACACAAATCACAAGAGATGTCGAATGCGCAATATAAGGAAAAGATATGCTGGCAATGATAAACTTCTATTTGGCATTGGATGATTTGATATTATTTAATATTGAGATTGAGACTACTGCATAAAGGGTTTAGAAAAAATTGAAAAACCTCTATGAAGCAAAGCCTTTGGTGAATAAAATTTATTTGAGACAGCAATTATACAATCTGAAGATGAAGAATGGGGCATCAGTTCAAGAGCACTTGGATGTCTTCAATTCTATTGTGAGCAAGTTTATGGCCTTAGATGTGAGAATTGAAGAAGAAGAGTAAGCTAATATTCTACTTTGTTCTATATCAGAATCTTAAGATAATCTCATTATAAACTTGAGTCATGCTGAAACCCTCAAGATAGAGTCAGTTATTGCATCATTGCTAATAAAGGAGATGAGGTAGAAATCTAGTCAAGAAAGCTCTTCGAGGAAGGCCATTGTAGCATGGAAAAGACCTTTCGAGAGAGAACATGATGATCGAGAAAAAGGCATGATCTAAATCCAAAGATAAGAAGGTGAAATGTTGGAATTGTGAAAAGTCAGGGTACATGAAGAAAGATTAGCATGTTAAAGGAATTGATATATGATATGGCAACATCGCTGACATAGAGTATGCATCGGATCCAGCTGCCTGCCAGGTGGCACCGCGTGGCGTCATCTCCGGACTCTCCCGCCAGGTGGCTCGTTCAGCGGTAGAGTCGACCTTGGGGCCGAGCTCGGCACCTCCGCCACTCCGCCAGGTGTTGATCCAGGCGAGATCCACCTCGGCTGGAGTGGTCCTGCCTCTACTCCTTCACCAGGTGGCGCCCCCAGATGGGTCAACCTCATTGAAATCGAGGCAAGCTCTCCGGCTCCCTCGCCATGTGGCACCCCCAGATGGGTCCACCTCGGTCGAGGTCGAGTTGGCCTCTGCCACTCCGCCAGATGTCGATCTAGGCGGGATCCACCTTGGCTGGAGTGGTCCTGCATCTGCTCCTTCGCCAGGTGGCACCCCCAGATGGGCCCACATCGTCGAAGTCAAGCCGGGCTCTCCCCGCTCCCTCGCCAGGTGACACCCCAGATGGGTTCAACTCGATCGAGGTCGAGCTGACCTCCGCCACTCCGCCAGGTGTCGATCCAGGCGGGATCCACCTCAGCTAGAGTGGCCTTGCCTCTGCTCCTTCGCCAGGTGGTGCCCCCAGATGGGCTTACCTCATCGAAGTCGAGTAGGCTCTCCCCGCTCCCTCGCCATGTGACACCCTAGATGGGTCCATCTCGGCCGAGGTCGAGCTGGCCTCCGCCACTCCGCTAGGTGTCGATCCAGGCGGGATCCACCTTGGCTGGAGTGGTCCTGCCTCTACTCCTCTCGCCAGGTGGCGCTCCCAGATGGGCCCACCTTGCCGAAGTCGAGCCGGGCTCTCCCTGCTCCCTTGCCAGGTGGCACCCCAGATGGGTCCATCTCGACCAAGGTCGAGCTGGCCTCTGCCACTCCGCCAGGTGTCGATCCAAGCGGGATCCACCTCGGCTGGAGTGGCCCTGCCTCCGCTCCTTCGCCAGGTGGCGCCCCCAGATGGGTCCACCTCGCCGAAGTCGAGCCAGGCTCTCCCCGCTCCCTCGCTAGGTGGCACCCGCAGATGGGTCCACCTTGGTCGAGGTCTAGCTAGCCTCTGCCACTCCACCAGGTGTCGATCCAGGCGGGATCCACCTTGGCCGGAGTGGCCCTACCTCTGCTCCTTCGCCAGGCGGCGCCCCCAGATGGGTCCACATCGTCGAAGTCGAGCCAGGCTCTCCCAGCTCCCTCGTCAGGTGGTACCCCCAGATGGGTCCACCTCGATCGAGGTCGAGCTGGCCTCTGCCACTCCGCCAGGTGTCAATCCAGGCGGGATCCACCTCGGCTGGAGTGGCCCTGCCTCTGCTCCTTCACCAGGTGGCGCCCCCATATGGGTCCATGAAGGCCCACATAGGCAACCCAAGAGGGGGGTGTGAATTGGGTTTTATAAAACTTTTATACTATTTAAAAGATGAACTAAAGCAAGTATATGCTAATGCAATTTAAGTGCTTGTGTATTTCAAATAAATGCAGTGAAAATAATGAAATAAAAGCATAAAGAGAACAATCACACAAACACAAGGATTTATAGTGGTTCGGTGCCAACCAAGCACCTACATCCACTCCCCAAGAACCCCTTGGGAATTCCACTAAGTTTGGTTTTATAACTTAGGCTCACCAACAACCTTTACAACTTGTTTTGTCTTCGGGCTCACAAGTCAAACCCTAGTTGGTTTCAAGGCTCACCAACAACCACCCTTGGTTTTACGGGATAACCAAGAACCTAAACAACTTGTTTTGGCTTCGGACTCACAAGTAAAACCCTAGTTGGTTTCAAGGCTTACCAACAACCACTTTGGTTTTCCAAGGCTCACCAAAAATCTCTTTGGTTTTCCAAGGCTCACCAAAAACCTTAAGTAAAACAATGTAAGAGCAAGTATAAATGAATACAATAAAAGCTTTCTAAAATAAAGCAAATATCTCTTTGAAGCCCGTTGAGAGTTGATGAAGATCTTGTCTTCAAGTTGATGAAGCCTTTGATTGATGCTTGAGGATATGAACTTTGGATGCTTTCTTTGAAACTTGGAAGCTTGAAGGCTTGAACCACTCAACTCTTGAATCCTTGAAGAATATTCAAAAATCTCACCAAAGGATTACTTCCCCAATTGATTTTTGATGTTTATATAGCCTCCCAACACTTAAATGACCGTTTATAGCCGTTAGAGAGAAAAATATGACCGTTTGGAAGCAAGTTGGAGAAGTTCTGCAGCCCAGAAAACTAGCCGTTACTGTTCAAGTGTCGACACTTCACCTTCAGGTGTCGACACTTCAGTTTCAAGTGTCGACACTTCAGTTTCCAGGTGTCGACACTTCACTTCCAAGTGTCGATACTTCAGCTCCAGGTGTCGACACTTCACTGAAAGAGCTTTCTGAAGTTTTCTGTTTGTCTCAGGCCTTGAGTCGACACTTCACTCTTCAAGTGTCGACACTTGTTCCTCAGGTGTCGACACTTCATTTCCAAGTGTCGACACTTGCCTGTGCCATTGCTGAAACATCTTCAAATTGAAACTTTAACCTCTTCAAGTTCTTCCATATTAATTCCAAAGTCCATATACTTGATTTTCCATTAATTTAAGGACTTTTTCAACTGAAATACAAGCATTTCTTCATTCAACATGGTTGAGTACTAAGATCTGAAAAATATACTTAAAATATAATTAGTACTCATATATACTTAAACATTTTGTCAATCATCAAAATCAAGACCAGAGTCAACAGTCCACCTCGCCGAAGTCGAGCCAGGCTCTCCCTGCTCCCTCGCCAGGTGGCACCCCCAGATGGGTCCACCTCGGTCAAGGTCGAGCTGGCCTCTGCCACTCCGCCAAGTGTCGATCCAGGCGAGATCCACCTCAGCTGGAGTGGCCCTGCCTCTGCTTTTTCACCAGGTGGCGCCCCCAGATGGATCCACCTCGCCGAAGTCAAGTCGGGCTCTCCCCGCTCCCTCGCCAGGTGGCACCCCCAGATGGGTCCACCTCGGCTGAGGTCGAGTTGGCCTTTGCCACTCCGTTAGGTATCGATCCAGGCGGGATCCACCTCCGCCGGAGTGGCCCTGCCTCTGCTCCTTCGCCAGGTGGCGTCCCTAAATGGGTCCACCTCGCCGAAGTCGAGCCCGGCTCTCCCCGCTCCCTCACCAGATGGCACCCCCAGATGGGTCCACCTCGACCGAGGTCGAGCTAGCCTCTGCCACTCTGCCAGGTGTCGATCCAGGCAGGATCCACCTCGACGGGAGTGGCCCTGCCTCTACTCCTTCGCCAGGTGACGCCCCCAGATGGGTCCACCTCGGTCGAAGCCAACCCTTTCTATGGAAGACGGAAGGACCTGAGACGCGAGCCTCGAGGAAGCTGCTGAAGATGGCGCACACAGGCGGTGCACCCGGTACGGTGTCCCTAGGCCTGCAATGGTGTGCGAAACCTTGTTGGCACCAGTTTGGAAAGGGAATCCTGCCTAAGGCACTAAGCCCAGCATTCGATAGCCCATCATCCTAAAAAGGGAGGGCCACGGTCAACGCCTCAGGCCTGAGGGCGCCTTCACAAGGATTGGTATCCCGCCAAGTTCCCCCTCTCATGACTACACGGCTGACGAGACCGGTTCACCACTTAACTCCCGATCGCAAGGAGATGTGGGGGACAGTCCCTAACCTCCAGAGCCCCACTAGGGATGGAGGCGTGGATGGATGCATGGATCGATGACCTAAAAAGGAAGACCAGGGGCAAGAAGGAAGGTAAGCAATCGAGAGGACAAGCAGTCCCGGAAGAAGAAGAAGGGGCGATCCTAAGCCGGAGGCTCTAGAGGAACCAGCAGGACCGAGTCCAACGAGCTCGGTTGCAGGAATTAGAGCACTCCTCTCTCTCTCATTCTCATTCTTCTTCTCATCTAAGATTCCCCTAAGAACGGAAACCCATCAGGTTCCCGCCTTAGTGGATCTGTTCCATTTTATCGCTCTCTAACTTGATCGTCGGAGTGCCCCCGCCGGGATCCCCAGCCCGGGTCTCTAACTTATTTTTTGCAGGTCCGAAAGTGTCGGAATTCTGCAGCTCAGGGGACCCAGTCCGGCACCAACTCACAGCTGCAGGCCACAGCAGTAAGGTCAGCAATAGATTGGCGCGCCAGGTAGGGGGACGAGGCCCCTAGACGAGTAAGCCCCCCTCGAGCTCGAGAGAAGCTCGATTCCAAGTATGGTGGTGACACACGGACGTGAAGCCTTCACCAGTCGGGCAGGGGAAGTTCCCTCTCCCCCGGGCCCCCGTAGCCCGGAAAGAGAACTCCCCGCTCCAGTTCCACCTCCTCAGCTGCCCTTGACGGACGGTCAGTATGCTGCCATTGTCCAACAATTGCAGACACTGGCCACGATCGTGAAGTAGTTGCAGCATCAGTAGCGCTCCCTGGTGACCCAGCCTCAACCAGGGACCCCCGCGGCCCAAGCTGCAGGCCCCCATGGAAGCCTGCGCTCTATCCAAGGTAGGCCATCCCACCCGCGAGCATCGACCGTTCCTCGCAGGAGTAGCCAAACCCCCGCGAAGAGGAACCATTCTAGGTCGACGAACCACGAGAGCCGATCCCCGGCGGACAACAATGATGCTGCCAAGTGCAGCAAGCATCGCCGGGGAAGGCCCCTCACCGCGACCCGTCGGCACCCTCTTCTCTAGCGGCCTCAATAGAAGGTTCCACTGATGAGGCCATCAGGCGTCTAGCTGAAAGGCGCCTAGAAGAGCAAGAGCGCAAGTTGGCGGAGCTTTCCCGCCGGTTTGCCAACATGCAGGGCTCCCCTAGCGAGCCAGTGGGCTACAATGCCCGATCCCCCTTCTCCCGAGAAATCCAAGAGGAATCGATTCCGAATCAGTTCCGTATGCCTCAGGTGGATCCCTATGACGGGACCACCGATCCCCTGGACTATCTGGAGAGCTATAAGGCTCTCATGAGAGTCTAGGGGGCGACAGATGCCCTTCTGTGCATTGCCTTCCCGGCCACCCTTCGGAAGGCTACTCAAGTTTGGTTCACCAGCCTCGAGCCTGAATTTATCCACTCATTCCAGCAGTTGGAATGAAAGTTTATGGCACACTTCGACGATTATCGAAAGGTGCCAAGAGATGTGGATAGCCTCTTTTCCATCCACCAACAAGACCAAGAGCTCCTGCGGGACTATGTAACCTGCTTCAAGACTGCCGCCTTGGAGATCTACAGCTTGGACGAGCCCGTCGCCATGCTGGCATTGAAGCGAGGACTTAAGACCTCCCGCCTGACGTACTCGTTGGACAAAAAGCTACCCAAGACGTACTCTGAGCTTCTCCTTCGTGCCCACAAGTACATCCGGCAGAGGAGGTCGACCATACCAGGAGAGAACTGGATGAAAAGCCTTCGAAGAAGCCAGTCTTGAAGGATGTTCAGGGGGCTCGCAGGCCTGGGCCGCCCGCAGACTTTCGAGCGGGGCCGAAGTCCAAGAATGGTCTCGCTCCGGAGTGGGCCTTTACTCCCCTCCTTGCTCCCAGAACCAAAGTCCTCAGCATCTCTAATAATGTGCTTATTGCCAATGAGTTTACAATAGATCTCAACCGAGCGTCATCTTGTCGGAGTCTGATGGCAATCAAGCTTGATATATAGAGAGCATATGATAGGGTCAATTAGGATTTTCTCCTCACAGCCCTGCAGGCTTTCGGCTTCCACCGAACATGGATCTCCAGAATCTTGGCTTGTGTTATTAGACCTTCATTTTCTCTGCTGATTAATGGCTCTCCTACATACTTCTTTATATCTAAAGTGGGCCTCCGGCAAGGTTGTCCCATTTCTCTCTCCCTTTTCATTATCTGTGCTGACCTTCTGTCCAGGGCGTTGCGAGATTCTATGCGGGACTTGGGCATCTAGCCGTTCGTTCCTGCTCCTGGTGCTCCTCCGATCTCTTATCTCTTATTTGCAGATGACTACCTACTATTGGGTAGGCCTTCAGTTGCTAGCGCCCAGGAGATCCGAAGGGTTATGGTAGATTACTGTATGGCTTCGGGTCAGAGAGTCAATCTTCAAAAATCCAGCATTTTTTTCAACCCTAAGACCTCCATTCGACTCCATCATTGGATTTTGGATATTCTTGGTATTCAGGAGCGTCAGGGTCCTCTCACCTATCTGGGTGTGCCTATCTCCGGATCCAAACTTTTCAGGATGGATTGCTCTTCGATGGTTCTGGCAGTGCGGGAGCGGATTGATGGTTGGCAGGATAGATCCCTCTCGTCAATGGGGAGGATTACCATAATTCGCTCTATTCTCACTTCTCTCCCGATCTATCTCCTATCTCATGCTGTTATCCCGAAGACTATTATCCTTAGATTGGAGCAGATGATACGGGCCTTTCTTTGGAGCTCTTCTCCTGCTCGTCGGAGGATTCATCTTGTGAACTGGCAAACTGTCTGTTGGCCGACCGATCATGGCGGGCTAGGAATTACCTCTCTTCTCAACAGGAGAGAGGCTTTACTCGGGAGGCATCTAGCTAGATACTTCTTATGTCCTGATAGCATGTGGTCGACTATGCTAACGGCCTGCTATGGGGGCTATTCGACTGTCCTCGACGGATCTCAGTGCCTTCCAAGGCACTGTTCGGCTATCTAGAGGGAGATGCTAACGAGAGCTCCTCTCATTACGCCCCACATCTCTTGGGTCATTGGAGATGGCAGATCCGTCAGATTCATGATGGACCCTTGGATTTTTTATATTCCTCTAATTAGATGGCCCACCTTTATCTCAGTTGATACGCCGGACACTATTTCTATTGCTAACCTCATCATTCCAAGCCAGTCCCGATGGGATAGCCAGGGGGTGATTTCCATCTTCGGGGATATCCTGGGTTGTCGGGTTCTTTCTATCATTCTACCTATGTTCTCTGTCTCGGATATGAGAGTTTAGAGGCACTCTTCCTCCTCCCGGGTGCCCATGTCTAATCTGCTGTCCATCTTCACTCCGGATAAGTCTGCAGACTCCTCTTTCCATTGGATCTGGGCTATTCCGGTTCATCCTAGAATCTCTCTTTTTCTTTGGAAGCTTGCTCGACACCGCCTCCCGACCAGAATTCTGTTAGCTACTAGAGGCATTCACATGCCCCTTGGCTGTCCTATATATGGGCTGGAGGATGAAACCCAGTCCCATGCCCTGTTTTCTCGTGACCGGGCTTCGAGGGTTTGGCAGGTGGCTGGCCTTGCTGGGCTTATCTTCCAAACCCAGGATGCTGAGGACTCTCTCCTCTCTACCTTGAGATCAGCTTGGGAGTTCCCTTATGCTAATCTTTTTGCTTATCTTGCTTATCACATATGGATTGCCAAAAACGAGCAGGTCTTTAGCTCGGTTAGATGCTCTCCCCGGTCGCTGGTTGATAGGGTTACCGCTTCGGCCTATAAGTATCTTTGTTCGACTGGAAGGTCTTTGGAGCTCTGGGATCCCTGTTCTGCTCTTCGAGCGCCCCGGATGGTTTTTGTTTCCTGGGTACCCCCTCCTCCACTGTACTTCACGGTCAGCTTTGATAGGAGTCTTCGCCATAGATCTGGAGGCGCTGCTTTTGTCATCCGTAACTCTCGATTGGGCTTCCTGGCTGCTGGCGATTTTTCTCTCATTGATACTTCCGTCCCCGAGACGGAACTGTATGCAGCCTGAACCGGTATCAGGTATACTCGTCAAATCCTCCACCTTGACCATCTCATCATTGAGAGAGATTCCTTGACTGGGCTTCCTGGCTACTGGCAATTTTTCTCTCATTGATACTTCCGTCCCCGAGACGGAACTGTATGCAGCCTGAACCGATATCAAGTATACTCGTCAGATCCTCCACCTTGACCGTCTTATCATTGAAAGAGATTCCTTGACGATCATTTCCTAGATTAGACAGTCGATGTCGATTTCCTCTGCCCACCCCATCCTGAGGGACATCTATTTCCTCTTACAGGGTTGTAGGCCAACTCTGCTGCTGATTAGATTGCCTCCTTCATCGCCCAACACTCTATCTCTTTGATCTGGTCCGATTGGCAGTTAGCTCCTGTACAGCTTAGACATATTATCCTCTCTGACTTTTTGAATTGTATTCACTCTCGCTCTCTTTAATGAATACCCCGTTCTATCAAAAACAAAAAAAAAAAGAGAGATCGATAACAATCTCAAGAAAAAATAAATTATTACCACCAAATTAGATTTTAACACATCTAGTAGGATGTGGGTGGCGAGTTGGTGAGGTCACATGATAGTATCTGAAAAAAATAAATAAATAAATAAAATAAAATAAACTTCGGCGAATGCAACAGCAAGCCACTCAGATGAACCGGTGGAACCAGATATCTACATGACACATAATAAAGCGAACTATTGACGAACCTAGCAAGTGCATAACATATTTCACAACACGAATAGAGTACAAGAAACAACCAGTCTTGTTCCAAACAGTCGCAGATCACGCAAATAATAGCTATAGCATATGAACACAACAACGAATATTATGAATACAACAATAAGATGTCACTTGTAATTCACTCCTTCCCCGCTTCCACAAGCCCTTTCATAAGATTTTTCTTGTATCCCCTCCCTCATTCTGTTGATTTTATTTATCTTCTTGCATCAAGGATGTCTCCACCAGCAATCCAGGTTCAACAACATTTACTTGGCTGGCATCGCAAGCATGGATGGAAGCACAGACATCAGTAGTCTCAAGAAACTTCTCACCATTGACCAGGATCAGTGGACCATAGCGGAAGACCAGCTTCTTGCACTGTTTAAAGAGAGGAAAAAATAAACAAAATTTCTCTAATTAGTTGATTGCATAATCAACTCAAAAGAGTTAGACCTTGATGTCAAACTGAAGTTAATATGCAATATCAAACTTTAGGAAGTTGATGCACAATATCTGGGTGAAAGGTAAAGATGCCTGCAAACTGGGCTAGAGCCTGGATGTTGTACCCCTTTTCCACTTGGAGAAGGATCCAAGTTGCAAGCTTTTGGAAGTGTCCTAGCCTGGGAAATTCTCCTAACATAGTCTTCAAAAATAAATGGTTCGGCCCCACTACTATTCTTCAAAAAAAAAAAAAAGGTATAGGAGCCTAGGATTGCATTTCCAATAAAAAAGACGGCAATGTGTTAGAAAGACCATGGGTGTCTTCATTCCAATTTATGGGAGCAGCCTAAACTGCCTATTGGGCAGAAATCATTACTCAGCCCGAAGTGAAAAATTTGGGTTCTCAATTCAGGAATGTTTGGATGTATGGAAGTGCTTGGAACCATGGCAGCCATTCCCCCCAGTGAATTTGAACCCTCCTAATACACATGAAACAAGCATTTTCCACTGAAACTCCACTTTAGGCTTGTCAGCTCCTTCAAGCCAAACAAGCCCTTTCCAGCAAACAACTGAACTAGACTTTGATCTAGTGGGCTCCAAAGTCAAATTCTATGTCGGTGAGCAAGGCATGTATGCTGCTTTAGTGACCTTCCATTCATTCCCTTCTTACAAATGGGCTGTCCAAGCACCACCTGAATGACAATTGTCCTTATATAATTTATGGAGAACTTCAATGCCTAAAACTTTCTCTTGCATCTGTTGTCCTCCAAAACAAACAACATGAACTCAAGTTCAAACACTTCTAACACCTGCATAGAAACAAAGATGACCTAATGTGAAGATGGTAACTACCAGGGCTACTACCAAATATGGACACCCCATTGTTTACAGCATTACCATCCACTTTTCTAACAACCTCCAACTAACTTCTACTGATGTTCAATTTATTCAGATACCAAAACTCATGCATTTTTTCCAATTTCTTTTTTTATAAGAAAAATAAAGTTATTGAGTATCAAATAGGAGCTGAAAATCTAACCTCTTGAGCATAATTGTCCATCTTGTTGCATTCCTTCATAAGCATTTCAATTATCTCAAACTGTCAATTTGCACGAAGAAATGAACAGAATTACACATATTATAAAGCACCATATATGTTTATAGTGAGTGAAAATTCAAGAATAAGTTTCCAAATTATCTCTTATGACAGGAAGAATGGTAGACACCAAACAAACACATACTACTGCTAAAGCTTCATAAAGTAAACCAAATAGATTGCATACAAAATAACAAAATCTTCAATCTAAAATATACGTAGGAGAGAGAAAAGAAAGTGAATCAGGAGAATTTAGGAGAAAACAAAAGAACTGTTGAAAAATATTAGAACTAACGCAGCCTAAAGAAAACTGACAAAAATTAGAAGCTCTACTTAAGATAATGCCGGCCATCTGCCAATTAAAAAAATAAAAAAGCAATATGCACAATATTACAAGACGAAACAGCTGGACAATATATTAGAATATTGTACAATCAGCAGAAAGAGAGGACAAGATTTTGCCTTTAATATGCCTACTACCATTCTTGGCATTTTCAAATTCCAAATGTTAAGAGCAACTGCACAATAAAATTTTCTACTGGGTCTTCCATCTTTCTTTTGAGAGAGAGGAAGAGAGCAACTACACAATAGGCTGGTTTTGAAAGGCTACCGAGAAATTGATTATCGAGCTACAAAGTTAGCAACACAAGGTGGTTATTACCTGCGCATCAGGATCTGTCAACTTGGTGATTATCTCACTAACAATACGATGGCAGAGTGTGCATGTCTCCTCACTCTTTTGTAGATTGACAGCAACCATCTTCTTACAGAGATTTACCTTTCTGCAGAACTCCTCCGGACGTATTTTATCAATTTCAACGAAGAAAAGAGATGCATAATAGTCCACCAGCAAGATACACTGCCAAAAAATACATAAACTTCAAAGGAGTTACTCATAATGATCATGCATTTAATGACTTTTACATGGACTAAGATCCTTATTAAGCATCAAGCAGCTAATTGTCTAATATATAAGGAAAGATTGCCTGCTCTTCAAAAGGCTGCAGCTGGGAACATGCTTGATGAAGGGTCTCGATTATCATAGTTTGAGTCTTGTTTTCACCCAGAAAATAGGCAGCCTGAGCAGTAAAATTTTCACAAAGTGTGCACAGCTGGTCATTCCTTAGAACTGCTTCAGAAATTTTATTCTCCTGTCTTGGTGTCTCAAGGACTATTGGGGAAACTAGAAACAACAGAAATTAATCATCAGCTCTATGACTTTTACCAGCTTAACATAATTTAATTTCTGCAATAAATTAACAAGTGCATAATAGTGGGGAAAACATTAATTAAGCAGAAACAAGGTTGCAAGGCCAACCAATCTGAGCTCTGACCCTTCCATGATCAAAAAAGGATTTTGGTGGGTAAAGTCCCAGAAATAAATCAAAAAATTTTAACAATAACAAGAATAAGCAATTCTTGTACATATACAGGTTAATTCATCAATTTTCATTTGCACCTAAAAATTTGTACACATATAACATCTTTTGCCTAAAACACTGGAACCAATTTTACTAGCAAGCTAGTAATATTCAGTCTCATTAATATATTGCAATCACCAATAATTCCATGGAAAGATCTCTACATATTTTCCCATGCTCTGATAACACAAAGATGTGGTAGGAATAGTAACTAATATAATTTTATCTATATATTGTGCTACTATAGCATTTATTATACCTTGGTTTGGTTGAATAGGTTCTGAAATTTGGGAAGGCTGACTGGTTATGGTCATGGTTTATGGTTCAATATGTTCTGAAGTTCAGTTTGAGCTTCCTTGCCACAACCTTCATATCAGTTACAAAGAATTTTAACAAAAACAGCAATCTAATTTATCAAATGCTGTCTCACAAAGGTTATCACCAACATTCAAATTAACGATGACATAAACACCCTTCATGATTCCCTTGATCAGATTGTATGATACTTAATACAGCATAAAGTCCTGATATTTTAAAAAGGAAAAAATTGATACTAGAAAATTCTTCATTGTAGGACTACACATAGTAATAATAAAATTACAACGTTAATTAATTAGTTACAGATGAACTCTGCTAGTATTTTCCATAAAAGTTGATCTCAGCTATTGACAATATTCTAGATTGGGAAGGCTGCACATAATGGTAAACAATTTCTTAATACTAAGAGTCACAGGTATAATTACAAAATAGAAATTCAGCAACAAAACTTAAAAACTTGATTCATATACAGATGGCAAGCTGGTCGAAACTGAAATATGATACAGGTGCTGAGGTGCCTGGTTTTAATGAAGCAACTAGCACCATTGTTACCCTTGAATCCACCTAGCAAGCATCTATAAGTCCAGCAGCACATTTATTCTGAACTGGAAAGCAAAATCCTCCACTATCGATTAGAATTACGTGATTGAAATCCCAAAGCAATATTAACGTTGGGGCTGAGCTACCATATACATGAGCCAGAATTCACAAGAACGAATTATCAATTCTGAAATGAAGTGAACAATTAGCCTTTCAACTTCAACCAGATCTTTTGGTGTCTATTTTACTTTACCATATATGCAGGTTTCATCTGAACATGAGAATTATAAGGCTGTTCAAAATATTGGTACTTATAATGACATAATCACTTGTTAAAACTTGAAAAAAAGGATAATCAAAAGACCGATATTGTTATATAGACCAGAACATCATACAGTAATTAGACAAAAAAATCGACAAAAAAAATCATGTCGCTGTTCCCTGAAGACTAGCATAAATCTATATATCAAATTTTTGATTCTTCCCTCTTGTTTAGAATCAAGGTCTATTGAACCATGTCAAACCTGCTGGTTACCAGCATGGTTCATTCCATCCATTTGAAATGTAATTCCTTTTTTTTTTGGTGATTTCAAACTGAAATCTGCAAAAACAATTAGGGATCCCTTGTTTCGAAATGAAACAGAGGATCCCTGTTTTGATGAGCTTTCGAACGCTCTCTTGCCCCCCTCCCCTCTCCCTCCCTCTCTCTTTCTCCCTCTCCAGCTCTTCTTGTATCAGTATACCTCGAAACATCACAATACGAATCCATACCATACCAAACCAGTCGCTGGATGGTACCCACTCCAATACCGCTTCAAAGAACCTTGCTTAGACTCTTTTCAAGTCCAAGGGGAACCATGGAGGGATGCAACCTTGTAGCTTACATAAGTATAAATGAGGGAATATATATAAACTTGAGGGCTCGTTCTTTGATAAGTAAGAAAGTTGGTCAACTTTTTCACTGACTAACTTATCCATGTTCTCATGTTTCTCTAGATGGATAAATTATTTTTATATGGATAGCATTGATCCATATGGGGGAGTCTTACCCACCTAAAAGGTGGATAAGTCATTTTTCTATCAGTCAGTAAAATAATCTTTCTATTTTATGCTTAAAATATCCTTAACCCGAAAATATTATTATTGTTATATAATATATAATATATTATAATATAATATATAATAATATTTATATAAAAATATATAAATATTATACCATATATTTTATTATTTATATATTATTATAAATATTGTATATAGATAAAGGTTATTATATGAAATATGGATATGTTTTAGCAACTTAACTAAGAAAATCGTAATGCAAAAGGACATGAGTAATAGATTTCAGAGCCACTTTCCAATGCAAAAAAGAATGGGTTAGTCATTCTCCTATCTAAATGTTGCATGGGAAATGCTTAGCCAGGAAAATATAGATTTCTAGGTAAGTTTTTTACCCCCAAAAAGAATGGACCCTAAATATAAAGGCTGAGGTAAAAGACAGAAGTTAGATAACATCTTTGGTAACTAACTAAAAGGCCTTATGTTATATTGCTAAAAAATTGCATTTTACACATATAAATTGTATCACATAAAAATGGTGCTATATTGAACAAGTATATGAATGGCTCCAAAAAAGCATCTATAGTTCGGAAAAAAATATTTGATATAACCTGACTCAATTGCGATTAGCTTCAAGCTACACTTAATGCAGAAGCATTAAATTGACAATTAAACTTTAAATAAAGGTTAAAAGGGGGAACAAAAAGCAGCTCATGGTTCACCTATAATAAAATCTCAAACAATTATGGAAAAACTAGATGTCAATATGGCTTCTTAATTAAGAGGCATTGGGTCATGTTACCATACTTGTGGATGTGGGGAATAGTTTATTAGATTTTATCAATAGAGATATACCTAAGGGCTCATTCGGTTGGGGTATGTCGGGATAATCTAACGATTCCTGGAAATCATTTATCTGGTAAAATAATTATAGGAAAAAATAAATTGAAAAATAAAACTTACCATGTTTGGTTAGAAATTACTCTTGAAAATGGCATCGGAAAAAGATTACTATATTTAGTTGGAGGTAATCTTATATGGAAATACTACCAAATTTTCAACAATGTCCTCGAATAAATACTTCAGATAATGACATTTTTATGTTCAGTCCATTTGTTGGCTATTTATATCCTACTTACATGAAGGTTGCCGATATGGATCGTTTCAAATATTGAAATTTTTAAATGAGTTAATAAATATTTTTTAATTAATTATACATATATTAGAAAATATATTTCTTATTATAAATTTTTTTTTAGTATTTTCAGTTTCTTATCAAGTAAATGGTCAACCGGTGTTATGTTCTGAGAAGGGATTGTTCTGGGATTGACAATATTAAAAAAGATATTTGTGGGCTTCAACTTTCAACGAAAAAAGTGGGGGAATTTCTATCAAGCAACGACAACTTCAGATTATCTCCACTTGATAATCTGGAATGAAAAAAATACCACCCTCCGAGCGGTATTTATTTTACTTTCTCTCTCAGTAAAATAGATGTGGGGCCCACCATTTATTTACCACCTCTCTCAACCTTTTTTCGTACCAATCTGATATGCAATTTATTGTCTCATGTCAGATTACCACCAAACAAATGAACCTTAAAAGCAAAGCTATATCCAACAAGTCATCAATGGAAAAAGGAATGAACAACGTTGATAAGCTGAATAGCATAAATGCAACAATCAATAGATACATTAAACTATGTTTAAGTCCATACCGAAAGTTCAAAACAACCTGTGAAACACAATAATAAGTGTTCATGGCCATGCAGAATTTTTTGACCATCAAACTAAAATAAAGATAATGGGAAAGTAAACAAAAAAAAAAAAAAGGAAATAAAAAAGAAAATGCATCATGCAATACCTGTAACATCAAAGGTCACCAAACTCCTGGCATCTGCATTTAACCAGCTAGCAACCAGTATGAGAAGAAACAAAAGCCCTTTTCTCAAGCCCATGACACCTGTTACACAACTTTACCATAACCTTAGTAACAGCTATCATGGGGTCCTCCAGCTACTGGAATTGATCAAATTTATCATAAATCAATAATAATTACCGCTGCTGCCACAAAGAACAAATATGAACCCTAAACCCAAACCTATGGCATTTGTTCATTAAATTTATTATAATTCAGTTAAACCACTATGGCTCCTTAAAACAATTTAAATTTAATATAAGAAACCCTAAGTAACATAATAAGGCAATACATCCCGTTAAGTGAACATGAGAAAGAAACAAAACCATATCTGAGATGATAGCATCAGTCATACAATATGAACATGTTTAGAATGGCGTTCGAATGACACAAACAAAAGCTTTTCAAGCAAGAAGCTCTAATAGTACAATTTTTGAAAGGATGTACAATGGTTCATGCAGGCAAAAGTTGGTTCATACTTTTTGTAAAAATAATTTTAAAAAAGCCATGGGATGAATGCATTCACCAATTATATAGCAAAGAGCTCAGTCCCATAAAGAAACTTCAACAAATTCCTACTGCATGCATAATGCAGGAGTTTGAACAAGGCTTTAACACAACTTATAGTGCACATGTTGCCATAATGTTTAAGCTGCTGCTAATTAAACTTCATCACTACTTGTGACTATGCATTATAGAAACCTTTCTCTTGAAAACAATCTTCACAAAAACTAATCAGGGACAAAAGAAAAGATACATTTAAGTGCTTCTTACACCCATAAAAAAAACATGCAGAAGAATGATGTGCCATATAAAAATTTTCCAACTCCATAGTTGGTATTTTCCTTCATTAGAAGCCCAACTATGTTGCACTATCAAAAATTTAAAACTGACTGCTCATATTAGTAAGGACTGGTATTCCACCAATTAAAACTTTATGCAGTGGGTGTCAAACTTTATACAGGGTAGCATATGTGAGAATGAAATGTGCTACTAAATATTAGCTGGAAGGGGGGGGGGGGGGGGGGGGGGGGGGGTGGGGGTTGCAGAATAGTCATTTCCATTACCTGAAATAGGTAACTTCTCTTCTTTATTCTGATACAGCATTTAACTAGTACTACTATATTGTTTCCTGAATTTACACAAATTAATCTCGGGTTTCCTTTGTCTTCACCACCATGGTTATAACTCCACTGTGTCCCCCAGTCTCAGTTCTCAATTCCTTGAGCTTGTATAGGGTTATACTCTATATGATGCCATCCCGAGATAATAGAAGAGTATCCATCCAAACCCAAGTATACATGTTGTACCATCCAGCCGATCCTGGGTTGAGCCAGTGAAGGAGCCCGACCGGCCAACCCATAGGTCGACCGGCTAGCTTGTGGGCGGGGGAGGTCCGAACGACCCACCGCCTTCGAAGCCCCACCAATCGGCTCTCGCGGGAGGCCGACTGACTTGGAGACTGACCGATCCAGGGGACCGATCAACCTGAAGCCGGCCGTTTCCTGCCAAGGCACAGCTGACCCTCTTTGAGGGTCTCCTGGAGTCTCCGGAGGCCCCCCTCCTTCAACGTGCCCTTCGGCTTCCTCAGAGCTCCTGATGGCCCCACCCGGTCGGCCAGACGACCTACTCCCGTTAGGTCCGACCGTCCTGATATCCTCCTTGAAATTGCTCGAAAGCTCCAGAAGATCATTTCCAGCTGGCACCGGAATTCGGTTGCAACGAACTCCACGATATGGCCACGACTCCATGCCACCCGACGATCACTCTAATCCTCTTAGGGGCAAATCAGGATTTCAGCCTGTCCCCTAATGGATTTTGGCAGTATTCTGTGCCTATTAAAGGTGCCCAGGAGACCTCGCTCGAGGTGAAGTGCTCTCTTCCCTCTCCGTGCTACTCTTTCTCGTTTTCTCTCCATTCTGTTGCTCCAGATTCCCTGCTAACTTAAGCATCGAAGTGTCCCCGCCGGAGCACCTCCGACGCCCAGGGGACTTTGTGCAGGTTGACCGGGCAGAGCTCTCCAATGCAGCAAACCAAGCCCGATCCAGGTGGAGGTGCAGCAACAGATTGGCGCTAGAGGAAGGGGCACGAATCTCCGTTCCGCTCTCCACTCTAAAAGGAGAGATCAACTGAGGAAGGCTATCAATGGTGAGAGAAAGAACACGAAGTATCTCCTCCAGAGGAAGGCATTCTCACCACAGGTCTAAGGCACCTCACGGGGAAGGCACCACAGCCACTGCCGCCGAGCCCATCATCACTCTGGGGCTGCAACAGTTCCAGATGTGGTGAACCGCATCGAGATGCTCACCTTAGCAGTCCAGCATTTCCAGGAAGCGGCTGACGACCGGAAGCAGCCACCTGCGACGTCCGCAGCAATCATCAGCCGGTGCCGGGCAGAGTCAGCCGCCGGAAGTGCCCTACCTCCTTTCCACGTCGCTCCGAGCCCCGAAGGTCCTTGGGGCTCATGCTAGCAGAAAGAGAGCGATGTCGGCTTCCCCCTCTTTCGCTAACTCCGCCCCCGTCGTCGGTCGGCACCCTGCTGAGGATCCACATGACTATGGCAGCAAAACATGCACATGGAGGAGCGCATGGCGGAAATCATTGAGCGCCAGAAGGCCGGGGGGGCGTACGACACCCGCCCACCTTTCTCCACTGAGATCTTGGGGGAGCCTATCCCCCGACACTTCAAAATTCCTCAGGTGGACCCCTATGACGGTACCACCGATCCACTGATCATCTAGGCACTTATAAGGCCCACATGATGGTACAGGGCGCCTCCGACGCCCTTCATTGCATCGCCTTCCCAGCAACCCTGAAGGTCGCCCGGATGTGGTTTACAGCCATTCGACCAGGTACGATCCGATCTTTTTCTCAACTTGAAATCCTTTTTCTTTCGCATTTCAGGACATGCAGTTGGGCCCCGAAGAACACCGACCGCCTCTTCCTTATACTCCAGAAGGAGGGGGAGACCCTCCGGGACTACATGGCCCGCTTCAACTCAATGACCATGGAGTCCCAGACTTGAATGAGGCGATAGCGATGTCGGCCTTCAAAAGAGGCCTCCGATCGTCCAGGCTCACATTTTTCCTGGACAAGAAGTTCCCGAAGGACTATACTGAGCTATTGGCTAGGGCACACAAGTACGCCCTGGCAGAGGAGCAGCAGCGAGTCGGCGCCAGGCGGAAGGGAGACCAACCCCCGAGAAACAGAGCGATAAAGCTCCTACAGTCCGCCCCCCCAGTGACGACAACCGACCCACTCAGCGCCGAAGTCCCAAGCCAAGGGACTTCAAAAAGTTTGAGACCTATGCGCCCCTTTCCCTCCCAAGGGAGAAAATTCTCATGGAAATTGAGAACGAGGCTTACTTCCAAAGGCCTAGACCAATGAGGGGCCCTCCTACCGCCAGAAACAAGAACAAGTACTGCCGATTCCATAGGGACCATGGACACGATACTGAAGAGTGCCTCCAACTGAAGGACGCCATCGAAGACCTCATCAGAAGAGGGTACCTGAGTATATATGTCCAACCCGTTGGGATCGGGCTGAGACCTCAACTGTCAGAGACACTCCGAGGAGGCTGAGCTCCCTAATCAGCGTCCGACAGGTGGAGGCGTTGGCATGCTGCATCGACGGTCCGACAGGGGGCGAGAAGGGGGCTAAGACATCGCAAAGAGGCCCAGGGGCTCCGGTGTAATCAGTTTTTCTGATGAAAACCTCTTGAAACCTCATCTCCCAGGAGATGACCCTGTCGTTGTGTCGGCAATTATTGCCAACTATGATATAAAGCATATCCTCATTGATAATGGAAGCTGTGCAGAAGTTTTGTTGTACGACGCCTTTGTTCGAATGAACTTGTCTAACTCAAGACTGCGGGAATCCCTGGCGCCGCTCACTGGCTTTGAGGAAAACTCCGTCGGGGTAGAAGGAGAAATCACCTTACCCGTGACCCTCGGGACAGAGCCTTACCAGCGGACTTTCCCCATTAATTTTGTGATCGTCCGCACGACCTCGGCGTACAACGCTATCTTAGGTTGACCGGCTCTCAACAGATTCCACGCCATTGTATCCACTTACCATTTGCTGGCAAAGTTCCCAACTCGTAACGGGGTCGGGGAAATGAGGGGAGACCGCAGGATGGCTAGACAATGTCTGGCCATACATGACAGGCAGTTGGATGGGCGCCCCACGCTTGAACAACTTGACCCCAGAGATGAAATCGACGACCACGGTCAGCCTGTCGAGAAAATTGTGTTTGTTTCCCTCAAGGAGGACGACCCTATTAAAATACTTCAAGTTGGGAGTACGCTAACTGAAGAAGCACGACAGGAGCTGGTTGGTTTTTTGAGAAGCAATGCTGATGTCTTTGCCTGGTCGGCTTCCGACATGCCAGGCATCCCGTCGGACGTCATCACTCAACTTAAGGTGGATTCGACGTATAGGCCCGTCCGACAGAAGAAAAGGAGCTTCGCTGCCGAAAGGCAGAGGGCCATCGAAGAAGAGGTGAAGAAACTCCTTGATGCCAGCTTCATCAGGGAGTCCCATTATCCAGAGTGGCCGGCCAATGTCGTCATGGTAAGGAAGGCTAATGGGAAGTGGAGGATCTGTGTAGATTACACGTACCTCAACAAGGTTTGTCCGAAGGATAGCTTTCCCCTGCCAAAAATTGATCAACTGGTGGATGCTACGGCCGGCCACCAGTTTTTGAGCTTTATGGATGCCTTCTCTAGGTACAACTAAATCAGGATGCACCCCGAAGATGAGGAGAAGACGGCTTTTGTCACAGACAGAAGGCTATATTATTACAGGATGATGCCCTTCGGCCTGAAGAATGCGGGCGCCACTTTCCAACGGCTGATCAACCAAGTTTTTCAAGAGCAGCTTGGGCGGAACATGGAGGCCTACGTCGATGATATGATCGTTAAGAGCCTCCGCAAAGCCGACCAAATCAGGGACTTGCAGGAATCCTTTGACGCACTAAGGCGTCATCGGATGAAGCTAAATCCCGCTAAGTGCATATTTGGGATGACCTCCAGGAAATTTCTTGGATTCCTGGTCACTCAAAGGGGGATTGAGGTCAACCCTGAGAAGATTAAGGCCATTTGGACATGACACACCCAACCAGCAAAAAGCAGGTGCAAGAGCTCATAGACCGCATCGCCTCTCTCAGCCGTTTCATCTCTCAGTCGGCTAAGAAGTCTCTGCCATTCTTCAAGACCTTGCACGGTCGGACCACTTCCAGTGAACCGACGAGTGTCGATCGGCCTTCGAAGCCTGAAGGACTATCTGAAGAACCCTCCACTCCTGGCTAAACCGATGGCGGGGGAAGTGTTGTACCTATACTTGTCGGCCTCCGACGAGGCCGTCAGCGCCGTCCTTGTGCAGTGGGGGATGACGGCCACCAGAAACCTGTCTACTACATCAGCAAGGTCCTCCATGACGCCGAGAAGAGGTATCCTAGAGTCCAAAAACTGGTCTATTCATTGGTCATAGCTGCAAAACACCTCCGGCCCTACTTCCAGGCATACCCGATCGTTGTACTGACTGACCAGCCCCTCAAGGCGATTCTCCGAAGCCCCGACACCTCCGGACAGCTCGCCAAGTGGGCCGTCAGGTTGGACGAGTTCGACATTTCTTTCCAATCCCGATCGGCCTTGAAGGCTCAGGTAATTGCTGATTTTATTGCAAAATGCACCTGGGGTCAGAGGCAACTCCTTCGACGGCTGAGGCGCCTATGACTGATCCAGCAGAAGGAATCGAACCCGCCAGGACTCTCTATGTGGACGGAGCCTCCAACCTCGCTGGATGTGGGGCAAGCCTGATCTTAGCTGACCCCGATGGGCAATGTCTGGAGTATGTCCTACACTTTGCATTTCAGGTATCGAACAACTAGACAGAATATGAAGCCTTGCTTGTAGGACCGAGGATAGCCAGTGAGTTAGGCGTTGGCAGGATCCGCGCCTTCTCCGACTCCCAGTAGGTAGTCAATCAGGTGAAGGGCGAATTTGAGACAAGGGATCCTTCCCTGGCAAAGTACTTGGACAAGGTACGGGACTTCATATCTCGGCTTAATTTTTCGAGATTCTCCTTATACCACGGCTGCAGAACTCCCGGGCGGATGCTCTGTCGCGGTTAGCCACAGCCACAATCAGTATCTCCGACCGGATGTTTGTAGAGCATCTACAACGCCCAAGCATCGTTGAGGAGCCGATCGAGATTCATCAAGTCGAACAGGAGGCATCATGGATGGACTCGATTCGTACGTTCCTGGTTCAAGGGATCCTTCCGAATGACCAGTCGAAGCTAGGCGTATACGCTCGACAGCTTCTAAGTACGTCGTCCTCGACGGGACTCTCTACAAGCGATCGTTTTCGCAACCGCTGCTGAAGTGCTTGGGGCCTACCGATGCAGACTATGCACTCAGAGAGGTACACGAAGGCATCTGCGACGACCACCTTGGAGGAAGATCCCTGGCCTATAAGATTATCCGGCAGGGATATTACTAGCCCATAATTCGAAAGGACGCGTCAGACTTAGTGCGAAAGTATGACACGTGCCAGAGGTACTCCAGTATCCAAAGGAGGACGGCCAGCCAGCTGACCCCGCTTGCAGCGCCTTGGCCATTTGCCCAGTGGGGTATGGACATCCTGGGACCCTTTCCCCCAGCGTCTGGCCAACGGAAATTCCTCCTCGTGACCATTGATTACTTCACCAAATGGGTGGAAGCTGAAGCATTGGCGCAAATAATGGAGGCCAAGGTGGAGAACTTCTTCCGGAACTACATTATCTTCCGGTTTGGCATCCCACGGACGAACATCACTGATAACGGAAAACAATTTGACAACTCAAGGTTCCGGGATTTTTGCCAGCAATACCACATTTCCCATCGACTTACCTCGGTCGGCCATTCTCAGTCCAACGGAGAGGCTGAAGTCACTAACCAAACGATCCTGCATGGACTGAAGACCCGGTTGAACGAAGCCAAAGGGCTCTGAACGGAAAAACTTCACTCGGTATTGTGGGCATACCGGATGACCGCCCGGGCAGCGACTGGGGAAACTCCATTCAACTTGACCTACGGAAGTGAGGCAGTCATCCCCGTAGAAATCTCCTTGCAATTACTGCGGGTTGATCATCTCACTGAGCCGACCAATTCGGAGCAGCGAAGGGCTGACCTGGACTTGCTAGAAGAAACCAGACTAAGAACAAGCTTGAAAATGGCGACTTACTGATAGAAGATAGCTAAATATTACAATTCGCACGTCAAGGCGCGAACCTTCCAAGTTGGAGACCTGGTCTTGCGAAGGACGGAGATCTCAAGACCGACCGAGCAAGGAAAGCTCTCCCCCAATTAGGAGGGCCCCTATCGGGTCAACGAAGTGATCAGGCCCGGAACCTACCGGCTCGAGCATCTGGACGGACGACAAATAGCGCGCCCGTGGAATGTAGATAACCTCCGCAAGTATTATCAATAAAGTCTACAGTTTCTTCCATCAAGGCTCTGAAAGTCCGACTCCGGTCGGTAGAGGCTCTAAAGCAACCCACTCCAAAAGTCCAACTCCGGTCGGCAGAGGCTCCAGGGCAGCCCACTCCGAAAATCCGACTCCGTTCGATAAAGGCTCTAGGGCAGCCCACTCCGAAAGTCTGACTCTGGTCGGCAATCATCTCGAGACAACCCACGTGGGGTCGCGTGGGAAACAAGCTGCAACTTGGGCTAACCTATGGACTGGGGCTTGGAACGAATTTCTGAATACTAGGCCCGGACTAAGCTACCACCCCTAGTTATACTACCGGCTTCGAGCTCGAATAAGCCGACTGAAAATACTTAGGAATTTTTCTAAGGAGTTCAAGTTCGAGTTATGCTAATGTCCGTCGGCCATTTCAAAAGGGCTTACAATTCTGAAAAGCCGACCGAAAGTACTTAGAAGAATTTTTGAAAGGGAAAAACACTCTTGCATGCTAGTGTGCACAAGGTAACAAAAGTGCTTCTTTTCATTAATACTAAAAACACATTACAAAAAGGTGGGTCGGGCCTTTACAAACCCCTTAGGTCCGACCCGTAGAAGATGCGTCGGGGACCTCAACTTCAGCCCCATCCGCTACAAAAGAGAATCTGACGGGACTACGGCAACTGGAGGTTCAGCTGGGCCAACCACCGCCTCCGTGTCGGCTGGAACTGGGGCTTCGGCCCTGGCCTCCTCCACCTCGCCCTCCACTTGGGGCTCTGGTTGAGGCTCTTCCTCCTCCGTCGGATCTTTCAACTCAGCATTCAACAAATCCAGCTCCGGGAAGAGCGAAGCCACCTTCTTCAGACAATCATCATAGCCCTCCCGGTAGAAGTCCGGCGCTGCTTCCTCCATATCTTCGATGAAGTCGGGGGAGGCCTTGTATGCCACAACGGCTTCTCGAACTTGTCTTGCGGCCAACTCTTTAGCTTCCTCGAGCTGGGTCGCCAACTATGCCGTCATCGCCCGTTCGGCTTGGGCCCTCTTGTCGGCCTCCGAGAACCGTTCCCCCTCCTCTTGGAGCCGACGGGCAAGGGAATTCATCTTTACCTTTCTCTTTTTCAGTCTAGCCTCCCGGTTGGCTAGCTGATTTTGGGCCTCCTTCAATGCCCCTTTCGACGACTCGGCCTCCGCACGAGCAGCCGATAGCCTTTCCTCGGATGACTTTAAGGATGCTTCTGCGATCGCTTGAGCCGCCTCCAGCTCCTGCACCCTCTTGACGGAAGTCTTGGCCATATATAGCACTCGGCTGATGCCATCGTCCATTAAAGAGATGCCATGGAGAAGCTGCAAGCTCGAGACTGAGTCAGCCCTATGCAAAGAAAGAAAACATGCAAGGAAACAAACCAGGTATCTTACCCTCATAAGGTCACGGTAGGACTCCACAGCAACGTCAATCAGATTTCTCTGAATTGACAACTCCCAGTCCGTGTCAGTCATCGCCCCCCTAAGCAGACTCCGAGCTCTCCGAGGGTGGTCGAGGGCGCGCCAGTGCTGGAATGCTTCTTGACAAATTTCTTCGTCAAACTCTCCTTTGACCGCCTCGCTATTGGCCGCCTCTCCTTCGGCCGCCCCTTTCCCCCTGTCCGCCAAGGGGACTGTCTCCTCCGAGCCCGCAAACGCGGGAGCCGACGCCGCCCCCGTATCAGACGGTTCCGACTGCTCCCGCCCCGATCGGGCAGCCGATCTTCTGACAGAAGCCGACACACCCCCCCTCTTCCTTGCTAGCCTCTCGGTAAGGGGGACGCCATCTTCGTCTGACTCAACCTCGACGACAGGAGCGGGTCTCTCCTCCTCCCGTTTCTTCTTCTACCTTTTGGCGGCTAGCGTGGAGGCCGACGCTGGGACGGCCCTTTTTCGCACCGCCCGTTGGATGACCTTGGATTTGTCAATCCTCTGCATCCTGCCTCCTGTTACGGAAAAATTAAAATAATATAGAGGAAGAAGTGAAGAAGGGGGAGTCGGACTTAAAAAAATGAACCGTAAGAGAGGAGGTCGGCCCTTGCCTAGGAATCTCTGGAGGCTGACTCCCACCTGATGAAGGACTTCCTCCCCCAACAACTCGAATGCCGCGGTTAGACCGGCGCCGTTGATCTCGTTAAATTTAGCCTGGTCGGCTAATAAGATCGACCTCCCCTCGCGTAGTCTTGGCCACGTCTCCCTCCACAACGGCTCGAACCTCCAGGGTTGGAGACTGTTGACGAAGAAGAACCGGGCCTTCCACCCGTGGACGGCGACGGGAGACATTTCAGGATTCTTCGACCGAGGAGGGGGATGAACAGCATCCACTCCCGACTCCTAAAGTCCTTCTAAAAATAGAAAAAGTTGCCGAAGAGGGACAGTCTGGGTTCGAACCTGGCCCTACGACACAGTACAATGAAACAGCATATCGTCCGGATGCTGTTTGGGGTTAACTGCACTAGGGTTACCCTATAATAGTTGAATATTTCTATGAATAGGGGGTGTAGGGAGGAACCTTAGCCCGGTCTTAAGGTGGGCTTCATACATTGGAAGGGTCCCTGGCCCTAATGGATTGTTCGCTCTCCCTTCTCGGCCTGGGAGCGTAAGGTGCAGGGTAGAAGGAATGCCATACATAGCCCTAAGGTTCTCAACCCGTTCCCGGGTCATGGTCGATGGATCTCACTCGGCCCAGGATCCCTAAGTCTACGGGCCGGACCTCCACTACCAGACACCATTGGAGCTAAAGGAGGAAGAACTGGGGGACTAACCTGGAATCGAACTCCTAGACACCGAGTTTCGCGGAAGGAGGGGACTCTCTCTCGCGGAGCGCAAGCACGGCAGGGAAGGACCCCTCGCAACGCCTCGCCCCTCCTTTTATAGGCCTCCAAAAAGGGGGGGAGAGGAGGTGCATGGCCGCCCGCTTTGTGGCATTCTAACTGCCCCATCGGAGGACGTGACTGCTTGCGCCTCAGAGTTCGAAACGTCAGGGGCATCCCATCGAGCAGGCGGCGATCCGCGTGAACACCGGATCAGCAGTGCAGGGCGGCCTGGGAAGCGACGTCGGCCGTTCGGATGCTGCCGCGTGGCGTGGCGCCCTCCTCCACCCCTGCACGACGCGAACCAGCCTGGCCCTCATCATAGCATCCGCTTTGCATTAATTGCCAGGCCTGCACCCCAATGCGTAGCTGACAGCTGTCTGGGGAGCCATTTAAGGGAGATTCGAAGCGACCCGATGCCACAACCCAGGATCCGCCACAGGCGCGCGCGACCCGTACCGAAGTAATGCTCCTACCCTTTGAAACCCCGTGACCTCTCAAAGTCCAGAAGCAGGGGGGGCAACTGTTGTACCATCCAGCCGATCCTGGATTGAGCCAGTGAAGGAGCCTGACCGACTGACCCATAGGTCCGACCGGCTAGCTTGTGGGCGGGGGAGGTCCGAACGACCCACCGCCTTCGAAGCCCCATCGATCGGCTCTCACGGGAGACCGACTGACACGGAGACTGACCGACCCAGAGGACCGATCAACCTGAAGCCGGCCGTTTCTTGCCAAGGCACAGCTAACCCTCTTTGAGGGTCTCCTGGAGTCTCCGAAGGCCCCCCTCCTTCAACGTGCCCTTCGGCTTCCTCAGAGCTCCTGACGGCCCCACCCGGTCGGCCGGACGACCTACTCCCGTTAGGTCCGACCGACCTGATATCCTCCTCGAAACTGCTCGAAAGCTCCAGAAGATCCTTTCCAGTTGGTAGGAATTCGGTTGCAACGAACTCCACGACTCCATGCCACCTGGCCATCACTCTGATTTTCTTAGGACAAATCAAGGTTTTTCAGCCTGTCCCCTAATGGATTTTGGCAGTATTCTGTGCCCTATTAAAGGCACCCAGGGGATCTCCGCTCGAGGTGAAGTACTCTCTTTCTTCTCCGTGCTACTCTTTCTCGTTTTCTCTCCATTCTGTTGCTCCAAATTCCCTGCTAACTTAAGCATCGGAGTGTCCCCCACCGGAGCACCTCCGCCGCCCAGGGGACTTTGTACAGGTTGACCGGGGAGAGCTCTCCAGTGCAGCAAACCAAAAAGGACTCACTTTAAATTTGAATGAACCTATACACCATCAGATGTGAAATTAAAATTAACATCCCTCTTCCCTTTCGTGTCACTAAAAGGTACACCGATTAACTTATTGCATATAAAATCAAGATTCGATCTTGACTCTTTTACAAATTTATGACACCAAATCACAGCTAACTACACATACCGCTATCAAAAAATAGGATCCTAAGGGCTACCCTTAAGTGATTACATGAAGAACCATAAGTTTCGAACCCCCATCACGAAACAGAATTAATAGACCAAATTTCCATTAGAAGAATAAATCAGCACGAAGTTAGCAGTCCACAACCACAAAAGTCAATTAAATCCACACACGATGACAAATATAAACCTCTAATTCCCAAACCCTAATCCTCTCCTCCACGGGCATCTGACCGAGATCCACAAGACGAAATAAATCACGAAATACCATATGAACGCATCCGATTCCATAAGGTGGAACAAAGATTAAGAAAAGAGACCCAAATCTCGGATCACCGGAAAACGATTAAAAGGAAAAGGAAAAGAGCAGAAGAAAATACCTGCGTAGAGAGGAACAGAGGTGAGAAGGGAAGCGAGTGATTGGGGACGGGAGGTTGGAGCGGGGGTTATATCAACATCATCTTTCCCCTACGTCCTTTTCAGTCTCGCTAAGTAAGATTTGGAATTTTGAGAGGGAGGAAAGGGACGATTGGAGGCGAGCGGGCCCAGGTCCCTACGTCAATAATTGTAGACCACGAATTCCACCGTTTCTACGTAAAGAATCTTGTCCGTTGCTACGCTCGATCACTTATCATATATCAACAAAGTTTTTTTTCAAAAAAAAAAAAATAAAGGAAAAGTAAAAGGTTACTTATCATCCGTTTCTACCAAAAATTAAAGCGTCGACAGAAGGGTTCGAACCTGCGCGGGCGTAGCCCAACAGATTTCAAGTCTGTCTCCCGATGAAGCACGGCGCCCGACGTTTCTTATCATCCATGTGACTTTTGTTTTCCCTTCTAATTTGTCTTCTTATTTTCGCCCAAGGACAGCTAAACACCGTGTTTGACTTCAAAATGGCAATGCTTGTACATATGGATCCAAGTCTACCCCCAAATTTTGACTTTGGAATGAGTGAGGGAAGGAAAGACAACCCATGTTCTAAGGTTCACCGACTATACATTTACAATTGCTATGATTTTATTTCCAACATGATATTTTTCCCTTTCATTAATTAAACAAAGATAAAATTTTAATCGAGACATTTTTGAAAGATTATAATTATATTTGCAATGCTTGAAAACTTTTTAATTCTCTATATCAAGAATGATCATTTATTTCATTTTATTGGATATCCAAGCGAACCCAATTCGGGTAGGATAGGTTTTACTTGATCAATAATGGATATACATATACATATACATACACACCTATATATATATATAGGTGGATAGGGAAACTCAGGATCATGTCCTATTCCTCTGTCCTCGGGATGCCCGGGTTTAGAGTTGGCGGGCTATCAGGAGTTTATCTCCCATGAGGATATCGGGGGAACCTTTCTTGGGTTTATGATCCCTGGCACAAGACACCCTGACGCCACATTTCTGCCTACATTGCTTACCATATCTGGCTTTCCAGGAACCAGATGATATTTGAATCTGTCATTGTCTATACTAGATTATTATTGAGAGTGCTAGGATTCATATCCATGATTACCTTTCTTCAGTGATGTCGCTGGAGACATAGGTTCCCTATTCCCTTCTTGCTCATCGAATACCCCGTCGGGTTTTCATCTCCTGGGAACCCCCTCCTCCGAGCCATATCTGTAATACCCCAAAAAATAAAAGAAAAAAGAAAAAAAAAAAGAATCTGGAGCCTGCCGGCCCACCCGTTGGACCGGCCCAAACCAGCGCATGGCCTAGGCGCGGGCACGACCGAGCGGGGGGTGAACTGGCGAGCACGAGGCGAGCGCGGTGGGGCGCGTGGGGTGCGGGCGCGCGAGCACGCGGGCGAGCGACACGCGTGCGAGCACGAGGGGGGGCGATGCAGATGGGCGCGCGAGGCGTGGCCCGGCCCGATGCGGGGGGCATGCGTTGCACGGCCCAGGCCCATGCGCGCGAGCGCGCGGGGCGCGTGGGCTCAGCCCAGCCCGAGCCGGCCGTCGCATAGGCGTTTCCATGCATTTCCCGGGCGTTTCCAGCCCGTTTCGCATGGCTCACAGCGGTCCACGGGGTTTCTGAGCGATTTGGACTGTTCGATCGCCTGATCGAATGGCTAAGATTGATCCGAGGGAATTTAGGCTTGATATGAGGCTTTTGGATTCGGGTTTGAACATGGTTTGAGGTGTAGATCATAAATCAGATGGGCGTGAAGATATCTTGATGGTTTTGGACTTCTTAGGTGATGTTTAAGGTGGTTTTGGATTGGTTTTACTCCCCTTTTTAATCAGAGACATCAATAGAAAGCAGGGAAGAGCCTGCAGAAAGCCAGAAGAGAGAGAGAAAGAGAAGGGAAAGAGGAGAGAAGAAGAAAGAAAGAGAAAGAAGAGAAGAGAGACTATGGAGAGAAGAAAGGGATTGTGTTTTTGGAAGAAGAGGGAGGTTGTCATGCTTTGATGGCATGGATAGCAACCACTTTTGGAGATATGTTAGGATTTGGGATAGAAAGAGAAAGAGGAGAGATAAAGATGAGAGAGAAGATGAAGGAAGAGAAGATGAGGAAAGAGAAATCAGGGGGGACCTTCTTCCTCAAAATTTGTGAAACTAGAATTTGATAAATTTATTTATTATTGTAGGTGATCAACCTTCTGAGCAAGAAAGTGTTGAACGAATTTCGGGTATAGATTGATACCGGATATTTGGGGTTAGAGATTGAAGGTAAGAATTCTGGACGTGATCACCAATCTATATATTATTTTACATGGCATGGTTTTGATCCGAGTACATGGGCATTGGCATGCATGATTTATTGTTGCATGGTGTAGTTGAGTTTTATGAAGGACAATATGACTATTGTTGTTATTATTTTATATTTCTAGATACTATGTTTATCGGACAAAAACTACTTTTAATGATTTGGACCGTGATGCCGGTCATTGAGAAGTTTGAGATTTCAGGTTTAACATTGTGATACGATTTGATAAGATGATGTGGATGGTTAAAGTGATAATGGTATTTGGACTACCCATGGATCTGAAGTTGCCGGAGCCTCGAGCTTCGTATGAAGAATAGCCAGCCATGAACGTTTAAAACATGGGACAGCCAGAATCACGGGTTTTGTACGTGAGCTAGTCTGGCCACGGGCGTAGAATACATGGTTGATAGTGTGGTTGCCAGTCATGAGCGTCACATGACAATGGCCAGTCCAGAACCCTAAAGAAGAGGAAAAGTTAATGAAAAATATAAGAAAATATAATATTATGGAAGGTTTTGATATGTGAATGGTTTTTGGATTGTGTGACCGAAAAATTTATTGTTTTTCGTTATATGATTATGATATTGCTGCTTTCAGTTTTTATATTAATACTGGTGTGATCATATGGAAAACGTACTGGGCTGTAGAGCTCACAACCCTACTTTCTTCTTTCACAGAGTCGTGCAGATATTCAGGCTTGGTGATGAATGAGATTTTTTTTGAGGTAAGTGACTATTATGTACCCAGGCCTTGCATGATCTCTAGGATAAACCTAGAGTTTGTATGGCCGGTCGCGTGCCGATTCTGGTGTGGATTCGGGGCGTGACAGAGTGATATCAGAGCTTAGGTTATGATATCTTGGGATGGTGATACAAGTAGATGATGATAATAATAATATGATGGTTATTAGGATATGACAAGAATATTATCAGAGCTTAGATTATGATCATTTGGGATAGTGATATGAGTGGTTTAAATACTAATGATATGCTAGTAATAGGATATGACAGAGTGTTAGAACTTAGTTATGATGATTTGGGACTGTGGCATAGTGATTATAATATATGAGTGATATTGAATTTAGGTCATGATTGTTTGAAATTGTACTATAAGAGATTAAGGATTAACATGATGATTAGTAAGACATGACAGAAATTTCTGGAAGGATTTATTAGTGAACCTAAATGGTTTAGTAAATTATATCAAAGTGCACAGTGGAAGCGTAATGATTTAGAAGTATTATGATGGGAGCACTGATTTAAATCTCAATCAAGCTAATTTCGAGGACGAAATTATTTAAGGGAGAGAATGTAACACCCAAAAAAAGAAAAAAAAATCTAGAGCCCGTCGGCCCACCCGTTGGACCGGCTCAGACCAGCGCGTGGCCTAGGCACGTGCGCGAGGGAGCGCACGGGCGCGACCGAGCGGGGGTGAACTAGCGAGTGCGGGGCGTGCGCGGTGGGCGCGTGCGGTGCGGGCGCGCGAGCGTGCGGGCGAGCGACACGCGTGCGAGCGCAAGGGGGGGCGACGCGGACGGGCGCACGAGGCGTGGTCCGGCTCGATGCGGCGGGCGTGCGGGCGCGTGGGCTCGCCCAGCCTGAGTCGGTCGTCGCGTGGGCGTTTCCCACGCATTTCCCGGGCATTTCCCAGCCCGTTTCATGCGGCTCACGACGATCCACGGGGTTTCTGAGCGATCTGGACCATCCGATCGCCTGATCGAATGGCTGAGATTGATCCGAGGAATTTAGGCTTGATCTGAGACTTTTGGATTCGGATTTGGACGTGGTTTGAGGCGTAGATCACAAATCAGATGGCCGGAAGATATCTTGATGGTTTTGGACTTCTCAGGTGATGTTTAAGGTGGTTTTGGATTGGTTTTTACTCCTTTTTTAATCAGGATGTCAACAGAAAGCAGGGAAGAGCCTGCAGAGAGCCAGAAGAGAGAGAAAGAGAAGGGAAAAGAGGAGAGAAGAAGAAAGAAAGAGAGAGGAGAAGAGAGAGAATGGAGAGAAGAAAGGGATTGTGGTTTGGAAGAAGAGGGTGGTTGTCATACTTTGATGGCATGGGATAGCGACCAGTTTTGGAGATATGTTGGAATTTGAGATAGAGAGAAAAAGATGAGAGAGAAGAAGAAGGAGAGAGAAGATGAGGAAAGAGAAAATCAGGAGAACCTTCTTTCTCAAATTTGTGAAACTATGATTTGATGAATTTATTTATTATTGTAAGAGATCAACCTTCTGAGCAAGAAAGTGTTGAACGAATTTCGGGTATAGATTGATACCGGATATTTGGGGTTAGCGATTGAAGGTAAGGATTCTGGACGTGATCACCAGTCTATATATTATTTTACATGGCATGGTTTTGATCCGAGTACATGAGCATTGGCATGCATGATTTATCGTTGCATGGTGTAGTTGAGTTTTTTATGAAAGACAATATGATTATGTTGTTATTATTTTATATTTTTGGATACTGTATTTATCGGACAAAAACTACTTTTAATGGTTTGGACCGTGATGCCGGTTATTGAGAAGTTTGAGATTTCAGGTTTAACATCGTGATACGATTTGATAAGATGATGTGGATGGTTAAAGTGATAACGGTATTTGGACTAGCCATGGATCTGAAGTTGCCGGAGCCTCAGGCTTCGTACAAAAATAGCCGGCCATGGATATTTAAACATGGGACAGCTAGAGTCACAGGCTTTATACGTGAGCTAGCCTGGCCACGGGCTTAGAATACATGGTTGATAGTGTGGTTGCCAGTAATGGGCGTCACATGATAATGGCTAGTCCAGAATCCTAAGAAGAGGAAAAGTTAATGAAAACATATAAAGGAAATATAATGTTATGGAAGGTTTTGATATGTGAATGGTTTTTGGATTGCGTGACCAAAAATTTAAAGTTTTCCGTTATATGATTATAATCTTTTTGCTTTCAGTTTTTATATATTAATACTGGTATGATCATATGAAAAACTTACTGGGCTGTAGAGCTCACAACCCTACTTTCTTCTTTCACGGAGTCATGTAGATATTCAGGCTTTGTGATGAATGAGATTTTTTTGAGGTAAAGTGACTCTTGTGTACCCAGGCCTTGCATGATCTCTAGAATAAAACCTAGAGTTTGTGGGGCCGGTCGCGTACCGATTTCAGTGCTGGATTCGGGGCATGACAATATCACAGTCAGCTTTGACGGGAGTCTTCGCCACAGACGAGGAGCGGCTTTCGTCATCCATGGTCCTCGCCTGGACTTCTTGATTGCTGGAGATATCCACCTCCAGAATCCATCGGTGCCGATGGCAGAACTGTATTCGACATGGGCAGGTATTGCTTATGCTCGCCGGATCCTCCACCTGGACCATCTCATCATGAAGGGTGACTCGGCTACGATGATCTCCTGGATCCGCCAGACCCTGAGGTTCCCGTCCTCTCACCTTATCATTCGGGACATTGGTCTTCTCTTTTAGGGACGTACTTCTCTTACGATACATCTTACCTTCAAAAGGCCAATTCTGCTGCTGATTGGGTTGCATCGCATGTAGCCAACAACTCTGATTTATTTTTTGACCATCTTGGCAGACGGCTCCTGTATAGTTACGTAACATTATACTTTCTGACTTTCTAAACTGTATTCGTTCTCGTTATATATAAATAGAATACACCGTTTTATCAAAAAAATAAAAAAAATGAAATGACGAAGCCCAGTAAGGCAAGATTGTAAGGTACCGACCCTTAGCAGCAGGTGGGCACTTTAAATGCCATTTTCCTCATCATGAAAATAAAGATGTCCATTTTGAACCCCCAACCCTCCCTCTTCGATCCAAAAAAAGAAAAAGAGGAGAAGGATGAGGAGGAAAAAGTTATTTATTTATTTTTTTTTGATAAAAAAAAAGGGGATAAATCCTGTCATAGCTATCCTCCACTGAAATTCCCTTTCCGCCAGACCATGTTCGATACGGGCCATATTTTTTGCTTGCCCTCTCCATCCTAGATCAAAAAAGAAGTTATCTTTCAACCTGTCTGCTTCCCAAATAGCCTACTAATTCCCACATAAGCAAGAAGCATAAAATATAAGAAACGCATGACACAACCCTCTGAACACTATTATATGTTCAAAACAAATTTGCAAGGGTGAAAAAAGAAACTCTCATCCACGGGTATAACCAAGAATATTACGTAACTGACCATGCCCCTAGATCAATATTTTATCAAAATCTCAACTTCTATGAACTGCCAAAAACATTCTCTGAGATCAACTCCATTCAACTAGTGTTACCATGCAATTTCACCGGCTTATTCTAAAATCATTTGCAGTAGTATAATCTGTTAATGAAAGTAGCCGCATCTAACCAAAGAAACGCATCTTTTTCTCTTTTTTTTTTTAAAAAAAAAAGTTGTATGAGAAAGAAACTGGTTTTGCTTTCCACAGCCTTGATACAATCTTCTACATATACCGAGCATGAGATTTACACAAAAGTTCAGACCTACAAGCACGGAAGTTAAGTTGCAATCTACAGAGGGCAGAAGCTATAAGATTAAATTCTTGGTCTCAGAAATAGTTGTTCCACAAAAGCTGAAGCCACGAATAGCTAGTCGTGCTCCACAATATAGCTTAGTCGAGGATTCCAAGCCTGGTTCTTCTTCTTCTTTTTATTTTTATTTCGTTTCGCCAAGAGAAGTGAGAAACCAGCAAAACCAAACCTCCTCCTCTTTGAAGAGAAATTCTGGCGAGTGGTACCATCATCTATCCTTGGGGAAGATAAAAAATCATGTTTTTTACTTAGAATTTGACCCAGAGAAATCCTATGCTTTCCTTTGATTTTCTCAGCTACATGCATTTCAAAATCTTCAGGACCCATCAGCTTCCTGCTCAGTATTTGCCCGATAGACAATGTCGGCCCTAGCACGCTTCTTGACCCACCCATAACCAAACTCAAGCCATTCACATCAAGCATCTGCACACCTCTTCTATTGGGAGTTGAAGAGTAGTTCTTGAATTTTGTAGAGTTAATCACAGAGCGCCTCTTCTGACCATGTTCAGACCTCCATATTTGAAGAACTTCTTCAACAGCAAGTTTCTCTCTGTTCGCAGCCTCTTCCCTCTTTAGGGCCTCTTCTAGTGCCTTCCTACTGGTTTCAACATCTGCTAAAGCTTCATCCACCTTTTCTAGAAGTTCCAGTTTAGACTGCTTTGCTCCTTGTACCTCAAGCATGGCAGCTTCAATTTTCCTTCTCGAAGTTTGATCAGCTTCTTTAGCCTTGCGAATCAGCATGGCATATTCTTCAACCGGAAGTGTGACTTCAGAAGAATTTTGAAGGGCCACAGCTGAATGCTCACTGTCTCTTAAGGTTTTGATTTCCTTAAAGATAACAGCTTCTGCTGATTTGGCTGCCTCTTCCATCTTCCTGGCTACAAGACACCTGAACTCAGCAGTCTTTATTCTTGACTTCGTTTGTTCAATTTCGGCAGTCAATTCTGAAATTTCAGATTTGGCAGCTTCTGTCATCTTTTTAAACTTCTCCCTCTCAAAACTAAGTTCTTCAATCCAACTCAATGTGTCTGAAGGTTTTTCACAGTGTTTACTCTTTGCATCTTTAAATAGTTGCAGTGCCTTCACCGTCTTATTTAGATCTTCTTCAAGGCATGAGACCTTATTGGTATTTGAATTCAATCTTTCACGGGTTTTTTCAAGCAAATGTTTCTCCTCCTTTATTTCCCTCTTTAGCTTTTCGATGGAATCGTATTCCAGCTAAACTGCTAGTAGTCCTGTTCAGATTGAACTTTGCCTGCTTCAATTTCATTAAATTAATCCTGGAGATTGCTTTGTACCTATATTTTGACCTACCGAATCTACAAGGTTCTCAAAATATATGGGGCACTTTTCTTCAGTATCTAGAATTGGATGTACCTTAATGCTATCTGAATTTTTTTCTGGAATTTTAGTGACTTCTGAGGCTTCTTTCTGTAATCTCAACTTTAAGCCATCCACAATCTTTTTCGTCTTTTCAAGATCTTTCAACACATTAAATGTTTCTCTTTCCTTCACAATAAGATCCATCTCTAACTTTACAGTCTGTTCCTCCACTTTCACAAGCTCAAGATCCTAACAACAATGAAGTTCAGAGAAGACATTTAGCTTGACATATCAAGAGAACCAATCTAAACACAATACGTGAACCAACAATACATGTAGGAAAAATATGTTTGTTGAAACTACAAGAAAGATGTTGGAGCCACTATCAAAGCATCTATGCAGTCATTTGAACAAAGGAAGGAAGCATGTAAGCCCTCGACTGGGGAAAAAAAACACTCTTTAAAAGACAAGAAAAAAGGAAAAATGGCACAAAGTCAGTGTTGCTTGTGCAGAACACCAGAAAGTGTAAAAACAAAAATAAGAAATGCAACTGATATGAACTTGTAGCTATAATTTCTCTAATTAGAATACCGATAAACTCATAAGGAGAATCAACTAGTCACATGAATGAAATTCTGCCGTCACAAGTCATAGGTTGCACCTTTTCTGTTCCTTCTTTTCTTTGTTGGTTAAGAAGATACCTTCATGTTTACCTGAGTTAGGTAAACTTGAAAGACTACATGATAATAGCCAAGCAATTTTCAGGGGACACAAAAGACAACAAAATGAAAAAGAAATATCTATATAACAGCATTTGAAGGCCATAATTTATTATCTAAGACAGACAAAAGGTATCCAATATTTTATGGCCCTTGGTTAATTTCTAGTCAGCATAGATGAAACTGTACATGATTTCATTTAAAACTGATGTATCATCTAACATCGCTCAAAGATTCATGGGTTACAGCGATCAAGCTTGGCAGTTATAGTTCACACAAAATCTCTGTACCTTTTACATACATCTTTTTGCTCAAGCACATCTTGCATAATTAACATTCTCTTTTTCCTGAGTCAATGACCTATTTTGCTCCTTGGCCAACTACCTCAAAACTTTGTTACCATAGCTATCAAACCCAGGTCTTGAGTTCTGAACATCCCATCTTATCATTGTGCATTGTAGCTTCACTTGGTAGTACTCTGTTTTCAAAATGCAGCTAAATTCTCATCACATTTCTTGCTTATGATTGCCCTTGCCTCAATGCGTTTCAATAGTTGCCCAAGTGCCATTTTTTAGCTAGACTCTCTACTAGATCCACATTCTTTGCTTGAGTCACTGCTTCCTTTTATTCTCACCTTGCAGTCTCAGTTACCCCAAATTACAACCTTCTTGGTAATCAAATTTCCTGAGGCTCACATTCTACCATTTGTTTATCATGCCTACATCAAGGGGTCAACTATTTATATCGACCATTAGTTTATCATGCCTACATCAAGTGGTCAACTATCTATATCAACAAGTTTTCCTTCTGTGTCTTGAGAATTTCCAACTTAGAAAATAAGTACATCATTCCTCCAACACAGCTCAGGTCAACATTTCACAAATACAGCCTTTTAAAGGCTTCCACTATCTATTCTTCCCATAAGTCTTTGGCACTCCTGCTGTATAAGGGATCTTTTCATCTGCTCATCTTCCAACAAGGTTGGATATTTAAAGCAGTTCAGTAGTTGACACCATCAACTTACAATAATATTGTCATTCTGCACTTCAACTACCAAAAATCATGCCACTTGTCTTTATTTGTGGTCTTTTACATTACACTGGGAACTAAAATATTTCAATGCAAATGGACAGATTTTGGTAAGAACCTATTTGAAACTGCCTCCATCTTCAAGTTCTAATCGAATCCTGCTAAAAACAATCTATTTGAGTTTCTCTTGGTAAAGTTTTGATGACTCCCTGGACAAGTGGACAAGTTTCAGTAAAAGCAAAACAAATGATCGGTAGCCTCATTTTCATGTTCTGATTTTAATTTTCTTTCCCTTTTCCTTTTATGTGCTGGCTTTCTTTACCTTATATTTTTTAGTTTTGGGAGAACAACAAATAAATATAATTATGGCCAAAATGAGACTTTGGCACCGAACAAATCAAGTTGACAAGTTCCATCTAGCTTTGTGCCCTAAGCAATCATATTAATGCCACTGGACAAGAGCTAATTAAGCATTAGATGTTGCTTGGTCTGTTGGCATAAAAAAAAATGGATATGCGGAATGCATGCAGATTGTGGGATGATGTGGCAGTTTTTTTTTCCTTTATTTTGTTTTTTTGGCTCCAAGTTGCTGAATTTCCATTCATTCTCCAGTGCATTTCCAAGAATCTCTGCCACCAATGATCAGTTTAAAAACAAAACAAAGAAATAAATTACTCCACCTTCAACTTAGCTACAAAAATAAATCAAAAGCGATCCTAGTTAGTAGATGTCTAGACTTATACTTTAATTCAAAATTTCAACTTGTAATAACTCATTCTACATAACCCCATCTTCTAGTTTTCCTGCTTTCATGAACTCTTTAAAGGGTCGGTCTGCATTGCAATTTACAATACAAGTACTCCATATCCCATCAATAGAGAATCTGTCACACTTTAATGCACCTTATCTTTCTACATGATCAAAACCCAGCTATATGTTTCCAAAACAATAAATCTACATCGTCATATAAATCTGTAGCACACCTAACTACGTTAATTTGAACAACAACGTAGAAGTCGACAACAAAAATACACAGAACAGAACAAAAAGCATAAAACACGATGACAAATGGGAAGAAGATAAAAAGGAATCCAAAAGCAGGGACACCTTAAATCTTTACCTCGGGAGGGAGGATGACCGGCCCGAGCTGCGGCTTCCACGGGGCTCTCCTCCCGAAGCGGTTCACGGCCTCCCTCACCGACTCGAAAGGCGTCGAGGTGTCGACCTCCCATCTCCGCACCCTCTTCGCTTCCTTCTCCGCCGCCGCCGCCGCCGCCGCCACCGAGGAGGAGGAAGCAAGGGCTTCCGGCGGCGCCGCACCAAACCAACTCCATCCTAGAAGAACCCGAGGCTTCGTACGAGAATGCCTTCTTCTCCTTCTCTTACTACCCCCCTTCGCTTTTTCGAGTGTAAGTCGAGATCGGAGTAGAAGTGGAAGAGTAGCAGGGCCGCAGACAGAGTGAAGGGGGAAGAGGGGAGCTTTCGTTTGGAAGCGACACTTTTATGCACGCCAGTCCGTATTTTTCTTTTGTGCGGTATATGATCTATCCGTCCAACATCGCGTCAAGTCTGGCCGTCGCCCGTGTTTGACGGGGTACGCCCTTAATCTGTGGTTGCGACATATGAATTTATATGGGGATGTATGGAGTGTATTATTGGACGTTGGTACCATGCCCGTGAACTTCCCCAAAGTTTGTCTCGCTTCACGACTCACGAGCGATGGAGTACCGTTTGGTCGTGTGGCGGATTACCCAAAGTACCCTCAAGTGGTGCATAATTTACGCATACGGTGACGTGGTGGCCCACCATGTCCGAAGGACCGCAGGGAAAAATTATTAGATGGACCGGCGGAGCCGTCCAATAGTCACTTGCCACATTTTGTTTCATCAAAAAAAAAAAAAAATAGAGATGAAAATTATCAATCAATCACCGTGCACATACCTCAAGATTTGGGCCAGTTCACTAAATTTAGACCATTTAATAATTTCTCATCCATGACGAATTCAGCGGTTCTCAAATTAAATTAACTCGATCTTGAATGCATGGATTTGCGTAAAAGGAGATTTAAATGAGATTCGAGAATTGAGATAATTTTTTTCGTAGTCTTGAAAAAGATTAGCCTTCCACGGTATGACTTATTTTTTATGAAAAATTTACTAACTAGTGGCATGCTCAAGAAGTATTCAATGTCTTTAAATATATAATATATTATACTAATATACAGGGATTTAGAATATATATACTGATATTATTATATTAATTATTTTATCAAAGGATATATTTATGTATAATTTTTTTGAAAAATAATATTTAACATCATGTAAGCCTTGGTTTCATTTACAATAGAATTAAATATTTCTTAATCAGTGTTCCAAGAATGCTGATCAGCAATATTCAAAAAAAAAAACAATTTCATATTTTTAATGATAAAAATTATTGGATGCGAAATTGTTTGCGGAACAGAGAGGAATAGAGAGGATTCATTCCTTCTCCCTCCAAACTCACAGTGGCGCTACTTTGGAAGCGTGCCTCTTTCGTAAGCTTACGCTTCGGAGTCCGGCTTCACCCTCGGGAGTCCTCACAATATGCTGTTCTAATAAATGTGCAAACTAGGTTGGAAGGAGTTAAAATTGAGTAATAGTCAATAATAATGACATGCCTGCAAATACTTTTTCTTCCATTTTTTTACATTACTGTTGATGCATAGATAATAAATATATGACAAGGCCATATCAAGCCAGAAATGATTAATTTAACTTTAAGGGTCAACATGGCATGGAGACCAGGAAATCTTCAAAGTGCATTGATGAAAAGTTATATGCATTGCCAGCTCTTTCCCATTACATGGGGTATAGAAATGTTCCAATCATCCAAAATATTTCTTAAAGTTTTTTTTTTCTAAATTTATTTAAAATCTTATTTTTTAATTAAAAAATTATAAAAATTTTTGCATTACTCGCTGAGTTTTATTAAGAAGAATAAAGAGAGTGTACAGAAAATTTTCATATATCCTTTCAAAATAGAAGTAAGAATATACCGTATTTAAAATAATCTAAGATCCTATTTGGCTAAGATTTTGAGGTGCCAGAAAAACTTTTTGACCTTTTAAAAATATTTTTAGATGATATAGTAATATTTGATAAAAAATCAAAAATCTATTTTAGTTTTGCTATAAAATTAAAAAAGTTTACTTGAAAAAAATTCATTCCGGAACTATTCCTAAAAGTACTTTATAGTTAATATTAAAAGCTATTTTGATTTAAATGAAAAATTGGATGATCAAAATATCCACTAATAAAATCTCATTATTACATCTTGTATCATATCATATTATATATTATACTATAAATATAAATAATATAATAATAAATTAATAGTAAATATATTATAATATTATTATATTATAAAAATATAATCTGATATAATAATATTTAATAATATTATTATATATTACTTATATATTATATATGTTATCGTATAATTTATTATTAGATTAGAATGTAACCCATTATTATTTACATTATATGCATTACATTATATGATAATAATATATACAATAAAATAATGTGTTATATTATAAATATATATAATTAATTAATTATATTATATTATATTATATTATGATTAATAATATTATAATATTATAATAATATTATAGAATATAATAATATTTTAATATATAATATTATGTAATATTTTTTTATCATTTTTTCATACTAAGAATATTTTTTATTTAAATGCTAAATAAGTATTAAAGTTTCAAAATTTTATAAATATAGTTATCAAATGGTAAATAGTTTTTTGTAAAAGCTCATTTCTCAAAAACTCTACTTTCAAAAGTTTCAAAAGCAACGGTAATGCCAAATAGAGCCTAAATCTACGAAACAATAGGGAGTTTAGAATACACTCCATCAGCACGCACACACACACACAAAAAAAAAAAAAAGAAAAAAAGTAAAAAAAGGAGACTGAGAAGTAGTACATATTCCCAGCAATGTAATGTAGGATCATAAAATCATCTCCTTCGGTTGTTCTCCATCATTGTTCTCTACCAAAAAACCACAAAAGGCATCTAAACAAAAGAAGCAAAGAACGTGATTAAAATCAAATAGAAGGCTTCTAAAAGCATTAGCAATGGCTAGTACAAATGCAGCATTAACCATGGCTGCAAGAGACTTTAGTTTATCCCACATCATACAAAAGTTAGAAAGGTCCCTCGGCTTGCAGATTATAGATCATCATTTTAAGAAATTGCAAAACTTCGAGAGTAACCAAGCAAGGGTTAGAAGATCGATGAAGGAAAATAAAAATATTTCTTTTATGCCAGCAACTCCACACCACTGCCGCAATCAACATCAACATTGTAGATTACAAGTTTTTGACAAAGAAGCCACATCTCCATTTAAAACAAATATCCTAAAAATCCTTTTCAAGCAAAGGCACCTGGAGAAAGTGATACAAGGTTCTCCAAATAGAGGCAGCAAATGGGCAAATGATGCATGAAGAGATGATTATAATTGATTCATTTGAATGATCACATAAAGAGCAACCACCTATGTAGTTACTTGTTTTTCTAGACATATTCTTCATGCATCGTTCCTTTTACTAAATTGAAAGCAATTGAGAATATGGAGGAGGATAGACCTTTTAGCAGGAGTAGCTTGAGACAGCTAAGATTGAATTCTCAAATTCTAGGAGTTCAATCAGACGGAGAAGAATTTTTCAACAACACTAGATTTCAATCTTGAGGCTTGACTATAATTAGGGAATGCATAAAAAAGAGGTCCCTCAAGGATCCCAGTATCCTTCTAAATAACACCTTAAGCACATTACCAACAAGAAGTTGGTTCAATTCCAAAAAGGAGCAAGATATTTAACAATATCCTTCCAAATACTAGAGCATCAAGGTTTCTAAGCTATTGAGAGCTTATTTTCTTAAAATAAAAGCACACGAGTAGGTTTTTCTTCCGAGGGACCAACTCATTATTAAGAAATCTCCAACTCCACTTGGCTAGAAGATCTTGGTTAAAATCTCTAAGCCACCATCTTGCTTACTAAGATATACCTTGGCCAACTTACTTTACAAGGGGATTCTCTAACCTTCTCAAAGCCCTTCCAATGATAGAAGCACCGGATTCGATTTATTATCTTGATTAGCCAAGAAGGTAACATGAACAAAAACGTATAATAGAGAGGGATAGAAGATAAAATAGCATTAATAAGGACAAGCCTAAATGCAAAAGATAATGCAATAACCTGGCCCGATAATAAATCAGCCTAACATGCATTTTAAAATATATATATATATAAAGAAGACTCTCAACGGGAGTCATCTTCTTCGAGTAGACTCTCGATCGGAGTCTTAAACGATGTGAGGAGGGAGTCTAGCATTTCTCCTACTTCTCGATTTAAGAAGGAGACGATCTCTCCTATTTTATCCACCGAACATCAAGGTCGAATGGAGGGGAATCACCAATGATTTTCTTCATGTAGAAGCTTCGACGTGCTCATTAAAAATGGAGCAATCGAGAATCGAAGGCCAATGTAAGCCCCAGCCCTCCTTTCTCTTCCTATTCCTCTTCTTTCAATGGCATCAAACCCACCGACGGCCATTGATAATCACTAGATTATTCTGTGAAAAGGAGAACCCCTATTTTTTCCCTTTTCTTTTATTTTTCTAGTGCCGCCTATCGCCATCGACCGTCAAATCATGGTCATGTGGCTACGCCATAATGGGTCATAGCCCTGGCTACTCTTTTCTAGTGAGATCTCCTGGTTTTAGAGGGAATGAATCGGGAGGAGTTTCCCCTATTCTGGCTGAGTAAAAGAAGACAAGAGAAGAAGAAGAAAAGAAGAAAAGAAAAAGAAAAAAAAGAAAAGGAAAATGAAAAGGAAGAAAAAAGAAATTCTCTCTTTCCTCTCCATTCTCTCTCTAATCTCTCTCCACTTTCTCTCTCTATATTCTTTCTTTACCTTCTCTCTCTAAAATCTTACCTCTCTAAAAGTTTGTTTTTTCTAGGAATTAGAGAGATAAAGTTAGGATCAGAGATCAGTGGATAAACTATTGATGAATCTTGGTAGAGGATCTAGATCTATGATTGCTAGACCATTGAATTATTTCTAATATTAAGATTGATTCTGTAGGAGAATAATTTTTAGGTAGGAGAATGTTGAGTGTGTCTCTTAGCACCTAGGTCGGGGATCAAGATACGGATTGATATCTGGCATGTTAAATATATCTCCAATAAAGATAAAGATTTTTGTACATGATCACCGGTTTATAAATATATTTTTACATGGCATGATTTTGACCTTTGGACATGAGCATTGGTGTACATGATTATTTATGCAATATATATTTTGATTTCTCATGATGGATATCTGTGATTGCCAATATTACTATTTATATTTTTTGTATGATATGTTCTTATCAAACATGTTTATTTTTGGATGATTTGGATTGTGATACCGGTTATTGAAAATCTTGAAAAGAATATGATTTGATAACATGTTTGAGATTTGATAAAGTGATAAATAAAAAAAGATGTTTGGACCAGCCACGCCATGAGTAGGATCATGGTTACTGAAATTGCTAGTCATAGGTTAAAGCATGATTATGAGATTGACGTCATAGGCTAAAGTATGACAATGAGATTGTTAATCAGGGATAGAAGCGTGATATTGAGATTGCTAGTCATGGGTGAAGCATGGCACTGAGATTGTCAATCATGGACTAAAATGTGGTATTAAGATTGTCAGTCATGGACTGAAGCGTGGCATTGAGATTGCCAGTCATGGACTGAAGTATAGCATTAAGATTGCCAGTCATGAACTGAAATAAAATCATGATTAATCCAAAATACTAAAGAAGATTGTTGATTAATTAAAAATATAAAAATAAGATATAATTTTATCATATATGATGGTTGAGTTATTTTGGATACATGACATGATATTTTGTAATTCATAGTTCTATTATTGTTTTCTTATTATGTTCAAACACACTATTATAGGTATGAAAGTGTGAAATCTTTATTGGATGTAAAGCTCATACCCCCATTTCTTTTTCATCTCAGAGTTACAGGATATTTGACTATGGCTTGGATTCATAAGTAAAAAGATAAAAATATAGAGAGTCATTGATACTGATCGAACGATCAAAGAATGACCAAATTTATAATTATATAAATTATATTATTTTTAAATATTGAGTATTTTGTTATAATTATGATCAATAATGTTTATAGAATTTGAAGTTATAATAAATTTTTTAAGATCTTGCATGATCTCTAGGGCATATTCTAGGATTCATGCAGTCAGTTACATGGCCAAACTGGGTGCTGGATTTGGGACATGACGGAGTGGTATTAGAATTTAAGTTATGATTACTTGAAATGTGACATAAATGATTAGAATATAGCATACATAATATTGAAACTTAAATTATGATCATTGGAATTGTGACATAAGTGATTAAGGAATGATATTATTGACGTTGAAATTTAAGTTTTGATCATTAAGGACCATGATTTAAATAGTATTTGAACTTAAGATTATGATCATTAAAGATATGATAGAATTATCAGAAATCAATTTGGAGTTGGATTTTAGATCACTAGGTATTGTGATACAAATTATGACTAAGATTTGGTATATGATGAGAGAAAAAGGGTTACATGTTTATCTATGATCTCAATGATAAGGTTGATCTAAGGTAAGTGCAAAAGGGTGAATGATTTATATCTCTTGATTATAATAAATGAAAATTGATTGGAGTGTAAAAGTGTTGACTTTTGAGTATAAGCTATTATGCTACTAGGCTATGTTGTGTCATGTATATTTATTCAATTACTGTTAGATAATTTTAGAATTCCAAACTTGATATAGGTACAAATCATCATAGCCTTTTAGTATTGTTATTAATTATTTAATTTCAAGTTTTGGATTTTATCATCATGTTGTAGGAATAACATGAGTTTCATGATAATGGAGTTGAATATTTCTTTAAGGGCCAAACTTGTGCATGGATTATGAATAAAATTAGCATGTAGAGAAAAAAATATTTTTGATATTACAAATATGTGTAACTCCTTATTGATGGATTTGATTTTATTAAAAGGACATAGGATACATAACTTAATAAAATCTTTGATAATTTAAATTATCATCTTTGGATTGAATTACTTTTTTTTTCTATATTTGTTGAAAATTATTGGACGTGTTAAACTCCAAATCAAATCAAGATCTATGAGACTCTAAGTTATCTTGCTACTAATATTGCATTAAGTATAGAAATTAATTTTAGGAGATTTAATTATATGAGTTTAGCTTGTAAGGGATAATATTTTAGGTGGTTATTGATTTATGCTAACCAACATGTTAAAGGAAGCTCTATAAGGAATAGTCAAGTTGATTCTATCCACAAAGATGTTGACTCGAGATCTTCAAATTTATTTGAATTCAGAGTTAATCTTTTAAAAAGTGATATCAGTTTGGAATTGTCTAATTGATTATCAAGTGAATCCAAAGTTAATTCACTTTGAATTGTTCAAGAGTTCTAGAAAGGTGGTGAAGTTTATGCAAGAGTTTCATACATGGGAAGTAGATTAATATTTAATATTAATGTAGTATACTCGAGCGAGACATGGCTAGGACAAAGAAACATAAAAGTTTTGTTTTTGAAAGATTGGATCTTTTAGATTCTAGTATAATGTGGTATTTCTTCTTAGAATTTTATCCGATAAAACTAGAGAATTTGGTAAATTTATATTAAAGTACACAGTGAAAGTGTGGTAGCTTAAGTTATTTCAAAGTTGATTAGAAACATTAATTCTTCGATCCGAAAGTCATGATAATGGAAGACTTGAGCGAATTTCTAGTAAAGAAGGTTATACCGGTAAAGGGTCCGAAAGTCATGATAATGGAAGACTTGAGCAAATTTCTAGTAAAGAAGGATTATATTGGTAAAGGAAAGGATAATTACTTATTCTTTGACTAGTTTGCATGTGTAGCCATATAATTTTTATTGATAGGTTCTCTTAGTGTAAAGAATTTCGAGAAAAATTTTGGACATTTCCAAATTTAGAGTAAACAAGTTAATGATTCTTTTATCAGGCTTGGATCTGGAATATTTTGGTACAAAGGTCCTTTCAGTTTCGATATTATGATTTTATTATTTGAAAATGCTTAAGGTTACCTCGTGATAAAAGTTTAATTATAAATTATGAAAAAAGTTAAGAAAAAAAAGAAGGCTTTAGATTCTAAAAAGTATTTAATATTTAATATTCTTTTGTTCATATTAATAGCATAGACATGACCAATTATGATTTTCATGTGGAGTAAATTAAGAATAATAAATTTCATGGATAAAGAATTATATATTTTAATTTAAGATTGAGACATTAATGTTCATTTGAAAGATATCGAGAGAATTCGCTATGTATTGTAAATTATAAAATTATGAAAAAAGTTAAGAAAAAAAAGAAGGCTTTAGATTCTAAAAAGTATTAATATTTAATATTTCTTTTGTTCATATTAATAGCATAGACATGACCAATTATGATTTTCATGTGGAGTAAATTAAGAGTAATAAATCTCATGGATAAATAATATATATTTTAATTTAAGATTGAGACATTAATATTCATTTAAAAGATATCGAGAGAATTCGCTATGTATTGTAAATGGTATGGATTAACATAGAAATACTACATAATTTTATTATGTGAAAGTCTAGGATCGACGCCCCAATCAACTATCTAAAAGGAAGCTCTCCTATTTAGAAGTGACGGTTTATCTCTCTTAAAGCAGGCAGCGCAGCAACCCCGGGACGCACGAGTCGACTCCCCCATCAAGCATCGCAGCATCAACCCAGCATACTATTATCGAGCTGACTCTCGCCTGGGGATGAGCATCGCAGCACCATCCAAGGGGCGTTGACATGGCACCAGCCTTACCTTAAGGGTGGCACCCATATTCCGTAGGCCCAGACCCCCCCCATCCGGATGAACCAAGGTGTGAGCTGGCCCACCCAACAATCTCCCCAACAAAAAACCTCTCAAGAATTTTGCCTGCATGGATTCGAACCCGTGACCTTGGCTCTGATACCAACGATAAGACTGTAGCCCCTAACCACCATTTCAAAAAGAATGTCCCTGTTGAAAGGCTTGAGATTAAGGCCTTTCAAGGGCACAGAGCCCACTCATAAGTAGTAGGGCGGCTGGCCTGAGAGGTTTCGCACTCGAGTAGACTCGGCAAGTCATGTATTGACTCGAGCGGCAAGCTGGACGGTCAGTTCCATTTAGTCACCGCGATAAGGTCGAGCTGACTCCCCCACAAGAGTCGACTGGGCGAGGATTGTAGCCAGATCACCAGCCAGGCCGTGCCATGCATGACCCAAAGGTGTGACGTGGAATCTAGTCAACATAAAGTCTTATGAAAAAATATTTTAATAAAGGGATTATTTGAAAGATCGTGGATGATATTAAAGTTGGATATTTTCAAAGTTTGGACCAACATGATTTTTTTTATAGAATTAATCAAGGATAATTAATTGCATTGACATCAAAAGGTTAATATTCTTTTGAAAGAGCTTAAAAGAATTCGGTATGTATTATGGATGGAAGGGATTGAGTTATTCGATGTCATGATTTTGTAAGGTAAGTACTCTAAGAAGCAAAATATTTAGGAGCTTGAGGATGCCATGAAGGTTAAGTACTATCAAAGTTTAAAATTCAAATAAGTTAATTTCGAGAATGAAATTATTTTAAGAGGAAAGAATGTAATCACTTGGCCTAATAACAAATAAGCCCGCATGAATTTTAAAGCATCGAAAATAGAAAAGAAAGAAAGAAAGAAGACTCCCAACTGCTCTCGATTGAGTCTCAAACGAGGTGAGGAGGGAGTCTAGCTCCTCTCCTGTGACTCGATTTAAGGAGATCTCCCCTATTTTATGTACTGAACATTAAGGTCACATGGAGGAGAATTACTGGTGATTTTCTATATGCAGAAGCTTTAACCGTGCTCATCGAAAATGGAGCAATCGGCATCACCAAGCCAAGGTAAGCTCTAGCCCTCCTTTCTCTTCCTATTCTCCTTCTTTCCATGGCATCAAACCCACTGCCGACTACCGATAATTATTGGATTATTTCATGAAAAGGAGAATCCCTATTTTATCCATTTTCTTTTATTTTTTCAATGTCATCTATCATCGTCGATCGCTAGACCATGGCCTCGTGGCTGTGTCGCCATGGGCCATAGCCATGGCTACTCTTTTTTGATGAGATCCCCCAGGTTTTCGAGGGAACGAATGGGAAGGGGTTTCCTTTATTCTGGACAAGCGGAAGAAGAGAGAAGAAGAAGAAAAGAAGAGAAGAAAAAAAAAAAAAAGAAAAAGGAAGAAAAAAATTTCTCTTTTCTCTCTTTAATTTCTCTCTCCACTCTCTATATTCTCTCTCCACTTTCTCTCTTTATATTCTCTCTCTATTTTTCTCTTTAAAATCTTCTCTTCTAAAAGTTTTCTCTCTTAGTGATTGGGGAGGTTGTGAAGTTGGGTTCAGAGATTGATGAGTGGACCATTGATAAATCCTGGTAGAGGATTCTGAATCTATGATTGTTAAACCATTGAATTATTTTTAATATTAAGATTGATTCTATAAGAGAATAATTTTCTAGGTAGGAAGATATTGAGTGAGTCTCTTAACAGTTAGATAGAGGATCAGGATGTGGATTTGTATCTAGCATATTAAATTTGTCTCCATTAAATATAAGAGTTTTTGTATATGATCATCGATTTATAAATATATTTTACGTGATATAAGTTTGACCCTTGGATATGTGCATTGTCATGCATGATTTTTTGTGCATTATATATTTTAATTTTTCATAATGGATATTTGTGATTGCCAGTATTATTATTTATATTTTTTATATGATATCTTCCTATCAAATAGGATTATTTTTGGATGATTTATATTGTGATATTGGTTATTGAAAATCTTGAAAAGAACATGATTTGGCAACATATTTGAAATTTGATAAAGTAATAATCATGAAAAGGGATATTTGGACTAGCTATGCTACGGGTAAGATTATGGTTACTGAAATTGCTAGTCATGGGTTGAAGCGTGATAGTGAGATTGCCGGTCATGGACTGAAGCATAGACTAAGATTGCCGGTCATGAATTGAAGTGTAGCATTTAGATTGTTAGTCATAGGCTAAAGTATGGTACTGAGATTGCCAGTCACGGATTGAAACATGATCATGATTAATCCAAAATCCTAAAGAAGACCGTTGATTAAATTGAAATATAAAAATGATACATGGTTTTGTCATATACGATAGTTGAGTTATTTTGGATGCATGATACAATATTTTATGATTCATAATTCTATTACTATTTTCTTATTATTTTCAAATCATATTATTATTGGTGTGATAGTGTGAAAATCTTTACTGGACTGTAAAGTTCGCATCCTCTTCTTTTTCTTTTCAAAGTTGCAATGTTTAATTTGGCTATGGTCTGGATTCACAAGTAAAAAAGATAAAAATACAGAGTCATTGATATCGATCGGACAATTAAAGAATGACCAAATTAGTAATGATATAAATTATATTATTTCTTAAATGTTGAAATTTTATTATGAATTCTAATCAATAGTATTCATGGAATTTGAAGTTATAATGGATTTTTTAAGATCTTGCATGATCTCTAGGATGTTTTCTAGGATTCATGCGGTAGGTTACATGGTCGAACGGGTGCTGGATTCAAGGCATAATAGATATGAACTTGCCCGTGCATGTAGCAAGTCTCGCATCAACTTTGAGAAGTAATTAAGGGCATATAATTAGTTTTTGTGAGCTTTGCATCTTCAAGTGGCCGTCCAAAATAAGAGATGGGCTGCAATTAGGAGTTGCAATTTAACCAAGAAGCACGCTACAAGACATGATTTAAATCCCTACCAATAGAAGTAATGACACTCTTTTTAAATTGATTGACAAGCCAGCGAGGAGTTCAAAATTTGATTTTCAAAAATACCTTTTTGTTTCATTGATTTTTCAAAAGTTCTCCTCTATTTAATTAAATGATTTTTTTTATTTGAATTTTGATAGGAGTCGAGAACCAAACTCACCGGGACCATGGTCATTTTGATTTTCATTCAAATCTATTTTGATTCCAATTCTAGTCGCAAACCAGATGCATCCTTGATCTGGACAATACCGTTTCTTGCTACTTGGTCAAGAAGCCAAGATTTTGATCCTGGTTGGAGTCCCCGAAGGGTGGGAAAGGAATAAAAGATAGGAAGGAGAGGATCAGCCTTTCCTGATCTTTTTAAAAAAAAGGAGAATGAAAACATGCCATGTGATTCTTTTGCTTTTGTGGTGTTGCATAACCAAATTTTAGACTTATACGGATCATTGATTTAAACCTTGCTTAAAAAGCTAACCTCATCTTTAGAATATAACATTAGTTGTGAAGTGCCAAGAAATGATATTCTACTATCCTCCTAAACTCAATTAGCAATTTTTGGATTAACTTCATTTTATTTGTAGACAAATGGAAAAGCTTTCCTAAATGGTGATTAATGCAATGCTGCTTGGGAAGTCTAAGATTTTGGTGTTTTACTATCCCAATTATAATTTCCAGCACAACCTCCTCTCTCTCTCTCTCTCTCTTGTTTCGATGATTCCAGCATAATCTTTCAAATTCTTAATATACTCTAATGTCAATTTTTGTTTCTATATTGCACCAAAACAAAGATATTTCTCAACTAGCTTTTCCTTGGAGAGGCCGGAATCCTTCGAAGAGAATAGGCTATTTTAGATTTGAAATGGTGGTGATGATGGTGCCACCATTGCCTACTTGCACTGTTCCCATATTATGTTCTTATGCTCGTGTTCCTTTTTAAAGGGAAATACACACGTGTTTCTATAGTTATTTCGATATTTCCATTTACGGCACTTTCCCATAAGTTTTGGTAAAGAACATGCAGAGGTCCTCAATTATCTCAATAAAGTTGAGCTGCTTATGTTTAATCTGAACTTCTAAGGTGGAGATCACTCAAGTGGTCACAATCAAGTTAGAGGGCTATAATTCCCCATAGCTAAAAAAGTAGGCGATGACCACATTGAAGGCAGAAAAAGTGGTTGCAATTCAAACCACGAGAGAAGCACTTAATTGATATATAGATCCTCTGATGTATATTCTCATGGATTTTTTTTTTTTTTTTTTTTGTGTGTGTGTGTGTGTGTGTGTGATTGGTCCCTGGTACAAAGTAGTAATGCACGTAGCCAAAAAAGACATGATTAATTAGCTACTCAACCACTGAATTGAATTCTAAGAAGGATATTATATATGCTTATATTAATGGTCACAAGCGTGAGCTAATCATCCAGCATGCAAGAGGTCATCCGTTCTTCTATCAACCTTCTTTTCTTTATACTTTTTCGAAGACATCGATCTTTTATCTTGCTCATCATGGATACTTATATTGAAATTAAAGATGCCATGTACGTGGCCCAAGTAGGAGAGCGATAATTAATAGACTGTGATTACAAAGTGGTAGCGGGCTCCTGTCAAAATACTTGGGAGAAGCACCTCTGAAAGTTTCAAATGTGAAATCTCCACCGCTTGAAGGAGGGGTGCAACCATCATGCAATTTTTTTAAAGCAAAGCAACCATTATGCTATTGATGAACATTACTTTTAATTACGATGAATTGCATCATGACCTGATCTCTCTTGGATTATCCTTTTATTTCTTGGTTATAGAAGAAAGCAAGATCGATCTTTGTCCGCTGCATTCCTTTTAAGGGAAAGGTTGATCCTTCGTTATTGCATGGCGTTCTTGCAATCAATCAAGGTAGATGATGAATACATCAAACGTTGTTCAGAAGGTTGGTAGTAAGTATGGAACTTTAAGTTCACATCATACCTTGCCCCAAAGTCATATATATTAGACCTTGCTTTATTTTGGCTTCAGAACATGCTTGCCATGTGGAAAGAAAACCGTTTGCCTTGGAAGTAACCTTAAAGGTGCTTTGCCAACTTGAGCAAGCGCTTTAAAGTTTACATGGTTATTGTTATATAATTCTGAAAATTAGTTGCATCCTGAGATTAAAAATAAGAACATCTAATAAAAAATTCCATGGTGTGCGTTGCCTATTGGCATTTAAGACGTTATACCAATGTACAACAAATCTTAGTGCCATGAATGTCAATATGCACAACATATCTAAGAAAACAGATAGTACACCAAAAAAAAAAGAAGAAAGAACATTGACTTAAATTATTATATTATATAATGATGTTTCATTGGCTTGATTGTTTTGGTAGCAACCTAATTAACAATTAATATATATGGTTTCCCTTGTTGACCTTTGGATGCCAGATCCAACTATATATTATGCGTATGTATATATTTTATTCTGTAGATCACCACTGTATTTAAGTAATTAACTTGACTTCTTAGGATTTTTTTTTTTTTGTTTTTGAAGGTACGTTGTCTTCTTAGGAAATTGAACTCCAAACATCGTGACTTTTGAACAACTTTTATAAAGTACGTACGTGGATCTACCCATCCACCTATTGGCTACTTTGGATCGAGGTTCTATAAAAATTCTGATACCGCGCATTTAGGTACTAAACTAATAGTTCATAGGAATATAAAGATGAAAACATACAGTCTGTGAGAGTTTGTAGGTTACGTAAAGACCACTTGTACGTCTAGCAACATGTTCAAAGGCTAGCTAATTGGTCCCTTAAACTTGCAACCAAGGATATCATCATCAGAGCCCCCCTACTTCATAGTTGACCATATTACTGCCCTCTTACGACCTTGAGTAGGACCATTACTGCCATTTTGCTCACCACTCACTGGATTGATGGCTTTTGTTCGATCCATGTTCTCATTGTTCAATTGTATGCTGGGGTCAGGTGGCTATTAGCAACATGACCCATGATCGATCCGTGGTTGGGCACCAAGGATCTGCGCAACATTCACAGAATTGGGGTGTGTACATCGTTCATCTAGAGATGAGCACAAGCCAAGGTTACCACAACAATCATATAAAGTTGGCAAGGGGATCTGATATGTGTTTCACCTGCCCTGCAGTCTCCCCCTCTTCGAGGAGGCTTTGCTTCCTTCGTAATCTCTTTGTAAAGGAGCTTCTTGAGCCTAGCTTTCCTTAAAAATAATAAAGTGGGAACAACAATCATAAAGATGATCATATTCTTTCAAAAAGAACAAAGACAGTCTTTTATCCACGTAACCTCTTCCTTTTGTCAACATCATATATTATGACAACTGCCCTCTTACCAACATGATCATCATCTAACATTCCTTCCCTCAATTTGTGCGAGGAGCTGAAAGTACTGCATCATCAAGATGTCATCGTTGTATATCAATATATATGCTTCAACCTAGCCTATGAACCTAGCAATCTTCAACACCACCATCACGATCTGAAGTAGAACTCCGGACTAGTAACTTGCCAAGGTAGCTACAATTCCATTTTTCCAACCATGTCACTCGTTGCCCTAAGTTTTGGAAATGAAAGATTTCCACTTAGATGCAGTTAGCTAAGGGGTCAATTTTTTCAAGTAGTGGGTCACCGATCATACTAAGATAAATTTAGCCATACTTAACAAACAAGCTTCGTTAATAAACCATTGTTATATATATATATATATATTATATATATATCCCTCATTACAACCCCTTGAGAAAAACAAGAATAGGACTGACATTTAACTACAAGCCAAGATCCAAGCGCAGCATGTGCACCTTATTAAGTATATCTCAAACAACCGACGCCCCACAAGGCCACACTTTGTGCCAAAACAAAGGTGGCGGCATTTACTTGTCTTGAGGTTAATTCGTATAGTCCTTCCTCTCCTAGCTATACCACCCTCCCTGCCCATCGCCAAGAGATCGATGCTCTCCAACAGCTCAAGTCGTCCCCAAAGCCCCCTCCGTATCAAGCAAGATGACAAGTTCTACTCAAGGCTCCTCTCCAAGGAGAGCTCCTTGGCCAACCCTTCCTTCAGGGTCTACTATGGGGTGGCACCAGCCTCGGTGCCCTTCTTGTGGGAGTCTCAACCGGGCACACCGAAGGCTGCCGTAGCCACCGCCACCCTCCCTCCCCTCACACCTCCACCTTCCTCCCAATTCCATCCCATGAAGTCCAAGGCCACCAGGAAAAGAAGAAAAAGAAGCTCTCCTCGAGGTTTAGCCTAATCACCACCTTATTACTTAGGCTAACTCCAAGGAAAGCTCACCTTGCGTCGCCATCGATTTCATCCTCATCACCGTCATCATCATCCTCCTACTCTTCTCAGTTCGAGTCTTCGGTTTCTCATCAACGTAGCCGATTCTTGAGCTCACGCTCATCGTTCTCTTCAAGGAGGGACCATGATCTGGACTATGACAATAAACCACCAAGGTCAATTTTGTGCTCTCAGGTGCGACGGATTCCAAGGTTACTATTTCATCGTAATCGAAAAGGAAAAAAAGGCATGAGTCATTAATTAGAGATGGATCGATCTAGCCGATCGTATTGCTCGCAGAAGAGGTCTTCTTGTTCAGGGGTGTCCACATTTGTGGAAGAATATATCTCATCCACCTTACTACCTTAGTGTATTCATAATAAATGGGCAGGCAATCTTTGTACGAAAATTTAAGCATGGCTAGCTTTCTCTTTTTATTGCCATTTTCATCTCTCTTCTTCCTGTGATTGCATGCTCATAAGATGAGAAATGGAATGGAGTTCAGTCGGATCTGTGTTAAGCCAGGAGCTTCCCATTAAGTGCTTCGTAATAGGCTTTTAGTATTGGAGGTGTTCGGTGAAAGCAATGGAATGTTATATGCCTATGTGAATTTTGTGCACATGTTGCTAGAAAAAGGAATAATTATGTCATTATTTTCAACCACAATTGATGTGAAATGCTGTGTACTTGGATTTTGTTGGATAGTGTAACATATACTGATTTGTCTTGTTGTCCAGTTGGAGGTTTTTTAGATAGATTGACTTTTTGGAACCGTGCATTGCATAGCTTTCAGATATTAAAAATTTGGTCGAGGATTTTTAAGTGTCAAGAAATGAAATATGGCTGCAGCTTCCTCATCACGAGTATTAATGTGAGCGTTGAGAATTTGGAAACTTCCTCGGCTCCTTTTGCTAAAAATGAACAGCAAATTACAATCAAATAGTAGCTTAGCCGAAATTGGCTATGGTACGTTACCTTCGCATCCAAAATTTAAACGAGACGAATCAATTAAATGAAAGAATTTATTTTAAATGCGCATCCCCGTGATGGAAAAGGATCATATCATGTTCGAACTTTGATGTTTCTTATTTTTACACCGCTTTACATCAACAAACATAATGCACCGTTCGATAGCACAGAAAAAATGCTTCACGGACTGTAGTTTAATTTGTAACTAAATTTAGAGAATTTGTCTGGCAAGAAAATCTAGCTGGATCGAAGCCAAAATCCCATTTGCTGATGGGATATCTTAGCTTAGAAAAAAGGAGGGCCACAACCGTAACGGTAAACTCTCTAATCGGCAGGAAAGAGGATTGGCCAAATCGCTTGCAAAATTTATACTCATGTGGCACGGCTCTACATATAGAAGGTTGATAGCTTCAATCAACCAAAAATTAGTAAATTGTGCTTCTTTAAAAATGCTTAATTAGTTCATAAAAATATATATATATATATTGATGACATTTCTGTATTCGAATAGATTTTTTTTTTTTTTTTTTTGTATATAGATCTTTTCTTCATTTCATAATAATAAAAAACGGTTTGACATTTTCTTATTAAAAATTGAGAATATAGATTATACTCTTGGATTAAAAAACAGGAGAAGTAGAGACTGCCTGAGTTAATTTTCAAATCATTCCCGCTATATTTAGGATATTAAATGGCATGTAGAGAGAAAAGGGAAGGGGAACCTTTGCGGTAGAAATTTTGCAACAGGGGTTGTACGTATGTGGATGGGATCCACGTGGAATGCCGTGGATTCAATGGTAAGCATAAAAACATCATTTTGAAAGACTTTAGTTAATGACCCTCCTTAAAACAAATTGAATGAACCATTGACCCTTCTCCCCTTTTTGGTTAAAATATGATCCTTGTTAAGACAAATTTAATGACCCTTCTAATTTAATAACTATTCTCCTCTCTCCCATTAAACATGACAATGGTTAAAACATATTTAATAACCTTTCTTCTCTCCTCTCATGTCATATAAATTCAATGACTATTTTTGATGGTTGGACCCTCTAGAGAGGAGAGAAACATGAGAGAAGGGTCATTAATTAAATTTGTTTTAATAGGAGTGGAGAGGAGAAGGGTCATTAAATTAAAAGAGCCATTAAATTTGTTCTAAGGAACAATGATTTAACGGATGAGGGAGAGAAGAAGGGCCAATGGATCATAAAATTTGTTTTAAAGAAGGTCATTGAATACTTACCGTTAGATCCAACTTGCGGCTTAAAATTTATACTATAAAGAATTCGCGACCAACGAGAAGAACAAGAAAAAATTATTAAGTATGGAGAGAGTAGCTTGGGCCCATGGGCAACCTGAAAACAATTATCCAGCCCACCTACAATTTCGGCGGACAAGAGACAACATCCAAAGGGGGGAAGCCCGGTGGAGGTGGGGGGGGGGGGGGGGGGGGGGGAGGCCAGTAGTCGTATACCATGCGTTCTTATTCCCCTGCTATCATCTCTCACACCGACCGAGAAAGTACTTGTAACGGGGGCAGGGACCGACAGTTTGGCAGATTAGAAATTTAGAATGATGAATTCAGATTAATGGCAAAAAAAACAAAAAGCTGACAATAGAATTTTATCCTCCTGTCGCCCACCCTAAGCTAAAAATTACGACCGCTATGATGGTAGCCAGTTGAAATCATCTAATAAATGATATGTATTCCAAACATTACTTTATAAAAAAATTTATTATTAAATTTAAATTATTTTTGGAGACCATGATAATTGGATGAGTGAGAGGCCTAGAATTTTTTTTCTTTTTCATTACGAGGATTAGCATTTATGATGTTGAGTTAACGTTAACTACTCATCCTTGAATGAAAAAAATTAAAAAAATATAATTGAATTGAACATTTCGATAGGATGAATACCTGCGCGGATAACTAGCCTGCATTCCTTATTTTTTGCTTATTAAAAAAAAAATAATGATCCCATATAATATATAAAAGTTTGTCAATTGCACGGAGCCGAGGTTGTATCTTTGGCATCGATAGATGATTAATTTTCTCATAAACGTGGATCACCGAACTATATCTATGTAACTTTCGGTATTAATTTTATAATTGGTGTCATAAATGAAAAAAAATTTTTTGTGATGATTTAAAAGTTGTGCTAAGCATGATCAAATAGGAATATTTTAAAAAAAATAATTATTATTTTATAATAGGTATGATGTGAATCTCTCTCAAGAGATATAATAAATAAATAAATAAATCAATCAATCAATACTCGCCATCTTTATTGTGTCCTTCCAAAATAATTAGTTGTTTGTAGTTAACCTCATTGAAGACCTACTGTTTGAGAAGGTGGTGCCTGATCTCCTTGACATCAATGCCATTTCAAGTGTCGGCAATTCGCGTGACCCACGGGGCATTTGCAACCATGGCTTTGTTTCGAAAATCGAATGGAATTTAAAACGAGCAACGTGTTCGTATGAAACCATACGTAAGCCGGAAAAGTTGGGGGTGAGGGAGTTTTTTTTTTGGCCCTGCTATTCAACTACCATGGTTGAGTTTAAAACTTTTAGCATCTCTTGAAACATTATTTTTACCGGATGGTAGTATAATTGATGGGAGCTTTATTCCCATCCTTTCGATCACAGGTTTGAGATTTGAATCTTGCGGGTTACTCGATTAAATTCATGAATTTTTTCTCGGGTATATGACTGGGTGCGGGAGGAGCGTTTCACTCTGGCACTTTAATGAAGTCTGGTTGACGTACTCACATTCGGATAGGAGGGTGAGCGAAAAATACGGCCCGTATCGAACATGGTCTGACGGGAAAGAGGCCCAGTGGGGGTAGTTACAACGAAAATTTATTCCTCCCTTTCCTTTTCCTTATCAAAAAAAAAAAAAAAATTTAAAAAAATATAAATAGATGGTTGCACAACTCTTGCATGAGTGCTGTCCATAAAGTTAAAAAATAAAAGATCTTGCAGATTTTGCAGGCGAGCATCACAAAATGCTAGAATTAATCTCTAGTAGGATTACCACGAAGGAAGCATCCTAATTGGTTGCACTGTTTACCTCCAAAAAAATATGATGAACAATCATTACAGTGGAAACTCGGAAAAACCTCCAGATGTTATGAAGGATCGGATGAGTCTTCAAATAGTTTATCTCATCCTAGATCCAGTCTATAACAATAGTAGTCTTCCTCGATGAAGATCCTATAAGCTCCCGTCTAGCATAGATAAGTTCTACACAGGTAGCTCTAAGTTTGGTCATCGGGATGAAAGACTCGAAAAGCCTAGAGCACCCTACTGCTAACATTCTGCCATCCAAATCCCGAATAACATATTCGATGCCACCCGTAGCATCCCTAACATTGTTGTTAAAATTTATTTTGACAAATCTTGAAGGTGGGGGCTCCCAAAAAATGAAAAGAACCTTCTGGAATGCTATCGTGGTAGCCTGGGAGGCCCGAAATTCTAGATCATCAAGGGTCATGCTAGCAACATTGAAACGAATATACTCTATAGCTAGGCAAGTAGCTCCCTCCAGCACCTAGTGCACAAGGATCATCTCAGCATCAAACACTAGGCTATTCTTGGAGAGCCAGATCCGATAGGTAATGTACGCCATCCTACAGTCTGTCTCAGCTGAACTTCAACGAATCACCTCCAGGAAGGTACTTGATCACTATTGTGGGTAATCAAAAATAAAAACCAACTTAAACTATGTACTAGAATGAGTCGGGATCGTATCCTCAAGGACCTAGGATTGAATTATGATTACAAAAGAACTAAATGAGAATATTTGTTTAAAAATAAAAAGTAAACAGAAAGTAAACTATTTTAAAAGTTGAATCCCAAAAAAAAGTATCTTGAAGGTTATGAGTTAATCTTGAACTAGACAGAGTTATAATTTTTTATAAAATGATTATAATTAAGCTTAAAAAAAATACCTATCTTTCTCGGTACATCCTGTACCTATAGATCATGGTGCATTTCCAAAAAATATAAGGTAAGCAACTCTTCTTCTCGACATGTCCTATACCCATAGATCAGGGCATGTTTTTGTTAGATGTATGTCCTAAAAACCATGTTGGCTTGACACATTATAATTTTAGGGTATTAACTTTGTACTTAATTCTTCTTATAATAAAGGGCATTAGTTTCATTCATATTGTTATATCTATGAATCGTTCATGGAGTTAATGGACAATGACACATATTCTCAAGAGTTGAGAATCTGAGACATATGTCTTTATAGATTAACTCCTAAAGGCTCCTGATTGTTGGAATATCATGAGGACGGTGATTGATCCGTTAAAATCGGTGCACATATCACTTCCCTTTAGGTAGATGAGTCTCTGACCTACAGTGTGGTGACACTAGAGTGAGAGTGCAGGTAGTTGATAGAGATCAACGGTATCGAGCATGACCAAGTACATGAAGTTATACGGATGACTACTCACTCGTCGTTAACTTCCTGATGCTGTAGTTGTGTGAATAGTTCCTTGACCTAGAGTGTCTTGGCTACTCACAATAATGTTGCTGTAGTTTGACAGCACAATCACATGGTTCCTATCCGTACGGGATCTTGCGGTGTTCGTTGGCTGCAGTAAGTTTATTGTAGGAGTAGGGTGTTTACTTGTAGGGATCTATCAGCCTTAGTAGTAAGGTATAATTCTATGCAAGCTTAACGAGACTAAGTCTAGAAGTTTATGGCCATAGCAGGATTATAATGAAAATGTGTTTTTATTAGTATCATAATTGGACTTGAGTCGATTAGGTTAAGCATATGAATGATGGGTTTGACGAGTATCCGTAACCAACATCATGTCAGGATTTTGATAGAGGAACCGAATCACATGGTAACTACACCTAAGAGTTCCAATCTTATTCTGCTGGGTTGCCACTACATACTGCTAGGTATCACTGGTGGATTATGAGAGCCAGTTAAGATCATTCTCGGATTGATGATCCTAATTAGGGTTGAGCTGAAATTATTTCAGTCCATTGAATGAAATTGATGATGTATAATAGAGATTATAGCATATCTCATTACCAGATAGAATAGGACCTAAGGGGTCACATATATTAGGAGCTCAAGTAACCAATCAGCAAATCAATTTGGACCTAATTGTAATTGTTACAATTAATATTTGACCTAATTAAATGTTACAATTAATTGATTATGGATTAATTGTCAATTAAATTAAATTATATTTAATTTAATTGAGTTAGACTCAATTAATTAATTCTAATTGATTTGGATCAATGTCTGCTTCGAAATGATTTGATCGGATTTAAAATCGGCTTCAGTTTGACTGTAAAACCACTTCGTTTGGACCAATACCTAGAGTCCAGTTAGACTAGGACTCTCTTTCCTTGTCTCCCTTACCTCCACACGCCTAAGTGGGTCCCATTTATTTTGTGCAACAAAAAAGGGGGCGTGAAAACCAAGGCACTAATGTGTTTTAACGTGAAGAGAAAGAGGGGAGGAGGAGTCCTTTTTTACTCCTCTTAATTTTCAACCACTTGAAAGAAAACACCGGTGTTTTGGCGTGGAGGACTTGAAGAATTAATTTATGGTATTCATAAAAGGGAGAGAGGGGTGGCCGACGAAAATAATATTGGCGTGAAAAATCCCTCTTAGCCGTGAGCTTTCTTTTTGGCATGCTTCTTCTTGGACGTCTAGGGAGTCTCTCTCCTAAGGCCAATATCTCCTCTTCCTTTTATATGTTTTCTTCTTCCTTCTCAGAAATCTAGAGAGATGCTCTACTAGAAAAAGAAGAGAAAAAGGATCCCAGGTTATGCATATCTAAGATTGCAAGACAGAAGCCGAAAGCCGGTCCAGATTCGGATCAGCACAGATTTTAAAGCAGACGATTTGCTGAAAAAGGAGAGGGCTGCAAGGATCTAGCAGTCCAGTGCACTCTACGACTCGGTTGTAAGAGCTTCGTATGGATACCAGCAGAGGCCGGGTGATTGCGCGGCTCCAACAGAATCCTGCTTTTTAGTAGCGGATTTGCATGATTTTCAAAGCATGCCCAGATAGCGATCCGGTAAGTATTTTGTACTTAAAATAATTTTATTTTAGATCTAATATTTTTTCATGTTATTCAGCATGTTAGAAATTTATGTTAAATAAATTAGATTTATTTATGATTTGCATGGTTAGATATAAAATCGTTTTTATATCTGCTTCCGCTGGTCAGGCCTTTTGATGCCTGATTTTATGCAACATACTTTCCTGTTCTTGGGAGAATTCCAACAGTGGTATCAGAGCCATGGTTCTCTCTTTAACATGTATGCATGAGAATCAGATCTGAAAAATATCAGATTAATTAGATAATTATGATTGTATTAGATCTATATTGAACATGAGATTGTTCTAGTATAGAATTTTATGTTTTGAAAAATTATTTTCGAAATTAAAATCATAATTTTCAAATCTGAAATTAAATTTAATAATCTAAAATTAAATTGATCAAAGGTTGCATAAAGTGACATAAGGTTGTCATGCTATAGGGTTTACCCCTATAGTACAAAGGTTGTCATACTTTGATGTATACCGATTTTGAAAAAGGATTTCAAAAGGATTTGATCGATTATAATTATGTATATTGTTGTATGAGATGCACAAAATTAGGATTTAGATCTTTATATGATTTATAATCATAAGCCATTAATGTCATGCACTTAAACCTAATTTTAAAATTGATTTGATCAAGAAAATCAAATTAGGTGCATGAGGGTTTGGGTTGAACAAATTAGGTCTAGAGATTGGGCTGCGGTATTAGGACTTAATTAGATCAACTAGTAACCCTAATATGATTTTGAGAAAGTGACTTAACTGATGATTAGGGTTATGTTAAGTGTGCTCAAAATTGATTTTAGATGTAGTATGGTCAGATCGATTCATTTGATAGTGAATCGATAAGTTAAGACCTAATTTGGCTCAGTGATGAGCCAGATCATTAGATGACCTAATTAAACCTTATCAGTCAATTGGTGTCTAAGGAAGGTTTCGATCATGGTTTGCTAATTAGGGTTAACTCTTTCTTAACCAACTAGTTTGGCAGAAAAAGGATATATTGGCAGAACCCTCCTATGGATCAAACTGACCTGGCCAATTTGCCTGATTAAGTTTTCAAAAGGGTCACTTTTGATTTGAGTTCACCCATGCTAACTATTTTTAGTCAGACATGAGATTGTGCTGACTGAATGTAATTAGTCAGACATGAGATTGTTCTGACTTAATGTAATGGTTAGTCATGATTTGGCTAATCAATTTAAAAGAGACCTGAACCTAAGCTCCTAATAAATATTAAGTCATAGGTCTTCCACCATTATAAGTGTGCGGGCGTCCTACTGGTGTTGATTATTCTCGGCTGGTTATAGTGGTCTAGTTGCATCAGGAAGACACAACCACCCTATTAGGCATAAGATGTTGCTAGGCACTGATGGGGTTGGGCCCAATAAACAGGCACGTTGAGGGACTCTTTGGCTGGGCCAGCTCGCACCCTCGTGGTTCGTCCTGATGTAGGGTCTGGGCCCACGGGGATGTGGGTGCCACCGGTAAGGCGGGTCTGGTGCCATGTCAACGTTCCTTGGTTGGTGCTGAGGTGCTCGTCTCCAGCGAGCCGACTCGAGATTTAGTACCCTAGGTAGCTCTTGCAGGGGTTGGCGGAGGGGTCGACTCGAGTGCCCGGTCGCTGCGCTGCTGGTTGAAGAGAGATAAACCGGTCTCTTATAATAGGGACATTCCTTTTGTAAGAATGGTTAGGGGCATCGATCATACAGACTCAATGATGGCTTTGTCTAGCAGGAATAGTGGGTCTGACTTAATTAATGATTGGACCAATAAACGGGCACGTTGAGGTTCCATGATTTAGAGACCAAGAGCTATAATTTGTATTAGATACATTGGACAAGAGTTGGCCACTTATTGGTGTAGCGTGTTACCAATAACCGGATACGGTGAGGTGCCGCACATAATGGGACCGTAGCACCTACTAGAAACCTAGAGTCGCAGGGTTTTCGTATCTCCACGGGGAGTGTGAGAGATCCGAGAAAATAGTGGAAGTTCTAAAATTATTTCTTAAAGACCCAAGAATAATTTTTATATTTAAGTATAAAGCATCTAATTTGAATCTTCTACTCTTGCAGTTAACAATGTCTGCTTTAAATCCTTAGTCCGTATTCTAGAGACAAACCGACTAGTAGGCCTCAATTTTAAAGATTGGTTGAAAAACTTCAAAATTGTTTTGAGTTCTGAGAAGTTGGGCTATGTGCTTGACCAGGAACCCCCTATCTTACTTGACCATCCAAGTGCTCGTCAGACGGCTGCACATGAGAAATGGATGGTAGATGATAATAAGGTTAAGTGTTATATGTTGGCCTCAATGTCAAATGAATTGCAAAGCCAATATGAGGATATGCCAACTCTAAATCGATTCTGATTTACCTACAAGAGTTATATGGTGAACAAAGTCGGATTGCATACTTCGAAGTGTCGAAATGGCTTTTCAACAACAAGATGCGTGAAGGGCAGCCAATGCACGATCATTGTTTGACAATGATCAAGGACATCGAATAGCTTGAGAAGCTGGGCATTCCTATTCATAAGGAGCTTCAGGTAGATTTGATCCTCCAGTCCTTGACTGGTTCATATGCTCAATTTGTTATGAACTATAATATGAACAAGTTGAACTACACTTTGCCTGAATTGTTGAACATGCTGGTAAGCAATGAGGGGACCCTGAAAAGTTCAAGGGGCTCTATTTTCTCTATGAAGTAGTCTTCTTTCAAAAGAAAGTCTACTTGGAAGAAGAAGAAACCTGCAAAGAAGCAGAAGGAAAGCAAATAGAAGAAGGACACTCCCAAGAAAGCCAAGGTTAGCAAAGGGAAATGTTTCTACTGCAACACAGATGGCCACTGGAAAAGGAATTGTCCTCTCTACCTGGAAAGCTTGAAGAAACAGAAGGAGGTTGCACCTTCTGAAGGTAAGCCTATGCTCGTTATTGAATCTAACCTAACGGTTTCATCTACTTCCAGCTGGTTTTTAGACTTTGTTTCTAGTGCTCATATATGCATTTCAATGTAGGGTTTGGAAAGAAGTAGAATGCTGAGAGAAGGTGAGATGGTCCTACGTGTCATAAATGGAGCAAAAGTTGCTGCTCAAGCCGTTGGATCATATTCTCTAGTGTTACCTTTAGGGTTTAGATTAGTTTTTAGTGACTGTTATTTTGTGCCTGGAGCTAATAAAATTTTGATTTATGTCTCTGTGCTAGCACAGGAAGGATTTGAATTTATATTCAATAAAGATTTTTGTAGTATTTATTTGAGAAATAAATTAATTGCAAAAGCTATTTTAATTGATGGTCTCTATCATTTGCATGTTGATGCATCTTTGAACATTAACGAGAAGATTAAAGTGAATGCCATAGGACATAAACGTCCTAGAGATGACCTAAATGATTTATGTGGCATCTAAAGCTCGATCATATAGGTGTGGACAGAATTAATAAACTGGAAAGAGATGGGATCCTAGATTCAGTTAATTCTGAATCTACCTACCTTGTGAGTCATGTCTTCAAGGCAAAATAACCAAGTTACCCTTTGTAGAACATGGAGAGAGGGCTATAGAATTACTTGCCTGGTATACACTGATGTGTGGTCCATTTGATGTGCAGTCCATGGGTGATTTTTACTACTTCATAAACTTCACTGATGATTGTTCATGGTATGGTTATGTATAACTTATGAGACACAAATCTGAAGCTTTCGAAAAGTTCAAAGAATTCAGAAATGAGGTAGAAAAATAAACAGGTAAAATCCTTAAGGTTCTTCAATCAGATAAGGGAGGAGAATATCTTAGTAAAAGATTTTTAGGTTATCTTAAGGACAATGGCATAGCCTCACAATGGACTCCACCTGGTATGCCTCAGCTCAATGGGGTGTCTGAAAGGAGAAATAGGATATTATTAGATATGGTCCGATCCATGATGAGCTTCACTGACTTACCTTTGTTTCTTTGGGGATATGCTGTCACGCCCCGAATCTAGTACCGGAATCGGCTACGTGACCGGCCGCACAAACCCTAAGTTTTACCCTAGAGATTATGCAAGGCCTAGGTACACAACAATTCAAACATATCCGAGTTAAATTAATATTATATAAACAATCCAATAACAAATGTACAATTCAGTATTTAAATCGATGTCATTAATTGGTCTACTGACTCACAAACATCAGTAACCGAAACTAACTAACTAACTAGCTCCACAATTATGAAGCTCCGTCTCACGCCCAGCCCAGATCCTCTTTAAATATCCTGAGTCTCTGAAAGAAAACAAATGATAGGGAGTGAGCTACATAGCCCAGTAAGGTTCCCAAATGATCACCAATAATAATATACATGTATATGAAAATAGCAAAACATTAGCATAACATGTGACGAAATCAAACAATTCAGATTTCATGTTTAACCAAGAACTTTGGAATTTTTTTACATTTTTTTCTTTTAGAATTTCCAATTATTTAACCATTATCTTTAGGGTTCTGGACTAGCCACGGTCACACTCCAGCCTGTGACTGGCACACTATTGTCACACTCCAGCCTGTGACGGGTACACTATTGTCACACTCCAGCCTGTGACGGGCATACTATTGTCACACTCCAGCCTGTGACTGGCACACAATTGTCACACTCCAGCCTGTGACGGGCACACTGAAAAAACCACGGTACCGCCGTGGCATGGCTAGTCCAAACACCAGTTCGCTTAACACTTTATCATTTCTTCTCACATAGTCAGATCATGATACTTTCCAACGATCGATATCACGATCAAACACATTTCAAATACTTGGCAAATATAAACAACATTAACAACAAACTCGTTCCGTAACCCGAAAATCAAATCATGTTATCCGAAAACTACCATGCATGAAAAATATTAATATATGCTCGGATCAAATCAGGTCATGTAAAATATATTAATATTATGGGTGATCAAGTTTAGAAGTCCTTACCTCTCAAAACCAACTATCCACACCTGAACTACTCCGTACCCGAAATCGTGGCGACGCCTCCCCGCTCAGGAGACTGATTCTCTACATAGATAAATAATTTTAATTAAAACTAAATTCTCAATTTTTTCTCAAATCTTGAAAAAATCGCTAATTTTTCTTCTTCTCTTTCTCTCCCTTCCTTCTCTCTCCTCTTTCTCTCTCCTCCTTCTCTCTCCTCTTTCTCTCTCCTCCTCTCTCTCCTTCTCTCTCCTTCTTCTTATATATATATATTTTTATTTTTTTATTTATTATTATTATTTTTTTCTTCTCTAGCCAAGAAACCCCCCCTTTTTTTTTTCTTTCTTTTTCTTTTCTTTCTTTCTCCCGAACACCCTGCGCTCTTCCCGTTTCCTTCTTCGACCGACCTAGTTTTATCCTCTCCCCCACTGCCGGCAACCCATGGTGGTTGCCGCAGTTGCTTCACGGACCGACGACGGCAGGCGGCGGCGGCGGCGAACGGCCACAACCGAACCGGAAAATCCAACATAAAAAATCCTTCAAAAATTAAAAATAAAAGGAAGAACTCATCGGCTTTGACGATTTCTGGATGCTCGCCGGAGAGGAGGAGACACCGCGGTGAGATGGTTCGATGGGCGGCGGTGTGAGGGATTTAAAGAGGAAAAACACTGACGACATCCTCATCGTTTGGGGAAAGGAGACTGCGTCGGCCGGAGTCCCGATCCAACCCAACCACAGCACTGTCCAATCTCCCTCTCCTCCCGACTCCTTCCCCGACTTCTCGGCGAAGACCCCGGTCGGAACAAGGGAGAAGAAAACCTCCCCTGCTTCGGTTCTTCGTCCCAATTTTTTTTTCTTCATTTAGGTTGAAGTCGGCTGGGTTTGCCGACTTCAGCCCAGGCCCATATCTTACAGATGCCCTACAAACTTCAACTTATATTCTAAATAGGGTTCCATCTAAATCTGTTCCTACCACACCATATGAGATTTGGCATGGTAAGAAACCAAGTTTTGCTCATTTCAAGATTTGGGGATGTCCAGCTTATGTCAAAAGACTAATAACGGACAAGTTGGAATCTAGATCTGTGAAAGCTCGGTTTATAGGATATCTTAAAATACTTTAGGATATTATTTTTACCTTCTAGAAGATCATAATGTGATTGTGAGTAGACATGCCACATTTCTTAAAATAATTTATTCAGGAAGGTGGCAGTGGGAGGTTAATTGAGCTTGATGAAAAAGTCGCTAAAGAACTGCAAGTTGGAGATCAGATCGAACCTAATCAACCAATACACATAAGTGCTCTTCCACCGTAGGTCTATTAAAGTCTCCATACCTCCTGAAAGATACCTAGATATGTTTACAGAGGATATAAAGGAAATGTTTCTTGTTGGGGACAAGGATCAATTGATTGATCCTAAGACTTATGATGAGGCGATGTCAGACATTGACTCCGAGAAATGGTTGAATGCTATGAAGTTAGAAATTGATTCATGCATTCTAACCAAGTTTAGTCCTTAGTGGATCCACCAGAGGGTATTGTACCTATTGATTGTAAATGGATCTACAAAAGAAAAATAGGTGCAGGTGGTAAGGTAAAGACTTTTAAAGCTAGATTGGTGGCGAAAGGGTATAGTCAATGCGAAGGCATTGACTATCATGATACCTTTTCACCAGTAGCTATACTGAAATTCATCCGTACATTGCTTGCAATTGCAGCATATCATGATTATGAGATATGACAGATGGATATGAAAACTGCATTCCTAAATGGATATCTTGAGGAAGATATCTATATGGAGTAGCCTTTGGGTTTCACTTCCAATGATGAAGATCATAAGGTCTGCAAGCTGCATAGATCAATCTATGGATTGAAGCAAGCTTCTCGGAGTTGGAATACTCGTTTTGATGATGCAATCAAATCGTTTGATTTTATCAAAAATAAGGATGAGCCATGTGTTTACAGGAAGGCCAGTGGGAGGCAGTGACATTCTTTGTATTGTACGTGGATGACATCCTCCTTATTGGAATGATATTCTCATGTTGACTTCGATTAAAAGTTGATTATCTAAAAAATTTCTCATGAAAGACTTAGGTGAAGCATCTAATATTTTGGGGATTAAGGTCTATAGAGATAGATCTAATCGGATGCTTGGCCTTTCACAAAAATTGTATATAGAGGAAGTGCTGAAAAGATTCAGCATGGAGAACTCTAAAAGAGGATTGTTACCTCTTCGGTATGTCATTAATCTCTCCAAGAAAATGTGTCCAACACACTTGAAGAGATTCAACGCATGAGCAAGATTTCATATGCTTCAGCAATTGGAAGCCTTATGTATGTCATGTTGCATACTCGACCTGATACAGCTCTTGCCATGAGTGTCATAAGCAGATATCAGTCGAATCCAGGTGAAGAACACTGGATAGCCATGAAGAACATTCTTAAGTACTTGAGAAGGACTAAAGATTTGTTCTTAGTCTTTGGAGGGAGTTCAGAATTAGGGATAAAAGGATATACAGACTTAGACTTTATGTCTGATCCTGATGATAGAAGGTCTACATCAGGGTCTGTATTTTTATGCTATGGTGGGGCAACTAGTTGGAAAAGTTCCAAGCAACCCATCATAGCAGATTCAACAATGGAAGCAGAGTACATGGCTGCCTCTGAAACTGCAAAAGAAGCCTTCTGGTACAAAAAGTTTGTTGCGGAGCTTGGAGTGATGCCATCTGATGCCATCCCCATATATTGTGACAATAATGGTGCATTAGCTCTTGCTAAGGAGCCCAGGTCTCACCAGAAGTCTAAGCATATTGAGTGGCGATTTTATGTCGTACGTGACTACCTCAATAAGAAGTATGTTGAGGTATGCAGAGTAGACTCCACGAATAATGTGGCAGACCCACTGACTAAGCCTTTGAGCCAACAGAAGACTGAGATCCACCTTGAAAAGATGGGACTTAGATATATAGCCAATTGGCTTTAGTGCAAGTGGGAGATTGTTAGATGTATGCCCTGAAAGCCATGTTGGCTTGACACAATATTTTTAGGACATTAACTTTGTACTTAATTCTTCTTTATTAATAAAGGGCATTAGTTTCATTCATATTCTTTGTGTCTATGCAATGTCCATGGAATTAATGGACAATGATACTATTCTCAAGAGTTGAGAATCTGAGACATGTGTCTTTATAGATTAACTCCTAAAGGTTCCCGATGTTGGATATCATGAGGACGATGATTGATCTGTTAAAATCGGTGCACATATCACTTTCCTTTCTGGGTAGATGAGTCTCTGACCTACAGTGTGGTGACATTGGAGTGAGAGTGCAGGTAGTTGATAGAGATCAACGGTATCGAGCATGACCAAGTACAGGAAGTTATATGGATGACTACTCACTCATCCATAACTTCCTGATGCTGTAGTTGTGTGAATAGTTTCTTGACCTAGAGTGTCTCAGCTACTCATAATAAGGTTGCTGTAGTTTGACAGCACAATTACATGGTCCTATCCATACGGGATCTTGCGGGTTAGTTGGCTACAGTAGTTTATTATAGGAGTAGGGTGTTCACTTGTAGGGATCTATCAGCCTTAGTAGTAAAGTATAATCCTATGCAAGCTTAATGAGACTAAGTCTAGAAGTCTATGGCCATAACAGGGTGATAATGAAAATGTGTTTTCATTAGTATCACAATTGGACTTGAGTCGATTAGGTTAAGTATATGACTGATAGGTTTGACGAGTTTCTGTAACCAACAGTTTCTAGAAAGTAAAGGTTGTCCACAATCTTAATCTAGCATGAAAGCATAAATAAAAGTGAATAAAAAATCCATGGCACTTTGAAAAATGAAGGTATAATCTTTATTGCTAAATAAAATAAATAAAGAACTCATAACACTTTAATAAGCAAATGCATAATCTTTATTTACTAAATAAATAGAAGAAATATAAAGAAAGTTTAGAGTAATAGAACTGTTCTTCTTGTTACAAGATCTCTTCTCCCTTTTCGAGACAATTGTACTAGCTGCTCATAGGTTGATCCCTTTCTCTTTCTCTATACAAGGCTTTAGAGGGATTTCAGGATTTCCAAGTTTGCTTTCCAAGGCGGAGGTATAAGAGCCTTTTTATAGTGTTAGCAAAGAGGAGGTTTTAATGAAAACAGATGTAGGACTAAAGAAAAGGGATGATCGAAGAGCTAGGATTTTTTTTCATAGAATCAATGGTTAGATGGGTGTTAAATAGGAGAGAGAGTGAAAGAATAACATCTGCCTATCAAAAGAATCAAATCCCTATTGAATTCAGCCTTAGATTCGCTTCAGACTCATCTTTGACTGTGTAAAGCTTTCTAGCTTCTTGATCTAATCAGAAGGTCTCAATTATGCCTCATCAATGCTCGGATCACCTGCAGTCATTGGACACTGCATCAATTGTTCTAGAGTTTTTCTCTCAGCTTCTTTCTCAAACTATTGGATCAAGGCTTGATTTATGCATGACCATTGAAAAGTGATGAGAACTCACTTTAGAGTTGCCCCAGTTATGGACCATGATAAATACTGAATTAATTGCTTTGTGGACCACATGATCACTTTCATAGATCGAGCTAAACTTTGTTTGCTGGACTATGCAAGACCATACCAAGTCCGTGCCCAGCCCATATGCTGCATAAAGACTAAATCCCTATAGCTATGGACCGCACCAAAATGGTTTTGTGAACCAAGCGCCAGTCCATGGTAGACTAGGTGCCCTTTTGGACCAAATTGGGCAGTTTTCAAGTAGATTTAGGCCATATTTGAGCCTATTTTTGCTTGGATTTGGGTCTACTTTTGGATCTTCATTCAAGATCTGTTTTGAGTCCAATTTATTCATAATTTTCTTCCTTTTATCCAAATTGGGCTCTTTGCATTGCGATTATTTTTTTACAAAAGGTACAAAGAAGCATCAATTTTTAAAGAATAAAGATGAATTGCTCTACAAATTGATGCTTTTTAATATATTTGTGAAACTTATCAGTACTCAGCCATGAGGCCATTATTCTTCCTAGAGATGACACCCCACCATCCTCCAGATCAGTCTTATCCTCGGACAGCATAGGAGGGCGTTCTCAGTAGACTCATCATCCAATCCGCATAAAGGATAAGAAGCCGGCAATTCCATACCTTGGCCCTGAATAATGCACACGTTAGAAGACAATCTCAAAAAGCCTTCAAAGAAAAAGCCTTATCCGGGGATGAGTAGTTGTACTCTCTAGATCCAAGAAACCTTAATCTTGCTATCTGGTGAAGTCCTGTACAACTCAAAAGGGCCTTTGATAGGGCCTTAAGGCAGTACGATTAGCCCTACACCCTCAAATCCTCGCTCCAATGAAAGGGAGATCGGGATAGTGAGGATCTGAGTAGCAAGTTGGCTTCCAAAGAGACGAGTAACATCTTGAACTCTACAACCCCTATTATCGACAATCATCAAGTCGCAAACCTGTAGATGGTCATCTGTCTCCACACTGATATAAGTAAACCACTGGGCAAGTAGTAAACTGGAAATCTAGACATCTTGGTTCACATTAACCGAAGTTCCATCTCCAATCAATTATCTAACATGGTTTAAAACTATGGGCTCATGGGCAAAAATCTCCTTCCAAATGAAGGAGCACTCTGAGTCATCGGAATCTGAGATCCTTGACTCCATGCCCCGTACCAAGCCCTTATCACCGTGCTCCACAAGCAATCAGGTTGGAGAAGATATCTTGCAGCACGTCTAGTAATCAAAGCCTCCCTCCTAACAATAAGTGAGTAAATCTCGAGGCCCTCATTACAAGCTAGCATACCGTCTCTCAGGACAACAAATGAATCCCACAACTATTATATCTTGAGCCATATCGAAAGTTTCGAAAAAGTTATTTCAGCCCCTTAAAGTTGGATTTGGGCATAGTCGTGTTCGCCAGGAGATAAATAGGGATAAAGCTCAAAACTGATTTGACAAGAGTAGTCCTTTCCATCATGAATAGGATATAACTTGCAAGCCCTCAAAGTGGTCCTGAACCCGTTGCTCCATAGACCTGCACTCCACCTTGTGTAGTCTCCTCCCTATCATAGGGACTCCCAGGTGCTTGACTAGCCTTGCATGGCACGTTCTTGGTATGCATGATTGATCAGTCTAGTTTTTTGATGACCTAGATCTTGACAAATAGCTTCCAAGTTGGAATTTTATGCTAATATGGTAGGAATTATATAAAATATTGATATATATAACAAAAGTAGAGTTTGAATAGTTGAATAAAAGGATGCAAATGACCGCTTGTGGTTCAATTTTACCTTAATTGGTTTCAAATCAAGAGAAATTCTTTATCTACCATCCCTAGTAAAAAAGCCTGAGATAAAGTGCACCACTTCAATGGATTAGGTTACATGTCATAATTAATAATAATTAATGGTATATCGATTTCTAATATCACAAACATTAATATAGCTCAACTTTTTTAAAAAAAATTTCTGGTAAAAATATCATTTTCTGCATTATGACATCATGTTGATTATTATGACTTCCTTTTACTTGTCATCCAATTACTTTTTATGACTTCTATTTTATATGACATCTTGTTTGTTATTATAATTTTTTGTTATCTATCATAATATCCAATTATTTTGTATAACTTCATGTGCCTTTATATGACATTATGTTGGTTATTATGATTTCCTGTGTCTTTTTATGATATCCTGTTGATTAGCAATAATTAGATATCATGACGAATAAAAAAATGTAATAACTAACAACATATCATATAAAGATACAAGAAGCAATGAATATCATAATGAATAACATGAAGTCATAATAATCAACAGAATAACATAATAAAAGAAAAGGGTATTTTTATCAAAAAAAAAAAAAAAGCTGAACTGCATTATATGGCTGTGATGTTGGAAACCAGTATAACCTCATTATTAATTGTGACATGAGATTCATTTGCTCCACCTTAGTTTTACTTCACCGGGACAGTGGGCAAAGAATTTTCCTTCCAATCAAAAGTTCTACGTTGATTCAGCTGTGTTATCAATACTTCATCCTGGGCCAGGGCAGTCCCAGCCCATTTGATCCGTAGTTGGACGGCACAAGACAACTCTGAACGGGGAAAAAATTCGGGCCAAACTCGCCACCTTAGCCATGACCTGTAGCTTGTGAGAGTGGAAACAAACTGGAACAGCCAACTTGTTAACCAGAGAACAAATTATATTGTTTAACTATCCTTCATGGATGAACTTACCATATTTTGGAAGACGTGGAGCAATTTCACAAAAGAAGTAAGAAGTTATTTATGTAGCTTCTCTTAAAGTGCTTTCTTGATTTTTAATTCTTATAGTATCACTTCTAAAATGATACTACTAAATACTAGTTAAGTTTTCAGCAACTATTTTTGAAAAAGGTTTCAAAGAAAGCAGCTGAGATGGTGCAACATCAAATATCCATAGAAATGATCTGATCACCCTTATTCAATAATTAAAGGAGGTGAGGTATGAAATACCTTATTGTTTCTTGAGCTCTTCTTGCTGGAAAAGCAGGGAAGATGAACGAAACAAATGGGTGCCACTAGCTGGTAGCTCAAGTAGTTGGCACCCCATCTTTGTAAACGAGAGTTCTTGGATTCAAACTTACAGGTAGTGGCAGATAACTATCATATTTCTATGGGAACCGGGCTGGGCTTTCCCTGGGCCAAAGTTGGTAGTTCCAGCCAACTTAAATCCAGCATGAAAAAAAAAAAAAAAAAAAGAAATCGAAACAGGGATTTCGTTCCTGCTTGTCCAAATGAAAAGATGTTGGATTTGTCAATGGACCACCATGGTTGGGTGAGAGAGGGCCGGAAGCATGAAGGGGTTGGGCTGGGCTTTCGATCAGCTGAGCAAATCCAATGTATGATAACGTTATCTTCTTCGAGTTTCTTCTTAAATCCTGTCCCTCATCGTCTCTAATCGGTCAAGGCCGAGCCTCTATTGATTTTTCTTCCTCTCTCTGGTGGCTGACCGCCTCCTCGACTGTCGCCAGTAAGCCTCATTTTCTCTTGGTCTTTGATTAATTGTTTGTGCCAACAAAGGGGTGGATCCCCATTCTTCTCCTCCTGAGTTCTCTACTGGTGGCCGGGCCGACGATGCTGTGTCGTCTCGACCCCGCACTCCATCCAGTTATACTTCGGCGAATCGTCGCCCTTCCTCCGCTCCTCATCTTCCCTAGTTCTTGGGATGGTGTGAAGCCATTCGGGCAAGCCAAGAGGGAAACGAAAATAAGAAGGAAAAGAAGAAGAAGACGATAATGAAAAGAAAAAAAAAAATCTCTTTCCTCTCTCCTTTATCTACTTCTCTCTCTACCTTTTCTCTTTAAAATTTTTCTCGAGTAGGGATAGGTCGTGAATGAAATCCAGGTAGAAGGTCTAAGTTTATAGTTGCTACGCTATAAAATTGTTCATATAAAAATAAAATTACTATTGTAGGAAGACAGTTTTTTGGGTAAAAAGGTTTGAGCGAGTTCTAGTTACAGATTAAATCAGGTGTATTAAGACTGTTTCTAATGAGATAAGGATTTTTAGACATAATCATCAGTTTATAAATATATTTTACATGACATAATTTTGATCCTTGGACATGAGCATTGGTATGTATGATTGTTATGCATTATATATTTTGATTTTGTATGATGGATATTTGTGATTGTTGATATTAATTATATTTTTCGTATATGTTTATAACAAACATAATTATTTGGATGGTTTGGATTGTATTTTGGTAATTGAAAATCTTGAAAAGGATGTGATTTGATAACATGATGAGAGTTGATAAAGTCATAATAAAAAAAAAGAGGTGTTGTACTAACCATGGTACAGGCAGGATCGTAGTTACTGAGATTGCCAGTCACGAGCTTGAAACATGATACTGAGATTGCCCATCATAGGCTGAAGTGTGATAATAAGATTGCCAGGCTGAAGTGTGACAATGAGATTGCCCGTCATTAGCTGAAGTGTGATAATGAGATAGCTAATCATGGGCTGAAGCATGACCGTGATTAGTCCAAAATTTAAAAAAAATGGATAACTAAACTGGAACATAAAAATGAAACATAATTTTATCAAATATGACGGTGGATTGTTTTGATTGCATGGCATGTTATTTTGTGATTCCTTGTTCTACTATTGTTTTCTTGATATTTTCAAATCATATTATTATTGGTGTGATTATATAAAAATCTTTACTAGGTTAAAAGCTTATCCATCATTTCTCTTTTTCTTTCATAGTCGCAGGACGTATAGCATGGATCAGATCGAGCATGAGATTTAAGTACCGGAATTTTTAGATTGATTGATTAATTCTATTTTTGATACTAATGTAATGAACAGGTTAATCATTTAGTTATCATGAATTTATTTTAATGATATTTTGTTATTTAATTTTAATTTCTGAAGATGATGAGATTCTTATGTACTTTAGGCTTAGCATGATTTCTAAGGCGATATCTAAGATTTGTGCGGTCGGTCGCATGACCGATCTCGATGCTGGGTTCGAGGAGTGATAATTTTTATCCAAAAAAACATGGGGATAATGTAGTACAATTCTCTGAAAAAAATGTAATATCATTAAATTTGTGTGAAAATTTTCCATTCTTGCCCAATCTTTTTTCTTAAAAGTGGGGAACCATCTGGTGATAGGCCATGGTAATATCTTAAATGAAAAACACATCGACAAAGAGCGTTCTAATAATATATCTGGAAGATGAACAATAAGATTCTCCATCTGTCACCCCCCGGCCCCTCACAAGAAAGATCAACATTAATTTAAATGTAATATTATTTAAATTAAGCCAATATGCAGATTGATCTCTGTGAAATCTGGGATGGGGTGTCCAGACAGAAGGGGCTCTCGGGGGAATTATCTGGGGGAGGGGGAGCGATGGGGAGCTCAGATGGAATGCCACTGGCAGGTGGGAATCAAAAGGGTCTCAAAGGCTCATTCACTTTGGAAGAAGGGAATTCTGGAGAAGCAGGGATTCTGGGAACCAAACTGTTCGGCAAAGAAGCTGAACTTGGTTGATCGGGGAGGGGGTGATGACCCTTCCTTGGTACGGGGGGGTGTGATTTCTTAGCAAGACCAACAGAGCGGCACTGTCAAGCCTTGCCCAACTCAGGAGTATCATCAAGTGGTAACTAGCAAACTAAAGGAGGCACTATATACTGCTCCAGTGTCTCCTGAATTAACTACTGTTGGTATTTTCAAGTCAGTTGAAGCCAAGACGGCTAAAGCCAAGGCTAAACTCCCTTAACATTTCTATGAAAATTATGGTATGGAATGTTAGAGGAGCGGGAAAGCTGGCTTTCTTCCCCTCCTTTCGTAGAATTGGTCAACTGCACCATCCTAATTTGTGTATCCTGTTGGAGATGAGGCTGAGCGGTTTTACCTTAGAATGCTTTTGCCACCGTTTTCCAGGAAAGTGGGGTTTTCACTCTATTCCAGCTCAGGGATTGTCTAGAGGTATGGTGGTGGTCTAGGATATTGGGGTGGCAATAATTGACGTTTTCCACCGGTGTTCTCGGCAAGCTGCTATTGTTATTTCTGAATGCAATGGGCTCACTTGGCTTCTTTCGGTAGTATATGCCAGAACTGACTATAAGCAACGCAGGCTTCTATTGCGCGAAGCTACTGTCTTGATTGATCAGGACATTCCAACTGTGGGTGTGGAAGATTTTAATTGTATTGCTAGTCATGAGGATAAAAGAGAGGGAAGATCGACCTTTTTCTTTGGATATCTTTTCTCATGATTTTTTTGACTTCATTCAATCTAATGGATTGCTTGACCTTGGCTTCACTGGATCTCGTTTTACCTGGTGCAATAATCGATCAGGTGGAGCTAGGGTTGGAGAGGATTGATAAGGTCTTCGCAACTCCAAGCTAGATTCAGACCCACCCTGACTACTTGGTCAAGCACCTACCCAGGATTGCTTATGATCATAGCCCAATTCTCCTCACTACTAATATCTCTGTTCCTAGCCATCTCCCCTTCGGGTTCGAAAAATTCTGGTTAGCCTATCCTCGGCTCGATGAGATAGTCAGGGAGGTATGGTCAACACCTGTTCGGGGGGATGCTAGGTACAGGGTTACTCGTAGATTGGAGCTCCTCAAACGGTGGCTGCGGTGCTGGAACAGGACGGGGTCAGAAACATTTTCACTCAATTGCAAATGGTTGAGCAATCCATAAATGCTCTTCAGTCCAAGGAGGAGCAGCAGGGGGGCCTCGATGACTCTGACATGTACTCCCTGCGGGACTACCTGGCTATGCATCATTCTCTTCTCACTCAGCAGAAGATCTATTGGAGGCAGAAGTTAAGGGTTCACTGGATCAGGGAGGGTGATAGAAATGCCATATTCTTTTATCAGGCAACTACTGTACGTAGACTCCAAAATCGCATCAGAGGCCTCCGCAACACTCGGGGGAATTGGACAGAGGAGGATAATGATATCCGATAGGAGGTCACAAATTATTTCAGATCCAGGTGGAATGTTCCTAATAATCATCCTCTATCCTTTACTTTTCCTCCACCTTTGTAGGTGGTGTCTCCTCTTCAGAATTAGCAACTAACTGCTATCCTTTCAGAGGAGGAAGTAAGGGGTGCCTTATGGTCCTTGGCTGAAGATAAAGCCCATGGACTTGATGGTTTTCCACCTATGTTCTTCAGGTGATTTTGGAGAATTATTTCCACTGATATTGTTCAGGCTGTGCATGCTTTCTTTACTTCGGGTCATATGCCGGATGACTGGAAGTGGACCTTTATTACCCTTATTCCCAAGCACCATAATGCTTCTGAACTGGCTCATTTCTGGTCCATCAGTCTCTGCAATACATTATATAAAATCTGTGCTAAACTTATGGTCATCAGAATGCAGCCTATTCTTCCTCAAATTATCTGTCCTGAACAAGGAGCTTTTGTTAGGGGACGGGGCATCTCTGATAATATTCTCATTGCCTAGGAATTTATGTATGACTTGCAAAAGGCCTCCTCCAGACATACTCTTATGGCTATTAAATTAGATATGGAGCGAGCATATGATAGCATGCGATGAAATTCTTGGAGTGGTCTTTGACTCAGTTTGGGTTCCACCACTGGTGGATTTCTCATATTCTAGCATGTATTCTCTATCCTACTTATGCTCTGATTATCAATGGTACTCCAACAGAATTCTTATGCTCCAACATTGGTCTCTGTCAAGGTTGTTCTCTATCTCCTTATTTATTTATTATCTATGCTGACGCTCTGTCGCGAGCTCTGCGGGCTGCGGCTTATGGATTGGAAATCTCTCCCTACTTTCTGGCCCCAGGAGCCCACCCTATCTTGCACCTTCTCTTTGCAGACGATAGCCTCCTCCTTGGCAGAGCTACGATCCCTTGTGCCCAGGGCTTTCGTCGGATTATGGAGCAATATTGCTTAGCTTCTGGCCAGCGAGTTAATCTGTACAAATCTACGATCCACTTTAGCCCCAAAATGATGACCCGTGCTCATCACAATATTTGCACAATTCTTGGTATTTCGGAGCATGGGGGGTCGCTCCTCTACCTAGGGGTTTTGATCACTGGCAGAAGGCTCCTCAGGAATGAGGCAGATATCTTGATCCGAGCTGTCTAGGACAGGGTGGAGGGTTGGCAGGAGAGAGTCATTTCTCTTATAGGTAGGATCATCCCGGATACTCGCTATTGCTCTGCCAGTTACAGCTGCTGCTGATTTCTACGTCTGGAGATCCTCTACTCAGGCTAAAGCTCCATTGTCGGAGCTCTACTCTTTTTATCGTCAGCCCTCTTCTCGTGCACTTGATTTGGGCTGGATATGGAAGTTGCATGTTCACCCTAGAGTGAGCCTCTTTATCTGGAAAGTTGCCTGGAGACATCTTCCTACCAAAGATCTTATTATCTTTAGAGGGATCCAGGTGCCTCTCCACTGCCAGGTATGTGGATATCATGTCGAGAACTTAGACCATGTCTTGTTTCTTTGTCCTCGGGCGATACAGGTCTAGAGGCGAGCTAGATTTTCTTAATTATTTTGGAATGTCGTCGACCATATTGATACCTTTATTTTCCTAATTTGGCCATTGTCTACTCATCCATCAGCTACTCTCTTGGCATATACTGCTTATCATCTTTGGCTCACTCGCAATGCAGTGGTCTTTCACTCTTCGATGCCTCCTCTAGAGTGGTTGTCGAACATGCCCGTGCGCACGCCCATGAGTTTAGGATGCAGACCTTATTAACCTCCCAGAACTAGGGCTTACTTTCTGCTCTTCAAGCGTCCTCTCAGATTTTCATTTCTTGGAAGCTCCCACCTTCGAGGTATGTAATGTAACTTTGACGGGAGTGTCATTGGTCAGGGTTGGAGTTGCTTTCATCATCAAGGACCGGGATCTCCACGTGGTCCCGGCAACTGGCAACTATCTTCACCCTGTGTCAGTTCTTGCTGCGGAGCTCCACGGAGCCTGGGCTGGATTGCTCTATGCCACGTGGATCCTTCGAGCTGACTACATTCTTCTCGAGGGGGATTCACCTACCATTATCTCTTGCATTCAGGAAGCCTTGCGATTCCCCCCATCACATCCTCTCTTGCAGGATATCGCTGTTCTCATCCAGGGTACTACTACTATAATTTGACATGTTTACCGGGAAGCTAACTCGGCGGCAGACTGGGTAACTTCTTATGTAGCCATCATACAGTTGATGTCCTGTGGACCTCCTCGGGGGATGCCCCAAGAGCTTTTTGTGATATTATACTTTTGACCTTTTCGGGTGTGTTCATTCCCACTCTGTTTAATGAATACACCGGTTAATCAAAAAAAAATAAAACACCAAAAAAGAAAAAAAATCCAGTATGTAATGGCTTTCAAAGTCAATGCGAAGCCGCACAATTCTGCTATTACTTGCATTACATTACGTATCCTCTTTGAGTTCTTGCGGCGATTGTGCAGGATTTCCTACCATGTACTGGTCCCTGGAGCATCTGCCTAACACGGTCAGATTCAAGGTTCCCAATTACATGTCTTATAAAAGAAAATTGTACATAAATACACCAAATTAATCCATTTTGTTTTAACATCATTTAAGATTTAATCAAAATTCTCCCATCGTGAATAGGTATTCTCTCTCTCTCTCTCTCTCTCTCTCTCTCTCTCTCTCTCTCTCTGATCTCTACCTACCTATCTATCTCTTAGCGAAATACAGACATCTCTCAGCTGCATCTTCTTGCCCTCAATCACAAACATTTGGCACCAGGAACAGGGTTCGTGTTGTATCTTTGGCATGTAAGAATTCTTAATGGATTTTTTATTATTTTGTGTGTGTGCGTGTGTGTGTGTGACATTAATCGTTGGATCGTGTCTCGCATCTCAAAATAAAATTTGTGCAATCCGATGATTGACATTACGAAAGAAGGGAATCATTCTTCCGCCCGAAATATACAACCGAGATGAGAACATTGTATTGGTCAGATTCCGCAACAATAATTCTGATGACGATTTCTTTGACATAGACATCAAACTACCGGCATGAACATTGTACTCAGCGATAACTATGTGCTCTCTGTACAGTTCTCGCATAAGTACATTGCATACGCTTTGTTTCAATTCTTGCCCGGTTATGGGAAATTCTCTCCGTCTAATCTATCAAGTTACCTTCAAAAATGGAACTCAAGATGCGACGGACCTTTCAAAATCTTAATACAATATCCCAAGGCAGCCAAGACCTTTCCTCCGATTCCTTACAAAAGTCAACATCTGAAGCCAGTCCACGTGAGCAAGCAATGACAGAGCTGGCGGCATCACGGAACAAGAAGAGCCTCTCTCTCTCTCTCTCTCTCTCTCTCTCTTTGAGTGATGTTACAGGCCTTTTCATGCTCTCCCACAGCTACAACCTTCTTCTCCAATGATCCAGTCATTGTACATCAGCAGCAGCAGCAACCAAACATGACTCGCCATTTCTTGTTTTCACCATCGTCTTATCGTTCTCTTCCCTTTTTGTTTTTATCTATCATAAAAGCTTAGGACCACCTTCCTTTATTATCTTGCCTTTTAAGCACTCTTTCCTTTCTTCATATTCCGTCTTTCTACTTTCCCATCTGCCTCTACCTCTCTCTCTTCCCAACTCGCCTCCACCCCACCCTCTCATTCTAAGTCCAAGCTCCGTCTCCATTGCCAAAGAGCATGCCTGAATGTCCACAGAAAGGTAAGGAGTAGGGAAAAAGCAAAATATTCTTCAAGAATGCAAGAAAAATCCGTCAGTGTTTTTAGTTTCAACCATATATGTCCTTTAGGGATTTATCTTGGAGTTAAGATGAATCGAAACTATACGTACAGTATTCATCTTGACCGGTTGTCCTTAAATAACACAAAATCCCCTATTCTTGTTTCGCATGCTTCATAGAAAAGGAACGTTAGAAATCTCAATCATGCTTTATTTTTCTGGCTTTTTGCTATTCATTGAATGCACCAAAACCCTAGCCCTGGTACCTGTGGACGCAAACTTTTTTTTTTTCTTTTTCCCCTCACCCTGAGAAAATTTTCCTTTGTTGTGCCTTCAGAGAGAGATTTGAGGAGGTTGGCAAGAAGATCAAGAGAGAAACTGATGGCACCACCGATCGGATGGGAAGGCGGCTAGGCCCGGTGGGAACCCTAAATACCATGACACCCTGTGCTGCTTGCAAGCTCTTGAGGCGGCGGTGTGCTCTGGAGTGCCCCTTCTCTCCTTATTTCCCACCTCATGAGCCCCAGAAGTTTGCGTCGGTGCATAAGGTCTTCGGTGCAAGCAACGTCTCCAAGATGCTAATGGTATTATTTCCCCACTATCCTAAAAATCTTCCATCCTTGTAGCATATATCTTCTCCATGTGATGAAGTTCTTGCCATGCACATAATTCTTTACCTTCAATTAATTAGGAGGTTCCTGAGGCCCAGAGAGCTGATGCGGCCAATAGCCTTGTCTACGAGGCGAACATGAGGCTAAGAGATCCAGTGTATGGATGCATGGGGGCGGTTTCAGCCTTGCAGCAAGAAGTCAATCCTTGGAGGTGGAGCTCCGAATAATAAGAGCTGAGATCTTGAAGCATAAGAGTAGGCAAGCTAGCGTTCATGTCCTCCCTACGTCTCATGCTGCTTTGCTTGCACCCTCTGGGGATGTGTCGGTCGCTGCACCACCCACAATCCCAACTCCACCTCCTTTTTCTGCTTCTTCCCCTTCCATTTACACCACCCTACCTTCGACCTCCTCGACTGACTACAGCTCCATCGCCCCAAATGAAAATGTCACACTCTTTGGCTGAGAAGCTTTCAAAAATTTTGTAAGCTTGAGTCATGAACAACGTGGAATAAATTAATTTGGAAAGCAATATTGGTTTGTTTGGGAGTAGGTTTTTTTTTAAAAAAAGAAAACTCTTCTCATTTAAATTCAAGCACTACTTGATGTTCAAAAGTCCATACTTACCTAAAACTTGTTGAACAATAATTTTGATATATTTATCATCGCTTTGCCTTTTTCCAAGGTTCATATCGATATAATCGAGTATGCTTGTTTGTTTGTGGAATTTGTGTGTGACACTTCGTTCTGTGGTCATCTTTCGAAATTGGACAAAGCGCAAACCTTTTTTTTTTTTTCCTGAGAGGAAGCACATAGTACTGTTTAAAGAGGATGCTCCCATCCGTTGAGTGCAGATCTTGTCATACGTACAGTAGAGCCATGGAATGAAGTTTTTTTAAGAACTTTTTTTTTTTTTCTTTCGTTTCTCCCTTGCTTAAAGTTAGGATATGGATATTTGGACTCCGATTGGATGAGTGCGATCTGGTTGACTGAACTAGTAGTTTCCTCACATGTTTGTCTCTGTGCACTGGACACCTAAAGTCGGGGGGACAAAAAGTATGAGTTATTTGTTTTCCTGTGTAAGCTTGGAAAAGAAACTTGAGAATTGGTCATGTGGATGAACATTGAACAGCAAGAAAAGATGGTCATTGGGGAATCCTGACTTCTATTGCCGAAAAAAACCCAAAACAACTAATTCTCGCTTTATCATGTGTCCCCCAGACAGTGGTTTTGCTTAAGATGTTCATCAGAGAAGTTGGTCGGCCACATATTATTTCGTAGCTACAGAATTCTACTTTTACTCTATTACAGTTCCATTCTATATCACGTATTGCTGCTGTTGTAATTTATTTGGGTTCAACTGCATGTTATGTTGTGGATTTATGTGTTTTTGCCTGACGAACGGTCTTACATGTAATTATATCTCATTTGTTCTTATCAACAGGTGCAATGGTAAGAATAAACCCACTCAAAAAAACCAATAAAAGCAGAAATTCCATCCTCTACTTTGAGCATATATGGATTGGTGGCGAGCAGCAAAGCATATATATGATCAAAGTTTTTTTTTCCCTCATAATTCATCAATGGGTAAATCTCAAGGGAGGCTTTTTTTAAAAAAAAAATGATAAGAAGCCAGGGAGATTGATTCCCGAGAGAGAGAGGAGGGGAGTTGTTTGAGGTTCCGTGGTTAGGTGGTCAATGATCTTGCCAGCTAATTTGTTACTAAGCCAGAGAGGGTTTCCTTAGCGTGCAGAGTTCCACCAGGGCGGTGGAGGGAAAAGAAGAAAACACTACAACACTAATATTTATTGGGAACTACATTGCTTCGCAATCTCCCAACTTTTCTTTAGTTTTTATTCCTACCCCATTGTCCATTGTTTATTTTTGAGAACAGGAACTTCTATGGATGTGGTGGGATTTGGTCTGCCGTCGTGCTTGCTTGAAGTGGCCGCATCATAGTTTGTCCTTACTCAACTCTAATGCCGAAAAAAAATAGTTAATTATACAGCCAGAATCCTACAAGTATTAAAACTGAATTCTTTCTCCTGCTTAAATCCCAACTCTGTCTCCGTGGGACAAAGTAGGTTTATAATAGAATTTTAAAAGAAGGGTTGTTAAGTCCTACCAAAATAATAATAGTAATAAGGAAGGAAGGATTGTTAAGCGAGATTTTTTTTTAATTAATAAGACCAGTCTTTCGGACTCACTGGATGGATTATAGGATAACGCTTTCATTGGTCACCAATAAAACATTTTTTAAATATTATAAAAAATGAATTATTAAAATATAATAGTTTGAAAATTATTTATTAAATTATTATTATTTTATTATGTAAAATGTTATAACTGAAATTACATATTGAATCCATAATTTTAGATGACTAAATTATTACTGAAATGGTCATTTAAAATTATTAATTCAACCTTTAATTTTAAATTTTTAATAAAAATAAATTAATTATCTTCTTCCCCAAATTTTTTTCATCTCTGTCCCCTACCCCGACGGCATTCTCTCCATATGGCCAGCCATTCTCCTTCCCCATCTCAAGGCATCGTGCTTCCCCTCCCCCCATGGCGGTCGGTGCCCCCTCCGGCTTTGAAAAAAAATAGAACAAAAAATTTCTCTAATAGGATCGTATTAATACGGCCAAGCACGCAGTTGCAATATAATTAACAAGAAATAAATAAATAAACATAAAAACACAAGAAACAAGAATCAAAACCAGCGAGAGACGGGGATTTTACGTGGTTCACCCAAACTGAGCTACGTCCACGGCGGCACAGGATCTGCAAGGCTTCACTAAGAGTTGAATCAGGTACAAGCCCTCAAAACACTCTCTCAGAAACTTTTAATCCCCTTAAAAGATTTCAGCATTTTTCTCAATGCACCTGGAGGTACTCACAAAATCTCTCAGATATTCTCTCTGAAATCTCACTTACAAACCTCTCGAAAAACTCTATTTTTCATCAATAATCATAAACCCTCACAGTCTCTGTTTATATAGAGTACAAGAATCAGGGCTCGTAGGCATCCAATAACCAAAAAAAATACAAAACTCTAGACTCTCAATCTTCATAGAAGACTTCTAGACAGTTGGATCGAGACAAACAAGTGCCTCATATGAAGCCACGTCATCGCGCAAAATCATGCACGTAAAAACAGAACGCACGCCCAGCACTCGACCACCTGGGCCTGGGTCGCGCGATGCACACCCGCGCGCGTGGATTGGTGAACGTGGATCGAGATTTTTGAGATGGAAATTAGTCTCCATCTACGTCAGGCTTCTCCTTCTTTGGCTTTCCCACACACACCTCACGGCAGCGGGCCTCACCCCCACACATCCCTCCCCCGCTTCCACTTCACCTTGTTTTAGAAGAGAAGATATGCATCTCCAGTACTTTAACTTTATTTTATGAAATTATGAGTTTAATCTATAATTTCATTTTTCAAAGAAACTGTAGGTTAACGTGTAGGTCCTACAATTTTTATAGTACAAGAATTTGAAATTTAAAACACCCTTTTCTCTATTCTGTGTCCATGGAGACTTTATTGGGTAGGAGGCTTGGAATGGCCAAAATTTCTTTCACATTTTCTTTGTTTTGTTTATATGAATGTTCCCCCCGTTTCTTCCACCGTTTTTTCCATCCTTAGGAGATACAATTGGGTGGGAGGTTGGAACGGCTAAATAGGAAATTTCTTTCCCTTTTTTCTTCTTATTTTTCCATCCTCAAGAGACTTAACCGTGTAAACTCACACAATAACAGTAAATAAAAAGTTTGCAAGAGTTTGTTTTGTATATTAGCATAGCTAGCATGCAATTTCTTTAAGCCATCCAAAATTACACTGCAAAAAATCTATCTTAGATATGATAATAAGCTATATCAAGAAACATCATAAAAATGATAGAATATAACATGTAAAAAAAAAAGAGTATTTCTCATACAAGGAGAAAAATAGTAAAATTAATAGGAGAAGAGAACTTAATGTTGCATTGAGATTTTTACAACTCTCTTAATCCAAAATGGCTTAAGCACATCTCCTTATATAAAAGATTTCACAACCCTTCACCTATCCTTCATAAATTACTAAAAACCATTATTAATCAAACTGATACTTTGGTTTCATACATGTGAAGGAATTATAAGTAAATTTCATAGGAAATTCTAAAAGTCAATACTAATAACAAGACAACATTAATTCAATAATCCTTTGAAGTATCAAAGGACTCTTGAAAACTTGTCCATAATTAAGTTTAACTATTTCTAAAATTTCCAACACTCCCTTTAAACTTAATTGTCTTCATCGTTCATACCAAGTAGTTCTTTGATTTTGTTGAAAAGATCAGCTCCAGGTGGTCTAGTAAAAATGTCGGCAATTTGATCATGTTTTTATATAAATAAGCTCCACATCTTTATTCTTCACATGCTTCCAGATTGAATGAAAGCGAACATTTTTATTTGCTTCTTTGATGAAAAACTGGATTCTTTTCCAAAGCAATTACTGACTTGCTATCAATATAAATTTGTATAGCTTCATTTTGATCAAAATTAATTTCCTTTAGTAAGCTCCTAAGCCATATTGCATGACTAATATATAAAGATGCTGCTGTAGGAAAATAGATTCCTTCAATCCGTTGAACCGATTAAGAAGACTAGAATCATGAAAATAGATTTGAGAAAAAGGATTGTGATACATACCTGTATTCGCCGTAATCCAATACTGATTTCGATACTCATACGAACATCGCAGGCAGCGTCCTTCTCTCCGGGCTTCCTTAGAAGATAGGCGACTCTCAATGGAGAAAATGATCGTGTATAAATCATAACTCACATGAAATATATGAATAGAGGAAGTGGAGAGGGGACCTAGCCAATAAAACGAAAATACCCTAATTGACTCTCTTATCACGAGTCAAGTTAGGCTAAGGCCTATACTGTACCGTCTCAACCACACCAAATCACATAAGATGCTCATAGCCCAAACAATGATCACATAATAGTGGGCTCGACCTACACTTATCAACATGGACCATAAAATCAACCGAATTTTAATAAAATAAAATTTTAATTAATGTTAGCCCAAATTAAGAAAAACTCTTACATTCTTTCACTTGGACTATATTAATTATAATTTTAAAAATATTTTATTTTAAAAATAAGTCTCGGGTTGAAAATAAAATGTGGTTGCTATATGACCATAGACAGCACCTATAAATGACTCGGACCAACAGTATCCATAATACCGTATTATGGGATGTTGTACTACTTATCCAATACAAGACTTATCCATGGTTACAAGCATCATAAACACCATCGACATGAGTCTTGGTGTAGTAGTGTAGCAAGAAAATAGCATCAAGATAATCAAAATAAAACATGCTATTTTTCATTGTCAATCCTTCAATTTCTTTTCAATATACTTAGAAACAAAATAAGTAAGAGAAGTTTTAATGGCATCAAACAATAAGCCATTCTGTCTCACATACTCAACAATGATGTCAATGATGAAACAATACAACAAATTTGAAACTCGATACTTGATCTCAGTCAGGTACATAACCATAAGAAATATCTCATAATCAAAATAAATTACATATATGTATCCTTAATCATGATTTCTCTTTAGCTACATGCTATACCACAAGCTAGAAAAATCTCACGACTTCAAAAAAAGTTTGTCTCTAAATACAATGAGATCTCATAATTATCAAATGAGATATACCCATACATGTGTCATTCTCAAGACAAAATACATTGTTGAGATATTATGTTGTATTTTATTATTCTACATGTGCACATAAACCATATAAAAATAAAATCTATCAACTATCATGTCAACAATGTATATAAATACACATGATAGAAAAATCAAATGAAACCAAGCTTATAATAATAAAGCATAAATATAAAGTCACTCCCACTAACCAAGCATAACTAAAGAATTCAATATGTCCATATTTTCAACATGCTTGTAAAACTTACGAACTTCAAATTCTTGGTTAGAAGATCAGCCAACATAGATTTTATTCATATATATTCGATACTTATGTGTTCTTGGATTATAATCTAGTAATCAATGACAAATAAAATTTTGTTAATCAAGTCAATGTATAAATACATCAAACTCTCACTAATCCAAAAAATCAAAAGATTTTAAAATATCCATATTCTTGATATATTTCATAAAAACTATGGATCTTATTTTTGATTAAGGGATCAACAAATACTGACTTAACATATTGTACAAATATCTTCCTTTCAATTATAACCTTTGACTGACAAAAATTCTATTTTTACATAGATAGAGATAATAAAACTTTTATTATCCCTTAAAAAACATAGCTTCCTATGCTTATAATAAATTATAGAACAAGAATGCTACTAGATTCTATTTTCAAGCTTTCTATAAAACAAAACCTCCAATCATTTATATTATTGTAAGAAATGATAAGTATATATTTTTTTATCATGTGATTTCTTTACTAGTCTACATCAACTAGTAATGAAGGTATAATCATTAGTTTATATATTTAATATTATTCTTTCACTGTCCTTCGGTAGGATGAAATATAATATTTATATAAATAAAAGCAATAACTTATTTTCCTTCAATGCCATATTTCTAATATATAGGAGCATTTAACATTATGCAAATAAGAATCTACAAATATGGTATGATTTGACTCATATTCTTTATACCTCTATTAGGATATTAGAATCTGTATTCATGAAAAATTATTTGGATAACTAAAATAAATAATATATTATTATATAATCAAATTTATTCACTGATGGATTATCAATGATTAAATATTGCAGGACAGCTCCAACCATAAAGTAAAAGATATTGGACTTCCTACCAATTTTTAACTCAAAAGGTATCTTGTATAACTATTTGATCAAAAATTTTATTCAAAATATAGATGGTAATCATTAGGATTTTATACTAGAGATATCAAAGTAATTGTGCATCCACTCATCATACTTCACACCATATCTTTCATAGTATGCTTTGCCTCTCAGTCACATCAATTTACTTAGAAATTTCAGACATGGTATAAAACAATATCCTATACTTTTATAAATATATTTAATAATACTATTTATTTATTATATATAGGATCTTAGAATGTGACTGATATACCTTATCAATATCCTTATCTTTTCTCAAAAGTATCAAAAACTTCTGAAATAAAATATAATATAATTTATTAATTATTTCATATATATGATTTTAAATTTATTAAATTGCACAGCAGAAAAACTAAATATGATAAGTAGCCTATGTATTAGAGATAAAAATCTCATAATACTAATTTTAGATGCAATTCTCTCTAATTCAAGATATAAATGCTAACACCATTATACCATCTATCTCATATTAATTTATCTATCCATCAATATCCAGACTTTTTTTATCAGATTTTACATATCCATTACAAATGAGATTAAAATTAGATCACCATTCTTAAATATAATAATAAGAATAGAATCAATTATATAAATATATTTTGAATAAAATAATCTACTCTTTATCACTTTTAAGGTAGCTTTATTTCAGAGTACTCTAATAAGACAACCAAGATAGAAGATCATTACATAATATAATATCTATATTTCATTATACTTAATGCTAGCATAATTTCAATTTTCATATCTTTATTTTAGTCAGAGTCATCATAATAAAATCATTAAATTTATTGAATACAAATATACTAACTGCTAAATAATCTTTATATAGTTAATCAAAAAAAAATATAATAATATATTTCAAAAAATTATTATTTTAATGAGAGCTCTTGGTCCAATGCAACAAAATTTTTTTTAGAAAGAAAATAATCCATATAAAGAATCTCTCTTCAGCATATAATGCTACACAATCCCTTCTAAGAATCTTGTAAATCTAATGAATAGGCCACTTTGTGATCACCATCTATCGAAATTCATAAATCTTTCATAGAGAGATTATCAAGTCATGACATTTAAAGTACCTTAAATATATAAAATATCGATCAAGCTCATGTACAATGTAACATATTTGAGGTACAAATAATAAATCAATAAAAGCTTTGAATATAATAAATCATTTTTAATAAATATATCATGCACATCATCATAAAATTTTTTCATAGGCAGAGAATGTGATGTACTTTTAAGCTCAAAAAAAATGATCAATATAATGAAAATATAATTTTTTTTATAAAAAATATGTCTCCTTTGGATAAACAAAATTTTTAGGATCAATATATATTTCTTTTCAAAGAAAACAAAGGTTAACACAATGAGGATATAGGCATTCGGAAATCTATCTCTTTTGGACAAATTCTCTAAGCCCAATATACCTCTACCTTAATATTTTGATCCAGTCAAAAACTCAATAACAACATTATTATTAACATAAATGATTGTATAAATAAAGATGACAGGAATGCTAAATAATAGTCAATGGGCATATACCATAAATGATATACAAGAGTCCAAATGCAATATCACATATTTTCTTTGGGCAGAATATGTAATATTCACAAGTACTCTTCACGTGAAGCTACAAGTAAATGAAATATCCTAACAATCACGAACCTATCCTTTTTAGATAGACAAGCCTATGAAAGCTAAAGAACCATTGCAACACAATGCTCCATGCAACCTTTCCGATTAAAATATACAACAACTCTCTTTGGGCAAGCGATTGTATATAATAACCAGAAAATATCCCTTAAATGATAGAAAAATTCAATGGACTGGCACAAACAAACTATTTTGGTGATAAATATTTGTGCCAACCTATAAATTATTTATATAGGAAAAAAATAAATATCCAAAAAATATGAAATGATATACTTTAACGACATGTATACCACAAAAGATCGGTCCAAAATAGGATAATTTAAAAATATGCACCCCACTGATCATATCATAATATAATAATACATTCTAATTACCTTTTATCAATAACACTTACTACACAACTATAAATTTTTTTGGACAAGAATTATAGTATATAATAAGTATCATAATCAATTACAATCAATTTGGATCAACTGTAATAGAGACATCAATATACAATTCCAAATAAAAGATAAATAATTAATTCTCAATAACTCAACTATTCAAAATTCATGGAGTGCACCGAACCCTTTGAGGCTACGCGAAAATATACTCGAATTATATAATAGTGAGTAAAATTATATATAAATAATTTTAAATACTAAATATAGGAAAACATATTCCTTCAATCCCTTGGACCAATCAAGAAAATTAGAATCATGAAAATAGATCTGATAAAAAGGATTGCAATACATACCTATATTCGTCATAATCCAATATTGAATCCGATGCTCACACGAACATCGCAGGCAGAGTCCTTCTCTCCGGGCTTCTTCAGAAGATAGGTGACTCTCGATGAAAAAATGACCGTGCATAAATCATAACTTACGTGAAATATATAAATAGAGGAAGCGAAGAGGGGACCTAGCTAATAAAATAAATATCCTAACTGATCCTCCCACAAGAGTCAAGTCGGCTAAGGCCTACACTGTGCCGCCTCAACCATACCAAATCACATGAGGTGCTTCTAGCCCAAACAATGATCACATAACAATGGGCTCAATCTACGTCTATCAACATGGACCATAAAATCAACCTGATTTTAATAAAATAAAATTTTAATTAATGTTAGCCCAAATTAAAAAAAACTTTTACACCCGTAACATATTCGGCTTCAAAAGTTGAGAGTAACAATCGATTACTTTTTCGACATTCATGAGAATATCGTATCACCCATAAAAAATACAAACCCAAAGTGCTTTTTTGGTTATCCAAGTCTCCACCCCGGTTACTATCAGAGTACCCTTCAAGTTAAAAATTATTAGAATGAGAATAAAATAAGTCAAGACTTGAAGTACCTTGAATATGGCATAGGATTCTTTTAGCAGCCTTCCAATGAGAGATTTTGGTTCCTCCATAAAATCGACTCACCAAACCAAACTATATAGTATGTCCGATCTTATACATGTCAAGTATCTCAAGCACCCTACTAAATTTTTGTACAGTATATGATTAATCACCTTACCTTCATCATTCTTAGATAATCTTGCTCCACTATCCACCAGTTGCTAATAGAATTGCAATCTTCTATTTTAAATTTTTTAATCACTTCTTTTGCATAGTACTCTTGAAAAATAAAAATCTCATTTTTTATTTTATTCACCTCTAAGCCAAGAAAATAGGACATAAGTTCCATGTCAGTCATTTTGAATTCTTTCACCATTGCCTTCTTGAATTCTTTGATCAATTATATAGAATTATCGGTAAAGATAAGATCATCAACATATAATGAGACAAGTAATATATTCCATCCTTCCTTTTGACATAGAGAGCTTGTTGTGGTTACCATGTTTCTTCCACACCCATAGGCTCCACCTCGGCCTCTAGTATGACCACATCCTTGACCATGATTATGGTTTCTTTGATTACTTTCATCCCTTGATTCCTTTTTTTGTCATTGATGGAGAGCTTACTTTGAAAAACTTGCTCCAATAGTTCTTGTTTGTACTTTAATATTCTTTGCTCATGAGCTTGAAATAAACCCATAAGCTCATCCACCATTATAGTATTCAAGTTTTTGGACTCTTCAATAGCTGCCACAAAATCAAATTGTGATCTAAAGATCGTAGGATTTTCTTTATGACTCAATTGTCATCAAATGTCTCACAATTCCTCCTTAATTGGTTAACAATGGTTAACACCATTGTGAAATAGTCTGATACGACTTCGGACTCCTTCATTTGCAAAGCTTCAAACTCACCTCTCAAAATTTGGAGGTGAACTTTCTTTACCTTTTCTACACCTTTGTGAGAATTTTATAAAATCTCCATACTTGCTTGGAGTTAGTAGCACTAGAAACCTTTTCAAATGCGGCCTCATCTAGGCCTTGATAGATGAAGAAGAGAGCTTTTTTATTCTTCTTTTAAAACTCTGAGATTGTTGTTCTTTGATTTGCTATGAGATTGTTGTTATTTTGGGGCTCAACATATCCTTCTCTACAATCTTCCAAATATCTTAGAAACTAAGACCTTCATTTGAATACTCCAATTTTCATAGTTGGCAAGATGAGGAATGGGAAGTGCTCCAGTAGCCATGATAAGCTCTGATACCACTTTGATAGAATAGAACGGGTAAAAAAAAGAGTATTTCTCATACAAGTAGGAAGAGAGTAAAATTAAAAGGAGAAGAGAACTTAATATTTCATTGAAATTTTTATAACTCTCTTAATCAAAGATGGCTTAAGCACATCTCCTTATATAGAAGATTTTACAACTCTTCACCTATCCTTCATAAATTACAAAAAACCATCTTTAATTAACATGACACTTTGGTTTCATACATGTGAAGGAATTCTATGTAAATTTCCTAGAAAATCCTAAAAGTTATTCCTACTAACAAGACAACATTAATTTAATAACCCTTGAAAGTATCAAAAAACTCTTGAAAACTTGTCCACAATTAAGTTTAACTATTTCCAAGATTTCTAACAAAAAAAATACCTGAATATTCATATATAACATTAAAAAACAAAAAGAAAGAAACTTAGAAATGACAAAATCAGCGCAAGGATTGCTGAGGTTGTTAAAAATATATCTACCTTCATCGACCAACATCTTGCAAGCCAGAGATCTCATCCGATGGCTTTAGTAATCTCGAAATCCTTTACAGGTTATGGTGAAACAATAGCATCGATCCGCCCACCGAACTGGCTCACTCCCCCTTTCGAGCCTTTGGCCAATCGAACATGATCCGTACCTTGCCCAAACGGTCTTCAGCTACCAGCACTGGTCCATCTCCCATGTCCGGTGACTAAAGCCAGAGAAAGAGGTCACCAAGGAGGTGCTCAACATGAACGAAGAGAATGATCATAGGGGGGCCACGTGGTGGCCACCACTACCGGCCGAAGGCCACTAGCTTCATGGCTATCAATCGTCGATCATAGTCAGTTCACTTTTCGGGATCACAAAGGGTGGAGTAGGCAATGTGGATCCGCATGAACTCATCGGCCGATGCGGCCTTCTAATCGGCTACCACCACATCTGGGTGGCATGTCCGTGCCAGCTACCAATATGCTACCTTGATCTCTTCGCTTATGGCACCTGCGATGAGCTCGAGCATTTTGTAAAGCATTGCCTTTGGTGTCAGCGCAGTCACTGTCACCATCGTGTAGTGTGGTGAAAGATCAAAGCTTATAAATTGATAAGGAGGAGGGACTAGACATCAAAGCCAACGGAGCTTTAAGGGACCAAATGGCCAACCGGATCAAAGCTATACCGGTCAGCCAAAGGCTTACCACATGGGACAAAAAAAGCCAAAAAGGAACATGGAGTTGAAGAGTAAGTCTTTGTGCACCACACGCGGTGTAGAAAATTCAACATGGCCCGCACCATGTTTTCTTATTGGTCCATGTATATCCTAACTAGCTCGACGGGATGGGATATATAACAGATTAAAAGTTAAGCATGACATTCATTAATTACTGTTCAGCTTTTTTTTGAACTATTTATGCAGACCAAAATATCCTTTCCCTCTAGCACATGTTTTCCCCACCATCTTGCTTGGATTTTGATAAATATTTCAGTCTAAAATATGCTCTGACTTTGGTCTAAGAAATCAGTCAAAGATTGAAGGAAGAATCTTCCTCGCTCTGAAATATGCTCTAAGAGTCCTATCGCAGAAATCAACTTTCGAATATTAATATAAACTCTTTTTATTTTGAAAAAGTACTCTATCTTGGTCCAAGATTGGAATAAGTCACCGAAGACTTCTTCTATAACTTCAATATAAAAAATCATCTCTAACAGGAAGTAAACCAAGCCCTCATAAAATCTTATTTAGTTATCTTCTTATAGTTCCTTTATTATACAAACTATTTTGGTAGTTAGAGAAAATTAATGATGTAGGAAACCATATAATACTCCTTTAGCATCCATGAAATTTTATGATACTTTAAGAGTCATAACTCAGTCCACAAGTAATAGGTATTCGTAGTAGGAGGGGATAATAAATATAGTTTAAGATTATATGCAGGGATGTCATAGTTTTATAACTAGGATGTTGTAGTTTTTGAACTGGGATGTTGTAATACTATTCAGCATATTATTGTCATCCTTTAGTATCTGTAGCAATTATGACATCCTAGAAGTCATAACTCAGTCTACATGTGATATGTTCTCCTGGTATAAGGGTTAATATATTTAGTTTCATATTTTATGATCAAGTGTCAAAATCGTTTAACTAGGATATCTAACTTCTGAACTAGGATGTCATTCTCTGAAAACTATTTTTTTAGAAATATTTTTCTTCTTGGTCCTTTTATCACAATCTAGCAATATTATTCAAACCAATGCATGGTTGAAATATCCTATGACGGAGGATAAAAGCTTTCATTTTCTGTTTTATACCGAGTTATTTATGTTTCGAAGTTTTTGATACTAAAATTTTCTTAGAAGCATTTTATTATAATATGGGTGTCATATATCAGCAATACATACTGAAATACTTCTATACGGAGGATCAAAATATTCACTTTATGATTTTATATAAAGATGTCGTAGTTTTATAACTAGGATATCATAGTTTTTGAACTGGAGTATCGTAATACTACTTTAATATATATTTATGATCATTTTGTATCCATAGCATGTTATGATATCCTAGGAGTTATAACTCAGTCCACAAATAATAGATTCTCATGGTAGTAGGGGTGAATATATTTAGTTTGATATTTTATGATCGGGTGTCATACTCTTTTAACTAAGGTATCGTAACTTCTGAACTAGGATGTCATTCCTTGAAAACTCTTTTTTTTTAATATTTTTTCTTTCTGATCTTTTTATCATAATCTAATAATCTTATTCAAGCCAATGCATGGTTGAAATATCCTATGATGGAGAATAAAAGCTTTCATTTTATTATGTATCGAGTTGTTCATATTTCAAAGTTTTGATACTGAATTTTTTTAAAAATATTTATAATTGTGGGGTGTCATATATCAGCAATGCATTCTGAAACACTTCTATTGGAGGATTAAACATTCGAGGTTTATGATTTTGTGCAGGGATGTCGTAGTTTTATAACTGGGTGTCATAGTTTTTGAACTAGGATATTGTAATACTATTTCAACATATATTTATGATCTTTTTGCATTCGTAGCATGTTATGATATCCTAGGAGTCATAACTCAGTTCACAAGTGATAGGTTCTCCTGGAAGTAGGGGTTAATATATTTAGTTTCATATTTTATGATCGGGTGTCATAATTTTTTAACTAGGATGTCGTAACTTTGAACTAGGATGTCATAAGTTCAAATATTTTTTTTAGAATTATTTGGTTCTATGCCCTAATTATCATACTCTCGTGTCATATTCTATCCAAAACATAGCATATTATTTAGTATGCTGTAGATAAAATGTCATCTAAAACTATATATATCAATGTTTATGATTTTTTTGCAGATATTTCTACATATGGCATTGAAATTAGAAATCTGAAAAAAATCAAAGATGATTATTTGGATGAGGTTGCTAGTGTTGTTCACAAGAATGCACCTTCTCTTATCATCTCGAATGTAGAGAACGAGTCTATTAATCCTGAAATTGGAATGGAGTTTAATTCTATACATGATGTATATAATTTTACAATAGATATGCATGAAGAGTAGGTTTTGGAATCACAATAGTATATAGTAGGTCCAACAATAACAAAGAAATATGCTTCAAGCACCTGGCATGTTGGAGGCAAGAAAAATCTAGAAAAATTGATAACTCCATGAATCGTAGGCATACTGGCAAAATTGATTATAAGGCTTCGATAAAAGCAAGACTAAATTCTAAAAATGATATGTGAATATTGAATGATATTTTTCTAGAATAAATCATAAGTTGTCCATATCATCAATTGGTTATCTATGGTCCCATAGAAGGATCAACACATTAGAAAAGGCAGAGATCAGTAATTTACATGCCATGAATATTTTCACTACTCAAATATACTCTACCATAGCTAGAAGGAAAGGGGATAGAAGATAATTAGATTTCACAGAAAAGGATGCTCATAATTTTATCTATCGGGAATGTCAAAGTCAGTTGAAAGAAGAAGATGTACAGTCAATGGTAATCCATTTCACACAAATATAAATAAAAAATTTAATTTTCTTTTATACTTTGAACCTAAATAATAATGGACAGTTCATGTCTATATTCTGAATCCATCCTAGATCAAGGTTGGCAAGTACTTACTTTAGTGATGTACTGATCTTTAACTCAACCTATTTGACAAATACATATCAAATACCTTTTTATCCATTTATCGAAGTCAACCATCATGGATAGTCCACATTGCTTGGTTGTGCATTGTTATCAGATAAGAGAACTGAGATATTTAAATGGGTATTCCAATCATGATTGTATGCAAATAGTGATCAACCACCTAATGCCATCATAATTGATCAAGATAAGGCAATCGAGACTGCTGTTAGGGATATTTTTTCAATGCACGATATAGATTTTGTCTTTGGCATATATTGAAGAAGATTTCCAAAAAGATTGGTCATATTTATACTGCAAATCTCAAATTTATAGTTGAGTTTGAAGAGGTGATATATGATTTAGTTACCATAGTATCTTTCAAGGAAAGGTGGGCACATTTAATGAAGAAATATGAAGAATGCAATGCTGTATATTGGTTAAATGATATTATAAATGTCGGGATAAATGGATTCTAGTTTATCTTAAGGATACATTCTTCACATGTTGTTAGTCATTATGATTGATTAATGTTCATTTTTTATAAGTTTCTAACAAATTTTATATTTTTAATACTTTTATTTTTGAATATTTATGAATAGGGATGTCAACTTTACAAAGGAGCGAGAGCATCAATCACCTCTTCGATGGAATTATAAACTCGAAGACTATACTCAAGGAATTTGTCGATAAGTATGAAGATACCTTGGAGAAAAGATATGATGTAGAAAATAAGAAAAATAATAAAATATTATAAATAAATGCTTTCCTAAAGATATCATCTTCTTTTGAGAGGCAAGCAGCAGGAAAATATACAAGGTGCATATTCAAAAAATCTTAAAATGAGGTTCTTGAAATGGCTGTATAAAATGCAAAATTAGTTAAAGAAGTTGACAACTATGATGTATATTCTGTAATTCATTTGAAAGAATTGAAGTTGATGGAATTAGAAGGAGATTATAAAAAATTATAAGGTTTCATATGACAAAGATTTGGAGGATGTTCAATGCTAGTGTGGATCCTTTCAGTACAAGAGTTACCTGTGTAGGCATGCCTTATTGGTTATTCATCAAAGCAACATATTTCATATCTCAAATAAGTATTTCTTGAATAAATGGTGCAAGGACATGAAATATCAATTCGGCGATCTCGAATGCAATACTCAATTTTGTGATAAAGTCATACGAAAATCATGGTACATAGTCAAAAAATTATTTAAATTCATGTCTTATTTTATGTTTACATAAACCTGTCATATGTTATAAAATTCTAATACAAATATTATATTTTATTGAACATAGATATTCTTTGATGAGTTATCGGATGATGAAGCTTGCAGAGATAGCCTCCATGTTTAAAGATGCATTTAATTTAGTGATGAAAGATCTTACATCATTATTTAGAAGAGCTGTAGATGCTAACTATGCAGCTAAGCAAAGCACACAACTTCTAATCCAAGATCCTAACCAATTTACTATGAAAGGTCATCCAAGAAAGAATAGAATTAAGAGTGGAGTCAAAAAGAAATAAAAAAGATCAAAAAAAATATGGATAAGGCTTCCGTTGACACTCCTGTACAAAGTGAAAGAAGAGGTAGTACAAGCAAGAGGTAGACTTTCCATATTGTAGTGAAAGTTTTAGAACAACTAATCGAACCCACTATACCATCTTTCGATCCTTTTTTAGATGAATTTAATGCTTGTGTATGTAGTCAACTAACATAGGAGAGGATATAAAATGCTGAATTTTTGTACAGTCTTATGTATATTTATATTATCCGGAGAAATTTAAAACATGATATATTGGACATGTGATTGAATCTGCTTATTTTAAATATAAATTTTAGTATTACTTTAAGTATCTAAAGACTAAAATAAGGATAATAGAATTATGACACTCCTTGATATAATGGATGACATCTATTTATAAAATTAGAATACCTCATCATGAAATAAGAAAATAAATTAAATAACTGCTCCTAACAGGACTTCTTATCATCAATATTCTAAATAATGACTCTCACAGTGTCATAAAATTATCACAGATGCTATAAGATTACTCAAAATGATCGAAACAATATTACGACATCCAAGTTCAAAAACTGTGACACCCTAGTTAAAAAACTATGACACCATGCAGAAAATATAAAAAAAAGTTTCTAACCACTTATATCTATAATACATATTATCCATGGCTTAGTTTATGACTCCCACAGTATCAAAAATTATCATGGGTAAGATCAATTAAATATCTTGAAACAGTATTACGACATCCAAGTTCAAAAGCTATCATACCTAAGCTCAAAAACTATGATATCCATGCAGAAAATATAAAATAAAAGTTTTTAACCACTTTTACCTGTCATACATGTCTTTCATGTGTTTTATGACTTCCACAATATCAAAAATTGTCACGGTGCTATAAGATCTATCAATATTTTTAAATAGTATTATAATATCCAAGTTCAAAAACTATGATATCCAAGTTCAAAAACTATGATACCCTAGTTAAAAAACTATGATACCATATAGAAAATATAAAATAAAAGTTTCTAATCACTTCTACCCATAATACATGTCATTCGTGGCTTGGTTTATGACTCCCATAGTGTCAAAAATTATCACGGGTGATATAAGATCAATTAAATATCCTAAAACAGTATTATGATATCCAAGTTCAAAAGCTACGATATCCAAGTTCAAAAATTATGTCATTCTAGTTAAAAAACTATGATACCCGTATAGAAATTGTAAAATAAAAGTTTCTAACCACTTATACCTGTAATACATGTCATCCATGGCTTTTTATGACTCTTACATGTCAAAAATTGCCATAGATGCTATAAGATTAATCAAATATCCTGAAATAGTATTATTATTCCAAGTTTGAAAGCAACGATATTCAAGTTAAAAAACTATGACACCATAGTTAAAAAACTACGAACATATACTGAAAATATAAAATAAAATTTTTAACCACTTCTACCTGTAATACATGTCTTCCGTGGCTTGTTTTTTGACTCCCATAGTATCAAAAATTGCCACGAGTGCTATAAGATCTATCAAATATCCTGAAACAGTATTACAATATCCAAGTTCAAAAACTATGATACACAAGTTCAAAAACTATGACATCTTGTGAAGAAAAACATAATATTCCTTTATACCATCATCACAATGAATGAAGAAATTTAACATTTTAGAAGTAAACATAACATCAAAAATATAAAAAATTAATGTAATGAAAAATATCCATTTAAAATATTATTGTTGAATGAATTATAGAATTTTTTTGGAATGATGCTTAAAATATAAATATTAATTGACTTATAAATTTCTGTAACATATTACAGAAGTGCATGAATCGAATAGAACAAGTATATTAAAAAAAAATACTTTTATATATTATTTTTAATAGCACTATCAATCTTCTGATTCAGACTCTCTCTCAATAATCTTGTTGCTACCAGTACAACTTATATCATTTTCTGTAAAATTCCAAGATCAGGCTTATCCCTGCGAGCAAGGAATTCTATGTATTTCAAGCAATACAATCCATAGTCTAGTGATCCTATGGGTTGGGAAGGGCATTCAGCAATCTCTCGCATGGACCAATATTTTACCTCAGCATTGTCATAGAATATATGAAATATGGTCCGAGTATCTTGTGCCACTTTCTTGCATTCGCTTATACTTGGAATTACATTTTATTGAATTCAGATACATCAATATCTTTTTTGCATGTCAATTGCAACCAGGTACCAGTGGGAATTGTATGAGTTGATGATGGTGAACAAAAACCGAAATTCTTTCTTATCTTCATCATTGACTCTATCAAATATCATATTCCAACTGTTCTGCAAGCTCATGAAACGGTGATGCTGATATCAGGCACATGTTGGAGGTCATTACAGGTACAATTATATACTTATGATATGTTTCTGGATGCTCTATCTAGTTATTTGTAATGAACTCCTGCCCGACATTAATTATCTGGCAATGTAATATAAACTGATTAATTATAAGTAACATGATTTCATACAATTCTAAAAATCATTATAAGAATTATTAAAAAAATATATCATAACATATATTAAGAATAAAAATAAAACAAAGTAATACTCCATTACTTACATCATAAACTATCATGCATTGTTTATCAGATCAAATTTTTTTTTTCTTGTGATAGTGCCTCCAAATTTATTGGTATAGATAACCTCTCTGAAACTAATAAACATAAAGGATATTATACATTTTCAACCATAAAGTAGCAAACATAATAGAAAAAATAGTTACAACTTACGAGTTAATCTTTTCTTTCAAAAAGATTTTGATCAAATTTTTATCATCTTTATTTGAAGATTCAAATTTATTCATCAGGCTGAGATATGCCCTCTTTTTTTATTTTTTGTGGGTTGGCTTGTTTCAAAAATAGATCTGCTATCATTTATAAGGCCTTCCAATATCTAGGTTAGTTTTTCACCCTCTTGATAAGTGAAGGAACCATAGATTTTCTTTCTGCCTCTCAGCATCCTCACTCATAGGGGCATCCTTTAATTTTTCATCTATCCTATGTTCAACCTCAGTCACAAAGGTGTCATAAACTTTTTCCTCCATGATAAGTTAATTGTGCTCCATGACTTCCACCTCAACTTTAATATCATCTCCCTTTGCCCCTTTGTGCCATTCTTTATTGGCATTGCTATCTTTTTTTACTAATGAACCGAGGGTTTTAACTATGGCAAGCCTTTTCTTTATATCTTCTACTTTATTCTTCAACTGTACACAACTTGTATAACTTTTTTCGTGTTCCAAGGAGGCTACTATTTTTGTAGTGATAAGCCATCGTTCCATTATCATAAGCTCAATAGCTCCCTCCACCTGCAAGCCAAGAAAAATAACAAAATAACTTTATATTAATGATAATGATATACTATTTATTATGTTTATGAAATAATGGATTATCATACAACTCATGAGGTTGCAAGTTTGCAAGCTGAACATTTTATCTTCACCTGGCTGTCATACTACTTTGACAGCCTAGATAGCTTATTTGGATGTGCTGGAGCTCTTAAGATGCTATGCTCGAAAGAAACCAAACTGTACATAATAATCATGTACTTTAAAAATATGAAATATTTAAAATAAATATAATTATATTTTTGCTGCATATTAATGATTCTTGCCACTAGAGTAGCTAAGCATCCATACAGGGTTGGCTACCTCCTAACCTTGTTACTTCTCTTAATTGGACTGGCTCCTCAAATCTTAAGCAAAAGCAATATATGGGAGAGCCATAACAGTCAACTCCTTTATTGTGGAAGCCCAGTCGATTTATCCCAACTGAGATAAATCATCCAAGTAAGGGATGAATATCTTAGATAAGCTTGATTGACTTTGGAGACAAGAACATTGCAAAATATATGCAATCCAAAGTCTTATGTTGTCCTCGACATCCTCTTGTATGTTTGATGAATGAAGTTGCATTATCAACTTCTCTAGCTCCTTATTCTGAAAATTTAATTCCCTACCAAATTTATGGAATAACCTTCCCTTTTTATCTTGATCTTCCATTACAATCTTGTTTCCATGGCATGGCAAACCCAAAATCAGGGCATGTCTTCGATGCAATGTAAGTTCCTTGTCATAAAAAATAAACGTGTCACTTCCTTTGTAACATCTAATAATTTCAACTAGGAGTCGCCCGTCGATTACGAATGACTGCATGTCGACGAATGCACCAAATGGAGTCTTCCAGATGATTTCTAAATGAAGACTAGAAAAAACATCTTCCACACTTTTTCAACGTATACTGTCGGCTTGCAATGGTTTTTTAAACAGTTGCAAAGCCTTCACTCTAGGCAGCCAAACTATTGCAAGTCACCTGAAATTTAAGTAAAACATAAATGCAAGTAAAACAATAAATTTTAAATAACTATTATAAAAAATATAAGCCATCCTAGCATAAAAAATACAGGGTGTCATCAGGATTGAAGTAAGATAAGTAAGATGTCATGAATCCTGAACTAGGGTATCACAATCCTGTTTCAGACTTAATTACTCTTGATTCTTTTTAGACAAGCTTGTTATAACATTGGGGGTGTCATCAAGATTGTAAAAGTTTTAATTCAGACAACATGTCACATGTATTACAGGCAGAAGAGGTTAGAAACTTTGATTTTATACTTTTTACAAGGATGTCGTAGTTTTTAAATTAGGATATCATAATTTTTATACTAGGATATCGTAATACTGTTTCAACCATTTTGATTAATCTTATAGCACCCGCGATAATTTTTGACACTCTAGAAGTCATAAACTAAGCCACGAAAGATATGTATTATAGGTAGAAGAGATTAGAAACTTTTATTTTACATTTTCTACATGGGTATCATAGTTTTTTAACTAGGATGTCATAGTTTTTAAACTAAATATCGTAAAACTACTTCGATCATTTTGAATAATCTTATAGTATCCGTGATAATTTTTGATACTTTGGGATTCATAAACCATGTCGCGGATAACATGTATTAGAGCTAGAAGGGTTAGAAACTTCTATTTATAATTTATGCATAGATATCGTAATTTTTTAGGGTATCATAGGTTTTAAACTGTGGTATCGTAATATTAATTCGGCCATTTTAAGTAATCTTATAGCATCCATGATAATTTTATGACACTTTAAAAGTCATAAACTATGCCACGGATGACATGTATTATATGTATAAGGGGTTAGAAACTTATATTTTACACTTTCTACAAGGATGTCGTAGTTTTTTAACTAGGATATCGTAGTTTTTATACTGGGATGTTGTAATACTATTTCAATAATTTTGAGTAATCTTATAGCATCCATGATAATTTTTGATACTTTGGAAGTCATAAACCAAGCCACGGATGACATGTATTGTATATACAAGGGGTTAGAAACTTATATTTTATACTTTTTATAAGAGTATCATACTTTTTCAACTAGGGTGTTATAGTTTTTATACTGGAATCGTAATACTGTTTCGGCAATTTTAAGTAATATTATAGCATCCATGGAAATTTTTGACATTCTAGGAATCATAAACCAAGCCATGGATGACACGTATTATAGGTAAAAGAGGTTATAACCTTTATTTGATAATTTTTGCATGGATGTCATAATTTTTAACTAGGATGCTGTAGTTTTTAAATTAGGATGTCGTAAAACTGTTTTGATAATTTGAATAATCTTATAGTATCCGTGATAATTTTTGACACTCTAGGAGTCATAAACCAAGCAACGAATGGCACGTATTACAGGTAAAAGGGGTTATAAACTTTTATTTGATAATTTCTGTATGGATATCGTAGTTTTTTAACTAGGATATCGTAGGTTTTAAACTGGAATATCGTAATACTGATTCGGCCATTTTGAGTAATCTTATAGCATCTGTGATAATTTTATGATATTCTAGAAGTCATAAACTAACCATGGTTGACATGTTTTGCATGTACAAGGGGTTAGAACTTATATTTTATATTTTTTGTAAGGGTGTCATAGTTTTTTAACTAGGATATCATAGTTTTATATACTGGGATGTCGTAATACTGTTTCTGACATTTTGATTAATCTTATAGCATTCATGGTAATTTTTGATACTCTGAGAGTCATAAACCAAGTCATGGATGACATGTATTAGAGGTAAAAGGGTTGCAAACTTTTATTTTATAATTTTTGCATAGGTTCTTAGTTTTTTAACTAAGGTATCATAGTTTTTGAACTTGGATATCATAAATTTTAACTACAGTGTCATGAAACTGTGCATTATGTCATAATTTTATACTATGAAGACTAATTTTTTAAAAATATATCATGACATCCATCTGTAGGATAAATTTTAAAAATTTGCATAAAAATATATAATTTTCTTACCTATTTCTGCTTCTGTAGCTTCTTTTGGGACATATCTTAAGGGGATCTCATCCTCTCCTGAATAAACAAGTGTAGTGCTTCCTCCATCTGCATTTTCTTCTTGCGCGGTGTTTTGTAATCGTCATTTGTATTGAAAGATGAAATCATTTTTCTCCATTGACTCAAGATTTTGAAGGCATATCAAAGGTTGAAGGAATGTATGCTCAAGAACTTCCAATCATCAGCGGCTTCTGACCATCAAAGAGAAGAGCAAATATACAAAAATGGAGGACTCTGGGGTAGCCAAAAATAATGGAAGGAACTCTGGGATCGGGTATCACTTTGCTCCTAGATTTTTTTCTATTTGTAGAAGAAGAATTAGTTTTTCATATCATAATTTATTCCAAAAATAATTGGGCAAAAAGGTTAATTATCATGTTTGAAATGACTAATGTTACGGCCGTAACGATGACGTGGCATGTCTCAGATTTCGCTGGGCGTGATTCGAGCCACGTGGAAATTTTTCGACAAAATCAGGTGTGACTCCACCTCGGCCGAAGTCGAGGTCGGTCCAGGCCTTCCTGCCGCTCTGCCAGGTGTCCACCCAGGAGGGGTCCACCTCGGTCGAAGCCGGTGGCCTCCTCGCTCCCTCGCCAGGTGGCACCCTGAGACGGTCCCACCTCGGCCGAGGTTGGGCCGGGCCTCGCTCCTTCGCCAGGTGTCACCCAGAGACGGGACCACCTCGATCGAAGTCGACGAGCGCCCTCTGCCGCTCCGCCAGGTGTCCACTTAGGAGGGGTCCACATCGGCAGAAGCCGGCGGCCTCCCCTCTCCCTCGCCAGGTGGCACCCTCAGATGGTCCCACCTCGGCCGAGGTCGAGCCGGGCCCCTCGCTCCTTCGCCAGGTGTCACCCGGAGACGGGACCACCTCGGCCGAAGTCGAGCGCCCCTCTGCCGCTCCGCCAGGTGTCCACCCAGGAGGGGTCCACCTCGGCCGAAGCCGGCGACCTCCCCGCTCCCTCGCCAGGTGGCACCCTCAGACGGTCCCACCTCGGCCGAGGTCGAGCCGGGCCCCTCGCTCCTTCGTAAGGTGTCGCCCGGAGACGGGACCACCTCGACCAAAGTCGAGCCCCCCTCTGCCGCTCCGCCAGGTGTCCACCCAGGAGGGGTCCACCTCGGACGAAGCCGGCGGCCTCCCGCTCCCTCGCCAGGTGGCACCCTCAGACGGTCCCACCTCGGCCGAGGTCGAGCCGGGCCCCTCGCTCCTTCGCCAGGTGTCGCCCGGAGACGGGACCACCTCGGTCGAAGTCGAGCGCCCCTCTGCCGCTCCGCCAGGTGTCCAACCAGGAGGGGTCCACCTTGGCCGAAGCCGGCGGCCTCCCCGCTCCCTCGCCAGGTGGCACCCTCAGACGGTCCCACCTCGGCCGAGGTCGAGCCAGGCCCCTCGCTCCTTCGCCAGGTGTCGCCCGGAGACGGGACCACCGGTCGAAGTCGAGCACCCCTCTGCCGCTCCGCCAGGTGTCCACCCAGGAGGGGTCCACCTCGGCCGAAGCCGGCGGCCTCCCTGCTCCCTCGCCAGGTGGCACCCTGAGATTGTCCCACCTCGGCCAAGGCAGGCCAACCTATGCGGAGAGTTTTCCAAGGAGCAAGAGCACGAGCTCCAAGATTGCCCCTCGAGCCGTGCATGCTGCACCCCGAAGACAGCGCCCGTACAGTCGGCGGCGACACGCGAAACATCACTTACATCGGCCCGATAGGTCCCGCAGTCGAGAGGCGAAGTCCTGACAAAACAGGACCCAATAACGGGCTTCGTCGGCGCCTGGGAAGAAGAGCGCTCACGCTCGTCCCAAGGTCTGGTCGGCGGTCTGACCGGCGCCCCCCTCCCTGCTCTTTCCTCGCTAGGCTTGGCAAGCAAGGCCGGGAAGCCGCCTGGCTCTTTGATCCAGAAGGGGAAAGGAAAGAGACGGAGGGGAGGAGGTGAAGCGACAAAGGAGCCTCCAGGGGCAAGGAAAATGAGAAGGTAACAGGAGGAGATAAAAGGAAGGAGAGAATAGACGACAAGGTAAGCAAGAAACAAAGACTGGAGACTCCGTTCCAAGAGCAAGATCCAAGATCCCGAGAAGGGACCTTTGGCGTGAGCTCGGTGAAGGGACTCGGCTAGGGTTTCTATTCTTTCTGGGACCTTTCTTGCTAGCACGATCTCTAAGTCTGGGACTCCTTCAGGGCCCGTCTCAGAGACTCTGTTCCCTCTCGCCGTCTACTAACTTGACCGTCGGAGCTCCCTCGCCGGGATCCCCGGCCAGGGTTTCTGACCTTGCCTTGCAGGTTCGATCGAGCCAGGATACCCCAGGGACGAGACGGTCTAGTCGGATCGGCGGCTCCGAAGCCACAGGCGCGGCGGCGAGATCGACAACAACTGCAAACACGACGATGCTCAGATAATGTAATCCCAAAGATATGTCTCCCGTCCCGTCCCCTTAAGCCGGTTAGGATACACATGGACTAATAAGAAAACGCGGTGCATGCCACATTGGATTTCCTGCACCGTGTGTGGTGCACAAAGACTTACTAGTTGAAAGCTAAGAATGCCTACCTTGGGAGGTAAACTAGGAGAATATCTGTGAAGCCCAGCCCAATTTATATTTGGGCTGCCCTGGACTGAAGTCGACAGAGCGTGCCGACTTTAAATTAAAAACTAGAAAAAAATTGGGAATAGAGCCCTTATTTATCCCATCGAAAAGTTCACTAGAGAGCACAGAAGGGAAGCCGTGGGAGAGTCGGAGATGGCCGGTGGAGTGTCATGGAGGGAAGGACCTTCGATCGACCAAGAAAACCCTCCCGAGATGGTGTCATCTCCTTCTAGTTTTTATTTAAATTTCAGCCCCCATTGCTAAGTTTTTTTTATAAATTCTCTCCTCTTCTTTGATGGTCGATCGCTCTTGGACCATCACTGGTAAGTCTTTCTCTCTCTAAACTCTTGAATTGTATGATTAATTGGCTGTATAGAGTGAATTTGGCTAGTTCTTTTTTTGGTTTTCTGCCTATGGCTGGGATGACCAAGGATACACCGGCCAACCCCCATTTTTGCACCATCTGGGAAGCCTCTGGTGGACTGCCACCTTCCTCTGGCTTACTAGAGCAAGGGAGGCAAGCTCGACCGAGCCAGGGAGGAAACCAGGGAAGAAGAAAAGGAAATAAAGAGAGAGAAAGAGGGAGAGAGGAATAGAAGAGGAGAAAGAGAGGAAAGAGAAAGAGAAGAGGAGGGAAAGAGAGGAGAGAGAAAGAGGAGAGAGAAAGATAAAAGAGATGAGAGAGAGAAAGAGGGAGAGAGAGAGAGAAAGAAGAAGGAGAGAGAAAAGAGAAAAGAGAGAAAGAGGAGAGAAGAGAGAGAACAAGGAGAAGGAAGAAGAGAAAAATAAAATATCAATAATAATAATAAAATTGGAATCGACTCTTTTAGTAATTTAGACTGGGATCCATACTAAACTAAGAGTTATTTTTTCTATGCTGGTTTATTTTAGATAAAAAATTAATTACATAATTAATCTTGCCAGGATTTTCATCTTTCTTGTCGATAGAGCAGTATCAAAGTTGAGACTCGAACATGTCATATATTGATAGAGTTCTTTTAAATAACTTATCTTAACCTCTAGTATTACATGATAAATATGTTATGAATGTTTAAGGCTAGAACTGGACCAGGTCGGCCCGATGGACTTCGAGCCGGTCTGAAATCGAGTCGGGCTTCGGGCCAGGTTTCAAGTAAATCGGGCTAGGCTTCGAGCCTTATAATAGAGCCCATTCAATTTTCGAGCCAAGCTTGGACACCCATTTGGCTCGGCCCAAAATAGGCCCGATCCAAGGTTCCTAGATATTTTCTCATCTCTCTCTCTCTCTCAATTCTCTCTCTCAGTCTATCTCTCGTTTCCATCTCCCTCCCTAGGTCAGCCCTTGATGGTTGACCCCCCTCGCACCCGACGGCCAATGTCCCTGCCCCCTGTGCGACTGTGCGACCCCACGGTCCCCCTTAGCTCCTCGGTGCCCGCACTCAATGCCCCCGCCCCTCGTGTGACCCCACGGTCTCCTATGGCTTCGCCGCTCCGATCTCCCTCCCCCGACCTTGGCACCTGCACCCGATGGCCACACCCCCCGTAAGATCCCGTGGTCCCCCTCCGGATCCGATCTCCCTCCCTGTGCGACCCCGCAACCCTCCTCGAGCTATGATCTCCCTCTCCCGGCCTCGGCACCCCACCCGACACCCCCTGCCCCCATGCAACATTGCTCCCCCCTTCCCAGCTCGGCAACTCCGATCTCTCTCTCGGTTTCAGTGCCCTCACGCCCCCCGTGGCTTCGGCCAGATGACCTTTTTTTGTGGTTATTTGGGCTTTTATTCGGGTCGACTGAATTAGGCTTGGGCTCGGAATCTGGTCAGGCTCGGGCCTGTTGTTTTTAAAAAATCTTGGGTTTAAGCCCGATCCGAAGCTCGAGATTTTTTTCGGTCCGGGCTCAGGTAGGGGTGTGGCCCGGCCTGGCCCAATTCCAGCCATATGAATGTTATGGAATGTTAAATATATATATAGCATAATTTGAGATGCATTGGGTTGCATACATTATTATGTGTGTTGGTATTGACACTCTCTAGTTCGACTATGATCACATGAGGACCTAGTCTCCTTCTGGATCTCTAGTGGGACGATCACTGGTACATGATCGATGTATAGTATGTGTAGTTAGGAGCTAGTTTTCTTTTGGATTTTGCCATGGCCCATAATGATATGCATGATTTCTTGTATGATATCAGAGCTAGTTTTCTTCTGAACCTATAGTGGGACGATCATTGGTATATGACAGACGAACGATATGTGTAGCCAGAATCTAGTCTCTTTCAGGGTTAGCTACGGACCAATCATGGTCATAGTCAGAGGGACTAGGAGAGTAAAGTAGAAATTGATGGTCAGCCATGGTTGTGTTGTCTGGTAATTGAATATGCATATTAATATGATATTGTATTTTATTTTATCATGAGCTGGTTATTCTGTGATGTATGATTTGTGTATATTTGTAAATTGTTGTTGACATATTATGCATATATTAAAGGTAATGATAACTTACTGAACCTGTAAAGCTCACCCACTGTTTCTTATATTTTGTTATAGATCCGAAAAATCAATCGGGCTTTGGGACTAGTTAGTAAAGAGCTAGGATTTAAGAGTTTAGTTTTTTGGTTCATTTTTTAATTCTAGTTACATTTTGCTTACATTGTATCTTGGATTTTTAGTGAAATTTAGTTCATTTGTTAGTTTGGATTGAAAAACTTTAGAAATGAATAAAGATTTAGTAAATTACTTTCTATCATTGCCGGGATATTAATTTATAAAGATAGTCCTTGCATATTCAATAGGATTGAATTCTAAGGATATGCGATTGTTTGATGCAACCTGGCTCGGATATCGGGTTGGGGCATAACAATATCCACAAGGAGACCACTGCACAGGCTGGCCAACCACCGAGGGGACCATCGGAGCCAAGGGAAGATGGGGGAGGTTTCAACTTTGAATGGTAAATTTGGGATGAAAATGCCTGGAGGGGCAAGAAAGTTTTGGATAGATCTAAGGGAAACTATGAATTTGTGAGTTCAACCCACAAGTACATTTGCTTGTTTGGCAGCTATCTTGGGCTAAAGACTTGTGGGTTGAACCCACAAGCCATACATGTGCCATCCACATAATCCAGGAACTGTATTTTGATAAATAACTTCGAAAAGTACACCATCTTAAAAATTAATTTATTAAATAGAATAGTTTTAAAAAATTCCATCAATAACGTAGTTTTCTTATTTGGTCAAGGTGAATGCAGTATTGGTTACTTAAAAAAAACAAATTCCTTTTTCCTATGCAAAATCTCAATTCTGCCTTTACGAGACAATGTTAATTATGATTAGTTGCAAAACAAGAATTATTTTTTTTAGATGGGTTGCTAAAACATTTTGAACAGATTAAGTTGACAATAATTCGAATCATCCATGCTATTGTTGATCTAAGAAGATCAACAAATTCGATATGCATCATTCTGATCATTATAAATAATTATGTAACATTCGGATGTCCGTTGGCTATTAAAACTTTGTAAGCCATGGCACTAAATTTTTAGTAGGAATTTAGCAATATGATTGAAGATGGAATCGAGTTATATCTTTCATATGAAAGAATGATTAATATTCTTTTATGATTTTAATCATTAGTTCATGTTTTGCATATCTTTAAAAGCAGCATATATGCTTTGTGATTTTGTGCTGCAGATAGATGGAAGAACTTGTTCATGTGAAAGATATAACTCAAATTCAATTAAAAACATAATTGATGTTGAAATCAAAAGCTAACTTATAAATAAAAATAAAAAATTTATAATATTTTTATTATTTTTTAATTTATATCCTCTTTTAATTCAAAAAAAATTACAAACCGATCTAAATTGAACTTCACTAACATAAAAAAATAATCTTTTTCATCCATTTCTAACTACAAAATAAATATAACTTAATATAAAGAGTGAACATCTAGAGAATGATAGAAAACTTTCAAAATTTTCTTTTAGCTAGAAGAATAATCCAGTTCACATAAGAAGGATCTTGTAATCATAAATAGAGAATTCGTAGTTTGGAGTTTACAAACTAAGAGTTTAGCTTTAAAATGTGAGAAAGAGTCAAAAAGAAAAAAAAAGTGAACATGGTCATAAAAAAGTAATAGCGTTATTGCTTGGACTGATTTTGGATAAAATTTGGGATTAAATTAGACAAAAAATTGTATTAGTCTATTAGAACTTAATGAACACTAACCTACTAGTTTTATTTTGAGTAATTTTTGGAAAAATACCGAATTAGTTTTTGGATAAAACTTTATTCTTGAAAGCGGAATTTTTTTTTTTATCAAAAAAGCGGAATTTTAAAAAATCTCGAAACAAAATGAATTAACGATCTAATTTTTATTTTTGGGAAAAACTTATTTGGGACCAGAACCTTAATCCGGCGCCTTAGACCAACTCGGCCATCTCAACAAATTCTTATTCGACTTTATTCTTTAGACAACTTATAAGTAAATAAAATATGGAATTTAGAAATCATCCACCCCAAGATGAAGTAAGGGTGTGATGGCTATAGCTGTCAGTGGATTGTGTTTAGATCTAAAATTGATGGATATTTATCTAATAGATTTAAACCTGGTACTAATATAAGATCTATTTATTTGATTTTGAATCTATTTAACTATAATATAAATAGATAGGTTAATATCTATATCCGAGTTCCAAATAATATAATATAATATATATATATATTTATAGATATATATTAAGAATATTTTGAGCCATTAGATTTTTGGTTAATAGTTCAAAATCTTCAAAGGAGAGGTAAAAAAAGAAAAACTGTTACATTTTTTAATATAATTTTTGGATCCTGGATCCAAGTCTGGATACTTGAAATTCATCAGGATCCAGGTTTGGTATTTCAAGACTAGATTCATTGGGTATTCGGGTTCTGGTCCAGATTTGGTTATCAAAATCGAGTCCGGGTTTGGATATCTAGGATCCGATTCATTGATAGCTCAAGTGATGGCTTCTTCTTGCCGAATAAACCATTTTTATATTATTAGATGGATGAAAATGCAGTTAAAGGCGCATTTAATGATTCCATAAACATTGACCAATATATATCATATTCTTGATGTGGGTTTTATATTGTTTACTGAATTACTCTGGCGGCATATTGTTTATTCTCATTGTAGTATCTTCTTTTTATAAAGATGTGAATTGTTTTGCCAGCGAAGCTCCGAATTAATGCTCCAACCCAACATGGAATTTCTAGCTCATGCTCATATGTCCAATGCGAAGAAAGAGGCTTTGGCCCCAGCAGTAAAGCTAGTTTTATATTAAAATTTTATGTAGCATCCACTAAGGTATTTGATATCAGCAACTAAAATGTTAGTGTCCAAGAAATAAAAACATATCTGACAGGTTTTGTTAAATGAGGTTTGCATGCAACTCCTGATGTGAGTCGATAATCTTATTGTTGTCCTACATTATTCATATAATTTATTATCATTATTGAGATAGTAGCTTTTTGTTTTTTTATTTTTTTTATTTTTTATTTATTTTTGACACAATATGTGTCGACCATTTTATCAACAATGCGACTATTTAGAAACGCTTTCAGACTATCAGAGTTATAACCAAATCCATAGTTCTTCGAGCATAAACTAGTTTTGAGATATAAAAGCTGGAGTTTTTTTTTTTTTTGACCTTGCATAGTTGGATGATCAAGATTAGTATTAGCTATAAAAGTAGGATCTTGATCTAATCCATGCTTTTCATATAAAAATAAAACTGATGATAAATTTAATTTCTCAAGCAAATTTTTGAGTGTTATCTTAAATGAAATAGTCATAATAGTTGAAATTATCTCATCAAGTGCATGATTCTTTATAATACTTTATTAGAGTTCACAATTTTGCTTAGCAGTTTATTTTTTTTGGAGATCGACTTTCTTTGTCTCTTCCATAAAGACTCTGTCTTCTTTATTTTTTTGACTTGCATTGTATTCTCAACAGGATCTATTGCTTATCTTGAATCCAAATTATTTTGCAAATGCACTCTCAACTGGCCTGCTAGCCTGAAGTTTCTTGCTTTTATTAAAGTTAACTCTGATTTCTGGATCTAATTTTTGGCTTAGAACTTGGCTTACTTTGACTGTTATCTCAGGACCATCTCTTGCTTTGATTGTCCCTTTGGAACTGACCCTGTGCTCTAATACCACCGATAGAATTTGGAGTTTGGATAGGTGGGTACTTAATTAATTATATATAAGAAATGCTTGGGAAAGGAGAGGAACAATATGATATTAATATTTCATTCCAAATCCAATTCCTACTGCAAACTAAGGAATCCACTTTTATTTATACTACTTATATTAATTCTAAAGTCTTTAATTACAAGACTTTTCATATCCTAAAACAAATAAAGAAATTCTAAAGATTACACAAAACTCAATAGACTTATTGACTCTTAAGATTCCAAACTGCATGACCATATAAATTTTCATGATTTTATTGAGAACGGTCAAAGTAAGCCAAATTACGAGCCAAAAACAAAGCCAGGAATTAAAGTCAAGTTCAATAAAAGTAAGAAACTCCCGGCTAGTAGACTTGTTGAGTATGTAGTTTTCAAAATACTTTGGATTCAATATAAGCAATAGATACTGATGTGGCAGGATCGCTGATATGGAACCCATGTCAGATCCAGTCAGATGTCACGTCGGAGGAAGCTGCCACGTCGGACATCTCTGCTCGGACTCCTTCGCTAGGCGACTCCCTCGAAGTCGAGACGCCGTGGCCGAAGTCGAGCTCCGTCTCTCCGGACTCCTTCGCCAGGCGGCTCTCTCGAGGTCGAGACGTCGTGGCCGAAGTCGAGCTCCGCCTCTCCGAACTCCTTCGCCTGGCTGCTCCCTCGAGGTCGAGACGTCGTGGCCGAAGTCGAGCTCCTCCTCTCTAGACTCCCTCGCCAGGCGGCTCCCTCAAGGTCGAGATGCCATGGCCGAAGTCGAGCTCTGCCTCTCCGGACTTCTTCGCCAAGCGGCTCCCTCGAGGTCGAGACGCCGTGGCCGAAGTCGGCTAAAATCGAGCTCCGCCTCTTCGAGCTCGCCCCACCTCGGACAAAGGGACCAGTAACTGAAGGACGTTGCCACCTTCCTTGAACGATGGTGAACCGCCTAAGGACCACAGAGGGGTGCCCGCCAGGCCGTAATAATTGCCCCAGTTACCACTTACACCAAAAAGGAAGGGATCCCCCGATCGAGGCACTACACTCATGACCGACCATCTGTGCCATCCAGAAGAGGAAGTCAACCCAGAAGATTCGATCCAGGGGGCGATTGCCCCCCGATCGAGACTCTGCCAAGTTTCGCGAAATGGAGCGACCAGAAGGAAGGTCGGAGCGACCAGAAGGAAGGTCAGAGTGCACGGTGCTGTTCCTTATCATGAATGGGGAAAGACACCTCGTTCACTGCATGGAATGTCACCGCACGCACCCGCAAGCGAGGGAAGGATCCCGAGGTAGGCGGCGTGCAGTTATCCTAGCTTAAAAGAGTTTTCCAAGGTTCAAACAAGGAGGTAAGCAAACAAACGGGGGAGAAGGGCGACATACATGAGAGCAACCGAGAGGTCAAGTGCTCTAGGCTACCGAAGACTCACCGGAAGGGTCTCGATGGACATAGCCATACAGCATGAGCTCTCCTCTGTAGCCATTTTCCTCGCTTCACTCAACTCATTCACAGTCAACATAAGTTTCTCTTCCTAGCATGGAGTCCATCTACAGGGCTTGACCAGGAGGATCTGTTCTCCTGGATCGTCACTGACTTGAGCATCGGAGTGCCCCCATCAGGATCACCGACCCGAGTCTCCTCTGTTTTGCAGGTCTGGGCGTACGTGCAGTAACCCGAGCGACAAGGGCATGATCCGAGGTCGACTAAAGCTACAGGCCATGATGGTCTTGGAGGCAACAGATTGGCATGCCAGGAAGGGGGGCAGGATGCATTGTGATCCAAGTCAATCCCCTTTGCAAGCAACCCCACTGGGAGAATGGTGATGATGCATGCGAGGGAGGTCTCCACCAGCCGTGCGGGGGATGCCCCTTCCCGTGGGGATCCGCACAGTCCAGAGAGGGAGCTCCTCGCTCCACCGCAACTAGCTCCAGCGGATGCTCAGCTGGCCGCACTCATTCAGTAAATGCAGCTCTTGACTGCAGCGGTGTACCAGTTATAGCATCAGCACCGATCCCTGGCCACCCACCAATAGCTAGGGACTCCTACGGCCCAAGCCACAATGCCTCGCGACAATCTACATTCATTCCAAGGAAAGCCTTCGCAGCCGCGAGCTACAATAGACTGCCAGGAAAGCCACGGGACCCCGATGAAGAGACAATGGTCCGGGTCTGCCTACCGGGAGAACCGATCTCCGACCTTTAAGCAAGTTGCTGTTAAGCACTGTCGAGATCGTAGAGCCAAGGCCACCCGTCATGACCCCCCTCAAATGCCACCTTCACCTCCTCCATCGGCCTCAACGAAAGGATCAATTGACGAGGCCATTAGGCGCATGGTAGAAAAATGCCTGGAAGAACAGGAGCGCAAGCTAGCGGAGCTATCCCACCAGTTTGTGAATCTGCAGGGCTCTTTTAGCGAGCTTGTGGGCTACGACGCCCGTCCCCCGTTCTCCCGAGAGATCCAAGAGGAGCCGATCCCGAGTCGGTTTCGCATGTCGCAGGTGAATCCCTACGACGGGACCACCGATCCCCTGGACCATCTTGAGAGCTACAAGGCCCTTATGAAGGTCCAAGGAGCAACCGACACTCTCCTCTACGTTGCTTTTCCATCCACCCTCCAGAAGGCAACTTGGGTATGGTTTACCCGCCTCGAGCCAGAAAGTATCGGCTCGTTCGCTCAGCTGGAGCGAAAGTCGTGGCCCACTTCGATGCCTATCGAAAAGTACCACGGGAGGCAGACAGTCTCTTCTCCATCATGCAGCAAGACCACGAGCTCCTGCGGGACTACGTGGCCCGCTTCAAGGTTGCCGCACTGGAGATCTACAACTTGGATGAGCTAGTTGCTATGCTGGTGCTGAAAAGAGGGCTCAGGACTTCCCGCCTGACCTACTCCCTGGACAAGAAGCCCCCGAAGACGTACTCCGAACTCCTCTTATATGTTCACAAGTACATCCGTGCCAAGAAGGTGGACCGTACGAGGAGGGAGCTGGACGGGAAGCCGCTGAAGAAGCCAGCTCCTGGGGAGACGTCTGGGGTGCAGAAGCCCGGACCGGCCACACCGAACTTTTGCCAGGGGCCGAAGCCAAAGAGCGGCCCCATCCTAAAGGAAAGATACACGCCTCTCCTATCCCCGAGGATGAATATTCTCATGGAGATTGAGGACGAGTGCTATCTGCGATGCCCACCCCCACTAAGGCTGTCCAACAGTCGCGATAAAATAAAGTACTGCCAATTCTACCGCAACTACAGCCATGACACCGAGGAGTGCCGCCACCTTAAGAGAGAGATTGAAGACCTCATAAGGAGGGGCTACCTCGAAAGGTTCGTGGGGGGCAAGACACCGGCGGAGCCTCAAGCGCTCGTTGCTCTCCCTCTAGTCCCTGCAGTTGACAACCGCCCCATCAAGAAGCTCGTGAGGATGATATGCTGGGGCTTCAAGCGCGCTCCCAAGAGAGCCCGGGAAGGAGAGAATTTGGAAAATGTACTTTTCTTTGTAAGGGAGAGAGAGCCTGAAAATGAAAATGTAAACAATGATGCCATGGTCGTCGAGATGATGATCGTGAAGCATCTTTTAAAGCGGATTATGGTTGATAGTGGAAGTTCGACTGATATCCTTTTTTACAATGCTTTCTCCAGGATAAATTTGTCCTCTGCTCAACTCAGGCCTGTGCACACTCCCCTCGTCAGTTTCATGGGAGACTCAATGGGGGTCGAGGGGAAAATCACCCTTCCTGTTACTGCCGGGGTCCCATCTCGGCAGAGCACCATCATGATGACTTTCACAGTTGTTAGGCTTCCATCGGCCTACAACATGATTCTTTGCCGCCCCGGGCTCAACCTGCTCGACGCGATCATTTCCACCAAGCGACTGTTGGTGCAGTTCCCGACTTCTTATGGTGTTGGAGAAATGAAGGGGGCACCTCAGCTGTTCCAACATTGTCTCCAAGCCATTCCTAGGGCCAGAAATCTGAGGACGACCCCAGTGCTGACGACCTTGACCAAAGGGCACAAGACCCCAAAGGTGGCCCGGTGGAGCGCCACTGTCGTATCCACTCGGAGCCGACCTGATGAAATCGATGCAAATTGGGGCCCATTTTAACAGGAGGAGCGGGCCCACCTGTTAAAATTTCTTCGAGTGAATGCAGGCGTGTGCGCATGGACGGTAGTCGATATGCCCGTGATTCTCCCTGACATCATCATCCACAAGTTGAGCATTGACCTGAAGTACCATCCTGTTCGGTAGAAGAAAAGAAGTTTCATCCCATAGAGGTAGCGTGCGATCAACGAGAAGGTGGATAAGCTCCTCGTGGTCGGCTTTGTGCGTAAAGTGCAATACTCTAGCTGATTGGCAAATATAGTCATGGTAAAGAAGAACAATGGAAAGTGGAGGATCTGCGTGGACTACACCGACCTCAATCGAGCATGCCTGAAGGACAGCTTCTCTTTGTCAATGATCGACCAATTAGTAGACGCCACCTCGGGGCACCGCTTGCTCTCCTTCATTGATGCATTCTTCAGATATAATCAGATCCGAATACATCTGGAGGACAAGGAGCACACTGCCTTCATCACCGACTGAGGGATGTACTGCTATCAATGATGCCTTTCGGCCTGAAGAATGCTAGCGTCACGTACCAGCGGCTGGTCAATCGGGTCTTCAAGGACTAGATTGGCAGAAACATACAAGTATATGTGGACGACGTGCTCGTGATGAGTAAGCCGAAGTCAGATCATATCGCCGACCTGGTAGAGGCCTTCCATAACCTTAGGGAGCACAAGATGAAGCTGAATCCGGTGAAGTGCGCCTTCGGCATTGTAGCAGAGAAGTTTGTTGGCTTCATGGTCACCTAGAGGGGAATCGAAACAAACCCGGAGAAGGTCCAGGAAATCATCGACATGGAGCACCCCACCTCGAAGAAGTAGGTCCAGTGCCTGATGGGCCGAGTTGCAGCTCTGAGTAGGTTCATCTCGAGGTCGACCGATCGCTGCCTTCCTTTCTTCAAGGCGCTGTACAAAGTGCACGACTTCGCCTGGATCGAAGAATGCAAAGCAGCCTTTGAGGAGCTGAAGAATTTCTTGGCATCACCACCCCTGCTTTCCAGGCTGAAAGAAGGAGAAAAACTCTTGGTGTACCTGGCGGTCATCCCGGGGGCCGTCAGCTTGGTCCTTGTCCGCACAAACGAGGACGGATCCCAGAAACCGGTGTACAATGCCAGCAATATCCTCCGAGATGCAGAGATCAGGTACACCCACTCAGAAAAGTTAATTTTTGCTCTTATAATGTCTGCCCAGCACCTCAGGCCATACTTCCAAGCGCACCCAATTATGGTTCTGACGGACCAACCTCTGAGGGCTGTGCTTAGTTACCCCGACACATCCGAATGCACGGCCAAGTGGGCATTGAAGCTCAGTGAATTCGACATCATGTACCGGCCGAGGTCATCTCAGAAAGTTAGGGTGTTGGCCGACTTCCTAGTCGAGTGCACCGACTTGCTGAAGAGCCAGAACAGACCACCCCGGAGTGCCAAGTGGAGCCTGAGGTCGAGGAGGAGTCTTGGGTCCTCCACGTGGATGGCGCGTCCAATGCAGGCGGGAGCGGAGCAAGCTTCATCCTCACAAACAGCGGTGAGATCGTGGCCGAGTGTGCACTTCATTTCCAATTCACGGTGACCAACAACCAAGCAGAGTACGAGGCACTCCTCGCGAGGCTCAGAGTCTCCCGCGAGCTGGGTGTACCCAACTTGAAAGTCTTTACCGACTCCTAGCTGGTCGCCATGCAGGTCTCCAGGGAGATGAGGCCAGAGACCCCTAGATGATGAAGTATCTGGAATGGGTTCGCTCAAGTACGACAGGCTTCCGGCATTTCAGCATCTTCCATATTACTCGTGGAGAGAATGCTTGCGCTAATACCCTATCAAGGCTTGCGACCTTGCCGGACTCATCGCTGGAGCGTGGCCACATTGAGTACGTGGAAAGTCTAAGCTACGAAGCTCTCGGAGAGGTCCATCAAGTCACCCCGGAGCCCAGCTGGATGGACCAGTACGTCAGATACATCACTGATGGAACCCTACCAAAAGATCGAGCGGAGGTCGGTCTCATCAAGAAGAAGTTCACGTGATTTGTCCTGATGGAAGGACAGCTCTACCACAGGTCCTACTCCTATTCGCTCCTGAAGTGCCTGAGATCCACGGAGGCAGCATTCGTGCTCCAAGAAATACACGAAGGCCTCTGCGGGAATCATGTCGAGGGAAGGATGCTAGCATACAAGGCCCTCCATCAGGGGTACTAATGGAAAACTATGAGGATGATGCAGCCGACTTCATGAAGAAGTGCAACTGCTGCCAGTGCCACGCCCACATACAGCATCAACCATCGGCACCGCTTTCCCAACTCTTCGCATCCTGGCCGTTTGTCCAGTGGGGGATGGACATCCTTGGTCTTTTCCCTCTTGCATTCGAACAACGCAAGTTCCTGATAGTGGCTATTGACTATTTCACCAAATGGATGGAGGCAGAGCCACTAGCACAGATTATCGAAGCCAAGGTCCACCAGTTCTTCTGGAAGTCGATCATCTACCAATTCGGACTTTTCTACAGTATCATCACCAACAACGGACGGTAGTTCGACAACCGAGAGTTCAAAGAGTTCTGCACCGACCTTGACATTCAACATCGCTTCACCTCGATGGCTCACCTCCAAACCAACGGAGAAACCGAGGTGACCAACCGGACAATCCTTCAGGGACTCCCGACTAGACTGGACAGAGCCAAGGGTAGGTGGGTAGAAGAACTTCCCAGCGTTCTTTGGGCCTACCACATAATACCCAGGACGACCATGGATGAGATACCTTTCAGCCTCGTCTTCGGCATGGAAGACGTCATCCCGGATGAACTCGGCATGCCCACACTATAGGTAGAACAATATAATGAAGTAGAGAATTCGTCCCGCCTTCTTCTTAACTTGGACCTCCTGAAGAAAATGAGAGACAAGGCTCGACTCTGGATAGGGACCTATCGGCAGCGAATAGCTCGGTACTACAATGCTCGCATGAAGACGAAGACCTTCCACCCGGGCGACCTGGTGCTACACCGAGCTGAAGGCTCCCAACCTCGAGAGTGCAGCAAGCTCTCGCCGAGCTGGAAGGGCCCCTATGAGGTGGTCGAGGCTCTTCCCCATGAAGCCTACTACCTAGCGGAGTTGGGCGGTGCTAGATTCCCACGCACTTGGAATGCCAACAATCTGAGAATGTATTATCAGTAATGTAAGGCCTTCCTCCATTAATGATAAAGATCCTTTTTGTGCAAATCACTTTTGCCTTGCAGGAATGTCGCTGCCCGACCCTAGGTCGGGCATGTTCAAGCCCGAAAACTCCTAAAGCCCGGCACTCTCAAGCCCAAAAATTCCTGAAGCCCGGCACTCTCAAGCCCAGAAACTTTCGAAGCCCGGTACCTCATAGTCACCCATTGGTTCCACCAAGCACAGCATCCGGGCTCATTCGCGCTGTGCTCACTTGGAGGTGATTCCATCCAAGGTCGAATACACTTCTCCCGAAGCGGTGCCTGAAGGCCGAATGCCACTTCGCCCGCGAGGTGGGAACGACTTAGCAAGTCAAAAGACTTCCCTTTTAACTGCCTCGCTTACCCGGAGCTTGGTAGGAAAGAGCCCAGGGACTTAGAGCCTTAAGGCGAGATGCCTCGGTAGAGGCATGTACATGGGCAGTTGAGAAGAAAATGAAGGAAGATTGCTAAAGAGTTGGTAATGCAAAAAAAAAAAAAAAACATATACAAGTGGAGAAGGTAAAGAGAAATTTCATTGATAGAATTTGAGATTTCTACATCATCTTTGGGCCCCGACAGGTCGAGTAGTCCAGAACAAAAACAATAAAAAGGAAGAATATACAGGAGCCCCTATGCTACTCGACCGGCTCCTTCCCGGGATGGCATACATACGGGGCGTCATCTTCAGGGACCTTCGGTGGCGGAGCTACGTCGACAGCAGCCGCTGGTTCTTCCGCTTCGGCCAAGTTCGGTGTTGAGCTCTCACACAGAGCAGCCGGGAAGGCGAGCCTATCCAAGTTCTTGTCCGGAACAAGCCCTGCCACCTTGGACCGGCAGTACAAAAATCTCTTAAAGAAGAAATCCGTGGCCAATTTATTGAACTCGACGTCGAACTCCTCCGAGGCCTTGTACTTTGAGACCACCTCGGTGGCCTCCTTCTTTGCGGCTTCCACCTCCTTCTTTGCGGCCTCCACTTATTCGATGGCCACCGTGATCTTCTTTTCGACGTCAGCAGCCCTCCTCTCGGCAATAGCAGCCCTCTCCTTTGCCGCAGCCAACTGAACCCGGAGAGCTTGGGCTTGCTCCCTCTCCCGGGTCGCTTCAGCCCTGAGCTCTTCTACTTTGGCCTCCTTGGCCCTGAGCTCCTCAGCCTGACTTTTGGACCGGCTCCTTTCCCAGTCCAAAGACTCCTCCAACTCCTTGATGCCCCTCTCAGTGCTTGCCACCTCACCCCTAAGCTCCTTATTCTTCCGCTCGTACTCCCAGGCGGCATCCGACTTCAGCTTGACCTCGGCCGTCAGGGACTCAAGCTATGCAGCCCGCTGCTGGTCCCTCTTCGTCCAGTGTTTACAGTAGTCCCGGATGAGCAAGAGGTCGGCCCCGAGCTGCACCGAGGAAGACATCAGCCACAAAAATAAAGAGAAAGAAGAAAGGGAAGGGGCGAGAGGAAAGGAAAGGAATACTCACCGAGAAGAGCTGAGAAAATGTGCCACGAATGGCATCGGCCAGGAGCTTCCCTGCCTTCTCCCACCGATCGTGCGACTGGACGGTGAAGTCCATCATGCGCTCGACGAGGTCTTGGTCCTAGACCAGCAAGGCGTTCGGTGCCACCTTGAAGGGCAACTTGCAGGGATCCTTCTCTCCCTTCTTCGCCACCGATGCGGCATCGCTCGCCCCTTCCTTCGATCGAGGAAGTCTTGGAGGTGCGGTGGGGGCTCGATGCCACTCCAAATGGCACTGCCAACGGCGGCTCCACTATCTCCTACTCTCCTTCTGCTTCCACCGTGATGATCTCAGGAGGAGGCAACATAGCGACAGCAGCAACAGCGGACCTGGCCCGGGCGACCACGTCAGTCTCTCACACCGAGGGCAAGTCATGCTGTCTTGCAGCTTAATAGCAGGCTCTTCTCTCCTCCTGCTCTGCTCAAAGGCAGACTCTACTCTCCTCCTGCTCTGCTCAGGAGCAGGTTCCGCTCTTCTCCTACTCGACTCTTCTGGCATGGCAGGTACAGCCCTTGCGCTGTCCTCTTCCCGAGCCTTCTTTGACGGGGACTCTCTGATCCCCACTGGCGGACCCCTCTTCCTAGAGAGCGCGAGAAGGTCATCCATAGAATACTTCATGCATGCACAAAGAAGAATGAGGTTAGTTTCGAGCTATATTATACAAGCAGAAAGCAGAAAGAGGCAAAGCTTAAGCCGAACTCATCCAACTCCCATATTGGGCTGACCCTGGCTTCGAACAGGTTCTACTCTAATAGCAGAACCTCAAGAGAGGGGATCTGGTCGGCGCGGAGCTGTTTGTAAATTTCTCGATCAGCCGCTTCGACAACAGAATTCTGATTTGGGATCCGCTCTGGCTCGCTCCAAACCCAATCGGCCCCCTCGACCAAAGCGAAGAAATATTTGCTCTTCCATCCCTTGATGGAAGAGGGGAGCTCAAACTTAATGCCCTTCGAGCGAGAAGAAATAGACTACCATCCCTTCTCGGTCGGGTGGCGCTTCAGGGTAAAGAAGATCCTGAACAAAGAAAAACGAGCTACGATACCGTGAAAGTGACAAAGGATAATGAAGCAGAAGATTGTCTTAATGGCATTTGAAACTAGTTGAGCCGGGATGAGACGGTAGTAGCTCGGCACAGAAAGGAAGAAAGGATGGAAAGCAAATCGAAGGCCCCCTGCTAGGGTTTCCTCGTAGAGAGAAATCTGGCATGGGCCACTAGAGATGACCCGTTCCCCTAGTCATGGAACCGAGAGCTGGACGGAGTTCGGGACACTGTAAGTCTCCCGGATGATTGAGAGCTCATCGTCGGTTATTGCCGAAGTAACACTGCCGGGACCAGTCGACCGAGAAGGTTCAATCGAAGGTTCTGGTGGGGGAGGAGGCGGGGAACGGACCCTAGGTTCCCTTATGACAATCCCTATAGGGCGGGGCCTTATGCTAATCTTGAAGTGCACCTCTTTCTCCTCATCAGAAGAAGAAGGTGTCCTTGACCGAGAAGGCCCAGCCTCTTTAGCATTGGTCGAAGGATGAAAGTTAGGACCCCAGCGAGACATCTCGAAAAGGAAGACAAAGGACAAAGGACAGAGAAAGAGGAGGAGACGGATGAAGTCCAAGAGGATCCTAACCCCAAAGAAAAGCCCTACCCAACCAAAAGAAGGAGAAGGGGACGAACTTGGCTAAACCTTAGAGGAAAAGAGCGGCCGGGGAAGAAGAAAGAGCTCTGGTTCGATGGTGGGCACACGGAGTTTGAAAGATGTGTTTTTGGGAAAAACTGCCTTTCCTTTCGAAGTGACCGGATCTTAACCATGCCGTTCCGGAGCTGCCACCATCGAATCTTCGCCATGTGTCAACAATCAGCGAAAGGTAGTTCTTCGGTTCGCTCATGACCACTCCGAATTCTGTGTCAACAATTATGTCTCCTCAAACGGATCCACGTGTCACCCCCTCATTAGCATGGAGGACCGCTCCACGAAGCACCGGCGATCGCGATAATTATGGCACCGAATTTTTGCCTTTCCATGTCAGCACTGCATTTACTCCCTTTGTCCCGAGCACCGTGCACCAACGGGACTTGAGAGTTTGGTACAAATGATGTAGCAGGATCGCTGACATGGAACCCATGTTAGATCTAGTCAGATGCCATGTCGGACATCTCTACTCGGACTCCTTCGCCAGGTGGCTCCCTCGAGGTCGAGACGCCATGGCCGAAGTTGAGCTCCGCCTCTCTGGACTCCTTTGCCTGACGACTTCCTCGAGGTCAAGATGCCATGGCCGAAGTCGAGCTCCGCCTCTCCGGACTCCTTTTCCTGGCGGCTCCCTCGAGGTTGAGATGCTGTGGCCAAAGTTGAGCCCTGCCTCTCCGGACTCCTTCGAGGTCAAGACGCCGTGACCGAAGTCGAGCTCCGCCTCTTCGAGCTCGCCTCACCTTGGACAAAGGGACCGGCAGCTGAAAGACATCACCGCCTTCCTTGAATGGCGGTGAGCCTCCTAAGGACCACAGAAGGGCGCCCGCCAGGCCACAATAACTGTCCCATCTACCACTTACACCAAAACTGAAGGGGTCCCCCGATCGAGGCACTGTGCTCCCAACCGACCATCTATGCCATCTGGAAGAGGAAGTCAATCCAGAAGATTCGAATCTAGGGGATGGCTGCCCCCCGATCGAGGCTCTGCCAAGTTCCTCGAAATAGAGTGACTAGAAGGAAGGTTAAAGTGCACGGTGCTGTTCCCTATCATGAATGGAGAAAGATACCTCGTGCACGGCATGCAATGTCATCGCATGTGCCTGCAAATGAGGGAAGGATCCCGAGGTAGGTGGCGTGCAATCATCCTGGCTTAAAAGAGTTTTCTAAGATTCAAACAAGGAGGTAAGCAAACAAACGGGGGAGAGGGGCGGCACAAAGGAGAGCAACCAAGAGGTCAAGTGCTCTAGGCTACCGGAGACTCGCCGGAAGGGTCTCGACAGACATAGCCATACAGCTCGAGCTCTCCTCCGCAGCCATTTCCCTCGCTTCACTCTCAACTCATTCACACTCTACATAAGTTTCTCCTCCTAGCATGGAGTCCATCTATAGGACTCGACCAGGATGATCTGTTCCCCTGGATCGTCACTAACTTGAGCATCAGAGTGCCCCCGTCGGGATCACCGGCCCGGGTCTCCTTTGTTTTGCAGGTCTGAGTGTACGTGCAACAACCCGAGTGACAAGGGCGCGGTCCGAGGTCGACTAAAGCTACAGGCCACGACGGTCTTGGCGGCAACAGATACCATTGAGATAGTACAAGTCAAAATAAAAAAGAAGATAAACAGTCTTCATGGAAGAGATGAAAAAAGTCTTTAAAAAAGTACAACTAGTAAGCAAACTTGTAAACTCTGGTAAAGTACTATAGAGAACTATATACTTGGTGAGGCAATTTCAACTATTGTAACTATTTTATTTAAAAAAAAATACTCAAAGACTTGCTTGAGAAATTAAACTTACCACCAGTATTATTTTTATGTGAAAAGCATGGATTAGACCATAATCATATTTTTATAGCTTATACTGATCTTTATAATAGATATGGAAGGCAAGTAATTTATGGAGGTAAAGCTACTACAAAGAAAGAAGTAGCATTCAAAATAATCAGGCATCTCAGAAAGATGTATGACTTTGTTGTAAGCGATGTGAACTACAAAGATCTAAAAATTTGGAATATGATCACGAAGAACTAATTGAAATGTACAAGAAAGTGATAGAAGAACATGATACATTGAAAGAGAAGTTGGTGACATTAGATAATACTACAGAGAGGTCCAACAGTAATTATGTTATCAAGAAAGAACATACATCTTGAAGCCATATTTCAGCAATAAGAGATTTTCCTCTAGGATGTGGACCAGTTACAAGAAGATGAATAGTTGAAGTTAAACAAAACTCATATTTAAAAGGAGATGTTGGAAAATAAACATGAATTAATTAAGCATTTACATTTTTTTGTATTCCATCACTTTATATTCAATCAAATCATAAGAATTTATATGGTAATATAGTTTGGAATCCTAAGAGTCAATAAGTTTAACGACCTAGAAAAAAAAAATAAAAGGATTCGAACCACCACGCGGCCCAGCGACAGCCAGGCATGGGAGCAGGCGGGCGATCACGCGGCGCACGAGCGCGTGCACGGGTGCAAGGGGAGCGCGAACGCGCACGATGCGCGGACGACGCGCGGGCGGGCACGCGAGGCGCGGCCCAGCCCGTCCAGCCGGAAGTGGCCATCGTATTGGCGTTTCCCACATGTTTCTCGAGCGTTTCCCAGCCCGTTTCGTGCGGTTCACGACGGTCCATGAGATTTCTGAGCGATCTGGACAGTCCGATCGCCTGATCGAATAGCTAGGATTGATCCGAAGGAGTTTAGGCTTGATTAGGTGCTTTTGGATTTGGATTTGGATGCGGTTTGAGGTGTTGATCTCAAATCAAATGGCCAGGGTGTTATTTTGTTGGTTTTGGACTTCTCAGGTTATGTTTGAGGTGATTTTGGATTGGTTTTTCCTCTCTTTTTAACCTGGACGTCGATAGGAAGCAGGAAGAGCCTGCAGAGAGCCAAGAAAAGAGGAGAAGAAAGAGAAAGAGGAGAAGAGAGAGAAGGGGGAGAGGGAAAGGATTTTGGTTTGGAAGATGAGGAAAGAGAAAATCATGGGTGACCTTCTTCCTCAAAATTTGTAAAACTAGGATTTGGGTTGAATGAATTTTTTTTTATTATTGTAGGAGATTAATCTTTTGAGCATGAAGGATTAGGACAAATTTCGGATATGGATTGATACCAGATATTTGGGATTAGCGGTTGAAGATAAGGATTCTGGACCTGATCACCGGTTCATATATATATATGTGTGTGTGTATGTGTGTTTATTATTTTAGTTTACCTGATTTGATTCGAATATATATATATTACATGCATGGTTGCTTTCGGATAGCATGATTGATTTCCAGAAACATAAGTGGATTTGTTATTATTGTTATTTGTGTTTTAGTAATATTTGAAATGGGTTCTACCGTGATATCGGTTGTTGGAAAATGACATGTTTTGACAAGATGATGTGAAAAGATAAGTGTTAACAGTTTTTGAACTAGCCATGCCACGGGATCGTGGAATTCTGAGGTAGCCTAAGCCACGGATTTTGTACGTGAGCTAGATTGACAACGAGGAATGGTCAATTGTGAAACTAGTTTAACCACGAGGAATGATCGATGAGACTAGCCTGACCATGAATAAAAGGTCGATTAACGGGCTTGTACAAGGCTAGTTTGGCCACGACGGATAGCAAATGGCAGATTATGAGATTACCAGTCATGGGTTGGAGCATGACCGTGGTTAGTCCAGTATCCTAAAGAAGATGAAAAGTTAATGAAAACATTTAAAGGAAATATATTGTTATGAAAGGTTTTGATATGTGATTGGTTTTTGGATTGCATGACCGAAAAATTGATCATTTTTCGTTATATGATTATGATCTTGCTGTTTTCGGTTTTTATATTAATACTGGTATGATTGTAAGGGAACCTTACTGGACTGTAGAGCTCACAACCCTATTTTCTTCTTTTACAGAGTTGTGCAGATATTTGGCTTGGTGATGAATGAGGTTTTCTTGAAGTAAGTGACTCTTGTGTACCCAGGCCTTGCATAATCTCTAGGATAAAATCTAGGATTTGTGCGGCCGGTCGCGTGCCGATTCCGATGCTAGATTCGAGATGTGACAGAATGATATCAAAGCCAGGTTATGATTACTTGGGATGGTGAAACAAGTGGATAATAATAATAATGACATGATGGTTATTAGGATATGACAAGAATTGTAACAGATCTTAGTTATGATGATTTGGAGACTGTGGCAAAGTGATTATGATGGATATGAGTGATATTGAATTCAGGTCATGATTGTTTGAAATTATGCTATAAAAGATTAAGGAATTAACATGATGATTAGTAAGACATGACAGAAATTTTTGGAAGGATTTATTAGTGAACCTAGATGATTTAGTAAATTATATTAGAGTGCACAGTAGAAGTGTGGTGATTTAGGAGTGTTTTGATGCGAGCACTGATTCAGATTTCAATCAATCTAACTTTGAGGATAAAATTATTTTAACGGGGGGAGAATGTAATGACCCAGAAAAAAAAAAAAGGATTCGAACCACAGTGCAGCCCAGCGACTTCCAGGCGCGGGAGCAGGCGGGTGATCACACGGCGCACGAGTGCATGCACGGGTGCGAGGGGAGCACGGACGCACACGACACGCGGACGACGTGCGAGGCATGGCCCAGCCCGTCGCGGGCGCGCGTGAGGTGCGGCCCAGGCCCACGCGCGCGGCGCGTGCGGGTGCTGGGCTCGGCCCAGCCCGAAGCGGCCATCTCGTGGGCATTTTCCACGCGTTTCCCAGCCTGTTTCGCACGGTTCACGATGGTCCATGATATTTCTGAGCGATCTGGACCATCCGATCGCCTGATCGAATGGCTAGGATTGATCCGAATGAGTTTATGCTTGATTAGGTGCTTTTGGATTCGGATTTGGACGCGGTTTGAGGCGTTGATCTCAAATCAAATGGCAGGATGTTATTTTGATGGTTTTGGACTTCTCAGGTTACGTTTGAGATGATTTTGGATTGGTTTTTCCCCTCTTTTTAACCTGGACGTCGATAGGAAGCAGGGAAGAGCCTGCAGAGAGCCAAGAAAAGAGGAGAAGAAAGAGAAAGAGGAGAAGAAAGAGAAGGGGGAGAGGGAAAGGATTTTGGTTTGGAAGATGAGGAAAGAGAAAATCAGGGGTAACCTTCTTCCTCAAAATTTATAAAACTAGGATTTGGGTTGAATGAATTTTTTTTTTATTATTGTAGGAGATTAATCTTTTGAGCAGGAAGGATTTGGACGAATTTCGGATGTGGATTGATACCAGATATTTGGGATTAGCGGTTGAAGGTAAGGATTCTGGACCTGATCACCGGTTTATATATATATATATATATATATATATGTGTGTGTGTGTGTGCGCGTGTGTGTATGTTTATTATTTTAGTTTGCCTGATTTGATCCGAATATATATATATTTACATGCATGGTTGCTTTCGGATAGCATGATTGATTTCCCGAAATATAAGTAGATTTGTTATTATTGTTATTTATGTTTTAGTAATCTTTGAAATAGGTTGGACCGTGATATCGGTTGTTGGAAAATGACATGTTTTGACAAGATGATGTGAAAAGATAAGTGTTAACAGTGTTTGGACTAGCCATACCACGGGATCGTGGAATTCTGAGGTAGCCTGAGCCACGGGCTTTGTACGTGAGCTAGCTTGACCACGATGAATGGTCAATTGTGAAACTAGCCTGACCACGAGGAATGGTCGATGAGACTAGCCTGACCACGAATAAAAGGTCGATTAACGGGCTTGTACAAGGCTAGTTTGGCCACGGCGGATAGCAAATGACAGATTATGAGATTACCAGTCATGGGTTGGAGCATGACCGTGGTTAGTCCAGTACCCTAAAGAAGAGGAAAAGTTAATGAAAATATTTAAAGGAAATATATTGTTATGAAAGGTTTTGATATGTGATTGGTTTTTGGATTGCATGACCGAAAAATTGATCGTTTTTCATTATATAATTATGATCTTGCTGTTTTTAGTTTTTATATTAATACTGGTGTGATTGTAAGGGAACCTTACTGGGCTGTAGAGCTCACAATCCTATTTTCTTCTTTTACAGAGTTGTGCAGATATTTGGCTTGGTGATGAATGAGATTTTCTTGAAGTAAGTGACTCTTGTGTACCCAGGCCTTGCATAATCTCTAGGATAAAACTAGGATTTGTGCGGCCGGTCGCGTGCCGATTCTGGTGCTGAATTTGGGGCGTGACAATAAGTCTATTGAGTTCCCTGTAACCTTTAGGGTTTCTATGTTTTGGGATATAAAAAGTCTTGTTATTAAAGACTCTATCATTAATGTGAATATTACAAATAAAAGTGAATTCCTTACTTTGTAGTAGGAGTTTGATATGAAATGAAATATTATTATGATTTTGTTCTTTTCCTTTTTCAAGCATTTCTTGTATATGATTAAGTACCCACCTATCCAAATTTCAAATTCTATCAAATCAAACATGATGGTCTTTTTACTGATAATATTGTTATGTTGTTTATTTTTAACTTGGTATCTAAAGTGTATATAAATAAATCTTCTCACTTTTGTTCATTTGGTTAGAGAAATGGGCATATCACCTCTAATGTCTGGTAACTCATCTTTTATCATGCAACATTTGCTTCAAAAGTTATCTGAGGTGATAGAAAGCAAATGGCAGTGGAAAACATTGCCTCTTGGAAATGATCTTTTTACAAGTGCAAAAAAAGGAATGGCCTTTGTTCCATATGCGTATAATCATGTATGTAGTTTCTTTTTTCTTTTTTTTTTTTCCTGAAGAGGAATGATCAAATGCTTAGTTTCTGAATACAACCCATCTTTATCATATCTGCTGTTAGAATGGAATTCAGGACTATGACTGCAATTAAATGATGTGCTAAACCTGGATGAGAGTAGAATAACAGTTGAATTTTTCATCAAGCTCAAGTGGACTCCTATGGATAACACATACTGCTCTTGTGATACACGATGTCCTGGCACACTTGCATGTAAGGCTGGAATTAGGCCGGCCCAAAGCTCATTACCTGGAACTGCACTGGGCCAGCTCAATAAACTTCGGACCAGCCCGAAATCGGTTCAGGCTTCGGACCAAATGTTAAGCATATCGGGCTAGACTTCAGGCTGTAAAATAGAGTTCATTTAATTTTTGGACCAAAGGGATATCCGGATTCGGTACGAGAATTTTTAAAATATGATTCAAAACCTGATCCAATTTTGGATTGGAACGGCCCAGTTCCAGCCCTACTTGCATGACTTACTGTAGCCTGACCACTGTCAATCTGGTCAGACCATAAGATTTAGCAATATATAGATGGATTCCTTTATTTTTCTCGTGGAAAGTTAACAATATATAGATGGGGTTGCAAAACATTTAGTAGATTAAAAGTCAACATAAGTGTGCTTTATGTCGAGGTTTTTCTTTTCTTTTCTTCTCACTTCTGCTTGTCTTCCCCCAACTTTTGGCATCCCAATTAGAGTATCATTCTGTTTAGCTGCTTCTTCATTATCTAGTAAAGAGTAGTCAAGAAGAATACATAGAAATCCAAATATTTCTTTTCAGTTCTCCTTCCTGATTTATGGCCAAGGGCAGCAAGTTGTTGCAGTACCTGCATCATTATATTCATCGAGTTTAATTCAAAACGGTATAAAATTTAGAGTTACAAATGCAAGTTGGATGCTGAGTTCATAATGTAGCTATCTCAAGTACCTACTCTATATCTAATTGCTTTGCAGAGCTGCAGGTGGCAGCCAAGCCAAATCTGAGAGTCATGTTAGAGGACAGCACAGGTAAGGTTATTGTGATTTAGTTATAATGGATATAGAGTAAGAGAAGCATCTAGATACAAAGACAATCTCTAAAATGTTATATCAACTTGGCATAGACAACAAAAATGTCCTGCCTTATAAACCTTTTAATTAAGACCAAGTTAATATGAGAAATGCACATACAAGATGTGTTTATTTTAGATGGGATTTCTGCTGATGGTGTCCACATTTCAGAGTTTATGAATTGTTTAATACCATTGGAGCACTTGCTTTGCCTTATGTTTTACAAAATGTATGAATAAGAAGTGAACCTGAATTGACTGCAACCCAATAAGCTAACATCTGTTCTTATGCCAGCTTAATTCGTATGTGCCGCCAGAGGGCCAACCCAATTCCATAATTGAAATTTGATAGTTGAAGGAGAAGCCATTATGCAATCTCACTCGATGTCAATATCTTTCTTAAAAAAGGATTGCATTCTGTGTTCTAGGGAAACAAGTTTGTGAGCTTCATATGAGTAGTGATATTGCAAAAATCTCTAATGCAGATCATTTACCCACTTTATCTCCCAAAATATGCCACTTTTATGTATGCATGGTTGTAAGAGATGTGAACAGAAAATCCTAGAAAGGTGATGCAATAGGTTAAGCAAATTTTAATTTCATTTCAATTACTTTAGTTTCCTTAATGACCATTTCACATGCATGTAAAGATATGCTCTAACTTTGTATTGAGTGAAAGACTCTGCACATTATATCTTCTTTCAATAGATTCTAGCTTTAAAGCCATCCCTTTTTTTTAGCATTCTTCAATTTTTCAATGATTTCTTAAACTTATAACCTTGCTTCCCTGACTCATTTGTGGTGTCATTACAAGGTTTGGGATTCTTCGGTACATGGTGTTCCGGTCATGTCGAGATGGTACGCACTGCGGTAATCCTTGTATCTATTTTAGTTTATGAATATTTGAAATACTACAGTATGATATAGTATGGTACCATATGATACATCCTTAATTGGTAAGTCTTGCTGCGGGGAGCATCATACCATGTTTGGTAGATTTTCGAACTACCAACATATTTAGGTTTTAGTGCTTAAAGAGTTAGTCCAGAAGTGACCAAAGCCATTTTTTGTTGGCTTTGGGCTGGATTGGATCCGTGAACAAAAAAAATCCTAATTTGTTGACTATATCCATTAGTTTTGGATTTGATGTTTCAGACCTAAATGCTGGGCATAGCCTGACCGAGTCCATCCATATTAGACAAAAAGTTTGGATAGATTGATCAGAAACCCATCCATCCGTGGCCCAGAGCACAAGAAATTTTGTTAAGCTAGCTGTTAATTGACCAATAGATTATAGTTTGTCCTGCCTTTTTTGTTTTCCCATTTCTTTTTCTTGACTGGGTTTCTTATATAACTCCTACTTTAGCTATAGATTTTTGCCTGTTATTCAACCATAACGGCTAACGACGACCATCATAGGAGCCATTGTTTCATTCCACAAAAAAGATTGGGTTACAATAGTTTTTTTCGTGGTAGGCAGAAAGAGTGGTGAATCACAGGTCAAAGAAAGGCGTGGACATTATAAAAATCGATATATATGCATGGAATTTATTCTTGGCGACCATGTATAATGATCGGTCGTATGGTTAATGGTTAGGTAACCATGCACTCAGAATGAGCCAAGGGAAAGGTCTGAATGGTGAGTTTGTATCTTAAATAGACCTGCACCAGAACTTGTTGCACCGAATATGCTTTCCAGATATCTTTTTGGTGAGCATCTGGAACTATTTAAAGCTTTTTTTTAATTTAAAAGATGACCAAATGGCTGTGTCTAGTTTGACAAAGGTGTTATAAGTATTGTTGTGGTTTGATCTTAGAGCTCAGCAACTTCATCAGAAGATTCAGAACCCAAATCCAAAGGAGGAAAATAAAATAGAAAAGTAGTAAAAAAACAAGTAAAACCTAGTGTCAGCTTCACGATGATTTCATCGATAACTTACTTGTTATAGATTTTAACCTTTTTGTCGTTATTTAATATCGTGTACTACTTCTTACTCCTCAACTTTTTAAAAGTAGAGAAATTTTCTAGAAGAAGGCCATGTCATTTTCCAATATAGGCTGGAGGCAACCTAGGCTCTATGCCTTGCTCTAAAAGCTAGACCGAACCGCGTGGATTCTTCTTCCAACATTAATAGGTTGCAAAGCTCGCTGAGTCCAAGTCCCTGTGGATTAGCTTCAACAGCTATATTAGGAGATTTCTATTTAGAGACCATACGGGCAGGCTTATCTATGCAGCAGGTATTTCTAGGGACGGAAATTTACTCGGTTCCATCGCTAGAAAACCAACCGCAATAGATTCGTGGCAAATATAGGTAGTGATAAAATCCACTCCAAAATCCGATTTTGCCCCGAGACAGGTATGGTTTGGTCATAGTTAATGGTCTATCCAACCCATGTGTGATCCATTGCCATCACTAGGTATCCCTCCTCATGGTTGAAACGTGCCTGATGTTGAATTAAGAGCTACAGGGGAGGCTTGTACCCTGCTGTAATCTGGTTCAAAGTTTCGCAAGTTTGGGCTAAAAAATACTTATAAACTTGCGATCAAGCGGGTTAATGGTCATGCTTAATGCTCCCAGTTTCAATCTTTTGTTGAAAGAAAGATATCTGGTAGTCAAGAAAAACTCTGCTACCATTCAAAGCCATGCATATCTTTATATAGGAATCAATCTGCGGCAAATCAAGACTCAGGCAGTTATATTCAATTCACTGTGAAAGCTTTCCTGCCTCCGTTTTCATGTTAGCCGCCGATGCCCATGGGAGTATGGGACCCCTTTATCTCGTCTGTAATTTTCTTTTCTTAAAGGCCCTGCCTCCCTTGCAACACCACCCCCCCCCCCCCCCCCCAAAAAAAAAAAAGACAAACAAACAAACAAACTGGGAATTTCCAAGTTTATTGTCCAACATTACTTGAAGGAATGTATTTATTCAAAAGCTTATTGATTCAAATGACAAAGACATCGAGACACGTAATAACTTTGATTAATTTGTGTAGCCCAATAATATCATATGCTTCGATAACCAATGCTCTTAATACACACCTAAGCAACAAAGTGGAACTCTTAACGCACGACAGAGGAAAGCAAATACAAAGACATAAAAGCAGGACAATAGTTTTCAAATAAAAAAGAGAGCCGATCTCATTACTTCAAACACCTTTCCTGTAATCATTTTCTAAGAAAGGTGGTGGTAAAACCAACCATCACAGTGCCACTTGTCCACCTTAATTAACCTTCCTGCAATTCTTCCTAATCTGACCGCTTGTTCCCGTGAGGGGGGTGATATCTCCCATGTTGATCATCCCGGTGACGAAGTCAGAGTTGAACGTGCTAGGGTTAGAGCAATAACTCTTAACTTGGGAGTCGGTGGATCCGCCATTGAACAGTTCTTGGTCCGAGTGGAGGAGGCCCTTCTTGTTGATGAGATTCTCGTAGTAATTATTGTCGAAGACGGTCGGAGTCTGGAGATCCAGGGGTGCCAGGTTGTTATCCCCGGAGCCGGAGGTACTCGGGCAATTCTGCTGCCTTGTCTTGGCAAAGGAACTATCTATATCGGTGTCATTGTATATGTGGGCTCTAAAGTTGGTGCACCGTGCTTGGCCAATGGTGTGGCCACCTGCAGAAAAATAATTAGGATTCTTGAGAAACTAGAATATGATTAAGATGTGTACATGGTCATTAATTAAGCATGAGAAGAATGTCTTACCGGTCTTCGAATCAAGTTAATTTGACTGTTTTCTGATTGGACAAGTTAATTTGACCAATGTTTTGCTTATTTCGTCCATGGCTCGATACTTCACCACCAATACTTGCATAGTATATATGTTATCAAGGTACGTAGCAGGTTATGCATACGACCTGGATTACAGCTTGATGCTGCTATCCATTTAAATTGATGTCATACCTTTCGATGTGGAGTGTCTCTTTTTTTTTTTTTTGAATGGAAGTGTCAAAGATGCATGTCATCGATGCAGATTGTCCCGGTTCACTTAAGACACTTGTATGGTGATAGTACGTGACACGTACGTACATAAGCGAAACACTATTACTTCACCCAAACACTACTATTACTTCCAAGTATAAAATCTAGAATTCAACAAGGTCGGGATATGCCAGCCTGTTGAACACTTGGGGTAGCAAATAATGTTTAGGAGATGGACAACCATCAAACAAAACGGTCCACGAGCATATATGGTATTATATATAAATATAGGGGACATGTACCTTATTTATATATAAAAGAAAAAAAAAAAAAAAAAAAAAGAGAAGAAGAAAAGTTAATTGATCACATATGGCAAGGGATTTGGCAGGCCATGAACTTTGTTTTAGAAACATTTTTCATGTCTCCAACACAAAGTCAAGGTAATTGCCCCATCGTACTGCAGCCAATCATGGAATTAAGATAGGAAGCAACAAGACAGACCCCTCAGCAGCTTGACTAGCTATATTAGTCAAAAAGTTGATTAAAATGCATAACAAGATGGTAGCATTATTTTTTGTCGTATCCATGAATTAATGGCTTCGATGATTTGGTTTTCATACCAGCGAGGGCAACCATGTCCTTGGTAGAAAGACCCTGAGCTGCAAATTTAGAGATGAGTTGGCTAAGGTTCGAGGTAGGAGGGGGGATGTTGTTGTTAGCTCCAGAAAAGCTTGCTGTCGTTGAATCCCTCCTCCCCAACTTCACATCCCAGTTCGGTCCTCCAAGCTGCAAATTAAACAGGCTCTTTGGTTAATCTAAAGACTATATATTTTAATGAGCAAGACCACAGGAACGGTGGATTGATCAGTACTCACAATGACCACCGAGTCCCTCGACGTGATGGCCAAGATGTCGGCACAGGAAACAACACCCGGGCACACCTTCTCCACTGCGGCCTTTATGTTGTCTACGACATCGAAGCCCCTCACCGAGTTGTTATTTGGCGTTGCAGTCTTCTCTCCCGTGAAAGTGGATGTGTCATCCAATAATAGAGATCCATCGCAGCCCTGCAACAAATTAAGGTAACATACTTGGTATAAAGTAGAAAAAGAGCTTGCTCGATCAATAAATTAATAAGCCATTGGAAAACAAGAAAAGAGCAAGCCAAGTTATGGTAGAAATGATGACTACCTGGACAAAGCAATCATGGAAGAAGAGGCGAAGAAGAGAGGCACCCATGCGCTTCTCCTGCGCTATTGCAGACTGTACGACGGATTTCACGGCGCTGAAGACTTGGGGGCATGATGATGCATAGAAGTTAGTGGAGAGCTGCGCCGAGGTGCTCCCAAGGAGGAGGAGAACGAGTAGTGCTAGAGGAGCAAAGGTTGTGGGGGAGAGAGCCATTGGTTCTATCAATGGAGGATTGGAGCGTGCTAGGCTTGAGGAGGCCATGCCAAATACTGGGCCCATTATATAGAGTTGTCGATCGATGCTGGGGCTTGATCGGACCATGGCGGCAACTTCATGGCTTGATGTAGTGCTAACCTAATCCCGTAGACTAGTTTGCATGGAATCACCGGGGAGTAGATATGGAGTCAACGTAGAAAATGGATGGCTGGCTAGCTGTTGGCCTTGAAGGGTCCACCATCTATATACTACTGGAGCGAGGCTTTGGTGCGGTGGAGTTGTCAAAAAGAGCGTCGGCTTGGACGGGCCACGGTCATCTACGGTGCCCGGTGCATCGCACGCATCATTTATCACATAATAGACAACTACACGTGGATGGACGGCATGCATCGCATCATCCATGTCGACACACGATCATTCATCATGTGATGGATAATATGCATGATGCATGTGGTACCGTGCGATTCACCGCAGGGATCCGTGCATGCTCGAACGAAGCCCATTTGTTTTACTTGCGGTGGATCGATCGGCCTCTTCTGATAGGTGGCTAAAAAGTAGTGTTAGACCATCTCCAGATGATAGGTTTTGTAGTATTGAAAATCTAATACCTTTATTAATTGGAGTTACTAAAAAAAAATCACTTAATTGGTGTGGTGTATTGCCATCGTTCCCTTATGAAATGTGCCATTAGATGAAGGAACGTAATTGATGCAGGGCACCTGAGTGACTTTTTGAGCTCTTTTTTTTTTTTTTTTTTTTTGAGTTATCGTAGCATTGCTCTTATTAATTAGTGTCTCATCAGTTGTTTGGACAAGAGCAAGGGAACAAAATAAATAGTGAAGGTACATGCCACAAGACAGATTAGTTGGGATGGCTTGCCCTGAAGAAACGTGAGGAAACTTAATTCATAATATATGGCAGTGTTACTTGTTGCACACTTTTTAAGGGATGGACGTCATTATAGTATAGTAATACTAGAGAATTCGGTGCTTGTTACATGCAACGTGATGTGTAACATACGTATCCTGTGCGATTGAGATACAGTTTAAAGGGAGGGGAAAAAATGCACTGAAAAGCAGGGGTTAATATTTTGCCACATCGTTGTACGTCATGGTAATCATATGATGCTTCTTAGCAAAACAAATAAATAAATAAATGATGCTACTACTTAGATAACAAGTAAATAACACCTATATATTTGTGGTTCGCAGTCTGACAAAAAACAGAGACATTAGGTATTATAGACATTAAAAAGAGAACAAGACGTGTTCTTTGGAAGCATCGTGGCACAATTATTTGGGATGAAGTGATAGACCAACCATTCATTGTCGAAAATTAAATAGGTGCGCCAGCTTGCAAGATGTTGCTGTCCATTGTTTTAAAAAGAAAAGAAGATAATCCTGTTTTTTCGGTAAAGAGGAGAAAAAAGATAAAAGAAAAGAAGGGAGGCTGGAAAAAAAAAAAAAAAAAAAAAAAAAACTGAGAAAAGAACAAAACAAGACAAATATGAATAAGGTTGCTTGTTATGCAGGGCTTAAAGTACTTTGGGAGCCAGTTTTCTATCAAACTCAAAAACAAGTTCTAGGGTAACAACCTTTTTTTGCATTTAAAAACAATAACAACAATTTTTAACTTTTATTGGTTGATATTGTCTTTCTCCCACTTTTCATTAAAAAGAAGCTGAAGAGCAAAAGTTCTTTCAAGAATAATTGTGGGCATTTTGCTTCATTAGATGAGGATTCGAATTCAGACATGGAAAACCTGGCAATTGAAACCATCATATTAGTCGATTAATTGTTACAAGAGTAAAACTCTTGCAAGGCAAGTAATAGGTGATGCTAAAAATCTAGAAAAAACTGGAACTAATTTTCTAGTTTATTCTAGAGATCTCTTGTAAGATGGCGAAAAAGATCTAAAACAATGCTTAGCTCCAAAGAAGAAAAGGACACATAATGCCGTAGGAATCTACTCACACACAACCCTCACAAATAACTCAGGGTTAGTGTCTAAATAAGCATGATCATTTGTGAAGGCCATATGCATTAGTGGCAGACTAACTCCTTTGTAAACAAAAAAATTTCAGTTGTTTGTCCTTCTGCCTTTGGAAATGATGTGACCCAAACAACTGAAAACTACTTAATTTGCCTGCCTAATCTCTCTTCCTTATTTTTTATGCCACATACAACATTAGCAAATTTTTTTCCTTCTCTATTTAATTTGTCCAGTCTAAACATATGGGTTAGTATAATATGTTTTCGGTAGAGGACAGGGGAATTTGTCTGGATATCTTGGTAGATATCCATCTATATTTAATTTGTCTAGTCAAAACATACTGGTTGGTATAGTAGAGAAAGTTGAAAGGGGAAACAAATAATTAATTAGCCTTGTTTGAATTCATTAAAAGATTTTATGAGATGGTGACGTTTGAACCTCTGAGAAGGGGGCAGAAACATGATTCATGCTGCGTAATTAGGCTACGAGCTTTCATCTCTTAATCATCCTTTTTCGGTCAATGGCTTTAAATACATGCAGATAAGCCAAAATACGCATCATTTTCATTAGTATGCGACTAAGTATAGACTAGTGGATACATATACAAAGAAGTCTGAATATAACAAATAGTGGCATGTGCTAGGATGGTGCTTGTGATTGAACTAGTTAGCTATTTTCTTTCAGAAAAATTAATACCCACCAATTAAGATGAACCTTGTGATACAGTAATTCTTCCACACTTTTGAATCATTCTTTCTTTGACATTGGAGACTTTTGAAGATAGTAGATATAAATCTTATAGGAGGCAACATCTTAGTTATTAGCTTTCTTCATATCGGAAGTTTATTTGCTTGATTTGTTCAAAGCTAGTTGAGTTATTTATAACTTCATTTATCTTGTGTAAAATGCTACAAACTCATAAAACTTGGGAGCATCTTTGTTCGGTTAAAAACAAGGACAATCATGTCACTCTCTGGAATACTTTTGCTTCCTTAGCAGGTTATCCTTCTTGATTGCAGCTTTCTAGATATTTAATAAAGCTTATAATATTGGGCCGGCATTTTTATAAGATTCCTTTTCCAGATTTATTGTTTCCTCTTTGAATTTTCTATTGTTGCTTATGCCATGTCCTTGTCTTTGGCCTCTGTAACCAACTAGTATCTTCTTACTCTTTTGTAAATGTAAATATCCCATTGTGCTTTTTATCCATCTAATAAACTGGGTTGTTTTTGCTTCCTCCTTCCTTTTTTTAAAAAAAAAACACACTTAATTTGTCTTGTGAGAATTGATTGGAACCGGGGTAGTGCTCTTGTGATTCAATTATGCAACTTATAATGATAATTTGATGTTGTGCTGGTGTTCTAGAACTCTCCCTGTTGACTTGTTAAAACAAAGGCCGTTTCTAAGGGTCACATATATAAAAGCAACACACTGGAATGAATAATTTACATGTCACAGAATAATTTATTGCATAATTTGGAGATGAATGGGGAAATGTAAGGAAAATACGTGGAGGCTTAAAGAACTCAATCAACTCCTCAATTGCCTGATGGTTCCATCTATGAAGTATTTCCACTGTCTGAAAATTACCAAGTAGAGAAAGGAAGAAGTTTGGAGTAATTGATGGAGGTTTTTGCTCCCACGTTCTCAATCTTCAGAAAAAACCAGAACCCATCAATATAAGCAAATACAGATTTTCTAGAACTTTGGAGATTATTATTATTTTCTTGGAGATGTCTCTTTGGAGACAACCGATAAAATTGGAACAATACAGAGAAGATTAGCATGGCTCCTCGTGACATGCACAAATCCAGAAATGGTTCAAATTTTTTGAGATTACAAGATCAGTAACTTGAAAGATCCCTTCGGTTCCATTTTGCTTCTATCATCTTATTTAGGTAGTACATTTCTTTTATTTTTCTTCAAGACCTGTCTCAAACTTTTGGAGCGGGTGCCGAGCAGTTGACCCGAGTTTTATTGGCTATAAACACAACATAAACGTAACCCGGATACGTCCCAGACTGGCCAAAATTAAGCAAGAAAGTTACTTGACCTTGGACAAATCAAATGGTTCTTAAATAAATTTGGAACAGCAGTTGTTCCACTGCTCTATAGAGCCAATTAGAATCTATGTAGCAACAAAGTCTTGCTTAAGAAGCAAACATGTAAAATGGGAATCAGATTGTGACTTAAACTTGTAAATTAAAGGGAAATCAAATTGTGCTGTTGTTTGTTGGGATATCAATTCCAGTGCTATAGTGTGTGTAGCCACACTTTCCACGCTCAAACATAAAGATATAGTGCATGACCTTCCCACTGATATGCGAGATAGGAGAGGGAGAGGTCATCTTTCTTATCCACTCTCCTTCATTACAGCCTTCATATAGTCTCTGTCACAGGTGATGTTTAATCTTTGGGGCTTGTTTTGGACTCTGTCTTCGCTTGGGTTTCGTTCTTTGTTTCCTACTCTGAAAGGTCATCCACATCAAGGGCTTTCAACCTCCGTAACCCATGGTGGCCCCCTCTTATTTATCTATCTCTTTTGTACACTCTCCTCTTGTTTTTTCCCCTACTGAATAAAATAATTGAGTGGCCATTGCCGCCTCTGCCATTAAAAAAAAAAAAAAAAACTACTTTAGACCAGAGGACAGCTTAATAAATCCTAATCTTCGCTAATAGGTCTTTTCTTAACACTGGCCAAAACAACCTCAAGTGAGATTTACTCGATTAGATCTACCAAACAAACTTTTTTCCCAGAAAACTCGCAAGTTTAATTTTACACAAATGGGACACGTACGCTTGTAGATTTCCTCCTGGCTAACCTCAATTTTCGAAAGATCTCTTACTGTTTAATTTTTGAAATCATGTGCTCATCTGTCCCTGTTTTGTTCTGTCATTGCAAATCAATTTATTATTATTATTATTTTTCCCAGTTTACTAAATTTTCCAAGACATATCATACCATCACCGAGTCATTTGACACCTAATTTGGCTGCATGCAGACCTGGTGCTTTGAGCTAACATTCCTATATGACTCTCACAAACTACCTTTCTTCTTATGGAGATGGACACCAGCATTCAGTTAAAAAAAAGCAAAAAAAAAAAGAAAAAGGAAACCAACATGGTAAAAAGTCAAAGAAATCTCCCCTAAGATCATGGTTTTCTTTTTTTTTTGGGGGGTCAATTTTGACCAATCATGAACATGCTAAGCGAAGGACAGGATAGTTCGGTTTTTATTAAGCCCGACAATAATCCTGAAAAGAGCCAACAACGTATTAGGGGTGCATGTTATCTATGGAGTAGAAAAATCAAATTTGTACACCTAAAATGAAATGGTGAAGTTATTCTTCCTTTATTTTCTTGAAAAGGATATCGATTACGAAAGTCCACAATGCTTCGCACTCAGACCCCAATGAAAAATATCATCTTTGATGGTGCAGTAGTAAACATAAATTAGACCTATCAATTCGACCTAGGCTCCATCCGTCATCCAAAAGAATTTGACATCCAGCTTTGCGATCGAACCTCTTGTGCGTGTGTTCATGGACGTGCACTTCTTAATGAATCCAACTTCCATTCATGCATTGGATACATGGACTAATCCATACATGCCATAAAAATTTGGCTAACACTTTCACATAGTAATATTTGCAGATTTAACAGATCGAAGTGTTAAATACCAAAACAATTCTCCAACTAAAACATATATATATATATAGTTCATAACCTAGTGGCATTCCTTGTAGAATAAGTGGTTCGACACGCTCCAGATCACTCCTTGATGGGTGGAGAACAAGGTTGCCATCACCTTTCCATTACGTGACGCCATTTTTGACCTCTGGTTGAACTGAGAGGGTGCGATGGATGGATTGTTTCGCCTGCAAGGGCGACCAACCATATACTATCCCATCAATCGCTCCCTAAACGATATCTACTTGATATCTAACCATTCAGTCAGCATCCATTTCATGATAGAACGTAAATTTTGGAGGAGATTTGGACTAGCCGGCGGAAAACCATCCAAAAGAAGGCAACGAATTAGCTTTCTATGAACAGTCTGCCGGAATCTTTAAATAGAAATTTATAAGGAATAATCGTACGTGCATTTAGGTTCGAAGCGAGGTCACCGGGAAAAATCATGCGACAGTTCCTATTCTTGTTTCGTAGCTGGGACTTCTCGCCACCTTGGAAAATACCAGGCACCGGTGCAAGTTCTTCTCGAGGTTGCTTTCCTCTCTCTCTCTCTCTCGGTTCTCTTTCTTTCGTCCTTTTTTTTTTTTTTTTTCCGGATCCTCCAAAAAAATCTATTGAACATGCGATCTGCATGGCCATCGCAGATGGTATACCTCGTGGCCCACACAGCAAGCTACGTATATTTAAAACCAACCTGTAACTTTCTTGCATACGGGAGTCCTAACACTACTCTATGAACAAAGTAGGTGGTTAACCTTTCCGATTTCATAAAAAACACGCACCCAAAAAAATAAAAAAAAATCCGCTTCATGATAACCACATTATTATACTGCTAAGAAGTCCAAGACATCCAACAGTCAAATCCAACAAGAGAGAGAGAGACAGGCAGAAGTTGATTTTTCCTTGTCGTTTGCTTGCATCTTACTTAAAGTGGAGCGAGGAGGCAAGCAGGTAGTTGGCTTCTAATGCCACTGCTTTATGGTTCTCTATTCATGCACGTGCCATATGCAACTTGAACCGGTCAGAAGACACGGTTAATTAAACATTATCAAGGTGGCAACAATAGCTAGGCTAATTAATGACTGAGTCCGGTTTTTTTTTTTTTTTTTTTGATAAAGCAAAAGAGATGAAGAGGAAGAAATCCCGTGTAGTTAATCTGCAGGCTTCATTTTACTATATAATGTTCGATTCAAGATGTTCAGATTTTCGCATTCTTTCTTCATTTAAAGATGAGTACGTCAACCTGATACCACTAAGACGCCGACTAGTCGATCAAGGATAAAGAGAGAGACCATGACCTCTCGCTCGCACCAGCAATCATGGATTTCAGAAAAATTCTTGGATTTAATCGAGTCATCCACGGAATCATGCTTCGAACCAGTAATTAATCGAGTCCGGATTCTTTAGCTGGAGGCAACAATGCTGAGATTCTTACACTTGAAAGCAAAACAAGCACTGCAATCAAATAGTAGGTTATTATCTTCTTTCTGCATAACTGGTTGGAGAGTTTGACCTACATGATTCATCATTGGGTTAGGTGTTATGGTGCTAACTGCATTATACTATTTGTTAGAAAATGTTCTCGTGGCGAATGCAGATTTTTATTTTCAAAATCACGATATCGATGTTTATAATACTGTAAGAAAAAATAAAATATAATAAAAATTATAATTAATTAAATATGCAAGATGTCATTAAAAAAAATTTAAATCTAAAAACGAGTCTTGTCATCACCCAATTTGTAGCCCATTTGCCAAGGCAAGCTCAAATTCAATTGGCCAATATTAATTTTTAATGCCAAACAACCCCCTTGATCTTTTGAAGGGCAGGCCGGCGAATCAAATGAATATGTCCAAGAACAAAATATTCCAATTTCAATTTAAAAAATAAATTTTAAAATTTTAGAGATTACGAGTGAAGTTTCAACTGATATTTTCTCCCTGCTCAAGACTAATTTAAACTAAACACATTGATTTAAATATTACCTTTTTTTTTTTTTTTTGCATGGGTTTATAAGAAAATTTTCATTGCCTGAAATTTGAGCTAGATGCAGAGCTCTAATGCCACCACTGATTTATACCAAACCTGAACAACTTCACATCTGAACCACTACCAAGTAAAATATTTACATATATTCAATTAGTACTATGGTTGAAGTTTGAACTACCAGTTTGAATGACTTTACCTGAACCACTGCTAAGAATTACGTGGGTGTATTCATCTCACCGCATTTCATGCTTAAACACACATAAAGCTTTCTATCATAACTGTGTAAAGATGGTTTTTTGTGTGATATAAGGTGCCGTTGGTAAAGATCTTACTTGTCTAATCAGTAGATCTATTAGAAAATCATAACAAATTATTATATTTTTTTTTTGCATATGTGAGCATCTAGCTAGAAGGCGTTGTATACAGAATAATTTCTAGATCGATGGTCATATGTGCATGCATGCAGGATGACGTTGGTAAGTCTAGCTCCAACAAAATGACCAGAAATCTCCTTGGCCAACAAAATTTAGTATTATCGTAGTTAGACATTGATTAATGGCTAGCTATCTCTTTAGATCTCGTGGCTTAAATTGCATTCTTCAAGCTTAATTAATTATTTCTAGCTAATTCTAAATTGTATATACCGTTCCTGCGTCGTTGTTGCTTGAAATATTATATCGGAGGGGATGGGCATACAAAGTAACCGGAATATATAAATTATTCTGGAATTGGGGGTGGTTGATTTTGGACACTAAGCCACCAGGGAGCTCCTTGATGAGGTGTGAATTGATGTGAATCAAGAGATAGATTTGGTCAATGAATTAGGCGCTAGCTGCTTTTTCACTTGTGCTAGCTGTATGTCACCATGACTAATATTTGCATTTCCCCAAACTTGGAACCTTCTTATGTTTGTCAATGGCAGTATTTGTTTTCAAATAATATTACTTAAACTATTGTTCCATTCTGACGTTGGAGTTTAGTTATCCCCCCATGCACGTAGCCAAGGAAGATTGGTTCTGGGCTTTGACATGCATTGAAGTGCCAAAAACTATCACATGCCTGAAAAGCTCTTTATGTATTATGGATTGACCATTGTATCTCTTCATGTCCCCATTTTTCTTGACTACTCCTGACCTCAGACATCTTAGGTTCCTGTGCTTACCAACCTCCTCTGTGTCACTTTGAGAGGCGATGGATCAAACAATTTTGGGTTTATGCCATCATAATCATGCCCGCTCAATCTTGTCCCCATTAATTAAGAATGGTTTTATGAATCCTCATTGTCTAATGATTTTTAACCAAGGCCATGTCAACAAAATACGTATTCAGGACATGTTTGGCCAGAAAAAGTTGGACACTGAAATAAAAATTAAAATGGATGACTCCCATGCTAGCTATTTGAGCAAAAAGAGAGATGTTCCCATTCCGATTCTAGGATGAATGAGAATTACTCCAACCCTCCAAAACATAATCTCTATTCTTCTCAGATATTTAAAGTCTATTATGATTTTGATTTTAATTATGATCATAGAACAAATATATCATAAGATATGTCCATTCCGATTTTCATTTCGATTCATTTCAATTTTGAGCTGAACATGTCCTTATTTTGAATCATTAAACGAAGAAAATCTGATGTCGCATTGCTAGGCTCGCAAATTCAAAAGTGGGCCAGAGTTGCAGTGACCCGTTGGGCTGGTATGGATCACTCATTGTCCAATTCAAGCAAGGGGAACTTTATTCCCGAACGATTAAAGTACAGATCTTGGGGTAGTGACAATTTCAATGCGGGGGGGCCCATAATGCAAGACGTTTCAAGTAACCTAGTGAACTTTATGCTTCATTAGGTTCTTAGTCTTTTGTTCTACCCCGCACCGAGGATTAGTCAGCCGTGATAATTGGAGCATTCGCATACCGAGTCCTTTGACATCCGAGGGCATGAGGCCAAGATCACTTTTAAGAAAGTCTTTCGGCGGCTCCTCCATTTTGACAATACGTAAATATTTGAATTAGAGCCACTGCACGAGCTTCCTAATGCTCCGAGGGAGTGTCGACTCACATGACCCAAATCCGACCCCTACATAGCCTGAGTTTTGCACGGACCGGGCCTGAGATGAAGACCCATGTGTCAAGAGCATGGTTTGTTTATCACTAAGATGGTAGCATAGTTGATGGGTGCTCACGTTCACGTCTCTCTGATCATGGATTCGAAGCGTGATCCATGCGATGACTCGATTAAATTCAAAAATTTTTCCTGGAACATGTGACTGGGGACGAGAGGGAGCATTCTACTCTAGCAGCTTAGTGGGATCAGGCTGACGTACTCACCTTCGGGTAGGAAGAGTATTACGAAAAATAGCTATCCAAATCGAACATGGCTTGGCGGGGCGGGGGCCCAGTGGAAGCAGCTACGATGGGGATTTTCATCCCCCCATCCCTTTTGTCTCAGCAAAAAGAAAAAGAAAAAGAAAAAGAGCATGGTTTTAAAAATAGAGTAAGTCTTTGTGCACCACATGCAATACAAGAAATCCAATCCGGTTCATATCACTATTTGTTATTGATCTACATCGATCCTACATAGCTTGAAAGGATGGGATGGGAGTCCATATCACTGGGATTACGTAATTTGAGCATCGCTGCATCTGTGATCATTTCAAACATAAAAAATAATTTTTTTTGCCCTCCTATCTTTCGGAAGATGATACATACCTTTGAGTGGAACCGTTTCTTCTTTGTCTGCAAATGGGAAAAAAAAATCTCAGACCAAAATCGTTTCTTCTTTTTCTGCAAACGAAAAAAAAAAATCACGGACCAAAGCAATACCCCAAAGTTCCTTCTATTGTTTTTGCCTGCCCACCAATATCAGAACAAAATCCCTAGTTTTCCCTCCATTTTTTTTATTTTTTCTCTTTTTTTGGTGATCGAGTAGCCACCGGTAAGCTAGAAGCGTTTCTTCTTCTTCTGCAAATGGAAAAAAAAGAAAGGGTTAGCGATACCTCCAGAGTGCTCTTCATTTTTGTATTTTTTCTTTTCTCTTTGATGGTCGAATAGTTGCTTGTGAGCTAGAAGTTCTCGAGCATACCATGAAAGATACTCCTTCGAAATCTTGAGTCAATGGAGAAAAGTAGTTTCGTATTTCAACACAGATAGCGAATACGAAAATATCGCAAGAAGGAAATACATATGGAGGAAGGAAGCATTGCACTTGTTGTTTATTCAGGAGAGGATGACACCCCTTTAAGTTCCCTCCTAAAAGAAGTTACAGAATCAGAAATAGGTAAAGAAATTATATATTTTAATGTAAATATTTGAAATTTATATCTACAGATGGATGTTGTTGCCGCCTGGATCACCGTGGCCCGTAGCTGCTGGTGGCATCGAAGGTCGCGCCTCCACCTACTCGGGGCGCGTCCGGTGCCTCGGGACCTGCAAGAAACAATGTCAGTGACCCGGGCCAGGGATTCCAGCGGGGGCACTCCGACGGTCAAGTCAGTGATGATCCAGGGGAACAGATCCTCCTAGTCGAGCCCCTCGGGATGAGCTCCACGCTAGGAGGAGTGAGTGTAGTGTGTATGAAAAATGAGAGTGAGCTGGGAGAGGTGATGGCCGAGGTGGTAGAATCCTCCTGTCTGGCCCCCTTTCCTTGTTTCTTTGCTTGCTTACTTTTGGCTTACTCTGGCTGAGTTTTTTACTTTGTCTTGCCTTGGGATCTCCCCGTGTCTTCAGACGTGTGCGACGAGGTATCGTGCCGTAGACGAGACGCCTCTCCTGTCAGATAACCGGGGAAGCTTCCATATGCTCTGACATTCTTTCTGCCTGCCCCCTTTCCTGAAAGCCTGGCTGGACCTCGATTGGCGGGTTGCCACCCTCGGGACTCGCACTATTCGGTCAGGTCTTTTTCCTAATGGTACGGCACGTTGGTGGGGAGCATAGTGCCTTGATGTGAGTTCCCTTTCCTTCTGGTGTGAGTGATGGCCGTGGGCATTAATGGCGGCATGGCGGGCGCTACTGTACGACCCTCGGGAGGTTCGTCGTTGTCCTTGGAGAGGAGGCGCCACTCCCTTGTTGGTTGGCGCCTCTGCCCGAGCGGGGAACCGAGCTGGAAAGGTGGAGCCCGCCTCCGAAGGGTTCGCCTTGAGGTGGCTCGGTTGGGCGGAGAAGGGCTGAGCTCGACTCCGGACCAGCAGAACTTGTCTTCGGACGAGCTCGACCTGACAGAGGTGGCCCAGGGGATCTGACCTCGGAGGGGCTCCTCGTGATGGAGGAGACTTGAGCTCGACTCCTGACCATGGGAGCCGACCTTAAGGGGTCTGCCTTGGATGGGGACTTGTACTCGGCTCCGGCCTAGACGTTCCGACCCGACGGGAACCGACCTGGCGGAGGACGGTGCTCGGCTTCGGTGAGCGACCCCGTTGCTCCGAGCGAGCTCAGCCCTGCGAAGGGGCCCATGTTGACAACCCAGCATGGCGTCTGATGGGGACTCCATGCCAGTTTGCCCACCCCACGTCAGCAATCTAGCCACATCATTTGCCCCCACTCCCGAGGCTCGTTGGCGCGCAGCGCTCGGGACGAAGGGAGTAATTGCGGTGATGACGTGGAAAGGCGAAAAAATCTGGTATAATAATGACCAATATCGGCGGTGCTTCGCATGGCGGTCCTTCAAGCCTGTGCGAGGGTGCCACGCGGCCATGTTTGAGGAGGAATTATGGCGGGCACGGAAGTCAGAATGGCCACGGTCAAATTGAGGCACTGGCCCCGTCGATTGGCGACACGTGGTGAGCATCCCTTGGGAGAGCCATAACGGTACGGCCGGGCGTAGGTTGCCTCGAAAAGAAAGGTAAGTTTTTTGAGACTTACTTTCTTTCAAATCTTTCGCACCTGACGTCGTATAGAGGTTCTCTCCTCCTTTCTCTCCGGCCGCTGTCATCCTCCCAGACTCTTAGCAGGTTAGCTCCTTCTTCCTCTTCCTCCTCGTCGACTAGGGGTCACTGTAAGTCTTCCTTTGTCCTCCTCTTCTTCTTTCATGGACCGTTTTGGCCCAAACTTCCATCCTTCCTGCCAAGCCAAGGCCGGACCTTCTCGGTCGAGGACTCCTTCTTCCTCCGACGAGGAAAGGGAGGCAGCACGTTATGAGTTCAGTAGGAGACCTTCCTACGATCCTGTAGCCATTAGGGAACCCGGGCTGCTCCCCCACCTCGCTTGGCCCTCCTTCCTGCTCCTTCCCCTGCTCATGCTCCTGCTTCCGAACCTTCTCAGTCAACAAGTCCCGGAGAGATTGCTTCGGTGATCACCGTCGAGGATCTCGCAACCATCCGGGGTGCTTACGATATCCCCGAGTCCATCCAACTCTTTGTTCCTCGTCCAGGGGAGCGAGTCACTTCTAGTGGCCCTTGTCGGATTGCTTTCTACGAGGAGGCATTCGTCGGGGGTCTCCGATTTCCTGTCCATCATTTTTTCCTTTCCTTTCTGACCAACTACCGTCTTGTTCCTGCTCAGTTGGTCCCCAATGCCATCAAAATGATCTTCTGTTTCATCATTCTATATCACTTCCACGGGATTGTCGCCCGTTTATCTCTATTCAGGGCCTTTTTCACCCTGAAATGTCACCCTACCGAGGAGGGGTGGTGGTCCCTTTCTTCTCGACCTCGGGGCATTAGGTTTGAGCTCCCCTCTTCCATCAAGGGATGGAAGAGTAGGTATTTCTTTGCCTCGGTCGAAGGGATCGACTGGGTTTGGAGCAACCTAAATCGGTCTCCCAATAGGAACTCCTCCGTTGAAGCAGCCGACCTCGACCTGTACGAGCTGCTCAGATCGGCCGAGATCCCTTCGCTTGAGGTCTTGCTATCGGAGCAGAATCTCCATGAGGCCGGGGTCGGCTAGACGTAGGAGTTGGGTGAGTTCGACTTGGCCACCCCTTCCCTTTCTCTTTCTTCTTTTCTTTCTCTTTTTTCTTTTTTCTTTTCTTTTCTTTTCTTTTCTTTTTTTTGACTTGGAGATGACCATTTCTTCTCTGGTGTAGAAATGAAGTTCTCCATGGATGAACTGCTCTCGTTCTCCGAGGAACGAGAGCAGGCAGCTGAGGCCGGTGAGCCCGCTCCGAAAAGGGCCCATGCCGATGAAGGTGCAAGGCCGGTGCAGGCCGGGCTAGATGCACCGGTTTCTGAACGAAGGCGGAAGAGGGTAGCTGAGCTCGTTCCGGAGCCTTCAGGGCAGCGCGACCCGGCCCCGTGCCCGAACCTGAGGTGGTCGCCCGGGCCAGGTCGGCTGCCGCCGCTGCTAGGGTAGGAGCCCCCCCTCTGGAGGTCGTCGATGTCGAGGAAGACGGGGAGCCGAAAGAAGCGAGGTCGGCGCCTCAGGCACGGTCCGAGGCGGTGCCAAGCTCGCAATTGGCGTTGAAGGCACCTTCCGCCGCCGTGGGGTCCGAGTCGGCGGAAAAGAAAGATAGGGACTCTCGCCCAGTCCCTTTTCGGTTGGGGCCCAACGTCTCCTTGATGAAGGACCCAAGCCTCGTCGAGCAAATGATGGGCTTCTCAGTCTAGTCCTGCGACCGGCGGGAAGGGAGCGGGAGACTGCTGGGCGATGTCGTCAGCTCGTCCTTCGCCAACCTTTACGCCGTTAGTTTCTCTTCGCTCGTCCTTATTACTTCTGACTTTCCTTAGCACCATAGCTAATATGCTTTCTCTAATGCAGCAAGGCAGAGAACTGATCCTCATCCAGGACTACTGTCGTAACTGGGCCAAGAGGGACAAGGAGTGGCAGGTGGAGCTTGAGTCCCTGAGGACCGAGACAGGTCGGAAGGATGACGAGATCCGAGAGGCCAACCTGAAGGTCAAGAGCCTCATGGCCGAGGTCGCAAACGCCGCCCAGATCAAGAAGGAGCTCGAGGGGGAGCTTGAGTCGAAGAGGACCCGGTTGAAGGAGCTCCGAGTCAAGTCGGAGGCAGCGAGGGAAAAGGCTGCCTCTGCTGAGAAGAAGGCGGTGGCTGCTGAGAAGAGGGCCGCGGAGGCGAAGGAGAAGGCTACCGCTGCCGCCCGTTCCACTGAGACGCCGAGAAGGGGATGGCGGTGGTGATCCGCCAGACCGAGCGTGCAAGAGAGCAGCTGGCCGAGGTGAGGCGCCAAGCGGAGGCTGCAAGGAAGGAGGCCGCTGATGCGGCAGCCACTTTCAAGGCCTCCCCTGAATATATAAAGGACTTCAAGGAGGCGGCGACGGACTCCTTCGCCAAGGAGTTCGCTTACTGTCGCACTCAACTATGGGGGATCCTATCCGAGGAGCGATTGGCCGTGCTCCGGGCCCCTGGCAAGAAGGCTCCAGCTCCGACGGTGGCTGCATCGGGGCAGGGTGCTGCTCCAGCCGGGCCTCTCCCAGAGGTGGCCCCGGAGACAGCTAAGTCGGCCTTGGTGGTGGTGATGGCCGAACAAGCGCCGCAGGCGGAGACAGCTGAGTCGGTCCCTGCGGCAGCAATAGCTGAACCAGCCCCTCCGACGAAGGCCACTCAAGAAGGTGCCCCTGCAACAGAGGTGGAGGAGGGGGAAGTCCCAGCCGTGCACCGTCCAAGGAAGGAGCCGGCTCAATAGGGTAGGACTCCTTGTAATAATTTTTATTCTTTTTGTTGGACCGGGCTGCCTGGCTTGTCAAGGCCCGGGATAATATGTAATGTACTTCTCTTTAAGTAATGAAAGATTGTTCAGCCAATACGGCCTTTTCTTCTTCCTGTGGTGTGAATGTTCTCTCCACCCCCCCTTCTCCTCCCTTTTATTTTCTTCTCTTTTTCCTTCCAGTGCGGGGAGGTCGGAGATGGGAGCTCCATCTTGTATGGGCTTGAGCCTCACAGCCTCGGAGCGGGGCTCAAGGACATGTCGACCGGAGAGCAAGGCTCCGGGTTTGAGTGCTTGAGGGTGTGCTAGCCGGAGATCTTGGCTCCGAATTTTGATGCCTGAGGACATGGCTCAGGAGTCGCCATCTTGGAGCTAGGCTCGGAGATGTGCTGGCTGGAGAGTTGGGCTCCGGATTTCGATGCCTGAGGATATGGCTCAGGAGTTGCCGTCTTGGAGCTGGGCTCGGAGACGTGCTGGCCGGAGAGCTGGACTTCGGATTTTGATGGCCTGAGGACATGGCTCAGGAGTTATTATCTTGGAGCTGAGCTCGGAGACATGCTGGCTGAAGAGCTGGGCTTCGAATTTTGATGGCCTGAGGACATGGCTCAAGAGTTACCATCTTGGAGCTGGGCTCGGAGACGCGCTAGTCGAAGAGCTTGGCTCCAAATTTTGATGCCTGAGGACATGGCTCAGGAGTCACCGTCTTGGAGCTGGGCTCAGAGATGTGCTGGCCAGAAAGCTGGGCTCCGGATTTTGATGCCTGAGGACATGGCTCAGGAGTCGCCGTCTTGGAGCTGGGCTCGGAGATGTGCTGGCCGGAGAGCTGGGCTCCGGATTTTGATGCTTGAGGACATGGCTCAGGAGTCACCATCTTGGAGTTGGGCTTGGAGACGTGCTGGCCGGAGAGCTGGACTCCGAATTTCGATGCCTGAGGACATGGCTCAGGAGTCGCCGTCTTGGAGTTGGGCTCGAAGACGTATTGGCAAGAGAGCTGGAGTCCGAATTTTGATGGCCTGAGGACATGGCTTAGGAGTTACCGTCTTGGAGCTGGGCTCAGAGACATGCTGGCCAAAGAACGGTGGCTCTGGGCTTGAGTGCCTATGGCTTCTCAGGCCTTAGTGCCGGAGGACTCTCCTCCGGGCTTGAATGCCGAGGAGCTGGGCTCAAAGCTTGAGTGCCTGAGGGCTTCTCAGGTCTTAGTGCCGGAGGACTCTTCTTCGGGCTTGAATGTCGAGGAGCTGGACTCGAGGCTTGAGTGCCTGAGGGCTTCTCAGGTCTTAGTGCCGGAGGACTCTTCTCCGGGCTTGAATGCCGAGGAGCTGGGCTCGAGGCTTGAGTGCTTAAGGGCTTCTCAGGTCTTAGTGCCGGAGGACTCTTCTCCGGGCTTGAATGCCGAGGAGCTGGGCTCGAGGCTTGAGTGCCTAAGGGCTTCTCAGGTCTTAGTGTTGGAGGGCTCTTCTCTGGGCTTGAATGCCGAGGAGCTGGGCTCGAGGCTTGAGTGCCTGAGGGCTTCTCAGGTCTTAGTGTCGGAGGGCTCTTCTCCGGGCTTGAATGCCGAGGAGCTGGGCTCGAGGCTTGAGTGCCTGAGGGCTTCTCAGGTCTTAGTGCCGGAGGACTTTTCTTTGGGCTTGAATGCCGAGGAGCTAGGCTCGAGGCTTGAGTGCCTGAGGGCTTCTCAGGTCTTGGTGCCGGAGGACTTTTCTCCGGGCATGAATGCCGAGGAGCTGGGCTCGAGGCTAGCCTCTTGGAGAGCTGGGCCCCGGGCAGCAACATTCCTGCAAGGCAAATAGCCCGTTGTGCAAAAGAAAGTCTTTATTTCTAATGGAGGAAAAACTTACATTACTAATAGTATCTCCTCAAATTACAAGCATTCCATGTTCGGGGAAACCTGGCACCATCCAGGTCCTCGAGATAGTAGGCCCCATGTAAGAGGGCCTCGGCCACTTTATAAGGGCCTTCCCAGTTTGGCGAGAGCTTGCCGCACTCCTGGGGTTGAAATGCTTCAGCCCGGTGCAGTACCAAATTGCCAGGTCGAAAAGTCTTCAGCTTCACCCGTGCATTATAATATCGGGCAACCCGTTGTTGGATGCCACCATCCGAAGTCGGGCTTTGTCCCTTGTTTCTTCTAGGAGGTCTAGATTGAGCAGAAGGTGCACCGAATTCTGCGTCCCGTCATATTGCTGCACCCACAGCATGGGCACACCGAGCTCGATTGGGATTACCGTTTCAGCACCGAAGACGAGGTTGAAGGGTGTTTCACCCATTGCCGTTCTAGGGTTGTGTGGTAGGCCCACAGGATGCTTGGAAGTTTCTCTGCCCATCTGCCATTCGCTTGGTCCAACCTGGTGCGAAGTCCTTGGAGGATGGTCCGGTTAATCACCTCGGCTTCCCTATTTGTCTGGGGATGAGCTACTGAGGTGAATCTGTGTTGGATGCTGTATTCGGTGCAGAACCCTTCGAACTCCAGGTTGTTGAACTGCCAACCGTTGTCGGTGATGATATAATTGGGGAGTCCGAAGCGGCAGATGATAGACTTCCAGAAGAATTGTCGAACATTGGCTTCTGTAATCCGAGCTAGCAGCTCTGCCTCGACCCACTTGGTGAAGTAGTCGATCGCCATTATCAGGAACTTCCACTGCCCTGGCGCGGTGGGGAACGGTCCCAGAATGTCCATCCCCCACTATGCGAAAGGCCAGGGGGATGACAGTTGGGAGATCGATGCGGCCGGCAGGCACTGTATGTGGGAATGGTGTTGGCATTTGTCACACTTCTTGACGAAGTCGGCGGCGTCTTCCCTCATCATCTCCCAGAAGTATCCCTGGTGAAGAGCCTTGTACGCCAAGGTCCTCCCCCCTACATGGTTCCCATAGAAGCCCTAGTGTATCTCCCGGAGCACGAAGGCTGCCTCGTGGGCCTGAGGCACTTCAGGAGTGGGTAGGAGTAGGATCGGCGGTAGAGATGACCGTCCATCAGAACAAAACGGGTGGCCTTCCTTCTGATGAGGCCGGCTTCTCTACGGTCCTCTAGTAGGAGGCCATCCTTGATGTACTTGATGTATCTATCCATCCAGCTCGGCTCATGGGCTACTTGTTGCACCTCCTCTGGGCTCTCGTAGCTTGGATTCTCGAGATACTCAACGTAGGCGCACCCCAGGGATGAGTCCGGTAGGGTTGCGAGCCTCGACAGTGCATCCGCACGAGCATTTTCTCCTTGAGGGATGTGGAAAATGCGGAAGTAACGGAAGCCCACCGTGCTCAAACGAACCTTCTCCAGGTACTTCACCATCTGGGGATCTCGGGCCTCATACTCCCCAGAGACTTGTCCGGCAACCAGTTGGGAGTCAGTGAAAACCTTCATGCTTTCGACGCCCAGCTCACAGGATACCTTTAGGCCCGTGAGGAGCGCATCATACTCCGCCTAGTTGTTCGTAGCGGCGAACTTGAAGCGGAAAGCGCATTCCGTCACCACTCCGTCGGAATTGACGAGGATGAGGCCCGCTCCGCTTCCATCAGAATTGGAGGCACCATCCACATGGAGGATCCAAGGGTCCTCTCACGGTCTGGGCTCAGCTTGGCTCTCTGGGGCCGTTCGCTCTGGCTCCTCGGGGGGCCCTGTACATTCGACCACAAAGTCGGCTAGGACTTGGGCCTTCTGCGATGACCTCGGCCGGTATGCAATGTTGAACTCACTCAGCATCAGGGACCATTTAGCCAGTCCCCCGGAAGTTTTAGGGTGGCCTAGTATGGTCCTTAGCAGCTGATCGGTCACAACCGCGATGGAATGCGCTTGGAAGTAGGGCCTGAGGCGCTTAGCAGACATGATTAGTGCAAAAATGAGTTTCTCGGAACGAGTATACCTGATCTCTACATCGCGGAAGATTTTGCTGGTGTAGTACACCGGCTTTTGAGATCCGTCTTGATCTGTGCGAATGAGGACCGAGCTGACGGCTCGGGTGTAATCGCCAGGTAGAGTAGGAGCTCTTCCCCTTCTTCTGGTTTGGATAACAGAGGTGGAGAGGCTAGGAACTTCTTCAGCTCTTCAAAGGCCATCTTGCACTCTTCAGTCCAGGTGAAGTCATGCATTTTGCACAACGCCTTGAAGAAAGGGAGGCAGCGGTCAATCGACCTCGAGATGAACCGCCTTAAGGCTACGACCCTCCTTGTCAGACGTTGAACTTGCTTCTTGGGTGTCGGGTGCTTCATATCAAGGATCGCCTTAACCTTCTCCGGGTTCGCTTCGATGCCTCTCTGGGTGACCATAAAGCCGAGAAACTTTCCGGCCGCTACCCCGAAAGTGCATTTTGCCAGATTGAGCTTCATTTGGTGCTTCCGAAGATTGTGAAAGACTTCGGCGAGGTGGCGATATGGTCTGAGCTCAGCTTGCTCATAACGAGCATGTCATCCACGTACACTTGCACATTCCGGCCAATCTGGTCTTTGAAGACCTTGTTGACAAGACGTTGGTACGTGGCTCCGGCATTCTTCAAGCCAAAGGGCATCATCCTGTAACAGTACGTCCCTCGGTCAGTAATGAAGGCAGTGTGCTCTTCATCCCCTGGGTGAATCCGGATCTGATTGTACCCGGAGAATGCATCCATGAAGGAGAGTAGCCTATGCCCTGAGGTGGCGTCCACCAATTAGTCTATCCTTGGCAGAGGGAAGCTGTCCTTTGGACACGGCTTATTAAGGTCGGTGTAATCTACACAGATCCTCTCCTTGCCATTATTCTTCTTCACCATCACCACGTTCGCCAGCTAGCTCGAGTATTGCACCTCTCGGACAAAGCCGGTGACCAAGAGTTTCTTCACTTCCTCGTTGATGGTCGCCTGCCTTTCTGGGGCGAAGCTCCTCTTCTTCTGTCGAACCGGTCTGTGCTTCGGATTGACATTGAGCTTGTGGGTGATGACTTCAGGGGGTATACCTGGCATGTCTGTCGCTGTCCAGGTGAACACATCTGCATTTGCCTGTAGGAACTCCAACAGCGGAGCCTTCTCCTCCTCAGGCAGCTGGGCTCCGATCTGCACGGTCTTCGTCTGGTCGGTCCCGAGCTGATAGGGAAGTAGGCACTCAGCCGGGCCTCCCCTAGGGTCCTGAACCCTCTGGTCGAGCTTGTCAGCCTTGGAACCCTCCTCGGGCGCCCAGGCCCCGGGGAGGGTTTGGAAGCAGTGGTGCACCGGCTAGGGCGTACCCCTCATCTTTCCCATACCACAAGGGGTTGGGAATTGTACAAGTAATCTCTTGGTAGAGACAACATGGTCGAGGAGATTGAGCCCAGGTCGGCCCAAAATCACGTTGTAAGGCGAAGGAAGCCTGACAACCGTGAACGTCATCATGATGGTACTCTACCGAGATGGGGTCCCGGTAGTGACCGAGAGAGTGATTTCTCCCTCCACCCTTATGGAGTCTTCCGTGAAACCAACAAGGGGGGTATGTACAGGCTTGAGCTGAACAGGAAAAAGATTTATCATGGAGAAGGCATTGTAGAAAAGCACATCCGTGGAGCTTCCACTATCTACCATGATGCATTTTACATGATGCTCTGCGATTGTCATCTCGACAACCATGGCATCATTATTTATATTGCTCTCCCCGTCTTCCCTTTCCCTCATAAAGGGGAGTACAATCTCAGGATGCCCTGTCTCCCGGGCCATCTTGGGCGCGTGCTCGGCTCCCCAGCGTATCATCCCTACCAGCTTCTCGGTAGGGCGATTGTCGACCATCGGGACTGGTGGGAGGGCAACGAGCGCCTGAGATTCCGGTTGAGATCTGCCCCTCACATATCTTCCGAGGTAGCCCCTTTTGATGAGCTCTTCGATCTCCCATTTGAGATTGCAGCACTCCTCGGTGTCGTGGCCATGGTCACAGTGGAAGCGATAGTACTTCATCTTGTCACAGCTAAAGGATGGCTTTAATGACGGTGGGCGCCTCAGATAGGTCTCGCCTTCGATCTCCATGAGGATCTTCATTCTCGGAGCAAGGAGGGGACTGAAACTCCCCTCAGAGATGGGAGCGTTTCTTGGCCTTGGTCCCGATCAGGAGCTCTGAGCTGGCGGTCCTGACCTCCGTGCCCCAGGCGCCTCGATGGGTGCCAGCCTCTTTAGTGGCTTCCCATCGAGCTCCCGTCTTGTACGATCCGCCTCCTCGGTGCGGATGTACTTCTGAGCTCAGAGAAATTCTTCGGGGGCTTCTTGTCGAGCGAGTAAGTTAGGCGAGAAGTCCTGAGCCCTCGCTTCAGAGCCAGCATTGCGACCGACTCCTCCAGGTTGTAGATCTCTAGCATGGCAGCCTTGAAGCGAGCAACGTAGTCCCGCAGCAGCTCGCGGTCTTGCTACCTGATGGAGAAGAGGCTGTCCGCCTCCCGTGGCATCTTCCGACAAGCATCGAAGTGAGCCACGATCCTCTGCCCCAGCTGGGCAAAGGAGTTGATGCTGTCCGGCTCAAGACGGGCGAACCATACCCGACCAGCCTTCCGAAGAGTAACAAGAAAGATGATGCACAGGAGAGCGTTAGTGGCCCCTTGGACCCTCATGAGGGCCCGGTAGCTTTTCAGGTGGTCCAGGGGGTCGGTGGTCCCATCATAGGGATCCACTTACGGCATGCGGAACTGGTGGGGAATTGGCTCCGCTTGGATCTCTTGGGAGAACAGAGGACAGACGTCATAGCCCGCTAGCTCGCTAGCAGAGTCGGGCAAGTTAGCAAACCGGTGGGACAGCTCCGCCAGTTTGTGGTCATGCTCCTCCAGGCACTTCTCTACCAAGCGCCAGATGGCTTCATCTGTCGACCCCTCTGCTGAAAGAGGCGGGGAAGGTGACGTGGGTGTGTGGTGCTCGTGATGAGGGGCTTTGCCCTTTCTGCCTTGGCAGGGTTTAGATGCCCCCCGGTCAAGGTGCGGTGAGCAACTCTCTTCGTCGGTGAACTCGGCCCGTTGTCACTTCATCGGGGCTTGGCAACTACCCTAGGGGTCTGTAACGGCCCGCGGCTACGAAGGCCTCCCATGGAAGGAACGCAGGCTGTCGTAGGGTGCTACGACATGGGCCGCGGGAGTCTCCGGCTGCTGGTGAGTAGCCACGGACCGATGCTGGTGCTGGAGCTGGCGCACTGCTGTAGTGAGAGTGTGCATTTGCTGGACGAGTGCGATCAGCTGGACTTCTAGCAGAGGCAGTTGAACCGGGGCAGGTGGCTCCATCCCCGGATCGTACGGGTTCCCGTGGGAAGGGGACTCTTCTGCCCGGCTGGGAGAGGCTCCCCTCGTCCGAGTGGTCACCATCCTCCCGGCAAACTGTTCGAGTGGGGCTTGAATCGGATCAGAAATCGTTCTGCCCTTCCCTATCTAGCGCACCAATCTGTTGTCACCTGGATCGCCATGGCCCGTAGCTACTCGTGGCGTCAAAGGTCGCGCCTCCACCTACTCGGGGTGCGTCCGGTGCCTCGGGACCTATAAGAAACAACGTCAGTGACTCGAGCCGGGAATTCCGGCGGGGCGCTCCGACGGTCAAGTCAGTGACGATCCGAGGGAACAGATCCTCCTGGTCGAGCCCCTCAGGATGAGCTCCATGCTAGGAGGAGTGAGTGTAGTGTGTATGGAAAATGAGAGTGAGCTGGGAGAGGTGATGGCCGAGGTGGTAGAATCCTCCTATCTGGCCCCCTTTCCTTGTTTCTTTGCTTGCTTACTTTTGGCTTACTCTAGCTGAGTTTTTTACTTTGGCTTGCCTCGGGATCTTCCCATGTCATCGACGTGTGCGATGAGGTATCGTGCCGTAGACGGGATGCCTCTCCTGTCAGATAGCCGAGGAAGCTTCCATACGCTCTGACATTCTTTCTGCCCGCCCCCTTTCCTGGAAGCCTGGCTGGACCTCGATTGATGGGTCGCCGCCCTCGGGACTCGTGCTATCCGGTCAGGTCTTTTTTCTGGTAGTATGGTAGGTTGGTGGGGAGCATGGTGCCTTGATGTGAGTTCCCTTTCCTTCTGGTGTGAGTGACGGCCGTGGGCATTAATGGCGGCATGGCGGGCACTATTGTACGACCCTCGGGAGGTTCGTCATTGTCCTTGGAGAGGAGGCACCACTCCCTTGGTGGTTGGTGCCTCTGCTCGAGCTGGGAATCGAGCTGGAAAGGTGGAGCCCGCCTCCGAGGGGTTCGCCTGGAGGTGGCTCGGCTGGGTGGAGGAGGGCTGAGCTCAACTCCGGACCAGCAGAACTCGTCTTCGGACGAGCTCGACCTGATAGAGGTGGGCGGGATGCCGCCCAGCCCAGGGGATTTGACCTCGGAGGGGCTCCTTGTGGCGAGGGAGATTTGAGCTCGACTCCTGACCACGGGGCCCAACCTTAAGGGATCCGCCTTGGATGGGGACTTGTACTCGGCTCCAGCCTAGGCGTTCCGACCCTGCAGGAACCGACCTGGTGGAGGACGATGCTCGGCTTCGGCGAGCGACCCCATTGCTCCGGGGGAGCTCAGCCCGGTGAAGGGGCCCATGTTGACAATCTAGCATGGCGTCTGATGGGGACTCCATGCCAATTTGCCCGCCCCACGTCAGCGATCTAGCCACATCAGATGTAATGATATATTTGTTAAAAATATTAAGTCTTCGTAGTATAAAATTATGATACTATGCACAATTTCATGATACCATAGTTCAGAATTTATGACATCCCAATTTAAAAGCTACGATACTCTAATTTAAAAATTATGATATCCATGTACAAAATATAAAATAAAACTTTCTAACCCCTTCTACTATAATACATATCATCTGTGGCTTGGTTTATGACTTCCAGAGTATCATAAAATGACACAGATGCTAGAAGATTATTCAAATAGGTCGAAACAATATTACGACATCCTGGTTTAAAAGCTACAACATCCTAGTTAAAAAACTATGATATCCATGCATAAAATATAAAATAAAACTTTCTAACCCCTTCTACCTATAATACATGATATCTGTGGCTTGGTTTATGACTCCCAAAGTATCATAAAATGCCACGAATGCTAAAAGATTATTCAAATAGGTCAAAACAGTATTACGATATCCCAGTTTAAAAGCTAAGACATCATAGTTAAAAAACTACGGCACCCATGCTCAAAATATAAAATAAAAGTTTCTAACCCCTTATACCTATAATACATGTCATCCATTGCTTGGTTTATAACATCCAGAGTGTTAAAAATTATCACGGATGCTATAAGATTAATCAAATAGCCCGAAATAGTATTACGATATCCCAGTTTAAAAGTTATGACATCCTAATTAAAAAACTACAAATGCATGCACAAAATATAAATAAGACTTTCTAACCCCTTTTACCTGTAATACATGTCATCCATGGCTTGGTTTATGACTTCCAGAATGTCATAAAATATCACGGATGCTAGAAGATTACTCAAATAGGCCAAAACAGTATTACGATATCTCAGTTTAAAAGCTACGACACCCTAGTTAAAAAACTATGACACCCATACACAAAATGTTAAATAAGACTTTCTAACCCCTTCTATTTATAATACATGTCATCTATGGCTTGATTTATTACTCCCAAAGTATCATAAAATGCCACGGATGCTAAAAGATTACTCAAATAGACCAAAACAGTATTACGACACCCCAGTTTAAAAGCTACAATACCCTAATTAAAAAACTATAATATACATGCATAAATATAAAAAAAAAGTTTCTAACCCTTTTTGTCCATAATACATGTTATCCATGACTTGGTTTATGGCATCCAGAGTATCAAAAATTATCATGGATGCTATAATATTAATCAAATAGTCCGAAACAGTATTATGACATCCTAGTTTAAAAGTTATGATATCCTGATTAAAATACTACGACACCCATGCACAAAATAAAAAATAAAACTTTCTAACCCCTTCTACCTGTAATACATGTCATCTGTGACTTGGTTTATGACTTCCAAAGTATCATAAAATACCACGAATGCTAGAAGATTACTCAAATAGACTGAAACAGTATTACGACATCCCAGTTTAAAAGCTACGACACCTTAATTAAAAACTATGACATCCATACATAAAATATAAAATAAAACTTTCTAATCCCTTCTACTTATAATACATGTCATCCATGGCTGGGTTTATGACTCCCAGAGTGTCATAAAATGACACGGATGCTAGAAGATTACTCGAATAGGCCAAAATAGTATTACAACACTCTAGTTTAAAAGCTATGACATCCTAGTTAAAAAACTATGACATCCTAGTTAAAAAACTATGATACCCATGCACATAATATAAAATAAAACTTTCTAACACCTTCTATCTATAATACATGTCATCCGTGGCTTGGTTTATGACTTCTAGAGTGTCATAAATTACCATGGATGCTATACGATTAATCAAATAGCCCGAAATAGTATTATAATACTCTAGTTTAAAAACTCTGATATTCTAGTTAAAAAACTATGACATCCATGTACAAAATATAAAATAAAACTTTTTAACCCCTTCTACCTGTAATACGTGTAAAAGTACAATATCCTAATATAAAAACTATGACATCCTAGTTAAAAAACTATAATATCTTTGAAGAAAGTGTAAAATAAAAGTTTCTAACATCTTCTGCCTGCAATACATATCACCAATGTTTGAATTAAAACTCTTAGAATCTCATGATGACACCCCCCACATCATAACAAGCCAGTGTAAAAAAAATCAAGAGTAATTAAGTCTGAAATAGGATTGTGACACCCTAATTCAGGATTCATGACATCCTACTTCAAATATTATGACACCCTATACATATTTAAGCTGGTGTTGGATCGATGCCCCTAACCATTCTTACAAAAGGAACGTCCCTATTATAAGAGGTCGATTTATCTCTCTTAAACCAGCAGCGCAGCAACCTCGGGCACTCGAGTCGACTCTCCGCCGACCCTCGCAAGAGCTACCCATGGTACTAAATCTCGAGTCGGCTCGCTGGAGACAAGCACCTCAGCACCAACCAAGAGACGTTGACGTGGCACCAAACCCGCCTTACCAGTGGCACCCATATCCCTGTGGGCCCGGACCCTACATCCGAACGAACCACGAGGGTGCAAGCTGGCCCAGCCAACAATCCCCCCCAGCAAAATGACCTTGAGTTTTTTTCCCTACGGAGACTGAACCCGAGACCTCGGCTCTGATACCAATTATTGGATCGATGCCCCTAACCATTCTTACAAAAGGAACGTCCTTATTATAAGAGACTGGTTTATCTCTCTTAAACCAGCAGCGCAGCAACCCCGGGCACTTGAGTCGACTCTCAGCCGACCCCCACAAGAGCTACACAGGGTACTAAATCTCGAGTTGGCTTGCTGGAGATGAGCACCTCAGCACCAACCAAGGGACGTTGACGTGGCACCAGACCCACCTTACTGGTGGCACCCACATCCCTGTGGGCCCAAACCCTACATCCGGACGAACCACAAGGGTGCGAGCTAGCCCAGCCAATAGCTGGGATGGCTTACATTTTTTATAATAGTTAGAATTTATTGTTTCATAACTTACATTTATTTTTTACTTATGTTTCAAGTGATCTTGCAATTATTCAACTACCTAATATGAAGGCTTCACAACTGTTTAAAAACTGTTGCAAGCTGGCAGTGTATATTGAAAAAGTATGAAAAATGGATTTTTCTAGTCTTCATTTAGAAATCATCCGGAAGACTCCATTTGATGCCTTCGTCGATATGTAGCCGTTCATAGTTAACGGGCAACTCCTAGTTGATATTATTAGATGTTACAAGGGAGGTGACGAGTTTATTTTTTGTAGCAAGGTACTTACATTCAGTGTCGAAGATGTGGCCCTAATTTTGGAACTACCATGTCATGAAGACAAGATTGCAATAATAGATCAAGATAAAAATTGTAGGTTATTTTGAAGATTTGGTAGAGAATTAAATTTTCAGAATAAGGGGCTGGAGAAGTTGATGACACAACTTCATTTATCAAACATATAAGAGGATGTTGAGGACACCGTAAGACTTTGGATCACATATATGTTTGGACTGTTTTTATCTCCAAAGTTAAATCAAGCTTGTCCAAGATATATCATCCTTTACTTGGATGATTTATCTCAGCTAGGTCAAATTGACTAGGCTTCCACAATAAAGGAGTTGACTATTATGGCTCTTCTAGATGTTGCTGCTTACTTGAAATCTGAGAAGCCAATCCAATCCATAAAAAGTGACAAGAGTAGGAGGCAGTCAACCCTGTTTGGATGTTCAGCTGCTTTAATGGTTAGGATCATTAATATGCAACAAAAGCATAATTATATTTATTTTAAATCTTTCATATCTTTAAAGTACATGATTATTATGTATATATTTGGTTCCTCGAGCATAGCACATTTAAAGCCCCGGCACACCCTAATAAGTTACCTAGGCTGTTGAATTGGTATGACAGCCAGTTGAAGATACATAATGTTCAGCTTGCCAACATGTAGTCTCATGAGTTGGTAAGATAATCTATTATATTAAAAACATAATGAATAAAAAATTATTATCATTAATATAAAGTTAATTTGTTATTGTTCTTGGCTTGCGATTGGATAGAGCTATTGGGTCTATGATAACGGAACGATGGCATATCACTAAAGAAATAGTAGCATCCTTGGAACCTGAAAATAGTTGTGCAAGCTATGCATAGCTGAAAAATGAAATAGAAGATATAAAGAAGAGACTTGTCATAGTTGAAACCCTTCTCAGTTCATTACTAAAAAAAGATAGCAATGCCAATAAAGAAGGGCACAAAGGGACGGAGGGAGATAATATAGAGGAGGTGAAAGTAATGGGAAAAGATCAACCTAGGATGGTGGAAAAAGTTTATGACACCCCTATGACTGAGGTTGAACATAGAATAAAGGAAAATTTGAAGGACACCCCTATGACTGATGAAACTGAGGGAGTCAAAGAAAAATCTCTTGTTCATTCACTTATCAAGAGGATGAAAAACCAACCTAGACTACGGAAGGCCTCACAAATAATAGTAGATTCTACTTTTGAAATAGGCCATTCCAAAAAAAGATAAAGATAGTGGGCACATCTCAATCTAATAAATCAAATTTAAATATATAATTTGAAGATGATAAAAATTTGATCAAAATATTTTTGAAAAAAAGGATCAACTCGTAAGCGATATCTATTTTTTCTATTATGTATGCTACTTTATGGTCTAAAATGTATAATATCCTTTATATTTATTAATTTTAGAGAGGTCATCTACATCAATAAATTTGGAGTTACTATCACAAGAAAAAATATTTTCGATCTCTTTAACAATGACATGATAGTTGATGATATAAGTAATGGAGTATTACTTTATTTTGTTGTTATTCTTTATGTATATTATGATATATTTTTCAATAATTCTAATATTAATTTTCAGAATTGTATGAAATCATGTTACTTTTAATTAATCAGTTTATATTGCATTACTAGATAATTGATGTTGGGCAGGAGTTCATTAGAAATAACTGGATAGAGCATCCAGATAGATATCATAAGTGCATCATTGCACCTATAATGACCTCCGGTATGTGTCTGACATCAATATCACTATTTCAAGAACTTGCTATAACGGTCGTGACTATGATATTTTAACGAGTTAGTGATCAAGATAAGAAGGAATTTCAATTTCTGTTTATCATCATCAACTCAGATAATTTGCACTGGCACCTAGTTGCGGTTGACATGCAAAAAAAGATATTAATACATCTGAATTCCATAAAACATAATTCCAAATATAAAGCGAATGCGATGAAGTGGCATAATATACTCATATCAATATTTCATATATTCTGTGACAATGGAGAAGTAAAAAATTGGTCCATACTAGAGATTGTTGAATGCCCTCCCCAACTTGCATGATCACTAAATTATGGATTGTATTGCTTGAAATTCATGAAATTTCTTGCTCGCAGGGATAAGCCTGATCGTTAAGATTTCATAGAAAATAATATCAGTGTCTATCGACACCAGTTAACGGCAAGATTATTAAGAGAGAGCCTCAATTAGAAGATGATAGTGCTGTTACAATTTAGCATGTAAAAGCAAACTTTTTTAATGTACTTATTTTCTTCAATCATGTACTTCTATAATATGTTATAAAAATTTGTAAGTTAATCGATGTTATATTTTAAGCATCATTCCAAAAAAAGTTGTGTAATTCATTCAAACAGTAATGTTATAAATATCATTTTCTCATTATATTAATTTTTTATGTTTTAGATGTTATGTTTACTTTCAAAATGTTAAATTTCTTCATTGATGTGATAATGTTATAAAGGAATATTATATTTCTTGACAGGGTGTCATAGTTTTTCAATTGAAGTGTCATAACTATAGATCTAGGATATCGTAATCATGTTTCAATATTTACTTAAACTTTATTTTTTAGAGGTCTATCATGACATTGTAAGAGTTTTAATTCAGACTACAGGTAACATGTATTATAGGCAGAAGAAGTTAGAAACTTTGATTTTATATTTTTTACAAAGATGTCATAGTTTTTTAACTAGGATGTCGTATTTTTTAAACTATGATATCGTAATACTATTTTAGTCAATTTGAATAATCTTCTAGTATTCGTGATAATTTTTAATACTCTGGGAATCATAAACCAAGCAATAGATGACATGCATTATAGGTACAAGGGGTTAGAAAGTTTGATTTTATATTTTCTGCATAGATGTCATAGTTTTTTAACTAGGATGTTGTAATTTTTGAACTTGGATGTCGTAATACTATTTCGGGCTAGTTGATTAATCTTATAGCATCCTTGGCACTTTTTTATAATCTGGGAGTCATAAACCAAGCCATGGATGATATGTATTATAGATAGAAGGGGTTATAAAATTTTATTTTTATAGTTTGTGCATTTGTGTCATAGTTTTTTAATTAGGATGTCTTAGTTTTTAAATTGAGATGTCGTATTAACTGTTTTGACCAATTTAAGTAATTTTCTAGTATCCGTAATAATTTTTGACACTTTGGGAGCAATTATTCAAGCAACGGATGTCATGTATTATAGGTACAAGAAGTTAGAAACTTTGATTTTATATTTTAACATCAGTGTCGTAGTTTTTTAATTAAGATATCGTAGTTTTTGAACTTGGATGTTGTAATACTGTTTCGGGCTATTTGATTAATCTTATAGCATCCATGATATTTTTTTACACTTTGTGAGTCATAAACTAAGTCACGGTGACATGTATTACATATAGAAGGGGTTAGAAAGTTTTGTTTTATATTTTATGCATGGATGCCATAGTTTTTTAACTAGGATATCGTAGTTTTTAAATTAGAGTGTCGTAATACTATTTCAAGCTATTTAGTTAATCTTATAACATCCGTGGCAATTTATGATACTCTAAAAATTATAAACCAAGCCACGGATGACATATATTACAGGTAGAAGGAGTTAGAAAGTTTTAATTTATATTTTATGCATTGATATCATATTTTTTTAACTAGAATGTTGTAGTTTTTGAACTTGGATGTCGTAATATTATTTCAGGCTATTTCATTAATCTTATAGTATCTGTGGTAGTTTATGATACTCTGGGAGTCATAAACCAAGCCACGGATCACATGTATTACAGGTAGAATGGGTTAGAAAGTTTTATTTTATATTTTGTGCATGGATGTTGTAATTTTTTAACCAAGATGTCGTAGCTTTTAAACTGAGATGTCGTGATACTGTTTTGACATATTTGAGTAATCTTCTAGTATCCATGGCATTTTATGATACTCTGAAAGTCATAAACCAAACCACGGATGACATGTATTACAGGTAGAAGCGGTTATAAAGTTTTATTTTATATTTTATGCATGGGTATCGTAGTTTTTTAACTAAGATATCATAGCTTTTAAACTGGGGTATCGTAATACTATTTCAGCCTATTTGAGTAATTTTCTACCATCTGTGGCATTTTATAATACTATGGAAGTCATAAACCAGGCCACATATGACATGTATTACAAGTAAAAGGGATTAGAAAGTTTTATTTTACATTTTATGCATGGGTATCATAGTTTTTTAATTAGGGTGTCGTAGCTTTTAAATCAGGATGTCGTAATACTGTTTCAATCTATTTGATTAATCTTATAGCATTCGTGATAATTTTTAATACTCTGGGAGTCATAAACCAAGCCATGAATGATATGTATTATAGGTAGAAGGAGTTAGAAAGTTTTAATTTATATTTTGTGCATGGGTGTTATAATTTTTTAACTAGGATGTCGTAGTTTTTGAACTTGGATGTCGTAATACTGTTTCAGGCTATTTCATTAATTTTATAGAATCTGTGATAATTTATGACACTCCAGGAGTCATAAACTAAGCCATGGATGACATGTATTACAGGTAGAAGGGGTTAGAAAGTTTTAGTTTATATTTTTTGCATGGGCGTTGTAATTTTTTAACTAGGATGTCGTGGCTTTTAAACTGGGATGTCGTAATACTATTTTGACATATTTGAATAATTTTTTAGTATCCGTGGTATGTTATAATACTCTAGGAGTCATAAACCAAGCCACGGATGACATATATTATAGGTAGAAGGGGTTAGAAAGTTTTATTTTATATTTTATACATGGGTATCGTAATTTTTTAACTAGAGTATCGTAGCTTTTAAACTAGGATGTTGTAATACTGTTTCGACCTATTAGAGTAATCTTCTACCATCCATGGTATTTTAAGACACTCTGGGAGTCATAAGACAAGCCACGGATGATAGTATTATAGGTAGAAGGGGTTAGAAAGTTTTATTTTATATTTTATATATGGGTGTTGTAGTTTTTTAACTAGGATGACGTAGCTTTTAAATTGAGGTGTCATAATACTGTTTTGGCTTATTTGATTAATCTTATAGCATTCGTGATAATTTTTTATACTCTGGGAGTCATAAACCAAACCACGGATGACATGTATTGCAGGTAGAAGGGGTTAAAAAGTTTTATTTTATATTTTGTGCATGGGTCTCATAGTTTTTTAACTAGGATGGCATAGCTTTTGAACTTGGAAATCATAATACTGTTTTAGGCTATTTGATTGATCTTATAGCATTCGTGATATTTTTTTATACTTTGAGAGTCATAAACCAAGCCACAGATGATATGTATTACAAGTAGAAAGGGTTAGAAAGTTTTATTTTATATTTTATGCATGGATATCGTAGTTTTTAACTAGAATGTTGTAGTTTTTAAACTAGAGTGTCGTATTACTATTTTGGTCAATTTGAATAATCTTCTAGCATCCATAGCAATTTTTGACACTTTGAGAGTCATTATTCAAAACATGGATAATGGAAAGTCCTGTTAGAATCAGTTATTTCCTTCACTTTTTTGTTTCATGCTAGGGTATTCTAATTTTATAATTGGATGTCATCCATTATATCAAGGGGTGTTATAATTCTATTATCCTATTTTATAGTCTTTGGGAACATAAAATAGTCCTAAAATTTATATTTGAAATAAACATATTCAATCACATATCCAATACATCCTATTTTAAGTTTTTCTAGATAATATCAATATACATAAGACTGTACGAAAATTCAGCATTTTATATCCTCTCCTATATTAGTTAACTGCATATATAAGCATCAAATTCGTTTAAAAAAGTATCGGAAGATGGTATATTGGGTTCAATTACTTGATCGAGTACTTTTACTACATTATGAGAAGTCTATCTCTTGTTTGTACTAGCTCTTCTTTCATTTTGCACAGACAATTAACATCTACAGCTTTTATGAATAATAGTATAAAATCTTCCATCACTAAATTAAATGCATCTTCATACATAGAAAATATCTCTACAAGCTTTATCATCTGATGACTCATCGAAGTATATATATAATCAATAAAATATAACATTTATCTTAGGATTTCATATATGATAGGTTTATGAAAATATTAAATAAGATATATGAATTTAAATAATTTCTTGATTGCGCATCGTGATTTTTGTGTGCTTTTATCATAAAATTGAGTATTGCATTCAAAATCGTCGAATTGGTATTTCGTGTCCTTGTACCATCTATTCAAGAAGTACCTATCTGGGATACGAAATATGTTACTTTGATAAAGACTCAATAAGGCATGCCTACATAGGTAACCCTTGTACTAAAAGGATCCACACTAGCATTGAACATCCTCCAAAATTTTGTCATATGAAACTATATAATTTTTTATAATCTTCTTCTTCATTCCATCAACTTTAATTTTTTCAAATGATTTAACATAATATACATCACCGTTGTCAACTTCTTTAGCTAATTTAGTATTTGATGTAGCCATTTCAAGGACCTCATTCTAAATTTTTTTGAATATGCATCTTGTATATTTTCCTGCTACTTGCCTCTCAAAAGAAGATGATGTTTTTAGGAAAGCATTTGTTTGCAAAGTTTTATTGTCTTCCTCATTTTCTGCTTCATATCTTTTCTCCAAGGCATCTTCATACTTATAGATGAATTTTTTAAGTGTAGTCTTCGAGTTTATAAACCCATCAAAGAAGTGATTAATGCTCTTATTCCTTGGTAAAGTTGACATCCCTATTCATAATTATTAAAAAAAAAAGAAGCATTAAATATACAAAGTTTGTTGAAAATTTATACAAATAAACATTAATCGATCATAATGACTTACAAACCTATGAAGAATGTATCCTTAAGGTAAACTGGAATCTATTTATCCTGACATTGATAAATGTCATTTAACCAATTTACAGTCTTGCATTCTTCATACTTCTTCATTAAATGTGCCCACATTTTTCTCGAAAGACACTATAGTAATTGAATCATATATCATTTTTTCAAACTCAACCATAAATTTAGGATTTACAGTACAAATATGACAAATCTTTTCAAGAATCTTCTTCAATATATGCCAACGATAAAATTTATATCATGCATTGGAAAAAACATTCTTAGCAACAGCCTCGATTACCTTATCTTGGTCAGTTATGATGGTATTAGGTGGTTGACCACCATTTCTATCCAACCATGATTGGAATACCCATTTAAATATCTCAATCCTTTCATCTGATAATAATGCGCAACCAAGCAATATGAACTGTCCATGATGGTTGACTCTGATAAATGGATAAAAAGATATTTGATATGTATTTGTCAAATAGGTTAAGTCAAAGGTCAGTATATCACTAAAGTAAGTGCTTGCCAATCTTGACCTAGGATGGATCCAAAAGACAAACCTGAGCTATCCATTATCATTAAGGTCCAAAGTATAAAAGTAATTTGAGTTTTTTACTTCCATTTATGTGAAATGGATTACCATTGACTATGTATCTCCTTCTTTCACTGACTCTGATGTTCTCGACAGATAAAATTATGAGCATCCTTCTTTGTGAAATCTAATTATCTTTTACCTCCTTTCTTTCTAGCCATGGCAAAGTATATTTGAATTGTGAGAATATTCACGGCATATAAATTACTGATCTCTGCCTTTTTTGATGTGCTGATCCTCTTATGGGATCATAGATAACTAGCTGATGATATGGATAGCTCATGGTTATATTTTAAAAAATATCATCCAATATCCACTTACCATTTTTAGAATTTAGTCTTGCTTTTATCGAAGCCTTACAATCAATTTCTCTAATATCCCTAAGATTCATGGAGTTATCAATTTTTTTAGATTTTTCTTGCCTCCAAAATGCCAGGTGCTTGAAGCATATTTCTTTGTTGTTGTTGGACCTACTGCACACTGTTGTGATTTCAAAACCAACTCTTCTTGCATATCCATTATAGAAATTATATATTATTTGTAGAATTGAACTCCATTCCAATTTGAGGATCAACAAACTCGTTCTCTGCATTTGGGGTGATAGAAGAAGGTGCATTCTTGTGAACAACATCAGCAACCTTATCCAAGTGATCATGTTCAATTTTTTCCAGATCTATAATTTCAATGTTATATGTAGAAATATCTATAAAAAAATCATAAACATTAATATCCATAGTTTTATATGACATTTTATATAGAGCATAATAATTATTATGGTATGCATTGGATAGAATATGACATGACATTATGATAATACGGGCATAGAGCCATATATTTCTAAGAAAATATATTTGAACTTACGACTCCTAGTTAAAAGATTACGATACCCTAATTAAAAGATTATGACACCTGATCATAAAATATGAAACTAAATATATTAATCCCTCCTACCAGGAAAACTTATCGCTTGTGGACTGAGTTATGACTCCTACGATGTCATAACATGCTACAGATACTAAAGGATCACAAATATATGATAAAACAGGATTACGAGATCCCAATTTAAAAGCTACGATGTCCTAGTTAAAAAATTATGACATCCTTGCACAAAATCATAAATCGGATGTTTTGATCATGCATAACAGAAGTGTTTAAGTATACATTGCTGAAATATGACATCCATATTGTAATAAAATACTTCTGAAAAAATTTCAGTATCAAAATTTTGAAACATGAACAACTCGGTACAAAACAGAAAATGAATGCTTTTATCCTCCATCATAGGATTTTTCAACTATGCATTAGCTTGAATAAGATTATTAGATTATAATAAAAAGACCAGAAGAAAATAATATTTTGAAATATGATATTTGAACTTATGACACCCTAGTTAAAAGATTACGACACTTTAGTTAAAAGATTATGACATCCCTGCAAAAAATGTAAAACTAAAGGTATTGACCCCTCCTAAGAGGAATACCTATCACTTGTGGACTGAATTATGACTTCCATAATATCATAACTTGCCATAAATGTTAAAGAATGATAATCGCATGCAAAAACTAGGTAATGACATCCTAGTTCAGAAATTATGACATCGTAATTAAAAGATTATGACTTTCCTGCATAAAATATTAAACTATATTTATTAACCCCTCCTACTATGAATACCTATCACCTATAAACTGAGTTATAACTTCCAGAGTGTCATAAAATTTCATGGATGCTAAAGGAGTATTATATGGTTTCCTAATATATTAACTTTCTCTAATTACCAAAACAATTGGTGTAACAAAGGAACTATAAAAAGAAAACTAAACAAGATTCTATGAAAGATTTTTTGCTTCATATTGGAGATGATATTTTGTCTTGATGTTATAGAAAAAGTCTTCGGTGGCTTATTCCAACCTCAGTCCAAAAGTTTTTCCTTATACCCGTAACTCAGAACATTTTTCAGATCTAAGAAGAATCTTCTTTATCCTCAAACACTACCTAATACCTTAGATTGAAAAATAGAGCACTTTTTCAGGGCGAGGAAGAAGCTTATATTAATATTCGAAAATTGAATCCTATAATAGAACTCTTAGAGCACATTTCAGAGCGAGGAAGATTCTTCCTTCAACTTTTGACTGATTTCTTGGATCCTAAAGCCAGATCATATTTCAGAAAACTGAAACATTTAGCTAGAAATACTAAAAACAATGTTTTAGAATAATTAAAATCCAAGCAAGATGGTGGGAAAAAAAGTAAGCTAAAGGGAAAGGATTTTTTGGTTTGCACGAAAATTTTTTTAAAAAAAACTAAACAAGAATTAATGAACATCGTGCTCAACATTTAACATGTTATCATTGCCAGTGATACGGACTCGCATCCCATCCCATCAAGCCAATTAGGATCGATGTGGATCAATAACAAGCAGCGATGCGGGCCAAATAGGATTTCCTGCACCGCATACGGTGCACAAAGACTTACTCTTCAAAATAAGACCTCTTAACCAAGCAGATTGGGAATCCATGGATCTTATAAATTGCATTCATTTGATCTGACAAATTATAATCTCAAAAAATAAGGACCTATCCAAGTCTCTGAGGCCTAATATGATCTCATTTGGCTAAGCTTTTGGAGGGTTAGAAAGTATTTTCTAACCCTTCAAAAACACTTTAAATAGTTAAGATAGTATTTGGTAAAAAAATATAAAAATTAATTTGACTTTACCAAAAAGCTGAAATTATCTATTTGAAAGAAGCTCTATTTTAGAACTTTCTATCAAAAATACTTTTAAAATTATATCGAGAAACTGTTTTGACTTTATTAAATATATTTTAAAAATATAATTATCAAATAGCAAATAACTTTTTTATAAAAACTTTACTTTATAACAATTGCTATTTCAAAAAGTTTCAAAAACTCTACTGCTGTCAAAAGCTAACTAAACAAGACCTAAATGATAGGTCTGCTCCAGGTATAACTCCAAGAGAACTGAAATAAATAAAGTCAGACATAGGTCGAGCTGAACTTAGGCAGCCCTCAACCAGTTCTTGGCTGCTGCTGGGTTGCCAGGGATCGATATTGATGATGCAGCTGCCACACTACCACGGTCAAGGTTTGGACCTGCTGGGCGAGTATGGCGAGCTGGAGGTCCGTCGGAGGTGGTGGTTGTGGAGTGGGAGCTCCCTTTCCGGACTGAGCCGATCTTCATAAGGGATAGGATCCCCCACACGGCTGATGGAGGCTTCCCACATGCGGGTCACCACCATGTTACCGGTGGAATTGCTCTGGTGACAAGGGACTGGCTCAACCCGGGATCGTCCCCCTTCCTGGCATGACAATCTGTTGCCGTCTAGATTGCTGTGGCCTGCAGCTCTTCGCGCGGCGTTGGGTGGTGGCTTTCCCGCCTCGCGTCCAATGCACGTGCCCGGTCCTACAAAAGAAAGGAGACCCGGGCCGAGGATTCCGACAGGGGCACTCCGATGGTCAAGTCAGTAGACGATCAAGGGGAACAGATCCTCCAAGATGGATTCCGAAGTAGTTTCCACTCTCAGAGGTCTTTGAAAGACAATGAAGTGAGAGTTAGAGTTGAGGAGGGCTTGAGCAACGGAAGATGTAGCTGTTTCGCTCTCTTGGAGAGGTTTGGTGTATCCTGGCTGTGTCCTGTGTCTTGCTGAATAGCCAGCTCCTTCTTGCTTACCTTGATCAGAGGCCCATTTTTGGTTTCTTATAAATGAATAGCCCCTCCCATCGGGGTGCCGAGCTCTGGCTTGACCTCCTCTCCATGCCCTTTGCCTAGGCCAAGCGTAGGCCTGCCTCCCCCCTATGGGGGGAGGAAGGTCCATCACTGACAGTGGTAGTGGAGCCTGGAGGAGTGCGCGTCCCTCTTATGATGGGTACATGAGGTACACTATAGGTCCTGACACCCCGACAAGACTTTGCCTCCCTCTGTCATCATCCCATCACGTTTAGGGAGACCTAGCAGAGAACCGGTCTGGAGACAGATGCTACAGGGTCTGAATTTGTTGGCGAAACCTTCCTCTTCTGAATGGTGCAGGTGGTGGGTGAAGGGGCGTTGCATCCCGAGCGGAGTGCCCTTTCCCAGGTGGTGCCGATAGTGAGTTGAGGAACCTGACGCTCCGGCGGGCTGATCCTCCGTAGGCGGCCTGCTTTGATGAAACACCATCCCGCAGGAGTTACAGTCGACGTGCCACGTTGGGGTGCCACTGTCTCTCAGGCATGGCAACCTCTCCACGCCATGCCAGGGCTCTGGCGAAGGTGGTGGCACCACCCACCAGCGTTCTCCCCTCATTCATTCTAAGGCTGTTTGCGAGAGAGGTCGTGTTCTCCGGAAAACTTAATGCCTAACCATGAAGAAGAGGTTGACTTTGATCGAGGGTCGCCCTTAAGCAAGGAGCCTGACCTCGACCGGGACTCAAAGGATGAGGGCACGACCTCGACCGAGGCTCGACCATGGGAGAGCCACTCCGATCGAGGGGCTCGAGAAGCGAGGCACGACCTTGACCGAGGCTCGATCGCGGGGGTGCCACTCTGGCCTAGGGGCTCGAGAAGCGAGGCACGACCTCGACCGAGGCTCGACCGCGAGGGAGCGACTCTGGCCGAGGGGCTCGAGAAGCGAGGCACGACCTCGACCGAGACTCGATCATGAGAAGCCACTCCAGTCGAGGTGCTCGAGTAGCGAGGCACAACCTCGACCGAGGCTCGACTATAGGAAAGCCACTCCAACTAAGGTGCTCTCCAGATACAGCATCCAAGTGGCATCTTTCACTAACATGGCCGCCAGCTGAAGCTGAAAGAAACTTCACATCAACGATCCCACCATATCAAGTCCTAAAGCTCACAAATCTCCTGGTGCCGATGCTAGCATATGGGCATTTACCGCTTAACTAGGAATGCTGCGCTATGCGAGTTCAAATGGTTACTTACCTCTGCATGGTAATCGATGATGGTTTTGTATCAAATGGGTGTTTGACCATGAGGGGTAATCTCTTGTAGCTATAAGGTATAAGCTTCTTTGAGAAGGACGCACCCTTGATCTTTGTTACCGGATCTCACCATGCATTGACCGTCAACATGACATTCAAACCTCAAAAACTACGGAGATTCTGTTTATCATGACATTTTTACCAGAAAACAAAATGTAGTTTTTTTTTTTTTCCCTAACCTTCTTCCATGCCATACTCTAATGAAGATACGGAATTCTGCTATCCTTTCATCCGAGCTAATTCTGCTTTTTCCTGAAATCTGTTTCTATCATCGTTACATATATTACATTCTTGTAGGCTCAGTAAGGGCAATGCCCAATAAAATGGAACCGGGCCTAAAAAGAAAGAAAGCTGATCCGTTGTTTTTATACAGCTACACAACAAGTTAGTAATTCTAATGGCAGTTAAGCTGCTAGATTCTAATTCACCAGACAATCGATAGGTAAGTGCCCCATTGACCAATTTTACATTGGGGAGGCAACTAAATTCTTGCCAAAATCGTGATATCACCGAACAAGCTTCCCCCAGGTTGGCACTCTGCTGGTATCTAACCGTAAACTAGAATCCCTATCAGGCCTGTGTTCCCCTGCCATTCCAGTACGCTCTTCATGAGTCTCCTCAGGCAATTCGAAGGTATTGATATCTCTAAAGTAGGCTCTATTCCAGTTCACTCTCTGAGATGACCTCCTCAGACAGTTCGAAGGAATCAATCTCTGCAAAGTACGCTCTCTGTTTCTCAATAAAATCTTTTAGGCAGTATCGGTTTGCTGACGGCTTCAGGCAATGTGTAGCGCAGCTTCTGCAAATAAATCAAACAAGGAGAAAGATTTAATACCATGAATCAGTTAACAGATCCATCACAAAGCAATGGTTCAATTAGAGATAACTAATGGAAGATGGACAGCATAAAAATTTGAGACAGAATATACGGAAGAGCGAGGAAAGTTTACATTATATAAGAAAAATCATAAAATAATTTCTTAGTTGCAACACAGATAAAACGAACATTCTGCAGATGTTACAAGGAAAATTACACCAATCACTGGCAATAGAGCCTCACTTCATAGAAAGGAAGCAAAATATATATTCCCATGAAGCTTAGCTGCCTTTATGAAGTATCTAACTCCCACTTCTTACTTAGTAATATTGAAAACAAAACCAATTTATGGAAAATAAAAAAAAACCTCAAGCTTTTATGTTGGGTTTCTTGCATAGAACACAACACAGTTATCACATTTTCAGAAAACACCCTTATTCATGTTTACAACATAATCCTGGAAAATGCATGATAATTCAAATAAAAGTGCCTTTCTGCTGGCTCCATCTCCAATTATACAGAATTTGCCTATGAGCCATGTGCAAGAAGGTAACTTTACCCTTGATCTAACTTTTGTAGCATGAATTTCATTAAGGAAAATTACATATAAACCTTGCATTTTTGTACAATACCACATAGGATTTGAATTTACACATGTACAATAAAGACAAGTTAATTTACATATGTAAGGGAAGGGGTAAAAGTAAAACTGTACCAACAATTAAATTTCCAGTAATTTAGAAATGATTCTGCTAGAACGGATATTTTATTCAAATTCTTATAGATTTTTCTGATTCTATGTAAATAGAAACAAGGGAGGGCATTTGCCACACATATGTGATAAAAAAGGGTGCTATATGCAAGAAACCCATTTTCCAGTTTATTCTCCAATTTCCCTGATTAACAGCTAGTTCAATAAATAAAAATTTCATGGTCAGCTGGGTAGATGTAGAAGTTCTTAAAGACAAAAAAAAAAAAAGAATGTATGTTTTTAGTAAAATATGCTCAAAGAAATGGATGATGAATCTGAAGAATTGCTCGAATAATTTCTGTTGACATACATGCAGATGTGGAGACCTCAACAGGGTCTGACTGATAACAAGTGAAAATCTGGGTCTAGAACCAAATGACTTGCTACTTGCACAAATAAGGAAGTGAACTTTGTGATCGAAACAGTGACCCTTGCCAGAAGATATTCAAAGGTGACCTAAGGATGGAAATAAGTTCCCCATCTGGTTATTGGTGGAACATGCATCTTTAATAACATGAAATACAGAATTCCAAATAAACCAGAAAGCAGTATTTGGTTGGCCAGCAAACCAGGCTAAATCTCCTACCATAACGTGAGACCAGGAAACACATTTCCTATCTGGCCATGGATATGCACATATTTATGCACACAAGTAGAAACCAGTAGTTTTCCTTAACTGTGCAAGTAGCATTAAAAATAATGAGATGCACTATAGACCAGGGGTTGGAGTACTGCATATGACATCCAAATTGCTCAGTAAAAGCAGCTTTACTTAAGCTGCAGAACGCAGGAACCCAATGCTTTTCTTCCTTCATTAAAATTAATGAGATGCATTAAAGCCAATTTTTTTCCTCATTCTACATGATAAAAAAGTTATGGGCTTGCCCTCCAGAAAACTCATGAATTATCAACACATCAAATGAGATCTACTAATATAGCTCACAAAAAGAAGGTGCTAACTATTATTATGATTTACAATATTTCTCCTCTTCAAATGTAACTAGTTAGTGTGTATTGGCAGCACAGAAATATATGCACATCATTTTGCTGAAATGGTAGTAGGTAATGAAAAACCTTTTCTAACTTCGAGCAATTTCCAGATAATAACCTCAAGATTGGATGCCAATCCCCTAGATAACATGGACTATGCCAGTGCCAAACAAGCATGTGGCTTGGCTGAATGACCAACCCAGAGGCAAGGAAACCGAGACCCATGCATGCCAAGCACTAGGATGGCATAGCACGACACATGCAATGTCCGTAGTGCCAGGCCAGTAACACATCAGTGCATGCCAATTTAAAACCTTGGTAACTGATACCCGTGTGCACCAAGCACTAGGACGGCATGGAACAACACGCGCCATGTCAAAAGTGCCAGGCCAATACTACATTGGCACATGCCAATTTAAAACCTTGATTGTTATCTTTCTATGAAAATCAATGTTAAGCCATCATAATGGTTAATAAAATAAACCATACATCAGACTATATATCCGAAATAACCTTTTTTATTCAGTTTCAGACTTAACTCTTTAAAAATAAGTGCTCATCTATACATACATTAACAAGAGTGCTGGAGGCTCTTTTGGCTCTGTTAAATTTGCCAATAGATGGAATTTATTTGACTCGCAAAAAAATTGTTATACAGAAATCATTAATATGGGCAGTCCCCTTCTATCTCAAATTTAATCTCAATCTTTAATCATCCCTCTCTAATCTCTATTTCAGAAATTGGAAAATTAATTCATTATTATCCTTTATTTTGTGAAGTTATACAAGTTATTAGGGCAAATAGTTTTTACAGCAATAAGACATGAAATAAATTTATCTCTAGAAACGTATTTAAATATACTTCGATGGCAAGGGACATCCTGGAGTGGGAGTTTCAAGAAAAATACATTAACTAAAGGACCATTTCTGCAGTGCATAAAGGGACATTCTTAGATCTGAGTTTAGTTTACATATATACTGCAAATTATGTATAGCACCATTAAGTATAATTAAATATCAAGAACAAATAGAAGGTAATGAACAATATAAAAATGATAGTTGGGATTAAAATCCTAGCCGCACAGTAAGAACAAACTTGCTTACAGTGTGGCCAATCAAATTACTTATCACTACCCTTAACCTATCTATGTAATTTATGCCAAAATTTTATAAAGATTTTTTTTTCTAAAACAGAAAACAGAAAGGGATTCGAAGTTCACCTTTTGAGCAACCATTATGCTTTCTCGACAAAAGGGTCCAGGTAGGTAGGGAGTCAAATTGTCATTATATTATAACTAGTCATGGTTTGAGTTTTTGTTGGAAACCATTAGAAATCCTATAGAGCTTTAGTTGAGAATCTGAAAAATAGTAATTGTGCAGAATGAAGCAAAAACAGGACTTGCTTGACTAAACAATTCCATGTATTCATGACAAATTAACACAGATTTGTTTTAATCCTTCACTATAAAAGAGATTGAGAGATCCTACAGAGAGTGAATAGTTCAAATCCAACTGGTTTTGAGCTAAAAAACACATGGTTCATCCAGATTTAGAGTACCTTCTTATCCACATCAGACTTAGGTTTGCTTCAAGCAGTTTAAGATAAATAGAACTTGCTATACGTGTATATTTTGAATTAGCATGACTTCAATGGATCTAATATTTCAGAAAAAGTTCAATCAAATACTGTCTTCAAATTTTGGTTGTTTCACAAAGTTTATTTAGAAGACACAATCATACATATAAAATTATATACCGATAAAACAACCTGCTTATGCATGCATTCTGTAAATCGTGTGGTTTGTTGATTGCGTTAACAGCCCAGCAGCCAATTATGCATCCATTGCATAAAATGAATGTCCAAATTTGCAACATGTCTGGGACGAATTACATGTCGGTTTCCGATAAACACATTGTTGCCGCCTAAATCGCCATGGCCCGCAGCTCCTGCATGGCATCGGTTGGTGGCTTTCCTGCCTGGCACCCAACGTGCGTACCTGGTCCTGCAAAAGAAAAGAGACCCAGGCCGGGCAGGGGCACTCCGATGGTCAAGTTAGAGGACGATCAAGGGGAACGGATCCTCCTCGGTGGATCTCCAAGCGGTTTCCACTCTCACAGGTCTTGAAAAACAATGAAGTTGGAGTTAGAATCGATGAGGGCTTGAGCAACGGAGGCCGTAGCCGTTTCGCTCTCCTGGAGAGATCTGGTGTCTTGGCTGTGCTCTGTCTTGCTGAATTGCCTGCCCTTTTCGCTTACCTTGATCAAGGGCCCCCTTTCGGTTTCTTATAGATGAGTGGCCCCTCTTGTGGGGTGCCGAGCTCTGGTTTGACCTCTCTACGTCCCCCGTGCAGGGAGGCGTAGGTCTGCTTTTCTCCCCCCTGAGACGAAGAGGTCTGTCACTGACAATGGTAGTGGAGCCTGGAGGAGCGCGCGTCCCTTTTGTGGCAGGTACATGAGTTACGCCGCGGGTCCTGACACTCCAACAAGACTTTGCCTCTCTGTCATCGTCCCGCCATATTTAGGGAGACCTGGCAGAGAATCGATCTGGAGGCAGACACTACAGGATCTGAATTCTCTGGCGAAACCTTCCTCTTCTGGGTGGTGCAGATGGTGGGTGAAGGGGCACAACGCCCTGAGAGGAGTGCCCTTCACCAAGTGGTGCCGACAGTGGGCTGAGGGGCCTGATGCTCTGGCAGGACGATCCTTCGCAGACGGCGTGCTGTGATGAAACGCCATCCCACAGGGGTCACAGTCAGCGTGCCATGGCAGAGTGCCACTTATTCAGAGATTCCAAGCGGCGTGCCACTATCTCTCAGGCGTGTCAACCTCTCCATGCCGTGTCAGGGCTCTGGCGAAGGTGGTGGCGCCACCCACCGGCGTTCCTCGCTCGTCTGCCCTAAGGCCGCTTATGGGAGAGGCCGCACTCTCCTGAAAATTTCATGCCTGACCCTGAAGAAGAGGTTGACTTTGACCGGGGGTCGACCTCAAGCAAGGGGGCACGACCTTGACCAGGGCTCGACCTCGGGAGAGCCACTTCAGCCAAGGAGCTCGGAGAACGAGGCATGACCTCGACCGAGGCTCGATCGCGGGGGAGCCACTCCAGCCAAGGGGCTCGAGAAGCGAAGCACGACCTAAGCCAAGGCTCGATTGTGGGGAAACCACTCTGACCGAGGGCCTTGAGAAGAGAGGCATGACCTCGATCGAGGCTCGACCATGGAGGAGCCACTCCGGCAGAGGGGCTCTTCAGATGCAGCATCCAAGTGGCGTCTTCTGCCAGCATGGCCGCCAGCTGGAGCTAAGAGGGACTCCACATCAGCAGTCCTGTCATATCAATTGCCCCCACTCTCGAGTCCCGACGCGACGCGGCACTCGGGATGAAGGGAGTTATGGTGAAGCTGACGTGGAAAGGACAAATACCCGGTGCCATTAAATGCCACGACTGCCATCGATTCACGGATCGTGCCTCAAAGCCAATGCGGAGATGCCATGTCAGCAGGTCAAATGAAACATGATGATTGATGCCGGGCCCGAGGTGATCTTCAGCATACCGAGGTGCCATTCTCAGCCGATCTTAACACGTGGCACGCATTCGGTGGTGAGAAGACCGAAAGGATGCACAGTTGCTGTCAGGCCATTTTTGAAAAGGAAGAAAACTTTTTCCAAACTATCTCTTTCGAACCTTCAAGCTTGCAAACGAACCAAAGACCTTACTTTCCCGGCCCAACCCTTCTCTCCGAGGCATTCAGGTCAGTTTTTCGTTCCTTTCTCCTTCCTCTTCTTCTTCGGCTTGCGCCAAGGGAGTTCTTCTTCTTTAGAGTCTTTAGGTTTCTTTTGTTAGTATTTCCTCCACCTCTGCTTTAGGATGGATCCGTCTAATTGGAAGCGCTTCCGCTCGGGGCACTCTAGTGAGAAAAGGCCCTTTCGGCCTAGGACCCCATCTCCGATGAGAAAGATGATGTCCCCCTTAGTATTCGTAGGGGTCCCCGACCGACAGGGATCGTCACAAGGCGGCTAGGGCACCCCCTCCTGCTCCTGCTGCTCCTTCTGCTCCCACTACTCCTGCTACTATCCCTTCCATCCCCCCTGGCCTGGTTGGTCCCTCCGGCATCATCTCGACGATGACTAGAAAGGACCTCTCTCGGCTCTGGGATACCTACAGGATTTCGGACTCTGTCAGACTCTCGGTCCTGGGACCGAGGGAGCAGGTCACCTCCAGTGGCCCGGGCCGGATTGCCCTGTACGAGGACTTCTTCCTCGGGGACCTTCGTCTGCCTCTGCATCCATTCTTCCTCTCTTTTCTCAGCAACTTTTGCTTGGTTCCAGCCCAACTCGCCCCCAATGTAGTTAGCATCGTCTCCTGTTTCACCGTTCTCTGCCACTTTCACGAGATCGTTGCCCGTTTTTCTCTTTTCAGGGCACTCTTCATCCTGAAATGCCACCCATCCGATGAGGGGTGATGGTTCATGGCCCCCTACCTGGGAGCCATCAAATTCGAACTTCCCTCTTCCATCAAAGGATGGAAGGGTAGGTACTTCTTTGCCTCGGTTAAAGGGGTCGACTGGATCTGGAGCGACCCGGACCGGTCCTCGAACTAGAACTCCAAAGTGGAGGATGCAGACCGGAAGGTGGAGGATGCAGACCGGAAGGTGTACAATCAACTAGTCACCTCCCAGATGCCTCCCCTTCAGGACCTGCTGGCTAAGCAGAACCTGTTCAATGACGAGATCAGCTCGATTCGGGCCCTAGGTAAGCCCCCATAGTCACATTTCTCTTTTCTGCATGGGTTCTCTTCGGCTTCGAGACTAACTAGTATTCTTCTTTCTCTGCATGCATGAAGTCAGCATGGAGCAGATCCGGAAGATCTCCCGGAAGAGAAATGCGTCCCCCAGGTCTAGGGAGGAGCCACCAAAGAGGGCCCGGGATGACCCTAGACGGGGGCCCAGGACAGGCCCCTCATCTGGCCCGGAAAGGAGTACAGGGCCAGTTCCAACTTCATCCGAGGTGCAAGCCCAGCCCCCGGCCCGTGGGCCCGACACAACTGCTCGGGCCGGGCCGGCAGCTTCTCCCACGGAGACCCCAGAAGTGGTCGAGATGGAGGATGAAGCAGCGACGGAGAGGAGACCGACGGTGCCCCAACAGAAGTGGCAACCACACCCCCGGCGACCGAGGTGGTGCCAAAGTTCAAGGCTTCAGCAGAGTTCGTGGAGGTCCAGGAGGCGATCGTGGACTCCTTCATCCAAGGGTTCACCGATTGCAAGTCCAAGATGGCCCAAGCACACCCGGACTGGGTCTTGGGGGCCATCGTGCCGGACCTCCCAGGCGCCAGCACCGAGGGGGCGGAGGCCTCAACTGCAAAGGCTGAGGCAGCACCCGCCGCCACCGAGTCGCCACCGGTACAAGCGAAGAGCCAGGACAACACCGGCAAGGTCCCTCGACATCCCGGCAAGGAGCCTACAGCGTCACCATGAGTCTCCGTTGTCTGTCTTTTTATTCTTCTCTCTTTTTTTTTTGACTCCTGTACTTAGGAGTTTTTCTTTTGGGGACCACCTGGCCTGTCGGGGTCCCTTTTGCTGTAAGAAATTCAACTTCTTTCAATGAAGTTTTCCTTTCTTCACTAAGTTGTTCATTCCTTTTCTTTTCTTTTCTCCCCTTTTTTTGCATAGACATGGATCTTCACTATGATCTGAAGGCTTCCTAGGTTTCAGTCCTTCGTGGCAATCCCTTAGAGTTAGCAGGTGCCCGAAGGGAACTTAGGAATTCTTGAGAATTATCTTTACTGTGTGAGAGGTTCGCTGAATTGGCCAACCCCTTAAGGCTTCTGGGACTCCGGTTCTCACTGCCCAACTTCAAAGACTGGCAAGTTACTAAAGGGGGCTTGGAGTCTCTGCAAGCCATCTCCATCGGACCGGGAAACTTGTAAGTTAGAGTGCAGGGCCTAAGAAATTTCGGTCCTGCAATCGCTGGACTAGGAGTCCAGCGAACAGAATGCAGAAATTTGATGATTCCCGGCTTGCCGTCGCCAAACTAGAAGTCCGACAACAAGAGCGGGGCTTCTAGAGTCTCCCGGCTTGCCGTCGCCGAACTGGAAATCCGATGAGAGAGTGCGGGGCTTCTGAAGTCTCCCAGCTTGCCATTGTCGAACTGGGAGTCCGACGAGAGAGTGCAGGGCTTCCGGAGTCTCCCGGCTTGCCATTGCCAAACTGGGAGTCCGACGAGAATGCAGGGCTTCTAGAGTCTTTCAGCTTGCCATCATCGAACTGGGAGTCTGACGGGAGAGTGTGGGGCTTCTAGAGTCTCCTGGCTTGCCGTCGCCGAGCTGGGAGTCCGACGGGAGAGTGCGGGGTTTCTAGAGTCTCCCAACTTTTGAGTGCGGCGCTTCAGGAGTTTCCCGACTTTTAAGTGCAGGGCTTCTGGAGTTTCCCGGCTTTTGAGTATGAGACTTCTGAAGTTTCTCGGCTTTAGAGTGCGGGGCTTCAAGAGTTTCCCGGCTTTTAAGTGCGGGGCTTCAGGAGTTTCCCGGCTTTTGAGTGTGGGGCTTCTGAAGTTTCCCGGCTTTTGAGTGTGGGGCTTCTGAAGTTTCCCAGCTTTTGAGTGCGGGGCTTCTGGAGTTTCCCAGCTTTTGATCATTGAACTGGGAGTCCGACTGGTGAAGTTCCTGCGCAGGTAAAGACAATGTTGCACCAAAAAGAAACTTTTTATCAATCAAAAGAAAACTTACATTATTGGTAGTACATCCTCAGGTTGCTGGCATTCCAAGTTCATGGGAATTGGATGCCATCAAGTCCGGCGAGGTAGTAAGCTCCATGCAAAAGGGCCTCGACTATCCTGTAAGGCCCTTCCCAGATGGGGGAGAGCTTGCCATATTCTCCAGGCTGCAAGACTTCAGCCCGCCACAGAACCAGGTTGCCTGGGTGGAAGGCCATCGACTTTACACGGGAATTGTAATACTGGGCCACCCGTTGTCTGTAGGCCGCCATACAGAGCCGGGCTTTATCTCTTGTTTCTTTCAGGAGGTCTAGGTTGAGCAGAAGGCGGGCCGGATTCTCAGCTTCATTATATTGCTCTACTCGCAGTGTGGGCAGACCCAATTCTACCGGGATCACGGCCTCAATGCCGAAAACAAGATTGAAGAGTGTCTCACCTGTTGCCGTCCTGAGCGTAGTGTGGTAGGCCCAAAGAATGCTGGGGAGTTTCTCGGCCCATCGGCCCTTGGCCTAGTCTAGCCTGGTTCGGAGCCCTTAGAGGATGGTCTGGTTGGTCACTTCGGCTTTCCCGTTGGTCTGGGGGTGAGCCACCGAGGTGAAACGGTGGCAAATGTTGAGGTCAGCATAGAATTCCTCAAATGCTTGGTTGTCAAACTGCCGTCCGTTGTCGATGAAGTGGGAAAGTCCGAAACGGCAAATGATCGACTTCCAAAGGAAAGATATGGCTTTAGCTTCAGTGATTCGTGCAAACGGTTCGACCTCGACCAACTTAATGAGGTAGCCGATCGCCACTATCTGGTATCTCCTCTGCTCGGACGCGGGAGGAAAGGGACCCAAGATGTCCATCCCCCACTGAACGAACGGCTAGGGAGCGGAGAGTTGGTAAAACGGTGCAGCCGGCTGACGCTGTATATAGGCATGCCGTTGACAGCAGTCACACTTCTTCATAAAGTCAGCTACGTCTTCTCTCATAGTCTCCCAGTAATATCCTTGGTGGAGGGCTTTGTATGCCAGTATCCTGCCCCCCACATAGTTCCCGTAGAGGCCTTCATGTAACTCCTGGAACACAAAAGCCATCTCTGAGGGTCTCAAATACTTCAAGAGCGGGTAGGAATGGGACCTTCGGTAGAGTTGCTCGTCCATCAACACAAAGCGCGCCACCTTCTTGAGGAGACCGGCCTCTATGCAGTTCTTGGGCACAGTACCGTCGGTGATGTACTTAATGTAGCGATCCATCCAGCAAGGTTCAAGAGTGACTTGCTGGACCTCGCCAGGCACTTCATAACTGGGAGCCTGTAGGTATTCGATGTAGGCGCGCCCCAACGATGAGTCCGGCAAAGTTGCAAGTCTAGAGAGGGAATCGGCATGGACGTTTTCTCCACGAGAGATATGGGAGATGCTGAAGTGTCGAAAACCCGTTGTACTTGAGCATACCCGCTCCAGGTACTTCGCCATCTAAAGATCTCAGGCTTCGAACTCTCCCGAGACCTGGCCGGCTACCAGTTGTGAGTCAGTGAAGACTCTCAGGCTAGACACACCTAGCTCACAGGACACCCTCAACCCGACGAGGAGTGCTTCATATTCGGCCTGGTTGTTGGTAGCTTTGAACAGGAAGCACAGTGCGTACTCGACCACAACCCCGTCATGATTGGCAAGGATGAGGCCAGCTCCACTTCCTCCTGCACTGGATGTGCCGTCCACATGGAGGACCCAAATCGTCTCGTCAGGTGGTGATTCCACTTGGTGCTCCAGGGGAGCCTCCTCCGGCTCTTCGCTCATGGTGATGCATTCGACCAGGAAGTCGGCCAGCACCTATGCCTTTTAGGATGGCCTCGGATGATAGGTGATGTAAAACTCACTGAGCTTCAATGCCCAGATGTATCCGGATGGCTGAGTATGGCCCTCAGTGGCTGGTCGGTTAGGACCGCGATCGGGTGGACTTGGAAGTATGGCCTGAGACGATGAGCAGACATGATAAGCGCAAAAATTAGTTTTTCAGAATGGATGTACCTGATCTCCGCATCTCGGAGAAGCTTGCTTGCATAGTACACCGGCTTCTGAACTCTGTCTCTGTCCGTGAGGACAAGCACTGAACTGACGGTCCCTAGGAAGACCACCAAATACAGGAGTTCTTCATCTTCCAGCCTGGAGAGCAGCGACGACGATGCCAGGAACTTTTTTAGCTCCTCGAAGGCTTCTCAGCATTCCTTTGTCCAGTCGAAGTCGTGCACCTGGTGCAACACCTTGAAGAAAGGCAGGCAACGATTCGCATAGTGCAAAATGAACCGGCTCAAGGCTGCAATACAACCAGTTAGGCACTGGACCTGTTTTTTCGAGGTAGGATGTCCCATGTCGACGATAGCCTGGACCTTCTCTAGATTGGCTTCAATCCCTCTTTGAGTAACCATGAAGTCCAAAAACTTCCCGGCTGCCACGTCGAAGGTGCACTTGGCCAGGTTCAACTTCATATGATGAAGGTGGAGGTTTTAAAAGGCTTCTACCAGGTATGCAACATGGTTCGACTCCGACTTACTCATGACGAGTATGTCGTCTACATAAACTTGTATATTACGGTCGATTTGATCTTTGAAGACCTTATTGACCAAACGCTGGTATATAGCTCCAGCATTCTTCAGATTGAACGGCATCATCTTGTAGCAGTACGTCCCTCGATCTGTGATGAAGGCAGTGTGCTCCTCATCTTCTGGATGCATCCGGATATGGTTGTACCCGAAAAATGCATCCCTGAAGGTGAGTAGGTGGTGCCCTGACATAGTGTCCACTAGCTGATCAATCTTTGGAATGGGGAAGCTATCTTTTGGACAGGTTTAATTGAGGTCGGTGTAGTCTACACAAATCCTCTACTTCCCGTTAGCCTTCTTGACCATGACTATGTTCGCCAGCCAGCTAGGGTACTGGACCTCGCGAACGAAGCCGACCACGAGGAGCTTTTCCATCTCATTGACTGCCCTCTATCTTTCTGGGACGAAGCTCCTCTTCTTCTGCCAAACTGGACGGTACTTCGGGTCGATGTTCAATCTGTGGGTGATAATTCATGGAGGATTCCTGGCATGTCCACCGCGGTCCAGGTGAAGACATCCGCATTCGCCTGGAGGAAACTTAGCAAGCGAACCCTCTTGTCCTCCTGCAGCTGGGCTCCTATCTGCACAGTCTTCAATGGATCTGCACCGAGGGGGCATGACAGCAGGCGTTCGACTGGGCCACCCTTGGCATCCTGAGCTCTTTGGTCCAGCTCTTCGGTGACAGGGTCTTCTTTAGCACATCCGGTGCCAAGGACTGCTTGTAGGCAATGCTAGATCGACTGGGGGGTCCCTCGCATTTTACCCACACCATAAGGGGTCGGGAACTGGACTAGGAGCCATCTTGTTGATATGATCGCGTAAGCAAATTGAACCCGGGGTGATCGAGAATCATGTTGTAGGCCGAGGGGAGCCTAACAACTATGAAGGTCATCATGACCATGCTCTGCTGGGGTGGCGACCCGGCGATGACTGGGAGAGTGATCTCCCCCTCAACCCCCACTAAATCTCCAATAAAACCGATAAGGGGAGTGTGTACCGACTTCAACAAAGTAGGAGACAGATTCATCTTGGAGAAGGCATCATAAAAAAAAAATAGTCAAACTTTCACTATCGACCATAATCCATTTTACAGGATACTTCGCTATCATCATTTCGACGACAATGACATTATTATTTACATTTTTCACCTCAGTTTCCCTTTTCCTTGCAAAGGGGAGTACATTCTCAAACCCTTCCCCAACCCTGGTCCTCTTCGGGACGCGCTCTATCACATAAGATATCATGTCCACTGGCTTCTCGGTAGGCCAATTGTCGACAAGAGGAAGAGCTGCAAGCGTTTGAGGCTCTGCCAGAGCCTTACCCCTCACGAACTTTCCGAGGTAGCCTCTTCTTATCAAATCCTCGATCTCCCTCTTAAGGTGACAGCATTCTTCGGTGCCATGGTTGTAGTCGCGGTGGAACTGACAATACTTCGACTTGTCATGGCCACCGGACAGCCTTAGCGTGAAGGCGGCGCAGGTAGTGCTCGTCCTCAATCTCCATGAGGATCTTGAACATTGGGGCAAGGATAAGAGTATATCTTTCTTCCTGGACGGGGTGCTCTTTGGCTTCGGACCTATCTGGAGATTCGAGGTTGCTCCGAGCCTATGGGTCCTAGAGGTTTCCCCATGGGGTTGCTTGTTCGGCGGCCTCCCGTTTAGCTCTCTTCGAGTCTGGTCCGCCTCCTTAGCACGAATATACTTGTGGGCCCGGAGAAGTTAGGAATAGGTCTTCAGAGGCTTCTTGTCCAGGGAATAGGTGAGACGGGAGGTTCTGAGCCCTCTCTTCAACGCCAACATGGTAATGGACTAGTCCAGATTATAGATTTCCAGAGTGGCAATCTTGAAGCGGGACACGTAGTCCTGCAAGAACTCATGGTCCTTCTGCTAGATGGAGAAGAAGCTATCTGCTTCTCGTGGTACCTTTCGGCAGGTATCGAAGTGCGTCACAAACTTCCTCTCCAACTGTGCAGAGTTGATACTTCCGGGCTCGAGGCAGGTGTACCAAACTCGAGCGGCCTTCCGAAAAAATGGCCGGAAAGGCAATACAGAGCAGAGCATCCATCGCCCCGTGAACTCTCATGAGAGCCTTGTAGCTCTCCAGGTGATCCAGGAGGTCGGTGGTCCCGTCGTAGGGATCCACCTGAGGCATGTGGAACTGGCTGGGAATCGATTCCTCTTAGATTTCTTGGAAGAAAGGGGGCGGGTGTCGTAGCCCATTGGCTCGCGTGGGAAGCCCTGCAAGTTGGCAAACTGACAGGATAGCTTAGCCAACTTGCGCTCCTATTCCTCTAGACATCTCTCAACTTGACGCCTGATGACCTCGTCGATGGAGCCTTCTACCGAGGCTGTCGGAGGAGAGGAAGGTGAGGGTCAAAGAAGATCGTGCCGGGGGGCCTTGCCTTGACGGCGCTTGCAATGCCTAGAGGCGGCGTGGTCGAAGATCGGAGACCAACTCCCTCGATCGGCCGACTCGCTTCACTGCCTCTTGGGGTTTGGAGGCTCCCCCGACGACGGGATGCGGCCCGCGAGTGCGATGGCCTTCCATGGAAGGACCGCAAGCTACCGCGGTATCCGATTACCTGAGCCGCAGGAGTTCCTGGCTGCTGCTGGATTGCCAGGGACCGGTGCTGATGATGCAGCTGCCGTACTACTGCGGTCAAGGTTTGGACCTGCTAGGGAGTGCGGCGAGCTGGAGATCCGCCAAAGGCGGTGGTGGCGGAGCAGGGAGCTCCCTCTTCGGACTGAGCCGATCTTCATGGGGAGAGGATCCCCCACATGGCTGATGGAGACTTCCCGCGTGCGAGTCACCACCATGTTGCTGGCAAAATTGCTCTGGTGATGAGGGACTGGCTCAATACATAACCGTCCCCCTACCTGGTGCGCCAATCTGTTGCCGCCTAGATCGCCATGGCACGTAGCTCCTGCATGGCATCGTCTGGTGGCTTTCCTGCCTGGCGCCTAACGTGCATACCCGATCCTGCAAAAGAAAAGAGACCCGGGCCGAGAATCTCGGCGGGGGTACTCCGACGGTCAAGTCAGAGGACGATCAAGGGGAACATATCTTTTTCGGTGGATCTCCAAGCGGTTTCCACTTTCAGAGGTCTTGAAAAACAATGAAGTGAGAGTTAGAATCGAGAAGGAGGGCTTGAGCAACGGAGGCCGTAGCCGTTTCGCTCTCCTGGAGAGGTCTGGTGTGTTCTGGCTGTGCTCTGTGTCTTGTTGAATTGCTGACTCTTTTCGCTCACCTTGACCGGGGGGCCCCTTTCGATTTCTTATAGATGAGTGGCCCCTCTCGTAAGGTGCCGAGCTCTGGCTTGACCTCCTCTCTACGCCCCCCGAGCAGGAAGGCGTAGGCCTGCTTTTCTCCCCCCGGGGCGAAGAGGTATGTCACTGATAGTGGTAGTGGAGCCTGGAGGAGTGTGCGTCCCCTTCATGGCGGGTACATGAGGTACGCCGCGGGTCCTGACACTTCGACAGGATTTTGCCTCTCTATCGTCATCCCGCCACGTTTAGAGAGACCTGGCAGAGAACCAGTATGGAGGTAGATGCTACAGGGTCTGAATTCCCTGGCAAAACCTTCCTCTTCTGGATGGTGCAGGTGGTGGGTGAAGGGATGCAACGCCCCGAGCGAAGTGCCCTTCTCCAAGTGGTGTCGACAATGGACTGAGGGGCCTGATGCTCCGGCAGGACAATCCTTCGCAGGCGGCATACTCTAATGAAACGCCATCCCACAGGGGCGTGTCATGGCGGGGTGCCACTTCTTCAGAGGTTCCAAATGGCGTGCCACTCTCTCAGGCGTGTCAGCCTCTCCATGCCATGTCAGGGCTCTGGCAAAGGTGGTGGCGCCACCCACTGGCGTTCCCCGCTCGTCTGCCCTATGATCGCTTGTGGGAGAGGCCGCACTCTCCTGAAAATTTCATACCTGACCTCGAAGAAAATGTTGACTTTGACCAGGGGTCAACCTCAAGTGAGGGAGCTCGACCTCAGAAGAGCCACTTTAGCCAAGGGACTCGAAGAACGAGGCCCGACCTCGACCAAGGATCGACCGCGGAGGAGCCACTCCGGCCGAGGGGCTCGAGAAGCGAGGCATGACCTCGGTCGAGGCTCGACCGCTAGGAAGCCACTTCGACTGAGGGGCTCAAGAAGTGAGGCACGACCTCGGCCAAGGCTCGACCGCGGGAAAGCCACTGCAGCCGAGAGGCTCAAGAAGTGAGGCACGACCTCGGCCGAAGCTTGACCGCGGGGGAGCCACTCCAACCGAAGGGCTCGAAAATCGAGGTGTGACCTCGGTCGAGGCTCGACCATCGGGGAGCCACTTTGGTCGAGGGGCTCTTCAGATGCGGCATCCAAGTGGCGTCTTCAACCCGCATGGCCACCAGCTGGAGCTAAGAGGGACTCTACGTTAGCAGTCCTATCATATCACACATTATTAAGCAAAGATTTTGAAAAAATAATCTTATAGTAGAGTCTCTTTATGTGCAGTTACAAGCGATGCATCAGTTCCATAGAGAGTTTTCGATGAAAAAACATGCACAAGAAGCCTCCCATGCAAACAACAGATTGAGGATTCTTAGACATTAACAGAATTTTCTACAGGAATGTGAAGTTTGTTTATCGACCATAAGAAAACAAACAAGCAAAGAGAACCAGCAAAGATTTTTTTATACATGCCTTCTTATTGGCTTATCAAATCTAGGAGACTTTTCCCTCCATTACAAGAAAACATGTTCAGGATTCTTTCTTGGAGATCATATAAAAGTGGTAGTGCCCCTTTGGTAAATATTAACAGATTTTGAAGCAGCTGTCATAGGTTCAAGGATTCATATAAATGTTCAAAACATATGTAAATTGATGCATAACAAGTACTTCTACAAAAAATAGCATTATGCATGTCAAAAACAATAATGATCCACGAGAAAAAAAGTAAGGACAAACCTTTTTGGCTTCTTGATATGGAACTGAAAATGCTTTTGGATGATCAACTTTGTCATCTTCCATCACCAGTTTTCCCCTAGAAGAAAGATGTGAACCATATCATAACACCAATATGACTGCATCTAATTAGAGAAAAAAAAAAAAACATGCTTGACTTAAACATTCTTTTTCCCAGCATACTTGTCGCATATTGTCCAAAGACTATATTTTAAAAATTTTTTGATCGAATCCAGACATCCCTTTGGCCCAAAAATTAAATAGACTCTATTTTACAGCCCGAAGACTAGTCTGATATGCTTAAAATTTGGTCCAAAGCCTGAACCAATTTCAGGCCGGCCCGAAGTTTATTGAGCTGGCCCAGTTCCAAACAATGAGCTTTTGGGCCGGCCCATTTCCAGCCCTAATTGTAAATTGTAACACCTCGCTCTTCAAAAAACTAACACAACAAATAGCTATGGTGTACAAGAGTTTAGGCAATGTTCCAGATAAATGAGTTTAGATGTTAATATATCTTCTGTAGGTCGACTTTTACCTTCAGCATGTTATGACATAATCTACTTTAAATCAACAGCCAAATAGCTCATGGACTACCTTGCTTGTACCACTTTCAAGTTCCAGTCATACCATAACATGAGATCAGCTATAACCAAACAATTCATGCACACATAAGATGCCTAAAATACAACAAGATGAATTGGCCATATGCTTTCTTGCACCATGCATGCATTGGTTCGCAAGCACGTTCTCAGATGGACACCAGGGACAAGAGAATGACGTATAAAATAAAAAATCATCATGCATAATTGATACCTCATAATAACTTGAAAAATAAAAATCAGGACATACTTCATACTTCTGGTTCTTGCCACTGTTGGACAACTCAATGTTGTGGATGGTGTAGCTTTCTCCTTACACGTTCTTGCTTCTTTTTCCTTCCACTTTCTTCTTCCTGCCTCTTTTTCTTTGCACCTTCTACCTTCTGCAGTTTGTCAAGCATAAACTATATAATGGTCCGATTTGTTATGTGCTTATGTTGAGCAGCATCATCAACTGTAAAATATAAATTCAGAAATCTACCAAGAAAGCAGTTCTGCATCTGGTCAAAAAAAATATAAAAACAAAAAAATAATACAAAAAAGTCAACTATTTGCAGCTCCTTGTGAACAATTCCATGCATCAACAAAGTGTAGTGAATCTCACTGTTCAAGTGCCATCTCTAATGTCACAACATGTATGCAGAAAACATTCAAGTCAAACAGTTATTAAGCACAAAAGTAAAAAAAATGCCAATCATGTTTTCCCAAAAAAAAATTTGCCAAATATCCTGAGGGTGGGATTACACAAGGAACAGGGCAGGGCATATAATCATACAAGATGCAATACCAGAATTTCATATATTCCAGAAGTATACATTTATAAATTATGATGTACATTCACAGTCCACACATCTATCACAATCATCAATGGAATTCCTCTAAAGACCTGATAACTGGCAAAACTGAACTTTACCAACAATACTACAAGGTTGCGTTTGGTGGATCGCCAGCGAATCTTGAATGGTAATCTGGATTACCTGTAAAATAAATTACCACTAGATATATTGGCAGTAATGCTGATTACTGTGTTTGATATACATAGATAATCTATCAGTAAGATTGATTACAGTGTTTGGTATGACAAACAGATTACCATTAATCTAATATCAAATTTTCAAAATATCCTTAAATCAAATTTATTAAAATTCATGTATTATTAAATAAATATTATTATTCTCTGACCATATTTTTTTTGGGAGAATTTTAAGCAAAAAATGTAAATTTCATAAAAATATCATTTTATTGAAATAGAAGGTATAAGTGAAATATAAATATCATTTTTTTGCATATTACTTATATCAATAATTTATTAATTAAGGTGACAAAACTATTATAATGGCATTAACCAATAATCATGCTATTGTTTAAAACCATATGCTCAACTAATTAAAGATTAAAATATTATATATTTTGAAGTTTTAATTTTAATATAAACTTAAATAACATATTACCATATGAACAATAGATCCATTATCATTACATCAGTTGCTATTCTATTTCAATTGGACTGAAAAAATAATGTTCTTTATTTTTATCAGAACAAATAATAATATTTATAAGGCAGCCTGTTGTTGGATAGCTACATATCTATATCGATCTAGGCCTTTTTAAATCTTGTATTACATCATGCACTAACTTAGAAGATATGATGAGACCCAACGATGTGAGAATAATGAATAAAACGGGACGGCAAGCGGCACGATGATGGATTTTCTAAAGAGATGATGATGTGAGGAGGGGCAAGATCAGCCTTCTTTCTGGTCACCAGCGACGGAGGAGAAGAGGATGTTTTACAGAAAAAAAATTTACCGGTCACTGGCAACAGCTTGAATGGTGGCGATCTTCCTGGAGGTCAAGCGATGGCACTCACCGGTGAGAGATGGAGGGGGGCGGGAAGAACGTGAGAGGAGGGTCTGCTTTCCTTTTCACCGAAGAAAGTAACAGGACAGGGGTAAATGTGGAGCTGCTCCTCCAATATTGGTTTCTAGGCCTCTAAACACCCTAAAAATATGATAAATGTGCTTGCGCACAAAAGATTTCTTGAGACAAATGAAATGCAGAGCCAACATCTATTTCCTGGGCATCCAAAGCAGCGTTCACTGTAACAGGAGCTCTAAGCATCATCAAATGCTTTCTTTCTCCCTTTCCGATAGGCGTCCAAGCCCCCCCACATGTCACAGCAGAAGTTCGGAAACCAAAGTATCTAGCTTTCTTCATCAAGGAACCCTATCACCAAAATTTCAAGAACGGGAAAGGAAAAGAAACACGGAAAATTGGAACTTACCGGAATCCAAGAATGTCATTCTGGATTTCGGAGAGGATGCGGCGATAATCCGATCTCCATGGTCTTCGTGGCCACTGGAATTGAAGCCAGAGTTGGATCTGGCGGAGGTCTCGCCGGATTGAGGCGGTTTGGGCTTCGGTTTGGGATTGGAAATGGGCTTTACGAGAGAAGATGTCGAGATGGAGGAGATGGGGGATGGGACGGCGTTGGTGAGATCGGCGAGGGGTTTTCTCCGGAGGCTTCTCCTCTTCTCAGATCCATGGCTTTCTATTGATCATCTTGGCTCTTGGCTTCACATGAGAAATAGAGGTAGAGAGGGTGAGAGCGAACGAGCGGGAATTTGGTTCGGACGGTGGAGACCGGAGAGGACACTTGTACAATGGACAAAGAAGGCGAAAGGAGGGCGGTGATATTAGGATCCAGTACTTAGCAGCCGATCAGATGGAGGTGAGAACAAGACGGCAAACCGGAAAGATAAGGTGCCAATTTATTTTTTTAATATAAAATCGGATTTGTTAAATTAAAAAAAAAAATTATGAAAAAAAAATTTAAAAAATCTCAAGATAGCAGTCCAAAAAAATTTTTACGGCATTCATAATATATGTCAATATCAAATCAACGACCATAAAAAAATTGATGAATAACAATCAAATTTCTTTGCTAAGATATTTGGTAAAGTTCTTGTCTCGCATCTAACTAACCATAAATTCGGGAAATGGTCTACATGTGATGGCATGATTAAATCTTACATCTAACGTTACTTTATTGGATATGAGTCTACGGGAATGGTTATATCGAATTTAACTTCTATTTTTTTTTCAATTAAAAAAAAACAAGCTTCGACTTTAATGGTTTGGAAAGCCGGTAAACTACAGTCATTAAATCTCCTTCAAATATAATGTAGATTGCTTTCAAATACATCATTATAATCTTTAATTTTGTTTATTGTAGCACATAACTCAGTTAATAATGTTGTTGTTATGCCCATTCGGCTAGTCCCGGGTCGGACCAGTCCTAGACGTCTGGTTGGCTAACCCTCGCGAGGGTCCGACTCCTCGATTCTTGGAAAGGACCCCGCGGCCCCTTTCCCAAATGACTGACCTAGGGAGCTTCCAGGGTCGACGGGCGCCTCCCCGCGCGCGCGTCGACTTCTTTGAGGCCTTGACGGGCGCCACGGTCGACTGGATGACTCCCCTCAGCCGAGGCTGATCTGCTGTTGAAGGGGCTGCCCGAAGGTTCTAGGAGCCTTTCTCCCTGACAAGTTCTAATATTTAGTTGTAACGGACTCCACTGCATAGCCACGACTATTGCTGCCAGGCCATCACTCTGACGCTTCTGCCATGCCGCCAACCCACGATCTCACCACCACGCCGACTCTCCTAGGGGCAAATCCGAGTTTTCCTAACTTGTTCCCCAACAAAATTTGACGGTACTCCATGCCTATAAAAGGCACCCAGGGATCTTCGTGAGGGAGGTAACTCTTTTTCTTCCCCACCGTGAGCTCTTTCCCTGAGTTCCTTCCATTCTGTTGCTCCGATTCCTCCTCTAACTTAAGCATCGAAGTGTCCCCCGCCGGAGCCCCTCCGGCGTCTAAGAATTTTCTACAGGTCGACCGATCGAGAGGCTCTCCGGCGTACCCACCGAGCCTGGTCCAGAAAGAAAAGCAGCAACAGTTGTTATCTTAAATAAATAGGCTCTTCGTACTACTACCGGTAAGCTACTTATATTTCTGGCGACAAAATTAGCACCGTCACATGAATCTTTGTTTAGAATATTACCATCAAAATTCATTTTAAGGAAAAAATAGATGGCGGCTTTTGAGAAAAATAAATAATGCAAGATGACGTAAAAACTATAGGAAAGAAACCAAGTCCTATAATCTTTGAGTTTTATACATGATTCCATGATTGGATTGTTTGATCAATGGCCTCATGGGCCGATTTGCGACTTGGCTGGATTTAAACAATTTAACCTCTCCTATTCTGTTTTGAGTTTGGTAGTTCAGGTTTTCCATAATCATTGGATTGCAGCGGCTTTTTCTTAGGGATAATTGCCCAATGGTTTTACCTCTTTGTATTTGACTCTTTTTTTAGTTGTTTTCCTTTAGGGCCAACACAGGCCATTTTTCTTTTGCTTGTATCATTACATTTCATTTTAGTAAAACTCCGCTGGTTCGGTCATTATTTGCTCCAAAAGAATTCACGATATGTAGATGGGATATCATAAATTGGTCAAGGTTACATACAAAAATTAAAAGCATATTCGCACTTAGTGCTCAAATACATATGGTGAGTACGCCAATGATGACCGAAAAATGCAAATATAGTTGCATTCTGGTGCGTTAACACAGCATGTAAGATATTTGCCTTCCTTTTTCCTTTTCAGTTATTAGCATGAAAATGGGATACTTTAAGATGGCAGGGAAAAATAAATCAAGATAGCATGACACAATTTTTGCGTTTCTATTTTCCTTTTCAATAATGAACATGAAAATTGTATACTTCAAGATGTTAGGAACAAATAAATATTTAAGTTTCTAGATACTTAGACCAATAATGTATACCAGGCTTGATAAATAATAATGTTATCACCTTTTTAACTCCAAACTAAATACTTCACCTCAGCCTTGCAGTGCTGATAGGGATGGTAATTTTTTCCGATCCGATGGGTATCCGACCTGACCCAATCCTAATGGGACAGGTAAAACCCGATCCGTATAATTTATAAACGGATATGGATTATATAAAAAAAAATCCGACTTAGGTTCGGGTCGGGTACGGGTAGTAGTACGCCTCAACCCGAACCCGACCTATTTATATATAAAAAAAAAAATATGTTTATAAAATATTTAAATAAATTTGATATGGAACGGATATACCCGACCAGACCCGACTCGATCCGACCCGTTTAGCTTTTAAATAAACTAAATTTTATGAGACCAGGTATACCCGACCCGACCCGATCCTTATGTGATTTTTTTATACCCGACCCGAGATGGGTATGGGACGGGTATGGGACGGATAATTTTTTAGCGGGACGGGTATGGGTTTTGGATGACCCGACCCAAACCTGACCCGTTGCCATCCCTAAGTGCTGAGGTTAATTAGCCGCATCCAAATAAACATATGCTCCTAAAAATATTAAAGTATGTAGTGTTTGGATACAAAAATTTTATTCTCGAAGGAGAATAGTTATTTATCATTATTATTCTAGATTTACGTTTGGTTAAAAATTTAAAATAATAATTTTGTTTTAATAAATTAATGTTATAGAATTTATCATATAAAAAAGAAATGATTTGGAATATGCTATTTTATGGTCTATCATAAAATAATTATTCTAGAATATTATAAAATGCTATGGGTTGATTAAAATAATTTATATTGGATGACTCGTTTTGATTTTTGTAATTAAAAAATTAAATTACAATAAAATTTTATTTTAGATAAAATTAAGAGAAACAAATATTCTTGTAGGTATTGTTTGGATGGCAAAAAATTATTCCTGGAATAGGAATAGGTATTCCCAAAAAAAATTTATTCTCGTTGTTATTCTCAATTTCTATTTAGATCAAAATCTAGTATTCTATCTTATTCCAATACAATTAATGCAGTGTTATTCCAAATGGTGTTTGAATAATATATGGATAAACCTGTATTTTACTAGGAATAGGGAAGGAATTTTTTTGAAATCCCAATAATATCCCTGATCAATAAATAAGCTAAAATGAGTTATAAAATTTCATTTTAATTGTATATTTAAATAAATATAATTTTTTATTCATATTAATTTATTAATATGATCTATTAAAAATATATTATACTAAATAATTTATCAGTAACTGCTAAGGCGGTAGTCCGGTTGGTAGAGGCTGACATACTCACCATTGATAGGGAAAGACTCCAAAATGATCTTGAATCAGACATTGCCTGGTGGGGCGGGGGCCTGAGGGATAGCTACACCGGAATTTATCCCCCATCCCTTTCTTTTATCAAAAAAAATATTAGTATGGTATATTTAAATAAATAATTAAATTTATTTATTTACATTAATTTATGATTATGATATATGAAAATTATGTTATATAAATTAATTTATTATTACAACCTATTAAATTAATATTGCTAATTTAAGAAAATCCATTTTTTATTCCCTCTACTATCCTTGGAATAAGAAAAGTGAGAATAGGGCTATTCCATGGAGACGACGATGACGAGACGGAGAAACTGGAGTGCAGGTGAGATGGATGTGCCTAGGGACGATGATGACGAGAAGGAGAAATCAGAGGAGAGAGAAGAGAGGATGATTTCGTTCTCACGGAAGCAAAAAGGGATAGGACAATTTTGTTAAAAAAAAATAAAATAGATTACCATATCTCCGGTAATCGGATAGCCACCCCTCCCTGAGGTAATCTAAATTGCCACATGAGAGGTAATCCAGATTACCGGTTCAAGATAGATTATCATTTCATAAAAATATCAAACATAGTTATCCGGTGGATCAACTTTAAAATTATCGGTAATCTGAATAGATTACCGTCTACCGAATGCATCGTTATAAAAGGCTTTGACCAGAATATGGATTCTCCTGGGCCCCACCTCTCTTTTTGTACATGTTTGACAGAATAGTTGAGAATAAGGACCTATTTCATGTAGGGATGGCAATGGGCCAAGTTCGGGCCGGGTTCATAACTATCCAAATCCAAACCCGAATACTCAATAAATTACCCAAACCCTGTCCAAACACTATCGGGACTGGATTTTTTTAACCCAAACCCATCTCAATCGGGTATCGAGTATTCGAGTTTACTCGGTCCAAACACAATTGAGCCATATTAAATATTTTTTTTATATTTTAAACTTTAAAATCAACTGCCATTTTATAAATCATACATACATTAAACAAATAAAATTTAACTACATTTTTAGTTTAATACAGATCCGAGAGGAGGAAGAGCTACTGAAAAGAATAAGGGGAGCTAGAGATTAATTAGGGTTTACCGATTACAAATTATAATTTATAATTTCCTTATTTATAAATAATAATGATTAGGATAAAGGGCATAAATATTTTAAAATTTAATAACTAATAAATAATAATTAATAAAATATATTTCATGTAATATATATTAATTATATATATTTAAATATTAAAATGATTCAGGTTTGATTCGAGTCGAGTATATATCTACCCAGTCCCAGTCCAAATCCAAAGTTAAGTGTTGGGATATCCCGGTTCAACTACGAACCGAACGCTGGTTCGGCTGGCCGGAGCCCTTTTCTCTGGACTACGGACTTCGGACCAGGAAAAGGCTAGGCCAATTGCAGGCGGCCCAAGGCTTCTCACCGATCCACAACATCCGAAGGACAGAACTTCGGATGACGTCTTCGGCCCTGACCGAAGACCAAGTTTCTCATCGACTTCCGAAGACACGCTCTTCGGTCCCTGCCGTAGACACGATCTCCGACCCCGGGGCAAACACCAAGTCTTCGGCCCATGCAAGGGGAAATCCGAAGATGGGACAACAATCTGGCCCAAATAGGCAATTGTAACCAATGGTTACAATCGACACTCTACATGCCACGATCATGGCGCGCAACTCCAGCTACCACGCCTCTGGTCTGGCTAGAACCGCTTTATGACAACCCATGATCGCCAATCATGGAAAGAAATTGACTCCCCATAATCACCGGAAAAAGAGCGGGCCACAGGCTGGAGGCCTCCCCTTAAATAGTGGTAAGAAGAATGGCTCGAGAGAGGTACGCAGTCCCACACTCATACACTCACGTATATTCCAAGAGCCTTTTCCTCGTACTCTCGACACTCTTCCCCATTCTGTGGCTGGGATCCGCCACTGACTTAGGCATCGGAGTGTTCCCCCCCAGAACAACTCTGGCAAGAGACCTGTTTTGCAGGTGAACCAGGGAGCAGTCCTGCGGTGCAGCAGCTCCGACCGGTCGATACAGGGACTCCATGCCAACAGATTGGCGCACCAGGTAGGGAGGGCAACAACACTCTTTAGGCTCCCTCCTAGACAAGGGGAAGTAAGAGGTTCCTAATGGCGAGAAGAAAGACTCCGATAGCTTCTACAAGTCGAAGTCGTGCTCCATCCCAAGGGGGCACGCCCCCGGGGGAGAACGACATCCCACCTCCCATAGTTGTTGTGGGACTACAGCAGTTTGAAGCCCTTGTGAACCAGGTCACCAACCTCACGGCCATGGTTCAGGACTTCCAGAACAGAGCTTTTCCGGTGGGAAACCCACCGGCTACCTCCAGACATAGCTCTCGGTCCCAAAGGAAGAGAGCCCCACGGGAGGATCCTACACATCCCTCCCCCCGTTCTCGGACCTCTTCCGAAGGCTGAACTTCGAGATTGCCTAGGTCTATCGATCCCCCGCAAAAAGGAAAAAGGCCTAGGCAAACTCCCTCACCCTCCTCCGAAGACTCCACCTCCGTGGAGAGAGCGCCGAAGCAGACTCCCGATTATGACAGGAGATTCAGAGCCATCGAATCGGAGATGACGAAAGCACGGGAACAGAGAATGCGGGATCTGAAGGATCCCGACAATTTGATTGTGGGTGATCTATGCCCACCCTACACCGACCGTATTATGGCCAAAGGTATTCCTCAGCACTTCAGGATTCCCCAGATTGAATCCTACGACGGCACCTCCGATCCCCTCGACCACTTGGACAGTTTCAAGGCCCATATGATGATCCAAGGAGCTTCGGACGCGATGTAATGCCTCGCGTTCCCGGCTACCTTGAAGAAAGCTGCTCGGATGTGGTACTCGAGCCTGTGCCCAGATACCATCGATTCTTTTTCCGAGTTAGAAAAAATGTTTGTCTTGCATTTCAGGACCTGCCGCAAGACTCCACGGAATACGGACACACTGAAAGCCTGCGAGACTACATCTCTAGGTTTAATGCGGCCACGCTTGAGATCCCCGATCTCAACGAGCACGTGGCCATGTCTGCGCTAAAGAAGGGGCTTCGTACCTCCAAGCTTACCTTTTTCCTGGATAAGAAGTTTCCTAAAAGCTACGCTGAGCTCTTGTCAAGGGCTCAGAAATATGCCGATATTGAAGAGCAAGCGACTAATCGACAACTAATCGAAGGAAAACCCCCTTCAAAAAAGAAAAATAATAGGGGACAAGGTTTCCCAACTTCCAATAACAATGGTGGCAGATATACAGACCGCCGAAGAAGTCCTCCCAGGCCTAGAGCGTCGGGGGGAAGATTCGACTCCTACACCCCTCAACATCCCTCTAGAGAAGATCCTCATAAAGATAAAGAAAGAAAATTATCTCCAACGACCCCGTCCCATGAAGGCCTCCTCTTCCGTAAGGAATAGGAACAAATACTACCAATTCCATCGGGACCACGGCCACAACACTAAAGAGTGCATCCAGTTGAAGGATGCGATTGAGGATCTTATCAAGAGAGGGTATTTGGAGCGGTACATCGGTCGCCAAGGATCTCGGTCGGAAGCAACTGCTCCCCAGCCACCTCTCGAAGAAGCCGAACTGCCAAATCAAAGGCCCACCAACGGAGGTGTAGGGATGATACACTGACCCACCAACTAGAGAAGTGATGAGGACGATGCCTCAAAGCTACTCAAGGACAACAACGCTATTCTCTTCTCCGACGACGACCTTGCGGGAGTTCGACTCCCACATGATGATCCCTTGTAATCTCGGTCGTAGTGGCCAATTATGATGTACAGCGAATCCTTGTTGATAATTGAAGTTCGACTGATGTCTTGATTTACGATGCATTCTCTAAAATGTGTTTGCCTAGACATCAACTACGAAGATCCCCTATACCACTCACCGATTTTGGGGGCAATCAAGTTCATGCCGAGGGAGAGATAGTGTTGCATGTAACCCTTGGCACCGAACCTCGATAAAAGACACTGCCGATCAACTTCACGGTGGTCCGCATCCCCTCAGCATATAACATCATTCTGGGGTGGCCCGCCTTGAATAGGTTCCGAACCGTGATCTCCTCTCATTATATCCTGGTATGCTTCCCCACCAGGAACGGTGTTGGAGAAGTTAGAGGAGACCAGAGGACAGCACGGCAGTGCCTGATGATCCAAGACAGGCATTTCAACAATTCAGCAACTCTGGATCAGCTGGATCCGAGGGATACAACCACAAGCCTTGGTGAACCCATAGAGAGGACTGTTCCAGTACCTCTGACAAAGGAAGACCCCTCCAGAGTTGTGCAGATCGGGAGTGCACTCGATGAGGAAACCAGAACGGAGTTGATCCATCTCCTCAGAGACAATGCCGATGTCTTCGCCTGGTCAGCTTCGGATATGCCGGGGATTCCCACCGAAGTAATCACTCACCGACTGGAAGTTATCCCTGGGTACAAGCCGATACGACGGAAGAAAAGGAGTTTCGCTCCTGAAAGACAGCAAGCTGTGGACGAAGAAGTCGGCAAGCTCCTTAAAGCAGGGTTCATCCGAGAGGCCCACTATCCCGAGTGGTTGGCCAATGTGGTAATGGTGAAAAAAGCCAATGACAAGTGGAGGATCTGCATCGATTATACAGACCTCAACAAGGCTTGCCTAAAAGATAGCTTCCCTCTCCCGAAAATTGATCAGCTGGTCAACGCTACTGCCGGCCACCGGTTACTGAGCTTCATGGACGCCTTTTCCAGCAATAACCAAATCAGAATGGATCCACAAGACGAGGAGAAGATGTCTTTCATCACTGATAAAGGTCTCTACTACTACAAGATGATGTCGTTCGGCCTCAAGAACGTCGGAGCAATGTTTCAAAGGCTGATCAATAAGGTATTCGAAAAGCAACTGGGGAGAAACATGGAGGTCTACGTTAACGACATGATCATCAAAAGCCTCATCCGGAAAGATCACATCCACGACTTAGAAGAATCATTCAGTGCTCTACGGCGCTACCGCATGAAGCTAAACCCGGCAAAGTGCACCTTTGGAATCACTTTGGGTAAGTTCTTAGGCTTCCTTGTCACCAAACGAGGGATTGAGCCAAACCCTGAGAAGATTCAAGCTCTAAGAGAAATGAGACATCCTGTTGGCTCCACCCAGTGATTTTGATGAATAACAAAATATTGTGTGCATATTGTATACTAATGTGGATTTCAAGTTATGAGTTTTCAGGAAGAAAGCATCTCAAAATCTTAAAAACATATGGTTTATGGCACGTAATGGTACGGAGCATTTCTCACGAATCCGGACATCCCCTTCATTGAAAAAGGGCATCTAATTGATTAAATTTTATGTGTTTATGATTCATTTAAATTTTAAGAATTATATTTATGTTTTTGAGGCCATTTACACTTGAATCTAAGCTTTTTCAGTCTCAAGTGTCGACACTTGGAAAGTCAAGTGTCGACACTTCAGCATTTGGCACAGACAAAAATCCTTGGCACGCCAAGTGTCGACACCCAGAACCAAGTGTCGACACTTAGGTTTCTAAGTGTCGACTCAAGGCCTGAGAATTTTGGAAATACAGAACTTTGTCATTTGAGGATTTTTGTGTCAAGTGTCGACACCTGTGCATCAAGTGTCGATACTTGAAAGTTCAAGTGTCGACACCTAGAGATCAAGTGTCGACACTTGACAGCCAAGTGTCGACACTTGCAGCCTGACAGCTCTAACGAATCTATTTTTCTGGCTTGCAGAACTTGCTTTTCAAGCTCCAAACGGCTATTTCCGAGGTTCCAACGGTCACAAACCATTTTTTGGAAGGTTCTTGGTGTATTTAACCTCCACCAACCTCATTTTAAAGATAAGGAAGTGTATTGAAGTGCATTCAAGTCTACTCAAAAGCCAAAAAGCTAATATTCTCTCAAATACTTCACATCAAAAGCCTCTTATAGTTTGATTCCTTGAAAAGCCTACAAGCTCATCCTTACTTCATTCCAAAAGAGGCACCTTGAAAGAGATTCCAAGGAAGAGTCAAGAAAAAGCATCAACTTGAGCTTCAAAGATTCCATTCTACTCTTGAAGAGAGTTTGTTTTAGTTTTAAAATTATATATCTGTTTTTACATTGTGATTTGACCTTGCTTTCAAAGGTATCTTGAAAGAAGGTTATTGTGGTTTGTTGGTGAGCCAAAGGGATAAAACCAACTAGGGTTAACTTGTGAGCCCGAAGACAAAACAAGTGTTAAGGTTTGTTGGTAAGCCTAAGTGATAAAACCAACTTAGGTTTTGACTTGTGAGCCATGTGAAAAACAAGTCAATTGTAATCTAGTTTGGATTATAGTGAAATTCCCAAGGATGGCTTGGGAAGTGGATGTAGGTGCTAGGTTTGCACCGAACCACTATAAACTTTGTATTTGTGTGTGATTGCTCACTTCCTCTCTTGCTCTTTTGATTATCGTTACCACTTTAAATATCTTGCATTGAATTCATCATTTTCACAAGCACCACTAGTCCCTTTCTTTGTTGTTTTAAATTTTTAAAAGACCCAATTCACCCCCCCTCTTGGGCTCCATTTATGGGCAACAAGTGGTATCAGAGCACCGGTACTCTCTTGTAGGTCCAAGGATCTTGAGTAAAAGATCATGGCAGCCCCAATAGGAATGGGTATTGTTGAAGGTCAAGCTTCAAATCGTCCCCCACTTTTTAATGACACAAATTACACATACTGGAAGATACGCATGCGCATATTTATTCAAGCTCTTGATTATAATTTGTGGAGGATAATTGTAAAAGGTCCTCATCAGCCTACGATGTTGATTAATGGCATTCTCACTCCAAAGATGGAAGATGATTGGGATGAGAATGACATTAAGCAAATCAAGCTTAATGCTAAGGCTATGAATCTATTATTTTGCTCTCTTTACCCAAGTGAATTTAATAGAATATCTAATTGTCTCTCCGCCAAGGAGATTTGGGATACACTTGAGGTTACCCATGAGGGTACACACCAAGTGAAAATCACCAAGGTCAACATGCTTATTCACACGTATGAAATGTTTAAAATGGAACCTACTGAGTCTATTAGTGAAATGTATACTAGGTTCACAAACATTGTGAATGGCATGAGAAGCCTGGAAAAAATTATTTATAACGGTGAACTTGTGAACAAACTTCTCAGGTCTCTACCAGCTTCGTGGGATGCAAAAGTCACAGCTATTGAAGAAGCTAAGGATGTCAACACTCTCCCACTGGAACAACTGTTGGGTTCTCTAATGACCTATGAGCTCTCCCTCAAATAGAAGAATGGAGAGGTCGACAAAAGGAAGAAGGTAATCGCGTTCAAATCTACTGCGAGGGACAAGTCAAGCAAAGACTCCGAAGAAGATGATGAAGAAGATGAGACGGCTCTATTAGCAAGAAAATTCAGAAGGTTCATGAAGAAGAAAAAGTTTAACTACAAAAAGAAACCTCTGAAAGGTGAGCCAAGCAAAGAGAAGGACAAAGAAAAGGAGAAGGAGCAGCCTACTTGCTTTGAGTGCAAAAAACCCGGCCATTTAAAGGTAGACTGCCCCTTGTTAAAGAAAAGCAAAAGAAAACTGAGAAAGAAAGTCATGATGGCAACCTGGAGTGAAAGTGAAGACTCCAGTTCTGAGGAAGAACAACAGGAGGTAGCAAACTTCTGTCTGATGGCTGATTATGATGAGGTATGTTCCGAAACAGAAAATGAATTTACTTTTGATGAGCTTCATGAAGTTTTTGACGAATTAGTCATAGAATTTCAGAAATTAAAATCAAAACATAAAGATGTAAAGAAGCAAAATTTGGATCTAGCCAAAACAAATAACAAGCTTTCAAATAAAAATGAATGCCTTCTTATTCAAAATAAAAAATTAAATGATAAGATTGTAGCACTTGAAAAAGAAAAAGATGTCTTGAAAAAGAAAAATGACTTACTTTCAAATGAAAATTTGTCAAAACAAAGCAAAGAAATTTTAAATGAAAACAAAAGATATAAAGAAGAAATTGAAAAACTAAAACCTTTTGTAGAAAAATTTACTTACAGTTCTGAAAAATTGAATTTACTCTTAAATAACCAAAGAGCAGTATTTGACAAAGCATGTTTAGGATTCAGAACTCATAAGAAACAAAAACTCTTTAAAAATTTCTTCGTGCCTGCATCTTCATCCATTACTTGCTATACTTGTAGTATCAAAGGACACAAATCTTATATGTGCAACAAAAGAAGGTTAAATAACAGTAAGAAAGTTTGGATTCCGAAAGGAACCAATGCCACTAACCAAAAAGGACCTAAGATGGCTTCGATACCTAAAGTCTCCACTTGATCTTTATTGCAGGTATGCCTTGCAACCAATAAGAAAAGGATGTGGTACCTTGATAGCGGTTGCTCAAGGCATATGACAGAAGATGTGGAGTAGTTCTCATTACTCGTATATCAAAATGATGGCAATGTAACTTTTGATGATAATGGAAAGGGAAAAATTATCGGTATTGGTAAAGTCCATATCACCCCTACTTCTTATATTGATAATGTCTTATATGTTGATGGTTTGAAACATAACTTGCTTAGTATTAGTCAGTTTTGCGACAAAAATTTTAAAGTTGTTTTTAAATCTTCTTTGTGCAATGTTTCTAGTCTAGATGGCAATGGCATTAAGTTTATTGGTCATATGCATGGCAATATTTATATGGTTGATCTTGATGATCTCCCTATTCAAAAAGGTCAATGCCTAGTGGCAATGAAAGCCAAGATCGATGAAACTAGTTGGCTTTGGCATCGTAGACTAGGACATGCAAGCATGCATTTAATTTCAAAAACTTAGCAAAAAGAACTTGGTAAAGGATTTGCCTAACTTAATTTTGAAAGAGACAAGATCTGCAGTGCATGTCAACTTGGAAAACAAATCAAATACTCTTTCAAACCAAAAGGAGTAATCTCTACATCTAGACCTTTGGAATTGCTTCACATGGACCTCTTTGAGCCAACTAGAACATCTAGTTTGGGAGGTAAGAAGTATGGTCTAGTCATTGTAGATGATTTCTCATGATTTACATGGGTCATGCTTTTAGCACATAAAGATGAAACTTTTTCTGAATTCATTAGATTTCATAAAAGAGTTTTGAAGGAAAAAAGTGTTTCAGTCGTATCTTTGAGAAGTGATCATGGAACCGAATTTGAAAATACAAATTTTGATAAATTTTGTATTGAAAATGACATTCATCATAATTTTTCTGCAACTAGGACACCTCAACAAAATGGGGTAGTAGAAAGAAAAAATAGAACTCTTGAAGAAATGGCACGCACCATGCTTTGTGAAAATGATTTACCTAGATATTTTTGGGCGAAATCCATAAATACTGTATGCTATATTTTAAATCGAGTTTTAATTCGACCAATTTTAAAGAAAACACCTTATGAGCTTTGGAAGGGTAGAAAACCCTCAATTCATTATTTTCATGTTTTTGGATGCTGTTGTTTCATCTTAAATAATGGTAAAGATAATTTAAGTAAATTTGATGCCAAATCAGATGAGGGAGTCTTTCTAGGCTACTCCACATCTAGTAAGGCATATAGGGTCTTCAACAGAAGAACACTTGTTGTTGAAAAATTCATACATGTGGTATTTGATGAAACTAACCAAAAATCTTCAAGAAAAGAAGATGTACTTTCTGATGAAACAGGTAGCAAGAAAACTGAAGAAATAAACAACAATGAAGGGCTTACCAAGGAACAGAATGATGATCAAAACACTGAAGGAGATCAAGCACAAGGTGATGAAAACACATCAACAGTTGACCCATTACCAAAAGAATGGAGGTATGCTCATGGACACCCAAAAGAACTAATTATCGGTGATCCATCTAAAGGTGTAAGTACTCGATCATCCCTTAGAAATATCTGTGATTACTTAGCTTTTGTTTCTCAAATTGAACCTAAAATTATTGAGAAAGCTGAATGTGATAGTAATTGGATAAATGCTATGCAAAATAAACTTAATCAATTTAAAAGAAACAATGTTTGGACATTAGTAGATAGGCCTTCAAACACTTCAATTATTGGTACAAAGTGGGTTTTTCGAAATAAACTTGATGAAAATGGAGAAGTTACTAGAAATAAGGCTAGACTAGTTGCCAAATGATACAATAAGGAGGAAGGAATAGATTTTGATGAAACCTTTGCTCCTGTAGCTAGACTTGAGGCAATTAGGCTATTGTTGGCTTTTGCTTGCTTCATGAATTTTAAATTGTATCAAATGGATGTTAAAAGTGCCTTTTTAAATGGTCTAATTGAAGAAGAAGTTTACGTTGAGCAACCTCCTGGTTTTGAAAATTCTGAATTTCCAAATCATGTTTACAAACTTCATAAAGCTTTGTATGGATTGAAACAAGCTCCAAGAGCTTGGTATGATCATTTAAGCTCTTTTTTGCTCAAAAATGATTTTACTAGAGGTAATGTAGACAAAACTTTGTTTTAAAAAAAAGAATGATGATCTCTTAGTAGTACAAATATATGTAGATGATATAATATTTGGTGCTACTAATGAATCTCTTTGTCAAGATTTTGCAAAATTAATGCAGGGTGAGTTCGAGATGAGCATGATGGGAGAACTGAGTTTTTTCCTCGGACTCCAAATAAAGCAAACCAAAGAGGGGATCTTCATCAACCAAACAAAATACACAAAAGAAATACTCAAGAAGTTTGGGATGGAGAACACTAAGCCTTTAGGTACCCCTATGAGCTCTACTTGTAGACTTGACAAGGATGAATCAGGTAAATCTATAGACCAAAAATTATATCGTGGCATGATCGATTCATTGTTATATCTTACTGCCAGTAGGCCAGATATCATGTTTAGTGTCTGTATGTGTGCTAGATATCAGTCTAATCCTAAAGAGTCTCATCTTTTGGCTGTTAAACGCATACTTAGATATCTATCTGGTTCAATTGAAATTGGTTTATGGTACTCTAGAGATTCTTCATTTGAATTGATTGCTTATTCTGATGCTGACTTTGCTGGGTGTAAACTTGATCGTAAAAGTATTAGTGAAACCTGTCAGTTTCTTGGAGTAAATTTGATCTCTTGGAGTAGCAAAAAACAGAACTCAGTTGCTTTATCTACGGCGGAAGCCGAATATATAGCAGCTGGAAGCTATTGTGCACAAATCCTTTGGATCAAACAACAACTCAAAGATTTTGGTATTAAACTAACTAAAACACCCATAAGATGTGACAATACTAGTGCAATCAATCTATCTAAAAATCTTGTGCAACATTCAAGAAGTAAACACATTGAAATAAGATATCATTTCATAAGAGATCATGTACAAAACTCTAATATTATTCTTGATTTTGTATGTACTGATGATCAGTTAGCAGATGTATTTACCAAGCCTTTATGTGAGGATAGGTTCTGTCTGATTAGAAGAGAGTTAGGTATTATTGACTCCTTCTCCTAGAGCTCTCTTAGTTTTAATTATACCTAAATCCTTTCGCTCAAAACCACTTGCTTAAAACCCCAAAAATCTGATTAAAACGTTTCCTATTTTTCAAAAAAAAAATTTCGGATTTTCTCAAATTTTTTGGCTAAGTATCGACACTTGGAAATTATCAAGTGTCGACATCTGACCAAGTGTCGACACTTAACACATTCTAGGTGTCGACACTTGCAAAATAGAAATAGTTTTTAAAAAGGGGCCAACCGAGGGTTTTTGTCATTTTCTCCGCCTGTTGATTTCTTGCAACAATGGTCCCCTCTGTCCAAATCCTTCCATTTACCCTTTAACACATCATAAATCAGGTATTTCTCCCTTCTATTTTTACTCTATTTCTCCTCTTTTTCATTTTATTTTTGACGTTTTCAAACCATGCAACCATGAATAGGGTTTTCCGGGTATTTTTCAAGATTCTAACCGGATTTTTACGTGTTTTAGTGGATTTCTAAAATTCCATTTGAGGGAATAGTGATTTAAAGGTATTTTTCTCGGATTTCCCATGTTTTTTGATCGTCTTCACGCTTATTTCATCCATTTTTCCGAAAAACACTATTTTATTGATTTTGGCCGAAATAATTTGGATTTTCATCTAAATTAAATATACTAAATCCATTTATTGTTGTTTTAGAAAGGTTTTTCATGATGTTCTTGCTACATTTTCACCACTTTGCTAAAACCCTAAGTGATTTAGACCCAAATTCCATGGGTTTTGATTTTTAGGCCTTACAAAAAGTATTTTCCAAAGGTTCAAATGTGTTTTAATGAACAAAAATATTTTCTATAAATATATGTTCGGAATATTGTCATTTAATCAAAGTATAAGTTATAAAAATCTCACCTTAAACTGATTGATAGTTTTTCAAACGTTGTTTGAGATATTTTACAACCCAAAATTGGTTTAATTCTGGTTTTCAAAACCTATCTGAACATATTTTAAGAAATGAGACTCTCCTTATCTCAGCCTGTAGCCAGTCCCATAGTTCTAAACCTATCTTCCTTCTTCCCTGGTCAGCTTGCTGTAATGGGTCCCAGGAAGAGACTTGCAGCTAGGGAGAGGCCTAGTCGTGGTGTAGAGAGGAGGTCGAAGGCCAGATTTGACCCTACTCAGGCTAGCAGTTCAACCACACCGAGTTCCCCCCTACAAAGAGGATGGCAGGGAAGTTAGTAGCCTCTGGGAGGAGAGTCGACCTAGAGTGTTTCGACAGGCACCATTTCAGTATTCGACAGGTGCTCACTGATGCAGGATTAGTACCATTCTGTACTATGCAGGAGAGGTACTATCCTCACATAGTGAGAGAGTTCTATGGTGCGTTAGATTGTCGACGACTTCTGTGGACTACGACAGTCAGAGGCATTCAGATTTCACTAACAGATGAGCTTTTGGGCAGAGTATGGGAGATCCCCCATAGGGGAGTCTGTGTCTTTTCGGTAGATGACAGAGAGGCTGCCTTTAGATGTATTCTTGAGAGAGAGGATGTTCGTGGTATATTCGTAGTTACCGCGAACCAGTTATCATTGGAGATGCGCCTATTGCACCACATCACATCACGATACTTCTACCGAAGACTGGGAGATTTGACTTCATCACTGAGAGGGAGTTGATGGTGATGACGAGCCTGATAGAGAGGAGACAGATTGATCTTCCATCCCTGATGCTTGCTTAGATGCATGATGCTGCGACACAGCGCCGTCACTGTTTACCTTACGGCATGGCACTGACCAGATTATTCAGAGCGTGTGGAGTATCACTAGAGGGGGAGATCCCCAAAGAGATCTACACACAGATGTATATGACGAGAGGTCGTTGCACCGTATGGGATACAGATTAATTGTAGGTCGATGGGTGTGCAGAGAGTCTGGCCAGGAGCCAGATGAGGAGGACGAGCTTCGAGAGGCAGAGGCAGGACCATCTGAGCCAGCAGATTTTCCTCCCGTTGATATCCCATCGACACAGGCAGAGCATTTGACTCCTGATACTTCTGCTCCTCCGCCACCTTCTACTTGACTATCTTTTGAGGAGTATGCCAGAAAGCAGTTCACTGAGATCAGGGGTGAGATGACTCAGCTACGTAGCGAGGTCGAGCTTCTTCGAGCATATACTATCTCGGAGCATGCTGAGATTCGTAGATCTATGGAGGAGGGATTCTCTCGTATTGAGGATCTGTTTAGATCCCTTATACCTCCTGCAGCCCCTGCAGTTGTACCATTTGATGATGATGATGATGATGATGGTGGTGGCAATCACCAGAGCGACCATGCTGATACTGCTAAGGGTGGTGATCGGGCAGATATGGATGACGACAGAGCTATAGAGGTTGTGGGCCGTGACAGTGACAGTGATGACAGTGCTGATGATTATGAGGTGGTCAGTCACGATCCTCCCTCTACCCCAGCTGGTCCTACTGCCTTGGTTGATTCCACACCGGACCTTGTTACACCAACTGATCTTCTTTCCCCCCTTCCACTAGATCATCTAGGGTTGTACCCGCCTTTGATCCTTCTGGCCGCACTAGGAGTCGTCGAGCTTTAGCACCTCCTAGGGCCTTAGCCACTAGATCGAGGATCTGTGCCCCATTCAGTCTTGAGATTCCATCTGATGAGGATTAGCCTCACAGATGTCTGTTATAGTTCATATGTTGTATGTTTTTGATATTTGTATGACTTTGATGATATCTGTATGTTTCAGTTCTTGCTGATAACTCAACAAATTTTTATACTGAAAACTTGTCTATTATATATATTTCAGTTCAGTGCTCATTATTTGTGTTTGAATGGTTCAATTTACCTTCTTTAGCTCCGATACTCTTTTATCTTGGTATATCTTTAGCTCTGATACTCTTTTATCTTGGTATATTTTTGGCTCTGATACCTATCTTATTTTCTCTACCATCTTTTTGTCTCCATGCTCATTGTAAGGGGGAGGTTATTCTCCTTTCTAATGATTGACAAAAAGGGGAAGAAATTGTATTAATTGTATTGATTATATAGATGCATAAATTTTGAATTTTTGTGGTTTCACCTTATAAGAATCTTTGAAATTTACCTTAATAAGAAGTATCTAATTAAGGGGGAGATTGATTCTTCCTAACTATGATATTTTTGCCTCTCATATGGACTTAAATTCATATTCATAAATTATAATAGTTAAAGTTTGAAATGTATTGCCATTTTACTCAAGGTTTTGACATCATCAAAAAGGGGAAGATTGTTGGCTCAACCCAGTGATTTTGATGAATAACAAAACATTGAGTGCATATTGTATACTAATGTGGATTTCAAGTTATGAGTTTTCAGGAAGAAAGCACCTCAAAATCTAAAAAATGTATGGTTTATGGCACGTAATGGCACGGAGCATTTCTCACGAATCCGAACATCCCCTTCATTGAAAAAGGGCATCTAATTGATTAAATTTTATGTGTTTATGATTCATTTAAATTTCAAGAATTATATTTATGTTTTCGAGGCCATTTACACTTGAATCTGAGCTTTTTCAGTCTCAAGTGTCGACACTTGGAAAGTCAAGTGTCGACACTTCAGCATTTGGCACAGACAAAAATTCTTGGCACGCCAAGTGTCGACACCCAGAACCAAGTATCGACACCAAGTGTCGACACTTAGGTTTCCAAGTGTCGACTCAAGGCCTGAGAATTTTGAAAATATAGAACTTTGTCATTTGAGAATTTTTGTGTCAAGTGTCGACACCTGTGTATCAAGTGTCGACACTTGAAAGTTTAAGTGTTGACACCTAGAGATCAAGTGTCAACACTTGACAGCCAAGTGTCGACACTTGCAGCCTGACAGCTCTAACAGATCTATTTTTCTGGCTTGTAGAACTTGCTTTTCAAGCTCCAAACGGCTATTTCCGAGGTTCCAACGGTCACAAACCATTTTTTGGAAGGTTCTTGGTGTATTTAACCTCCACCAACCTCATTTTAAAGATAAGGAAGTGTATTGAAGTGCATTCAAGTCTACTCAAAAGCCAAAAAGCCAATATTCTCTTAAATACTTCATATCAAAAGCCTCTTATAGTTTGATTCCTTGAAAAGCCTACAAGCTTATCCTTACTTCATTCCAAAAGAGGCACCTTGAAGGAGATTCCAAGGAAGAGTCAAGAAAAAGCATCAACTTGAGCTTCAAAGATTCCATTCTACTCTTGAAGAGAGTTTGTTTTAGTTTTAAAATTGTATATCTGTTTTTACATTATGATTTGACATTGCTTTCAAGGGTGTCTTGAAAGAAGGTTATTGTGGTTTGTTGGTGAGCCAAAGGGATAAAACCAACTAGGGTTAACTTGTGAGCCCGAAGACAAAACAAGTGTTAAGGTTTGTTGGTAAGCCTAAGTGATAAAATCAACTTAGGTTTTGACTTGTGAGCCTTGTGAAAAACAAGTCAACTGTAATCTAGTTTGGATTATAGTGAAATTTCCAAGGGTGGCTTGGGGAGTGGATGTAGGTGCTAGGTTTGCACCGAACCACTATAAACTTTCTGTTTGTGTGTTATTGCTCACTTCCTCTCTTACTCTTTTGATTATCGCTACCGCTTTAAATATCTTGCATTGAATTCATCATTTTCACAAGCACCACTAGTCCCTCTCTTTATTGGTTTAAATTTTTAAAAGACCCAATTCACCCCCCTCTTGGACTCTATTTCTGGGAAACACATCCCTCCTGCAAAAAGGAAGTCCAGCAATTAACATGGAGAATTGCCTCCCTATGCAAATTCATTTTTCGGTCAGCTTAGAAATACCTCCCATTCTTCAAGGTACTCCGGCAGTCAAAGGGCTTTGAATGGTCCGAAGACTGTCGCGCTGCCTTTGAGGAGTTGAAGAAGTATCTGGAAACCCCGCCACTACTCTCCAAATCACAAGAAGGCGATGTTCTCTACCTATAGCTCTCTGCTTCAGATGAAGCCATTAGTTCGGTCCTTGTCCAGAGAGATGAAGACGGATCCCACAAGCCGATCTACTATATCAGCAAGGTCCTGCATGATGCCGAAACACAATATGCGAGGATGCAGAAGCTGGTCTACTCTCTGGTGATTACGGCGAAGCGACTGCGGCCGTACTTCCACGCCCATGCCATTGTGGTGCTGATCGATCAGCCCCTCAAGGCCGTTATTCGATCTCCGGACATCTTTGGAAGGATAGCCAAGTGGGCTGCGAAGTTAAGTGAATTTGACATCAATTTCCAGCCCCGAGCAGCTATGAAGGCCCACGTGCTCTCCGATTTCTTGGCTGAATGCACCTGGAAGTCCGAAGACGAAGCATCTTCGGTAGAAGACGAAGTCCCGAAGGAAACGAAGTCTGCCTGGGTGCTTCATGTGAACGGAGCTTCCAATGCTATTGGATGCGGGGCTGGGCTTATGCTGGCCGAACTTGACGGTCACACCATAGAGTATGCACTCTGGTTCTCCTTCCATGCTTCCAACAACCAGGCCGAATACAAAGCCTTGCTCGCCGGACTTCAGATTGCCAAGAATTTGGGAGTTCAGCAACTCCGAACCTTCTTAGACTCCCAGTTGGTTGTAAATCAAGTTAACGGAGAGTATGCAGCCAAGGATCCAACCATGGTGCAGTACCTAAAGAAGGTACGAGCCTTATCCTCTCAACTGGAACATTTTGAGATCATCCATGTCCCGCGATTAGAGAATTTTCGGGCGGATGCATTATCTTGATTGGCAACTACAGCACCGGAATCTCTCGGATGCACCTTTGTTGAACATCTTGAAACCCCAGGTATAGCCGAAGAGGCTGCGGAGGTGCGCCATATCGACGTTGAGCCATGTTGGATGGATCTCATCATCAAGTTCCTAAATGAGGGAGAGTTACCAGGGGACACGGCAGAGGCCAAGAAGATTCGCTATATGGCACCTCAGTACGCCATCTTAGATGGAACCCTCTATAAGAGATCATTCTCTCAGCCATTGCTAAAATGCCTGGGACTGACAAATGCGGATTATGCCCTGAGAGAGGTCCATGAGGGTATATGCGGTGATCACCTGGGGGGCAGGTCTCTGGCATACAAGATCATTCGACAAAGGTATTACTGGCCCTCCATCCAGAAGGACTCGACTGATTTTGTGCGGATGTGCGACCAGTGCCAGAGGTACGCCAATGTTCAGAGATAGCCCGCGAGTCACCTGACCCAACTGGCAACCCCATGGCCTTTTTTCCAGTGGGGAATGGATATTCTTGGCCCATTCCCACAGGCATCAAGACAAAGGAAGTTTCTTCTTGTGGCCATCGACTACTTTATGAAGTGGATAGAAGCCGAACCACTGGCCCAGATCACAGAAGGCAAGGTGGAGAATTATGTAAAAAAATTTATCATATTCTGGTTTGGCATCCCACATGTCATAATCATGGACAACGGAAGACAGTTCGACAATCCGAAGTTCAAGGACTTCTGCGCTCGGTATCATGTCCAATATTGACTGACTTCGGTTGCTCATCCACAGTCCAACGGAGAAGCCGAAGTCACTAACCGGACCATCCTTCATGGTCTGAAGACAAGGTTGAACTCCATCAAAGGGCTTTGGGCCGAAGAACCAACCTCCGTTCTCTGGGCATACCGAACTATCCCGAGAATGGCCACCGACGAGTCTCTATTCAACCTGGCATACGGTACCGAAGACCTATTAAAGTCTCCTTACAGTCTCTGAGAATTGACAACTACGAAGAGCCTGGAAACTTCAATCGTAGAAGGATTGATCTGGACCTGCTACCAAGCACCAGACTCCAGGCCCAGATAAGGATGGCGGCGTACCAGCAAAAGGTCGCCAAATACTATAACTCAAGAGTGAAGGAGTAAACTTTCCGCATAGGGGACATGAATAGCGAAGGGCAGAAGTATCCAGGCCAACGGAACAGGATAAACTCTTGCTCAACTGGGAAGGCCCATATCAAGTCGAAGAAGTCATTCGATCAGGAGCATATCGACTCAAGACCCTGGAGGGAAAGACTCTATCCCGGCCATGGAATGTACAAAACCTTCACAAATACTATTAATAAATGAGTTCCAAAATTTCCTGTGCAAAGTTGCTCAATCCTATCCAACTCAGAACGGCTAGTTGCATCGACTGAACGACAACAGCCTAAGTGACCTGATCTGAAAAATCGGTCAACTGCGCAAAGGAGAGTCTGATCCACTCACCTTATCGGTATGCCCGACCAGCACAATGGATGGCCTAACCAGGCCACCAAGAAGATCAAAGGCACAGGGATGGTTTTCGTAACCTACCCTACGGTAAACCCGAAGACGCGATGGGGCGGGCCTGAACAGCCTACCTTAATCATGACAGAAGCACACAGGGACAGTGTAAACACCCTACCCTATGGTAAATCAGAAAACGTGCCTAAAAGAACCACTATCGTCCTTTCTGTCGACAACAGACATTTTAAGAATGGTCCAACTGACCTCACTTCTTCCCTATAGACCGAAAATGGTCCAAGGAATCTACATTCCAAACAAAACATGATACAACATATTACAAGAAATGCACGGAAAGAGGTAAAAGAAGGATACTTCATTTCTTTTTTCGATTATTTACAAAAAAAAAAAGACTCTCACAAAGAGAGACAAAAAAAAGAGAGGGAGTAATATTGGAAAGATGTAGGAAATTTTCAATAACCTCCCACCAGATTTTTTCCGTACCGATGGGGGGAGATCTGGAGGGACGACGAAGGGGCCTCGGGGTTCCCATCCGAACCAGAATCCGACCCCTCATCGGAGTCGAAATCAAATTCATGCCCGGGAAAGGGAATGGAGGGCTTGATGTTGTCCAGGCCCTTCAAGTTATAAAACATGAAGGCCTTCCTCCTGCATTCCCAGAACCCATGATGGAAGGAGTCTAGAGCCGCCTCGGTGACTTCCTCCTTGAAGGCAACAGACGCCCTGAAGTCCGAGACGGCATTCGCCGCCTCCCTCTTGGCCTCCTCTACCTCCGCGGCTGCCACCGCGACCTGGGCCCGGGCCTCCCTCAGTTGGGTCTCCAACAGGCGGACCTTCTTCTCCAGATGGATCACGAGAGGCTCATCGTCATTTCCCGACCCTAAGAACTATGGACTCCTCTTCCTCTTTGGATCAACAGCCCTTCTCTTTGCGGCTCGGCGGAGCTCGGAAGTGCTGAATCTCATTTTCAATGGGAAGGAGTCTACAAGGATGATGGCCCTTGACAGCAGAAGGCAAGGTCCTATTTATAGAGACCCTGCACCCACGATCGACTGCGGGGAGGCATGCTCCACGTCCTTTCCCAGTCGCATCAGAGAGCGCCACGTGTCTGGGCGACGCTTCGAGAACCAGAAGGCCGCTCGAGGGTCATTCCCGGGACAACAACTGCCAGCGCTTCGAATCCGAAAAAATCCTTATCGTGCGACGGCAACATTAATGGCTTCTTTTTGGAAAAATGAGACCTAGCAGCACACAAGGCGTAAGAAATCACGACTGTACGAGTACCAACATGCCACGTGGACAACAAGAATTATGATCAAACTTCCCTAATCATCGCTTGACGGGTAGTTGACGCCTGTCCGCCCCAACGGATAGATTTACTACCAAAAGGAAGGTGACACCAACCTGACCAATCATAGACGGTTTTCGACAACATAGTTCTAATCTGTTCCAGGATTCGTCTTCGTCAACTATCAACTAAACGGCCTTCGGCCATGACTGTTCAACCAAGTAGAAGAAAGAACAATAAAACTAGTTCAAGCTATATATGAAACACAATATGGCATATATAGAGGGGGAAATAGTCATTTCAAGATCTGGAAAAGTTGTCATACAAAATTCATTGACAATACAAAGAGGAAAAGAAAATACATCTAAAGCAACTTGGCAACTTGGATCACTCAATGTCAATGGCAGGAGACCCCACACCACATGACTGAAGCAATTTGTCAACCTGTGCTGAAAGGACCTCATCAATCTGGGCCGGGACCGGAGAACCTTCGGCTTGGACTCCCTCAGCCTGAACCTCCTCCTGAACCGGGATCGGAGTTGGGGTCACCCCCATATTTTTGACTGAGGCAGAGGCCCCCTCACCCGGGTATGGCGCCTCTTCGGCCTCTACTGCAGCTTCAGCCTCCTCTCCCTCCTCCTCTTCTTCTTCTTTGGCTATGTTGAAGGGAGGAATGCCGGAAAGGTCAAGGTGGGGGAAAGCCTCCCTTACCTTAAAAAGTTCATCATTAAAGCCATGCTGGTAGCCTTACAAAAATGCTTCATCTACTTCCACTCGAAATTGTAAAGACTTCTTGAAGTCTGCCACAACATCATCTACCCGCTTCCTCAAAGACACGGACTCTCTCTTGGCCGCTTCGGACTCCAGAATCACCTCTTCGGCCCTCCTGGAAGCCTCCTTCGCTGCCTTGGTCAAGCTCTCTATCTTCTCTTGATTCTCCTTGGCAGCTTGCTCCAAGGAGTCAACTTGTTTTCTGCTCTTCCTCCACCCTGCCCCTTGCTTCGCCATGGTCAGATGGGCACTTTTCAGCTCCCCCTTCAGTTCGCGAACTTCGTCGTTCACCCGGACAAGGCGGTCCTCCATAGACTATCTCAACTCTTCGGCTACTTCCTTTGCGGTCCTGGCAGTATGAAGCTCCTCCTTGAGACCCTGGATGAGGCTGTCAACATTCCCCAGGCTCTCCTCCATAAAGGTAAGGTCGTAGACCAACTACATCAAGAATGTGGGGTCATGGATCGAGCAATTCTCAAGACGAGGGAAACAGCAAGGACCGTACCTGTTACAGGGCGGAGAAGGTAGAATCGGACACCCTGGGAAGGTTTCGATTCCGAAGAACTGCCAAGTCGTGAGGCAGCAGCATGCCCTTCAGCGCCTGCCTGGCTACGGTGGGAACTAGCGGTCCCCCCGTAGGTGAAATCTCCGAAGAGTTCGCCGAATAGCTTCCAGCTGGGAAAGCCTCGCGAGTGAACTCTCCCTCGACTTACCGTGCTTTGCCCCTATCAACTGCAAGGGGGCAAGACGGCGACACATCCGCTGCCTGAGGGAAACTCCCGGTTGTGCGAATCGGGGAAATAGCCGCCGGTGGAGTTTCGACTGAATAGGATCTCGACGGGGCCCCCTCCGCAGCTGCTGCATCTTCACCTGATGTTCCTCAGGAAGACGAAGTGCTCCGATCCCCCTCAGGACCGTCCCTTCGAGCCTTCTTCCGAACCGTCGATCTGGTGAGAGTGGCTTGTGCTACCCTCTTCTCGGAGGTCTGACGGAGCCAGCTCACACCGGGCTTCATTCTGCCACCTACAAGCAAAAGAGATTTTTTCAATCTACTGAACTGCAACAAAACCGGGGAAGGGGAGCAGAAATTTCCGTCACTATACCTAATGCGGGGAATTTACTAATTCCCGCAAGATGGAGATTTCTCTTCTCCAACAGCTCCCGGATAGGGGCAACTTTCGAATTAACCAAGAGATCGTAATCCGATTGATTGGCCACCAAGACCTTTTTCCCATCATTGGCGGTTAAACGAGACTTCTTTCAAACAGTGTCGAAGCCCCATGGATCAAAGGACAGTACAAATACAAAAACGGGTTTCTACCTGTGGATGGCGCTGAGCATGTCCTTGATGACCTTGCAGCCTGATCGAGGGCCAATCCCCACCATCCGTTGCTGTGGAAATCCCTCTTAAGAACGAAAAGGGCCATGAATAAATTGGTTCTAGGTTCTATGTTTGCAATGCTGTACAAGACCAGGAATCCACAGATGTTCCGGATGCTGTTCGGGGTCAACTGCACCGGCACCACTTGGTACAAGCGAAAGATTTTGATGAAGAAAGAGTGCAGGGGAAACCGAAGACCAGCTTTCAGATGATCTTCATACACAGCTAGACACCCAGGGGGAGGCTCATTCACTCGTTCCTCGAGTGCGGGGAGAACGAAAGGGAACTCCTCGGGAATGCGATAGCGTTCCCAAAGAAGGGCTGCCTTTTCCTGAGAAACCGAACTGGAAATCGGCTTCGGACCCACTAGGTCGCCGGCCCTTAAGGGCCCAACTTGTTCCCCCCGACTTTTTACGGTTTCTTCCATGATAATAGAATGAAGCAAGGGAGCAGAAGGAAGATTCTACCTGCGAAATAGACTGGTAGTCCAGAACAAGGAAAGCTAGACGAAGGATGAGACGAGGTTGAAGAAGCTTCCTTGGCCGGACCCTCTCCCTTTTCCAAGAAGAAAACAGGGGTCTCCGAAGCCCTACCAAGTTGATTTGACCCAATGTTACCCGGGAAGGTAACCCGTCTTCAACTAACCACCAAGATGAGGCGCATCCACCATCCAACGGACGGGGGAAAGCCACCACAACCATCCAAATCTCAACTGAAAGATTGGCTGAACCATCGTGCAACAAGAAAAAGAGAGATGGTCCCATGGCCGCCCGCTTTTTCCTTCTTCCCCAACCTGGGAATGACAGTTGTCCACCACCTGATTCCCAGATCAACCAGCAGTCATGATGGGCAGTCCAATCAGAGATCCCATAATCATTCACTACACCATCTCCTGGGAGGAAAACGACAAAGCATTAGTACTCTCACTTCTCGAGACAGACCTCCGCTTCGAAAACTGAGAGTAGGAGGGCAATTGTTGGGATATCCTGGTTCAGCTACAAACCGAACGCTGGTTCGGCTGGCCGGAACCATTTTCTCTGGACTACGGACTTCAGACCAAGAAAAGGCCAGGCCAACTGCAGGCGGCCCAAGGCTTCTCACTGATCCATAACATTCGAAGGACAGAACTTCTGATGACGTCTTCGGCCCTGACCGAAGACCAAGTTTCTCATCGACTTCCGAAGACACGCTCTTCGGTCCCTGCCATAGATACGATCTCCGGCCCTGGGGCAAACACCAAGTTTCGGCCCACGCAAGGGGAAACCCGAAGATGGGACCACAATCTGGCCCAAATATGCAACTGTAACCAACGGTTACAATCGACATTCTACATGCCACGATCATGGCGTGCAACTCCAGCTGCCACACCTCCGGTCTGGCTGGAACCGCTCAATGACAACCCACAATCGCCAATCATGGGAAGAAATTGACTCCCCCATAATCACCGAAAAAAGAGCGGGCCGCGGGTCGGAGGCCTCCCCTTAAATAGTTATAAGAAGAATGGCTCGAGGGAGGTACGTAGTCCTACACTCATACACTCACGCATATTCTAAGAGCATTTCCCTCGTACTCTCGACACTCTTCCCCATTCTATGACTGGAATCCGTCACTGACTTAGGCATCGAAGTGTCCCCCGCCGGAACAACTCCGGCAAAGAACCTGTTTTGCAGGTGAATCAGGGAGCGGTCCTGCAATGCAGCAGCTCCGATTGACCGATACAGGAACTCCATGCTAACATTAAGCATTCTGATTTTATCCAAATCCGATCCAAATTTAATCAAGATATTGACTATCCAGTCCAATAAAATTAAGTTAATCCGAATATTCATGAATTTGAATTTTATTATCATTCATAATTTCATGCTCTATTTCAGAATTCAAAATACTAACCTAAAAAATAATTTATCTTCGAGGAACGAGCACGAGAGCAAAGAAAAACCACGTGCTCCTTTGAGAGCCGCGCCTCCTGCCCATGAGTTTGGCAAGCCGGTGGGTTTTCTGGTGCAAAACAGCGCACCCCCCATGTGCAAAAGCTGGCCCCCCACCCCAACCAAACACACTTTTTTTTTTTTTTTTTTTTCCGTAAGCTATCTGGTCGTCGGAACTCGGAGCCAGCGGCAAAGTCTCGGGGCCTCAGCCAAGCCCTGCGACGCAAATCTACCTCCTCCTTCTTCTTCTTCTTTTTTTTTTTTTTTTTTTTTTTTTTTTTTTTTTTTTTTTTTTTTTTTTTTTTTTTTTTTTTTTTTTTTTTTTTTTTTTAATAAATAAATAAATAAAAAATTAGATCACAGACATCATTCACAGATGATTCCTCATCCCGATCAAAATATATTCATGATACATATTAATTTTTTCATAACTATTTCCTATCTTTATATGAGTACGTCAACCTAATATTAACCGAATAAACGAAATTTATTATATATATTTCTAATTTTTTCACTGCCATCGATTAACAGAATTTCAAAATTATTTTATTAATTTTATTTTTAAATTATTTTTTATTTTATTTTAAATTTTTTTTAATTAAAATATATCTAAATCAAAACTCCAATTGCTATCGGTTTGTTGCGAGAAAATACTCACGTCACTACCTTTGGACCCTTTCAATTTTTAGCTCTTACCCATGCCTCGGGTAATGCGAAACAAAAGGAGCACGGTACGGCCGGGAACGGAGAAACTAAAGGCGGCCGGTGGTTTCCGTAGCGATTCCGAGACTTGTAACTGAAACCAGGGGGGCACACCCAACATTATAAGGAAAGCACAACAGGGATTGCAATCTGTTTTCCAAGCATTTGTTCGGTGAGAATCCAAGAGAGACATTAATTGGTAGAAGATGAGTTCCTTGCAGGCTTGGGTTGCTGAGCACAAGCTTACTAGCTTGGGTAATTAGTACCTCTAAAACCACTTCTTTTTTTTTTTTTCTAGGACAACTTCCTTTAGTAATTAACAGTGTTCTTTTTATTACTTCCTAATTTTTCATTGGTTGGCCGATTCTTCAAATTACCGTTCTCACGAAAAATTTAAGAAGCCTTTATATGATACAAACTGATCATATTATACTAGCGTTGGCAGTATTTTCTCTATTTTGTTTATCATTCTTTTTCTTCCCTACTTATTTTACATAGATAAATTGAAAAAATTTATATTCTATATTTTCTATTTCTAAATTTAGTTATCCATTTTTTAAAGTTTTTTTTTTTTTTTAATTTTTTGTTCTTGAACGCTGAACCTGTAACCGTGCTCTCTCAACTATGTAAGGTGGATGATCTACTCCAATGCTTTGTTTTTAAGGTAAAAACTCTAGATTTTTATTATTATTTATTTATTCATTTTTTCAGGAGCGTTCTGGGCTTCTGCCATTGGAGCCTCCCTGGCTTACACGCGGAAGGGGGCTCCACTTATCAAGCCCTGTCTGCGGCTTATACACGCCAGGTAATATTTGTTCAGCTACCAGTGTTCGTTAATTATTTTGATGGCTCCAAAGTTTGGGATTCCAATATAAACAAAGTTTGGTCTGGTGGATTATTATAGGATGCACGCCTATGCTGGCGGTGCTCTCCGGCACTGCGCTGCTGCACTACTGCGATGGCAAGCATGTCGTTGATCTTGATGATGAGCAAAATGTTTCTCCCACCATCCTGATTTAGATGATTTTATGGTGTTATACACTATATCAGCCAGTTGAAGATGGTGATAGGAATTGAACATTTCCCTGTGAAATAGGACCTGCTGGATAGCTACACCGGACTTATCCTTCTCTTCTTTTTTCTTTTTTTTTTTCTTTTTTTTTTCTGTATTAAAAAAAAAAAATGGTGACAGGAGTGGGGCGTGATGATGTTGTTATATATGGGGGCAAAACTTTTTTGTGGTGGCATACGGGGCATAAAGCTAGTTCTGGTTTATTTTATTTTATTTTACTTTTTGCTGTAAAATGGGGTGTAAAACTTGTTTATCTGGCCCACTAGTACTTGATAAGAACTTTGTCATGTAATTTTGAGCTTATGTGGTTCTCTTAACGGGTTGATCTTCTTTCCGTGTGATAACCAAGAGGCCAAGGAGGCCACATAGTACATTTAACAAGTCTACCTCACCATTTCGGTCTTATCAGCTATGGTTCCTAGTTAGGAGAGTACTAGACTAGTGTGATTAAATAAATTTCAAATGGAATTGATGATCCAATGATGCTTCTGTGATCAGAGTTTTTTTCAAAAAAAACAGTGGTTATATCGTTTTCTACTCGAGGTTTGGGTACAAAATGGATGATGTGGGCTAATTCCTCGACTATCAAAGGTTATATGGAGAATAGTTATTGAAATCCCTGAAAGAAATGGGCCCGCTCATATGAATTGGGAGTGTAATTAATGGCAGTTTGCGAGCTTCTCTGAGCAATTTTTTTTTTTTTTTTTGGATGAACTCTGAGCAGAAAATTTGGAGTACGTGGTTCCTGATCTTTTGTAAAACTAATTCATATCTTTTATAATGGTGAGATCATAATGCACCGTGATGCATACACTGTGATATATATATATATATATATATATATATATATATATATATATATATATATATATATATATATATATATATATATTGTTAGTCACGGATGCTCATTTCTATACCAACTATGGCAATGCATCAAGATAAATGAATAGAGCTAACAAAAGCAAATAGTTGTAATTACCAGCCTACAAAAACGGGTGGTTATATAATTGATGGTCACATATAGAATTTATTTTTTCTAGAACGAGAAATGCATTTTCATCATACCATGTTTCGAGGAATTGCCATTTTCTTCATGGAAATGTACACCCGTGAACAATATAATTGGCTAGTCATACAAAAATATTTAATGATTTAATATTTAATTAATATAAATATATAATATTATATATAAATGTGTGTGTGTGTATAGACACACATACACATTTATGTTGATATTTTTATTTTAACTAAAATATAATTATGTTTATATTTATAAATTATATGAAAAATAAAAATATATAACATAATGTGAGATTAATATAAAGTAAATATAAAATATTAATTTAAGTGAATTTCATATGAGGATAATTCTACAAATTTGATTGAGCTAGATTATCAATTCTAGTTTATGATTGAATCAATGGGAGATGATTCAATGAGTGATTTAACCACGAATCATATCTAAATCAAATGATTTTTGAGTTGGATCATTAGATTTATAAACAATCATGACTATTTGCATTATATATCATTTACTAGTTATTGTGATAATTATAATAAATTTTCTCTTGGACAAATAATGATTGGTGCCATTCCCAATCAATCTACCACAACTTGATAAAATAAACTTATTCAAGTTAAGCTAAGTTGGAGGGCGGTGGTTTGTTCAACATATTAGGTTTGCAATTTAAATTATTAATTTAGGATTGTTCCAAGGCCAGTACACTAGATAAAATTTCATAAAACATTGTGAAATATTATTTTTTAGATACGGAGGCTCTTGTTCTTCCAATACCCCTAGCCCATAAGGGACTAGGCCCGGTCTACTTGACCGACCTAGGACCCTAATTAGTGTGAGCTATACTAGATGGGCTTTTTGTATCATTCATGCGTAAGGCCTGCGACAGGAAGATTCCTGATCATAGTCTTCTTCTTTCCCACTTCCATCAAACAAGAGGAGTTTTAGGGCTCATCAAACTTTGATTAAAGCCCTGGAACTTAATTTATAAATCCCTATCACGCCGTGACCCGATGCCTGAGCCAAGTGTACGACAAACAGTCGCATCTCCTCAGGCTTTACTCCCAACAAAAATGCAAGGCCTATCCTTCAAATCAATATCCAAGTAATTATAGAAAATAAATTCACTATTTATTTATTTATTTATTTCTAGAACCTTCCATCAAAACTAACAACCAGAGAAATTCAATTAAAATCCAGGGTACACTATAAGAAAAGCTCAACCAAGATTTTAAGATAAACATAAACTAAATGATTAACATCTAAACCCTAGCTCCTCGTTGAATGGTCCCAAAGCCCGATTGGTCTTATGGATTTGTAACAAAAATATAAAAAAAAGAAAGTGAGCTTTTCAGGCTCAGTAAGTTATCATCCACTTTAATATATGTATAAATATGTCAACAACAATTTGCAAACATACACAAATTATATATCACAGAACAACCAATTCACGTCAAAATAAAATGCAACATCACATTCATATGCACATTCAATTACTAGACAACACAACTATGGATACCCAACCATTTGCTTTACTCTTATAGTCCATCTGACTATGACCACGCTCGACCCGTGGCTAGTTCTGAAAGAGACTAAATCCTGACTATATATACTAAAATCGGTCATGTACCAGTGATCGCCCCACTGGAGGCTCGGAAAGAAACTAGCTTTGATATCACACGAGAAAACATGCATCCTTAGTATATTCAGCAATTGCCATGCATGACTAAAAATAAAAGGTAACTAGCTCCTGTCTATAGATACCATATATCGGTCATGTACTAGTGATCATCCCACTGCAGGCACGGAAGGAGACTAGGTCTTCGTGTGATCATAATCGAACTAAAGAGCATCAATACCAGCATACATAACAATGTATACAATCCAATGAAGATCAAATTATGCTACACATATTTAACATTTCATAACATTCATAACATATTAAGTATGTAATACTAGAGGTCAAGATAACTCACCTGAAACTGATTTTATCAAGAATACATGACTCGAACCATAGATCCTCAACACTTTCATACTGATAAAGGCAATGAAAGCTCTGATAAAATAAGTTAAATAATTAATCTTGAATTCAAAAAAATAATATAAAAGATTTTTCGATCTGGTCTAGGACTAGGCTTGATCTAGATATCTATTTAGGTCCGGTTGATAAGAATCAGGTTAATCAACAAGAAAACTGTCTAAATACCCAAATTGGTTTCGCAAAATTTATTTATTTTTAGTCTTTTTCTTCTCTCTCCTCTCTCTCCTCATCTTCTCTCTCCCTTTCTCTTTATCCTTTTCTCTCTATTCTCTCTCCTCATATTTTCTCTCCCTTTTTCTTTCTCCTCTTCTCTCTCTTCTCTCTCTCCTCTCTCTCTTCTCCTTCCCCTCTTCATCTTTCTCTCTCTTCTTCTTGCTCTCTCCACTTTCTCCTTCTTCTTCTTTCTCTCTCCTCTTCCTCTCTCTTCCCTCTTTTCTCTTTCATTTCTCTCCTCTTTCTCTCTTCTTGTTCTTCCTCCTCTTCTCTCTCCTCTTTTTCTCCTCTCTCCCCTCCTCTTTCTTTCTTTTCTCATTCTCTCCTCTTCTTCCTCTTTCTTCTCTTTCATCTTCTTTCTCTTTCCTATCTCTCCTCTTCTCTCTCTTCTCTCTCCCTCCTATTCTCTCTCTTCTTTTTTATCTCCTCTCTCTCCCTCCCTCCTCTTTTTCTCTCTCCTCTTTCTCTTCTTTCTCTATCCTTTTCTCTCTTCTCTTTCTCTCTCCTCTCTCCTCTTTCTCTTTCTTCTTCTTTTCTCTCTCCTCTCTTTTTTTATTTTTATTTTTTTTATTTTCTTCTTTTTCTTTTTCTTTCCTTCTTTTTTTTTTCCTTATCTTTCTTCGTGGTTTGGCCCAAGCGAGCCTCCCATGGCCATCAGAAGCCATGGGAGATGGTCGATGAAGGAGGGGAGGCTCATTGGATATTGCCGGACGGAGGGCGATCGGGCAGTGCGATCACGGTGACCATCCGATTTTCTTTTTCTTTTTTTAACTTTCTTTCCAAGGAAGATTTGAAGAGGAAGAACTCATCGGCATTGTCGAGACTACCGGCCACTCACTGGAGAGGAGGAAGATGGCAGTACGGGGGTTAATTTTGCATCTTTAACGATAGTGGAAGGGGGTTTTTAAAGAAGAAAAATGAGGGGATTTTTCTCGCCATATGGAGAGGAACTTCGATTGATCGAAAGTCTCGTCCCATCCCAAAACGTCGTCGACGATCTCCCTCTCCTCCATAGTGTTGATCTCCTGTTCCCATGGGCATCTTCGTCCTTGGTCAAGCAGGGGAACGAAGTCCACTGTTTTGATCACTTCTCTAATTATTTTTGAGTTGAATTGAAGTCGGCTGGGCCTACCGACTTTGGTCCAAAAATCTAGTTCTCATATTCTCCCCCCATTAAAATAATTTTATCCTCGAAATTAACTTGCTTGAGGTTTAAACTTTGGAGATACTCAATCCTTATAACTCTCAAGTTAAAGAATCAATGTTCTTGACTAACCTTAAATAATTTTAAACCACCACTCTTATACTGCGCACTCAGATATAAATCTATCAAATTCTCTAGTTTTATTAGATGAATTTTTTATAAGGATACCATTTTACATTATAATCTAAACAAAATCCAACCTTCAACTATTTTTAAATAAAACATGATCAAAACTATTCAATTTTCTTGTCCTTACTAGGTCTCGAGCATATCACATCAAATTTAAACCTTGATTCATTTCCTACATTCAAAGCCTTTACCTAAAATTGTACCATCTGATGTGGCTAGATCGCTGACGTGGGACCCCAGTCGGATGCCACGTCGGATAAAGCTACCACGTGGAACGTCCCATCCCGGAGTCCTTCGCTCAGCTATGCTCCCTTCGGGTCGAGACACCGAGGTCGAAGTCGAGCTCCGCCTGTCCTTCGCCCGGCCGCGCTCCCTTCGGGTCGAGACACCAAGGTCGAAGCCGAGCTCCGTCCTCCTTCGCCCGGCTGTGCTCCCTTCGGGTCGAGACACCGAGGTCGAAGTCGAGCTCCGCCCTCCTTCGTCCAGCTACTCTCCCTTCGGGTCGAGACACCGAGGCCGAAGTCAAGCTCCGCCCTCCTTCGCCCGGTCGCGCTCCCTTCGGGTCGAGACGCCGAGGCTAAAGTCGAGCTCCGCCCTCCTTCCCCCAGCCATGATCCCTTCGAGTCGAGATGCCGAGGTCGAAGTCGAGCTCCGCCCTCCTTCACCCGGCCGCGCTCCCTTCGGGTCGATACGCTGAGGCCGAAGTCGAGCTCCGCCTTTCCAGATCGGCTCCACCTTGAACAAAGAGATTTGCTGCTGAAGGAGGTCGCCGCTCTCCCCAGACGATGGCTCAATGTTCAAGGACCACGAAAAGATGCCTGCCAGGATATGATGGTGACCCAAGCGGCCACTTGCACCAGAATGGAAGGAATCCTCCGATCGAGGCACTGCATTCTCCACCAACCGTTGTACCTTCCAAAATTGAAAGTCAACCAGTAAATCCGGATCCAGGAGGTGGTGGCTCGTCGATCGAGACCCTGCAAAGTTGCCCAAAGGAGAGTAATGAGAAGGAATGTCAACACAAACGGTAGCTTCAAATCACTAGAATGGAAAGACAACTCGTCCACGGCATGAAACATCACCGCACGCGCCCATAAGCATGGGAGAGATCCCGAGATAGGTGGCGGGCAACGCCCCAGCAAAAAGAGGTCTCTTAGGTTCAAATGAGGTAAAGAGTACACACCCGCATTTGATCTAAGCTTCAAACGAGCGAGGTCCAACGAGCAAGAAGGGGGCAGTGCACAGGAAGGTAATGCTCGAGGCTACCGCGAAACCCCCAGGAGGGGTTTGACGAACACAGCCACCCAGTTCGAGCTCGCCTCTGCTGTCACTCTCGCAATCTGTGCTTGGCTCGCTCGCATTCTTTCACTTCACAACTTCTCCTCCTAGCGTGGAGTCCACACTCGAGGCTCGACCAGGAGGATCTGTTCTCCTAGATCGTTACTGACTTGAGCGTCGGAGTGTTCCCGCCGGAATTCTCGGCACGGGTCACTAACTTTATTTTGCAGGTCCGGGAGATTGAGCAGGATCCTGTAAGATGGTGGTAAGCTCCGACCTCAACCCTAGCTACGGGCCACGATGATCTTGGCGACAACACCATCCATTCAAGATATCAATAATTCTAGTCCAAATCCAAACTATTTATGCTTTCCTTGATAATTCAGTTAGATAATCTGGATCTACTTTTCTCTTGAAGAGTTAACATTAATTTTAACAAAGCAAATGACTTTAATTCAATACTCCTATGAATAGGATTAGTCATACGATTTTGCTATGATTTTTAGCATCAATTAACAAACCATCTAAAATATTATCGTTCATAGATTAAATCCATATAAGTCTTCCAATACCCAATTTTTTGCTCTATGCAATATCAGTAGCAAGGTAATTAAAATCTTCTCATAGATATTAAATTTGACTTGGAGTTCAACATATCCAATAATCTCTAACAAATATATGGAATATCAAGTGACTCAATCCAAGACTACTAACATAAGTCATCAAAATTCTACCAAGATATGTATGCTATGTCCACATAATATAATTTAATTTGCTATAAGCAAATTATAAATCTATGTATTATCCCAAATATATTTTTAATTATATATTTTTAATAATAATCCCCATATAGATTCATAAAAAATTATCCTTCTTAGTATCATAAACTCTTTCATGATCTATATCTTAAACATCTTCTTGCAATAGTCTCAAAATTTACATCCAATAATTAACAACAAAACTTGCAAGCTATCATGATCTTCATCCATGTTTAGTTTTTCAAAGTCATTCAATTAATAATTAAATATACATATTCAGCATAACATCATACACATACTTCTAAGCCAACAATTTTGAAGCTCGGTCAAACCCATTTATCAGAGATAAGGATACATATTATCCAGCTCTTCAATATCCATAATATACTTACTTATCATGATCAAATAATATAAATTATTCAAACCTTTACACTCATCCTAGATCAATCTTTCTATTTATATTAGAGACAAAAATCATGTTTCCCTTTTGTGCTAATCATATGCCAGATCTTATGCACATTTAGGGATTAGAAATCCAAACTTCAATCTATTCGTGCAATTTTTATCATATCCTGATTGATCATAATACTAAGTTCAAATATCTCTTAAGTCACAATCCATAGTGATCATAACCTAAATTTTAATATTACTCAAATCATATCCTAATCACTTATGTCACAGTCATAAGTAATCATAATCCAAGCTTCGATATCATTCTGTCATGCTTTAATAATCATCATGTTAATTTTTAATCACTTATATCATAGCCCATAATTTTATCAAAATTAGATTTCCAAAGTAAATCAAATTCATAATATAACTCAAAATATATCTCCTTATATCCATTGTCTAACTTCAATGATATTCTTTCAAAAAATTAAGCTAGAAGAGTTTAATCTAACATTTTATTCGTGCAAGCCTTCTATACTTAGTAAAACCTTGGGACTATAATATACACTTATCAAAAAAATTAAATAAACTTTTAGTATCGATAATTATTCTTAAATATTCAATTAAAATCCTAATTCTATCCCACTCTTACTAACTAAATCATCTTTATCTTAAACCTTTGCTCTGATGCCATTAAATCTATCACACCCTGACCCGATGCCCGAGTCAGGCATACGACAGACAACCACATCTTCTCTGGCTTCACTTCTAATAGAAATGCAAGGCCTATCATTCAAATCAATATCCAGGCAGTGATAGAAAACAAAATCATTAATTATTTATTTATTTTTAGAGTCATCCATCAAAACCAACAAGTAGAGAAATTTAATTAAAATTTAGGGCACAGTGTAAGAAAAGTTTAACTAAGATTTTAAGATAAATATAAACTAAAGGATTAACACCTAAATCTTAGCTCCTCACTGGTCGGTCCCAAAGCCCGATTGGTCTTTTGAATTTGTAACAAAACTATAAGAAATAGGGGATGAGCTTTTCAGGCTCGGTAAGTTATCATCACCTCTAATATATACATAAATATATCAATAATAATTTATAAATATACATAAATCATACATCACAAAATAACCAGTTCATGTTAAAATAAAATGCAACATCATATTAATATGCACATTCAATTATCAAACGACATAACTATGGATAGCCAACTATTTACTTTACTCTCCTAGTTCCTCTAACTATGGCCACAATCAATTCGTGGTTAGCCTTGAAAGAGACTAGATCCTGACTACATATATCAAAACTGGTCATGTACCAGTGATTGTCCCACTGGAAGCCCGAAAGAAAGCTAGCTCTGATATCATACGAGAAAACATGCATCCTCAACATGTGCCAGTAACTGCCATGCATGGATAAAAATAAAAGATAACTAGCTCCTGACTATACACATCATACATCGGTCATGTGCCAGTGATCACCCATTGGAGGCTCGGAAGGAAATTAAGTCCTCGTGTGATCATAGTCAGACTCAAGAGTGTCAACACCAACACACAAAATAATGTATGCAATCTAATGAAGATCAAATTATGCTACACATATTTAACATTTCATAACATTTATAACATATTAAGCATGTAATATTAGAGGTCAAGATAATTTACCTGAAACTGATTCTATCAGGAACACATAACTTGAACCCTAGATCCTTGACACTCCCATACTGATAAAGATAATGAAGGCTTTGATAAAATAAGTTCAATTATTAATCCTAAATCCAAGAAAAAAATAAGATAAAAGATTTTTCAATTTGGTCTAGGACTAGGCTTGATCTAGATATCTATTTAAATCTGGTCAATAAAAATTGAATTAATCAATAAGAAAACAGTCTAAATATCCAAATTGATTTCATAAAATTTATTTATTTATTTATTTATATTCTCTCTCTTCTCTCTCCTTTTCTCTTTCTCCTCTTCTCTCTCCCTTTCTCTTTCTCCTCTTCTCTCTCCTTTTCTCTTTCTCCTCTTCTCTCTCTTCTCTCTCTCCTCTTCTCTTTCCTCTCTTCTTCTTTCTCTCTCTTCTTCTTGCTCTATCTTTTCTCTCCTCTTCTCTTTCTCTCTCCTCTCTCTCCCTCCTCTTTCTCTCTCTTCTCATTCTCTCTCCTCTTCTTCCTCTTTATTCTCTCTCCCTCATCTTCTCTCTCTTTTCTCTCCCTCCTCTTCTCTCTCTTTTCTCTTCCACCTTTTTCTCTCTCTTCTCTTTCTCTTCTTCCTCTCTCCCTTCTGTCCTCTTTCTCTCTCTTCTTCTTTTCTCTCTCCTTTCTTTTTTTTTTCTTTTTCTTTTCTTTCTTTTTCTTTCCTTCTTCCTTTTTTTCTTCCCCAACTTCGTTCGTGGTTTGGTCCGAGCAAGCCTCCCATGGCCATCAGAAGCCATGGGAGGTGGTCGACAAGGAAGGGGACGCTCGTCAAACATTGCCGAATAGAGGGTGATCGGTGACGCGATCACCGACATCCGTCTGATTTTCTCCCCTTTTTTTAAAACTTTTTTCTAAGGGAGATTTGAAGAGGAAGAATTCACCGACGTCGTCGAAGCTACTGGCCGCTCACTGGAGAGGAGGAACATGGCGGTATAGGGCCAGTTTTGCATCTTTAACGATAGTGGAAGGGGGTTTTTAAAGAAGAGGAATGAACAAATTTTTCTCGCCATACGGGAAGGAACTTCGATCGACCAGAAGTCTCGTCCCACCTCAATACATCGCCGATGATCTCCCTCTCTTCCATAGTGTTAATCTTCTATTCCCACGGGCATCTTCGTCCTCGGTCAAGTAGGGGAACGAAGTCCCCTGTTTCATTCACTTCTCTATTTTTTTTCTGAGTTGGGTTAAAGTCAGCTAGGCCTGCTAACTTAGGCCCAAAAAACTGGTTCTCACAATCTCCATCCCATCTTCTTCTGAGTATTGGCTCAAACTTCAATCAATCCATTGATAAAATCCATGGAATTTAATGGGCTTTCCGTCGAGCATCTGGTGAGCCACAACTAATCTATCACCAGAGTTGAGGCATTGATCTCCTGTCCTTCTTCACCTTTCCCTTTTTTTGAACCCTAGAAGCTTTGATGGCCAGATTGAGCAATTGATTGTAGGATATCATGGTGAACCGACTTTTCTTTATTCTTATTTCCTTCTTTTTTTCTATTAAGATAATAGCTATTGCGAGATAGGCCATGATCGGATTGTTGAGAGTTGGAGCAGCTACCATCAAAATTGTTAGGGTTGATTCCATAGAAGGTCGCAGCCATGGAAGGTGGTCGGCCATTTTTTCCATATGTTCAATGGTAATGAAGGAAGTAGGGCTGGAAATGGGCCGGCCCAAAGTCCATTGGGCTGGCCCAAAGATTATATTTTAAAAATTTTTTGACCAAATATGGGCATTCCTTTGGTCTAAAAATTAAACGGACTCTATTTTACAGCCCTAAGACTAGTCCAATATGCTTAAAATTTGGTCTGAAGCCTGAACCGATTTCAGACCGGTTCGAAGTTTATTGAGCTGGCCTAGTCCAGTTTCGGATAATGGACTTTTGGGCCGGCCCATTTCCAGCCCTAGAAGGAAGAAAACAAGAGACAGAGAAAAAATTATAATATAATAATCAATCAATCACTTTCCTTTTCTCTCTCTTCCCTTTCTCTCTCTTCCATACCCTTTCTATCTCTAGAAATCCTATAGACCGGTAGAGGATCTAGATGTCTAGCTAAATGCAGATCAACCGATTGATCTTAGAAGGGGTCCCGGACTTATAATATTCTAGTATTTTTTTGTATTTTTTCTCCATCCTAGATCATTTGTTTGATCCTAATTATGTACAGATGCAACCATTTATACAAGAAGATATTGAGCAAGATTTTTGTGACCCCGAGCTCGAAGATCAAGAAGTTGATTGATTGTTGTATTTGAGTCCAAGACCAATATACATAAGGATCCATTTATATGATTACATGTATGCATATTTTTTATACTATGTGTAATACCCAGGCTTGGGCTGAAGTCAGCAGGCCCAGCCGACTTCAACCCAAATCAGTTAAAAAAAAAAATAACTCGACGGGACCGGAACAGGGGAGGGGAGCTCGTCGAAGATTTCGTCGGAGGACTCGGAGGGAAGAGTCGTAGTGGGAGTGGGAATTGATCGGCGATGAGTCCGGGATGGAGTGAACTCCGATCTGGCGGTGGTTGCTCCCCAAACGGCAAGGAAACCACCAGTTTAACTCTTTAAATTCCTTTCATTGTTGCCAAATCAAATTCCATCAATTCCTTCATACCATCGTTGTCCTCTCCGGCGAGCAGCGAAGGGTTTTCAACCGTCGGTAAGTTCCTTCCCATTTAAATCCAATTTTTGGGAGAATTTTGATGTTTTTCTTGAGGTTTCCAGTTTAGTTTTGGGGTCGTTCACCGTCCAACGCTACCATCGCCGCCTGCCCTTGGTTCGTGAAGGCCCTGCGACAACCACTCCGTGGTTGCCGACAATTGGGGGAAGAGGCCGGATCGACCAAAGGAGACAGGGGGGAAAGACGTTCGGGTGAAAAAGAAAAGAAAAGAGGAGTTTGGCTGGTCCAGTGAAAAAAAAAAGAGAAAGAAAAAAATAATAATAATAATAATAAAAAGAGGAGAGAGAAGGAGGAGAGAGAAGGAAGAGAGAGAAGGAGGAGAGAGAAGGAAGAGAGAGAAAGAGGAGAGAGAAGGAGGAGAGAGAATCAAGGGATTTTCTCGAGATTCGTAAAATTTGGGAATTTAGATTTTAATTAAATTATTTATTAATGTAGGGAATCAGTCTTCTGAGCGGGGAGGCATCGCGTAAAATTCGGGTACTGACTAATATCGAAAATACTAAGAATAGCGTGTTAAGGTAAGAAATTATGTACTGATCATTCTTTTATGTATGAATTTATTATGGCCTGGCTTGATCTAAGCATATATGTTATATGTAATTGCACGTGTGGTACTATATGACATGGCATAGTTGTTTTCTTGTGATAGACATTGTAGTTTTATCATTTTTATTGTCGTTATTTTCATGCATGATATTATAAAGAAAATTGATATCCGGATGGGTTGGACCATGATACCGGATTTCTAAATAGGTTGAACCATAAAACCGGATATCGAGTGGGTTGGACCATGATATTGGTTATTAAAATGAGTTGGACCACGATATCGTTTATCGAGTGGGTTGGACCACGATACCGATTATCGAAAGGTCATAAAAGATATGTTTTGACAAGTGTTAATGAAGTAAATACGATTTTTGGTCTAGCCATGCTACGGTAGCACCGTGGTTATACAGCCTGAGCCATGGGCTTTGTACGTGGAAGCCAGCCACGGACGAATAGTACATGGGACAGCCGAGCCACGGGCTTAATACGTGAGCAGGACCGACTATAATATGCATGGTCGCTTTGCGATTGCCAGTCATGGGCTGGTACATGACCGTGGCTAGTCTAGAATCCTAAAGATAAAGGTTCAATAATGAGAATTCTAAAGAAAAAATGTAAAGATATCAAGGTGTGTAATACATGAGGCCTAAATCATTTGATTGCATGACATAATATACTGGTACTTTATTATTTCAGGAATTTATATTATTAATTGGAGTGATCTTATGGATACCTTACTGGGCTGTTAAGCTCACTTCCTACCTTTTGATTTTTCAGAGACTCAGGATGCGTGACAGGATTTGGGCTGGGCGTGAGACAAAGTTCCATATATGCTGAGTTAGTTAGAGCTAATTTTGGTTACTGATGTTTGTGAATCAGTAGACCAATTAGTAATATCGACTTAATAAATGGATTGTACTCTTGTCACTCGTTTGTTTATATAATATTAGTTTTTATTTGATATGGTTGACTTTTGGTATACCTAGACCTTGCATGATCTCTAGGGTAAAACCTAGAGTTTATGCGGCCGGTCGCGTAGCCGATTCTGGTACTCGATTCGGGGCGTGACAGAGTGGTATCAGAGCAAACCAGGTTTTAGGATCATAGGATATAAGCTTATCGAGAAAGAGTGTGGGTTGATTCATATGTGGGGTAGATATTATGTCATGTTTTTTTTTTTTATCAACTGAATGTTAGTTGTATACTAATATTGACTGCTGTAGGTTTTCCATGGCGCGTGGTAGTGGACGTGTTAGGAGACCCACAAGATTTGCGGATGGAGCAAATGCTTGGGATCCTATAGAGCAGCACGAGGATACTGGGGTTCTATCTGGTGATGAGGAACATCCACAAGAACCAACGCCCAATCCCATGGACAACGCTGGTGATGAGGCGCATCCACGGGAACCGGCGCCAAACCCTTTGGACAACACCCCAGAGACTGGAACTGCAGAAACAGGAACATCGGGAGGATCTAGAGTTCAGCTTGGGGACCAGGTGGGTCTTCCTCAGCTATTGCAATATTTAGTGCAGCAACAAGCTACTGCAAGAGCTGATACACTGAGAATAATGGAAGCTCAACAGCAACAGCAGCTACTATTGCAGCAGCTACTATTGCAGCAGCAACAGCCAGAAGTTAGAATCCCATAAGAACGATCAATTACTTTGATAGATTTCAAGAAATATGCGCCACCAGTATTTAAGGGAACATCTGATCCCATGGAGGCAGAAGGTTGGCTGAAAGCTGTTGAAAAAGTTTTCCAAGGCTTGAGGTGTCCAGAAGGGGAAAATGTTACATTCGCTACCTTTTTATTGCAAGATGAGGCAGCTGCTTGGTGGGAGCTAGAGCTTGGGAAACAAGGACCAAATGATACATCTTTTACCTGGACAGATTTCAGAAAGGTTTTCTATGAGAGATACTTTCCTTAAAGTATTCGGGTACAGAAATTCCGAGAATTTAATCGCTTGGAGCAGGGTAGTTTAACTGTTTCTCAGTATGCTGCAAAGTTTGAAGAATTATCAAGATATGCTCCATCACTGATAATAGATGAAGGGATCCGGGCCAGAAAATTTGAAAATGGACTGAGAGGTCGGATTCAGCATCAGGTGTCTATCTTCGAGCTTACCACCTATAAGGAAGTGGTCAACAAGGAACTGATAGTAGAAAGAGGACTGGATGCTGCTCAAGCAGAGAGAGAAAAAGCTTTAAAGAAAAGATCCATATCAGAAGGATTTCAGGATCAATTTAATGGAAACATCAGTGCAAAGACAAGGAAACCTGACACCGCTGCACCAGATGACAAAACTAGACAAAGGGATGATACCCAGTGCTACCGGTGTGGTGGACCGCACCTTAAGCGAGACTGCACCTGGCAAGGAGAAAAATGTTTCAATTATGGAAAGGAGGGTCACACTGTAGCTGTATGTCATCTTGGTCAAGGGTCATAGTGTCAAGTGCCTCAGGCATCGTGTGACGGACTTCAACAAGGAGAACAACAGAAGTTAGGTACCCAAGGATGGGTGTACGCACTCACCCAGCAGGATGTCAACGCATCAAATTCAGTAGTGACAGGTATGAGTAGGTTATGACCATTTGGGATGGTAATACGAGTGATTAAAATCATATTGACATGGTGATTATTAAGATATGACAAGAATAGTGTTAAACCTTAGATTATGATGATTTAGAACTGTGGTATAAGTGATTTTGATAGATGTGAGTGATATCAAAATTCAAGTTATGATTATTCGAGACTGGAAATTTGTGATTTGGAAATCACCTAGTGGTTGTTAAGACATAACATGGACTCAAAACTATAACATAAGTGATTAGGATATGGTTTGAATGTCAAAAAAATTTAATTTGGATTATAAATGAAAAAGGATAAAATTTTGAATAAGACTTGGAAAGTAAGTACCTTAAGAGGTGACTAACTGGAAGTTGGAGATCGAATGACATGAGGGTTGGTTATTCTTAAGGTTTAAAAAAATCTCAATCAGGCTAATTTCGAAGATGAAATTATTTTAACGGGGGGAGAATGTAATACCCAGGCTTGGGCTGAAGTCGGCAGGCCCAGCCGACTTCAACCCAAACCGGTTAAAAAAAAAAATAACTCGACGGGACCGGAACAGGGGAGGGGAGCTCGCCGAAGATTTCACCGAAGGACTCGGAGGGAAGAGTCATAGTGGGAGTGGGAATTGATTGGTGACGAGTCCGGGATGGAGTGAACTCCGATCTGGAGGTGGTTTCTCCCCAAACGGCAAGGAAACCACTAGTTTAACTCTTTAAACTCCTTCCACTGTTGCCGAATCAAATTCCATCAATTCCTTCATACCATCGTTGTCCTCTCCAGCGAGCAGCGAAGGGTTTTCAACCGCCGGTAAGTTCCTTCCCATTTAAATCCAATTTTTGGGAGAATTTTGATGTTTTTTTTTAGATTTCCGGTTTAGTTTTGGGGTCGTTCACCGTCCGACGCTGCCGTCGCCGCCTGTCCTTGGTCCGTGAAGGCCCTGCGACAACCACTCCGTGGTTGCCGGCAGTTGGGGGGGAGAGGCTGGATCGGTCGGACCAAAGGTGACAGGGGGGAAAGACGTTCGGGTGAAAAAGAAAAGAAAAGAGGAGTTTGGCCGGTCTAGTGAAAAAAAAAAGAGAAATAATAATAATAATAATAATAATAATAATAATAAGAGGAGAGAGGAGGAGAGATAAGGAAGAGAGAGAAGGAGGAGAGAGAAGGAAGAGAGATAAAGAGGAGAGAGAAGGAGGAGAGAGAAGGAGGAGAGAGAAGGAGGAGGAGAGAGGAAGAAGAGAGAGAATCAAGGGATTTTCTCGAGATTCATGAAATTTAGAAATTTAGATTTTAATTAAATTATTTATTAATATAGGGAATCAGTCTTCTGAATGGGGAGGCATCGCGTAAAATTCGGGTACTGACTAATATCGGAAATACTAAGAATAGCGTGTTAAGGTAAGGAATTCTGTACTGATCATTCTTTTATGCATGAATTTATTATGGCCTGGCTTGATCTAAGCATATATATTATATGTAATTGCACGTGTGGTACTATATGACATGGCATAGTTGTTTTCTTATGATAGACATTGTAGTTTTATCATTTTTATTGTCGTTATTTTCATGCATGATATTATAAAGAAAATTGATATCCGGATGGGTTGGACCATGATACCGGATTTCTAAATAGGTTGAACCATAAAATCGGATATCGAGTGGGTTGGACCATGATATTGGTTATTAAAATGAGTTGGACCACGATATCGTTTATCGAGTGGGTTGGACCACGATACCGATTATCGAAAGGTCATAAAAGATATGTTTTGACAAGTGTTAATGAAGTAAATACGATTTTTGGTCTAGCCATGCTACGGTAGCACCGTGGTTATACAGCCTGAGCCATGGGCTTTGTACGTGGAAGCCGGCCACGGACGAATAGTACGTGGGACAGCCGAGCCACGGGCTTAATACATGAGCAGGATCGACTATAGTATGCATGGTCGCTTTGCGATTGCCAGTCATGGGCTGGTACATGACCGTGGCTAGTCCAGAACCCTAAAGATAAAGGTTCAATAATGAGAATTCTAAAGAAAAAATGTAAAGATATCAATGTGTGTAATACATGAGGCCTAAATCATTTGATTGCATGACATAACATACTGGTACTTTATTATTTCAGAAATTTATATTATTAATTGGAGCGATCTTATGGATACCTTACTGGGCTGTTAAGCTCACTTCCTATCTTTTGATTTTTCAGAGACTCAGGATGCGTGACAGGATTTGGGCTGGGCGTGAGACAAAGTTCCATATATGCTGAGTTAATTAGAGCTAATTTTGGTTACTGATGTTTGTGAATCAGTAGACAATTAGTAATATCGACTTAATAAATGGATTGTACTCTTGTCACTCGTTTGTTTATATAATATTAGTTTTAATTTGATATGGTTGACTTTTGGTGTACCTAGGCCTTGCATGATCTCTAGGATAAAATCTAGAGTTTGTGCGACCGGTCGCGTAGCCGATTCCGGTGCTGGATTCGGGGCATGACACTATGCATGATAATTTTTAACTTATATGATAAATACATGATTCTTTATTATATATGTATCATATGCTGACTATTTTTGGATACTAGGAATAAGATATTGGATGCTTTAAAATTGGATAAGAATTATAATATAAAAATATTGAATGGTTTGATTGTGTCTGAGAATTTGAACTAGCTATGATGTAAACTACCTGAGCTGAATCATAATATTTTGAATGGCTAGTCATAGATGAAATCATAATACCATGATTTGTCATCGCAGGACAAACTATTGATATTTTGGTTTGCCATTGTGAATAAAAATGAGGATATTATCATGTGCCATCATAGGCTGAAGTGCGAATATTTTGATTTGCCACTATGGACTGAAGCAAGAATTATAGTCTACTAATCATGGACTGAAGCATGATCATGGTTAATCTAAAATTGAAGACAACTATTTATTTGAATCATGTTAATAAAATATGAATAATAAATCATATAAAATTATTAGCGATATTCATAAAAGATTTGTGATACTACATAATTCGTGATATACTTACATAATTGATGAGTTATATTGGATACCTGATATTAAAGTTTATGGCTTATATTTTCTATTTGATATTACTTATTTATTATTTTTGAATCGTATTATTATATTGGTACGAGCATGATGAAATTTTTACTGGGATGTAATGCTTATCCCCCAATTCTCCCCTTCATTTCAAAGTCGCATAATCATAACATTGATTAGATTAGGCTTGAAGTTGAAAAACTAAAATTATTATTTAATTAATTAGTGCAAATTATAGTATAGATGAATGTTTAAATATTTGTAATTGAACCAGTATATTTAACTATGATGAACCTATTTAGTTGACATATTAGGTTATTTGTTTATTATTGAATTTCTATAGATAAATTTTGTTCATCTTAGATTTGCTTGATTTCTAGGATGATGCTCTAAAGTTTATGTAGTCATGACCAAACCAAATGTTGGATTCGAGACATGATAGTTCTTCCATGAACACCAGGCTCCAGGATATATCTAAAAGTGAAATCTTTTATATTATATATTCTTATCTCTATATCTATGAAGCATAAAGGAACCAAAAAAAACTTACCCTCTCCAAAATTTAGAAAAGAATTAAAACAAAAATTATAGAAAAACTATCTCAAATATCTATTTTTTTTAAAAAAAATCTAGGCATGTTAAAATTATCTAAGAATGTGAATATGTCTATATATGTTAAAATCATCTAAATATGTTTTAAAAAATTTACAATTATGTAAAAAATACAATAATAAAACATGTCCATTTATAGTCTTTATGTAGAAATTATTTTAGAAAATACATAAATTATTTTACCGGCACAAAAATTTTTGAAAATATGTAAAGACATTTGTTTAGAGTGTCCACCAGGAAATCTATTAGAAACATCACCAGGCAATAGACTTTTCTCAGTTTTTGAGAATAAAATTTATAAGGAAAAAGTTATTTGAAAAAAGAAATTTCAAAGAGATAGTTTCAAAAAGTTACCTCTTAATTATTTTAGAGCATATTTTCTTCCGGAGAGAAATTTCTTAATTATTTTACGAAATGTAGAAAAAGGTTATTAATTATTCTCCAAAACTCAGAAACTCTTATTAATTATTTTTAAAAGTATAAATTTTTTTAATTATTTTTTTTACAGAGTTCTATTTAAATTTGATATGCGAAAGAAATTCAAGAAAAGTACATCCTAGTCAACATTGCTGTGATCAAAGTGATTGAGAGGGTTAGAGTGCCAACCGGTGCCATGGAATGATCAAACTAATTATCAAACATATTCTACTTATAGTTTTAATTATTGTTTATTTTTCAAGAAATTATTTAGCCTTCTATTATATAAGTCTATCTTTATATTTTCATTATCTTCATACACATCATGGGTGAGCACCATTCTTGTATTTCCTATGCTGAGAATCTGTCATCCAGAGATTGGAATCCTCTCACCAAATGGTTCTCTTGACCCAATTTGCTCCACACCTAAATCATAAGATCACCAATATCATACAATGGAGGTGGTTGCAGGGTCGCTCTTTAGATATCTCATTATCTTGAGGTAGTTAGGGGCTTCCTTGTTGTCAAGTTCCTTCAGTGGGTTCCACATACATTATTCTACCAATGATCAAAACCTTGCAACCATAGCTTAGTTTTTTCTTTTTCTTTTCTTTTTTCTTTTTTTGATAAGTCGAATATATTAAACAATCCTTGTATAGTAAGGATAGCTTAGTTGGACATTGAACAGGAGTAGGCCGGTAGTCCTCGGCACACAGCCAAAGCCAATGTTTCTTCTGGCAAGTCATTACCCTCTCCTTGTTGTTTATAATTTACACATCGCGGTCGTGTCAAGTGGAAAGATGGTGGTTGGAGATGTTCCGGACTGCGCCTTTATCTTCATGTTTTTGGGTTGGAAAGTCCCTCTCAACTTTTTGGTTAATTATTCTGCCCATCAGCTCATGCCATTTTATCACTGATCAACCACCATTGGGGATGCTGTTCATTTAACATAGGAAAAGTCAAAAGTGCCCTACAGATTCTTCTTTCAAATGGATTGGGCCTTGCCAAGTAATTGGCTCGAGTTGTTTTTTTTTTTTGCAACCCCATCATTGCATCTTCTTTTCCGGCTTTCCCTCTCCCCCCTCATGCTCTCTTCTGGATCTTGTTGGATCCAACAAGAATGTTACCAACTAAGCTCTTAATGTATACGAGCAAATTATAGACTTAGATAAGCAGCAGCTAGTTTGAAATATAGGTCATGGACCGAGTTGATCATAGGCCAGGCTTAGACATAGAAAATATCAAATTTTTAATAAACGCGGCTCAAAGTCCGATTAAAAATGAATATGGTTAAAAACACGGATCTCACTCATGATCAAAGGAGATTAAAACATATCAATTAGATGGGGCTTATAGTTATTGATATATTTTTTCTCACCTGATGTAGGCTGGATGCCACTACTTGCAAGTTGCAAGGCTCGGTTCATGCAGTTAAGGTCATTTTTATAGGTTCATATATGGATAAAAGTAATCATCATCAAGAAGCAGATTTTGTTGAACATTGATCGGGCCATTACATTTTTATACAACACAAATGCATGAAATAATATGATCACCCTCACTGTACGTAATAATGTACTTCAAGATTTGTGTTTTCACACATCTTGATGGGTGATAAAGGACAGTCACCACATCGGACCATCAATCATTCGTAAAAATGTTAACCTGGACCACCTCCAAGGTGCCAAGCTAATCCAAATCTGACCAAAAGCTCAAATATAATTTTTCTTCTCCTTGTCGGCTGGGTCTGGTCGGGCCGGGCCACGTTGGGGTAGTATTTGCTTTTCATGGCATTGATTAAAAGATGAAGGACAATATTGGTATTCCGTGTTTCGTGGATATATTTGGAGGGGAGACTTCTCGTCTACTCAAGCTCAAAAGAATCTAAACCAGTTGGTGCCACCATCAACTAGAAAACAATGGAATTTATGACACCTCTAGGCATATATGCACACAGAATAGATGTGTTCGTTCTCTTTACTTCTCATGAGACAGCAGAAGGGAACGGGAGGCAACCATGGACTGCTGCATCTGTGGCCCCATGGCTTCTTTTTTCAAGCCTCCGAGGAACTCCATCTGCTCCAGCTGCTACGAGGGAGCCAAAGGCTTGATGGCTTTCTTTAACGAGCTAGACGGCAATCAAGGTGCCGGCATTCATCCAAATTCTCATGGCTCGAAATCCAGTATATCCAAGGCAAGCTCTTCCTTGTTAATCCTCTGTTCGGTTGTCTCTCTTAAATTTTATTGATGGAACTTTATGAATACAAGCACGAAAGATAGAGGTGTCCACTTTTTTGAAGAAAAATAAATTGTTGATTGTTCGAGTATAAATGTGATTAAGTTGTTGGGATTTTATAGGGGATATTAGATGCTTTCAAGTGGGTGAAGAAGATGAAAGTGGAGGAGGAAGGAGTAAATGAGAAGATGAGCTTTCTGGATGGTCTTTTGCTGGCACTGCGGGATGGGATCCACACGGACATTTTGGTGAAGCCAGGCACAGGGGCTCCTATAGCTGCCCATAGAGCTTTGCTGGTGAGTTCTTTCAGTCATTTCCTCGTACATTAGATGGTCAAGAACTATCCATCCTGGTGGTCTCACCCCTTGTGGTCGTATTCCTCCAGGAAAGACTATCATTGAATAGCGGTTTGCGAGAGATCAATTTCGCACCACTAGATTACACGGGAGGAAATGATGGGGCCTGAACTGGTGGGCTATAGAGGGCTAAGATCTCCCGGGGCCCGCTAAAGCCCAATCCTTAACACATGACACCTGTTCATGATTTCAAGTGCTTCACCTGGTTGTCCGTAAAATCTAAAATGAGGGACGACTAAAATAATCAAGTTCTAAAGGGGTTCATATGTATTAATTCCTCATCAAGGTTGAACTAGTAGTTGTACACCCAGATGTAAGTCAAAATGATATATATATATATATATATATATATATGACTAATTCAATTATAGTAATCACAAGACGTTTGTTACACCATTCCATGTGAAAAAGTAATTCATGTAGGGCGACTGGTTCAAAGATAACACCAGAGATACCATGAGAAACTATATCTTGCACCATATTAATCATGCATTTAGATTCATACGAGCTCCATGCATTATGTGGTCATCTTAGATTGCCACTTCATACATCTTATCTTGATTTGTTCATCCTGACATGATGCATATGATGCAAAGTATAATTCCTCGAGATACGACTCTCTCTTAGCCAATTTCCCCCCCCCCACCCTCCCTTTTTTTTTTTTTTTGTTTTCATAAGAGCACCATCAAGAATGTAGGTCTAAATCTTGAGAGGTTAAGTGTTGGTTCTACTTTATTTTTTTTAATAAAAAAAAAAAGAAGGAAGAAAGAGAAGCCCAAGCTAGATTTCGTTTTTTTTTTTTAAAAAAAAAAAATTTCTTCTCACGTGATATGATGAAAACATATACTTTTTAAAGATATTTTGTTTTATTTTAAAATTTGCAAAACCATATGTTTTGTAAAGTAATACCAAATGCCAGAATCTTTGGATCCATGACATCATCCTTTATGGTTGAAGGGTGCAACCACCGGGCATTTACTCCAGTTTACCGCTCCTCCTAATAATTCAAGTTAGCTGGATTGTTTCCTAATAGTCTATATAGCTACTGGTAAAGAACATGATATATACCATGATCTCCTCTCATAATTCCCTCTTGTGCTGCAGGCCACAAAGTCCGAAATCTTCAGAACAATGCTAGGCCATGATGAATGCAAAGCCCCAGCAAAGGACACCATCTGTCTCCCGGAGCTCAGCCATGATGAGCTCCAATGCCTCCTGGGGTTCCTCTACACTGGTTGTTTGCCCAAGGGGAGTGCAGACCAGCACCTATATTCTATGTTGGTAGCAGCGGATAAGTATGAGATCCCCTTCCTCAGAAAGGTCTGTGAGCATCAGATACTAGACTCCTTGGACTCATCTAATGCACTTGATATCCTCGAGGTCTCGGAGCTTTGTTCCAATACAATGTTGAAGGATCACGCCATGAACTCAATTGTCAGCCATGTGGAGGATGTTGTGTTCTCCACGAGATATGATGAATTTGCTCTGAAGAATGCTCATTTGTGTGTGGAGATCACAAGGGCTTTGCTTAGGGAGACGAAGGATAAAAAAGATCATGAGATGTCCAATTGAGTTGGAGAGATTTCTAAGTTGGAAGCCCATTTGATATTTAAAAATTCGACCATATATATATATATATATATATATATATATATATATATATATATAAATATATTTATGAGATCAAAATCAGTAGGGAATATGTTCCATTGGAGACGTGAAGGAGTATTGCTACAGCGAAATGAATGATGAATGCTCGCCCAACTACACGAAGAAGATGTGTATTGAAAATTTCTTTGTTTTTTTCTTCTTTTTTTTTTTTAATTTAAAAAAAAAGGGTTGAAACCGTAGATGAGATTTACATCATGGCAAAATATGTTGATTGCTGATTAGTATTTTTTTGATGATTACAATTCATTGCTAAGCACTTGCTGCTTTTTTAAATCTTGAAGTTTTTCTTCATCTGCTTTTAAAACAATCATTAACTCGTGATCAAAATCAAAATGAAATCAATTGGAATGAAAATAGAAGTAGCCATATCTCTTGCACGATTAATTACCGTAGCAAGCGAGGCTTGGCAGGTCTGTTACGGCCCATCCCATTACTGGACTTCCAAGCAGGCCGTGGTAGAAAGAACGTGGCTGTTAAGTATGACTCAAATTCTAGTTGTTTCAAATCATCCGCAATCTCTAGTAAAAATCCTAGCAGGTTGGGAACGTGGAGATTTGTAACCGTCTGAGATTTTTTTTTTTTTAACAAAACAAAGAGTTCCGAATGCTTATTCTTCAGATTTTTTGTTGTTGCCTTATTGAAACCACGCAAAAATAAAACTCCTCTTTTCTGCCCGTGGACGTATGCAATATTGGCCAAACCATGTAAATCTTATTTGTGTTCTTTTTTTTAGTTCTCTGCATTCCTTTACTTTATCATTCCATGCATTTCGTTTGGATCTTTAAATTCAATCATGGCCTTGTGAACTCACATTTGGGCCTTTGAAAGATCAAGGCCTGGAGTGGTTATTAGCCCATCCAAGATGATATCGGGGCCCAACCCAGGCCACTGACGGACCGTGAGCTATTTGCCATACCTATCAATAATTAATTATAGATTTTACAAAGGATGATCGGATTAATTTTCTTCGGAAAATGATGCATATTTAAGAGTCCTTCACTAAACTCCTGATAAATTTTTATTGAATGTTTGCTTCACATACTCCTGATATATATATATATATATATATATATATATATATATATATATATATATATATATATATATGTATGCGTGCGTGCGTGTATTGTTTAGACAATCACTGTTTTCATACTTGATGACCTAGGAATAAACATTTAAATACACCTGAATGCACATTTTGTGGAAAAGAAAAAATCCAAGCTTTTGTTGGAAAATTAATCAATGAATAAATGGGTTTCCTTTTGATGTGAATGGAGGTGGGAGGATGCTACCGCCTATTTATCGAGGAACCATAGAGGAATTTACAGTGTTTACTGAGAATGGAGGGTTGGAAATGTAAGAGTACAGCAAAATCAGGTAGCATGGAGAAGATGGAGACAAGTTTCAGCATGATCCAAGGTTTAGAAAAGAAGATCAGCCATTGGTAGGACATATGCACCAAGGCTTGCAATCTTGTTCGTAGGATTTAATATTAATGTAAGGTCTCCATTTTTTGACGAGCAGATGTTGCCCCAACTGCTACAAGAAAGAAGTGCCTTTTGCAAAATCTACATCATCCAAGATGATTGCTGGAGGAATAAAAGAAAAATCTCGGCCAAGTAGATGTGATGGGGCTCAAGGACTGGTAATATTAATTGCATAACCAAACAATTGCTCGCATTCTGTTTTTACCTCACTCTTGGTAAATTAGAGCTAGAAAGACAATGTTTCAAGATCAGACCACTTTTCTTGGACATCACAAATATGAATTGAGGTTTGCATGGTGAAGAAATTAATCAACGCATTCACCTTCCTGCCTAATTTTTATTTTCTTTGGTAGGTAATTCATATATCTAAATTTACGTGATGCATGCTTCCATGATGCTCAAGTCAAACCAAGGATTCGAAGCATGAAACTATTTGAATTTTAGGATTTTATTTATGTAATTTGTCATTTATCCATGTTCTTACGCCCATTTAACCAAAGAGAGAAGCAACTATCTTCATTAAACTCATTTTCCAAACCGACCCACAACTAACCAAAAGCAAGCTTGCGCTTGTGACAAAAGGTCAGAAGAGTCTTCTAATGTCATTACTGCTCTTCAATTTCTCTGCATTTCTGGACGGCTTGCAACACTGCTTGCCTCACCACCTGAGCATCCATGCTCTCGGTTTGATGCTGCAAAAATTTTCAAAACTGATTTTTTCGGAGACATATAAGAGATTTACATTTGCATGAATGTTTATGCTCCGGATAAGCTACCATTGAAACTCCATTGCACATGCTTGTATATATAGCTCCAGGCTTATGCATGCCTCTGATATGCATGCATGGCAGTACAAAAATACATACATACATGCATACACACAAATATATATATATATATATATATATATATGAATGCAAGCATGCGTGCATGTATGTATGTCTATGTAAACATGAAATGCTACTTGTTGAATTATGCTCCCTTATGTTTATGTGCATTGGACTCACGATGATGATTACCCTTTTAGGTGAAGATTGTTTGATGATATGTGTATCCATGCATGGGGAAAGGGTGAACACCTCTTATCGACTACTGATGACCAGACTCCGACCATGTTGTAAGGAAAAAAATTCTATAATAGTGTCTTCAAGGACATGTCTGCTAATTAACAGACCCAACCTACTATGGAGCAAGGAGGATGTTAGGATGGGACATCATTCCATAAATCAGAATAGAATGTCCCACCAGCATTTCAGTATCCTGATCAGAATGTCTTGAGATATCTTCCCGGTCCTAAATATTGGGATAAGATGGGATGGCAATAGTGCATCCTGTTTCATAAAAAAATCGGGACAGTCTCGTCCCACAATATTTAAAATCTTGTATCCAGTAATATTGCATAGGGACAATAAATCTAGGAAGAGAGAAGAGTATATGCTATATATTAATTTCTCGATGCATATAATTAATTTCATGTAGATCCAAGGAAAAGCTACCTTATCTTGTCTTGCCTACATACAATGTTCCGATAATTTTTCTTATAAAAAAATTTAGCAATAATAGATGTTGCTGACCAGAAAGTAAAGAAAGGATCAAGTGTATTCTCTGATACATGGATGCATGCCAAAAGTACACATGACCCATCATCAAAGGAAGTAGGACAGCACATACATGAAGCACAAGCACATCATGAAACGTGCAAGGATATCCACTTAAGCATATCATAGACATATTCATTTTTTAAAAAATATTATAGCTAGATATCATTTCAATGTAACATGCTATGCAAAAAAAAAGATACATACATGCAACATATATCATATATCTATGTTTTTATTGATCAAGAGGGCTAGCTAATGATTATTTTTTCTTACTTCTGCTCCAACTGCTTCTAGGCGAAATGCATTGGCGCACGAAACATCAGCATCCAGCACATCAAGGCCCAGCTCCTGAAAGGCCTCCAGAACAGAGACCAGCAAACCCGGGGAGCTCTTCTCTAAGAATACATTGATAAGGAAACCCCTTTCTATGGTTTCAACTGTAACCTGGTAAGATGTAGATGGAGGCCAAAGGATTCGAACAATTAACGAATTTAAGTCCACAAGGCAATTGATGGCCATGAGATAAAGAAATATATATTGGCGACAGCATCGAAAAGTACCACCGGCAAGGAGTTAACTTCTTCCAAATCCCGTTCGACCGCACCAACCTTTTCCTTCAACTCTTGAATATATTTTGAAGCATCTACTATAATAGAAGTTCTGCTAAGCTGCGAGATCAAAGGAGAAAAGAAGAAAGAACCGGGATTAATAAGACACAATTTTGCAATAACATCAGGCATGAGTTTTTTTGACAAATTAATGAAGTCCTTGTGGTGTGGTAATTTACTATTATATAGTTTATATATCTCCTGGACGACAAAGAGACTTATCCGTGCAACTGTGGAAGGCTTTTTTTTTTTTTTTTTTAATGGATGGAAATAGGAGGAACTTGGGAAAGTCTATCATTTTACAGTTTAAAATAGAATGGTCGATTTCCTGAGACCGGTTTTGAGGAGTGAAGATTTAAAATATTTTATGTTCTAATTAAAGTGCTAATCATTATTTTCATGAATTGATAGATTGATAATAAGAGGCTCAAGGAAAGAAGATTTCCAGAAGTGTATGGACTTTTAATACAGAAAATGAAAGGTGTCAAAAAAAAAAAAAAAAAGAAGATAGAAATATGCAACTAGGGAATAAAATATAAATCGAGTATTAGAAAGAAAATCTTTTTAAGAATTCCTTCAATAAATCAGGGGGCATTTTTGCTTCCCTTGTTTTCAAAAAAGAAATAATCTTCATGTGGAAACACAGCACGGTCGACATTTTTTTTTTTTTTTTTTTTTTTGTGGGTAAACACATAGCATGCTAAATGATCATGATGCTGATGAAGAAGAAGAAGAAGCAGGAGGTTTCAATTATTCGCAAGTAAAACTACAAAACCATATATATCTATCAGAATAAAGTAAGAGAAACAACAGCTCCAGCAAAAAGTGCAAGGTGTTTCAGAAATTCAAGTAAATTACTGCATGGGAATTAGTAACAGAACGAAGGAGCTGTAGCTTCTCATGCAGAGCAGCTTTCTTCTGCTCCCTGGAGACCATCTCTCCCTCTCTCTCTACTGCTCAGACAGAGGTCTCACATCTATATATCTCACTGCCACAATTGCCTGAGTTTCTTGGGATACAATGCCTTCATGAATAATGATGATGATATATAGTGCGCGAAATTACCTAACTACCCTTGGTGCGATACAGGTTTTTTTTTTTTTTTTTTTTTTTTTTTGGAAGGGGGAGAACCCGGTTTTTATCAAAATGAGAAAATGGTTACAGAAAGTGTATCAGAGTTACTGCTAAGGAGAGTTAGTAACACTGGATAATAAACTGGTTTACAACACACGAGTGGGAAAACAGAGACTTGGAATCAAGAATGAGAGCACGACACAAATAGAAGGCTGATGAGATCAGTTGATGAGGACTTTTGCGTCTGGACCATCAGGAGTTGACAACAACCAGGAGCAGAGTTCTGGAACTTCACCACCATACGTTCACACGCAGAGCTCTGAAACTCTATGAAAGAGACTGAGCCTCGAAACATTGCTCTTAAGAACCAAGGGGCCCGGATCCAGTGCCGTGGTGCCTGACCAAACCACAAACAATGATGAGCATCATGTATCAGTGAAGAGCTCTCGGAAAAGCCTTCAATTTTGTACCAGATTAATTCCCCTATGCTCAAGAAGGAGCTTGCTGCTGCAAAGGATAGACCATTCATTGAAAATATATATGGAGAATTTCTATTGCAATTGAAGGTAGAGAAGATTGGTCTTTTTTTTTTTTGGATGGCCAATCGATGCACAGACCATCAAAAGAAGAATGGCTGGGCAAGGTAGATCTCCTTCCAAATGGCTGTAAGAAATTTAAGTCTGAGAACAGGTGGTCTACGGATTCAGAGGACTGATGGCAAAGAACACGGCTGGCTAAAATATTTCCTCGGTTTCTTGCCTAAAACATCCCGCGTATTTAATATTTCTTCCAACATGACCGCAGAAAAGCATCACTTTGAGAGGTGTGCCGAGCTTCCAAAGGAAATATGCAAAGCTAAATTTGATCCCACGAAGTGTTGAGGAACTCATAGTAAGAAGCTGTACGTGGAGAAGGTTTCCTTGCTGCCCAATTTCCATACGACTCGGACTCGGTCTTCCTCCCTGTTATTAATTCGAGAAACCAAATTAAGCAAGGAGAGCTAAAAGGAGGGAGAAGTGAGACAGAACCTCCGCTGAAGGATTTTGTGGCATTTTGATTGTCCAAGTCGGTCCTGGCAGTGAAGAATTCCACCACAAAACCATTTTAATTCGGGCTAAAAGTTTGCATCTTCTGACCAGATGCCCTCCCCAAAATGTTTTCCCCTGACCGTTACCAATCTTGAAGTGGATACCATTCCAAAAGTTGGAAGTTCCTTGATTACATCTTTCCATGAAACAAACTTAAAGAAACGATTATGTCGTAAAAATTAATGCCGGGGAAAATGGATTATGATAATTTTTTTAGAAAAAGTCATAAGATTAGATGTAGCATTTTGGTACTGGGAAATAGTGCTGCCTCGGAGGATAGCCGCAGGGCACTATGTGATGTTAATGGACCGGCTTTTTTCTCATTTTTTTCTCAATGCGAGTCGGAAGTAATCAACACGACTGTTCGTCTATCATCATCCTTATTTTATCCAAGTGTAACAGAAAAATGGATACGCTCCAAGTATAAGCTTTCTTGCAATGGTTGGTGAAACTTTTTTTTTTTTTAATGAAAAAAAAAAAAAAAGAAAAATAGGATAGTGACCACCACCCCTTCATTAATAGGAGGACTGTACCACTGGTGAGTGGTGCAGCTGGTAGGGGTTCGAGTCATGGTTTGGACATATTTCGACGAGAAAGTCCGGGAATAAAATAAAAAATAGAAAAATAATCCGAGAATAAAATAAAAAAAGAATAAAAATTAATAAAATAATTCTGGAGTCCCTGTTGACTGGTGGTAGTGAAAAAGTTAGGGAGATATATAATTAATCACGTTTACTCGGCTGACAACAGTGGTAGTCAGGTTGACGAACTTACCTTCGGGTAGGAAATGGCTGCAATGTATCGAATATTTTCTGGCTGGGGTTGGGGGACCGTCTGGGAGTGGCCATGCCCGGGGGTCTAACTTCTCCCCCCCTTTTTTTCTATCAAAAAAAAAAAGGAGGACCGTGAGCCAAGATGCTGGCGTAGAGACATTGCCGAGAGGTAGTGTACGCCTATTTCATCTTAAGAGGTGAAAAGAAATAGAAGAAAAAAATTAGCCATGATTCTAACTGTTACGGCCGTAACGATGACGTGGCCGGGCTCAGATACCGCCAAATATGATCGAGCCACGTGGAGGTTTCTCCGGCCGAGTCAGCGCCACGTTGCCAAGGCCGAGCTCGGCAAGGCTACTCCGCCAGACGACTTTCTAAGATTAACTAATATCGCCGAAGTCAAGCTCGGTTCGGGGCTCCTCTACCACCTCGCCTAGCGCCCACCCAAGAGGGGTCAGCCTAGGCCGAGGTCGGCCGATCCTTCGCTCCTTCGCCAGGTGGCCCACGGAGACGGGCCCACCTCGGCCGAAGCCAGGCGACCTCCTGCCACCTCTCCAGGTGTCCACCTAGGAGGGGTCCACCTAGGCCGAGGTCGGCCGGTCCTTCGCTCCTTCGCCAGGTGGCCCCCGGAGACGGGCCCACCTCGGTCGAAGCCAGGCGACCTCCTGCCACCTCTCCAGGTGTCCACCCAGGAGGGGTCTACCTAGGCCGAGGTCGGCCGGTCCTTCGCTCCTTCGCCAGGTGGCCCCCGGAGACGGGCCCATCTCGGCCGAAGCCAGGCGACCTCCTGCCACCTCGCCAGGTGTCCACCCAGGAGGGGTCCACCTAGGCTGAGGTCGGCCGATCCTTCGCTCCTTCGCCAGGTGGCCCCCGGAGACGGGCCCACCTCGGCCGAAGCCAGGCGACCTCCTGCCACCTCGCCAGGTGTCCACCCAGGAGGGGTCCACCTAGGCCGAGGTCGGCCGATCCTTCGCTCCTTCGCCAGGTGGCCCCCGGAGATGGGCCCACCTCGGCCGAAGCCAGGCGACCTCCTGCCACCTCGCCAGGTGTCCACCCAGGAGGGGTCCACCTAGGCCGAGGTCGGCGGATCCTTCGCTCCTTCGCCAGGTGGCCCCCGAAGACGGGCCCACCTCGGCCGAAGCCAGGCCGCCCGTACGGAGAAGGTCCCAGGGAAGGAGGCGCAGGCCCCGAGGTCATCCCTCAGGCCGTACGCATCACAGACGGCGCCTCGTACGGATAGCGGCGGCACGTGAAACACCATTTGCATCAGCCCGACAGGTCCCGCAGTCGAGAGGCGCGATTCTGACAAAGCAGGCCCCATCTATGGATGGCGCCCACACTCGGGAAAGAGAGCGCTTTCACTGGGCCCGAGGTCTGACCGGCCGCCTTACCAGCGCCGCCCCCCTTTCCTAACTTTGCCTTTTCCTTGCTGGGCTCGGCGGACGAGGTCGGAAAGCCGCCTGGCCCTCCTCACCAAAAAGGGGAAAGAGAAAGGGACGGGAGAGGGGAGCCTCCCAGGAGGAGAAGACAGACGAACGACGGGAGGAGATAAAAGGAAGGAATCTGGGGAAGACAAGGTAAGCGAACAAGCCTGGGGACAAGGAGGAAAGCAGCGGCAAGAGGCCTCGCTCCGAGGGAGAGAGATCCGAGATCCCGAGAGGGGATAATTCGGCGTGAGCTCGGCAAGGAGGCCCGGCCGAATATCCGGTCCCCAGAGTGCCTTTCTTACTAGTAAACTCGCTAAGTCTGGAACCCTTTCGGGGGGTCCGCCTTGGAGAGTCTGTTCCTTCTCGTCGTCTACAGACTTGACCGTCGGAGCTCCCTCGCCGGAATCCCCGGCCAGGGTCTTCTAACTCCTTCTTGCAGGTTCGCAGCAGCCGGGGAGGCTCCCTCGCCAGGCGGTCAGGAAGGATCCACGGACCGGAGCCACGGGCGCGGCGACGAGAGCGGCAACAGATTGGCGCACCAGGTAGGGGGGCAGGACACCAAACCCAAACGGGGGCCAGCTTTCTGCAGGTGTCGCGCTCTCTGACAATGGTGGTCACTCGTGGCCGCGAGGCGTCCACCAGCCGCGTGGGGGAGGTTCACTCCCCTCCAGGGGCCCACAGCCCGGAGAGGGAGCTTCCAGCTCCCCCTCCTCTTCCACCACAGCCTACCCCAACGGACGGACCCCTTGCGGCCGTCATCCAACAGCTGCAGACCTTGACCTCGGCAGTCCGGCAGCTTCAGCATCAGCAGCGGTCCCTGGCCATGCAGCCGCAGCCAGGGACCCCCGCGGCCCGAGCCGCGGGGCAGCGTGAAAGCATGCGCTCCATCCAGGGCAGGCCATCCCATCCGAGGGCCGTCTCCAACCCCGGGGGAGCCACCAAGCTCCCGCAAAAAGAAACTACTCCGGTTCGGAGGATCACGAGAGTCGATCCCCGGCCGACGAGGCCGAAACGGCGCATCGCAGCAAGCGACGCCAAGGCCTGACTTCGCGCCGAGACCGATCGGCGCCCCCTTCACCCGCAGCCTCAGTGGAAGACTCCACCGACGAAGCCATCAGGCGCCAGGCCGAGAGGCGCCTGGAGGATCATGAGCGCAAGCTAGTGGAGTTCGCCCGTCGATTCGCCGACCTGCAGAACTTGTCGGCAGACCCGGCGGGCTACGACTCCCGTCCCCTTTTCTCTGAAAAAATCCAGGCGGAACCGATCCCAAAACGGTTCCGCATGCCGCAGGTGGATCCCTACGACGGGACCACCGACCCTCTGGACCATCTGGAGAGCTACAAAGCTCTCATGAGGGTCCAGGGGGCCACTGACACTCTTCTGTGCATCGCCTTCCCGGCCACCCTCCGGAAGGCCGCTCGAGTCTGGTTCACCCGTCTCGAGCCCGGATCCATTTGCTCCTTCCATCAGCAGGAAGGAAAGTTCGTGGCACACTTCGACGCTTGCCGAAAGGTGCCGAGAGAGGTGGACAACCTCTTCTCCATCCGCCAGCAGGACCAGGAGCTGCTCCGGGACTACATCACCCGGTTCAAGATCGCAGCCCTGGAAATCTACAACCTGGACGAGCCCGTCGCCATGCTGGCTTTGAAGCGCGGGCTCAAGACGTCCCGCCTGACCTACTCCCTGGACAAGAAGCCGCCCAGGACGTACTCCGAGCTCCTCCTCCGTGCCCACAAGTACATCCGAGCGGAGGAGGCCGACCGCACCCGTCGAGAGTTGGACGGGAAGACTCCGAAGAGGCCGCCCCCAAGAGACACCCCGGGAGCTCGGAAGCCCGGGCCATCTGCCGACCCTCGCCCGAATCCAAGGCCGAGGGGTGAGACCACTCCCGAGCGGAGGTACACCCCTCTCCTCGCACCTCGGACGAAGATCCTCATGGAAATCGAGGGCGAGCGCTACCTCCGCCGACCTCCTCCTCAGAACCCGAGAGCCGTCCGAGACAAATCGAAGTACTGCCAGTTCCACCGCGAGCACGGGCACGACACGGAGGAGTGTCACAACCTGAAGCGGGAGATCGAGAAGCTGATTAGGAGGGGCTACCTCAGGAAGTTCGTCAAGAACGAGGCCCCCTCGGAGTGGCAGCCACTCGCGACCTTACCGCCTGTCCCTGCAATCGATAACCGCCCAACGGAGAAGCCCGTGGGCATGATCTCGCGCGGGGTCGGTCGAGCGGCGAAGAGAGCCCGGGAAGTCGGGAACCCGGAGAATGTAATCCCTCCCGAGGGGGGGGAGGGTAATGACAATGTAAACAATGATGCCGTGGTGGTCGAGATGACCATCGCGAAGTATCCTGTACATCGAATCATGGTGGATAGTGGAAGCTCGGCTGACGTACTTTTTTACGACGCTTTCTCTCGGATGAACTTGTCCCACAATCAGCTGAAACCGGTGCACACCCCCCTGGTAAGTTTTACAGGGGACTCCATGGGGGTCGAGGGGGAGATCACTCTCTCGGTCACCGCCGGATCCCCACCCCGGCAGGCGACCGTCCTAATAACATTTACCGTTGTCAGGCTCCCTTCGCCTTACAACGCCATTCTCGGGCGTCCCGGGCTCAACCAACTGGACGCCACAATCTCCACGAGAAGGCTGTTGGTACAGTTCCCCACGCCTTCCGGGCTCGGGGAGATGAAGGGGACGAACCAGCCAGTCCCGCTCTGCCTCCAGACGGTCCCGAGCGCCCGGGGCACGGAGCTCGCCCCCGATATCGATGACCTCGACCTAAGAGAGAAGGAACCCAGGGGAGGGCCCGTAGAGCGCCTGCTGATTTTTTCCCTCGGATCGGATCCCCTGAAGACGGTGCAAGTCGGGGCCCAGCTCCCTGAAGAAGAACGGACCCGCCTGCTGGAGCTCCTCCGCGCGAACGCTGACGTGTTCGCCTGGTCAGCAGCTGACATGCCGGGCATCCCGCCCGAGGTCATCATGCACAGGCTGAACGTGGACCCAAGTTGCCGCCCGGTCCGCCAAAAGAAGAGGAGCTTCGCCATGGAAAGGCAGAAGGAGATCAACGAGGAAGTGGAGAAGCTCCTCGCAACCGGTTTTGTGCGGGAGGTCCAGTATCCCAGCTGGCTGGCAAACGTGGTCATGGTAAGAAAAGAGTAGTGGTAAGTGGAGGATCTGTGTGGACTACACCGACCTCAACCGAGCTTGCCCGAAGGACAGCTTTCCTCTTCCAAAGATCGACCAGCTGGTCGACACCACCTCGGGGCATCGCCTCCTGTCGTTCATGGACGCCTTCTCCGGATACAACCAGATCCGAATGAGCCCGGAGGACGAAGAGCACACCACCTTCATAACTGACCGCGGAACTTTTTGCTACAGGATGATGCCATTCGGCCTCAAGAACGCGGGGGCAACGTACCAGTGCCTGGTCAATAGAATTTTCAAAGACCAGATCGGCCGCAACATGCAGGTGTACATGGACGACATGCTGGTGATGAGCAAACCCGATTCGGACCACGTGGCCGACTTAGCGGAGACGTTCGGCAACCTCCGACGCCATCAGATGAAGCTGAACCCAGCGAAGTGCGTCTTTGGCATCTCCGCCAGGAAATTCCTGGGATTTATGGTGACCCAAAGAGGAATTGAGGCCAACCCGGAGAAGGTCCAGGCCATCTTGGACATGGAGCAGCCCGCCTCCAAAAAGCAAGTGCAGCAACTCACCGGCCGAGTTGCGGCCCTCAGCCGCTTTATCTCCAGGTCGGCAGACCGCTGCCATCCCTTCTTCAAGGTGCTGAAAAAGATGAACGACATCGCTTGGACCGAGGAATGCCAGAAGGCCTTCGAGGAGATGAAGAAGACGCTTGCGTCGCCACCGTTGCTGTCCAGGCCCGAGGAGGGGGAGGAGCTTACCCTCTACCTAGCGGTCATCCCGGAAGCCGTCAGCTCGGTCTTGGTTCGGACCGATGGCCAGGGGGTCCAGCGGCCGGTATACTATACCAACAAGCTTCTCCGCGATGCGGAGCTCAGGTATTCTCGGCCCGAGAAAGTCATTTTTGTGCTAATAGTGTCTGCCCAACGTCTCAGGCCTTATTTCCAAGCGCACCCCATCGCTGTCCTGACGGATCAACCGCTGAAAGCAGTGCTCAGCCGACCCGATACCTCGGGATGATTGGCAAAGTGGGCACTGAAGCTCAGCGAGTTCGACATTACGTACAGGCCGAGGTCGGCCATGAAGGCATAGGTGCTCGCCGACTTCTTGGTCGAATGTGCAGGCTTGGGCAAGGAGCCCGAGGACTGAGAGTCTCCCGCGAGCTGGGCGTAACCAACCTCAAGGCTTTCACTGATTCCCAGCTCGTGACAGGACAGGTATCCGGGGAGTACGTCGCACATGACCCCCAAATGGTGAAATACTTGGAGCTCGTAAAGGCGGGCGCATCCAGATTCCGGCACTTCAACATCTTCCATATCCCCCGCGGGGAGAACGCCCGCGCGGATGCTCTCTCTCAGCTGGCGACCCTGCCGGACTCGATGCTGGGACGCGCTCACGTGGAGCGCCTTGAGATCCCAAGCCTCGAGGCACCGGTGGAGGTCCATCAGGTTAGCCACGAACCCAGCTGGATGGACAAGTACGCTGAATACATCACCAGTGGCACCCTGCCGGAGGACCGCGAGGCGGCTCGCCTTATCAGAAAGAAGGCCATGCGGTTCGTCTTGATGGACGGGCACTTGTATCGAAGATCCTACTCCTACCCCCTCCTCAAGTGCGTAGGACCCACGGAGGCCAGGCTTGTGCTCCAGGAGATTCACGAAGGCGTCTGCAGGAACCATGTGGGGGGGAGGGCATTGGCGTACAAGGCCCTCCGTCAGGGCTACTTCTGGGAGACAATGAAGGAAGATGCCTCCGACTTCGTGAAGAAGTGCGACCGGTGCCAGCGTCACGCCACAGTTCAACGGCAGCCCTCCAACCCAATCTCCCAGCTCTCAGCTCCCTGGCCGTTTGCCTAGTGGGGGATGGACCTCCTGGGCCCATTCCCGCCGGCGTCTGGACAGCGGAAGTTCTTGGTAGTGGCCATCGACTACTTCACGAAGTGGGTCGAGGCCGAACCCTTGGCGAGGATCACCGAAGCAAACATCGCCAAGTTCTTTTGGAAGTCCATCATCTGCCGCTTCGGCCTCCCCCACACCGTGGTTACTGATAACGGGCGCCAGTTCGACTGCCGGGAGTTCGAAGAGTTCTGCAGCGACCTCGGCATCAGGCATCGCTTCACCTCGGTGGCGCATCCCCAGACCAATGGGGAAGCCGAAGTCACGAACAGGACCATTCTTTAGAGCCTCCGCACGCGGCTGGACCAGGCCAAGGGCAGGTGGGCCAACGAGCTCCCCAGCATCCTCTGGGCATACCACACCACCCCGAGGACGGCTATCGACGAGGCCCCGTTCAACCTCGTCTTCGGAGCTGAGGCGGTCATCCCGGTCGAGCTCAGCCTACCCACGCTGCGTGTGGAGCAATACGACGAGACAGAAAACCCAGCCAGGATGATGCTCAACCTTGACCTTCTCGAGGAAACGAGGGACAAGGCCCGAGTTCGAATGGCGGCGTATAGGCAGCGTGTGGCCAGGTATTACAACTCCCGAGTGCGGCCGAAGGTTTTTCGTCACGGAGATTTGGTCCTCTGGCGCGCTGAAGCTTCCCAACCGCGGGAATGCGGCAAGCTCTCGCCCAACTGGGAAGGCCCCTACCGGGTGGCAGAAGCCCTCCCTCACGGCGCATACTACCTAGAGGAGTTGGGAGGTGCCAGGTTCCCCCGGACGTGGAACGCCTCAAACCTAAGAATGTATTATCAGTGATGTAAGGTTCCCTACTCCCGTAATAAAGTCCCCCCGCTTCAAACGCTCCCTTCTCACTTTGATGGAAGACCGGTGCATGGTCCTGGGCTTCGGCCTGGAAGGTGGCGCGGAACCTAGTTTGCCCATGCAAGCCCGGAGAACAGCTCGACAAGCCGCGCAAGGCTTGAGAAAGCCTGCGGCATCGGGTTTCAGTCTGGAGATCCTGGGCTTCGGCCTGGAAGGTGGCGCGGAACCTAGTTCGCCCATGCAAGCCCGGAGAATAGCTCGGCAAGCCGCGCAAGGCTTGAGAAAGCCTGCGGCATCGGGTTTCAGTCCGGAGATCTTGGGCTTCGGCCTGGAAGGTGGCACGGAACCTAGTTCACCCACGCAAGCCCGGAGAATAGCTCGGCAAGCCGCGCAAGGCTTGAGAAAGCCTGCGGCATCGGGTTTCAGTTCGGAGATCCTGGGCTTCGGCCTGGAAGGTGGCGCGGAACCTAGTTCGCCCATGCAAGCCCGGAGAACAGCTCGGCAAGCCGCGCAAGGCTTGAGAAAGCCTACGGCACCGGGTTTCAGTCCGGAGATCCTGGGCTTCGGCCTGGAAGGTGGCGCGGAACCTAGTTCGCCCATGCAAGCCCGGAGAACAGCTCGTCAAGCCGCGCAAGGCTTGAGAAAGCCTGCGGCCCCGAGGTTCAGTCCGGAGGTCCCGGGCTTCGGCCTGGAAGGCGGGGCAGAAACCATGTCGCCCACGCGAGTACGAAGGCGATCCCAAAGACGGACCCGCTCAAGGCCTACTCTGACACCGCGCGGTCCGGGATGTCCCAACCTTCGATTTGAGCAACGGAAGGGACCAGGCCTACGATCGTTTCAGCACTCCACATCAACATCTCAAAAAAAAAAAAAAAAAAAAAAAAGAAAAAAAAGAAGGGAGATGGGGGAGTGGAGAAGAAGATGAACTCGAGGCTTGGTCAAACAGTGTCTTCATTGATCTAAGCAACAGTACAAGCCGAGAATCCCGACAGGCCGGGACTCCCCAAAAGAAAAAGAAGGAAAAGAAATACAACTACAACGACGAGGCAGGCGAGAAGACGATGGCTCAGTGTGGTGCGGGGTCGGAGCTCTCCGCTGGGGGGGCAGGCACTGCATCCTCGTCTCCTGCGGCGACCGGCTCTTGAGGCTGCTCCGTAGCCACGGCATCGCTGGTCGACGGGGCCGCGGGAGTGGCGTCGGCCGCACCGGAGGCTTTGCTCTCGGCTCCTTGCCTCCTGCCTCCGAGCACCACCCCGCTGAGGTCGAGCTTGGGGCAGAAGGCCCCCACTTTCTCCCGGCACATCCGGAACCCCTTCAGGAAGGAGTCCACGGCGGCCTCCCGGACCTCCGACGTATACTCGTCGAAAGCCCGGAACTTCGGGATGGCCTCCTGCGCCTCCCGCTTTGCGGCCTCCAGGAGTCCGTTGATGTACGCACTCTGGTCCTTCGCCGCGCTCGCGTCTCGCCGAGCCTCCTCCAGCTGGCGCTCCAGCCACTGGGAGTGGGCCTGCAGGCGAGCCTTCTCCGCCGCGTCCTCCTCCGTGCGACGCTGGTAGGAGAGCCTCTCCTCCAACAAGGAAGCCTCCAGCTCCTTGTTCCGCCCCTCGGAACGTGCCAGGTCGGTCTGGAGGGCTTGGTTGCTGGCTCGCAGCTCGACCCCCTTTTCCATGAGGTCTTTGACGTCGGCCGCGAGCTTGCCGAGCTTCCTCTCCTTCTCGGCGTCCCTCTTTGCATTCCCTACGAGGAAGTTCCTCAATAGGAGAACGTCATTTCCAATCTGCACCAACAGAGCAACCAGGTTAGGAGAAAAGGCCACTAAATCTTGAAAGAACAGAGAAGAAGGAGCTCGGGCTTACCGTAAAGAGCTGCGGGAGAATCCCGAGCAAGGCATCCGCATAGTCCCGGCCGCCCCGAGCTCGGCGGTCCCGGGCTGTGGAGGCATACTCCATGACCTTCTCCGCGAGCCCCTTGTCGCGGATGACTGAACACCGGTGGGTGATCACCGGTGGCGGAGCTGTCAGGTCGGCTCCTGCGGCGGCTGTCCCTTCAGTTGGGGCCGCGATCGACGGGCCGGCAGAGGCCACGGGCTGCGCCGTCGGGGCAGCGGCAACAATGGGACCGGCGCTGGATGGAGCCTCGGGCGATGGAGCCCCCTCAGAAGCAGCGCCACCAGGCCGGGCAGCCGAAGCATCAACGGCCCCGCCCTGAGGCAACCTGGGCGGGGGAGCAGTGGCCACTGGGCTGGGCGCGGTCGCCGGCGCAATCTCCCGGCCCGCCTCAGTACGAGCCCTCTTGGCCGCGGGCTCGTCCACCTCCGGGACGTCTCTCTGGGCCGCGCCCTCCAGAAGGCTCTCCAGTGAGAACTTCATTCCTGCAGTGCAAAAGAACAGAAGATTAGCCAACTCGGTCATGAAGAAAAAGGGGGCAGAAATCAAAGGAGGGCCGAATCTTACCCGTCTCACGGATGGGACTGATCCCGGCCTCAAAAAGATTCTGCTCCGAAAGCAGAACCTCGAGCGCCGGGACCACGTCACTCAGGAGCTGGGAGTAGGCCTCCTGGTCCGCCGACTTGACCTGAGAGTTCCGGTTCAGGGACCGGTCCGGTTCACTCCAGGCCCAGTCGACATCTTCGACCGAGGCGAAGAAAAATCGGCTCTTCCAGCCCTTGATCGAAGAAGGGAGGTCGAACCGGAGACACCTGGGCCGGGGTGAAATATACCACCAGCCGTCATCGGTGGAGCACTTCTTCAGGGTGAACATGGCCCTGAAGAGGGAGAAACGGGCAACGAACCCGTGAAAATGACAAAAGACTATAAAGGAGAAGATGACCCGGATGGCATTGGGAGCCAACTGGGCCGGAACAAGCCGGAAATGGCTGAGAAAAGAAAGGAAGAAGGGGTGCAGAGGAAATCGAAGACCCCCAAGGAGGAAGTCTTCGTAGAAGGCTATGCGGCCGGGGCCACTCATGGTGACGCGCTCCCCGGACCGCGGAACAGACAGACGAATTGACCCCGGGATACCATAGGCATCCCGGAGCAGAGAAAGATCGCCTTCGGTCATGATGGAAGCATGACCGGAGGGACCGGCGGGAAGAAAAGGCGGAGCAGGAAGAGAACGAAGGGGCACGGCGGGAGCAACCGGGGGAGACCGGCCCCCCCTGGGGATGCCAATGGTGACACCCCCAGGTTGCAGACGCCGGCGGATCTCCTCCGGAATCGTTTTCTCCTCTAAGGAGGAAGAAGATGGAGTCCTCGGCCGGGATGGACCGGCCTCGTCCGGATTGGAGGAGACATGGCGACGACGCGCCATGGCAAGGAGAAGGACAAAGGTTCAGAGAAGAAAAGAGAGAGGGGAACTGGAGAAAGATGGAGGCACTCACCGAAAATACGCCAAGCGAGCGCGGGGCAACAGAAGTTAGCCTGTAGCAAACCGCCCACGGAGCAAGGGGAAAGGCCTCGTTCTGGAAAGTCCCCTCCCTTTCAAACTCAGTCGACAGCAGTCGTACCCGTCATTCCGCCTCGAGCCACTGAGCGATCGCCACGTGGGCGCACGCCCGACACCGACGTCTCGTTAGCAGAGTAATGGCCTCTGCCTCGAAGCGACGCACTCATTGCGAGCAAGTGGGCGACACGTGGCGACTTCCCATAGGGCTTCAGGCGCATCGAGCCGCGGCGACGAGGATCGTGGCAATTATGATGCAAGATCTTCGCCTCCCCACGTCATATCCGCATTTAATCCCGACGTTCCGTTCTACAACGCCCCAACGGAACGGCGGGTTGGGGGGCAATTGTTACGGTCGTAACGATGACGTGGCCGGGCTCAGATACCGCCAAATATGATCGAGCCACGTGGAGGTTTCTCCGGCCGAGTCAGCGCCACGTTGCCAAGGCCGAGCTCGGCAAGGCTACTCTGCCAGACGACTTTCTATGATTAACTAATCTCGCCGAAGTCAAGCTCGGTTTGGGGCTCCTCTACCACCTCGCCTAGCGCCCACCCAAGAGGGGTCAGCCTAGGCCGAGGTCGGCCGATCCTTCGCTCCTTCGCCAGGTGGCCCCCGGAGACGGGCCCACCTCAGCCGAAGCCAGGCGACCTCCTGCCACCTCTCCAAGTGTCCACCCAGGAGGGGTCCACCTAGGCCGAGGTCGGCCGGTCCTTCGCTCCTTCGCCAGGTGGCCCCCGGAGACGGGCCCACCTCGGCCGAAGCCAGGCGACCTCCTGCCACCTCTCCAAGTGTCCACCTAGGAGGGATCCACCTAGGCCGAGGTCGGCCGGTCCTTCGCTCCTTCGCCAGGTGGCCCCCGGAGACGGGCCCACCTCGGCCGAAGCCAGGCGACCTCCTGCCACCTCGCCAGGTGTCCACCCAGGAGGGGTCCACCTAGGCTGAGGTCGGTCGATCCTTCGCTCCTTCGCCAGGTGGCCCCCGGAGACGGGCCCACCTCGGCCGAAGCCAGGCGACCTCCTGCCACCTCGCCAGGTGTCCACCCAGGAGGGGTCCACCTAGGCCGAGGTCGGTCGATCCTTCGATCCTTCGCCAGGTGGCCCCCGGAGACGGGCCCACCTCGGCCGAAGCCAGGCGACCTCCTGCCACCTCGCCAGGTGTCCACCCAGGAGGGGTCCACCTAGGCCGAGATCGGCGGATCCTTCGCTCCTTCGCCAGGTGGCCCCCGAAGACGGGCCCACCTCGGCCGAAGCCAGGCCACTCGTACGGAGAAGGTCCCAGGGAAGGAGGCGCAGGCCCCGAGGTCATCCCTCAGGCCGTACGCATCACAGACGGTGCCTCGTACGGATAGTGGCGGCACGCGAAACACCATTTGCATCAGCCCGACATGTCCCGCAGTCGAGAGGCACGATTCTGACAAAGCAGGCCCCATCTATGGATGGCGCCCACACTCGGGAAAGAGAGCGCTTTCACTGGGCCCGAGGTCTGACCAGCCGCTTTACCAGCGCCGCCCCCCTTTCCTAACTTTGCCTTTTCCTTGCTGGGCTCGGCGGACGAGGTCGGAAAGCCGCCTGGCCCTCCTCACCGAAAAGGGGAAAGAGAAAGGGACGGGGGAGGGGAGCCTCCCAGGAGGAGAAGACAGGCGAACGACGGGAGGAGATAAAAGGAAGGAATCTGGGGATGACAAGGTAAGCGAACAAGCCTGGGGACAAGGAGGAAAGCAGCGGCAAGAGGCCTCGCTCCGAGGGAGAGATATCCGAGATCTCGAGAGGGGATAATTCGGCGTGAGCTCGGCAAGGAGGCCCGGCCGAATATCCGATCCCCAGAGTGCCTTTCTTACTAGTAAACTCGCTAAGTCTGGAACCCTTTCGGGGGGTCCGCCTTGGAGAGTCTGTTCCTTCTCGTCGTCTACTGACTTGACCGTCGGAGCTCCCTCGCCGGAATCCCCGGCCAGGGTCTTCTAACTCCTTCTTGCAGGTTCGCAGCAGTCGGGGAGGCTCCCTCGCCAGGCGGTCAGGAAGGATCCACGGACCGGAGCCACGGGCGCGGCGATGAGAGCGACAACACTAACTAATTTTCATCTTCTATTATGTTTCTCTATTTTTGTCCCATTTAAGAATTCTCAAGCATTCTTGCGCTGAAATCAAATTCAATAAAAAGATTGAATAAAAATATGTATCTTTAAATATATTTATACAGTAAAATCAAAGATAATAATATAAATAATAATTATAGTAAAATAGGTAAAAAATAAATCATGGAAGCTATTGAAATTTACGTGGTTTGGCCATAGTCTACATCCACAAAATATGCAACTTTACTATTAAAAAAAAAAAAAAAACTTATATAAGCTATTACACTTTTCAAATTAATCCCTTATATCAATCCCTAAGAGCATGAAATAAATTCTTAAAAAATTTACTCTCAAATTCTTTGAAGCCACCGCTGTTGCTGCTGGCGCACACCAAAATTCAAAGCCGCTACAACATAAAATTCCGCTACCTCAAAATCACAGTCACTAAACCAAAATGGCTTTTTGAAGAGGTCCAAAATACATCCATGCACGGTTACCTCTCTTCGCATGCGTAACTCATGTGCTATGCCGTGTTATTCTCTCGTGCACGGGTGTCCAGCATGATCACGAGTCTTTGTCGACCGTTGGATGGGAGCAGAAAAGTTGAGATGCCGCACAACAATCTTCATCTTGACTCGGTATTCCAACCTTTATATAACTTTGAGAGTTTGTAAATAATCTCGCCCTCATACCCTGAGACCTTCATGTCTCAGTGTTACTTCCCATTAGCCAAGTCTAGATAATGGTGGAACTTAACTAATGGAAGTGGCTTGTTCATCATGTCTGTAGTATTTTCTTGAATAAGAATCTTGATTAACTAAATGCAACCGCTTACAATAAATTTTCTGAGCTTGTAATATAAATATCAATATGCTTTATCCTAGCATGATGCACTGGATTATTTGCAAGACATGGCATTTTAACTATCACAATATATACGAACAATCTTCTATGCAATATCAAGTTCTTTGATCAAATCTTGAAGCCAAACTACCTCCATGATAGCCTAAACTACAGCTATATATTCTACCTCGATTATTAACAATGCCATAATATCCTGAAGCATTGCTTTCTAACTGATATGACCACCACCTAAGTGAAGATATATCTTGTAGTTGATCTTCTCCTGTCAAGATCACCTGTATAATCTGAATCAATAAAACTAACTTGAACATCAATGTTAGTGTTCTTCTGAAATAATAAACCAAAATTTGATATGCCCTTTAAATAATGCAGAACCCATTTAATTCCATTCCAATGCTCTTTTCCTGCATCTACCATGTACTTGCTCAAAAGGCTAACAGCCTGTGATAAATCGGGTCTCGTGCAAACTATAACATATATCAAATATCCAACCGTACTAGCATACGATACACTAAGCATCTCCTGATGCTCTTCCTTAGACTGAGGATATTGTTGCATAAAGAATTTGAAATGTTGAACTAGAGGTGTACACACAGCCTTAGCCTCCTTCATATTGAATTTGATGAATTTGGTCAATACATTCTCTGTGTATCTAATCTGTGTTAACCATAGCTTTCCATTATGCTGGTCTCTAGAAATCTCCATACCTAGGATCTTCTTGGTACTTCTTAGATTTTTTATTTCAAACTCAGAATTAAGTTACTGTTCCAACTTAGAAATCTCTTGCAAATGCTTACAAGATATAAGCATATCATCAATATATAGCATCAGCAGTATAATAGAACTATTCTAAGAAAATAGAAATATATATAACTATCATGGTTGCTCCTTGTGTAAGCATGTGTTACCATAAAGGTATCAAACTTCTTATATCATTGGCATGGAGCCTATTTCAAATCATAAAGATACCTCTTCAACTTGCATATCAACTTTTCATTGCTTTTTTTTGTACAAAATCATCTAGCTGCAATTTATAGATCTCCTCATCTAGATTGCCATATAAGAAAACAATTATCACATCAAGCTGCTCTAGCTCTAAATCCCACATAACCAATATAGAAAGCATAATCCTGATAGAACAATGCTTAACAACTGAAGAAAGTATATCATCAAAATCTATCCCTTTTCATGAATGTAGCTTTTCATTACCAATCTAGCTTTGTACCTTGGTAGTTCATCTTCTGATGAAGCTTCTTTCTTTCTATACACCTACTTGCAGTTGATTATCTTTTTATCCTTGAAAAGAGTGACAAGTTTTCAAGTCTCATTCTTATGAAAAGAATTCATCTCTTATCCATAGCAATCTACCACTTATCATTATCCTTACTCTGCAAAGCCTTCTAAAAAGATATTAGATCACTAGAAATAATAGGAAAAGTATAAGCAACAGTATCTTTCAACTTTAATGATAGTTTTACTTCCCTTCTAGCCCTTTCTGTAGTAATAGAGTATCTCTTGTTCATGTGGTTGTATAACTTCTATGTCATGTTCTGAAGATTCCCTCAAACTAGCATTGTTGCTGTCAGTCTCGGTCAGTGGCTCTACCTGAACCAAGGTACCGGGCTTCTTCATGTTTTGGACCTAATACTAAATTTTCTTTTTCAACATTGAAACTTCGTCAAATATCACATCTCTACTGAGCTCTAACTTTTGAGTAGCTGGATTTCAAAGTTTGTAGCCTTTCATACCAACCTTATACTTGTTGCCTAGCGATGCTACCCAAGAAGGGGGGTGAATTGGGTATCAAAAACTTTTTGTAATGATTTAAACAAGTACATGCCAATTCAAACCAAGTGCTTGCATTTTGCCAAAGTATTTGTGTGCTTAATAATAATATACAATAGAAACAATAAAGTAAATGCAAGTAGGGTAAAAAATAATCACAAACACAAAGATATATAGTGGTTCGGTGCACTCCAAGCACCTACATCCACTCCCCAAGTTTTTCTTGAGAATTTCATTATAATTACCCTTGATTACAGCCGATTAATTTTTCGTGCTCACTAATCAAAACCCAACTTGTTTTCACCGGGCTCGCAAGTCAAATCCATTGGTTTTCCAGGCTAACCAAAAATCTTGTTGATTTTGCGGGCTCACCAACAACCTAGTTGGTTTTACGGGATGATCAACAACCTAGTTGGTTTTACAGGCTCACCAACAATCTTGATGATTTTTCAGGCTAACCAATAACCCAACTTGTTTTCATGGGATCACAAGTTAAAACCCTTGTTGATTTTCATTACATAGTCTCACCAACAATCTAGATACTAGTTTTAATTCCATTGAAACTAGTAAGCAATACAAGCACAAGTATGATAATGAAAATATAAAAGCTTTCTTACAAAAAGCAGATATTTTGTTAAGACATTTGATTGATGTTGTTGAGCTTGTCTCCATGTTGTCATTGAATCTTCAAAGGATGCTTGAAGATGAGGACTTGAAAGCTTCTTCTCACTTTTCAATCCTTGGAGGCTCAATTCTCAACATTTTGAATCCTTAAAGTATTTTCAATTGGATCTTCAAAGGATTCTCTCAATCAATCCATTTCTCTTCTTCCCTTTGAGCTTGATGGTGTTTAAATAGCCCTCCAAACCTTGATTGACCGTTTATGATCATTGGAGGAGAAAATCTAGCTGTTTGAGCCAAGTTAAAAAAGTTCTGCGCTTCAGAAAAACTAGCCATTATTTCAAGTGTCGGCACTTCAGCTCCATGAGTCGACACCTTGGGTCGACACTTCAGTTCTATGAGTCGACACGAGGTCAAAAATATTTTTTGAAGCTCTCTGAAATATAATGGTGTATCAATACTTCATCTGGTGAGTCGATACCTTGAGTCGACATTTCAATCCATGAGTCGATACTTGACTAAACTCCTGAAATCTGCTCGTTCTGTCTCCTGTTTGGTCTCAGGCCTTGGGTCGACAGTTCACTATTCATAAGTCTATACTTGAGTCAACACTTAGATTTCATGAGTCGACACTTAGCTGTACAAATGCTAAAACTTTTCTAAATTCAAATCTTGAGTATCTGTAACTAATTAACATACTTAACACATAATTAGTACTCAAATATACTTAAATATTTTATCATAATCAAAACCAGAGTCAACAATATTCTCTTTTTTGATAATGACAAAACCTTTAAGTATATAAACAAGGTAAGCTCAAAAATAAATATAACATGCTCTAAAAGATTAACAATAAGCATAGAGCAATGTAGCAATAAAAAACTTTGAGCTCCCCCTTAAAACATGATCTAAAAATATTTTTTCAAAAGCTCCCCCTCAACATATGATTTGTAAATACTTTTCAAAAGTTTTTCAAAAATTTCAAACTTTCAAACTTGGGCTTCCATGATCTTTAACTCAAAATTGTTGGATTTCTTCACTGAATACCAAGTTTTGATACAGCGGCACAAGGTACCTGGATCTAATACCAAGTCAAGCACTGAGTACTTGGCTCTAATACCAATTATTATCCAGCGATGCTACCTAAAAGGGAGGGTGAATTGGGTATCAAAAACTTTTTGTAATGATTTAAACAAGTATGTGCCAGTTCAAACCAATTACTTGTGTTTTGCTAAAGTGTTTGTGTGCTTAATAATAATATACAGTGGAAACAATAAAGTAAATATAAGTAGGGTAAAAAGCAATCACAAACACAAAGATACATAGTGGACTTCAAGCACCTATATCCACTCTACAAGTTTTCCTTGGAAATTCTACTATAGTCACCCTTGATTACAGCCAACTGTATTTCATTGGGCTCACAAGTCAAACCCCTTGACTTTTCTGGCTAACTAAAAATCTTGTTGGTTTTGCGGGCTCACCAACAACCTAGTTAGTTTTACGGAATGATGAACAACCTAATTGGTTTTACGGGCTCACCAACAACCTTGATAGTTTTCCGAGCTAACCAACAACCCAACTTATTTTTATGGGATCATAAGTCAAAACCCTTGTTGGTTTTCATCACATAGGCTCACAAACAACCTAGATACTAGTTTCAATTTCATTGAAACTAGTAAGCAATACAAGCACAAGTATGATAATAAAAATATAAAAGCTTTCTTACAAAAAATAGATATTTCGTTGAAGTACTTGATTGATGTTATTAAGCTTGTCTCCATGTTGTTGTTGAAGCTTCAAAGGATGCTTGAAGATGAGGACTTAAAAGCTTCTTCTCACTTTTCAATCTTAGAGGCTCAACTCTCAACATTTTGAATCCTTAAAGTATTTTCAATTGGATCTTCAACGGATTCTCTCGATCAATCCATTTCTCTTCTTTTCTTTGAGCTTGGTGGTGTTTAAATAGCCCTCCAAACCTTGATTGACCGTTTATGACCGTTGAAGGAGAAAATCTAGCTGTTTGAGCCAAGTTGAAGAAGTTATGCACTTCAAAAAAAACAAGCTGTTACTTCAAATATCGACACTTCAGCTCCATGAGTCGACACCTTGAGTGACACTTGATCAAACTCCTGAAATCTGCTCGTTCTGTCTCCTGTTTGGTCTCAGACCTTGAGTCGACACTTCACTATTTATGAGTAGACACTTGAGTCGACACTTGAATTTCATGGGTTGATACTTGCCTGTACTAGTAATGAAACTTCTTTAAATTCAAATTTTGAGTACCTGTAACTGATTAACATACTTAACGCATAATTAGTACTCAAATATACTTAAGTATTTTGTTATAATCAAAACAGAGTCAACAATACTCTACATGGATTCATGGTTTAGACTTTGCATCAAGCTTAGTCCTCTGATCCTCTTATAATAATACATATGCATGATAACCAAATATATGAATAGTAGAGTAATCAACCGGCTAGTGTTTTGAGTCCCAATGAAGTCGAAGGAGATCGATTCACCAAGAAGCATGTGGTGTTTATTGTTTCGATCTAAAATTGCTTCGGAAGATCAGCAAACAGTCTTATACAATGAAATCCCTCAAGCAGTGTTCTGCTCATCCTTTTAGCTATCCCATTTTGCTATGCCTTGCTTGGAATAGTAAAGTACCAAGATATACCTTCCTTCTAATAGTAATTCACAAACTCTTTGGAGGGTATTCCTTACCATTATCAATGTAGAGAACCTTTATCTACTTGATTGCTTGCTTTTCAGTTTTAGCTTTTCAGCACTTAAACTTTTTAAAAACTTCTGACTTATTTTTCAAGAAGTAAACCCAAATCTTTTTGGAGAAGTTACCAATAAAAGTGACAAAGTACCTAGCATCTCCAAGAGAAGTGACTGGTGCTGCTCCCTAGACATCTGAATGAATGTACTCAAGGATTTATGTGCTCCTATTAGTTATGGTGACAAACTTTATCTTTCATTGCTTACCAAGAATGCACGTTTCACAAAAATCAAGTTCGCAAGATTTAATATCCTTGAATAAATTTTTATTATGCAAGTCTAACATCCCTCTTTGACGCATATGGCCAAGTCTAGTATGTTACAATAATGTAGCATTATCATTATCAGAAGAGGATGTTATAGCAGCATCATCAGTAATAGTTTTTTCAATCAACCTGTATAAGGAACATGTCTTTTCTCTCTTTATCAATATTAAAGCACCACGTTTAATTTTCAATATGCCATTAGCACTAGCAAATATTCATCCATTTGCATCTAAGGTACCAAGAAAGATAATACTCTTTCTCAAATCAAGAATGTCTGACATCTATCAAAGTCTTTATAACTTCATCAAATATTTTAATTTTGACTATTCCTATCCCCATAGTTTTGTACGTAGTATTATTATCTATAAAAACTCTCCCCCCATCATAAGATGTATAGGAAATAAACCAATCTCTATACGGGCACATATAATAAGAGAACAACTAGTATCAAGAATTCAAATATCTAAAAAATCCATGCCTAAGGAGATGATCAATACATCTCCATTCTTTCAAACTCAGTAGCAACTCCAACCTTATCAGTATTATAATTTTGCTTGGACTTTGATTTGGGACAATTTAATTTCCATTGACCTTCTTGCTTGTAGCAATTATACTTGTCATTTCATCCTCTTGATTTAGATCTAAAATGGTTCTTTTTGCCATTTTTTTCTTTTCAACATCCTCTTTCTTAATCCAAATCATTTGCCATCGAACTGTCACCTGCATTAGATTTATGCCTAGCCTCATTTGACAACAAGGTTATCTTAATCTCCTCCATCTTCAATATCTTTGCCATATAAGATGGTGGTCATCAAATGATCACAGGACTTGGATAAAAGATGAAAGAAGAATAATAGCCTAATATTCTTCCTCCACCTTCGCCTCCAAACTGCGAAGTTATGAAATTATTTTATTGAACAATTTAAATGCTCCAAAAGATCATCCCCTTCAGACAAACATAAGCTATAATGTTGCTTTTTCAAATATAATTTATTTATTAGAAACTTTGATAAATAAAATTCATCTAATTTTTTCCATAAATCAAAGATAGTTTTGCAATCTTCAATATTATACATTACCTCATCTGCCAAATAAAGTATAATAGTACTGGAAACTTTCAGATCAAGCTCTAATACCAGATTTTGAAATCAAACACAGTGTAAAGATCGAGCAAAAGTATGTATCTCTAAGTATATTTATATACTAAGATCAAAAGATAATAATAAAATAATAATTATAGTAAAATAGATTAAAAAATAAATTATAAAAGAATATCAGGATTTACATGGTTCGTTCGTAGCTTGCATCCACAAGACATACAATTTTATGATTAAAAAAAATTATCAATATAAGAGATTATACTTTTCAAACTCTTTATATCAATCTCTTAATAAAAAATATAAAATAATTTGTTTAAAAAAAATTATTCACAAATTCTTTTGAAGCCGCTACAACTATCGCTGGTGCACACAAAAACCCAAAGCTATTGCTGCAAAAACTCCCACCGCCGCAAAATCATGAAACCTCTCGGCCAAAATGGCTTTTAAAAAAAGGTCCAAAACACATCCCTGTGCGGTCATTTTTTTTTTCGCGTGCGTACCACGACTCCCATACGGTTATGCCGTGTTTTTCTCTCATGCGTGAATGCCCAGTGCGATCATAAATCTTTGTTGACTGTTGAAATTTTTTTTTAAAATAATATTTTTGAAATTTTATTTTTGAAATTAGGGTCGTCCTCGACTATAATTATTAAAATAGATATACGGAATGAAAAAAAAAAAAAAAAAAAAAAAGAAGAAGAAAAAAAAGAGAAGAAGAAGAAGAAGAAGAAGAAAAAAAGAAGAAGAAGAAGAAGAAGAAGAAGATCTAGGACTTCAAAAAAACGTAGGTTTGATTTCAAGAAAATACAGGTAGAACATTCAATTTTATATTTTTTTAAAAAAATGATGAAATTATAGGTTCTACCTGCGATTTCAAGAAAATGCAGGTAGAACCTACGATTTCAAGAAAACGCAGGTAGAACCTACGATTTCAAGAAAACACAGGTAGAACCTGCCGTTTCTCCTACTTCTTTTTTTTTAATTTTAATAAAAAATAAAAAACAAAAAAATTAATAAAAAATTAGAAATAAAATTAAAAATAAAAAATAATAATATGATATTATAATATTTTTTCTAATTATTATAATATGTGACTTTGCAGTTCGGTCGCCGATCCGGCCACCGGCCATCGGTCTGGCAGCTAGTCTGACTCCAGCCATCAGTCCGATAGCCAGTTCGGCTGCTAGGTCGGTGCCAGTCCGATTGTCGGTCTGGCCACTAGTTCGGCCATTGATTTGACGGTCGGTCATCGGTCTGGCCGGATAGGTGGCAGTCGATTCGATCACCAGGATTTGGCCATCGGTCTGATAATCGATCCAGTCGCCAAGGTCCGGCCATCAGTCTGGCCGGATAGGTGGCAGGATCGACGGCTGGACCGGTGGCAGAACCATGATGACCGGATCGGTGGCGGATAGGTGGTAGGATCGACAACCGGACCAGTGGTCAGACCCTGGAGACCGGATCGGTGGCGGACAGGTGGCAGGACCGGTGGCCAGATCGATTGCGGGACCTTGGCGACCAGATCGACCGTCAGACTGGTGGCCGACCATCAGACCGGTGGCTGACCGTCAGACCAATGACCGGACTGGCAACCAGACTGGCGACTGGATTGGCACCGAAATAGTAGCTAAACTGGCTATCGGACCGATGACTGGAGTCGGACTGGCTGTCAGACCGGTGGCGTGGCCGGATCGGCGACCGGACTGCGAAGTCGCGGGTTATAATAATTAAAAAAAAATATTATCATATTATTATTTTTAATTTTTAATTTTTTCTAATTTTTTATAAATTTTTAAAATTTTAAATTAATTTTTTTATTTTTTTTATTTATTATTAAAATTTAAAATAAAAAAATGAAGGAGAAACTGCAGGTTCTACCTGTGATTTCATCAATTTTTTTTCTTAAATATGAAATCGCAGGTCCTACGCGCGATTTCATGATTTTTTTTTTTTTTTTTTTTTTTTTTTGCATTCCATACATCTATTTTGATAATTATAGATGGGACGACCCCAACTTTGGAAATAAATTTTTAAAAATAATTATTTTTAAAAAAATCCGCCTGTTGGATGTCGCCGCACAATATGCTTGTATATACTGGATTTCTATATATTTTTCTTGGTGATATAAAGTTTCTCTGTTAAAAAAGAAGAGGTAACTCTGAGATACTATCTGTTTCGAAGCAAAAAAACATGGACGTTCCTTTCTTTCTAATATGCTCCAACAGAGTGTAGAAAAAAGGCATGCAATCCCATGCAAGTTTCTTCCTATTTTCTTTGATGTTTTATCTCCAAATCATTCGGTAAACTTATACAAGGATGGTTTGTGCAACAAACTATGTAATGGCATTGTTAATTCACTATTATTTTATCACACCAAATATTCTCCTACTCAATATGACAACAAATTAAGGAGCACAAGGAAAAAGAAAGCCACTACCTTAAGGTTTTGCATTCCCATTTGATCGCTAAGTTCTTGGATTATTTGCATCATCAATAGAGAGTCCGAGTCCAATCAATGGCAGCTTGGTACTAATCTCTCTCTAATTATCTACCTATCTATCTATCCATCCATCCATCCATTCATATATATATATATATATATATATGTGCGCGCGCGTGTGTATTTCGAATGCTTCAATAACTACCATCACTAGGAATGAAATGGTTGCAATAATTATAGTTATAACAGCCCATGGACAATTTTACCATGTATATCACATTAATATTTTGTTGGTGTCATTAATAAATTCATCAAAGTAGTTGTTAAAAGAATTGTCACGTTACCTTAAAAGATTAGCTTATTATCCACACGATATACAGGATACATCTTTTATTTAAAAAATATATCATCTTTAAAATATTATTTTTATTAACTATATAATTATTAAAGAATATTATTATTATATAAAATATTTATTTAATTATTGTTAAATATTGTTAATAGATTAAATTAAGTTCTCGAGATTTTACTATGAAAAATTTCTCTTTTCACGATAATATAGTGGAGCCCCATCTTAAATGGGGATTACATCCCGGTTCACCGCTTCACGAGGAAAAAAATGCAACTCAAAATTAGGTTAGCAATTGAGATGAGAGTTTATAAGATATTATTCGGGAGAAATTTAGAAAGAAAAGTAATGGATAATCATGTTAAATAATGAAAAAGATCAATGATTCGATCTTATCATAGTTGGATATGCTGAATTATTGTCATCTCTCCCATATCATTAAAAAACAAAACATGTTAATTGCTATTTCTAAACGATAGATAGCGGCCATTAACATATTTTTTTTTTGATAAAAGATTCCTTTCCAGAAATGTATTAATATCAGAAAAAATTTATGAGCTTAATACAAATATAAAATTTGTGAAAGATGAAAAATGGATCGACCAAGTTCATGACCTTTACGAAAAGCTTTACACAGATGCCGTTAACATATTTTAAAAAAAAAAAAAAGAAAGAAAGAAAGAAAGAAAGAAAGAAAGAAAGAAAGAAAGAAAGAAAGAATAATCAGAGAGTCCACGTGGAGAAAGGTTTCCCATGCAATATTAAGAGATTTATTTGCTAATAAAGATGGCTGTTTAGCTGATGAAATGAGGAGGGATTGCACCCGCCCTCAAGCAAGTGAGCAGGAGAGAGAATCAAAAGCGAGAAGATATCAATTTGAAATGCCGTTGGGCTGAGGAAGGGATGGTGGGGTAACGCGGAAAGTGACGTTGGTTTATGGGGGAATCTATGCTGCAGCTCGTGATAGGGGTTGCCTTCGAAAGCGTCCAAATAGAGGTTGTTTGGGCATCGCAATGTGTACGTGTGGTTAACGCAAACGCGTGATTTGAGGATCCCCGCATGGATGTTAAATCGTGTATGCCTCCAAATATCCCTCACGGGCTTCTCCACGGATTCGTCACATTTGGGAGGATGACTCGGCTAAATGGAGAATCAAATTAAGAAAAAGACATGAAAACAACAGCTAAATAAATTATATTCGACGAAAAGCATTAGAAAACAAATTAAAATGCAGTCTTTTTCTTTTTTCGGTGGAATAATAAAAATGCAGTCGTAAAAAAAAAAAAAAAAAAAGGCATGTCATATAATGCTAGTTGTTTGCACAACATTAACACATGTTCATGGCTCTCTCATCAAACTTTAAACGAAATAACAACATCATCATTAGTACTTATAACCATGACATCCAGGGGTAGACCACACCAAATTTTCTAGGGGGGGCCAAAAATATGATACCATATCATAGAAAATTAGGAAACATACCATAATACATACTAAGCCAAATATAGATAAAACGAATGGAGGCATAGAGCTTCAACATCGGACCGTGGGCAGATGTTTTGGACAGAGAAGGAGCCAGCAACCAGCTGCAGGTAGCCGGATAGGAGCGGTGGTTGTTGGTTGTGGAAGAGAGGAGGAGTTGACTATAAGAGAGGCGAAGCTGCGAAAGAAACGGTGGGTGGGGTTGGTCATCGGTGACGAGTGGCCTATCAGGGGCAATGGCGGGTAGGGGCGGCGTCGTGATGGTTGCTAGTTGGGGAAGAGAGGAGGAGTCGACGACTCGACGGGGAAGAGAGTTGAAGGAGACGGTGTGATGGGACTGGCGGTTGGGAAAGAGAGGAGTCAGTCGATGGCGGCCGATGGATGGGGTTTGGGGATTGGGGAAGGCTTCAGTCAAGGACTCGAAGTTTTGGCAGCATGGTGGTGGAGGTACCTTCAAAATTAAGCCAGCACACTAATATATGGGAATCATGTATAGGCACCGCTTTGAGCCCTCCTCAATGCTTATATAAGGCCACAGTGGGAGAGAAACCATGCATCTCTAGCAGAATAACCTACCTCTCTTTTTTGGCTTAGAAAATAAATCTTTGAATCTTGTAGTCCAATTTTTATATCCCCACGCATTGATAAAAAAGTAAGAAGGGGGGTCCTAAAAAAAGGTGGAGGGGTGGGGGGGCCATGCATTGATACAAAAGTAAGGAGGGGGGTTCCTAAAAAATGATGGAGGGGTGGGACCGTGGGGGGCCAAGGCCCCCCTGACGGTCCACCCCTGATGACATCGGTTAGCACATACATTTAAGTTCTATTAGTAGACAATTTTATGGGTGAACGTGCACATGCATGCATGCATATGTATATGATGCTGTGTGTCTAAGAACATCATCGATTTTTTTGAAAGTGATTCGCAGGGGTCTCAGAATCTCTCTCCTGCATTTGATGGATTTTTTTTAAAAAAAATAGGAGGAAAACTTTTATTGTATTTGTTATAGCGACTACCTATTCAAACTAGAGATGCCTACTGGATCATCGATTAAGACTGAACTATCCATCAGATAGTCGGGAAATAACTGCATCATTAGCTAGCAAGAAGATGGCAATCTGGGCACCAGTCGGCAAGGAGACAACCATTGACTACTTACTTGTCTTATAGCTGATTAAGTAGAAGATGACCAAATCAATTGCTACGCTAACTATTTCCAATGCCTTGCATTGACAAACTACACATAGTCAGGCTTGATTGACGTCCTTCACTTTTGAGTACATACTTGGTCCCGACTAACTCTGAGCTTAGTCGGTCGTATCTACTAGGTACTTACTCGAGTCCAACTAATCCTGAGCTTAGTGATCGTATCTACGGGTACTTACATGGACCCGACTAAGTGTAGGCTTAATCGGGTGCCCTGGAGTGCAATGTCAAGATTCTTTCTTTCTCGACAAGGTCCCTTCTCCCTCGATAATAGATAACTTGCCTCAATACTTGGAGCTAGCAACACCTAAGTAAGTGACAACAACTATCTCAGCAATCTCAACTATCCCAGCTATCCTAGTAGCGATCATGGCTAGTGGAATCATAGCATAGACGTTCATGGAAGGCAAGATCCTAATAGAATCAATCATCCTAATAGAAAAAATGCCAACAAAAAGTATTATATAAGAGACAAGATCCTAACAATCTATCAGAATTTGTTGCACCTGTCAAAGAAAGTCACCTTCTTAACGGCATCCCATTATACTATATAGCTCTATCAATTGGTAAGAGGGGACCCTCGATAAGATATATTTTTCTACTACCACTTTTATGCTCGCATAGTCATTACCTTGCTCTCAACTCTGATTACTGTGGTCCATTTTATTCTCCTTATTGACTTGAATGTCGGAGAATTCCATCAGAAATCATGATTCAGAGACTATTCTTGCAGGACCTCGCAATGGAGTATCCATAAATATCTCTCCATCATGATCGGAGAAGACCGAAGAATCCTCAAGCACTACCATGGCCCACCAGAGAGTAATCTGCTAGTAACAGTACTAATCTATTTTTGCACTCCAAAGATCAAATTATATGGTGATTGATAAGCTAGCATATATGGCTTCTTAGTAGCCACACCATTTGTTGGGGATGTGCACAGCAGATCGGATTACTTAGGATTCTAATTAATTATTTCCTCTCACTCAGGTAATTTATCGAACACTTCATAGGCATAAATAATAAATACAAAAAAGACAAGAAATTTACGTAGTTCGGCAAAATTGCCAACATCTATAATAGAGAAGGAGCAATTCACTATATAACTGTTCCAAAATTGAATATAAAGATGATACAAATATCTAAATTATAGGGCCCCAAAATAATAACAAAAGAGGTATAAATAAACTGCAACAATAAACCAAATGGACAATACCTTTCTCGGCCTTGGCTACGAATCAAGAGAAGATAATCTAAGAGATGGATCAATACTTTCTTGGCTAGGGCAATCGATCAAGAGAAAGATACATTTTCAGGTGAGGACCAAAAAAATTAGACCAAAGGGCTATGATGAGTAGAGAGCAATTAGGACTTGGGGCCTCCAAAGAACTGAGGGCCTCGTACTCTTTTTAAAGGAAAATAACAAAGAAGAGTCCCAAAGTCTTATGCTGCTCGTCGAGGAAGAATTACAATCGAAGAGAGATTCTTTCATCCCAAAACTCTTCGAAGAAGTCGAATAGTAAAAGAAATCCCATTCAAAAAAAAATTATTTGGAACAAATAACAACAATCCTCCTCATTGCGATAAATAATATGCCTCTATCAAATATAGATAAAAAACCTTCTCCTCACTACAAGTCCCAAAGGGAATCACCAAGTACTCACATTGATCAAGTTCAGGAAAGCCTAAACTTACCTACTAGAATTGGTTTAGCGAGCATATCAACCGAATTATGAGCAGTGCCAAGCTTTTGAAGCTGGATACCACCATCCTCCATCAAATCTTTGATGAAGTGATACCTGATATCTATATACTTAGTACATTCATGATACATCTGGTCTCTGGCAAGATACAAGACACTCTGACTGTCACAATGAATATCTAGACAATTTTGCCTGAGACCCAAATCTTGTACTAACCTTCCTAGTTAGATAACTTCTTTCGTGGTCTCTATCAATGCCATATACTCTAGCTCTATAGTAGATAAAGTAACTGTAGACTGCAAAGTAGCATTCCAACTGACTGCACAACTAGAGAGAATAAATACATATCCAGTCAAAGACCTCCTATCTAAGTCACAAGCATAATCAGAATCACAAAATTCTATAAAAATGCAACTACTCTGTCCGGAGAATAACAAATTCAAATTAGAAGTGCCTTTCAGATATCTCAGTATCCATTTCACAGCTAACCAGTGAGCTTTTTCAGACTTGTTCATGTATCTACTTACAATACTTACTACCTATGAAATATCGAGTCAAGTACATATCATTACGTATATAACACTGCCAACTGCACTCGCATAAGGTACTCTAGATATATATTTCTTCTCATCCTTAGTTTGAGGAGAGAGCATGGTAGATAATCTAAAATAAATAGCAAATGAAGTACTGACTAACTTAGTTATAGATATACCATATATTTCTAAGAGTTTCTCAATATAACTATGTTGAGTAAGAAAAAGTCTACTTGATTGCCTGTCACGTATAATCTTCATCCCAAGTATCTTCTTTGCTAATTCAAGATCCTTCATCTCAAATGCAGTACTAAGCTCAGTTCTTAGCTTCTGGATGACTAACATATTCTTGACTGCAATCATAATATCATCCACATATAGTAATAAATAGCAAAATGATTCATCTAAAAATTACTAATGATATATGCAACCATCATATGAAGATCTATTAAATCCATGATCGATCATAAATCTATGAAATTTATGGTACCATCATCTTAGAAACTGCTTGAATCCTTACAATGATCTTTCGAGCAATTATACATGATCTTCTTTATCTAGAGCTTTGAAACCAGGTAGCTGTTGCATATAAATATGCTCTTCAAAGTCATCATGTAGAAAAACTATCTTTACATTAAGCTATTCTAGCTCTAAATCCTAAGAAGCAACCAAAATAAGTAACATACGAATAGAAGAGTATTTGACTATTAAAAAAATATCTCCTTATAGTCAATACTCTTTCATTGACTGTTGCCTTTAGCCATCAACCTGACCTTATATTTAAAATCCTAAGGACTATTTCCTTCCTTCTTCTTGAAGATCTATTTGCAACCAATTACTTTCTTATCCTTATATAATTTGACTAATTTCAAAATCTAATTCTTTTCTAAAGACTGAAGCTCTTCATATATAGCGATGGTCCACTGCTTAGCTTGTAGGCTATCAATAGCCTCATGATATGTGATCAACTCATCATCAAATGTGTCTGCAATACTCAGAGTATAATAAACTAATCCATCACAAGTAAAATTCTCAAAACTGTACCTTTGAAGTGCTCTAATTTAGCATCTAGATTTACGAGTGGCAATGATACAATCCTGAACCTGATTATGCATGTAACATCCTCCTGAGTCTGTATCTCTGTATCTATTTGCTGATCCTGCTTATTCTGAACATCTATAATTGGCTACTACTAATATGATCTAACAGTTTGATCAATATCAATAATAGTCCGATCCTGTTGAACCTGAATCTGATCTTCCTGTGAAGGACTAGACTGTATCTGTCATGAAGGAGTGGCTGTCTCATGAAAAGTCACATCTCTGTTGATTAGAAATCCTTGAGATACGGGCTCTATGCACCATAGTCTATAGCCCTTATTTCCATATATGTATCCGAGAAATATGTACTTCTTAGTCCTGGGATCCAACTTTCCATCTCTGATAGTATATATGCTGGACATCCTAAGACTCTAAGTACTAAATAGTATGCAAGTCTTCCTATCCATATTTCTTCCGGAGTCTTCATACTCAATGCTGATGATGGAAATCAATTTATAATATAACAGGCTATGTGTGCAGCCTCTGTCCAAAAATCTCTACTTATTCTAGAACTTGATAATATAGATTTTACTCTCTTTAATAGATGCGATTTATGCGTTCTGTCATACAATTCTACTGAAATACACTCATTATGGTCCTATATCTGATAATGCCTTCTGATTTGCAACAACCATCAAACTCTGTAAAGCAAAATTTTAATCTATTGTCAATGCAGAAGGTTTTCACCTTTCTCTCGGTCTACCTCTCAACCATAGCCTTTCACTTCTTGAATATATCAAATACATCACTCTTATTCTTAATAATATAAATTCAGACTTTATGAGAGTAGTTATCTATAAACAAAAATAAATATTTGGATCCACTTTTGGATGTAACTGGGACAGGTCCCTATAGATCAGAATGAATATAATTCAATATAGTTGCTATCCTATGCATGCATGTAGAAAAGCTGACTTTGTGTTATTTTCCAAATACACAATGCTCATAGAATTTAAATGCATCAACCTTTTAACCACCTAGTAGACCATGTCTGCTCAGCTATTGTAAATCTTTATATGACATAGGGCCTAGTTTTTGATGCCACATTGTGTCAACTGCTCAATAGAGGACTGTACTACTGAAACCTATCCAATCACTGTACTGTCATCAAGATAACAAAGGGTGTCACTCAATTTGCTTCTCAATAGAGTCAATACTATTTTATTAATAGTTATAGATCATCTATCATATCTGTCATTGAAACCTGCACTATCAAAGGCATTCACTGAGAGAAGGTTTCTCTTAAATTGAAGAACATATCTGACATCGTCCAAAATCACCATAGTATTTGCATGAGATTTGATTTGAACTTTATCAATATCTTCTACTTTGCATATTGCATCATCTCTAAGAAGAACGGTGTCTCCTTCACATGGTCTAAAAGAAGAGAACCTTCCTTATGAGGTGTCAGATGGAAAGATGCTCCAGAGTCCACAATCCAGGTATCAGCATGACTGATACTGCAAGTAGCTGTAAATACTGCATCATCTACAACATTGCCATGATCTCCTGAAGTAACTACAATGGATGCCAAATATGAGATTGTTCCTTTATCTTTCTGTTCCTTCTCTTTCTTGAACTGTAGAAGTCTACATTCAGATTTTCAGTAGCATGACTTCTTGCAATAGTGACAAATACCGAATCTTTTAGATCTAGATTTTGATTTTATTTTGGACTTGCTTCTACCATGTCCACCTTTTTTTTGCTCATCTCTATCTCAAACTATAAATCCTTGTGCCAAAGTCGGAGTTTGATACTCTAACTGTACTTTCAATCTAAGCTCATTGGATAACAAAATGGCTTCTACCTCTTCAAGGCTTATAGTCTCTTTTCCATAGATCATGGTAGTAGTAATATTCTCAAAGAACTTAGGCAAAAAACAAATCAAAATCAAAACCTTGTCTTTCTCATCAATATCAATACCAATATTGGTCAAATCAAGTAGGAGCTTACTATATTCATCCAAGTGATCATTGAGTAAAGTCCCTTCTGCCATATAAAATATGTGTAACTTTTTTTCTCAAATATAGTCTATTGATAAGAGACTTTGCCATATACATGCTATCCAATTTATCCCATACACCTTTAGCTGTATCAAGATTCACAACATTACGGAGAACTTTATCACTTAAACTCGAAAACAGAGTCCATAGAGCTCTCTCATTGATTTCCTCTTTAGTAGCCTTAGTATCTCCCGGGATTGCATCCAAATTATAGGATCTCGAAATAATAATACAAGAGATATAAATAAACTGCAATAATAAATCAAACGGACAATACCTCTCTCGATCTTGCCTACGAATCAAGAGAAGATAATCTAAGAGATTGATCAATACCTTCTCGGCCACGACAATCGATTAAGAGAAAGATATTTTTCCAAGCGGGAACTAAAAAAATTTGGACCGAAGAGCTGCGATGAGTAGAGAACAATCGGGACTTGGAAACTCCAAAAAACCGAGGGCCTCGTACTTCTTTTAAAAGAAAACAACGAAAAAGAATTCCAAAATTTTACGTTGCACGTCGGAAAAGAAGTGCAATCGAAAAAAAAAATTTTCGTTTCAAAATTTTTTAGAAAAGAAGCCGAACGGTTAAAGGAATCATAACCAAAAAAAAAAAAAAAAAATTATTATCATCATCAAACTTCTGTGCGATACCGGTGCTATATATCAGCAAGGACCCGATACCAAGAAGCAAAACTCGAAACTAATTTGAATAGAGACAATATTGTCAGCAAGTTTATGGAGCCATCCTAGTGTAACGTAAGGATAAAATAGCTTACAAGATCTATATGTACTTCATATAACAAACTTATTTAATTTTCATGCCATGGAATAACTAAATAGCCAAGCGGACCAACATCATTTACAGATAGAATACTACGAAGTTAGGGGAAAAGCGATCTCTTCATGATGAACCGATTTAGCTGGTCACCGCTGGCGAGCTCGATCCCCGCGTGGACAGCGATGTCGGCGGTATCGAGCCAATCAATTTTCTATTCATAGATTCGATAATTTATAAAAATAGATGTTATATTTCCTTCTTGTCGTTAGATACTTACCAGACTGACAGGAAGCTAGCATCCAACACCCGCTTTGACTCGTCATTTGGCATCCTCATGATAATTGAACGGATGGATATGTATCATGTAAGGGTGAATTCAAGTGTACCGTCCTTGGAAACGCCCATCGAACCTTGGTCCACTCCCAGCTCATGCCTCTCTCTCTTTCTAAGTAGGATGGCAATGGGAGCTAGGATAGATAGACCATCATCTATATTGATCCAATGCATGCTGATGTTGGGATGTGACAAGGCGAGTAAAGTTTAAGCAGAATAGGAAGAGCCAGACGAAATAGATCGGATAAAAACACAAAAATTATTCTTCCGTAATACATTTTTTTTTTTTTTTTTTTTGGGTCTCCAAGAGAAGATTTGGGAAGAATTATAAGAATCCGAATCAGTTTCAAGCTTCAACATAGATTTTATCATTACTCATATCTCAATTCTGGATCTACTACGTACCATGCACGAATGACCAGGTAAAATCTATTCCATTCGAATCAGATCACGGAGTAAAAAATTGCCATTGCCGTAAAAAAGCTTTCACTTTCAAACTTGAAAAAGGGTGGCATTCCTCTTAATAATAATAATAATTAGAAAAAAAAAAGGGTGGCGGCATTCTCTCTTCCGGTGAAAGGAAAATAGAATTAAAATAAACATAACAATTGAAAAAAAGGTCTACATCAACGACACATATAATAATTGGTGGGAACTGTAGGTGTTGCCACGCTAGCTAGCCGAGTAGCTCAAAATCCAAACTCTGCACTGTTTTGCATCGAACCATCTTTGCAAGGACAGCTCAAAAGTATTGACTTCTTAGGTACAAACTTGAACATATTAGCAGGTCGTCAATGATTTCTTCAAAGAAGAGACGTTAATTATTTAATTGGCACCCCATCATATTCCTCTCTATCACGACATGAAGGCTGCCATATGCTAATAAGGTACATAAGAACCATGCACAAAAGAACGTCAAGATATGGATGGAAGGAACGCCTTGCCCACTCATAAATTCTCAAAGTGAGCTATAAGCGACGCTTTCTTATTTTTAATTCATTATTTTGAGAATGAAACGGATCGAAGTATTGATCATTTAGAAAAATCATCTTGATCAAATATTTGAAAAATAATTCCCCAAAGTTCTTTCCCAAAACGTCCTCCTGTGCATGTGGATGAAGGGAGCAACCATTAATTAGGTTCCAGTTATAATTAAGTTTACCATGGTGGCTTATATTTGTTTTCAAAATAAAGATGGTAACAAGTGATTTTTTTTTTTTTTTTTTTTTTTTTTTTTTTTTTTTTTTTTTTTTTTTTTTTTTGTGCGTGGATACGGTAACAAGTGATTAAAAGTGGTTTTTCAAAGTAAACGATTTTTTTTTTTTTTTTTTTTTTTTTATCAAAAGAAAAAAAAAAAAAAAAAAAAAAAAAAAACTGCTTCTGTGCTATAATGAAGCACCATCTCATCAACATATACAACCTGGCCTGGTACATAAAAGATGATTGGCCAATATGTTACATATATAAAAAAATGTTAATTGAAACTGCACATAGATTCACTATACCTTTTTTTTTTTTTTTTTTTTCCTCTAGAGGTCTATGTATTCATCAGGTTCATCAGATGGCTTGCAGGCAAATCTTTTGCTGGCGATTGTGTGCTATCGAGGGGAGATGTTCTTCAAGCATCGTTGGTGATAATTCTACTAGCGATGCAGATGGAATTGATCTCGGTACTTTAGAAGAAACCATCGGTTGTAAATTCTTTCCATATCTTGTTTTCTGTCTTCTAATGAACCCAATGATGTGCCATTAAAGAAAAATGCGGGTGGCATGCGCACATCCATCACCAAGGAGAGGGTTGTATCTTTTGCACGACCAAGCGATTAATCTTCTTTTATGACAATAATCACGGACCGATGCAACACCAGTTTTGAAAGCCATACAGATGAAGATATTCCCATACTTTGAAAGCCACATATTTGCTTTTAAAATAGTGCAAGATATCAATCAATGAACACTACCATAAAAGAAGATTAATCATTTATTTCTACAATATATATATAATTCATGTCCTTATCATCATTGGCCAATGCCATCTTAGACGAACCTCATACGTCCCATGCAATAAGAAGGCTCAACACACACGAGCTCAAAATATTGTTTATCTTGACTTATCAAAAAAAATATATATTTTTATTAAATAATCAAGATAGCAAACCACCTATTATGATATCCTAGTTTTATTTCAATTAATTATTGGACCGCTTTCTGAACCAATTTCAATCTTTCTTTTTTGGTTTATTGGTTAAATCAGCTGGCAAAGGAAAGGGTCTTCGGCTTCGTATTATCACCTTGATTCGAAGACTTACCATAACGTTTTTATCTTCACTGGGTCTTCGGATTATTATCTCAGTCCGATGACCATGCTTAATATCTATGACTTTATAGCTGTTCCGGAAGATAAGCTTATTAACTCCGGGTCTTCGACTTCGTATTGTTATCTCGGTCCGAAGACCATGCTTAATATCTATGGCTTTATATTTGTTCTGGAAGATAAGCTTATTAACTCTGGGTCTTCGGCTTCGTATCATTATCTCAGTCCGAAGACCATGCCTAATATCTATGACTTCGTATCTTTTCCTATGATCCAGGAGGTTTATTTACTATTTTCGATTTCGTACAATTACTTTGGTCCGAAGACTTGACCTCCCAGGCGAATATCTTCGGCTTTATTCCTTCAATACAATCCGAAGAACGTATGATCCCACTTTTAGACTGTAAGTGTTTACTTTTGTTACTTCCGAAATAGATTTTTTTGAAGTGTAGCTAACATTCCCTTCAGGAGTGCTACTAGAGAGAATGTTGAGCTCACTTCGGATTTGTTCTTGAAGGAGGATTCTTGGACATGTCGGTTTCTTAGACAAATAGTTGAAATCTGTTTTGGTTGTTGCAACCACCCACATGATCCAAAATCTTAGATTGGATAAACTCCGAGTGTAACTATTTTTCCGACAGCCACTACTTACGGTTATGGGGAGGTTGCGTTCGCCAACTTCCATAACCGTAAGTATTTACGTTCGAGCCTATAAATACTGGTAAGAGGGGACACTCAGGGGGAGGCTGGTTCATTTTTCTCTTTCTTGCATTTCGAATTTCTCTCTTCTCTCTCTGCTTTCAAAACTCTCAATTCTGCAGCTGCCTGAGCTTCTTTTGACTTAGACATCGGAGTATCCCCCGCCGGAAAATCTCCGGTCAGGGATCTGTTTTGCAGGTTCTGGTCGACGGCGATCCAACGAAAGAACCACTCCATCCGATCGACAGAGATTCAGCTTCAACACCACCCATGATTAATTTTTCTATATATATATATATATATATATATATATATATATATATATATATATATATATATATATATATATATATATATATATATATATAGAGAGAGAGAGAGAGAGAGAGAGAGAGAGAGTCAGTCATGCATGGATAAACTTGAAAGCCCTTGTGAATCAAATTCTTGTTCGTAGACACTGGCATAACTTTCCTTATCTTCTAGCAGCCAAAATCCCACGTTTTGGAATTTTTTTTTCAGTGGACGTACCATTGAAATCAGACTACGTTTGGTACTTCCAAAGTAAGTAAATTAAAAATCCGAGTTAGCTCATTGCCTGGCTAGACTTAGGGAGAGCTGGCTGGCTATAGCTAGCAGCCACTGGCCACCGGGGCGAGGGTCCTGAAATTAACCATCTCGTGACCTTTAGAATGGGTGACAACTCATGAGAGATAGGGGGCATCAATGCGTGGGTGGTCTTTGTTTCTTCTTCCATGCGGTCATGGGGCTTTCATGCGTCCATTATATATATACATCTCTGGTCCAGTGCCTCTCGCTCATTGTCCTCAGGCCACATGGCCAAATCACGTACCCTTCTATTCACGTGCCGTTCCTCTAACTCGTAATCATTGCCACACAAGAAGCCACACATGCACTCTTAATTTTGTCTCTAGCCTTCTTGCTGAGTTGTCCTGCTTGAATTTTTCAGGACATCAGGCCTTCCTTGGTAGGTTTCCTCCCATGCACCCTAGCCTCTCTTTTCTCTCGTCGATATCATCGAGTATGTCGTAATTTGAAAGCCTTATAATCTGTCGATATGGTAATCATGTATTAGAAGCATGTTTATATAGCTTCTAGGCTACATCTTCTTTCTTTCTTTCTTTCTTTCTTTCTTTCTTTCTTTGAGATACAGGATAAACATGAACCTTTGGAATCATCTCAAGTAACATGATATGCCCTGCATTTGTGCTATATATATCCAATATCGATCAATGTTAAGGATGTATGATGAGTGATCAAACTAGGTTGGCCAGGTGAATCTGAATCGAAACATGTTTATTAACTAATTTTATGAAGCAACTAATTATATCTCATGGTTCACAGAAGAGAAAAAAATTCCATTGCTCACAAGCCTGACCAGCACCCTATATATTTAACTGAACCATTTGATAGATATCAGCTTTGTAGTGCAGTTAAATGGGTTGCGGAGACCGTGGGCTGGAATAATTCGGGTTGGACATACATTGCATCAGGGTTAATTCGGGTTCAGCCCAGCCCAAATCCACATGGCTTTTTTCCAGCCCACGGTTGCTCACTATAGTGGCAAAGGTGATATATCTGATGTGTTAAGTTTCTTGCATCAAGGAACCGAGTGTCACTTTCTTTTCGCTCACTAAAACAAAAGGGATTGGAAGGGAATATTGCCTATTCAAATGTGTGACCGTGTTTTTTTTTTTTTTTTTGTTTAAATTCTAGAATTGCTTGAAAAGAAAATAATAATATTATGAAAATTATAGAAATATGGAAAAAAATAATGTACCGCCAATTGTACGAATTAATGAATACTTGAAAAAGGAATTAATCTTTGTTGTGACAATGACTCGGCTACCTAGCCTCCATGAACCAATAATAAATATGATGAAATTGATTGATGATGAAGTTGGCTAATCAATGAGGATGACGAAGATGACTGATGACGATGTTGGCTAATCAATTAGTATGACGAAGTTGGCTAATCAATTAGTATGACAAAGTTGGCTGATGACGAAGTTGGCTGATCAATGCATATGATAAAGTTGGCTAATTAATGAGTATGTAAAATTAGCTAATGATGAAGTTGGCTAATTAATTAGTATGATGAAATTGGTTGATGACGAAATTGGCAGATCAAGGAGTATGATTAATCTGGCTGACCAACTTTGATCGACTAACTTAGGCCGAAGACAATATATCTGAATGACTTAGTAGGATATAAGATAAAGAAGCTGACTATCTAAAGAAGTCATACTAAGTGGATAAAAAAGATATAATGTGCCACAACAGAAAGCCATTTCTTTTAACTAAAAAAGTTGGCCTCAACAAAAAGCTGTTATGCTCAACCAAAAAAGATTATTTCTCAACAGAAATAAGTTATCATTGGTAACTATAACAAGATAAGAGGGACCCCCAATAGGCGGGTTTTGGGCTGCCCCCATGCTCACTTTGGCACTCTTGTCATTTTCTTCTTTAGTTTCTTCTATTGCCTAGATCATCCCACTGACTTGAGTATCGGAGTGTCCCCCACCGGAAATCCAACCTGGAAACCTTTTGTAGGTCTCCACCCAAGGAGAGCAAGATCTCATCCAGCTGGAAGAGCGAGTGGGATCGCCCGGCATCGTCGAAGCCTCAACCACAAGTGATTTATCCGCAATAGATTGGCGCTAGAGGAAGGGCAAAAAAAATTTAGGAGTTGAGAGGATCGTGGCGAGTATCAGAGATCGATGCTTCCCAACCAGCGGATCAATGATAGCTGTTCACAAGCTTGGGAGCAGATTAGGAGTTCAAAGAACTCTTTTCCAAGGATCCCGAGAGCAATCTTGAAGATAAACCTGGAGCTACAAAGAAACTACACAAACTTTAAAAAAAATAATAATAATTTAAAAAAATTGGTTTATGCATGTGATCTTTTCTGATATTTACTTATCCTTCTGATGCTTTATAGCTTACCATCCACTTTATTCCCTGTGCATGAGGATTCCTGTCACTCTATATGATAGAGGATTTGGGAGATGGATGGCATTGGATGGAGCTCTCCAGGCCTCACCACCACCCACCAGAACACACAAGGGCTCGTTCAATCTCCTCTCCTTGCTGAATGGTGGAGCTCTTGCAGACGTACACGTGCACACCATCAATTAAGCACAGTCGCGGGATCTTGATCTTCGGTGACCCCAAGACCCATTCCATTGTTTACATCAATGGCTAGTTGGTGATCATCTACCAACTAGATGCCCCCTGGAGGCATCCATCTATGGTAAGCATGCTTACCAAGCAACAGTTGCTTGCTTCTTTCCTAGTGGCGAGTGGGTCGCCTCTGTCGTCATCTTTGGCACCGTCCGGATCTGGGCGCCATGGTAATTGCATCCTCAAGAACCGATTCCACATCCTCTCTGGCCACATTAAGGACCCTTAATGATCCCTTGACGACCTCCAGAAGCTACTGCATGTTCCCCATAAGCTGTCACTCTTCCTCATTGGATTTGTCAAAGCTATAATTACTACTTGGGAATAGAGTTAATGAGCATGGACGAGTTCATCCGTCAAGCCTAGCAATTCTCCATTTACCTTGCTCAAAAAGAGAAGAGGTCCTATGGGCTCACTTCTATAGAAGTAGTCGGCAGCCTATCCTCAATTCTTATCTCAGCCATGTATTGAAAGAAGGGCATGTGATCGGTATCTGGAATCGACTCTGAAAAATGTATTACAACAGCCCCAGCAACAATCGATATGGTTATAAGAGTACGGTATGGAGACATGATGTTTGAGCACCCGTCCAGCTTCATCGCCCTTGACGAGCTCTTTTGCAAGCCCGGCTTCACCTCACTGAACATTGACCCGCACCCCCTAGTTTATCTATTCCACACATAGGTCGACCTTTGGATCGACTCCAAATACGGCTCCGATGTCATTGTCAACATTCTCGACACAAGCATTTGGCTCAAGCACCGAAGCTTCTCCGATTGGGCCTCAGTCCCGTTTCGATGATTCCCTTTATCATCCATGTGGAAGAACACCAACTCCAACATGGTTGGCTCGGAGAAACTTCAGCATCATCGGCTTTAAGAAACTCGGTGAAGTTTGGCACCTTGCCGAGACTAATGGAGGCCGAAAAACTAGTGCAAGTGGTGAGAGAAGGGTCCAACATCTTGGAGCCTTCAACAAGTATGACCTCCTCCCTTGGCACCGGTTCTATCTCTACTTCCATAAGAAAATATTTGGCAACTGCATCAATGACAAGTCTTGCAAGCAAGGCGGAGCTAGGGAGAGGATCTTGTTCGAGATGCACCCTCTTCTTTCAAGGATCGACAAGTCCATCGTGGGCAACTCCCATAATATTATTCTAATGTGAATGAACTAGGAGGAGAGCTAGATGTCATACCATTATGCACTTATGCCAGCAATGGTTGCAACCCATCCCTACCCCATTAGAAAGGAAGAGAAACCTTCCGAACTAGTCCTCTTCCAGAAGCTGACAAGCGAGTCTCACCATCATACCAACTTATGACCATATCACATGCCATAAAAGCATCGTGTACTCATAAAAGCACCAGGTTTAGTGAAGAAGATCAACGAGAAGCTCGACGTCCAACCAAAGCTCTCCATTCACATCGTCCCTGACAAAGTCCAAGACCAAGGAATTTATGGAGGCCCATGTAGCTAGGGGCATATGTAAACATAATAGGCCAGTTCGAAGTAGGGCTCTACTCTACCTATCTCATAGCTGAGAAGACGATGGACGGTTAGCAAACAAAAAAGACACTGCAACTACTAGAACACATAAACAAGGAGCTGAAGTCGATTCTCTGGATGATTAAGGACTTCCTACCGATCATCTTCGTTGGGAAGGCCTGACACCTTGAGGAGCTTCAAGGAGTACGACACCTTCTTTGGCCTTGATGACTTTGCTGAGGTGCACCCTAAGTATAATGCCTTCTTTAGTCCCAATGACTTTGTCAAGGTGGACCCCATGTACGATGCCTTCTTCGACCTCGACAACCACTTCACGGTGCTCAACAAGTACAACTAGAATGAAATGGTGCTTGCCGACGATGACACTATTTGCCTCGATACCTCATTGTAGTACTTAGCATTTAGGTAGAAACTTCGGTGCTCTCACTGGCCACGAGCTTTTAGCTAGCCTTGGCACCTCCACTCCCCTAAAGAAGACTCCCTCATCATCCAAGTTGGCAAAACAGGAGGAGATTTTCCCACTATCAATGAGGGCTATTGTTCATGGCTGCTTCCCTCATGTCTCTCTTTGCTTCTTTGCAGGTCTTGTCAACTCTGGCTCTAACCCCAACAACCTTGACAACATGGTCTGCCAAGTCATCAAAGAATGGCAGATGTTCAAGATGAGTGTCAAATCTCTGGAGGCGCTAAACTGAGACATCTTCTACCTCGGTGCTGATGTCTGAGCCCTTGTAAGATGCAAATCAAGTACCTCGAAAAGTATCCCAGGCTTTATGGCAATAGTAACCGCTTCCACACATTTATTACTGAGTTCGATGCCTCCCTCAATGGAAGTATGGCTTCCTCGGTATAATGACCAAGTTTGAAGTCGATCAGAGTTGGATAACTTGTGACCAAGTAGCCTATAATTAAATAATATTGATCGGCTAACTTGCAACCGAATAATCCATGGAAGAGTACCAAAGGCCGACTAAGAGTACTAGAGGCCAAGCAAGGCAATTCGTTACCCAACGGCTCCAACCACTCAATGATTACGTGACTGACGAATGTTCAGTTAGAAAAGTAACAAAATAAATGGCTGACGAATATTTGAATGAAGAAGTGACAAAATCTATGGCTAACGAATCTTGGCAAAAAAAAAAGAAGAGAGTGACAAAATTTGTGGCTGACTAATACTCGGTCAAAAAATTAATGAAAGAATTAATAAAGATAGTTGATTCATATCCAATTATCTAAAATCAATCGATATGTCCGATAATGTCATAAAATTGGCTTAATTATCTAGCTAATCGGCATGTCCAATAAAAATATAGTTGGTTTAATTATCCAGCTAATCTATATGTCCAACAAAAATATAGTTGACTTAATTATCCAGCTAATCTGTATGTCCGATAAAAATATAATTGGCTTAATTATCTAGCTAATCGATATGTCTGACAAAAATATAGTTGGCTTAATTGTCCGGCTATTCGGTATGTCCGACAAAAATATAGTTGACTTAATTATCCAGCTAATCAGTATATCCGATAAGAATATAGTTGGCTTAATTATCCAGCTAATCAATATATTCGATAAAAATATAGTTGGCTTAATTGTCTAGCTAACTGGTATGTCCGACAAAAATATAGTTGGCTTAATTATCCAGCTAATTGGTATGTCCGATAAAACTATAGTTAGTTTAATTGTCTAGCTAATTGGTATATCCGATAAAAATATAGCTGGCTTAAATATCCATCTATAATCAGTATGTCTGATAGTACAAAAATGATTGGTAGCCATTTAAGCTAAATCGATCCACCTGGCAATGCTATGAAGACTAATTAATCATCAAAAGATAGTTAAAGCTTTCGAAAAGGTTCAATTGATCAGCCAGAGTTTGTTCATCGGATATTACTTATTTATTAGCTAGTGTAAGATGATTTCATATATTGAGAAATTCTCAGAAATCTAACATTAACTAGAAAAGACAAGCTTCATTGATATTTAAAAAGAAGTTTCTACAAAAGTCAAATCAAAGTTGGCTATCAAAAAGTGAATGTTTCAAAGAAATAGAAAGCCATGACACCTAGTTGTAAAAAGTTAGGACTCCAAACCAAAGTGCAAATAAAAATCTACTATCATCTCAAAATATGAATACCATCATAGGTCAAAGTCGAAGAAGTGACACTACTCCCTTCGTCCAAAAAAGAATAAAAGTTGAAGTACTTCATTGACAGCATTTTGGGCTCGGGAGTGGGGGCAATGTTGTGACAATGACTTAGCTACTTGGCCTCGATGAACCAACAATGAGTATGATGTAGTTGGCTAATCAATGAGTATGATGAAGATAGCTGATGATGAAGTTGGCTAATTAATTAGAATAATGAAGTTGGCTGATGACGAAGTTGGCTGATAATGAAGTTGGCTAATCAATGAGTATGATAAAGTTGGCTAATAATGAAGTTGGCTAATCAATTAGTATGACAAAGTTGGCTGATGACGAAGTTGGTAGATCAACGAGTATGATTAATCTGCTGACGTATTTTGATCGGCTAACTTTGGCCGAAGATAATATATCTGAATAGCTTAGTAGGATGTAAGATAAAGAAGCTGACTATCTAAAGAAGTTTTACAAAGTGGATAATGAAAAAACAATGTGCCACAACAGAAAACCATTACTTTTAACTAAAAGAGTTGACATCAACCAAAAGAGATTATGCTCAACCAAAAAAAGTTATTTCTCAACAGAAATCAGTTATCCTTGCTAACTATAAAAGCTAAGAGGGACCCCCAACAGGCAAGTTTTGGGCTACCCCCATGCTTACTTTGGTACTCTCGCCATCTTTTTCTTTAGTTTCTGCTGTTGCCTAATTCATCCCACTGACTTGATCGTCAAAGTGTCCTCATCGAAAATCTAGCCTAGAAACCTTTTGTAGGTCTCCGTCTAAGAAGAGTGTCCAGAAACAGGATTTCATCCGACGAATGAGCAAGCGGGACTGTCCAGCACCGTCGAAGTCTCAATCACGGGCGATTTATTCGAAACAATCTTTATTGATTGATTGCGCATGTTTGACAACTGAAGTCTTCTAAACAATCATTAAGGTGTTCTTTTCTAATGGGCTTACGAATTATAGATATGATGATTTGGCCCTTTATGTCTGGATTCAAGCCAAATTCATTCAACTTTCCTATTGAAGGAGAGAGACATTACTTTCAAAAGTTAATATTTTTATTAGATAATGATAATGACCGCATAAACATCACTATCTTCTTTTCTTTTCTTTTTTTTTCTTTTTTTTTGACGGAATAAGGAGGCCGGGAGGTAGCCACCCGATCTTATTAAGATAAGAAGTAATTACAGACAAGGGTGGGGCTCACTAGTCACTAAACATCCTTATCTTTTTACTGTCCAATAAGCACCCCATTCCATCTAACCTTCTCATAAATATCCTTAGCCTTTTACTTTCTAATAGGCCTCTCTTCCCCATCCGGCCAAATCTTATCTCATTCCTGGTTCCAAAAGAGCATAGCACTTCCCTATAAATTAATATTATTTTTAATAATTCGACCATACTTGTTTAGCCATTCCTGCAAAAGATCCCAAGTAAATTATAAAATATTTACATATTGGCAAGTAAATGTGAAAAAGAGCATTTAAATCAAGAATTCAAATCAATCATAAAACTTTTAAAATCAATAAATCATACTTGCAGGAACAATTTTATGAAATCCCAAATCATCCCTCTTATCATTCCTAAATCAATGTTGTACAGTAAGGGCCATCACTTCCATTTTATTTAAATTTCACTAATGCTCTGTATTTAGTTAGCCAAGAATACGGCTAACCCTAACCCCTACCAATCCAATTTCAAAACTACCTAGTCCTAAGCTAACCATTCTAGAACTTGATCAATCCAATGTAAACCGAATCCAAGTCCATCTCTAACCTGAATAGAACTCAGACAAGTGGGATTAGCTTTGGGTAAGAGTTGCTTATTAAGGTTGACTTCAACTAGGTTAGGTTAAGTTGGCTGCCTAAGCTTGCTTTGTGTGAGAATTGGCTTTACGGGGAAAAAAAATAAAACCAAATTATAATTCCGTTCAGTCCTGGGAAAAGATATGGGATGAATTGGGCCCGTTAGGGTAGGCCTAGCAATCCAAGCCTAGTACTCGGCCCAGTCCTTCTTTAGAATCATTTTAATTAATTTTATTTTAATAATTGTTTCTGAGGCACCAGGGGAATCAATGTCCTGGCCGCCCCTGTTAAAGGGATTTAAGCCACATATGTATTCTGGGTAAAAACTGAGGTCGAACCTAGACCTCTTGCTTAAAGTGATGAGGTTATAGCTCAGTTAGGAGATCATGTTGATTAATTTATATCAACTCAAACCCGGCCCTGCCCAGAAATATATAGGCCTTGACCCAAACTATGAGTTCACTTATCAGATTTGGGTTAAACAGGCCCAATTTGCAGGCCCGAACCATAGATATTGACACGTTAATTACTATAATACATTCAATAAATTGGTTGGGGTGTCTTGTAATAATCCTCGTCTATTCGGAGTAGAGCTGTCAATGGGTCAGGTCCGGACCCGGGATCCACGGGTCTGGACCCAACGAGTCTGGATCTAGATTTCAATCTGGATCCATTTACCCGGACCCGGACCCGATTAATCATAGTTAAATGGATCTGGGTTTGGATATTACATATCCAGACAAGACGAACTCGAGACCCGATTAAATAAAATAATATTATATATATTTATATATTTATATATTTATATATATTTATATAAATATGAGACGTTGGATTATGATCCAATGGCTAAAAATTGATTAAGCTTTTATTATAAAAATTTCAAATCGTGCCCTAGCCTTTGGCCTTTCCCCTTTCTCCCTTCCAGCCACCCAGCCGCCAGCGGCTTCCCCCTCGTGCTCCGGTGCTCCCCCTTGTGCAGCGGCTTCCCCCTCGTGCTCCGGCGTCGGCCAACGGCTTCCCCCTCGTGCTCCGGCGCTCCCCCTCGTGCAGCGGCTTCCCCCTCGTGCTCCGGCATCGGCCAGCAGCTTCCCCCTCATGCTCCGGTGCTCCCCCTCATGCAGCGGCTTCCCCCTCGTGCTCCGGCGTCGGCCGAGCCCTCCATGACCGATGCCTCCCCCCATGACGGCCAACGCCTCCCCCCGCTCGACGCCTCCCCCCACTCGACAGTCGATGCCTCCCCCAGCTCGATGACCGACGCCTCCCTCGACGGTCGACGCCTCTCTCGACGGTCGATACCCCTCCAATCGATGCCTCCCTCGACGCCTTCCTCAGCTCCGAGCCCCACCAGCCGACGCCTCCCCCTCCTTGACGGCCAATGCCTCCTCCCCCTCGATCGTTCCCCGCCGGCGCCGACTATCGCTGCCCCGTTTGGATGTCGTTCCCATTTTGGCTTCGTCTTCCTCAGATCCGACCCTGCCACAGTATCACGAAATTGGTAAGTTTTGTTTTTTTTTTTTTTTTTTTGGGGTAATGCTCGTTGTTCGGGTCCGGATTCGGGTCTGGATACCTGGAATCCATTCAGGTCTTGGTCTGGTATTTTAAAATTAGATCCATCGGGTATTTGGATCCGGGTCTGGGTCCAGTAACTAAGATCGAGTCCGGATCTGAATATCTGGATTCTAATCCGTTGACAGCTCTAATTCAGAGAGAGAGGGAGAGAGAGAGTCTATAAGGAAACAAGTGACTATTTTATGTGCTCAAAAGCCAGGTCACTTGTTTTTAAGAAGCAGAGGAACCTTTTATTTTAGATTAGATCGAAAAACAAAGACGAGCATCTAGAATTCCTATTCCGTGGTTCTCCATTCTTGATCTCCGTTGCCGTAATATATATATATATATATTTTAAATGTTGAAAGATAACGGGTGACACAACGCTAGAGTTTTGTGCTGTCCCTTTCCAAGGTGAGAGCCTTCTACGAGATTTTTGGACCGGAGACAGACGCGTACAGCGTACAAGGACTTCTGGGTCCCACCGAGTGTAAGAATCCAGATATCAGAGAAATAGACGAAGTCACGCTAAAAACATCTCAAAAAAGAAAAATTATACCTTACACCGTATCCACCGTATTGCACGATATCAAACATCTACGTTTATCCGTGCTGGTCTCGTTCATTTTGCCCTCATCTTCTTGGATTGCCGGGCCCCAACACTTCCATCTCGGATCATACCCGTGATGCATAGCTGACGTGATGCACAGGATATAATTTCACCTTTTTCTAAAAAAAAAAAAAAAAGTTACGAAAAGGTTGAACGGAGATTGCTATTTGTCACCATTTTATTTTATACTTTTATTTACAAAAAAAATTAAAAAATTAAAAAACATATTTAATGAAATGTTTAATTTTTTTTAATTATTTATTAAAAAATTTTAAACAGTCACCAGATGAATAAATCATATAAATTGATACAAATTAAGTATGAACATATTTTAAAAATCAAAAAATATCTTAAAAGGGCACCGGGGGGAAAAAAAAAAAAAGAAACGTCATTTTAAATGGTCCAGCATGCTAAAAAATAAAAGAAACAAACCAGTCACGACGTTATTCGTTTTACGATAGATATGTGGATGTGAAGTCTTGGTATCGTGTACCATAGGATAAGTAATAAAATTTGAAGTTTTTTGAAACATATATTTATTGATTTAAAAAAATATAAGTAAAAAAAATATATAAATCAATCACTTATATAAAACTAGAAAATAGTTTTTAAAAAAAGTAAAAAAAAAAAATATTTATAAAAGCAGTCATACATGAGTCATGCACATGTCAATTACTTTTTGAAACCAATCATGCGGTCTTACGTACGTTCCCGGGTGGACGGCGTTCCGGACTTTCCTCGATGCATTCCACGGCACGCAACTCGTGCCTGCCATTAGCTAACTCGGAGCCTCCGGTACGCCACCAGCCATGCGTTACATCGAAACCAGAAAATTTTCATCCGCCACGTACCCTATCCTCAGTGGTCCTCGTACCATGATACCGCGATGGGAGTGAACCATCCATTTTGGGCTTCGTGAATTGGGTACGCATATCTCGTCATAGTTTGGCTAGCCCAACCCAATCCATGCTTTCACAGCCAGACCAATATTTTATAGTATAATATTTCCCTTTTTCTCCGATTCCTATGTTCCCACCCTCTCAGTATAGGGCAGCATGGCACATCAGCAGCTCTATCACGTCCATTTCCTCCATTAATTATCTTGTACCTTGAGCAAACTCGTCCTCACAGAACAAAACCAAAAAAAAAAAAAAAAAATCCCCCTCTTCTTTTGTCCTATCCATCACTTCCAACTTCCCAAAAGTCCTCTTCCCCTTCCCTCCCGTCTTTCACTTCCAATCCCCTTATGTCATATATGTCTTATATCTAGCGCCAGTAAAGAAAGGTAGAGACGAGAGTCTCACCTCCAACTTCTTCGTACGTTGCTTGTCGATCTTGATTCTAGCTATAAACAGAGGTAACAACAAAAAGCCTGCAACATCTTAGGTTATAGAGTGAGAAAATGAGCAGCTCATCAACCCCGACCCTCCTATTTCCATGGCTAACCTTGGTGGCCATCATCTGGCTCCAATCCATCAACGGCACCAATTCGGTCTTCCCGACCTACTCCTCCCAACTGAAGTCCCAACTCAGGATCTCCCAGGTGAAGCTCAACTACCTCACCGTTGCCTCCGATGCTGGGAAGCTCTTTGGGTGGTTCTCGGGTGTCACGGCTCTCCACTTTCCCCTATGGTTTGTTCTCATCATAGGTGCAATCATTGGTTTGATTGGTTATGGTATCCAATTCCTCTTCCTGGCCAATAGGATTGCATCACTCCCATACTGGCAAGCCTTCTTGCTCAGCGTGCTCGCAGGGAACAGCGTTTGCTGGATCAACACCGTGTGTTACATAGCAGCCATTAGGAAGTTCCCGGTGGACCATGGGACTGTTGTGTGTCTGGCCACAAGTTATGCCGCTTTGAGTGCCAAGATCTACATAGCTATGTCGCAAGTGATCCTGGCAGCTGGTAACCCTAGAGACAAGAGCATCTACCTATTACTAAACTCCATCGTGCCTTTCGTGACAGGTGCAATCACTTCACCATTTCTTAAGGAATCGAAACAGGACAGAACAAAGACTCGCACTGGCCTCGTTACAATATTCGTGATCGCCAGTGTCACGGGATCATATGCGGTGGTGGAGACGGCGGCTCCGGTCTTCGGTGACATGCCGAGAAGGCTACCACCGTTGATTCTATTGGTCATGGTTCTGTTGCTAATAGTCTTCGTGCCTTTGGTGAATGCCATAAAGTGGATAAAGGATGGGAGTTGGAGCTTCGCAAGGGTAGGGGAGGAAGTGGAGAAGAGCGTGATAAAAGTCGAGGATAGGGAAGTCGATCATGAGGAAGGTGGTGAAGGGTGCAGAGAAGAGGAGAGATGGGAAACTTGGGTGAGAAGAGAATATGGGGTGCGGGAGTTGGTAGCAAGCATGGAGTTCTGGTTATATTTCATGGTATACGGCTGCGGGGGTACGTTGGGCTTGGTTTACGCTAGCAACTTGGGTCAGATATCGCAGTCTCGCGGGATATCCGGTACGGTGCTGGTTTCCATCTCCTCGTCCTTCAGCTTCTTCGGGAAATTGTCCTCGGCTCCCTTGTCCGCGTTCTCCAGGTCAGCATGAATACGTTATACAGGACATATATGATATATATGCCGTACTTAACACTATCTTAAGATGATCAAATTAAATTTTCTGAATATATGATGCTAATCCTCTGCCGACGTTCATGTACGGAACTATTCCGAGGAACAAGAGGGGACGTGGCACGAGCTTAATTATATGCTGCATATGCTATTATGTAGGAATAATGACAAGAAATGAGTTAGGTGTTGCGGCTACACCATGGTTGGAGTGTAGAGGCAACACCTGCAGCATGCGTGACATATGTCATTGGAAAGCTCAATGGTTAACTATATATCCTTCTTCATTATATTCTATGGATATATAAAATTAGACATATGTACGTCTTGCATTCAATGTAAGCTAGATGAATATATACAACCGTGCAGGCTGCGTACTCTTTTGGATTCTAATGTACTTTAATTTGTGATAGGCTAGTCGATATTTCCTAGGAGTAGCAAACAAGTTTTCCTATATCAGATCAGCATAGATTCTCTGTGGTACTCAAGGTGCGGTGCACAGGTACACATCATTTATCGTGTAATGAATAGGTGCACGTGATCTTATGTGATATATGCATCATATATATGGTGTGCACTCATATATAACTATTTACCGTGTGATAAATTAATGGTACGTGCGATATATATATATATGGCATATTGCAAATGATTCACACTTTTTTCATATAATAATAATAAAAAAAAAGTTGGGATGTCAACATTTAAAAGACATACATTATAAATAATATTATATGATTTAGAATAATAAAAGGTAGTGATTTTTTATTATGGTAATATAAACGTAGTGATTTTGGCATTCATAGAAATTTACAAACATTTGTAACTCGGATGTATGTGTACTAATGTTGTGCTCACCCATCCTCCACTTGGTGCAGGTTATTTAAATAGTTTTCATAGCCACATGGATCTATATTAGGGGTGTAATCGAGATGAGCTAAGTCAAGCAGTTTGAAACTCGATCTCGGCTCGATTCAGAATACTCGGACTCGAAACTTAATTCAAGTTTGATCGAGTTTTAGGATTCTAAACTTGAGCTCGGCTTGATAAAAAATTTAAAATAATACTCAAGCTCGACTAGACTTAGCTCGAAATATCAATTGAGCCATATTCAAGCTCAAGTTTGAATTCAAAATCAAGCATTAACCTATTTATAATATATATTTATATATTTATATTATAAATAAAAATAAAATTATTTTAAAATATGTAAATTTGAGTAAGCTAATGAGCTTTCGAGTCGAATATCTTGCTATTCAAGCTCAATAATAATTGAGCCAAATCAAGCTTGACTCGAGCTGAGCTCGAGTAGCTCACAATCAATTTGACTCGTTTGCACCCCTGATCTATATAATATCTTGCAGGAGGACATGTTGCATTAGGATTTAACACCTCTACTAAGCTTAATTAATTTAATACCGATGGATCTCCAACATGTTTGAAGAAATAAAAGGATAAAAATGCATGCAAAACTTGTCCAAGAAGCCACCTTCCAAATCCTTCTTGTTATCCTTGAAGCATTGTTGCATGGTTTGTACGTCCATTTTACATCGAGTAATTAGGGTGACACCACAAACAAACATATATAGGTAGGAGAGAAAATGAACGTCCGATGGCGCAACCCCCATAGCATAATAGATAAACTTTTTCGCATATTATAGTCTAATCAATCATTAGATCTTTTATAGATTAATTATCGAGTACTTTTTATTCATCTATATATGTAGAATTAATGTAGAATATTTTTATTTTGATATGCTGTTCATGTTTGTAACAAACGTACAGCAGGAACATGGTTTCAAGGCCAGCATCAATGTTATTGCTCATGATCCCAATGGCAGCTACCTTCTTCTTGCTGCTTAACCCCACCAAAGCCTGCCTGTTCGTCGGCACAGCCATTATAGGTATGTGCTCGGGGGCCATGACTTCCCTTGCTGTCTCCGTGACCTCCGAATTGTTTGGCACCGAGCATTTTGGCGTAAATCACAATATTCTCATTGCCAATATCCCTCTTGGATCCTTTATGTTTGGCTACATTGCTGCATTCATCTACGACAAGGAAGGTGGTGAGGGACATGGTCCATGCATTGGAACCCAGTGCTACCACAAGACTTTCATCATCTGGGGAATTTTTTGCTCCTTGGGAACAATCATAAGCTTTGTTCTGTACGTTCGGACAAGAAAATGGTCCAAGAGAAGAGAACCAAGCAGCTGATCAATTTGAAGGGGTTGAGATGTAATCATTGCAAGATTGCATAGAGAGAGAGAGGTCCAAGATATACTGCTCCCATGTACTTCATTTTGCTTGTTTTATACTTCCATGTAATTAGGTACGTACGTAGATCTATGCTTTTATACAAAGTGAAAGAAGAATAAGGGTTTTGTTTCAGTGCCTTCTTTTTATTGTCTCAACTTTTAATGTTTAAAATATAGTTTATCCAACCCTTTTATATTTCTTCATGATCCATGATCGCAAGTTATAGGTCGCATCAACCGCCATATACTCATAGGCTCTATTCACATTCACGAGCGAGACATCTTAATGCGTATCTTAAAGCAAATAGTAAAATATATAATGAATAAATTAAGTCTAATATTTGACTAACTAAAAATTAAAATTTAATATCTTACAATATCTAAAGATATCCAAAAATCTTATATTAAACTTCATTAATTTTTTAAATTTAGAATAAAGATATGATAGGACTACTTCTGGATACTCTTCTATAATATAGTTTTGTACTATTTTAGTTTTCAAAATCTATAAAAATAATAAGATGTGAAATAATAAGCTAGATAGCCCAATAAGCATGGCACACTTTAATCAGATATATAAGTTGGGCAATTAAATAAACAATAATTTATTAAAAATAAGTATATAAAATTCATCAGTTCAAATATAAATTCATACATGTAGCATCATCAAAATATTATGCATGCTAAATTTCATTCTTCCTTTAAATACAAGTTTTTTTTTTTATAAATCCAAGTTATTTAAAATATCAATTAGTTCATCTAGTCAAATAAGATCATAATAACATGTATACTCTTATGGTGTGCTGCACATCATTTTACAGTTAATTAGGAATGCATATTTGCTTGCAGTATGCCATATATTTTCTTACAACATCAATTTTTTAGGGCTAATCAAGTGCCAAGCATATTAGCTGATATATATTAGCACGGTCCTTAATATTATAATATAGATAGGTTGAGACTCCAAATGATTTCTATTTGACAAAATATATGTAATCATATGATATCAAAATTAATCAAATAAAATCAATATCACGCATCATCATCATAATATTTCAAAATAAAGTACATTCAATAACAACACATCATTCATCAAATTCATGCATCATAAAATAGTATGATATATAATTAATTAATATGATAATCTTATAATTTGCTAATAAATTTAGAAAAAGATTGTAAAGCATTATTTACCTCAAATTGCATTGATAGATTCAAATAATTCCAAAAAGTCCTTCTCTTCAAAATCTTAAATTATAAATCATATCACGGTATCTCATAATTGGATATCTTCTTATTTAAATGATTATAACCTGATATAGAAGTATGTTCAATAATTAGAAAGGATATGAATAATTAGAGAAAGAATTGATGGGTAGTATTGTAGTGACATCTAATGGTCTAGTTAGCCTAATCATAAAATCTAATTGATTATAAAAAAAATCAACCAGGGTAATAATAACATGACATGGGTTAACGATGATGGCATCTAGTAATACCCAATGAGAGCCAAGACAAGGGGATGGTATGTTGTTTGGCTACTAAGATAATTTAGAATCTCTCTGCTGTGGTCACTCGAATCTCAAGCAAAGGAGTTCAGGATCCTCCATTTGGTTCATAGATCAAGTAGAGAGAAAAAGATAAACAAGAAGAAAGAAAAACTAAGGGGATGAAGTAGGACTGATCAGGCTAATATACTCAATGGCCTGGGTTAGTACAATCATTGTAACTTTCTTTGATCAGACTAGGATATATCTAGCTCAATAGCAATTGATGACGACCAAATCTAATGGTGTCCAAAAATCAAGGATCAAGATAGAGGCCAGCACGTACTACCCGATGACCATAGATCAAGACCCCTTCATTAGGATCCACCAAGATCATTGAGGAGGATCCTCTACTAGATTCAATAAATTTTAGAGAGAAATAATTTAGAGAGAAAAAAAAAAGAGAAAATAGGGGAAGAGAGGATAAAAGAAGAGATAGAAACCTTTTTTTTCTTCTTTTTTTTATCGTCTTTTCAAAATAGAGGATATGTGGTGCTCTTCTCAAGGAGAAGAGGAAGAGAGGAGAAGGGATGGTGGTGGTTCAATGAGGAGAGGTGGCACAACCGGAGGTCTGGTGGTGGTTAAGCAATAAAGCAACTGGCAGTGACAATGTCTGGCAATGAAAAAATCAAATAAAAATCTCCAAAACAAAATATAGTAGCTTATTATTTGCAATCCAATGATCACACGGCGATATCACAGTTAACAGTGACGGTAAGGACGAGTTGGGAGGTAATGTCGATGGGGTGGGGGTGATAATGCATGTTGACTCTGATTTTGATTTTGATGATTGACAAAATATTTAAGTATATATGAGTACTAATTATATTTTTAAGTGTGTTTATCAGATCTTGGTACTCATCCATGTTGAATGAAGAAATACATGCTTTTAGTTGAAGAAAGTCCTTAAATTAATGAAAAATCAAGTATATGGACTTTGGAATTGATATGGAAGAACTTGAAGAGGCTAAAAATTAATTTTGGAGAAGTTTCAGCACTGGCACAAGCAAGTGTTGACTCATGAAGAAGTTTAAGTATCGACTCAAGGCTTGAGAACAAGAAAAATACAGAACTGTGAAAATCTAGAATATTTGCCTTGAGCTGATCCAAGTGTTGACTCGTAGAAACCAAATGTCGATTAATAGAAACCAAGTGTCGACTAACAAAAATAAAGTATCGACTCACCAGATTCAAGTATCGACACTTGGAGTAATGGCTAGTTTTTCAGAAGTGCAGAATTGATTCCAACTTGCTTCAAACGGCTAGTTTTTCATCCCCAATGGTTATGAACGATCATCTATGATTTGGAGAGCTATATAAACATCGAAAATCAAATGGAAAAGCAATCATTTGGTGAGATTATTGAATATCCTTCAAGGATTCAAGAATTGAGTGGTTCAAGCCTTTAAGCTTCCAAAGATAAAAGAGTGCATCCAAGTTCACATCATTAAGCTGCAATCAAAGGCTTCAACAACTTGAAGACAAGTTCTTCATCAACAACCAAGGACTTCAAAAAGATATTTGCTTTGTTTAAGAAAGCATTTATTGTGTTCTTTTCATATTATACTTATTTTGTTTATTAAGATTTTTGGTGAGCCTGGAAAAATCAAAGAGGTTTGTTGGTGAGCCTTGTGTGAAAACCAACAAGGTTATTGGTAAGCCTTTGTATCAAAACCGACTAGGTTATTGGTGAGCCCGTAAAACCATCGGAGGTTGTTGGTTAGCCTAAGTTATAAAACCAACAAGGAGTTTTGACTTGTGAGTTCAGAAAAATAAGTTGGGTTTTGATTAGTGAGCCCAGAAAATTAATAGGCTATAATCTTGGTGATTATAGTAAAATTTCCAAGAAAAACTTGGGGAATGGATGTAGGCGCCGTGGAGTGCACCGAACCACTATAAATTTGTTGTATTTGTATAATTATTTTTTTTGAGAATTTGCTTTATTAATTTCGCTACATATTATTTTGAAGCATACAAACACTTTGGCAAAATACAAGCACTTAATTATAATTATCACATACTTGTTTTATATTTATTGAAATAGTTCAAATAATTTTATAAAATTTAATTCACCCCCCTTCTTGGATTGCTTCATCACTGGGCAACAATGCCTCATCTCCAGTGAGCCTAGGAGTGTGGCCATTGAGTGGCAAATGGCAACAAAAAATTCTGAAATTATGTTTGATGCATTGCCAGGCAATCTTGAAAGGTAATATGGATTACCAGTGATATGGCGAGAAGCTGACATGTTGACGTACATTCTCAGTCAGATGCCATGTCATAAGATCCGCCACGGTGGACACCCCATCTCGAACTCCTTTGACCGGGCCGAGCTCCCCAGGATCAACGAGGCGGACGGTCAAAGCCGAGCTCCGTCCTCCGCCAGGTTGGCACCCGCGAGCTCGGGGCACCTAGGCCAGAGCCGAGCGACTTCTTTCGCCAGATCGAGCCCCTCCGAGGCTGAGCCCCCTGAACTAGAGTCGAGCTCAGCCCTCCTCCATTAGGTCGAGCCCCTCTGAGGCCGAGCCCTCTGGGCTAGAATCGCGTGTCGACCTCCTCCACTGGATTGAGCCTCTCCGAGGCTGAGACCCCTAGACCAGAATCGAGGTCAGCACTCCTTCGCCAGGTCGAGCCCCTCCAAGGCCGAGCCCTCCAAGCAAGAGTCGAGCCCTCCTCCGCCGGGTCGAGCCCCTTCGAGGTTGAGCCCCCTGAGCTGGAGTCGAGACCAGCCTCCTCCGTCAGGTCGAGCCCTTCGGAGGTCGAGCCTCCCCGAGTCGGAGTCGAGTCCCAGCTCTCCAGCCCGGCAGCCAACTTGGACGGTGCCCCGGAACACCAAGGGTGCGGAGCCACCTTCCTGAGACACCCGCGAGCGGCCCGAAGACCATTAGGAAATACCCATCATGTCACAATAACTATCTGTGGCCACCGCTTACACCAGGAGAGGAAGGATCTCCCTGACCAAGGCGCCACACTTTTCACCAACCGCCTGCACCATCTGAAAGAGGAAGTCAACCAGGAGATTCGAATCCCGGGGGAGGCGGCCCCCTAATTGAAGGATTGCCAGGCTTTCCGAAATAGGACAACCGAAGGGAATGTCAGAGTACACAACAGTTTCCCTTATCACGAATCGGGAAAGATATCCCATCCATGGCACGGAATACCGCCGTACATGCCTGACAGCCTGAGGAAGATCCCAAGGTAGGTGCTCAACAGTTACCTGAACTTAAAAGAACCGTCAACACCCCCAGTAGAAAGGTAACAAAAAAAAAACGTACGCAAGTACTAGCTCAATCAAAAAAAAAACTCTCATCCAAGCGAGTAAGGGAGGAGAAGCCACACAGGAGAGCTGACCCAGCTTGGCTATCAACTCTCCCAGCACACTCGCACTCCCACTCTCACACCACTCACTCCTCCTAGTATGGAGTCCATCAAGAGGGCTCGACCAGGAGGATCTATTTTTCTGGATCGTCATTGACTTGACCGTCGGAGTGCCCTCGTCAGAATCCCCGGCCCGGATGTCTGACCTTGTTTTATGCAGGCTCAGAAGCGCAGGTCAACCCCGAGAAGACGAGAGGCGAGCCGACTTCGACAGCAGCTATGGGCCACGATGATCTTGGCGGCAACAACCAGTAATGTGGATTGCTATTAGTATAGATTACAGGTAATGTAGATTATTGTATTTGATACATGCAGATACTTTTATATAAGATAAAATCAAATTTTCAGAATAACCATAAATTAAATCTATATTCTATTTATAAAAATATAATTTTTAATATTTTATATTATAAAATATTAAATATAAAATATTTTATATTCTTATATTGAAATTAAAAAAATTAAAAATTATTTTATACTAAATAAATTTAATATAAAATTTTATATATTAAATATATAATATATTTAATATATTATTTAGATATATTAAATTATATATTTTATATAAATATATTATATTATATTATATTACATTATATATAAAATATAATATATATTATATAATTTTATATTTTATTATATTACAAAAAATAAAATATATTAATATAAAATAGTATAACATTATTTATATACTATAATATTATTATATTTATAGTATTATTATATAATAATAATATAATATAATATAATAAGTTTTATAAAATAAAATAAAGTAATATACTATTAAAATATATTTTATAATATTCATACTTGATGTGGCCGGATCGTTGACGTGGGGTGGGCAAATTGACATGGAGTCCCTATCAGACGCCACGCTGGATTTTCAACGTGGGCCCCTTCGCCGGGCTGAGCTCCCCAGGACAACGGGGTCGCCCACCGAAGTCGAGCTCCGTCCTCCATCAAGTTGGTCCCCATTAGCTCGGGACGCCTAGGCCGGAGCCGAGCATAAGTCCCCACGCAGGGTGGGCCCCTTTGGATCGGGCCCCATGGTCAGGAGTCGAGCCCAAGTCTCCTCCGCCACGAGGAGCCCCTCCGAGGTTAGGTCCCCTGGGCTGGGCTACGCTCCACCCACCTCCGTCAGGTCGAGCTCAACCCTCCTCCGCCCAGCTGAGCCACCTCGAGGGGAAGACCCTCGGAGTTGGGCCCCATCTCTCCAGCTCGGGCAGAGGTACCAACCACCAAGGAAGTGGCGCCTCCCCTCCAAGGACGATGGCGGGCCTCTCGAGGGTCGTACGGCAGCGCCCGCCATGCCGCAATTAATGCCCACAGCCATCACTCACACCAGAAGGGAAAAAAACTCATATCAAGGTGCCATACTCTCCACCAACCTGTCGTACCGCAAGGAAAAGGACCCAGCCAGAGAGCGTGAGTCCCGAGGGCGGCGGCCGGCGGATCGAGGTCCAGCCAGGCTTTCCGAAACGGAGCAAGCCGAGGGAATGTCAGAGTGCATGGAAGCTTTCCCGGCCATCTGACAGGAGGGGCATCCCGTCCATGGCACGATACCTCGTCACGCCCGTCTGACGACACGGGGAGATTCCGAGGCAAGCTAGAGTAAAAACCCAGCCAGAGTAAGCCAAAAGTAAGCAAGCAAAGAAAAGAACCACAGAGACGGGCGAGAAAAAAAGAGGGAGAAAGGCCACACAGGAGGATCTTCCACCTCGGCCATTATCTCTCCCAGCCCGCTCTCACTTCCATTCACACTACACTCACTCCTAGCATGGAGCTCATTCTGAGGGGCTCGATCAGGAGGATCTGTTTTCCTGGATCATCACTGACTTGACCATCGGAGCGCCCCCGCTGGAATCCCCGGTCCAGGTCACTGACGTTGCTTCTTGCAGGTCCCGAGATGCAGGAGGCATCCCGAGGAGGCGGACGGGCGACCCTCGACGCCACCAGCAACTAGGGGCCACGATGATTTGGGCGGCAACAATACTTTTTATAACATTAAAAAACTTAAAAATATATTTTTATACCAAATAAATTTAATATAAAAAAAGTATATATTAAATAGATAAAATATTTAATATAATATTTAAATACATTAAATACAATATTAAAAATATATATTACATTATTAAATTTAATATAATAAATTTATATTATACATTAATATATTATATTATATTTAATATATATATATAATAAAATATAAAATATAATTTATATTATGTTATATTATATTAATACTATAATTTACAATATTATATAATCTATTATATAATTTTATATTTTATAATATTACAAAATAAAGTAAAATATATTAATACAATATAGTATAGTATTATATTATGTACTATAATATTATTATATTATATTATTAAAATATATTTTATAATATTTATATTTTATAATATAATATATTATAATATATTATATACTATATAATATTATATTTATAGTATTATAATATTATATTATTATTATATTATATTATATTATATTATAAGAGGAATGGAGAATGGATGGATTATATTGTCCAAAAGATTATCTTAGAGGTGGTAATCTGGATTACCACTCATTTCAGAGATAATTTAGATTACCTCTTGAGAGGTAATCCAGATTACTAAACAGGATATATTGCTATCCAAAAAAATGTATCAAACATAGTAACATAGTGGGGCTCTATTAAATTACCAGTAATTTGGATATATTATCTACTACCAAATGCAATCTAAGAAATAAGAATAAAAAAATGGAGTGGGAGAGTGAGAGAGAGAGAGGCTTGGGGTTTCACAAGAGGGATGTACGGGTGCTATACAGCTGGTAGCTCCCCCACCCTATTAAAGTCCGAGGAGGAGGCTGAGTACTTCGTTTTGAGGGCAGAGCCCCATTTGATCTTGAAACAAGACAAGGCCTTGTTCACATGGAACTGGGCCTTCATGCTATGTTAATATTCTAGGCAGAAAAAATTCTAGACCACTCAAGTAGACCGGGCTTAATTAATTGGACAGCATTATCACAAGTTGCTACAAAAACTTTTACTACCATTTCTAAATTTTGCAAGCTAGAGATGAGTAAAATTGATTGGCCATTGTTTACGCATTCGATATATTGCTGAAAAGCTAATGAAAAGAGGTATGCACTTATCTTCCATTTATATTTAGGGAAATATTTAGGTTGGGTGAACATGTCTATGAATGGCCTCAATTATCAACATGATGCACACGTACGGCACGAGAATGTCAAATACTAATAAGTGCATGTATGAATGGCCTCAATTATCAACATGATGCACACGTACGGCACGAGAATGTCAAATACTAACGCGTGCATGAATATAGCATCCTCTTTTTCATTCAACTCAAAGAAATAACATGCACTTCACGAAAAATCATACGCAAAATCCTCATATCAACATGTGTAATTCACCGTACTTACTTCCTCAAATTCAAAGTCGGTAACTCGGCCGCCTATCTTGCGTGTGAACCATAAGAGAAATAGTGAATCCCACCTAAATGCCCTGTGGCTGCATTGTTGGAAAATGTTTGCGAGTACTAGCCATTTTCGAATGCCGCAACGTTGCTTAATCGATCATCCATTGGAACATAGCAATTGGAGATATGATGCAATGCACATAGATAGGCTATTCATGGGGGTGTGGCATGTCAGACCATTTTGTGCAACTTTCTTTGTTTTTTTTTTTGTTTTTTTTTTTTTTTGCTTGATAGCATGGCCATAAACTCATGCGGATCTAATAATTTCTTTAATTTAATGTCACTTTCCAGTTTATCTGGCAAAAAAACAACCTTCTCAAAATGTGTGGTTGCCCTGTGCCTCCGACCTCGTTCCGCCCATCGTGCCGACCGCGAAATTGCCGGAGACAAAACGCTTGCATCGAGAGCACGACTTCTCGACCGCGGTATGCGGCTCCGAACACGTACGCGAATGGTGCCACACGGCACGGCTAAAGTTAGGCAGGAGGGTTGGGTTGCATCCAATCGTGGCCGCAATGACCAAATTAGCCCTCCCTGTCGTTGCGATCGCCAAACTTCGTTCGTTCGTAGCCGTAGGACGTCGCATCCAAGTAAGACCGACACCAGACGTTGCCGTGACGTTTGCATTCCCGGTTCGGATGGGAATATTAACCGACCTGCAACTTTAATACGCCTCGTAAATGGTTTCAGGTCCTGCATTAATGGAGCCCAACGGCTCCTCCTTCCTGTAGGACCCACAAAAGCATGCTATTTGTCGGAAAAGGCCGTCCTCAATTAAAAAAATCTAATGATCCCACCAATCAAGAGGAGTAATTCAGTACCGTTGCAGATTCTGAACCATTGCACCCAAAAATAAAATTTAAGAAAAAAAAAAAAATCTGAATTTAATTAAAAATTTTGAATGAAAAAAAAAAAAAAAAAGCTAACAATTTTTACTGATTTTATTAAAAAAAATTTTAACAGATGGAAGGAGAGCACACTACTCCAACGATTTAGCAAAATCAGACTGACGTACTCATCTATAGTGAGGACGGCAAGTCAAAAATACGATCCGTATCGAACATGATCCGGCAGTGACGGAGCTCCGATGAAAGATAGTTGTGACAGGATTTATCCTCTTTTTCTTTTTTTTTATAAAAAAATAAAAAAAATTCATTTTTTTAGAATAATGTAATGTTTTTTTATTGAATACTTTAAATTTTATATATTAGGAATTTAGGATGGTCCGGAGCAACAACTTTTTACTAACCTATGTTGGTTGAAAAAGTTCATCAAATTAAAGAAATCAAGCATTGCCATCCCCACTGATCTTGGTGGCCTCCGAAATATTTGGCTCTAGGTGTCTGGGGATCAAACATTTTGGAAAATGTTTGCGAGTACTACGCAGGACAAATTACGGTAGCCATATCGGCGGATTTTTTTTTTTTTTCTTTATTCGTTGGAGGGGAGGGGGCGGGGCTGTGGTTATTATTGCAGCACTCGGTCGACCACGCGTGGGGCTCCCATGGACCATTCAAAGTCGCGAGTCAAATACTTGCTCGTGAGCGGTGAGCACTTAAGCACCATGGATCATTTCCTTGGAAAACAAGCACTGCTTTCCAAAACACCGTATCTGGCCAAATCCCACCACTTCTAACGTGTTAACTAGAAATTTTCATCATGATATCAACCGGAGAGAAGTATGTCATGCTGATGAAACATTAATAAGATGCAACGGTTCTCTCGAAACCGTCCTCCTTTTTGCTTTCACTACTATAGCTCTAAATATAAAGTGCTTTGCCTCAGACGTGCAGCTCTTCCACTTTCGAAGAGCCACTACGACCCGGTCAATGCCCATGTCGCATGCATTGCTAGAACTTTTTACTAGCAGAGTAATGTTATGATCACCACCGAGTTACTAGCCAATTTACTGATTAGGCACAAAGCAATTGGTACAACTCATAGGATGCCGGTTGTTATGGCAATTACTAACTCGATCTCAAAAATTTGTAGGATCATCAATCATGCCACCAGCTATGGAAGACTGGAATATCCGACTCGAAGTGATCAAGTTACCGACTAAGAGAGAGATAATAAAGCCAACTATGACACTGCCAATCAGGAAGAAGACTAACGAAAAAAGATGAAGCTGGTCACCAAACGAGTAGTTACTCTTTCTAAGATCGAGCATTCGCTTCTTCCCAAATCGAGTAGCTATAACCTGTCGAGTCCAATTGGTATAACATTTTCTACACGTATCCATCGAGTATCTACTCGAACCCGACTAGTTACTTAAGTAAATCAAGTTGGGTATGGTGCTAGGCTCCCTTTAATAGTGGACAAGTCGACTATCTACTTAGGATTCACGACACTCAAGTAGATGACAACCCAACTAATCACAATTATTCCAATACAGATCATAGTAGACAAGATCCCAGAAGATCCTACCATTTTAACAGAAATATGGTAACGAAAAAGATTCCGGTAGATAGGATCCTACCATCTCAGTAAAATTTGTAATACATGTCAGAGGAGGCTACCTTCGCAACGGCATTTAGTTACCTTGCATAGCTGTATAAATTGATAAAAGGATCCCAATGATGTATGCTATACTAACGCATCTTTACTACTTTCATGCTCATCCAATTATCGCTATCGCTATCAACTCCCGATACTATAATCTATTTTTCCAATTCACTGACTTGAGTATTGGAGAGTCGACCCCTGCCGATCACCATCGATCATGGAACTTTTTGCATGTCTCCGTTCGAGAGCCATCAAGAGCAACATCGAGTTCCGTCCGAAGAAGACCGGAGCACCTTTGATGGTTACTAGAGTCCAGTGAAAGATAATTTGATGGCAACATATATAGGCCATTCATTAAATGCTGCAATGGACAAATTAATAACCGTGTATATTACCTAGTGGTGCCCCATGGGTACTTTTTCATTGCCGGCAAGGTAAACATCACTCCTTGGAGATGCTTTTCAGATAGGTTGGGGTCGTATCTTTCATGCAAAAGAACAATCCACCCATTGATTGCTTTGAGACCTATACAGGTGGAGGTGAATGATGGAGTTCTGGTTGCTTCGAGATCTGTGAGGTGGGCGATCCAACGATGTTTTTGTGTGAAGGAAGGTGAATGAATCCCCTTCTTTCATGCCAACAAAGATAGCAACCCCTATCCTGATTAATGTTTCATCCCTTTCAAGTGGACGGTTTGGGTTGAAAATGAGGGGGGTGTGGGGGGTGTATATATGAGTGTTCGTTGCTAGATCTCCGGCTTTAGTACGTTTCAATATCCACTGAAAGTGCTCCCATAATTATGCTCGCATGACCTGTCGCCAATGGTCCCATTTTAGTGCAGGCATGCTACCGACCTTGCTCAACTTTTCTCAGTTTGAAGGGAGATCCAAGCAACCCGGGTAGCTACGGTGGTGTCATTGAAGTCAATTGTGGGTTAACTTTGGTTTGGAAAAGATTACTTTTACTTATCCACCAGAGCACCATTTCATGGCTCCACCGATCAGCACGTCGAGTGCCGACGTGGTTAAAAGATAAAACTAAAAATAAAAAATAAAAATAAAAATAAATGGTAGTGGCATCACCATCTCGTCAGCATGACACTGGCAGGGAAACATTCAATATCATGGGACCAGTCTGGTTGATGTAGCAGTGCATCGTATCTAAACACTCTGTCTCTTTTCCCGACCTTTTCGAGAAAAAGAAAAGCATGGCATGAGATATCGAAAAAATATATTCGTATTTATATTTATTTTATTTAATAAATATAAATATGAATACAGATACAAATTAAATATTAGAAAATATATATATATATATATATATATATATATATATATGGATTTAAACCAAATAATTAGATTTTATGATCACAAAATCAAAAATATGGTATCTAAAAAGATGATAAATCAAATTAATAATATATTAATATAATTATATATTTTTTAAAAAAATTAATGAGTACTATATAAAATTAAATAGAATTATAAATAGAATCGGATATGGATGAATAGTTTACTATATATATATATATATATTCTTTGATGGATATGGATATTGTATTAGTTAGATATTCAGTTTTTTATCCATATGCAAATAGTTTGGTATATGAAAATAGATCTTATCCATTTTCACGTAGAGCTCCTTGACATGAAGTCAAAAATGACAATGGAAAGATCTAAGATATGAAAGATAACACACACTCTCTCTCTATCTCGAAATAACTGCTATGTGAACTACCATAGTTACAGGAAAAATCCCTTTACCGTAAGGAGAAAGACTAAGGTATGAATTTTCATCTAGTAGATATATATTGGGCTGAAGAAGTAAAAGCAGATTTAACGATAATTCTAGAATCTTTATTTCAAGGATGTGGTGCTAGTTAATTTGATTATCTACGGAGGCTAGAATGGAGTCGCATCTACATCCTCTTGATAAACAAAGTTGAATTTACATCAAATCAATGAAATGGGTGGGGGGCTATTCATCTCCAATACCAGGAGAAACAAGTTTCTTCGTGATTGGACATGAATGTATGATTGCTGCATGTTATGATATAACTTAAAACTTTATTTTTTTTACTTTCTTGGTCATTCCGACTGGATGATTATATTAGTTGTAGATGGGAGAGAAGTTACTGTTAACAAATAAACTTAATTATAATTAACTTCATTGTTGTTAGAAGTAAGAGTTTTTGTTGGTAGTCTAAAGGTTGAGGGAGCCTAAGAGTCACATAATAACTCCCTTTACCTTGAAACAAATGTATGAGTAATTGTATTTTAATTTCTTGTTTAGTGATATATTGTGTCCTTTAAGCTTTCCTGGATGTTATAAATATTCATGGATCAATTTGCAATGAAACTTTGACTATTTTGAATCTTTGAGTACCTCCAAAAATATATTATTATTTTATTCCGAGCCTACCATTCTTTCTTGCCAATATCAGTTACTCTGTTAAGTATATGTAACCATGCTTGCTAGTTAATTTTCGAGGATGAAATAGACAAGGAAAAAAAATATGGTGGAACATATGAAAAATTTAATGTTATGAAAAAAGCTATTGTGGTATGAAAATAGGAGAATCAAGAAAACATTAGCATGTTAAGAATTAAAAGAAATTCCAAATTTAAGAAAAACAAGCCTAACCAGTATGCAGGAGTTCTTGAAGCTTGTCTTTTTTTTCTTTTTTTTTTTTTAATGAAAAGTTCATCAAGTTTGTCAAACATTGAACCACCATTGGTTCAAAGGGACCACCACATCACTATGACCCCCTTTTGCAATAATCCAAACAACATATCGGCACCAATGTCGTCATGAAGCAAGAAAATTCTTTAGTAACCGTCACGTTAATATCTATTTCCCTTGCAATGAACCTTTAGATTCACACTGATCCAGATGCAGAAAAGAAGAAGATAGTTTTGTAAATAAGATAGTTTTGTAAACAAGCTATTTTTTTCATCCCCAGAACAATCCATTTTTTTTTCTCAAAAAAAAAAAAATTCTAGTTTTTGCACTTCCACAAAACAAATTAAGAACATCAAGATGACCTGACACTAACCTGCCAACTGTTGGGATCGGTATCAACTCGTTCTGATACCGGTTGTTGCATAAACGGAACGGGATCGCCGATTATCGATGTCGATACCACAAGAGAAAGAAGAAAATATAACAAATATAATTTTTCGGACATGCAATAAGGTTTCACTATAAAAAACAAACTTACAAATTGAACTATCTCTCAATCCCGTACAAATATCTCTCAATAAGAAACCTTGAATCCTTCTCTCAAGCTCTCAATCAATCCTCTACAAAAGACCTCTCACCATTTTTTCATCCCCTCTCCCTCTATTTGTATCTCTACCCATGAATTTGTAGCCTCCACTGCATAGAGCATCTCACAAGGAGTCCAACAGTCCGAACAGAGTCTAAATTGGAGTCCTGTAGCTTTCTCAATCGCAGTTTGATTGCAACGCTGCTCGTGGCCATCAATCGTATTGAGATCGATGCATATTATGCCAGAATCGCGCCGCACGCATCGCGCGCATGGGTTTCCTTCTTTTTCTGGTTTCTCTGCTGGGCCTCACGCATGTTTTTGTCTGCTTCTGGGTTGCGCGTGGACGTTGAGACGCCATTGGTCCAACAACCTTCATCTCGACTCAACGCATCGCCTTCACCTGACTTGAGAACTTCTAAAGATTCCAACGCCCCCATGCCCTGGGACAGTCGCTTGATCATGGATGGACAAACATGGAAGTCGAGCCAGGTTGCTCGATCCCGTCTTCGTCATGTACTGTACTCACCTCGACCTGAGAATTACTTGGGAAAGTCTCATGTAGCAATAGGAACTTCACTTTGTGACATCACCTGTCGTCCTCCTGAGTCTCGCATATCGTGCCCGATCCACCTGTTGTCGTGCCCGATCCACCTGTTATCGGAGCTCCACCTCGTACTGGACTCCTGTTTGCACCAGGAACTCCACCTCGTATTGGACTCCCTGTAAAGAGGTAGTGACCCCCATGCTTCTTTCCTTGCAGAACAATCCTATTACCACGCAAGACCTTTAGGACTCCATCACTGGCTCTCCCATGTAGGCGCTTGAGTTCAATTTGCTGAGGGAAATTAGATTCTTGCTAAAACTGGGTATGCATCGGACCTCACCAAGTTTCTTAATTATCCCATCATGTACCTTCAAGCTGACTGTCTCGACGTCCACGATCGCATAGCTCGATCCATCTACTATATGGACAGAACCCTCTCTATAGTCTAAAGAGTCAAACAGCTCCTCCCTACAACAAACATGGTATGGACAGGCAGAATCCAAAATCCACTGGGAAGAAGGGGATACCTCGTCGGATACCGAGAATACATCGCTAATATATCCGTCATCATCGCTATCGACCACCGCCGTAATAGCCCTCATCCGATCCCTGAGCTGCGGGCAATCTTTGACACGATGCCCCAACTCATCGCACCGGAAATACCTGATCTTGCTAGCATCCTTTGACTTGGACCGTCCTCCTCGCGATCCTTTGTCACTCCGCCTTCGGTCACCTACACCTCCAAAAACTGTCAACGTTGAGTTCTCACCTGAACTTGAAGCTCGATACTTCCTCTTGAGAACCTCATTCTGAAGTAGCGCCGATGTCACCTCCTCCATCTTGATGGTGCTCTTTCCCACTAGAAGAGCAGTCACCAAGGACTCGAAAGACTGCGGTAAGGATGATAGCAATACAAGTGCCCGGGTCTTCTCCTCAACTTTTTCACCGACACTGAGGAGATCGGTGAGGATCCTTGGAAATTGCTCAGGTACTCCTGCACACTCTGTCCCTCGACCATCCGCAATTAATAGAACTGCTTCCAAAGGAACAAGGTATTGGTGAGGGACTTTGCCATGTACAGCTCCTCCAACTTCTCCCACAACGTCGTCGGGAAGACTGTTCAATACATGGATCACCATATCATCCACCAGGTACAAGCGAATTGTGCTTACTACCTGCATCTGAAGCCGTTTCCAGGTCTTATGCTCTATGGTGTCTGATATCTTCTCGAATATGAGAGTGTCGATCAATCCTTGCTGGATAAGCATGTCTTTCATCCTCGCTTGCCAGAGGGAGAAGTTGCTCTTCCCATCGAACCTGCTGATTTTTACTTTAATTACACTTGTCTTCTCCATCATCTTCAATCTTGATCAACCATGGACAACCTGGGCTCTGATACCAGTTGTTGGGAGCAGTATCAACTCGCTTTGATACCGGTTGTTGCGGAAGCAGAACGGGATCGTCGATTGTTGATGTCGATACCACAGGAGAAAGAAGAAAAGATAACAAATATAATTTTTCAAGCATGCAATAAGGTTTCGCTATGAAAAATAAACTTACAGATTGAACTCTCTATCAACTCCGTACAAGTATCTCTCAACAAGAAACCCCGAATCCTTCTCTCAATATCTTAATCAGCCCTCTATAAAAGACCTCTCAATACTTTTTTATCCTCTCTCCCTTTGTCTGTATCTCTGCCTATGAATTTGTAGCATCCACTGCGTAGAGTATCTCACAAGGAGTCCACCGATCCGAACATAGTCCAAATCGGAATCCTGTAGCTCTCCCAATCGCAGTTTGATTGCAACGCTGCTTGTGACCATCAATTGCATTGAGATCCATGCAGATTATTCCAGAATCGTGCTGTGCACGTTGCGTACAGGTTTTCTTCTTTTTTTGGTTTCTCTACTGGGGCCCATGCATGTTTTTGTTTCCTTCTAGGTTATATGCGGACGTTGAGGTGCCATTAGTCCAACACCAACCTCAAGGAGAGGTACCATATTCTAAATACGAAAAACTAATATGTACGCTTATTTCAAAGAGGGCTTTTTTTCTCCCATGCTGCTGTTAGTTTTGGTTAAGGATTCTGTGTTATCTTAGCTGTTTCTATTCACATTCCTGAATGTTGCATTCATTACATCTTTCTACCCACCTTTTGCACTATGTTTTTGGTCTCCTTATTTTGCTATGTTTCAAGGCCCTGACCTGGTACTAGCGGTAGTGATTGCACTTCTCTGTTGTGTTGAATAATACCATTATGCATTCCACCAAAAACAGAGAGCTTTGCCAAAAAGAACAAGAATGAAGTTATAACTAGCCACATCTTAGTAAGATTCTGTCGTATGACTTTATATCCAATGGTTTTTTTTTTTTTTTTTTACCGAAAAGTTTTGTTTTTACCATCAGAAAAAAACTTCATATGTATTGGATATGTTGTAGATGGAGATTATTTTTCATCTGAAAGCTCCAAAATCGAAGCCCCCCGGTCCACGTACACAGGCCAGGATGCGCGCAGGCACGAGCCAGGACGCGGGAAGATGGGGACATGGGTGCACGAATTTTAGGTTCCGTTTTTGCATGCACGAATTTTGGCGCAGTGACATCCAACTGTCCAGAAGTCTTTTACGGAGATTGGGAGTCTAGAGATTTGTGTTTTTTGGGTTCTTGGATGCTGACGAGCTCTGTTTCTTGTACTCTATATAAACAGAGGCTGTAAAGATTTATAATTATTGATGAAAAAAATGATTTTTTGAGAGGTTTGTAAGTGAGATTTCAGAGAAAATATCTAAGAGATTTTGTGAGTACCTCCGAGTGCATTTGAGAGAAATCCTGAAATCTTTTAAGGGGATTAAAAGAGTTTCTGAGAGAATGTTTTGAGGGCTTGTACCTGATTCAACTCTTAGTGAAGCCTTGCAGATCCTGTGCCGCCGTGGACGTAGCCTAGTTTGGGTGAACCACGTAAAATCTCCGATTCTCGCTGGTTTTGATTCTTGTTTCTTGTATTTTTCTGTTTATTTATTTATTTTTTGTTGATTATATCGCAACTGCGTGCTTGGCCGTATTAATAGCGATCATATTAGAGAAATTTTTTTATTCCCTTTCTTTTCAAATTGGTATCAGAGCCAGGCTCATTCCTATTATTATGGTCGGATAAATCAACAAAGAGATGGCAGAAGACAAGATCAACATCGAGAAATGTAATGGTCACAATTTCGGATAGTGGAGGATGCAAATTGCGGACTACCTATATCAGAAGGATCTTTACCTTCCATTGGAGGGGAAGAAGCCGGATTCAATGAGCGACTCAGATTGGATAATTCTGGATAGGAAAGCACTGGCCACGATCAGATTGTCGTTGACACCTCAAGTGGCGTATAATATTGCAAAGGAAAAGACCACCGTGGATTTGATGACCGCTTTAACAAAGCTGTATGAAAAACCTTCCACCTCAAACAAGATATTTCTCATGAAAAAGCTCTTCAATTTGAAGATGGCCGATAATGGTTCAGTGACGGCATCTGAACGAGTTCAACACGATGATCAATCAATTGGAGTCGGTCTCTATCACTTTTGATGATTCTTTTAGGGCTCTTCTTTTCTTGTATTCCTTGCCAGAGAGCTGGGACAATCTTATAATGATAGTCAGCAACTCGGTATCAGGTACCCTTACATTCAATAATGCAGTTAGTTGTATATTGAATGATGAGATGAGAAGAAAGACTGTGGGTGAGACTTCTACAAGTACTGCACTCATGGTGGATACCAGAGGAAGATCACAGGAGAGGAAGAAGTCAGAGAAAGGCCGGTCCAAGAGCAGAGGAAAGTCCAAAGGGAGATTTCCCATGAAGTGTTGGAACTGCAGGAAGAAATGTCACATGAGCAAGGATTGTTGGGATAAGAATAAAGAAAAATGTGCAGAGAACAAGTCAGAAGGTCAGGAAGCAAATGTTGTGAGTACTATACGGCAGGAGTTTAAGGATGTGTGCCTGTCAGCTGGCGAAGGGGCAAACTCAGATCTGTGTTTTGTAGACTCAGGCGCTTCTTACCATTGTAGCTCTAAGAGACACTTATTTTCATATTTTGTCCAAGGATATTTTGGTCATGTCACAATTGGCAATGGACAGCAGTGCAGAATTGTTGGTAGAAGAACAATTGTACTGAAGCCAGTGACAGGCGGAGAATTGAGACTTGCACAAGCCAGATATATTCCAGATTTAAGGAAAAACCTAATTTCTACCAGTCAGCTTGATGATGAGGGTTATGTATCCGTTTTTGGTAATTCTCAGTGGAAGATTACTAAAGGGTCTATGGTTGTTGTCAAAGGGAAGCGGACTGTCACTCTCTACTTCTTGGCAGACAGTGAGAGTTCAGTTTCAGTGGCAATAGGAGACATGGGTACATTGACTACATTATGGCACAGGAGGCTCGGTCATCTTAGTGAGAAGAACTTGAGTATTCTACACAGGAGAGAGCTTCTACCTGGGCTAAAGAAGGTGAATATAGAGTTTTGTGAAGAGTATATCTATGGTAAGCAGAAAGCAGTAAGTTTTCAGTTAGCAATAACTTAGAAGAAGACTGAAAGGCTGGAGTTGGTTCATTTAGATGTCTGGGGTCCAGCACCAGTGGCATCATATATGGGCAATAAGTATTTTGTCATGTTTATAGATGATTTCAGCAGGAAAGTCTGAGTGTTTGCTATGAAGGAAAAGTCTGAGGTTTTTTGCATCTTCAAGAGATGGAGAGTCATGTGTGAAAACCAGACTGGAGCAAGCCTCAAGTGTCTCAAGACAGATAACGGTGGTGAATACTGCAGCAGAGAGTTTGATGTTTACTGCGCAAAGCATGGAATCAGAAGGATCAAGACTGTCCCAAGGACACCATAGCAGAATGGTGTGGCAGAAAGAATGAACAGGACCATTCTTGAGAGAGAGAGAGAGGAGTATGAGGTTTGACTCGGGTCTACCTACATATTTTTGGGTGGCAGCACTGGACACCGCAGTGTATTTGATCAACAGGAGTCCATCCAGTGCATTGGATGGTGGGATTCCAGAGGAGGTTTGGACAGGAAAACCTGTAAAACTTTCTTTTCTTAAAGTGTATGGCTGCATTGCTTATTCTCTGATTGAGAAAGAGAAGAAGAGTAAGTTAAACTCAAAGTCTACAAAGTGTGTTTTCATTGGATACAGTGGCGATGAGTATGGCTACAAGCTCTGGGATTTTCAGAACAATAAGATCATTTGGAGCAGGAATGTGGTATTTGATAAAAAGCATACTTACAAAGACAGGAAGAATGCAGTGGAAGAAAAGAAACATGAGTTTATATAACTCGATTCTGTCAGAGATGGAGAGATTCCCTGAGTGCAAACTGAAGATGGAAACTTTGAGGATGTGGAGGAGGAAGATGTGGTTGAAGCAGACAGCCACATGCATACACCGGTACCTCAGCCGGTGTCCCCACAGTTGAGGAGGTCCATAAGGGTTACCAGGCCGTCACAGAGGTATTCTGCTAGAGATTATGTTTTGTACACAGATTCTGGAGAACCAGAGTGTTTTGTTGAAGCCATGCAGGATGAAGCTAAGGTCAAGTGGGAGTTGGCTATGAAAGATGAGATGAACTCTTTGAAGCAGAACAAGACTTGGGATCTTGTGAAGTTACCTGCTGGCAAGAAAGCTCTGTTCAACAAATGGGTGTACAAGATGAAAAATGAGGTCAATGGTACCAAAAGATACAAGGCAAGGTTAGTTGTCAAATGTTATGCACAGAAAGAGGGAATTGACTTTCAGGAGATTTTTTTTCCAGTGGTCAAAATGACATCCATCAGGGTGATTCTGAGCATGGTAGCAGTGGAGGATCTTCATCCAGAGTAGCTAGATGTGAAGATAGCATTTCTTCATGGAGATTTGGAGGAGCTGTACATGCACCAGCCAGAAGGTTTCCAGGTCAGGGGAAAGGAAGACATGGTCTGCAGACTGAAGAAAAGCTTGTATGGTTTGAAGCAGGCTCTGAGGTAGTGGTACCTCAAGTTTGATAGTTTCATGCTAGAGAAGGGCTTCACCAGATGCCAGTCAGATCACTGCGTGTACTACCAGAGGTTCGTAAATAATGAGTTTATTGTTTTATCCTTGTATGTGGACGATATGCTTGTAGCAGGTTCTAGTATGAGGAAGATTGAAGAGCTTAAGAAACTGATGGCAAATAAGTTCTCAATGAAGGATTTGGGAGAGGCGAAGCAGATTCTTGGCATGAAGATCAAGAGAGATAGGAAGCAACGAAAGTTGTGGCTATCTCAGGAGGACTATGTAGAGAAGGTGCTGAAGATGTTCAATATGGAGAACGCAAAGGTAGTGTCAACACCTTTGGCAGCACACTTCAAGCTTAGCAAGCAGTTGTGTCCAACAACTCAGGAGGCAAGGGATGAGATGATTAGAGTTCCATATGCCTCGGCCATGGAAAGTCTGATGTATGCAATGGTTTGCACAAGACCGGACATCACACAAGTAGTGGGAGCAGTCAGCAGATACATGCAGAATCCAAGCAAGGAGCACTGGAATGCAGTGAAGTGGATCTTGAGATATCTCAGGGGTACATCAACTTACAATTTGTGCTTTGGAAGTGACAGCCTTCAAGTACAGGGATTTGTAGATGCAGATCACTCTGGTGACAGAGACAGTGAGAGGAGCACCACTGATTATGTTTTTACTGTCGGTAATACAGCAGTGAGCTGGGTATCTCAGTTACAGAAGATAGTGGCTTTGTCAACTACGGAAGCTATGTGGCGATCACTAAAGCTAGTAAAGAGATGATCTGGTTACAGAGGTTGATGGAGGAGCTCGGCAAGAAGCACAATTGTAATACATTATGGAGCGACAGCTAGAGCACAGTTCACTTGGCCAGGAATTCAGCATTTCATGCAAGAACCAAGCACATTCAGCTTATGTATCATTTTATACGCAGTGTGTTGGATGAGGAGTGGCTGAAGCTGGAGAAGATTGATGGTGCCAAGAACCCTGCAGATATGTTCACCAAGGTTGTGAGCAGAGACAAGTTGAGTTGCTATTGCAACTTGATGAACCTTTCCAAGAGATAGATCAGGAGAGTGCGGCACAGAGAAAGAAGGCGGATCAAAGGTTGATGTCAATTAATCTCCAAGTGGGAGATTGTTGTAGATGGAGATTATTTTCCATCTGAAAGCCCCAAAATCGAAGCCCCTCGGTCCACGTACACAGGACAGGATGCGCGCAGGCACGAGCCAGGACGCGGGAAGACACGGACACAGGCGCACGAATTTTGGGTTCCATTTCTGTGCGCACGAATTTTGGCGTAGCGACATCCAACTGCTCAGAAGTCTTCTACGGAGATTGGGAGTCTAGAGTTTTGTATTTTTTGGGTTCTTGGATGCCGACGAGCCTATTTTTTGTACTCTATATAAACAGAGGCTGTGAAGGTTTATGATTATTGATGAAAAAAAGGATTTTTCGAGAGGTTTGTAAGTGAGATTTTAGAGAGAATATTTGAGAGGTTTTGTGAGTACCTCCGGGTGTATTTGAGAGAAATCCTGAAATCTTTTAAGGGGATTAAAAGAGTTTCCGAGAGCGAGTGTTTTGAGGGCTTGTACCTGATTCAACTCTTAGTGAAGCCTTGCAGATCCTGTGCCGCCGTGGACGTAGCCCAGTTTTGGTGAACCACGTAAAATTCCCGACTCTCGCTGGTTTTGATTCTTGTTTATTGTATTTTTCTGTTTATTTATTTATTTCTTGTTGATTATATCGCAACTGCGTGCTTGGCCGTATTAATAGCGATCCTATTAGAGAAATTTTTTTGTTCCCTTTCTTTTCGGGACATTCTTTTTTTTCTTTAAACTATTTTACTATTAGATAACCATCGCTCATCCACCGCAGAAATTTATTACTCGAGGACAAGAAGGAATAAAGATGTGCACCTAAAAATTTAAGCTGTTGGCCTCCCATTAATAATAGTTGGTTCGGTTTGTTCGAATATTTTTAGACACCAAAGTGGAGGACATAATAGATGCCTGTAATTTAGTAGGCAAAGAAATCTACAGCAAGAAATCATAGTCACAAAGAGCAAAGAATGTCCGAGTAATTCTGAGTTCCTGTTTGTTTTGTAATGCAGTAGCAGTAAAAATTAACATTTTGGATTCTGAACATCTGTTTCATAATTTCAGGAATTTGGTTCACCCAAAAAGTAACGAGACGAAGATTCATATTTATCTAGCAAACTTTATAGAAAGGCCACCATGGTACATGACTTTGTCTTAATAATCTCTGTCAACTTGCCAACTGTTATGGATGGGCACACAAAGCAGGAGCATCCATGCCAATGTGATCTGTTACCAGATTTCGGTGGTCCACTGCTAGGAATTAGGACATCATGTATGATAGCCTAATCTCTGTGTCATCAGATCTTTTAGTAGTCTTTCAGCAAAACTTTCGAGTTCTGGCATAGAGAACTATGCAAAGAAGAGTAGAAAAGGAGCAAGTGGACCCCCATATAATAAAGGTCTTATCGTAGCATTCAGTCCCGCTGCAGCTATTGCTTCCTTCAGCTTCTCTCTGGTAAAGAAAAGCAGCAAAGTAACCAAAGAGAAATGACCCTATGGGTATATTCGTGACAACAATGTTGTGGTTCACGCCAAAATGTTTGATGCCAAATAGCTCTGTAGTTGCCGAGACGGAGATGGAGGTAATTGCCCCCGTGCACGCTCCAATAATAGCTGTGCCAAGGTACAAGAAATGTCTGCTTGGATTTAGAAGCAGGAAGAAGGCTCCTGCCATTGGAGCCATCAGTGTGGCCATGAATGCTGGCCTTGACAACACGTAGCCATTTCTGAATAAATGAAAGGAAAAATGTTAAATTTGATTAACAACATGTTCGCATGCAAAAAATAAAAAAAGTAAAAGGCTATGATTGAGCGGGTCATTTAAGAATTTATATTGGAGTTCGATCCAGAGGCATTAAAAAGTTATGGTCATGTTCATGTTCTGATTGATGCACAAGCTTTGTATCATTTCCTGATTATCGACAAAAGAAAAGAAAAAAAAAAAAAAACTATTAATAAGCTAATCGAGGGTGAAAATTACATTACATCAGAAGTCCAGAAAAGAAAAACAAAGGAATTGGACTTTAATCTTGGATGATCAAATAAATTAATTCCTCCTGACCAATCTGTTCATGGATGCAGAAAAGAAGAGGTGGTGATGTGGATAGAGAGCTTACCTTGTTAAATAGTAGTCCAAAATAGATGGGATGAGACGACCAAAGAAACCGAAAGAAGAAGACAGGGACACCAGAGTGGAAGTCTTCGAGAATCCACGAGACTCAGCTATCTGTCCCAGGTTATTCAAGAAGACGAGACCCAATGCAGCACTAAACATGTAGCTGAAGAAATACAACCAAAAGTTCACCTTTCTTAAGAGTTGAAGGCCTCCAACTTCCACCGACCCTTCTACGTTCCCTTCGACAGCCCCTTCTTCCTTCACCTCGAGTTCCATCTCTCTCTCTCCAGTTTCAACCTCATCTACAGTAATATCATGAACTCTCCTCTCGCTCCTGTTCGACCGTAACTCTTCTTTGCCTTCTCTAAACTTCATGGCCAAAGGGACCGCTATAGGCATAGCCAAAAGAATTCCTAGGCTTATCGCATGCTCTCTTGATCCGGACCTGAAGCTGCCAACAACAGCACAAATTCCAGTGGCCAGTGCTATGGCAAACATCGCTATGAACCCCCAACTCGATCTTGCTTTATTTTTGTTCTCCATCACCCGAAGAAATGGTGAAACTACGAGACTAACTATCATAGGTACAACGGCATTGAGGAGGAGAAATGGCTTGGCATTATGATTGGGCTGTGGTCGGAAGATTGCGACCGCCACAACGGTGTAGATCTCAGCACTCAAGGCAAGATAGCCTGTGCAAAGCCCGACTGCTACACGGCTATCAGAAGGAAAATTTTTGATACAGATGAGGTAGCAAGCAGTGTTGATCCAACATATGCCATTTCCAGCCAGGGCAGTGAGTACGAAGAGATGCCAGTAGGATAGCCGAGTACTCTCTAGGAAGAGGAACTGCACGCCATAACCTACCAGCCCGAAGGCTGCACCAATCACTGGAACCAGCCAGAGGGGGAGAAAAATGGCAGCAAGACCGGAAAACCAGCCAAAGAGCTTTCCAGCATCAGAGGAGAAAGCAAGGATATTGAGCTGGATTTGAGAGATGGATTTAACATCTTTGAGCTGGGATGAGTAGACCGGGAAATCAGAATTCGCTCCATTTATGGTTTGGAGCCAGATGGTCCCGACCAAGCTCGGCCATTGCACAGAGGGAGAAGGCATGGTTTTGAGAATCTTTTTTCACTGCTGGGAGCTCCTTCGAGTGGCGCTGTATTTATGGAAACAGATGGTGCCAGTAGCAATCAATGGAGACTCAAGACGGTTGTGGCTTCAAACCCGATATGTGGTTAATTGTTGACCAGCATGAACTAGTTATTTTCTTCAAGGTAGGATTAACGTACGCCTGATGGAATGGTACCATGGTAGAGAAAAAGAGGGATCAAAGAAATGGTGCGATAACTATGGTGGAGAAAACCTTTATATCTACATACATATAAGTCGATCTGTAAACTTTAGCGTCACGGCACGCGAGAGAATGGTGCGCGCACAAGCATTTGCTGAGAAACGTTTAAGGTTAAACACGGTACGGGGTGACATGCAATTTAACTTGGGGACAGAATACGGTAAGAGAACCAGCAATAATGTGAATACGAGGAGGACTCGAAGGCCCAACAAAAACGTATGCAATCACGCTATCAACATGTCAGATGATTTCAAGGCAAAATACCTTGCAAGCCCTTGCATTGCACATTACATTACACGGACCCATCGAAGCAATATAGGCTGGTTAGTGCAGGCCAAGAAAGCCAGAACCAGCCAGTCTTCCAACTTTCCGGTTTCAGGTTACCATTATTCCGAGAGCTTTTTGTTAGAGCTCAGAAAGAAACTCAAAATTCCCTCCAAATTATTCACTCTACATCCCTTTTCTAATATTTAGTTCCGCATGAAAAAAGAGAAAAAAATCATGATTGTTTATATTAATTTTCTCTTGAGCCTTATGTTGTTTTGGCCTCCCTCATTATTGGTTACTTGTGATTAACTCACCTAATTATGCTACTAGCCATTGGGCCAGTCTAAATGGCTAATATTTTGGGCCTATAAGAAGACCGGTAGAGGGGGAGAAGGGGTAAAAAAAAAAAAAATTGGTGTTTTTCTCATCTATTCTTGCTCTCCAAAATTCTCTTCTCCAGGAAATACTAATCTTTCCTGTTGTTCAATATTTTTCTAATTCTTTTGATACAATTTTCTATTTTTACTACTGGACGAAGTTCTATCATCCTCTCCATGATCATGCTTGCAGGAGGGATATCCAGTTGTATCTTAGGGTGAGTTCTCGAGACTGAACCTGCACGAAGGTCGAGAATCATCTTAGGACAGTGCACTGCACGCCTCCGGTCAACTATTTTTTTCTTTTGTAAGTTTTGTAAATTGATATTACAACTTATTATTACTATTGTTAGATTGTGTTGACTCTGGTCTTGATTTTGATGATTGACAAAATGTTTAAGTATATATGAGTACTAATTATATTTTTAAGTATGTTTTTCAGATCTTGGTACTCATCAATGTTGAATGAAGAAATGCTTATTTTTCAGTTGAAGAATGTCTTTAAATTAATGAAAATTAAGTTATAAGGACTTTGGAATATAAGGAAGACTTGGAAGGACTCAAAGTTTAATTTTGAAGAAGTTTCAGCATGTTTCAGCCTGGCACAGATGAAGTGTCGATACCTGGAAATGAAGTGTCGATACCTGGAAATGAAGTGTCGACACCTGAGGATCAAGTGTTGACACTTGAAGAGTGAAGTGTCGACTCAAGGCCTGAGATTTTTGAAAATGCAAAACTATGATATCCGGAGGTTTTTTGCCTCAAGTGTAGACTCAAGGAAATGAAGTGTCGATACTTGAAAATGAAGTGTCGACTCACAGAAATGAAATGTCGATACTTGAAAATGAAGTGTCGACACCTGGAGGTCAAGTATCGACACTTGATTGTAACGGCTAGTTTTCTAAAAGCTGCAGAACTTCTCCAACTTGCTTCAAACGGCTAGTTTCTCCTTCCCAACGGTCATAAACAGATTTTTAAGTGTTGGGAGGTTATTTAAATATCAAAAATCAAAAGAGAAAGCAATCCTTTGCTGAGATTATTTAATATCCTTCAAGGATTCAAGAGTTAAGTGGTTCAAGCCTTCAAGCTTCCAAGTTTCAAAGAGAGCATCCAAAGTTCATATCCTCAAGCATCATTCAAGGCTTCAACAAATTGAATACAAGTTCTTCATCAATAATCAAGGGCTTCAAAGAGATATTTGCTTTATTTTAGAAAGCTTAAATTGTATTCGTTTCATATTGCTCTTACATTATTTACTTAAGATTTTTGGTGAGCCTTGAAAATTAAAGAGATTTTTGGTAAGCCTTAGAAAACCAATTAGGTTCTTAGTTAGCCTGTAAAAACAAGAATTGTTGTTTGTGAGCCTTGAAACCAACTAGGGTTAGACTTGTGAGCCCGAAGACAAAATAAGTTGTAAAGGTTGTTGGTGAGCCTAGGTGACAAAACCAACTTGGGTTTTGATTAGTGAGCCCAGAAAATTAATCAACTGTAATCTTGGTGATTGTAATGAAATTTCCAAGGGGATCTTGGAGAGTGGATGTAGGTGCCTTGGAGTGCACCGGACCACTATATATCTTTGTATTTGTGTGATTATTTTCTCTTGTGCATTTACTTTATTAATTCCGTTGCATATTATTTTGAAGCACACAAACACCTTGGCAAAATACAATCACTTGATTTACAATTAGCACATACTTGCTTTAGTTCATCATAAAATAGTTCAAAAGTTTTATAATATCCAATTCACCCCCCTCGTTATCTTGGATCAGATTCCTAAGTAGAATAAGGTTTTATAATAAAACTATTCCAATATAAGGTGAAGTTCCTGTCCGGTTATAATTCAGACACTAATAGTAATAATAATAATTATGACATCATAGTTTAATGTAAAATTCTTACATTTAATTTATATGTAGTTATCTCTTAAGAACATTTATTTTTACATATCAGTACATTCAAATTTGATATTTTATTCAATTATTAGTTTGAGTTAAATTCTTGAATTCCTGCTTTTATATATATATATATATAAGTTAAAAAAATTTTCAAAAGATCTGTTAGTCATGTAAACTCTAAAAAAAATCTACATATATTATATGCAACTCTTATCTCTCTTATCCTCGTTCCTTAGTCTTTCCATAAATCATTTGTCCATAGATTTCGAGGATTCTTCAAGCCTTAAACCTGATCGATTCAATAGAAAAAAACTTCTTATATGGTAAGAACAATTAGAAGACTGGTTAATCTCTCTAGGTGTAATATCTGTCCTAGAAAAATCTTTTCCTTTTAAACCTACTTCCTCGGACTTAGGATCAACTTCTAAATCTCCTGAAGAAATTGATTATCATTGTAGATTTAGAATACCAAGCTATCTTTCAATTGAATTATATAAAACCTATAGAAAATGGCAAACCTCTAAAGAACTTTAGCAAGCCTTAGAAAAAACCTATATCCAAGATATTGAGGGGGCTATGAGGTTCACCATCTTAAGCTTCCATAATTTTAGAATGGTAGATAACTTACCTATAAATGACCAGATCCATCAGTTCCAAAATCTAGTTCAAGAGATTCATAGGGAAGGATCTATACTTGATGAAACCTATCAAGTATCAAGCTTGATACGCAAACTTCCTCTCTCTTGGTTCCAATTCACTTGAGACCTTAGGAGAACCTAGTCTTCCCTAACTATCAGGTCTGTCCTTCAATCCATCAGGATAGAAGACCAATTCAGACTTAGAAAGACTTAAGAAAATCAATTTAAAGCCAAGATCAATCTTGCTAAAGCTCAAAATCAAAGTTCAAATCCTAAGGGTCAAAACTTTAGAGGTCATAATCCTAATTTTAAATCTACAGGGCAAAATTACAAAGAAAAATGTAAGCTCAAGTATCAAAACAAAAACATAGGACAAACAATCAAGTCCAAAGATCTAAGGAACAAGATAATGAGAGATTCTACTTTGTTTGCAGTAAGGACAATCACCTTACACCTCAGTGCTTCTATAGAGAAAAGCAAAAAGTTATCTACAAGAAAAAAATGGTACAAAGAACCAGCACCAACCTAAACCATAGGTCCACATGATTGAAAGAGAACTATCTTTCTTTAGATCAGTTTTCTTTATCCTTTCAATCAATTTAACCTACTTAAATTTTGCATGATGGTTAGATACCGATGCCAACATCCATGTTTGTACTGATAGATCTTGGTTTTCTTTATATCAGGGATTAAGTGGAAGAAGTGTGATCATAGGTGATAAAACAACTGTAGAAGTACTAGGATCAGAACCGTCAATCTAAGATTTACCTCAAGGAAGTCTCTGATTCTTCGTGATGTACAGTATGTTCCAGCCATAAGAAGAAATTTGCTAAGTGGTTCATTACTTATCCAGATAGGACTCAAGATTATTTTAGAGTCTAATAAAGTTATAATTTCTAGAGGAGATATATTTATTGGTAAAGGTTTCTATTTTAGGGACATTTTAAATTAAATATAATTACTTCTAATGACATTAATAAAAATTCAATTACCTCTTCTAAATCTCTTGTGTTAAATTTTAAATCTAGTAAAACTTGGCATGGTAGATTGGATCATGTTAATCTTAGATCAATCAAGAAAATGTCTAATCTTAAGCTAATCTCTAAAAGTAATATCAATCATAATTCTAAATGTGAAGTCTGTGTTCAATCAAAACAACATAGGAAACCTTCAAGCTTGTAAATTTTGAGAGACTCTCAAATTTTAGAACTCATCCATAGTGATGTCTGTGATTCCAACAGAATTCCAACTCGTGGAGGTAGTCACTATTTTGTGACTTTTATTGACGACTTCTCCAAGCTCTGCTGTCTGTGATTCCAATAAAACTCTAACTTGTGGAGGTAGTCACTATTTTATGACTTTTATTGACTACTTCTCCAAGCTCTGCTACACCTGCCTTTTAAAGACTAAAGATGAAGTACTTAACAAGTTTAAGATCTATAAGGCAAAAGCTGAAAATTAACTTAAAAAAGGATTAAAATACTCTGGTCTGATCAGAGAGGATAGTACACTTCGAATTAAATGATCATATTTTATGAAAAAAATAGGATACTTCATGAAGTCACAGCTTCTTATTGCCCTCAATCTAATGGTGTGACTGAATGAAAGAACCAGATTTTACTGGATATGATAAATGCTACTATTATTAGTTAAGGTATTCTAGAAAATCTCTAGAAAGATGTTCTTCTAACTACTACTATATCCTTAATAGAATACCTACCAAAGATAGAGATAAAACACCCTATGAACTTTAGAAAGGTCATCCACCTAGGCTTAATTATTTTTGAGTTTGGGGATGTTTTGCTAAAGTCGAAATTCCTGAATCAAAGAGATCCAAAATAGGATCTAAGACTATGGATGCTGTCTTTGTTGGCTACTCTCTTGATAGCAACACCTATAGATTCCTAGTTATTAACTCCAAAATTTTTTCAATATCAAGCAATATAATTATCAAGTCTAGAGATGCAATATTCTTTAAAAATATATTTTCTTTTAAAAATAAAATTTCTAGATTAACCATCAATCTTTTATCCCATCTGATTTGCCATCATCTTCTTCTACACCTTCGTTAGCAAATCTAATTCCTGAATCTGAATCTAGAAGGAGCAAAAGGATTAAAACTAAAAATTACTTTGGTAAAGATTTCTTTACTTACCTAATTGAAGATACTCTGATCTTTTATCAAGAAGCCATGGTCTCTCTCGATACACCTTTCTGGAAAGAGGTAATAAATAATGAAATTGAATCCATTATTGGAAACAACACTTGAATTCTCACTGACCTACCTCCTGGAAATAAACTATTAGGTTGTAAGTGGATTGTTAAAATGAAGATAAAAATTGCTGGAACTATAGAAAAATATGTTAGGGATGTGGTGCGTAGTAGGATGCCAAAAAATTTGCAGAAAAAACAAAAAAAAGTCTAAAAAATAAATAAAAAACACAAGCACAAGCAACACACAGGAATTATGTGGTTCGGAGCCTCTTGCTACTATGTCCATGGCCGCACAGGATCAAATCTCCACTATAAAGAACAAATACAGGAAGTTATTACATAAGAGAACCTCCCTGAATGCAAACCTCAGCCCAAAAAGAAGAAATAAGAAAGAATAAATCAATATAGGAGGAACCCTTGCCCTCTCTCTATCTTTCAATCAATATAGGAGGAACCCTTGCCCTCTCTCTATCTTTCTCTCTCTCTTCCCCTTGTTTTCACTCTTGGAAAATCTTTGGACTTCTCTTCTGGATTCCAAAATCTCTCTTTGGCTCTCTTCTTGGCTCTCTATTGGCCTATGTTTTCTTCTCTTGCTCTCTGTCGACATCCACTGCTAAAAAGAGAACGAGAAATAATCCAAAACCATGTCAAAATGCATCTCAGAAGTCCAAGAACCGTTAGAAAACCTTTTAGGCCATCAGATCTGAGATCAACATCTCAGATCATATCAAAATCCAAATAAAAGACCTCTGATCAATTCTGATCTCCGTCAGATCCATCTTAGCCATCCAATCAGGCGATCGGACGGTCTAGATCATGCCCACGTTGTGGACCGCAGGTGAGCTACGTGAAACCAGCTAGGAAACGACCGAGAAACAACCGGGAAATGCCCAGATCACTGCCGCCTGTGCCTAAGCTGAGCCCATGTGCCCGTGCATGGGCCTGGGCCGTGCCCTATGCACCAGGCTAGGCCGTGCACCCACGCGCACCGCCGAGCCGCGCACCCACATGCCGGGCCTGGGCCACGCGCGTGGCTTTGGGCTGATTCGATATGGTGGGCCGGCCTACTTTCTCTCATTTTTTTTCCTTTTTTTTCTGATTTTTTTTGCTAAACTTCTGGGCTTCTGGGCTTGGGTCTTGGGTGGATATGGCTCCACATCCAACAACTCTCCTACTTGGAGACTTAGACACCCAATCTCGCATCTACCTAAAATATCAAAAAATAAACTTTCAAAGAAAAATAAAAAACAAGTCAGTATGCTGTACGGTGCCTCCAATCAACTAGCTTCAAAGGCCAATTGAGGCCATACATGGTCCCAATTTCTCTGCAGTGATCGTCTTTATCATCATATCTATCTCGATGGTAAAAAAAGCCACGATCTTCTACAAGTTCGAGACCCAGCTCACCGCTGTCCCATCAATAGTGTACACGTATCCAATCATGCTCCTCCTAGTGTCGGCATCACCACCTGAATCTTCTTTCTGTTGGAAGCTTTTTTTAGCTAACATTGCCTTGTACCTCTTGCTACCATTGTGCTCTTCCTTGATCTTATAGACCTACTTGTTATGCAGTGCTTTCTTTTCTTCCTGTAGTGTGCTAAGCTTCTATGTATGGTTCATTATCAAGGACTGCATCTCGTCCTTCATCGCCAGCTCTCACTTGATCGAATATTCTCTCTCCATGGCTTCATCAAAGCACTCTAGCTCCCCTCCATCTATCAATAGCAGATAATACAACGAGGATGAATACCTTACACGTGGTTTCGGGATCCTTGTAGATCTTCTCAGCTGAGGTGTTTCTGGCTCAGGTTCAGGATCTCTTGCTCCCTCGGCAATATCTTCTTATATGATCTCTTTCAACTCTACTTGTTCTTTCTCCTTGTCTACCTGTCCTGCTCTGTCTGGAACACTCTAGTCCTATAGGCTTCTTTCATTGAACACCACGTCCTTGCTCCTGATGATTTTTCTGTCCTTCTTACTCCAGAGCTTGTAACTGAACTCATCAGTGCCATACCCAATGAAAAAGCATCTCTTTGACTTCTTCTCTGCATTGACATGTACGTAGGAGACATAACCGAAGACCTTCATGTAAGATAAGCTTACTGACTTTCCTATCCACTCTTCTTCTAGAAGCTTATACTCAAGGAAGACTGAGGGACTCCTGTTGATCAGATAGGCAGCAGTGCTAACTGCCTCAGCCCAAAACACCTCGAGCAATCTAGCATGGAGCCTCATGCTCTTGGCTCTCTCATTAAAGATCCCACTCATGCGCTCAGCTATCCCGTTCTGTTGTGGCATACTTGGAATCATCTTTTCCATCTTGATTTTATTGGTTGCGCATAACTCCTTGAGCTTAGTGCTATCGTACTCGTCTTCATTGTTCGATCTCAAGCACTTTATCTTCTGTCCAGACTCATTCTCCACCAGGTTTTTTCACTTCCTGAAAGTGTCAAATATATCAAATTTATTTTGTAAAAAATAAATTCATACCTTTCTAGTGGAGTCGTCGATGAAAGTCATATAATATCACGAAGCTCTAAAGGATGCAACTAAGGAGGGACCCCACACATCAGTGTGTCAAGCTCCAGCCTTCTTAATCTTGGTGCCCTGCCAATCTTGAAAAAGCTGACTCTCTTCTGCTTCCCAAGAATATAATTCTTGTAGAAACCAATATCTGTTATCTTCAAACCTGGTAGCTTGTCCTTCTTCAACAGTACTTGCATTCTTTTCTCGCTCATGTGACCTAGCCTATAGTACCATAACTCTGAGTTTGCCTATGCTAGTGCCACTGCATTTCTGATATTACTAGTCATATATAAGGTACCTGACTTGCTTTCTCGTGCTATCACCATCATACCTTTGGTAATCTTCCAAGAGCCATCAATGAAAGTTGTAATGTACCCCTTCGAGTCCAGCTGCTCGACTAATATCAGGTTTCTTCTCAATCTTGGGATATGTTTGACATTCTTGAGCTTCCAAACTAACTGATCTGGCATCTTGATGTATACATCACCCTTTTCCACAATATCCAAAAACTTTTTATTTGTAAGATAGACCTTTCTGAAGTCTCCAGCAATGTAATTGCACATAGACTCCTTTTATACGATAGAATGAAACGAAGCTTCGGAGTCTAGAATCCAAGACTCTATCGGACTGTCCACGCTGAGAACCAATGCATCTTCAATTATCTCGGTCATGCATTGACCGACTCTTCATTCTACCCCTTGTCCTTCCTTGCCCAGCAGTTCTTTCAGATATGCCCCTTCTTGCTGCAGTACCAACAGCCATCACCCTTCAGTCTTGACTGGCTCCTCTGCTTGGACTTGGATCTCCCACGGCCTTCGCTACGTTGTGTAGTTCTTCTTCCCCTTCTTGAGTGACCTCTTTAAATTTTAGCTTGCTCGAGTCGCACGAACTACTCACTGCTATCATAGTTGCACCTTAGCTCTCGGGTAAAGAGGATAACAGGATTAGAGTACAGACTTCATCCTCGAAGCTTATGTCAACTGAACTCAACTGACTAGTATTCAAATTAAATTCATTGATGTGATTGGTTACGGATGCACCTACGCTTATCTTCAAGTTAAACAGACGATGCATGAGATAAATCATGTTGGAGATCGAAGGTTTCTCATACATGTTGGATAGTACCTGCATCAATCCAGCTATCGTCTTCCTCTACAGGATGTTGAACGCAACATTCCTAGCCAATATTAGACGGAAAACCCCCAAAGCCTGGTGGTCCTGCAAATCCCAGTCTGCTTATGACATCTCAGCAGGTTTCTTTTCCAGCAGTAGGTGAGCTTCTTCTGGTACAAATAGCCCTCAATCTGCATCTTTTAGAATCCGAAGTCTTTTCTATCAAATCTATCGATCTTGATCTTTTCTTCATCTCCTGCCATTGCTCCTACTCGAACCCGGTGCTCTGATACCAATTGTTAGGGATATGGTGCGCAGTGGGATACCAAAAAGTTTTTAGAAGAAACGAAAAGAAAGCCTGAAAAATAAATAAAAAATATAAGCACAAGCAACACACAGGAATTACGTGGTTTGGAGCCTCTTGCTCCTACATCCATGGCCACACAGCATCAAATCTCCACTATGAAGACAAATACAGAGAGTTATTATACAAGAGAACCCTCCTTTGATGCAAACATCAGCCCAATAAGAAGAAAGAAAAAAGAATAAATCAATACATAAGGAACCCTTATCCTCTCTCTATCTTTCTCTCTCTCTTTCTTTTGTTTTCTCTCTTGGAAAACCCTTGGACTTCTCTTCTAGATTGCAAAATCTCTCTCTCGCTCTCTTTTTGGATCTCTGTTGGCCTCTGTTCTCTTCTCTTGCTCTCTGTCGGTGTCCCCTACTGAAAGAGGATGAGAAACAATCCAAAACCATATCAAAATGCATCTCAGAAGTCCAAGAATCATCAAGAAACCTTTCAGGTCATCAGATCTGAGATCAACTTCTCAGATCGCATCAAAATCCAAATAAAAAGACCCTTGATCAAGCCTGATCTCCATCGAATCCATCTCAGCCATCCGATCAGGTGATCGGATGGTCCAGATTGTGCCCGTGCCGTGGACCACTCGTGAGCCGTGAGAAACTAGCTGGGAAATGTCCAGGTCACTATCGCCTATGCTTGGGCCGAGCCCACGCGCACGCGCGCACCCACACGTGGGCCTGGGCTATGCCCCACGTGCCTGCACGTCGGGCCAAGCCGGGCACCCGCGCGCCGTACCGAGCCGCGCACCCGTGCGCCAGGCCTAGGCCGCGCACGTGGATTTGGGCCAATTCGATCTGGTCGACCGGCCTGCTTCCTCTCCTTTTTTTTTTTCTGGTTTTTTCTACTGGGCTTCTGGGCTTGGATCTTGGGTGGATATGGCTCCACACTCAACAAAATGTAGGGCTAGGCTTGTTGTTCAAAGTTTTGGTCAAAAGGCTGGGATTGATTTCTTCGATACCTGCTCACTTGTAGCTCATATGACTACTATCTTAATTTTTTTAGTTTTAGCTTCCATCCATAAACTCTTCATCAAATAGATGTTAAGACTGCTTTCTTACATGGAGATCTTGAAGAGGAAATCTACATGCATCAACCCGAGGGTTTTTCTGTGCTAAGATAAGAAAACAAAATATGTAGACTTGTTAGATCTCTCTATGCATTGAAGCAAGCACCTAAGCAATGGCATGAAAAGTTTGATCATGTAATTTTATTCTACGGATTTTAAATCAATGAATCAGATATTATCTTTATCAAAAACAAGTTGATGATCGATTTTTTCTTCTTTGTCTCTATATTGATGACATTCTGATTCTTGCTTCTGATTTGGACTTAGTCAATGATATCAATAACTTTCTATTCTATCACTTTGACATGAAAGACCTAGGTAATACTAATCTAATTCTTGGAATGAAAATTATTCAAACTTCTAACTCAATCTGCTTATCCCAATCTCACTCTGCTCAAAAAGTTATCGATAAATTTGGATACGTTGATTATTCTCCAATGTCTACTCTCTACGATCCCACCATCCACGACATGAAAAATATTGGAAAATCTATGAATCAATAAAAATATTCTTAAATTATTGGTTTTTTAATTATCTATCTAACTGAACCAGACCAGACATTGCCTATACCATTTCTAGACTCAATAGATATACTAGTAATCCTAGCATAATTCACTAGAATACTGTAGAGAGAGTATTTAGGTATCTTAAAGGAACTATAATTTTCTCCCTTCGTTATATAGGTTATCCAAATGCTCTTGAGGGTTATTGTGATTCAAACTGGATCTCAAATACTTTAGATATCAAATCTACTTCTTGTTATATTTTTCTTATGGAAAGTAGTACTATATCTTGGCAATCTTTTAAACAAATTATTCTGGCTAGAAGCACTATGAAAGCCGAATTTATTGCTCTTGACTTTGCTTGTTTTGAAGCTGAATGGTTAAAAGAACTTCTTACTAAAATTCTATAATATCTTCTCCCATTCCTCATATATCTATTCACTGACTCAGGAGCTGCTATAGATTTTTACAAAAAAAATTAATAAATACTAAATCAGTAGACATATTAAACAAAGACAAAAGTCTGTAAAAAGAAAAGAAAAACTTCAAATTGTTTCAATATATCATATTGCTACGGATCTTAATCTTGCTGATTGCCTGATAAAAGGCTTAAACAGGACTAAGATCCTGATATCATCAAGGGAGATGGGACTTAACCTATAAAGGACCTTCCAGCAGTAGAAACCCAACCTCTATGATAGGAGATCCTTTGAAGGATATTTAATGTAGTAATAACAAACTGATTGATTGATCAGGGAGCATATATGATTTACTTGATATGTGAATTATAGATTCTATCTCATCTCTATAATGATTTGTGCTCCTATATAATGGTAAGGAAGAGTTATCTCTGAATGAGACTCAAGAAGTATTTCTTGGTATGTGACACTGTACACATCCTTGGAGGGGCTCACCTATATAAGAATATCCGTATACGGCCACGGCTAGAGATATAGGCAATCTCTAGAAACTCTCATGAAAAATCAAGATACTTGCATATGGTCATTAATGTGCAAATACGCGACATGAACTTCTATACTATGTACTATAGTAGGAATTTGAGTTAAAGAAACGTAGTTCAAAACTTAGTTCATTCCGTTTCTTTCAAATTAATACTATAGATACTAAGTGAAGTTAAGTCATGAAAGACACTTCACCTATTATACAATATATGTACCAGAAGAAATTCTTTTTCTATGTTGTTTATCTATTTATTTTATTTCATGAATTTTGAATTTTGAGGGGAATTGTTAGAGTTTGGAGGGAAACTCAAAATTCTCTCCAAATCTTTCGCACTGTATCCCTCTCCTAATGTTTAGTCCTACATGGAAAAGAGGAAAAACATCATGGTTGTTTATATTAATCCTCTTTCTTGGGCCTTGTATTATTTTGGCCTCCCTCCACGTGCACGCATGGCTCGGCCCGGCTCGCATCTGCACAATCGCACCGCGACTGTGGCATGGTATTTATTATGCTACCTAATTAACCTTTAACCCTGGTTAATGACTAAATGGTTTAAATTAATTAACCATTATCCTTGCTTAACATTTAACCATTAATTCAATTAGCCATTTGTCCACCACATTAACCAATTAACCATTAATTCAATTAGCCATTTGTCCACCGCATTTAACCAATTAACTATTAATTCAATTAGTTGTTTGTCTACCACATTAACCAATTAGCTGTTAATTCCACTAGCCGTTTGTCAACCATATTAACCAATTAGCCGTTAACCCATTGCATTAACCGACTAGCCATTGATTACCCATTAAGTAACACTAATCTATTTTATTTCATTGGTTAATTGTGATTAGCTCACCTAATTAAGCTACTAGCCATTGGGCCAGCCCAAACGGCTAGTATTTTGGGCCTGTAAGAGGACTGGTAGAGGGAGAGAAGGGATAAGAAAAAAATTCAGTGTTCTTCTTATCTATTCCTGCTCTTCAAAAATCTCTCCTCTAAGAAACACTAACCTTTCCCTATTGTTCAACATTTTTCTAATCATTTTGATATAATTTTTTATTTCTATTGATGGACGAAGCTCTATCATTCTCTCCATGATCGTGCCTGCATGAAGAGTATATGGTTATATCTTGTAATAAAATTTTCAAGACTGAACCTACATGAAGGTCAGGAATCATCTTAGAACAGCGCACTGCATGCCTCCGATCAACTATTTTTTTTTCTTTTATAAATTTTATAAATTAATATTATAACTTACTATTACTATTGGTAGATTGTTTGATTCATGATCAGATTCCTAAGTGGAATAAAGTTTTATAATAAACCTATTCCCAACACTTTTTTTAATCTTTTATTTCATCTATCGTTTTTAGTGTGTTCTTTGACATGAAAGATGATGACTAATAATTTGGTTTACTTTTATTTTTAAGCATGTAACGGTCTTCCACATTTTACAAAAAAATTTAAAAAAGGTTGATGAGTTTAATTACCCCCGAATGGCCATGTAAGTTCTTGGTCCCAGAAAGTAAAATGAGTTTTCTTATCTTCCCTGAAATCAATACATTTATTTAACCAGGGGAAAACAGAGTCAGAAGCCGAGCATGCAAACAAATAAAAGCAGTTCAGATAGCATCTGAATTTATTATATAACCAAACAGCCAAAACAGGATCTTCGTGACAATGGCCAGTCTGTAATAATATCTGCACTGCACGGGGTTTTTTTTTAAAATAATATTTTTTAATATTTTATTTCTCGAATTAATGCCGTTTTCATTTTATTTATGGATTTAGGGTGTACGGCCCATCCCAAAAAATAATAAATAAATAAAAGTGAAATTGCAAGTTCTACCCCTGATTTCAAAAAAATAATAATAATAAAAGGAAAAACTGTTTGAAATCGCGGGTTCCACCCACGTTTTCTTGAACCTGCGATTTCTCCTCAATTTTTTTAGTTTAAATTTTAATAAAAAATAAAAATTTAAAAAAATTTAAAAAAATTAGAAAAAAAAATTAAAAATTAAAAATAATAATATGATACTAATAACCTTCGATTTTGCAGTCCGATCGTCGATCCGGCCACCGGTTTAATAATCAGTCTGGCTACAGCCATTGATCTGACAGCCAGTTTGGTTGCTAAATCGGTGCTAGTCCGATCGCCGGTCTAGCTGCCAGTCCGGCCACTAATCTGACAGTCGGTCACCGGTCTGACGGTAGATCCGGTTGCCAGGATCCGGCCACCGGTCCGGCTACTAGAGTCCGACGATTGGATCAGTTCTAATCCGACCACCAATTCGGTCACCAGGTTGATACCAGTCCGGTTACTAGTTCGATCGGTATCAGTACCCAATCAGATCAGTGATCGTAAAGCTGTCGACGGGTCGGGTCCGGATCTGAATCTCAATTTGGACCCATTTACCCAGACGCGGACCCCATTAGTCATAGTTAAATGGATCCGAGTCTGGATATTATATATCCGGACCCGAAACCCGATTAAATAAAATAATATGATATATATTTATATAAATGTGGGACGTTGGACCATAATCGAACGGTTAAAAAAATAAAAGAATAGAATCCTCCACTCTTACAAGCCCATGGGCTATAGTGGTATTCGGGTCCGGGTTCGGGTCTGGATACCCGAGATCCATTCAGGTCCAAGTCTGGTACCTTAAAACTGGACCCGTCGGGTATTCGGATCCGGGTCTGGGTCCGGTAGCTAAAATCGGGTCCGGGTCTGGATATTTGGATTCCGACCCGAACCCGACCCATTGACAGCTCTAAGTGATTCGACGATGGCCGGACTTTTTTAAATTTTTTTAAAATTTATTTAAAAATTTATATCAGTGATCGGTACCCAATCCAAGTGGCCCATAACTTTTTTTTTATTTTTAAAAAAATTTTAGATTTTATTATATTATTTTAAATTATATTATTTATTTTTTAAAATTTTATAAGATTAAAATTTAATTTTAAAAAATATTTAAGGCGTGCATTTAATACGGTGGAATTATTTTTAATTACATAAATATCCTTTTAAAAATAACCTATCAATGACATTTTCATAATTAAATCAAATTTTATGAATGGCAGTTTCATAATTAAATCAAATATTACAAAGAACATTTTGAAAATTAAATCAAAATCACAAATTCGTGATTTTGATTTAATTTTTAAAATACTCTTGCCGCCATTCATAAAATTTGATTTAATTATAAAAATATCATTGACAGCTTATTTTAAAAAAAATATTTAAGTAATCAAAAAAATTCCACTGAATTAAATGTACGCTTTTTTGAAATCACAGGTTCACATTTCCTTTTTTTTTTTTTTTTTTTTTTGTCGGTACACCTAAATTGATAAATAAAACAAGGTATTTTTATTTTTTTATTTTTTTTGTTTTGAAATCACCCGCGATTTCATTTTTATTTTATTTTATTTTTGGATGGGCGTACATCTAAATCCATAAATAAAATGAAAACTACATTAATTCAGGAAATAAAATATTAAAAAATATTATTTTAAAAAAAAACCCGCACTGCACGATCTCAGATAATTAGCAAAGTACTAAAATGGAAAGCATCAAAGGAAAGCATATTAAAAAGGTACTAAAATAATCAATCCCGGGAACAGAATTGTCTCATTAAATTTTTCATTTATTGCGAATGAAATCATTATAAAGAGAACAAGAACAAGAATAACCATCCATTTTACATTGAAAAAACAGAACACACATTTGACATACTCTGAATTAGATGGGTGTTTCTGTGGCTCCCTATGGACATGGGAAGTTGATTGTACGACTGCACTTCCAGGGTAACTCTTTGGCTTGCTTTTTTATTTCCACTAGCTCTGCACTCCTTATTGCAGCAAGAATTGTTTCAAAAAAAAAATCAGAGTCTATCAATATGGTAAACATGGACCCAGATTTCTCATATGGATCCACATCACTTGAAGCCCCCTCTCAGCTGTTGCTCAAAACTGAAATTTGCCTGCTTGCAATTCGATGGAGCTGGTCATATCCTGCAAGAACTCCTGCCCCTGCCATTCCTGAGAGCATGTTGGCAGCAACTCCCCTAAAAAGTGCAGAGAAACCCTCCTTGCAGACTATAAGTTGGAAGGCATGGAATGCTCCGCGATATTTGGAAGATTGTCCTGAAGTCAACATCATTCTCCTGCGTAGTGTATCAAATGGGTATGCACAGACACCAGAAAATGTTGTCACAGTCCACCCTAACATGAAACTAGCTAAGAAGTTTCCCTGCAACAACAAAAAGCCATGGATGTTGAACGATAACAGGAATTCGAGGGAAAAAAATGCATTGGTAATAACCAAGAGAAACCAACAAACTATTGTCCTTCAGGTATATGGTTATATCTTGCTCTACAATGCTAGAAGCCTAGAATAAATAAACAGAAGACATGATGGACTGGGAAGATCAACAAGACAATAGTGGAGACCCATGAAAATATAGATAAACCATGATCCACACCACGGAGAGAGATTGAAAAGAGTAATATTTCTTTCTTTCTATTCTGAGGCTATGTGAGAAGTTGTGTACTCAAAAAAGAAAAGGCATTATGATACCTAACGCATGTAGGAAGAGAAAAAAAATGTGCCCAAATAAACTCACACTCTGCACTGCTATTGCCATAACCATATCTATCAAGCCTTATCCCAACTTTGGGTCTGCTTCACATTGCACTGCTATTGTAATTAATAAAAGGATTTGCCGCTGCACTTTCTTTTTTCCTGCTTGGTTGTCTCCTAGAATACAGTGTGTTTGCCTCGTGCAATGGACAGATGGAGTGCCTTTCTCCACACTCCAGAAAAATATCCGAATCCATTCTTCTCCTCTATTTACATTCATCTTTTTAAAAAAAAACAAAAAAAACCTTTTGATTCAAACATTGCTCTGTGAGAGAGAGAGGAAGTACAACAAACAACAACAAAAGTGCAACACATATACTGAAGAAAGATCATTTGGTCATGCAGAACCACATCAATCCATCTTCCTGTCATCAGCATCAAATATGCCCAAGACCACCACAGCTCATGTTTCCACTCACATGAATTGCAGGTGTTCAATGCTGGTTTTAATGTAGAACCTGTGGGCAAGACCGTGGTCAGGGATTCACTAACAATAAGATTGTCCGGTAATGCTCCAATGACACCAACTGTTCTAGAATGAAGCAAAAACTTCACCTTATACCTAGAAATCAAAGTGTGCATGGCTTATCAGGTACCACATTATTTTAGTTAAATGATCTCAATAGAGTTTGGTGGTTACCTCCAATGGTCCAACTAGAACGGCAGGCTTCACAGTGTCATAGATGCCAAAATAAAGGCCCCGATACAGAGTGATACCTATTATAGAAACTCCAAAACCTCGATACAAGCCAGCAATACCATCACTTGCCAGTGTCTTCCTGTATACATCTAGTAGTCCTTTAAACTGTCGTTGGTTGTTAGCTCGGTGTTCAATCGCATCCGTGCCAAGCCGGGTTCTTGCAAAATCTAAATGATATAAAAACAATGAAGTTGTTGCTCCAGCAGCACTACCAGAAGCCACATTACCTGCTAACCACTTCAGAAAACCATCTTTCTCCTTTGAGCATCCAAAAAGGCTCTGGAAGTATCCCTTGAAAGCAAAATTGAAGGCCTGTGAAAAATTGGAGAGAAAGGACAACATTTTTTATAAAACTATTTCAAGTGATAGCAAATATGAAACCTATAGTGAAACCATGTCAATGGACATTGGACATAGGTATCAAGCATGATAATAGCACAGCTACTCTCTAAATTCAAGATCCTCAGACGTGTAAGGCATAAGATATAACTTTCCTATGGTATTCCCCTCCTTGAGGCCTATACTGTTTGGTTTTGCTATCTCCATTTGTCTCCATTATTTCATGCTACACCATGTGCTTATATACATAGCAATTTTTATTAGAAAGTCAAAAAACTTCTTTTTACATATAAGGTAGGAATTTTAAGGAAGGAAAGCAAGTAGGATGTATGTTCGCAATATCGCCAGAGTTGGAACAGAGATCAGGAGTTCCCTCCCTATTGCCTACTTAGCAGGAAAACCCACCATCTCATCAAGCACCACATGCAACAAAAAGTTACTGCAGACACCTTAGATGAAAGGTTTCTACCTTTACCGAACAGGGTTTGGAGCTCCCAATGCTTCAAGAGAAGGAAAACATCTTCCCGTACTTTGCTGCAGCCACAGACTTGCCAACAAGCTCATCTTTGTCCTTAATACTGTTAGAAACTGAAGAACCTAATGCTTAGTGCTGAATAACTAAGCGATAGGTTAGTTTAATAATACAATTTTTGTTTCAGTAATTGTCAATAATCTGCTGCAAGCTGCATAATTGAAAAACAAAAGCAAATAATCTAGAACAAATGATAAGATGCAGCTGAAGGCCTACAGGGTAATGATCCACTGCCCTCATTCTCCATAGACTGGTCGTTTAGCAGCAAAGCTACTTGTCATGCAGTTGCCCATGATGTGACAGCTTTCATGAGCTAAATAAAGTTGAGCTTGCAGGCAAGCTTGATGGATAACTTGGCATATGGAGAATGGAAGGATGCAACAAACTATGGTGCATCAGTGCTGAAATTGGTCTTGAGTTTTGTTTCAACTTAGAGAATCATGCCATCAGGATGGATATTGACAAATTTGTTCTCTGCCAAAATTTCTAGAAAGTGCCATCTAAAACTAAGGCTACTTGGCTTATAAGCATATCATTTGAGCCATATAAATGGCAGGGTTTGCCTTTGATAAGAATGATTCACTAAAAAATGTGGTTGCCTTGTGGCAGACTAATTTAGAGGTTTGACTACTATATTGTTGCTTACCTTGGAAATGGAACAATTAGGAAGATCTAATGACTCTGATGCATAGAGCCTCCTAATGCCCTAAGTGTATAATGTCTAACAGTCCTGGTGCATATTTAGCACAAAAGAGCTGCCTGTAAGATAAAATGTAGATTATTTATAGCATGCAGAAGGCTTTTCCCTTAAATCATGATCAAATCCATAAGACTCTGACTGGTTTTGGCCATTGCCATCCTCATGCTATCATGTAAGCTTACTGCCCTTGGAAAGCATTCATGGATGAATTCACACAGAAAAATTCATAGCATAAAGTTTTGAATGCAAAAGTTAAACTATATCATTGGAATCAGATATGGAGGATCACCGATGTTCTGCCAACATGTGGCGGGTATACAAGCTCAAGCTGAAACACACAGAAGAAATTGTTTCTCTCCAGAATGCTATGCTGCTTTTTAAGGCTAAATGAGTTCTCTGTCAAAATTGTTGTCAGCAGTTGCAGTGCAACATGTTTGGCTAACATAATTTTGCATATCTCAATAGAGGTCATAAGCAACTATCATAAGGCTTAAAATGTTGTGTTAAGACTAAGATGCCTTAGTACTCAATGTCAATTATTAAAGATAGTTTAGAACCAAAATATGATTGGGAAAATTGCCACTTTGTCATATTGTTCAATCATAATACTCCCCTTCTTATATTGAGTACAATATATAGATGTTTGCTCCACTTTTGAAGACATTCAGAGCACTATCTCAGGTCAGAAGCAGGGCTCTCGCATCCCAATAATGCTGGCTGGTTCATGCACATGCAAAGGGAACAGAACTGCAGATTGCCCAGCCAATTCCAGGTTTTCTAAGCACAGGGAATGCTAAGCTTCAAAAATTGGCTAACCTTCACAATGTGGCTGAAAGCAGGTTTTTAAAAGGATTTGCCATTGTCAGCAACTAAGCAAATATATGTAAAAGATTCATTGGAAAGTCATTAATTAGACATGGAACTTGCTTTTTAAAATAAGCCATCCATTTTCAGATCAAAAGGCACAGTTTAAATCTTCATGATTTGCAACCTGAGACTTTAGTTCTCATTCGCGGATTTACCATGCGTTGACAAGATATACTTTTTGAAATTTTTAATGCACAAAAAAGGTTCATTTTTTATGCATTTGTGATGTGTTGAGGAGACATACCTTTCGAAATTGCCAACACAATAAAAAGGTTCAATTTTACCAGCTATCTTGATTATAAGTGCAGCTGCAACCTTGAACTACTTTTTTTAATAGTCTCATAGTTACTTAGAGGGTCAGAATTAGATTGTCTAGATAAATGATTAATATCAATCACCGTATTCTTAATATTAATGACTATAACTAGCCTTTTTTCTCTTTTGCAATGTTTTCCTAAAGTTTCTCTAGATTGACGAATATGCTTTCATTTTGTAAAATGCACTAGCTTTTCTTTTTTCTTCCTTTAAAGAATGATTATATTTTTCACAAAATTAGAGATCAAAATTGCAAGAAATGAATGGCATTAGAAGATTCTCTTATTTGACCAAAGAACACAACCTATAAAGTACAAAGTACTTTATAGATGAATGGCATTAGAAGATTCTCACATCATGAAAGTACAAAGTACCAAGCCTATAAAGTAAAAGAGCAAAAATAGGATGAAAATGGATCACCTTGTCTGAAACCATTTAGTTTGGAAATATTCTTTTGTGAAGTGCTAATAAACAAAAGAAAAATGGGAGTAACAATGGAAGAATTAAACCAAAGTCTTTATAAAGCCCGGCATCCCACATTTACATTTTAATGATTTAAAATAGCACCATATACTAAGTCTTTCTCCCAGATGCATAGTCATCAGTCCAGAATGCCATCCAAAATTCAAGCCCTCCAGTTGCAAAGAATAAGCATGTACATTGTTGAACTAAACACAAAACTCTGCTTCTTGATGAATGAGCTCATAACAGACCCCAAGGATTGAAGTATTCTGTACTGATAGAGTGCAGGTAAGGCATTGGAGAAATACATTCCATGGTGAGCTATGTTTAGGTGCTTGGTACATATGACATGCACCAACATGGCAGCATGCCAAGAACTGGCATGATGCCAGCACCATGTCAGTGCCTCACGCATGCAAGGCACTGGCATGGTACATATGATGCAGTGTCGTGCTGCTACTAATACTTAAATTCGTGGTGAACACTGATTTATAGATTTCAATCTAGATAGATCTCACATTCTATTACAGCAGGGTAGTCAGTTCTCAGCACCTAGCTAAGATGAATCGCAATTATCTAAAGAAATAGCAAACTTTCATCCAACATTTTTCACCCAATTTATAGAGTACTCATCTAATCATAGCTTGATGTAATATCCCAATTTTTAACCAACTTAAACAAATCAACTTTTCAATAATAAAATTCACGAAACTCAATTCAAAATAACAATGAACGTAGAACACGAATCCTGATATTAATCCAATATAATCAAATAGACTAGAAGAACGAGAATTGGAAGAAAAGGTAACACCGACCTGGGTGGGAAAGTATCGGATGACATTGGCCTGGTTCCCTCTCCAGAGGGAAAGCACGCTCTCCTCCCTCAAAACCCTCGAGAAGCAATCGGAGATCCCGTTGTAAGGCCGCCGGAGGTGGCCTCTCTTTAGCATCTCCCCCTGGTTCTGAAGCAGGAGCTTCACCCGCTCCACCGGCGCCGCCCCGCTCTTCGCCACCACCGCCGCGAAGCCGCCCATCACGAAGTCCGCCGCCATCTTCCCCGACGGCCTCGCCGCCGCCTCGGTGGCGGCTCCGGCGGGAGCCACCATCCTCCCGTCGTCCTCCTCCCTCTGGCGCGGAGAAATAAAGGATAAAATAAAAGAGAAAAGGATAGGTGCCCACCGTCGAGCCGGCGACGACATCCATAATTTTGATGGATTGAGAAGGGATAAAAAATCCGAAGCAAAGATGTGGGTGCAAAAGATTCGAGTCGAGATTGGGTTGGACTTGTCCCGTCCCGGTCCAAATACGAGGACTGAGTCGTGTGGGATAATGAGAGGAACGAGTGATGGTTATGTTGTCACTTAGTTAATTTTTTTTTTCTTTGTCCGAAGATTGTTCACATTAATGAGATACTAGGATAGCTGGCGTAGCAAGAATGAATACAACTAAGATAGTGAGAGAAGATAATATTCCTAAACTGTACAGGGGCATCCCGCCAATCAGACCAGACAAACAAACCAAATAGTGAGGAACATACGAGGCAACACAATCTGCATTAGTATTTGCCTTCCTATAAATATACCCGATCTCAATAAAAGCATACCCTTGTCAAAGAAGATCAATGTCCCGAATGATAGGATGTGCCGAAGAAGCTCTCAGAGACTGTCGAATCCACGAAATCACCGTCAAGGAATCGCCCTCTATGATCAGACGATCCAGGTGGAGGATCCGACAAGCATACCTGATGCCGGCCTAGGCCGCGTACAACTCCATCCCAAGGACAGATGGGTCGAGGAGAGGAGTGCCACCCACACCCAGAAAACCTAGCCGAGAGTCCCGGAAGACAAAAGCAGCTCCTCCCAATCTATGCCGAAGACTCCCATCAAAATTGACTGTGAAATACTACGGAGGAGGGGATTCCCAAGAAATAAAAACCCGGTGGGATGCTCGCAGAGCGGAAGGGGAACCCCAAGTCTCCGAAGACCTCCCAGTCGACCTCAAATACTCCTCGACCGAGGCCCTAACTCTCTCTACCAGAATCCTGGGAGAGCATCTGACCGAGCTGAATACAAGCTCATTCCTTGAGAGCTAAATATGATAAGCAATATAAGCAAGGAGGGTGGCAAAAGGAAAAACAGTAGCAGATCTCAGAAGGTAGAAGAAGGTGTCCTCTCTATCCACAGCATGAGAGAAAAGGTCCTCGAGGCCCGCCATCTATCACACATGCCAAGCCGAAGAATAAAAGAACAGAGCGTGAGCCTGAGTCTCACCATAGTCCCCACAAACAGGGCACGCTGGGGGCAAGTGAAGGTCCCTAGCTGCCAAGAAATGAGTGGGGGGAAGACGATGCCAGGCAAGCTTCCAGAGGAAGAAGGAAATCCTAGGGTGAACCGGGATAGACCAGATCCAACGAAGGAGGAGGACTGAGCAGGCTCCAGAGCAAAGATGGACATCAAGTCAGACATCGATACACGAAGGGAGGAAGAATGCCTCCACACCCTGACATCCGGGCCAGAAAAGGTGGGCAGAATAATAGATATAACCCAATGACCAAGAATATCCACAAAAATCGATGCAACCACTCCCTAGTCCCATTGAGACTGCCCCGGAACCAAAAGATCAGTAATTGAGATGGAGTCTGATGTGTCGACCGAGATGAAAGTGGGCCATATGATTAAAAGAAGATTAGATATCCAAGGATCCAGCATTAATCTGACTGATCGACCATCCTCAATAATCCAAAATAGATGGGGGTGATCAGTGGAGCCCTAGCCAACATCTCTCTCCAAATGGCAGAACAGTTCCTGGGAGGACGTTGAGTGCCCTCAAGAAGAGCTGATAGTCACTATAACAGGCCCTCATTATAGAAGACCACATACTGTCCGGGCATAAAAAATATCTGGCAACATGCCTTCCAAGAAAAGCCTCACTCCTATTGACCAGAGAGTGAATCCCCAATCCACCATGCTGAGTCGATTGGCAAACTATCTGCCACCTGATTAAATGGATCCTCCGACGGATTGATGCAAGTCCCAGAGGAAAGCCCGGATCATCTACTCCACTCTAAGGATAACGGTCTTGGGGATTACAGCATTAGCAAGGAGATAAATCGGGAGCGAAGCGAGAGCTGAGCAAATAAGAGTAATCCGGCCCATAGAAGAGAAAGATATGCCCTGCCATCCGTCAATCCTCTCCCGAATCGCCAGCACCATCGAGGAACAACCACCGTGGAGAGTCTAGACCCCGAAACGGGCACACCCAAATAGGTCAAAGGGCCCTGGAGCTCCGCAATACCAAGAATATCCATAATCCTACGATGGAGGCGAGTAGAGGTCTTCAGAGAAAAGTAAATACCATATTTATTGAAATTTACTCGCTATCCTAAAGCTAAACAATAGTCCTCCATAACTCTCTGAAATCCATGAGCAAAAATAATCGAAGCCCTACCCGGGAGCAAACAGACATCTGCAAATAAAAGATGGAAGATCAGAGTAGCCCCTGGAGAGGGAATAAATGGTTGGATCATCAAATCCCGCACCGCTGCTCGCAATACTCTCGAAAGGAAGTCTGCACAGATAATGAAGAGAAATGGAGAAAGAGGACAACCTTGATGGAGGCCGACAGTGGAATTGAAGTACTCTGTAGGGGATCCATTAACCAGAAGTGAGAAGGAAGGTCTGATAATATAGGAGAAGATCCTGGAAACCCAAGCTTGATGAAAATCGAAGTCCAGCAGAGCCTTGAGAAGGAAATCCCAGTTGACTCTATCATAAGCTCTCTCCATGTCAAGCTTGATAGCCATCAGACTACGACGGGCAGGAGCATGATGGATGTCCAATATGAACTATGGATGTCCGATATGAACTCATGAGCAATTAGAACATTATCAGAAATACACCGGGCACTGACAAAAGCTCCCTGCTCAGGGCAGATGAACTGTGGAAGAATGAGCTTCATCCTGTTTGCCAGTAATTTAGCATAAACTTTGTAGAGGGTGTTACATAAGCTAATCGATCTATAGTGAGAAGGCTTTGAAGGGTCAGGCCGCTTGGGAACAAGAGCAATAAAGGTCTGCTTCCACGAATTAGGCATAGTACCTGCATCGAAAAATAATTATACAGCAGCAACAAAATCAGTGTAGGGTATATTACAATAAGTCCGAAAAAAGAAAGGAGGATAGTCATCAGGATCAGGGGCTTTGTCCTCCCCCAATGACCAAAGGACAGATCGAATCTCCTTCTCAGAGATCGGAGCCAGAAGAAGCAAGTTATGAAAAGGAGAGACGGTCATAAACAGGGGATGAGCAGAGAGAGATGGAGGAATAGGGCTGGAGATCATCCATCTGGATCGAAAGAACATCAGGAACTCCCTCATAATAATAGCTCCTTCTTCCTCAAACCATTGACCATCTGAAGAATACAGAGCACGAATAGTATTTTTGTGTCTTCGGATGATAGTGGCCTGGTGAAAGAAGCGAGTGTTACTATCCCCCTCCTGCAGCCACTGGATCCTAGATTTCTGTCTCTAGATAACCTCTTGTTGATGAAGAAGAGAATGATGCAATCAGAGTTTAGAGCGAAGGATAACCATATCAGCTGGAGATAAACACCACATCCTGTCCTCCTTATCTTGCAACTAAAGAATAGTACTTTCCATAGCCTTCAATTTAGTCAGCAGATTTCCCACCTCAACCCTATTCCACCAAAGTAAACATCTCCTGAGAAGTTCTAATCTTCGAGAGATCCGGTAGGAAGCATCACCCCGAATAGGAATCTTCCACATCTCTCTAACAATATCTCTGGATTTCGGGTAAGAAAGCCAGAACTTTTCAAATCTGAAAGGAGTGGCCCCCGGGCATAAACATCCATAGACAAAAGGAGAGGGTAATGATCCGAGGCAATACGACTGAGGTGTCGAACCATATGGACCAGATACAAGGAGAGCCAAGAAGGAGTGGCATAAACTCTATCCAATCTCTCCCAAACTCTGGCTGCGCCAGACCGGTTATTACACCAAGTATAGCGAGGTCCTACGAACCCCATGTCAACCAATCCGGTATCTTGAATGAAATTAGTAAATTCCATAGATGCAGCATCTTCCACAAAAGGTCTACCACCTCTTTTATCCTTTGCTCAATCAACCACATTAAAATCACAAGCAACCATAGTAGGAACACCCTGATCAATCAGGACCGACACCTCCTCCCAGACCACCCTCCTATGACGTACTAGTATAGATACCACATAAGAGCCAAGAAGGTTGATTGGGTTCAAAAATAACAATGGCCACCATCTGAGAAGAGCGATGAAAAACATCCACTCTAGCTGTCCCCAAATTCCAAGTAACAATAATACCTCCCGCCAGACCCTGGGAGTCAATAGAATAAAAACCCCAGTCCCGGGAAAAATGGTGCAGAACACGAAGAAGACTGGGCCCAGAGAGCCTAGTCTCCAGAATAACACATCTGAGGATGACACAATTGCAAGAAATGACCATAAGTAGATAGGAAGGCAGGTTTGCCTACCCCCCGAACATTTCATACTAAAACTTTCATGACAAAACTTAAGTAGATATGGATACTCCTGATCCCTGTCCGGCAACATCCCCAACCACATCAGCCTTAGGAGTCTCCTTCCCAAGTGAGGCAAACCCCTGATCAACCCCCTTGACTAGTACAACATTCTGATCAGACCCCCTAGAAGATGCCCCAACCGATCCCAGGGCAGTCCTCAATTTATCAGAAATAACATCATGACTCTTCTGCTCAACAATAGAGCCTGAGACTATGTTACCCTCCAGAGAAGCAATATTTTGCATCCCATCCCGAGCACCAAGAAAACCCACCCGGGAATCAGTAGCAGCACCATGGGAACCCCCTCGTGAATCATTAGCAGCACCAGCCCCAAACTCCCCCCTAAGGGCCGTTTCCCCATCGATCTCCCTGAAGACCCACCACTCCTAGTAACCTCCAAAACCCCCACAATCCCGGAGACCCGACCACCAGACCGAGACCTCCCCACACCAATAGAAGGCCCTGCCAACCCTGAGCCCCCCACTCCACCAATACCCCGTTTCCCGGATAGAACCCTGCTAGGAGACCCAACACCCCTAACAACAGCAAAGACCCCAGGAGCCAACTCCGACCCAGAAACACCCCCTCCCCAAACACCCCGGGCTTCACCCCAATCTTCACCCCCATGAGGAACCAGCAATTGGAACACCCTCCCTCCCCTCCAACGAGCCAATTCCGATTGTCCCAGAGAGAGAAGAAGAATCTCTTGTTTTCCTCAGAGGCACAAAAGAATCAAGAGAAGGGATGGGTCCAGACTCAAGGGCTACAAGTCCCACAATTAGACTTCCCTCCCGATTCAGTCAACATACAAGAATTCAAAGAGCTGACCTGGTCTGGCGAGCTAGAGGCGGACTTCGGCGATGGAGGAGCAGATGATTTGGGGGGACTCCGACCATGCTTCAACGAAACCGTCCCATACTCCAGCATCAATTGGTCCCTCAGGCCAGCCTCCATAGGGATGAGCTCCATGCAGTCTGCTAAGGGACTAAAGATCCCGCCTGCACCCTACGACCCACTACCACCAACCTACACCCCAGATAGCCCAGCATCAGGAGAGCGACGGCGTGCCACCTTCGTCGGCTTCTGCCAACCATCAAAGTCAGGCAACGAATTGGGGGAGGAGGAGAATGGCATAGGGGAAGAATGAGGTAGGGAAGAGGAAGGAGGATCTGAGGAAGACCTGGGGTCCTTACCCTTGACAGGATTCCGGCCACTTTTCAAAGGAGCTTCGGGCGTTTGAGGCTGACAGATCCTTGAGGTCACCAACCACGGGCCAAATTTCAACAATCCCCACCCGTAGCCGAAGGCCCAGCCATGCCCTTAGAAGCTTGCTGTTGTCCACATTTCTCCCCTGCATCGCCACTAGGTTCTCTAGGCCAAAAGCAGGGTTAGCAGACTGTTGTTGAACAACACTCCCAAAGTAGCATCCTTCTATAGTGTGCCCAATCCTTCCACGTTGGAAGCACACTGGAGGTAAGTTCTTATATGCAAACTGTTGCCAGAACACCTTACTCTACCCCTGGATCAGGACACCAGGCTGCAGAGGCTTAGCCGCATCCAACTGCACCATAACCCTTGCATAACCCATCTTCTTCATTTGATCAATAAAGTTATTAATCGAGAGAGGAGTATAATGCGGGACAACTCTAAGATTGCTAAACATGTAGGAAAAAAAATAAAATAATTTTTTTGTGATTTTTATAATTTATGTTTGTAGGCTAAATTTCCAAACTAAAATAAAGAACTAGAAAAAAGAATAGCAATGCATATAATCATCGTATCGCAGGCAAACTCATGCAAAATAATAAATTCCAGGATCCGAGAATTAAGAAACTCTCGGATTAGGATAGCTTATCTTTATCAAATCAGAAATTAAAATAATGGAAGGATGTTACCAATTAATGATTTGAAGAACTTTCGATGAAGAGATCATACATCACTCTGATTGGAATCTGGATGATGAAGTTCGGTTCCCTTGATTAGATAGCTGATTTGGATGGTTCCGGAGGCAAAGAAAGCCTCCTTTGGGGAGGTAAAACACCTCGGGGATCCTGCAAAACATCAAGGGTCAATCAAAATAGCAAGTAAGAAAAGAAAAGAAAACTAGGTTTACAAGGAATCAGGTTAGGGATTAGAAGAAGCTGGGCTGTTTGAAGCTTGTTGAAGATCTCCTTGCTTGGCGGCATGGGGCACTCCTTCTTGGACGTGTGAAGGCTTGGATGGCAGTGAGTTACGGTGTGGAAGGATGCTAGGGCAGCAAAGAATTCAGCCAAGCACATGAACACAAACCAAAGAACCAAAAAAAATAAAGTAACACAAGCTCGCAAGCTCAAATAAATTTTACCAGGATTTTGATATCATGAATAAAAATTGGCATGCATGAATAGTCCCGCATCAATTTTGGTATCAGAGCATGAGAGGATTAGGGTTGGAAAATAAAAAAGGTTGAAAAAAAAGAGAGAAAAAAAAAAGAGAGAAAAAAAAAATGCAGCAAGCCTAACTCGACGGAGTCGAGTTTTTCTCATCCCAGGAGAATGATGGGGACATCAATAGGAATGGCAACAAAATCCAAACCTATGGGTACCTGACCCGGCCTGACCCAATTGGGCCGGGTAGTCAACGCTTTGACTGGGTTTGGACCGGGTTTGGGTAAAACCCGAATGTTTAACTTTAGGTTTGGATCGGGACTGGGTAGATATACACTCGACCCGAACCCGGCCCAAATTATTTTAATATTTAAATATATATAATTAATATATATTATATTAAATATATTTTATTAATTATTATTTATTAGCTATTAAATTTTAAAATACTTAAATCCTTTATCCTAATCATTATTTTCTATAAATAAAGGAATTATAAATTATAATTTGTAATCGGTAAACCCTGATTAATCTCCAGCTCCTCTCTTCCTCTTCGGCAACTCTTCCTCCTCTTGGATCAGTGATGAACTAAAAATGTAGTTAAATTTTATTTATTTAATGTATGTATGAGTTATAAAATGGTAGATGATTTTAAAGTTGATAAAAATGAAAAAAATATTTAATATAACTCAATTGGGTTCGGGCTGGATAAACCCGAATTATCCGATACCCTATTGAAATGGGTTTGGATAAAAAAATCCAGTCCCGATAGTGTTTGGACCGGGTTTGGATAGTTTATTGAGTATTCGGGTTTGGGTTTGGATAGTTATGTACCTGGCCCGAACCCGGCCCATTACCATCCCTAGACATCAAAACCCATCCGAATTTTCCTTTTCTTTTTTCAGATTTTTTTAGTTTAAAAATATTTATCCCAGCTATTCTACCTATTCCCGTTATCCTCACTTTATTCCATGTTTATTCCTGATGTATTCCATGTTTATCCCTTTCATCTTCTTCCTCCCAGAAAACTCCCAGAACTTCATTTTTTTCCATTTTTTCTTCCTGTTTGACCTGGATCTGTTATGCCCGATTACCGGCGACCCCGGCGGCCATCCACCTCCCCCTGGCATCGATCTCCTCGTGGGAACGCCGGCGAATCCTACGGAACCGCCCATGGCCGTGCGCCCCTGCGGCTCCTCCCATGGCCATCCACCCCTGCGGCATCGCCCACGTGCCCCTCTCCCCGGCGCCACCGTCTGCCACTATCGAGCTGCCATCTGCCACTGCCCGAGCCACCATCTCCACCGGCTCCAGCCCGTCCATGCCCTACCAAATCTCCACACCGCCGGCAGTGCCGCCGCCTTCCCCAGTCGCCGGCCGTGCCGTCGCCTTCCCCCAACCGTCGGCCATGCCTCCCCGCAAGTCCATCATCGCCCCCTCTGTTCCACGACCATGGTAAGAGATGTTTGTGCACATATCTCAAAGCCCAAGAGTTTGTACATATCTCAAAGAAAAAAAATATTTTTTTTATAGATTTCAAAGCGGTCTCAATCCTTCTGCATAGATTTCAGGGTAGGCCTGGTCTGGGTGAATTCAGAGCATGCCTAATTTATTTATTTTAAATTTGGATGTATGGACCAGTTAGGAAATTATTTAAATTAGTTTTAGATTAGTTTGATTTTCCACCATATGGAGAGGGTTGTGTTTAATTTTCTACCATATTTTCGGACTGTAAACAAAGCAGGTTTGGGTTATCACCTTTTTTGGGCTGCATGCCTTGTATTCTTTACTTGGATCCTAAGTTTTGTAGGCCCATATAAAGACACCTCCTCTCTTGAATAAGATATGGAGAATATGAATTTTTGAAAAGAGTGATCTTGGTTTGCCTCCGGGCATGAGGCCCGTCTTCCTTTACCTACGGCTGTCGAGGGGTGTGAGACCCCACTTCCTTCGCTTTCGAGCATCGAAGGGCATGAGGCCCTAGTTATCTTCTCCCTTGCTGAGTCCCCTCTATGATTTGGAGCTTTCCTTTCACGGCCCCAGGTAGCGATTTGGGTGGGACGCCCTAGGCTCCACATGTTGTGAGATGGGTGGGATGCCTTAGACTACATGTACTGGGATGGGTGGGATGCCCTAGAGGTGCGACGTCTCTCCGTGAAGGTAAGTCCCAAGTCCATAGAGTATCCATCTTTCTTGCCCCCACATATTTTTTCCACCTTCTTGACCCTAATCACAGGAGACTTCTCAGCTCTCCAACGATCTTCCTAGCCCTCCCTTTTGTCATGCATCAGAGTACCTGCTTCACTGGCCATAGCCATGATCTCTGACGGTAACTAGTACTCAAGGGGCAACTTCGGGAGGCGCATCTAAACCACCATCTTGAAGATCGGTTTACGACCCGGAATGAAGTCGGACTCCCAGTTGTCTAGGGCCATCAATTGCCTTCTGACAAACCACGGCCCTCCCTCCTTCACCTTAACACGGTTCCCCACCGAGCTCATGCGCAAGACAATATGATCTTCTCCAATTGGGAACACTTCGGGGTCGTAATTAAGCTTAAGCCACGTCCTTACCTCCTTGGACACCCCAGCCGGCGACACCCGATGACCCGGACTTCGAAAGATCACCGCGACTCCCTCCCATCACTGACAAGAGTCTACTAGCACCGATGACAGCAACTTAAGGACCTTTGAAAAGCATTGTTGAAGCTGATCAATCTCGACTTCAGAAATTTTATGGGAAGACCAAATTGGTGCTTGCGAAGACCCTTGCACCACCCTTGCCCAGAATCGTTCACCATCATCTTGTCCTTCGGAGTTCGTAGCATCGGTGTTATGCTGGTTCTTCCCTTCTACCATTAGAGATCGAGGAAGCACAAGAAACCCAGCAACCCCACAAAACCCAGAAAAACACCAGCGAACCCCCAAGTAGGAAACCCAAGCCACATAATTGAGAAACCCAGCAAACCCAAGAAGCAAAACCCCACAGACCCCAACAAAAAAACCTAGAGAAACAGAGAAGCACAAAGAAACTCAGAGAAACCCAGAAAATCCTCATGAGGATGACGGCACTCTTCCCAAGCCACAGACCAACCGCACTAAGCACTCTTAATTGTGAATCAGCTAATGTTACTTGAAAAAAAAAGATTGCAACATTGGATTCAATTGTGAATCCCTCTTTTAGTTGCTTGTGGGTTGTAATGCGCTCCCAGATTTTCCAAGTAATGGAGAGACCGAGTTCAAGTGTTCTGCTTCTGATAAAAAAAGAGCCTTTTTCTTTTAGTTGGCATCGTTGGCTCATCCAAAGCTAGCAATCAAGTGTCCTGAATGTTATTGTTGGTAATTACCTATTTTTTCATCTGCTATGTTTGCTGAACTTATGGGGATATAGATGGGATTGTATGTTCCTACTCATGTATTGCATTTTGATAGATGGATAGAAGGTGATTCGAGAGTTGTACATCCATAGATTGCAGGCCATAACAAGATGCTTTGATGAGAGATATGGTGGGATGGATGGCAGCCACCAAGGAAATAAGTATATCTCATATTTGCTAATTGCTAATAAAGCATTTGAAGGAGACCTCTTAATTCACATGAACCAGTCTCTGTCTCCTGACTTAACCATTCTTCTTTTGGGGTGAAATATTTAAGACGAAATAGCTTATTTTACTCTTCTTTGCCTGTTAAAGCTTTATATATTTTACCTTTTATTCTATCTTTGGTTCTCTAAACCCTTATGAGATAGCACTACTTTCTACTTAAACACCGGACATCACTAAAAGAGTGATGCTCATGAACTATACCTGCAAGAAAAGTTCTTACTGAGAGCGGATCCGACAAGGATCCTTCAACACTCAAGTCATGTGGCCGGCAATAGAAAAGAAGAAAGAAGAGCGGAGTCAGAAAAAGTATGGAGTAGAAAGAGATGGAATGTACTGAACACATAGCTTGGGGGTTTTCAAAAAATCCCTTTTATAGGCCCAAGACAAAGATACTTTTCAAAGAGAAAAAACCCTCTATGTGCTAGGCGAGAAATGATAGTTCTGAGAATTTTATCCTGCATGGTATCAGAGAAATATGTCATGTACCTAGAATGTTTATTTTCTATTAATTAAAAATTTATCTCTTCTATGCTACCGACCATATTTCTTAATGGTGACATGGACTACTATATGGGTCCAGTCATGTTCTCATTATTTATGAGGATTTGCCATGGATTATGAGATTTATCCGCCAGATCACACAGTGAGGTGCATGGAAATGAGCATTGGATGATACCTCCTTGGACTATCTTGAAGGATGCTGCAAGGGAGCCTTTGGTGTGAAAGCTCAGGATTAGCCTGAGTCCCCATACCAAGGCTAAGGGTTAACAGAGTTGAGGGACCCTAGGTGCATTTCTACCTTGCCTGAAGGTCAAGCTGTTGGAAAGGAAGTGAGCCTCCATCAATGTTGTAAGTCAATCTGAACAAAGGCTTCAAGGTGCTAATCTAGCCCAAAGGGCACTGGGCCGGATGGCCAAAGGTGGAGCGGACTCTTGCCAAGGCCGAGGGTTGGCTAGACCAAAGGGGACCTAAGGTACAGTCCAATTTAGTTCGGGAGGTGATGGACAACTACTAGAGACAAAGTCGAGAGTGGGTGGATGTTCATCAAAGATGAGGCCCGGTCAACAAATCCTTGAGATGCTGAGGTTAGCCTCCATATCACCTTATACGTACTCAAAAAAAATATATATGTAGTTATTGTCGGCTAGATGGAGTTATTCCAATAGATTTGTGATATTATGGATTTTGGAAAGTCTTAACACTCTTGATCTCCTACTATTTTTCTCTCCCTAATAATCTCCTTCCTATTTTTCTTCTCTTGCCTCCTTAAAGCTTGTACTTCTCCTATATGTACGGTGATTCTATATAAATAAAATAACTTCTTCTCCATTAATAATGTGGTACCATAGCCTTTCATCAATCTCTGACTTTCTATCATCTTCCCATCCCCTTCCCATCCAAGCCAACCCATCTCCCATCTCTTTTCACCACCAGCAACACATCTCCCATCCCATCCCAAATCCTTTCCCAGCCATGCCACTCCTCCCTTTACTGCCTTCGCCTCTGTACTATAGCATCCTCACCTCCCAAATTGAAGACCCCTATCATGAGCCTCCCTCACACGTCTAGAGCCCCCATGCAGAAGCCCAAAGCCCCAAAGCATCCCACCTACCCCATCCGCTGGTGCAATCGAAGCCCCAGTCGTTGATGTGGGTCCTTTATCTTCGCCTTTTCCCTCTTCATCTCCTCCATCCTCATCATGTACGACATTTTCTTCCTTTGGTCCTCTAGCCCTCTATCTCCCTGTCCCCTGTGGATCTCCCCTATGGATCCCTCTCCCTTGTGGATCATTATCGTCATCCCCGCCAAGTTCCCCCTCGTGGATCCCTCTCTCCTGTGGATCCCTACCAGATCTTGTCCATGCACCTCTCTCGGTCATCGCCGGACCCCCCCGTGGATCGGTGCCCCCCAATCATTGCCAAACAAGGCTTGATGCTCTCCATGGCCCCTTCGCGACATCTCCCCTTTATGGCCTCCCACCACCCGACAATCGCAGAAGAAGAAGGGAGCCCAATCCATGGAAGAAGAATGGAGCCTGCAAGCCTTCCCCTCCTATTTTCTTTAGGTAAACCAAGCCTATCTTCATAATTCCATTCAAGAGAGAGAGAGAGAGAGAGAGAGAGAGAGAGAGAGAGAGAAGAGAGATTATGAGGAGTATGAGTGGTTTGTCTCTTGTCATCCTACATAAGAATGACTATTTATTGAGGTTGGTGGAGAGTGATCTTGGTATTAGTGAGCTCTTGTGAGTTTTAAGTGAAGAATGCCGAACCTAGTTACTACTTAAGACCTAGAAAACCTAATTAGTAGGTTGCTCACAGCCTAAGTATCTGTTGTCTAGACAATAACTCGACCGGGAGGAACCTCAAGAGAGAGTGCATCACTGAATGCACTCCAAGTTGCTATCAAGCTTGATGGCCAAGCCATGTATTTATCATGCTTTAAAAGTACCCAATTACTTATCAAAGGCCATGGTTTGGAGGGATATCTCATCGGCACCACATAAAGACTTGCAGATGGAGTCCCAAGGATGGCTCAATGGGACATGGAGAATTCGGTGCTCATGGCTTTCTTGCTTAACATCATGGTCCCAAGTATCTTAAGGAGCATGTAGCTATTGGAGAATGCACATGAGATATGAGAGGCGGTGGCCTAGATGTATTCTCAAAAGGCTATCCTGCATAGGTATATGAGATACGATGCCAGCTGAGGCTGCTTCATCATGGCACACTTTCTATTATTGAGTATGTTATCGCACTGAAAAAGTTATGAACTAAAGTTGACCACCACTGTATCTTTACTTTAAAAAGTTTCGTAGATGTATAGCATTTTTAGAGGTACCTGGAGGAGTGAGTCCAAGATTTTTTGTTTAGCTTAAACCTTGAGTTTGAGCTAATTCGGGTACAGCTCCTGGCTCGAGATGACATACCGAGCCTAAGTCAGGCCTTCTCCACTATTCTAAGGGTGGAGACGATGACCAAAGTAATTACTTCTAGTAAGCTAGTTCACTCAGCCCTCATAACTCAACCCTGCCTCATTTTGGTAAGCAGGCACCTACTGTGTGCCATTATTGTAACAAGCCTGGCAATATCAAAGCTGCCTATTGGGAATTACATGGTTACCCTACTTAGTATGGGGGAAAGATCAGGGCCGTGGTCATGCTCGAGGTCATGATCGGCAGTATGCATATTTGTTTGAGGAAGTGGAAGAGTTTTCGACTAGTTTGTCTACTAAAGACTATCATATCATAAAGCGCTTGATGGACAAATATAATTCTACTTCCAGTTCATTGCCTTTCTCTAATCAGGATAGCCGGCTACTGCACATCTCCAACTTTGCCCAGTCAGGTATTATATATAGTACAGGCCATGTATTTAATTATCTAAATAAGTTTTCTTCCTCTTGGATTATTAACTTCGAAGCTCTGAGTCATATGACTGGATCTTCTATATCATTTAGTTCATATTTTCCTAGTTCTAGTTGAAATAAAGTTCGTATAGTTGATAGATCCTTTACAATGGTGTCTAATAAGGGAACCATCGACAATACACCTACTTTTTAATTGTCATTCATCTTGCATGTACCTACTTTTCTTGCAAACTTATTATCTATCAGCTTTATTACTAGAGATTTAAATTGTTATATCATTTTTTGGTCATCTTATTGTGCTTTTCAGGAGTTGACAATGGAGAAAAAAACTTTGATCTAGTAAAATGCACAATGATCTGTACTACCTAAAGAGTGAGGGGGAGAGGTTTGCTGATTTATTGCTCAGGTGTGCTCTATCTATAGAGAAGGCTTCTTCTGAGCTCCTGCTTCATCATAGAAGACTCGGACATATCACTTTTCCAACTTTACATTAGTTATTTCTTGCTTTTTCTTCATCTTGTAAGATAGTTACTTTATTTTGTGATGAATATGAATTTGTCAAACACATATGAAAAGTATATCATATTTCTAGTAATAGAAGCAATAATAAGTTTGATATTTTGTGTTTGGATATTTGGGGACCCTATAGTACTACTTCCACTACAGGGTATCAATGGTTTATCACCTTCATGGATTGCTATAGTCAAGTGACATGGTTATACTTATTAAAGAGCAAGCATGAGGTGTTCTCATATTTTTAGGAGTTTCATAAACTGGTAAGTACTCAGTTTAGAGCATAGATTAAGATACTCTGATTTAATAATAGTACGGAGTATACAAATCGAGAGTTTGGTGCCTACCTATAGGATAATGGGATCATTTATCAGACTTTTGTATGGATACACATACATAGAATAGAGTAGCTAAAAAAAAGAATCAAGATCTACTAGAGGTTGCTCGCGCCCTCATGTTACTGTGTGAGTTTCTAAATTTTTATGGGAGAAGCTATTCTAACTGTGGCATACCTGATCAATCATATGCGACTCAAGGTTCTTGGCTTTAAGTTTTCTCTGGAGCATTTGTAAGAGAAGACTGAGTACGTTGTGCCATCCTACATCTTTGGATGTGTATGTTTTGCTCAAGACCCTAGATTATCCATTAGCAAGCTAGATCCTCGAGCTCTGAAGTACATCTTTATGGATTATTCTGCTACTAAGAAGGGGTATAAATACTATTATTCACCTACACGATAGATGTTGGTCATCCTGGATGTGACCTTTCAAAAGATAAACCTTATTATGGGGATGAAACAACTTCCTGAGATTTTGGATAAGCCTAGTAGTGTCTCTATTGTCAAATGAGTTCTTGTCCATGCCTTCCAGTATCCCTTGGTGTGAGAGAGAGCAGAGTGGAGTTGGAGGTGGTAGGAGTGAGGAGATAGAGACTGATGATACTCAGAGAGTACTGGTGATACACAGGGTGATGGTGTTCAAGGGAGCAAGGTAAGGAGGCTATTGTGCATTCTCCGGTTATCAAGGCTTTTACTTCAAGTACAGCTCCATCCAGTCCTTCTGAGTCCCTTATGAATAATGATAATGATCCTATTTTTTCTGATTTAAATATTCCTATTGCCAAACAAAAGGGTTCTCACTATCGTTATGATATTACTAACTATATATCCTATGAGTTCCTATCTCCCTCTTATAAGTATTTTGTGGTTATATTAGAATCTATTAGCATTCATAGTCACTGGAAGGTGGCTATGGCAAACCCTAATTGGAGATAGGTAATGATATAGAAAATGAATATTTTGTCTAAGAACCATACATAGAATTTGATGACTCTACTTACTGGGAAGTAGTTAGTGGACTATAAATGGGTGTATACAATAAAGTACAAACCCGAAGGCAAACTTGAAAGGTATAAGGCTCACCTAGTAGCAAAAGGGTATATATAGATATACAACATTGATTATGATGAGACCTTTACCTCTGTGATAAAGATGGACTCGGTGCATACTCTAATTTTGTGTGCTACTAACTGTGGCTATGAGTTGCATTAGCTAAATGTGAAGAATACTTTTCTTCACAGATATCTTTAGGAGGAAGTTTATATGCAGATTCCTCTTAGGTTTACAAGTAAAGCTGCAGCAAAAAAGTGTGCAGATTAAGGCACTCTCTCTATGGCCTCAAATAGTCTCCCCATACTTAGTTTGAATGCTTTGGTAGGGCAGTGATTAAGATGGATATTCATAGAGTAATGCTGATCATACTCTATTTTACAGACATGCTGGTTGGAGGAGATTATTCTAATAGTATATGTTGGTGATATATTCATCATAGGGGATGATCCAAAGGAGATTGCATTGCTTAAACAAAATTTGGCTTGTAAGTTTGAGGTCAAGGACTTGGGGCTGCTGAGATATTTTTTGGATATTAAGGTCTCTAGGTCATCCCATGATATTTTTTTGTCTCAACAAAAGTACATTCCTAGTCTTTTTATTAAGACTAGGATATTAGAGTGTAAACCAGCTAATACTCCTATTAATTATAATCACAAGTTGATGGCAAATGGTGGAGCTTCTATTGATCATGAGAGATATCAATGGCTCGTAGGGGGTTAATTTATCTTTCTCATACCAAACCGAACATTGCCTTTGCTATTAATATCATCAGCCAGTTTATACATGACCCACCAAAGTGACATAAAAGGTATCCTGTTCGAAGATTGCTCTTTTCTCGACATGACTTCTTGAAGGCATTTATTAATACAGACTGGGTGGGCTCATTGAATGATCGGTGATCCACTACTGATTACTGTATATTTATTGATAGTAATCTAATTACTTGGAGAACCAAGAAACATTCTAGTGTGGTCAGATTGACTGCAGAGGCGAGTATAAAGCAATGGCTTAAGAAGTATGTGAGCTTCTCTAGTTATAGAAATTACTCCGAGAGCTATGCCTTCTTAGGGAGTCTCCTATGATCCTGTATTGTAATAATAAGGTGGCAATCAAACTTATGGATAATCCAGTGCAATATTATTTCACTAAACACATTGAAACTGACCTACACTTTATCAAAAAAAGATGACCAGTAAATAGATTTATATTCAGTTTATCCATTTAGCTAGTCATATAGCAGATATCCTAACAAAGGAACTAAGTGTATCTTCCTTTTTATCTCTTGTTCGCAAGATGGATCTTTAAAAATTCTTCATCCCATCTTGAGAGGGAGTATTGGAAAGTCTTAACATCCCTTGATCTTTTACTATTTTTCTCTCCCAGATTATCTTCTTCATATTTTTCTCCTCTTGCCTCCTTAAGGCCTATACCTCTTTTATATGTACGGTAATTCTATATGAATAAAATAATTTCTTTTTGTTCTCTGTTAACAACAATGGACTAGATGATACACATATTAATAAGCACTCAAATTAATGTCTATATGTACTTTTTGCTTGTCACTTGATGCATCTTGATTTCACAAAACATCTATTATGCCAAACATCTTTCTAATCATGAGTTATTTTAATGGATGTACTTTTCTTGCTTGATGTACTCATTTGTGAGATAAAAAATATATAAAATGGCACATTATTCGATTATGTTGGTCTAGAATCCAGAACAAATAGGGATTCCACTTCCCTATTCGGCTGCTCCAATCTCCACTCCCCTATTATGCTACTCCAATATCCCACCTGACCAAGACTCCTATTCGGGAAAATATAGGGATTTTGCCAATCCAAGCTTTACCTAATTGGTCGCTCTAAGTTTCTCACATGATTGAGACTCCAAAGGATAGAAAAAATGGAGAAAAACTTCCTATTCGGCCATTTCAAGGCTCCCACCTGTTCAAGACTCTTGAGGATAGAAAAAATAGAGGAAAAATCAAAGGAGAGCACCTAAAGGTAAGACTTTTTCTCATTTTGGCTTATTTTCTATTCATTTCATTCCATTTTTGGGAGATCTATGGACTATGGAAAAGGAGAGCATACGAGAGAGACCTTGTACCAATTGTGGCAGTGGAAAGCAGTTCCTTAGGTTTTAAGAGCTTAATCTTGGTTGAAGGAAGAGAGTCTGACTCTCCCTCCGGGTTCGTTCTTTAGTGGATAAATATTGTAAAAAAGTTAGTTATTTTTCTCATCAACCAACTTATATATGTTCTTATACTTCTCTAGATGGATAAATTATTTGCCATGAATAACATTTACTCACAAAAAGAAAGAAAAGTCTAATCCATCCAATAGGTAGGTAAGTTTTCCATGAACCAAAAAAATATATTTTTTATTTTATTTTCAATATATCCTTAACCATATAATAATAATATAGTCTTATTATAATAATATAATATAATATATACTATATTATATTATATCATTATTATATATTATAATATATACATTAATACATAAAATATTGTTGTACTAATATAATATATATTATAATAATATACTATATTATTATAATTAGTATATTATTATAAAATAATTTTATCATTATTATATGATATATAATATAATATAGTATATCATATATAATATATAATAAAATAACATATATTATTTATGTTATATTATATTATATATAATTTATAATTTATATAATAGATATATTTATATAATAAAGGATATTATGAAAAATATAGATAGATCTTAGGGTCTATTTGGTTGGGGTATGTCAAATTATAGGATAATCTAATGATTCTTAGAAATCATTTATCTAGAAAGATGATTGCAGAGAAAAATAATTTTTATTATGTTTCGTTGGTGAAAAAATTTATCCAGAAAATGATACTAAAAAAATATTAATATATTTGGTTAGAGATAATTCTATATAGAAATATGATCAATTTTATAAATATGCCCATCAATAAAAAATAATTTTTAAATACTAAGATGGCATTATCATGCATAATCAATTTTTATATAATAATTATAATTATAAAATCCTTTGTATAATATCATTATAATTTAATTATTTTTATTAAAACTTTTTATTGAATGAATTTTGAAAGATATCAAAATAAATTTAATGGTCATAAATGAACTTTATTGATGATATTTTTGTCAATACTAGATTACCATTACTTGGGAATTTACAAAATACCAACATTTCCACGATATTTGTTTTCCCTTCTCTTTCCAGAAAATAAGTATAGGATCCATCACTTTTTTTATCATCTCTCTCCTTCACTTTTCATATCAAATATTATAATCTAGCATGAAATTTGTTTTTTCATACTAGGTTATCCCTAATCAAATGGATCCTATTGTGGATATAAGGTCAAGGACTTCTTTAATCCCACATCAGTTACGAGGCAAGGAAAACTTTGGGTTATGTAAGAGGACCATTGCCTCTCCTTAATGAGGCATCCTATCAAGCGGGTACAAAACCACTTAGCTACATGTGAACAATATCTTACACAAGGGACCAATGCATAACAACCCCTCCAAGACAATTTTTGGGATGCACATAGCCATGGGCCAGCCTTGGCCACAATGGATCCTTAGTAATTTAGTAATATTTTGGCAAGATAGGTATAAGATAGGAACGAGAATAGTTTTTTCCATACCAAGATCAACTCTATCCAAGCCCGGCTAGTTGCCACCCTTGCCGATTACTTCTTGGCGCTGCCCCGAATGTAGTGACGATGTCTCACTCTCACCCCACTAGTGGCTTGTAGCTCGTAGTAAAACCATCCATCTCCTATCTCTCTAGTATGCCTCCTAATCGGCTTCCCTCCATTCGCCACTCAAATATCGATCATCTCACCTCCCGACATCACCATCTGCAAAAACTAGGAAACATGATCAATGCTAAAGAGATGATACTGCCTCCAAGCTCTTAGCCATAGTCTCTCTAGTAGCTCTTCAAAAGCTCAGTTCTATTTTTCATCCCTTCCTGACTTTGTTAGGTATTAGCATAGTCCTACATCAAGAAACAATGCTTTTTCTGAATCAATATGATGGCACAATCATTTAATTATAAAACCTTTATTAAGGTTTTTTTTAAAAAATAGAAAATATTATAGGGACACCCCCTCAATTTTATCTTAATTTCACTTACACTTCCTCAACTTTAAAACATCTCAATTAAACCCTTCAAAAAAATAAATTATATCAATGTGACCTTTCCATCTATCTAACTGCTGATGTCATTATGTTGCCTTTCAAAAAGATGAAAATATCCATCCCTATTTGATTCCTAATAAATTCGTTCTCCATTCCTCCTATCTCCTCAAATCATAACCCCTTGTCCTATCCCCTTTCATTCAATCCAATCCCGATATCAGAGCAGAGAATCCTCAAAGCCAAATTCTAATGGCATCCAATCCCAATGGCTCTTCCTCCTTTGATCACCTTCTCCTCCAAAGCCTCATGGCCACCTCTAGCTCTGCCCCCTGTACCTCGAAACCAATTCCTTTCTCTCCCACAGCCTCGATGACTTCTTTCTCCATGATGAGCTCCACAACGATGATGAAGATGACTCTATGGAGGAGGATGGCCTGCTGACCGCCTTCTCCGAGGATGGTGCCAGGTAGAAGGAATCTTGTTTTGTTTACTATGTATTGTTCAAAAGGAACCTAGTTTTATTTTCTCAGCTCATGGCTTTTAAAAAATTAAGATTTTAACTTTTTTCCTAAAATTTTCCTCAAGGGTTATTATTAGAATTTATTTACTTTTCTTGTGTTTCTATTAAGGTTATCCTTGAACATGGTGTAGGTGTTGGTTGTTTCAAGTCTATTTTATGAAAAAAAATTATAATTTAATGTACAAGTTTCTATTTTTTGTGATTCTCTATCTTGTTCAATCTAGTATTAAGAATTCGATATTCTCTCATTCCTGACCTTTTTTCTTTTTTTAATTATAAAAAAAATCTTTTTCAGCTTGTTTGGATAATCTAATAGGATTTGGGCAGAATTTTCTATCAATTTGTGGACTAGAAAGTCTATTTAAGCATGACCCCATACCAACTTAACACCTCCAAGCTCGAATCCAATGAATTTTTTTAAAAAAGGAACTCTATGGGTTTTTACTTCTTTCAGGCAAGCCAATCCATATGCTAGGATTTAGGCTAGAACTTTGGTGGGCTAGCAAACCAGATTCATGTGGGATATTTCTATAGAAATCCTTAAACTCTTCATAGTTGACATTTTCTCCTCCTTAAAAATCTGCATGCATGTGTACATCTTATATCATTACTTAAATTTCTTCTTTCCCGTCAATATACTCATTTCTTATAGTGATACTGATTTTTTAACCTTTTTTGATGTTTTCCCATCTTTGTTACTTAAGTGAGCATACTTTTGATTTTTTTGATCTTTTCGGTCCTTTCCTACTTTTACCAGTTTCAATGATCTCTCTCTATGCTTTATTCATCTTCATCATCATGTTCTTATCTTGCTTCAAGATCAGGTAGTCGAAGTGCTCATGGCTCAACTTGATGGTCTCCGTTGACACCCGCAATCTCGATATATGATTGATATAAAAAAGGATCAATAGAGGGGTGATGCTCGACCTGTCAGAGTCATCGATGCCATTCTTTTGTTTTGATTACGTAAATAGAGATACTGTCCATGAGTTGAGATCCTTCAGCATCTCTTTTATTTTAATTTATGATTTTTATTTCAATTGAAAGTAAGGATAATTTTATTATTTTATAAAATTAAGGTATCATGTCAAAATCTTGTGACATCATTTTATTATTGTAGATAAATAGAAAGATCACATTGATACAGTTTATTAATTTGAAGGGTTTAATTGAGATGTTTTAAAGCTAAGAAGATGTAAGTGAAATTAAAAGAAAGTTGAGAAGGTATTCCTATATTTTTTAAAAAAATATTAAAAAAATTATTTAGGACCTATTTAGAAAAGATAGAATTGATTTTCACCATTGGAGCGCCTTGCTATGAGATACTTGGAGATTCGTGCTCCATAGTTCTATTGCTTGATCGTCGACGATCGGCTGAGCTGGTGTCACCGAGACTGCTCATGGAGATGGCGGTCAATGGTGCGAAGCCAGGGGAAGCTCGGATAAGGTGGATCGGTAGGCAGTAGCTCGAAAGTGGGAGCCATGGGGCGGACGAAGTGGGTTTGGTCGGAGCCCTCGCCGGAGGAGGTCGACAACCTGGCTCGGCATTACACGGAGGTGGTGAAACTTCTGGACAATGAAGTTTGTGGGGAAACGGAGCATTGGCTGGCAAAAGGGCTCATGGCCAGATTTCTCGGCCTGAGAGTCCTAGCGGAAGTGGTAGCTCGGGAGTTCCATCAGCGTGCCGATCTGAAGGGAGAAATTTCTACTTTCAACCTGGAGTAGGGGTTCCTTCTCTTCCGATTCCAGGAGACGGGAGAGTGGGATGCTATCTTGCTGCAGCCATGGGTGGTCTCTAGTCGAGCACCGGTGATGGAGCCATGGAGGCCACACTTCCACCCATCATTGAAATCTATTACCTTGGCTCTGATGTGGGTGAGGCTGTCGCAGCTCCCTATGGAGCTTTGGGGGCTGGCAACACTTCAGAACCTAGTTCACCTGGCCAGAGAATTGGTTGCGGTGGATGAATGCACAACCGATCAGAGGAGGGTTGGATTAGCCCGTGTCTGCATCCACATCGACCTCTATCGACCATTGCGGCCCGGGATGCTGATTGGCGATCCGGGAGGTAACCGGTGGCAGCCCTTCATCTATAAGAACCTTGGCGGTGTGTGTCTCTAGTGTGGCTTGTATAATGGCATAGGGGAACATTGTAAGGCAGTGAGGAAGGCTAGGCAATGGGGCTCCGGTCTTCTAACATGATCGAAGTGGAAGAAGGGGGAGGGGTCAATGGCGGCGGTGGCCGTGACTTAGGCCCTTGACTCATGGCAATCCGGCAGTGGCTGCCACAACCGAAGATGAAAGGTGTAGTTGGAAGGAAATCGACCGACAATGGAGTTCAAAAATTGGAATCGAGATGATTGGGAAAGGAACCGGCAAGCTTGGACGGATGCCGGACTGACCCCTTGCCGGACATGATGGGTGGTCCAAGCCGGTGAAACTGGCATGGCGGAGATCACCCCTCTGATCATCCGGTGGCTCTAGTGGTGATCATGGTGCTGAGATGGGAGGAGGAAGTAGGTTTGGGCCTTTGGATTTGGGCCCCATTACCATGGGCTCGGGCAAGGAGGGCCATGAAGTTGGGAGGGAGGGGGCAATGGGCTTGGGCCATTCAAAGCATGCCCGGTCCCCTACCTCTCAAGTAGGCCGAGCAGGGACACAACCCATCTCATCTCGATCTGATACCATCAGGCCCAGCAAGAGGCTAGGCGGAAGGAGCAAAGCCTTGGCCAAGGGGTGCAATACTATGAATAATAACCTGCAGCTGATCGGTAGTGGCTACTAAGGGGCTTTCATTTTCATAGTAGGGGGCCCAGGGGAGTAGGTTACTGTACTGGAGCTATCAATGGGTCAGGTCCGGACCCGAGACCTACAGGTATTTATCCAACGGATCCAGGTCTGGATGTAAATCTAGATCTATTTACCCGGACTGGGATCCGGACCCGTTTAGTCATAATTAAATGGATTCAAATCTGGATATATAATATCTAGATCAGACAGATCCTAGACCTGATTATATAAAATAATATTATATATATTTATATATTTATATAAATATGGAATGTTGGATTATGATCCAACGGTTGAGGGTCATTCTTACTTTTACTATAAAAATGCTCTCCATCATGCCCCAGCCCCTTCTCCCCTTCCACCGAATCCCCAAATCCCCCCTCTACGGCCGTCGCCTCCCCCCCCCCCTCGACAGCTGACGCCTCCCCCCCTCGACGGCACCTTCCCTCTCTCGATGGCGGACCCCTCGATGGCCGACAACGTCCCACACTGCTCGCTAGCTGCCCTACTGCAGTGCTGCTCTGAGCCTCCGACATCGGCCTACGCCTCCGGCGAGTCCGGCTCTTCCTTCCTCAGCTCCGAGCCCCGCCGGCCGCCGTTACTTGGGCATCATCCTCCAGCTCTAGCAGTGCCGCCTTTGTCGGATCCGAGCCCCACCGACCATGCTACCCCGACATCGACCCCCCGCAGCTATCGTTGACAGCTCCGAGCTCCGTCGGCCACCAACATCATCGATCGTCCCCACTCCCCCACCGGCTGTCGCTGCCCTTGTCCCGATATTGTTCCCAGGTTGATAGTATTATTATAAAATCTTGGAACAGATGGTGATTTTCATTACAATATCGGAGGATCCAGCAATGTTGATATGCTTCATGCTTTCTTTTGTGTTGATTGGTTTGAAAGTCGTATTCTGTCTATGAAATCCTAGAGCTGAATTATAGAATTATGGAACGGTTACAAGCAACTATCTTTTAACAATGCTAAATTTTTTTAACTGCAAAAATCTAGTAGAAATGGTTAGTTTTCCAGACCTGTTGATAACTATTGGAAAAATATTTTGCTGCCATTTGTGCATAAATAGCTTTTCACTTAAATGCATGATAAGAAAAAAATTAGGAATTTTTGGTACCTTTCATTCGGGTCTGGATACCCGGGATCTATTCAGATTTGGGTATAGTACTTTAAAATTAGACCCATCGGGTATTCGGGTCTGGATCCAGGTCCAGTAGTTAAAATTGGGTCCGGGTTTGGATATCTGGGTTTCGACCCAAACCCGACCTGTTGATAGCTCTATACTACACCATGTTAGGAGGCTTTGCAGGACAATGACATCAAGGGACAGGTAGGTTAGCTCACACAAGAGCCATAGATGATGGTGGAGCCTCTGGACCTGAGCCTCGAGGAGGCAGTTGGTTGGCTCGGACAGGCCATGCAGAAGGGAGGGGATAAGCCCCCAGCTATGGATGTACCACCAGATGGGATTGTTGTGGATCAGACTTAGGGGAGCACATGAGAGGTCCCCCCTCCAAACCAGGTGTCAACATGAGGATTTTAGTTTGAAATTCTCAGGGGATGGGAAAACCTGCATTCCAGACTTTCTTTAGTAAATTGATCCAACAGTACTGCCCCGATATCTGCATGCTGCTCGAGACCCATCTTTCTAGGATGAGCTTGGTTCAGGTCATAAGGTGGCTATAGACGATGTGGTGCACCTATGCCATCAAGTCTAGAGGGCTATCGGGAGGGATGCCGGTCATGTGGAGGCGTGGCTTAGTTAGGATCGATGCTTTTCATAGGTGCGAGCAGCAGGTAGCCATGGTCTAGCTCCTCTCTAAAGTCTATGCAAGTATCGAGTACAGGGAGAGGAGGACCCTCTAGCAGGAGATCTCTAGGTTGGTGTCTCAGGGAATTCCTTTCCTTGTTGTTGGTGATTTCAACTGCATTGTTGGCTCCCATGAGAAGATGGGAGGCAGGCACTTTGTGGACAACATTGACTCCAGGGAGTTTAGGGAGTTCATGAGTGACATAGGGTTGATTGATCTTGGTAATTCTGGCTCCTGCTTCACCTGGTGTAACAACTGTTCCGATGCGGCTAGAGTCTGGGAGAGGATCGATCGGCACTTGCTACTACTGAGTGGATGCAATGTTTTCCTATGCACTCAGTTTAGCACCTCCTGAGAATTGCATCGGATCACTGCTCGTTCCTGATTATCATTAATGCCATGGTTCTGCCCAGACCCCTTTTTCACTTTGAGAAGTTTTGGACCTTCTACCCGAGGTCTTAGAAACTGATTAGAGAGGTATGGAGGATGCCGATGTAAGAGGATGCGAGGTACCAAATGATCCGGAGATTGGAGCTCACCAGATGTAGGCTCCTTTGGTGGAACCGGACCGAGGTTGGCAACATTTTCAAACGGATTAAGGAGGTAGAGGCTGATATTGTTGATCTGCAGAGGCATGAGGACCAGGAGGGGGGCTCAACGTGTCTGACTTAGGGAGGCTCCGTTGTAATTTTTTCACCTACCATTCCTTACTGAGACAGCAGGAGACACTTGGAGGCAGAAGTCTAGAGTTTAGTGGATAAAAGAAGGTGATCGAAATACCGGATTCTTCTATAGTCTACTATGATTTGAAGGTCCGCCAACCACATCAAGCAGCTAGACACAATGATGGTATGTTAGTGACTAATGGTGATCAGATTGGCAGATAGATTCTTCAGTATTTCAGGTCGAAGTGGACTCTCCCTCTGAGGGAGGACCATCCTATCCAGGGGCCTTGATTGGTGGACAGAGTCTCTGACCAGGAAAATTCGAACCTCACCTAGCTAGTGTCGTCCATTGAGGTGCAGGAGGCCCTCTGGTATCTCAAGGAGGACAGAGCCCCTAGCTCGAATGGATTCCCTCCTTTTTTCCTTTCATCACTATTGGTCTATTGTTAGGGGTGAGGTGATGGAGGTGGTGCAGGCAGTCTTCCTTGCTGGCATCCCTATTGAGTGGAGAAAAACTTTAATCACTCTTATTGCTAAGAAACCTGATGCTTCAGTGCCCAACCACTACAGACCATTAGCCTTTGCACAACCCTCTACAAGATCTATGCGAAGGTACTTGTTAGGGGGCTTCAGCTGATTGTTCCCATCTCATTTATCCTAAGCAAGGTGCCTTTATCAGTGATCACAACATCACTGATAATGTTCTCCTTGCTTAGGAGTTCGTGCATGATCTTAGGTGCACCTCATCGTGGAGGAGTCTCATGGAGATCAAGCTGGATATGGAGCGGGCGTATGATCGTGTGAGCTGGCATTTCCTTCAGAAGACTCTTCATGATTTTGGATTCCACCATAGATGGGTCAGCTAGATCATGGACTGTGTTGAAGCCCCTAGCTTCATCTTGGTAAATGGCATCTTGATTGATGATTTTCACTCGATAATTGGCGTTCACTAAGGTTGCCCTCTCTTTTCCTATTTGTTTATCTTATGTGCTAATGCTCTCTCCTGGGCTTTGAGGGATGCTATCCAGGGGTCATCACTGGAGCCCTACTGGTCAGCTCCTGGAGTCCAGCCCCTCTCTCACCTTCTATTTGCAGATGATTGCCTTCTTATTGAGTGGGTACAATCCAAAATGCGAGATGCTTCACCACCATCATCTAGTCTTATTGTTGTAGGTCAGGCCAGCTGGTCAATCTGTAGAAGTCCACTATTATCTTCAGCCTCAAAATGAAGCCCTAGATGAAGTAGACGATCCTTGCTTGACACGGAATCTTTGAACAAACCAGGACCTTCATCTACTTGGGTGTGTCTATGACAGGTGTGAGGCTTCGGAGGACGGAATGTAGGCCCCTAGTACAGTAGATCCATGATCATCTTGAGAGTTAACAGGCCTCTTCTCTCTCTATGATGGTTAGGCTCACCCTCATCAAATCTGTCCTGAGTTTCATCCCTATTTATCTCCTAGTAAACACTCTGCTGCCCAGCTGTTGTCTTAGAAAAATGGAGCAACTCTTTAGGAAGTTTTTGTGGAGTTCTAGGCATGACCATCAGGGGATCCACTTGGTTTCTTTGAATACTACCTGCCAACCTTTTAGGGATGGTGGTCTGGGGATACAGTCGCTTCTGATCAGAAGGGAGGTGCTTATTGCTATGCATGCTATGAGATACCTCCTTCAGCCCGATTGTTTATGGAGTAGAGTGATAAGAGCCAGCTATGGTATCTAGAGTCAGGACTATAACACTACTTTGTTCAAGCCTAGTTGCTCACCTATTTGGAGGGAGATCTGCTCCCGTGGTCCAGCTGTGTTGGCCCAGGTCAGATGCTTGATTGGAGATGGGTCCACGGTTGATGTGAGCCAGGATGCATGGATCTCTAGTATACCCTTGTCCAGGTGGCCGACCTTTATCAGTATGGAGCTAGTCGATAACCTTCGGGTCTCTGACTTGCTGATAAATGATGGTAGGACATGGAGAGCTCAGGAGATTACCAGACTTTTTGGATCTCAGTTGGCTAATCGGATCCTTGCTATCTCAGTTCTGAGTCACTGTTGCCAAGATTTGAGGATCTAGGGCCAGTCCTGCGGTCCTAGGGTTCCTTCAAGCACCCTTTACGATATCTACAAGACACCTTTTGAGACGAGGATGGAGGTTACCTGGATTTGGAGACTACATGTTCATTTGAGAGTTCAGCATTTTTTTTGGAAGGTTGCCTGGGATCGCATCCCCACTAGGATGTTGCTAAGGCGGAGCGGTATGGATCTGCCGGTGACTTACCCTATTTGTAGTTCCGACGAGAAGTCCACTGAGCATGCCATCCTGTGCTGTCCAATGGCAAAGCTCATTTGGAGGATGGCTAGGAGATGGCCTTGGAAGGAGGTTGATGGTCCCTGGTTGTGCTCCTTCCTCAACATGCTCTAGCACTGTCGGGTTGAGGTTGCTGGTCAGGCCACCTACATCATTTATCACATTTGGCTTTCCAAGAACAATCTAGTCTTCGAGGCTGTTACTCATCCAGCTCAGAAGGTCCTTCAGAGAGCCAGGTTCATGGCCATGGAATACCCTACTTTGACACTGCTACTTCACTTATGGCCCAGGAACCCCTGGGACTCCCATGCTGGCAGCAGCCCAAGGGCTTTATACATCTCCTATGAGCCCCCTCCTTTGGACTTTGTCAAGGTGAACTTTGATGGCAATGTTTGAGGTGCTTTGGATAGCGCTGGATTTGTTATCCACAATTTTGGGGATAGGTTACTGGTAGCGGGAGGCTCCTTTCTCTATGAACCGCTCTAGAAGCTAAACTCAGAGCAACATGGATGGTATCACCCAAGTTAGACAAAAGTTGCATGCCGACAAGATCTTCATCGAGGGTGACTCTACCATTTTTATTGGTTGGATCTAGGACAGGTCGGAGCAGTGTCAGATCCATCCTCTGCTTTGCGATATTTGGCACTCTCTTGGACTACCGATTACTTCGAGGACTCATCATATCTATAGGGAGGCTAACTCTACTGCATATTAGGTTACCTTCTTTATTGCCGAATATTCTAGAGATTGATCTTGGTATCACGGGGACTGTATTCCTCCGTCTCTTCAGGGTTTTCTTTCTTTTGACCTTATGAGTGGCTCCTATACCCATTTTGTTTGAGCACCCATTTATATAAAAAAATCCATATGATTTGATAGTTTTAAAGATTTTTTTTGATGAAGCTGAACTATTAATTCACAAGTCTAGAATAGATACAATGTAAATCATCAGCCAAAAGGATATCCCTAAAGGAGAGAGGAACCTCTCCCATATAAGACCAGAGAATATCACTAGAGTGATTAGCCACATAAGAAGCCACCCAGTCAGTCGCTGAATTAGCTTCCCTATAGACATGCCTGATCACTAACCCCATGCACCTCTACAACATCCTACCAATATCATTGATAAAAGGGTGAGCAGAGGATGAGCGAAAGGCTTGCCGGATCCAGGAGATGACCGCCAAGGAGTCATCCTCAATAATAAGTTGCTCCAAGGGAAGGAAAGTGATGGCATGGCGAAACCAGCCCACATTCTCAGAAGCTCAGCCATGGGCACTGTAGGGTCGACAAGGTGACATCCCCCAGTAGCAATGAAATCATAACCAGAAACCCGAATCACAAAGGCTCCTCCACCAGTCCTTGCCCTAACACTCCCATCAAAACTGACTATGGTGAACATTTATTTTTCCAAGAACAATCTAGTCTTCGAGGCTGTTACTCATCTGGCTTAGAGGGTCCTTCAGAGAGCCAGGTTCATGGCCATGGAGTACCCTACTTTGACACTGCTACTTTCCTTGTGTCTCAGGATCCCTAGGACTCCCATGCTGGCAGTGGCCCGTACGGCTTTACACATCTCCTAGGAGCCCCCTCTTCTAGGCTTTGTCAAGGTAAACTTTGATGACAGTGTTTGAGGTGCTTTGGATAGCGCTGGATTTGTTATCCATAATTTTGGGGATTGGTTATTGGTAGTGGGAGGCTCCTTTCTCTATGAACAATTCTAGAAGCTAAACTCAGAGCAGCGTGGATGGGTATTACCCGAGTTAGACAGGAGTTGCATGCCGACAAGATCCTCATCGAGGGTGACTCTACCATTTTTATTGGTTGGATCTAGGACAGGTAAGAGCAGTGTCAGATCCATCCTCTGCTTCGCGATATTTGGCACTCTCTTGGACTATCGATTACTTCGAGGACTTATCATATCTATAGGGAGGCAAACTCTACCACAGATTGGGTTACCTTCTTTATTGCTGAATATTCTGGAGATTGATCTTGGCATCACAGGGACTGTATTCCTCCGTCTCTTCAGGGTTTTCTTTTTTTTGACCATATGAGTGGCTCCTATACCCATTTTATTTGAGCACCCATCTATATAAAAAAATCCATATCATTTGATAGTTTTAAAGATTTTTTTTTGATGAAGCTGAACTATTAATTCACAAGTCTAGAATAGATACAATGTGAATCATCAGCCAAAAGGATATCCCTAAAGGAGAGAGGAACCTCTTTCATACAAGACCAGAGAATATCACCAGAGTGATTAGCCACATAGGAAGCCACCCAGTCAGCCGCTGAATTAGCTTTCCTATAGACATGCCTGATCACTAATCCCGTGCACCACTACAACGTCCTACCAATATCATTGATAAGAGGGTGAGCAGAGGATGAGCGAAAGGCCTGCCGGATCCAGGAGATGACCGCCAAGGAGTCATCCTCAATAATAAGCTGCTCCGAGTGAAGGAAAGTGATGGCATGGCGAATACCAGCCCACATTCCCAGAAGCTCAGCCATGGGCACTATAGGGTCGACAAGGTGACATCCCCCAGCAGCAATGAAATCATAACCAGAAGCCCGAATTACAAAGGCTCCTCCACCAGTCCTTGCCCTAACACTCCCATCAAAACTGATTGCGGCGAATATTGAAGGAGGGGGTTTCCCGGAAATAAAAACCTGGCGGGGCGCTCTACGAGTAGTGCCGGAATCCCAGATCTCCCCATTCTCCATAATCGAGCTGAAGAACTCCCTGGCATGGGCCCTGGCTCTCTCAACTATCATCCTGGCCGAAGCATTGGAAGAGAAAAAGACTATATCATTCCGGGCAAGCCAAATATGATATGCCAAATAAGTCAGGACAATGGACCTAAGGTCAGACAATCCGGAACGAGGAGTGTGGAGGAAGAACTCCACAGCATCCTTAGTGTATGGGAGCGACCCATGAAAGCCAGCCAAGCTCCATACCTCCCAAGCTCTCGGACATAAGAAAAGAAGATGCATAAGAGACTCATCGACTCCAGCACAAACCGGGCAAGAGATAGGCAGCTGAAGGCCTCTCGAAGAAAGGAGAGCTCTCCTCGAAAGGCGACGCCAAGCAACTTTCCATATGAATAATCTCACCCGAGGATGAACACCAAGGGACCATATCCACGCTGCCTAAAAATCGTCTACCTGCAAAGTGCTATAAATAGCATATAGATCAGCCAAAAGGACTTTAGAAAGGGCGAAGGATGTCCACACTCTAAGTTCAGTCATGGGATACACAGGGAGAACAATGGATAGGACTCTTTGGCCCAAAATCGGACCAAACACTTGAGTCACCAGATCCGCATTCCACTTGGACTAGCCAGGCAAGAAAAGATCCATAATAGAAATAGAGTTAGGGACATCTATGGAGAGAAAAGTCGGCCACCTGTCCAGAGCCACCTCCGAAATCCATGGGTTAGCCATAAAATGAATGAGCCTGCCATCCCCAATAATCCATCTCATATGAGGCAAAATATCTGGAGTTCGTGCTACAACCTCCTTCTAGATAGCAAAACAATGATGAGTTGAAAGATGAGTCCCCTGAGAAGAAGTTGAAGGAAGCCCATATTTCTCTATCATAATGGTGGACCACATGGAGTTCGAGCAAAGGAACAGATGAGTTGCAAGTCTGGCTAACAAGGTATCTCTCGTGATAAGAAGGGAATGAATACCCAACCCCTCCTGAGAAACAGAATGACAAACAGAATGCCAACTCACAAGATGAACTGCCCGAGGAGCATGATTAGATCTCCACAAGAATGCACGAAGGAGATGCTCCAAATGAAGGATAAACGACTTAGGAATAACTGTATTAGACATTATGTACACCGGAAGGGAAGTGAGGACTGACCTGATCAACACAATCCTCCCCACAGCAGACAGTGCCCGACCCTGCCAACCCTCCACTCTGTCATGAACAGTCTGGATAAGCCCATCACAGTCCCTAATGCGGAGCCTCCCCCAGTAATAAGAATCCACAAGTAGTGCAGAACATCTCCCTTCTCCTGAATTCTAAGAATGCTCCTGATCAGATGACGATGACTGGGAAGGATTTTTGGAGAGAAATGAATCTCAAACTTCTGCAGATTGACTCTCTGTCCCGAAGATAAATAATAGGATTGAAGAATACTTATGAAGCTCTGGGCCATGGCTGCTGAGGCCTTACCCAGAAGCAGACAATCATCTGCAAATAACAACTGCAAGATAGGAGGGGCCCTCAAAAGTCAAAACTTGCGAGAGAGAGTCAGCATAAATGATAAATAAATACGGGGATAGAGGACAACCTTGCCGAAGCCTGATAGCTGAATGAAAGAACTCCGAAGGAGAGCCATTAATTAGAACAGAGAAAGATGGTCTAATGACACAAGATAAAATTTTATTTTAGTTTTTAAGCACTACTTAATTAGTTCAATTGTAGGTTGTGTTTGGTAGCTGGATTACCGATAATTTAAACTAGACCTACCGTGTAGCATGTATTTTTAATGACTGCGTTTGCCTCAGGAAAAGGTGACCATATTACCATAAGTGGGGTAATATGGTAATATACACATATATTTGACAAAATCACCACCGTCGCTTTCTCGTGAAAATAAAAGCCATCCCCTCCGTGCGCTGTTCTTCTTCTCCTCTCGCAGTGCTTACGCTCCTCCCACATCGTCGATGAGCTGCCCTCAAGTTGCCTCCGGGAAGATCGCCGTCGTTTTAGCCATCGCCGGTGATCGGTAGGACTTTTTTTCTATAAAACATCACCCCTCCCCCGGCCCCGCCACCATCCTTTAAAGCCCCCCTCCCCTCCGCCACCGTCTTCTCAGCCCCCCTCCCCTCGGGCCCTGCCACCGTCTTCTCAGCTTCCTTCCCCTCGACCACCATCCTCTCAGCCCCCCTCCCCTCCGCCACCGTCCTCTCAGGCCCCCCCTCCCCTCCTTCACTGTCAACCTCACCTCCTCCAAGGACGACGACCTCCCCACCCTCGTCTATGAAGCCTGTCCCACCGTCGCCCCTCCCCCACCATCATCTCCGCCCCCCATCCCCTCTGCCACCGTCATCTCTGTCCCCCTTCCCCCCGGCCCCACCACTGTCCTCTCAGCCTCCCTCCCCTCTGTCATCGTCAACCTCACCTCCTTCCGGGACGACGACCTCCCCGCCCTCGTCTATGAGGCCTGCCTCACCTATGCTAGGATTTGACAATCCTCACGAGAGGATCCTTCTATTCCCACCTCTGAAAACCTGTGAGGTACCTCCATTTCAAAACAATGACCAAGACTACTTTAAAACACAATATCAATGAAATTAAATTCATAGATACCTCCTTGCTTTGAATCCCATTCCTTTGTCCCTGTTTCATTGGCATAAACTTGATTAAGACTGCATTTGATACCTCCTAAACAAATAAGCAGAGCATCATTACCATAATTGTGATCAACAAATCCAATCCCATTTAATCAGACTGTTGCATATCTAATAATAAATAATTGATGAAACCTTATTTTTTTAGTTCTCCTTAAGACTAAAACCATCCAGAAAATAATAAGCAGGTCAACAAGATTAACTGCATCCTCTAAATTAGTTGAAATTGAGAGTCTTCATGAGGAGAGGTCCCCTTGATGTCATCCACCGGATCATCCACTGGATCATCCTCTCAGCATGTCAACAAGATTAACTGCATCCTCTAAATTAGTTTGGTATGAATATTTGGTTAGCTAGCAGATAATTTTATTAATAGTTTTGGATTTGAACATACTAACTTTTGTGTTGTGTTGTTGTTCTAACAAACTACAAATACTTTTTGTTGAGATAGTTGGGAGTATTTTGAAATTTTGAAAGATGATATTTATATTATATTACTATTCAGATTGTTGTTGGATTGTTTATATTATGTTACTGTTCAGTTTGTTATTGAATTGGTGTTGGATTGTATGTCAATAATTTTTATTATGTATACTGTATATTTAGATCCTGACTGTTCCATTTTTTCCTGTTACTAGTAAGACTTAGTTGTCACCAAGTATCCCTTGCAAACAAAAGTTTGATTCTACTAGAGTTGTTAACAAGTCGAACGGTATTAATGTTGGACTGTGTTATAGGTATTTTCATTTTTTCACTACAGTTTGTTAATGGAATTGTAGCAATTTTAATATCATCCCTTTTGCATGGACTCTAAATCAAATATTATTTTGTTCATTGCAATTACAGTTTCAAATATCAAAACCATATTTGCTCAAATATCACTACTATCATAACTTTTAATTTTTGGTTTCATTGAGCTTTTTCTATTTATTTAGAATTTTTTGATAGAGGATGGTATGGAACAAAAACTTTGTGCACTTTCCTCAGTTGCCTTGAACTTGTTTCTTTTTAAGACTTCATCTTTTGATATAGGATCCTGTCACAAATTTTTTTGTAAGATTTTAATTCAAAAGATAAATAGATCTTTTAAACTATGACTTGATTTGTTTTAACCTCCTCTATAATTTAGATATGATTATTTTGTCGACACTATAAAAAATTTGGCTCTTCTCGTTATTTATATATCACTGTTGTACCATGATTGGTGGAGTTAAAACCCATCTTAATTCATGGTCACATGATATGGAAAGGATCCTCTTGCTATATGTAGAGTGCCATTTTTTTAATTTGAGGATCATGAGAATCAGGTGTTGTCATTTATAAATATAAGCTTTTTCAAGTCAAACATATAATAGTATATGAATTTTTAATAGATTTGACTTAGAAATATTTTGAAAATTTTATGTGATATTACTAATAATTTAATTATTATACCAAATATGGTAATCAATGTTACTGTAACGTTATTTATGTATACCAAACACAGTAACCAATATTACTAGTAATTTTGATCGGTGGCAAAAGGTGACTACCTTCCATTTCAAAAGGTCTAAATATTTTTCCTGAATCTTGAAGGGAAGGGCCAGAGGAGCTGCGGCTGGTAAGCCACGGGTACGGTGCTTTGAACTTTTCTTTGCAAGCATGGTAGTAGTAAAGCTCCAAATTTCCTCCGCTTCCCAATTTTAAAAATCTTACCAGTCCCTGTTCACCGGCAAGTTTTGTGCAATCTCCGTTTTTTTTTTATTGAAAATCTTTAGCCCCTTGGAACTCAATATGTTGAAAGGAATTTGCTGATCCTAGCCTTCGAATCCCGGTAGAAATACTTTTTGCTCTTCCAATTCGGGAAACTCAATTTTTTTTTTTGGATGATTTATGCTTTTATGCACATTTGCCATGACATATGCGCATGGAGTAAAAGTTTATAATAAAGAGAGAAGAAAACAAGTTAGCAAAAGCCATGATAGCATTCAGTTATTCAGTTGCCAAAATTCTGCCAAGCAAGTTGGCATTGTTGATTGTTGATCAGTTTAATGAGTATGATCTTCCTAACAAGTACTCTATATAGGTATCAACAATCCATACCATATGGACCGTGCATTAAATACTATATTTTTTCATTAAATGTCAATTAAACTATGTATAGTTTGGCACTGTATATCGATGGGCAATAGTTTTGGAGGAGCTAGGAGTATTTATCTAGAATATTTGTTTAAGCCATGTCATGAGCTAGCATAATTATTTATCAAAGTTAAAATGTAAAACGAATATCATTAAATCTAACAAAAGCATGTGCAAGCAAGTAATTAGCAATATATGCTACCATTAATTATGTACCATGATATGATAGACATTTTTAATTGCATGTTTCAAATTTAAGATGTCGAAATGTAGAGGTCAACATAACCCATTTCCATATTTTTTATATATCGCACAAGTGCTTGTAAGGTAAATATCTTTCCACTTTTGTTGCTAGGAAGAAGCTAGAATCCTGATATAAAAATGTTAACTAATTGAATGCTCTAGTTAGCTGGTTTGGAATGAATGAATACGATAAAAAAGAGAGCGAGGATATCCAACTCCTATTTCTATGAAAAAAATGAGATGATGCATGTCATTTTAAGTACCTTAACAGCATCATCGCCATTGGTAGTAAAAATTACCTTGATTCATACAAAAGATGAGCAATTTCAATGTTGGATCCATATTTATTTTGGTTTCCTTCTTATTCAACCATGGATATGAAGGGCCACCTTGGTATTACATATGTTCGTCTTCAATTTCTGTTTGGAAGATACTTTGTTGGATTTTTATGGTTTCTACGGTACTTTTCATGTGGCATCACTTTTTCTATTTATCTATATTTTGGTGTTATTACTTCTTCTGGAGCAATTCAATTATCAAATTCATAAAATGCTGTGATGTGTCGTACTTCATTTTTTACTGAAATTCACTTTTCTGCTAAATAACATTAAGTTTAGAGATGTGCAGAATACTTCTTCTTGGAAAGTTTTCAACTCATCATTACTCACTTGTGGAGCTACTCTCTTTGCTCGCTTCCTACTACTTCTGTTTCACTTTATTGGAACCTGTTTTTGATATCATTTGAGTCTCATGTTCTCTCTTTTCAAGATTATAACTTGCATAAATCAGGCTCCCAGGACATGGATGGTGTTCTGCATCCTTTTAAAACCGAAAAGTTAGACGATATGTCTATTTATGTTATGCCGGAGTCTATCATGTCTTCGGTGTTCCATATACTTTTAGTTTCCTGCAGGGACGGACCGTATCAATTTTTTTTAAAAAAAAATCAAAAAAAATATATAAATAAAAATATTAATAAATAGTTTAAATTTATTTAAATATTTTTTATAAATATTATTTAAATAATATTTATCTTATTTTATAAGATTAAATTTATTAATAATGAAATATACCGTAAAATTTTCAGCTATCTCCTTATCGATATAAGTGATAAATAGTCGATAAAAAAATCGTCTTCCATCTTGTTGTATAAACTCGTGTTGACAATCTTCATTTTTGAAATTATTTTTTCTAAAATAGTAGTTGAAATCGGAAGAGTAATAAGCATTACGGACTCGTGGAGGATGTGCGCGCATTGGCCACAGTAGTGGCAGCATCGCGTTGGCGCTGCATAACGGGATATGACATCCATCGAGCGACGATGCCAAAAATGATGGGATGTGAGTACAGTAATATTGGTGGGAGCCTGAGGCACGACGGGCGCCCACCCGTCTGTGCCCTCCAAGATCCGATTATGCTACGCGATGGATCCGGTTGCTAAGACGGTGCGCGGCTTCACCGCACGCAGTGTTCGTCAGTGCGATGAGGCTGACGAAGGCCACCAAAATGGTGTCATAGGCCAGCGCATCGGTAGTATCCGGCCTTATGTATGCACAACCGCCTGGTCTCGTCGTGGGAGCGTTCTCGTCGATCGCATCACATGATAAGTCCGACCACCATTTTATCCATCGATGTGATAAATGGGATGGTGCTGACTACGTGCAGTGGCTTCGACCATGGCGAATTCTAGAGACAGGCATTGGTCAAGAATAAAATTTTTTTTTGTCTTCTTCTAAAAAATTATGAAAAAAAAATTTATTTAATGAAAATAAAAAATAAAATTGGTAGTGATCAAACTTTCAAGTAAAGAAAGCTGATTTATAGTATTTGTTTTATTTTAATTTTTTTTTAAGATTCTTCGAATTATATTTAATATTTTCAAATTTAGAAAGCCAAATATATATAAATATAAATTTACATAAAATCTTAATTTATACAAAAAAATTAAAAAAATTAGGGGGGCCAAGGGCCTCCTTGCCCTCCTAGCGATTCATCCTTGTATATATTTAAAAATTTATGAAAAAATCTTAACTTATAAAAAAAAATTTAAAAAAATTAGGGGAGGCCTGGCCCCCCCTTGTCCCCCCGATGGTCTTCCTGTAGAAGTTGTGTATGTAAACCAGAGCCACATCTTCTATCTTTAATATTATTTTGGGAGCCATTTTGTTAGGCTTCTATGTTATCATATGTTTTCTTTTGAGATTCTGCCCATTTATTTTATTTATATTTTTCTGTTCAAAATTATTATACAAAATTTTATAATTATATATATATATATTTATTTATTGAAAGAAGGGAAGGGGGGATTAATCTCGTCGTGACTACCTCCACTGGAGCGACCTGGGCCTGGTCCATTCGAAAGCGCTTCGGCTCCTCTTCGGGAAGGAAAATCGCTTGACTCGCGGAGCGTGAGCAACCGGAGAGCGCTTTGGAACCCAAATCCATTATCCAGATCCCTCTTCTCCTCCATTCTTCTCCCACTTCTCCCCATTCCGAGATGAAGGCGGGCGGCAGAACACCGGATGGGTGCTCGAGAGGGCGAGGGATCCCTCGGGGTCGCGAATGGGTAGGCCAATTCGTCGATTGTTAAAAAGTTTCATTTTTTATTTGATTTTGTTCTATTCGATACTAGAAGGGTGATATTCGTTCTATGGTGACGTTTTTGATTGGTTTCTCAGTTCTGTTTCTTGAATTTGTGAAGGAGTTGGAGATGTGGGTTGCGCTTGGTTGCCTTTCGCAAGGAAAGTCGGTTTTTTGTGTAGGATTATGGGAATTAGGGCTTGGAGAACGGTAAAAAGTCATTCTTTTATACTTGTTAGGGTATTGATTTGGAGTTCTAGAGCAAAATCTAGTTTTTCTTTGGTTGAAATGCGAAACCTTGAGTGCCATGCTAAATTTGGAAATGAATGGGGGAACAAACAGTGCCTTTTGAACAATTTCAATCCAATCCCGATATCAGAGCAGAGAATCCTCAAAGCCAAATTCTAATGGCATCCAATTCCAATGGCTCTTCCTCCTTTGATCACCTTCTCCTCCAAAGCCTCATGGCCGCCTCTAGCTCTGCCCCCCTGTACCTTGAAACCAATTCCTTTCTCTCCCACAGCCTCGATGACTTTTTTTTCCATGATGAGCTCCACAACGATGATGAAGATGACTCTATGGAGGAGGATGGCCTGCTGACCGCCTTCTGCGAGGATGGTGCAAGGTAGAAGGAACCTTGTTTTGTTTACTATGTATTGTTCAAAAGGAACCTTGTTTTATTTTCTCAGCTCATGGCTTTTTCCAATTAAGCTTTTAACTTTTTTCCTAAGGTTTTTCCTCAAGGGTTATTATTAGAATTTTTTTACTTTTCTTGTGTTTTCATTAAGGTTATCCTTGAACATGGTGTAGGTGTTGGTTGTTTCAAGTCTATTTTATGAAAAAAAATTACAATTTAATGTACAAGTTTCTATTTTTTGTGATTCTCTATCTTGCTCAATCTAGTATTAAGAATCCGATATTCTCCCATTCCTGACCTTTTTTTCTTTTTTTAAATTATAAAAAAATTCTTTTTCAGCTTGTTTGGATAATCTAATAGGATTTGGGCAGAATTTTCTATCAATTTGTGGACTAGAAAGTCTATTTAAGCATGACCCCATACCAACCTAACACCTCCAAGCTCGAATCCAATGAATATTTTTAAAAAAGGAACTCTATGGGCTCTATGGGTTTTTGCTTCCTCCAGGCAAGCCAATCCATATGCTAGGATTTAGGCTAGAACTTTGGTGGGCTAGCAAACCAGATTCATGTGGGATATTTTTATAGAAATCCTTAAACTCTTCATAGTTGACATTTTCTCCTCCTTAAAAATCTACATGCATGTGTACATCTTATATCATTACTTAAATTTCTTCTCTCCCGTCAATATACTCATTTTTTATAGTGATACTGATTTTTTAACCTTTTTTGATGTTTTCCCATCTTTGTTACTTAAGTGAGCATACTTTTGATTATTTTGATCTTTTCGATCCTTTCCTACTTTTACTAGTTTCAATGATCTCTCTCTATGCTTTATTCATCTTCATCATCATGTTCTTATCTTGCTTCAAGATCAGGTAGTTGAAGTGCTCATGGCTCAACTTGATGGTCTCCGTTGACACCTGCAATCTCGATATACGATTGATATAAAAAAGGATCAATAGAGGGGTGATGCTTGACCTGTCGGAGTCATCGATGCCATTCTTTTGTTTTGATTACGTAAATAGAGATACTGTCCAGGAGTTGAGATCCTTCAGCATCTCTTTTATTTTAATTTATGATTTTTATTTCAATTGAAAGTAAGGATAATTTTATCATTTTATAAAATTAGGGTATCATGTCAAAATCTTGTGACATCATTTTATTATTGTAGATAAATAGAAAGATCACATTGATACAGTTTATTAATTTGAAGGGTTTAATTGAGATGTTTTAAAGCTAAGAAGATGTAAGTTAAATTGAAATAAAGTTGAGAATGTATTCCTATATTTTTTAAAAATTATTAAAAAAATTATTTAGGACCTATTTAGAAAAGATAGAATTGGTTTTTACCATTGGAGCGCCTTGATGTGAGATACTTGGAGATTCGTGCTCCATAGTTCTACTGCTTGATCGTCGGCGATCGCCTGAGCTGGTGTCACCGGGACTGCTCATGGAGATGGAGGCCAATGGTGCAAAGTGAGGGGGAAGCTTGGATAAGGTGGCTCGGAAGGCAGTAGCTCGAAAGTGGGAGCCATGGGGCGGACGAAGTGGGTTTGGTCGGAGCCCTCGCCGGAGGAGGTCGACAACCTGGCTCGGCATTACACGGAGGTGGTGAAACTTCCGGACAATGAAGTTTGTGGGGAAACGGAGCATTGGCTGGCAAAAGGGCTCATGGCCAGATTTCTCGGCCTGAGAGTCCTTGCGAAAGTGGTAGCTCGGGAGTTCCATCAGCGTGCCGATCTGAAGGGAGAAATTTCTACTTTCAACCTGGAGTAGGGGTTCCTTCTCTTCCGATTCCAGGAGACGGGAGAGTGGGATGCTATCTTGCTGCAGCCATGGGTGGTCTCTAGTCGAGCACCGGTGATGGAGCCATGGAGGCCACACTTCCACCCATCATTGAAATCTATTACCTCGGCTCTGATGTGGGTGAGGCTGTCGCAGCTCCCTATGGAGCTTTGGGGGCTGGCAACACTTCAGAGCCTAGTTTACCTGGCCAAAGAATTGGTTGCGGTGGATGAATGCACAATCGATCAGAGGAGGGTTGGATTAGCCCGTGTCTGCATCCACATCGACCTTTATCGACCATTGCGGCCCGGGATGCTGATTGGCGATCCGGGAGGTAACCGGTGGCAGCCCTTCATCTACAAGAACCTTGGCGGTGTGTCTCTGGTGTGGCTTGTTCCATGGCACAGGGGAACATTGTCAAGGGAGCGAGGAAGGCTAGGCAATGGGGCTCCAGTCTTCTAACATGATCGAAGTGGAAGAAGGGGGAGGGGTCAATGGCGGCGGTGGCCGTGACTTAGGCCCCTGACTTGTGGTAGTTCGGCAGTGGCTGTCACAACCGGAGATGAAAGGTGGAGTTGGAAGGAAACCGACCGACAATGGAGTTCAAAAATTAGAATCGAGACGATTGGGAAAGGAACCGACGAGCTTGGTCGGACGCCAGACTGACCCCTTGCCGGACATGCTGGGTGGTCCAAGCCGGTGAAACTGGCACGGCGGAGATCACCCCTCCGATCATCCGGTGGCTTCGATGGTGATCATGGTGCTGAGATGGGAGGTGGAAGTAGGTTTGGACCTTTGGATTTGGGCCCCATTACTGTGGGCTCGGGCAAGGAGGGCCATGAAGTTGGGAGGGAGGGGGTAGTGGGCTTGGGCCATTCAAAGCATGCCCGGTCCCCTACCTCTCAAGTGGACTGAGCAGGGACACGACCCACCTCATCTCGATCTGATACCACCGGGCCCAGCAAGAGGCTAGGCAAAAGGAGCAAAGCCTTAGCCAAGGGGTGCCATACTATGAATAATAACCTGGAGCTGATCGGTAGTGGCTACTAGAAGGCTTTCATTTTCATAGTAGGGGGTCCAGGGGAGTAGGTTACTGCACTGGAGCTGTCAATGGGTCGGGTCCGGACCCGAGACCTGCAGGTATTTATCCAACAGGTTCGAGTCTGGATTTAAATCTAGATATGTTTACTCGGACCGGGATCCGGACCCGTTTAGTCATAATTAAATGGATCCAGGTCTGGATATGTAATATCCAGATCCGGCAGACCCTAGACCTGATTATATAAAATAATATTATATATATTTATATATTATATATATTTATATAAATATGGAATGTTAGATTACGATCCAACGGTTGAGGATCGTTCTTACTTTTATTATAAAAACCCTCTCCATCGAGCCCCAGCCCCTTCTTCCCTTCCATTGAATCCCCAAATCCTCCCTCTACGGCCAACGCCTCCCTCCCCTGACGGTGCCTCCCCTCCCTCGACGGCGGACCCTCGACGGTCGACAACGTCCCACTCTGCTCGCTAGCTGCCTTGCTGCAGTGCTGCTCCGAGCCTCCGACATCGGCCTACCCCTCCAGCGAGTCCGGCTCTCCCTTCCTCAGCTTCGAGCCCCGCCGGCCACCGTTACTTGGGCATCATCCTCCAGCTCTAGCAGCGCCGCCTTTGTCGGATTTGAGCCCCGCCGGCCACACTACCCCGACATCGACCCCCCGCAGCTACTGTTGACAGCTCCGAGCTCCGCTGGCCACCAACATCGTCGATCGTCCCCACTACCCTGCCGGTTGCCGCTGCCCTTGTCCTGATATTGTTCCCAGGTTGATAGTATTATTATAAAATCTTGGAACAGATGGTGATTTTCATTACACTATCGGAGGATCCAGCAATGTTGATCTGCTTCATGCTTTCTTTTGTGTTGATTGGTTTGAAAGTCATATTCTGTCTATGAAATCCTAAAGCTGAATTATAGAATTATGGAACGGTTACAAGCAGCTATCTTTTAACATTGCTAAATTTTTTTAACTGCAAAAATCTAGTAGAAATGGTTAGTTTTCCAGACCAGTTGATAACTATTGGAAAAATATTTTGCTGCCACTAGTGCATAAATAGCTTTTTGCTTAAATGCATGATAAGAAAAAAATTTAGGAGTTTTTGGTACCTTTCATTTGGGTCCATGTTCGGGTCTGGATACCCGGGATCCATTCAGGTCTGGATATAGTACTTTAAAATTAGACCCGTCGGGTATTCGGGTCCGGATCCGGGTCCAGTAGTTAAAATCGGGTCCGGGTCTGGATATCTGGAATCCGACCCAAACCCGATCTGTTGACAGCTCTATACTGCACCATGTCAGGAGGCTTTGCAGGACAGTGACATCAAGGGACATGTAGGTTAGCTCATACAGGAGCCATAAATGATGGTGGAGCCTCTGGACCTGAGCTACGAGGAGGCAGTTGGTCGGCTCGGACAGGCCATGCAGAAGGAAGGGGATAAGCCCCCAGCATGGATGTACCACCATATGGGATTGTTGTGGATCAGACTGAGGGGAGCACAGGAGAGGTCCCCCCTCCAAACCAGGTGTCAACATGAGGATTTTAGTTTGGAATTCTCAGGGGATGGGAAAACCTGCATTCCAGACTTTCTTTAGTAGATTGATCGAATAGTACTGTCTCGATATCTACATGCTGTTGGAGACCCGTCTTTCTAGGAGCCTAGTTCAAGTCACGAGGCGGCTACAGACGATGTGGTGCACCTATGCCATCAAGTCTAGAGGGCTGTCGGGAGGGATCCCGGTCATGTGGAGGCGTGGCTCAGTTAGGGTCGATGCTTTTCATAGGTGCGAGCAGCAGGTAGCCATGATCTAGCTCCTCTCTAGAGTCTATGCAAGTATCGAGTACAGGGAGAGGAGGACCCTCTAGCAGGGGATCTCTAGGCTGGTGTCTCAGGGCATTCCTTTCCTTGTTATTGGTGATTTCAACTGCATTGTTGACTCCCATGAAAAGATGGGAGGCAGGCACTTTGTGGACAACATTGACTCCAGGGAGTTTAGGGAGTTCATGGGTGACATAGGATTGATTGATCTTGGTTATTCTGGCTCCCGCTTCACCTGGTATAACAACTGTTCCGATGCGGCTGGAGTCTGGGAGAGGATCGATCGGGCACTTGCTACTACTGAGTGGATGCAATGTTTTCCTGTGCACTCAGTTCAGCACCTCTTGAGGATTGCGTCGGATCACTGCTCGCTCCTGATTATCATTGATGCCACGATTTTGCCCAGACCTCCTTTTCACTTTGAAAAGTTTTAGACCTTCTACCCAAGGTCTTAGGAATTGATTAAAGAGGTATGGAGGATGCCAATATAGGAGGATGCGAAGTACCAAATGACCCGAAGATTAGAGCTAACCAGACGTAGGCTCCTTTGGTGGAACCGGATCAAGGTTGGCAACATTTTCAAACAGATTGAGGAGGTAGAGGCGGATATTGTTGATCTGCAGAGGCGTGAGGACCAGGAGGGGGGCTCAAGGAGTCTGACTTAGGGAGGCTCCGTCGTAATTTTTCCACCTACCATTCCTTACTGAGACAGCAGGAGACATTTGGAGGCAGGAGTCTAGAGTTTAGTGGATCAAAGAAGGTGATCGAAATACCAGATTCTTTTATAGTCTACTATGATTCGAAGGTCCGCTAACCACATCAAGCAGCTGAGAGACAATGATGGTATGTTGGTGACTGATGGTGATCAGATTGGCAGATAGATTCTCAGTATTTCAGGTCAAGGTGGACTCTCCCTCTGAGGGAGGACCATCCTATCCAGGGGCCTCGGCTGGTGGACAGAGTCTCCGACCAGGAGAATTCGAACCTCACCTAGCTAGTGCCGTCCATTGAGGTGCAGGAGGCCCTCTGGTGTCTCGAGGAGGATAGAGCCCCTAGCCCGGATGGATTCCCTCCTTTTTTCTTCCATCACTATTGGTCTATTGTTGGGGGTGAGGTGATGGAGGTGGTGCAGGCAGTCTTCCTTGCTGGCATCCCTATTGAGTGGAAGAAAACTTTGATCACTCTTATTGCTAAGAAACCTGATGCTTCAGTGCCCAGCCACTACAGACCTTTAGCCTTTGCACAACCCTTTACAAGATCTGTGCGAAGGTACTTGTTAGGCCGCTTCAGCTGATTGTTCCCATCTCATCTATCTTGAGCAAGGTGCCTTTATCAGTGATCACAGCATCACTGATAATGTTCTCCTTGCTTAGGAGTTCGTGCATGATCTTAGGTGCACCTCATCGTGGAGGAGTCTCATGGCGATCAAGCTGGATATGGAGCGGGCATATGATCGTGTGAGCTGGCATTTCCTTCAGAAGACTCTTCATGATTTTGGATTCCACCATAGATGGGTCAGCTAGATCATGGACTGTGTTGAAGCCCCTAGCTTCATCTTGGTAAATGACGTCCTGATTGATTATTTTCACTCGACAATTGGCCTTCACTAAGGTTGCCCTCTCTTTTCTTATTTGTTTATCTTGTGCTAATGCTTTCTCCCCAGCTTTAAGGGATGCTGTCCAGGGGTCATCACTGGAGCCCTACTGGTCATTTCCTGGAGTCTAGCCCCTCTCTCACCTTTTATTTGCAGATGATTGCCTTATTGAGTGGGCGTCAATCCAAAATGCGAGATGCTTCACCACCATCCAGTCTTACTGCTGTAGGTCAGGCCAACTGGTGAACCTGTAGAAGTCCACTATTATCTTCAGCCTCAAAATGAAGCCCCAGATGAAGTAGACGATCCTTGCTAGACTAGAAATCTCTGAGCATACCAGGACCTTCATCTACTTGGGTGTGTCTATGACAGGTGTGAGGCTTCGGAGGACGGAATGTAGGCCCCTAGTACAGTGGATCCATGATCGTCTTGAGAGTTAACAGGCCTCTTCTCTCTCTATGATGGTTAGGCTCACCCTCATCAGATCTGTTCTGAGTTTCATCCCTATTTACCTCCTAGCGAACACTTTGCTGTCCAGCCGTTGCCTTAGGAAAATGGAGCAACTCTTCAGAAAGTTCTTGTGGAGTTCTAGAGATGACCATCAGGGGATCCATTTGGTTTCTTCGAATACTACCTACCAGCCTTTTAGGGATGTTGGTCTGGGCATACAGTCGCTTTTGGTCAGGAGGGAGGTGCTTATTGCTAAGCATGCTACGAGATACCTCCTTCAGCCCGATTGTTTATGGAGCAGAGTGATGAGATCCTGCTATGGTATCTAGAGTCAAGACTCTAACACTTTGTTCATGCCTAGCTGCTCGCCTATTTGGAGGGAGATCTGCTCCCGTGGTCCAGTTGTGTTGGCTTAGGTCAGATGCTTGATTGGGGATGGGTCCACGGTTGATGTGAGCCAGGATGCATGGATCTCTAGTATGCCCTTGTCAGGTGGCCGACCTTTATTAGTATGGAGCTAGTCGATAACCTTCGGGTCTCCAACTTGCTGATAAATGATGGTAGGACATGGAGAGCTCAGGAGGTTACCAGACTTTTTGGGTCTCAGTTGGCTAATCGGATCCTTGCCATCCCGGTTCCGAGTCACTGTTGCCAAGATTTGAGGATCTAGGGCCAGTCCTGCGGCCCTAGGGTTCCTTCAAGCACCCTTTATGATATCTACAAGACATCTGAGACAAGGATGGAGGTTACTTGGATCTGGAGACTACATGTTCATCCGAGAATTCAACTTTTTCTTTGGAAGGTTGCTTGGGATCGCATCCCCACTAGGATGTTGCTCAGGCGGAGAGGTATGTATCTGCTGGTGACTTACCCTGTTTGTAGTTCCAACGAGAAGTCCACTGAGCATGCCATCCTGTGCTGTCCTATGGCAAAGCTCATTTGGAGGATGGCTGGGAGATGGCCTTGGGAGGAGGCTGATGGTTCCTGGTTGTGCTCCTTCCTCAACATTCTTTAGCACTGCCCGGTCGAGGTTGCTGGTCAGGCCACCTACATAATTTATCACATTTGTATTTCTAAGAACAATCTAGTCTTTGAGGCTGTTACTCATCTGGCTCAGAGGGTCCTTCAGAGAGCCAGGTTCATGGCTATGGAGTACCCTACTTTGACACTACTACTTTCCTTGTGGCCCAGGATCCTTGGGACTTCCATGTTGGCAGCGGCCCGTAGGGCTTTACACATCTCTTAGGAGCCCCCTCCTCTAAGCTTTGTCAAGGTAAACTTTGATGACAGTGTTTGAGGTGCTTTGGATAGCGTTGGATTTGTTATCCACAATTTTGGGGATTGGTTACTGGTAATGGGAGGCTCCTTTCTCTATGAATAATTCTAGAAGCTAAACTCAGAGCAGCGTGGATGGGTATTACCCGAGTTAGACAGGAGTTGCATACCGACAAAATCCTCATCGAGGGTGACTCTACCATTTTTATTGGTTGGATCTAGGACAGGTAAGAGCAGTGTCAGATCCATCCTCTACTTCGCGATATTTGGCACTCTCTTGGACTGTCGATTACTTCGAGGACTTATCATATCTATAAGGAGGCTAACTCTACCACAGATTGGGTTACCTTCTTTATTGCTGAATATTCTGGAGATTGATCTTGGCATCACAGGGACTGTATTCCTCCGTCTCTTCAGGATTTTCTTTCTTTTGACCTTATGAGTGGCTCCTATACCCATTTTATTTGAGCACCCATCTATATAAAAAAATCCATATGATTTGATAGTTTTAAAGATTTTTTCTTTGATGAAGCTGAACTATTAATTCACAAGTCTAGAATAGATACAACGTAAATCATCAGCCAAAAGGATATCCTTAAAGGAGAGAGGAACCTCTCCCATACAAGACCAGAGAATATCACCAGAGTGATTAGCCACATAGGAAGCCACCCAGTCAGCCGCTGAATTAGCTTTCCTATAGACATGCCTGATCACTAATCCCGTGCACCACTGCAACATCCTACCAATATCATTGATAAGAGGGTGAGCAGAGGATGAGCGAAAGGCCTGCCGGATCCAGGAGATGACTGCCAAGGAGTCATCCTCAATAATAAGCTGCTCCAAGTGAAGGAAAGTGATGGCATGGCGAATACCAGCCCGCATCCTCAGAAGCTCAGCCATGGGCACTATAGGGTCGACAAGGTGACATCTCCCAGCAGCAAGAAATCATAACCAAAAGCCCAAATCACAAAGGCTCCTCCACCAGTCCTTGCCCTAACACTCCCATCAAAATTGACCGTGGCGAATATCGGAGGAGGGGGTTTCCAGGAAATAAATACCCGGCGGGGCGCTCTACGAGTAGTGCCGGAACCCTAGATCTCCCCATTCTCCATAGTCGAGCTGAAGAACTCCCTGGCATGGGCCCTGGCTCTCTCAACAATCATCCTGGCCGAAGCATTGGAAGAGGAAAAGACCATATCATTCCGGGCAAGCCAAATGTGATACGTCAAGTAAGTCAGGACAATGGACCTGAGATCAGACAATGCGGAACGAAGAGTGTGGAGGAAGAACTCCATAGCATCCTCAGTGTATGGGAGCAACCCGTGAAAGCTAGCCAAGCCCCAGACCTCCCAAGCTCTTGGACATAAGAAAAGAAGATGCACAAGAGACTCATTGACTCCAGCACAAACCGGGCAAGAGATAGGCAGCTGAAAGCCTCTCGAAGAAAGGAGAGCTCTCGTCGGAAGGCGACGCCAAGCAACTTTCTATATGAATAATCTTACCCGAGGATGAGTACCAAGGGACCATATCCACGTCGCCTGAAAACCGTCCACTTGCAAAGTGCTATAAATAGCATATAGATCAGCCATAAGAACTTTAGAAAGGGCAAAGGATGTCCACACTCTAAGATCAATCGTGGGATACACAGGGAGAACAATGGATATGACTCTTTGGCCCAAAATCGGACCAAACACTTGAGTCACCAGATTCGCATTCAACTTGGATTAGCCAGGCAAGAAAATATCCATAATAGAAAGTGTCAGGAACATCCATGGAGAGAAAAGTCGGCCACCTATCCAGAGCCACCTTTGAAATCCATGGGTCAGCCATAAAATGAATGAGCATGCCATCCCCAATAGTCCATCTCATATGAGGCAAAATATCTGGAGTTCGTGCTACAACCTCCTTCCAGATAGCAGAACAACGATGAACTGAAAGATGAGTCCCCTGAGAAGAAGTTGAAGGAAGCCCATATTTCTCTATCATAATGGTGGACCACATGGAGTTCGAGCAAAGGAACAGATGAGTTGCAAGTCTGGCCAACAAGGTATCTCTCGTGATAAGAAGGGAATGAATACCCAACCTCTCCTGAGAAACAGAATGACAAACAGAATGCCAACTCACAAGATGAACTGCCCGAGGAGCATGATTAGATCTCCACAAGAATGCACGAAGGAGATGCTCCAAATGAAGGATAAACGACTTAGGAATAACAGTATTAGACATTATGTACACCGGAAGGGAAGTGAGGACTGACCTGATCAACACAATCCTCCCCACAGCAGACAGTGCCCGACCCTGCCAACCCTCCACTCTGTCATGAACAGTCTGGATAAGCCCATCACAGTCCCTAATGCGGAGCCTCCCCCAATAATAAGAATCCACAAGTAGTGCAGAACATCTCCCTTCTCCTGAATTCTAAGAATGCTCCTGATCAGATGACGATGACTGGGAGGGATTTTTGGAGAGAAATGAATCTCAAACTTCTGCAGATTGACTCTCTGTCCCGAAGATAAACAATAGGAGTGAAGAATACTTTTGAAGCTCTGGGCCGTGGCTGTTGAGGCCTTACCCAGAAGCAGACAATCATCTGCAAATAACAAGTGCGAGATAGGAGGGGCCCTCAAAAGTCAAAACTCGCGAGAGAGAGTCAGCACAAATGATAAATAAATAAGGGGAAAGAGGATAACCTTGCCGAAGCCTGATAGCTGAATGAAAGAACTCCGAAGGAGAGCCATTAATTAGAACAGAGAAAGATGGTCTAATGACTCAAGACAAAATTTTATTTTATTTTTTAAGCACTACTTAATTAGTTCAATTGCAGGTTGTGTTTGGTAGCTGGATTATCGATAATTTAAACTGGACCTACCGTGTAGCATATATTTTTAATGACTGCGTTTGCCTCAGGAAAAGGTGACCATATTACCATAAGTGGGGTAATATGGTAATATACACATATATTTGACAAAATCACCACTGCCGCTTTCCAGTGAAAACAAAAGCCATCCCCTCCGTGCACTGTTCTTCTCCTCTCGCAGTGCTTACGCTCCTCCCACATCGTCGATGAGCTGCCCTCAAGTCGCCTCCAGGAAGATCGCCGTCGTTTTAGTCGTCGCTGGTGATCGGTAGGACATTTTTTATACAAAACGTCCCCCCTCCCCCGGCCCCGCCATCGTCCTCTCAAGCTCCCCTCCCCTCCGCCACCGTCTTCTTAGGCCCCCTCCCCCCAGGCCTTGCCACCGTCTTCTCAGCTTCCCTCCCCTCGACCACCATCCTCTCAGCCCCCCTCCCCTTCGCCACCGTCCTCTCAGGCCCCCCCTCCCTTCCTTCACTGTCAACCTCGCCTCCTCCCAGGACGACGACCTCCCCACCCTCGTCTATGAAGCCTGTCCCACCGTCGCCCCTCCCCCACCATCCTCTCCGCCCCCCATCCCCTCTACCACCGTCATCTCAGTCCCCCTTCCCCCCGGCCCCGCCACTGTCCTCTCAGCCTCCCTCCCCTCCATCATCGTCAACCTCACCTCCTTTCGGGACGACGACCTCCCCGCCCTCGTCTATGAGGCCTGCCTCACCTATGCTGGGATTTGATAATCCTCACGAGAGGATCCTTCTATTCCCAATCCCCATTTCTTGACCTCTGAAAACCTGAGGTACCTCCATTTCAAAACAATGACCAAGAATACTTTAAAACACAATATCAATGAAATTAAATTCATGGATACCTCCTTGCTTTGAATCCCATTCCTTTGTCCCTGTTTCATTGGCATAAACTTGATTAAGACTGCATTTGATACCTCCTAAACAAATAAGCAGAGCATCATTACCACAATTGTGATCAACAAATCCAATCCCATTTAATCAGACTGTTGCATATCTAATAATAAATAATTGATGAAACCTTATTTTTTTAGTTCTCCTTAAGACTAAAGCCATCCAGAAAAGAATAAGCAGGTCAACAAGATTAACTGCATCCTCTAAATTAGTTGAAATTGAGAGTCTTCATGAGGAGAGGTCCCCTTTGATGTCATCCACCGGATCATCCACTGGATCATCCTCTCAGCATGTCAACAAGATTAACTGCATCCTCTAAATTAGTTTGGTATGAATATTTGGTTAGCTAGCAGATAGTTTTATTAATAGTTTTGGATTTGAACATACTAACTTTTGTGTTGTGTTGTTGTTCTAACAAACTACAAATACTTTTTGTTGAGATAGTTTGGAGTATTTTGAAATTTTGAAAGATGATATTTATATTATATTACTATTCAGATTGTTGTTGGATTGTTTATATTATGTTACTATTCAGTTTGTTATTGAATTGGTGTTGGATTGTATGTCAGTAATTTTTATTATGTATACCGCATATTTAGATCCTGTCTGTTCCATTTTTTCCTGCTACTAGTAAGACTTAGTTGTCAACAGGTATCCCTTGCAAATAAAAGTTTGATTTTACCAGAGTTGTTAACAAGTTGAGCTGTATTAATGTTGGACTGTGTTATAGGTATTTTCATTTTTTCACTACAGTTTGTTAATGGAATTCTAGCAAATTTAATATCATCCCTTTTGCATGGACTCTAAATCAAATATTATTTTGTTCATTGCAATTACAGTTTCAAATATCAAAACCATATTTGCTCAAATATCACTACTATCATAACTTTTTTTTTTGGTTTCGTTGAGCTTTTTCTATTTATTTAGAATTTTTTGTTAGAGGATGGTATAGAACAAAAACTTCGTGCAGTTTCCTCAGTTGGCTTGAACTTGTTTCTTTTTAAGACTTCATCTTTTGATATACGATCCTGTCACAATTTTTTTTGTAAGATTTTAATTCAAAAGATAAATAGATCTTTTAAACCATTATTTGATTTGGTTTAACCTCCTCTATAATTTAGATATGATTATTTTGTTGACACTATAGAAAACTGGTGACTCTTCTTGTTATATAAATATCACTGTTGTACCATGATTGGTGGAGTTAAAACCCATCTTAATTCATGGTCACGTGATATGGAAAGGGTCCTCTTGCTATATGTAGAGTGCCATTTTTTTAATTTGAGGATCATGAGAATCAAGTGTTGTCATTTATAAATGCAAATTTTTTCAAGTCAAACATGTAATAGCATATGGATTTTTAATAGATTTGACCTAGAAATATTTTAAAAATTTTATGTGACATTACTAATAATTTAATTGTTATACCAAACATAGTAATCAATGTTACTGTAACGTTATTTATGTATACCAAACACAGTAATCAATATTACTAGTAATTTAATCAGTGGCAATCTATCTTGCAAGCAATCTACATTACCTTTCAAGATTACCTGGCAATGCATCAAATGCAATTGTAGAATTAAAAATCAAGGGGAAGGAGCTAATCTCATTCGAAAAAATTAATGACTGCGGGAGGCCATTATTTTTTTCTAGGATTATCAGGTTGCATTCTCCCCGCCCACTCCTCTTGCTTGGGGTTTTCGTATAGCCGTCATGGCTGGTGATGGTGTCAGCCACCTCCTGCCAGTGCTTCTGCTTCAGGTTCCCCGGCTGAGCTCCAAGTACTACTCCCTCCATGCATCGGTTAGTGTCAAGGTTGCACTGTCACTCCAGTAATCCTTGCAGCCGCCACCCCCACTACTGTCACCACCTTCATCGTCGCCATCGCCGAAGGGTCTCTGGATGGGGAGGGCCAGGGTTAGGATGTACTACAGCGGGGTAGCAATGGTAACAGGCTCGACGACAGCTTGGTCGTTGGGATGGGAAGTGGGATTGGTGGCAGAGGAGGGTGCCACTATGGAGACGGGGTGCATGGGTGGCAATGGGGATTGGGACTCTGATGGTGATTTGGATTGGGACTCGGAGCGGTCATCATCATTGTCGTCGTCTTCCATGGGAAAGAGGATGGACAGTAGAGCCTGCGCCTTCTGTGAGATGGTGCCAACTTGGGTTACGGTGAAGTCGGTCTATGTTGGTATTTATTATTTTTTTTGGTAGGGTAGCGGGTTGGTGGCCAGGTGCTTGTCCATTCCTTTATTCCATTCTTCATGTCATATGGGAAAACTTAGAATGGGGATTGGGGAACGGAATCATATACACAATCCTATTTGATGATTTTCTTTGCTTTTATTTGCATGGGTCAGACAGTAGTTGGTAATTCAGAGTTTATTGATGGAGGAAGAAAGAAGACTTGAAATTTAGATTTGGATGCAAGGAAATGCATGGGCGGGATTCGTATATCGGTTGAGTTAAATCTATCATGTTTATTATTTGTGAGTAGTCATGTTTGAGAATAGGAGGTAAGACTGAAGTATATCAGGAACGAGTTTTAATTTTAAATTTCAGGTATATTAGTTTTTTTTTATACGAATTATTTTTTTAATTGTAATGATTAATATGATATTTTGATAATAATAAATTTATTAGTAGAAGAAGATAGAGGAAGAGGAAGAAGGAAGGGGAAGAAAATTCTAATTTATCATCCAAACATAAAATAGGATTATTTATATAATTTTCTTAAATAAAATTATATATATATTTTTTATTGGATGAAATTCTATATTCTAGTATGATTTTTATCCTAAATTTAAAAATTCTACACATTCAAACACGCCCTTAGAAGGAGATATTTACATGTAAGTCTGAGCTCTAAAAAAAGGAGCTTCCTTTCCATCTTTCTCTGGTTCTCTCCTAATTTCTAATAAATTCTCGAAAACCCAACCCTAATTTATTCTAATTCTGTTTTCTTAATCTTGAAGGCCATGGTAGAACCCGGAGAGACCTCTATTTCCATTCTCGCAAATGCGAAGCCGATTGTTGTTAGGGTTAAGAGAAAGCCTTCTCAGGAGAGAGTCGATGCCTTCTGTGAGTTTTTATCTTGTTCCCCAACCCTCTCTCTCTCTGTGTATTTCTTTTTGTTTGTAGCTTTAATCTTCTCGAGTTTATTCACTTTTGTGAAGTAGATCGCATTATTTTGATGGTGGAGACTCTTTTGGTGTTGTTTCCAGGGTTGGAGATCAATGAAAGGCCACTTAAGAGGGCCTTGTTAGATCTTGGAAGCCTCTCCATCTCCGATTCTTCCATGGAAAAAGGCACTTCACACCTTCAATGCTCTGTTCAATTATATGACCAGTTTAAATTCTTGATTACAGTCATTGCTTTTTAAACATTCTATTTTTCATGAAATAATTCTTTTAAAGCAAGTTGCCAATAGATTGTTTTGACACATTATATCTTGACTTGAATGAATGGCTTAGCAACTAAAGTGGATCAGTTAAAACTTTCATTCTGTGCTTCATATCATGCAAATTTAGTGTAATCAGTTAAAGCTTTTTTGTTCTAGTATCTCATGCAAATTTAGTGTAATCACTCGACTGGATGGGCCAATAATTCTAGGATGAAAGCTCTAGCTGCCATTGTCCACTTACTTCTATAGTGACATGAAAGCATAATTAATATATGCAATCTTATAGTTTGATGCCCTATATCTTTCTAGATAGTTTATCTAACATCCGTATTATGACAAGGTGGCTATACAAATATAAAAGAAGTCCTTTGAAATGTTTTGACATGGATTTAGACTTCTTGTTTTAAGATTTCAATTACTTTGCTATCTTAAGGCTTGAATTTTTTTTCCCTGTACAGCAATATTTTAGGTACCATGCATCTTGCAATGATTTGCATATATGCTTGTGTGCAAGCATGTGTTAGGGCATGTTTTCTTTTGAAAATGTAATATTTTATTAATCAATCAAATGATTTGAATTCATCGTTTTGTTTAATTAAGGGTTACTTGCCAAATTAATATGTTGTGTGATCTTATGCCTATAATTCAGAGATTTGATAATAATCTTTTTCTTTCCCTTTTTTGTTGTTTCTTATATGGCACGTTTAGTGTCAATATTTTGTGATTATTCAGAAGAAATAGGATGGGTGCTGATAAAAAATATCATAAGAGATTCCTTGTAACAATAAAATGGAAAAAGTTAAAATACTAGAGGGAAACTTTGGACGAGGGGCGGAAGCATTTAGACTTTGATGTTTTCAAACAAGATTCAGTTTGTGGCTTTTCTGCATGACTTTCATGATCCTTCTCTTAATTCATTCTTTGGTATTTCTTATTTGCTTGCATGCAGTCATCGAGGAGTCAAGAACAAAGAAGCTATTGGTGCAACATGTTGAGACTATAAGGCAATCTGAAGCCATTAAAGATGTTTTGCATTCTTTTCTGGTAGGCATCTTGTCTTTCTTCTTCTTAATAAATTTTCTTGCATATTGTCTTCTAGACATGCCAACCAGATAATATCCTACTTACAGGGTTATATATGTTGGTTAAAGGAGTAACCATGTCACACCATTCTTATTTTTCTGATTAAAGTTATTGATGGAAAATGAAATATCTGTTTCAATGTCTGTAAACTCATTCAATTTTTGTATGCATGAACTTGGGAATTGATTTTATTAAATCATTTTCTAGGAGAACTAAATATGGTTCCTTCAAATATGCTGGTTTCAACTGGAATTTTTTTCCCAGAACAGACAGTCCATTTTTGAAATTTTTTGCCCTTAAAATATCCAGAAGCTGCTCCAAAACTAAGGTGTTTTTTGATATTTCATGTCAGACCAGTCCGTGTATGGCATTACATATGTTGGAATCATTGGTCTCTAGTTGATTAAAATGGCCCATGTTGCCTTCATAAAGAAATCAAATGGCTGGAAAGTTCAATTGTCATTTACCTTCTTTCGGTTGGCTCAAGCTGCATTTTTGAAACTGCAGATTCTGAAGTCAGCCGGCTTGATTGGAGTTTAAGGTTATTGGTAGGGGAAATGGAAAATTTCTTGCTTCTATTTAGAGAGGTTACAAGTTGGAATACTGATGTGCTTGGTGTGGTTGGTTAATCTTTTTTTCCTAGTTTTCAATTATGTTGAACTAGGGACATCCCATTTAGATTTGTTTGGAACTGTTGCTCAGTTCACACAGTCTTTTCCCTTGAATAAAAGTACTTTCTGGAGCAAGAAGGGAAATTCCTTATAGATTCTTTACTTGAAAAAAATGTGCAAACTTGCTGTGAGTTTATCTCAAGTTAATGCATGCTGGACTAAAATCTGTCATACATCTGCCCCTGCAATTTAAGAGTATAACTTTCTAGAATAAGTATTTTTTCATAATTTTGTGGTCTTTCCATGATCAGCTGCTTATTGGCATCATCCCTTATTTACATCCTAACTCATTGCCATCATTTGAAACGCTACCACCCAAATTAATTTTGTTAGTTTATTGGCTTTGCTTTACAAAAGAATGGAGATGATTTTGATCCTATTTCATGTGGAGTTGGATGAATATGGTAGAAATGTGATTTCAAGTGTGACAAAACCCATGAATCATGCAATAAGTGTGTTTATAAAATTTCTATATGTGATGTAGATTAGAAAATTGGGCTATATAAAGGTTCTTACACATAAGATATCCACAGCATAAATTTTACATTTAATGGGAAATGAACATACGTACAAACTAGCACACAACTTTGTAGTTTTAAGATTAACTTTGTACATGATTGAATAACTGAAAAACTGGTTGAAGTTGTTTGTTCATGAGCATTGTAGTCCAAAAACCCCCCAAATAGTAGGGGCCATGCTTTACTGTAACACAAAACACCTCCTTATGGTTCGCCCAACCCAAGCCTTCATGCATACTGCCACTATCCCACTCCCAAATGCCTTATATTCTGGAACTCAATGACACACTACCTTTGTTCCTAAAACAGAGCTGGTCCACAGACCTGAATGTGTGCACAATGCTTTTTAGAATTGACTATTTTATAAATGCATTTCACATCATTTTTGAGGTCTGGATGGTTGTTGTCAAAATTGAATCTTACAAATCGTTGAATTTATTTCTAAGGTCCAAACATGCCAACTGGAATCAATCTAATGCAGATCCAACCATAATAATTCATCCCCCATCCGGAAAAAAAAAGGTTGTAACTCATATTTTCTCTATTGCTTAGGGTGAAATTTCTTTGTATTGAAACTATTGCAGTCAATGATTGCAATAAAGACAGCTCCTTTGCAAACGTATCATGTCAATATTAAAAATTGAGTTCAATGAAGAAAATCTCATCACATGGGGACTGTCAATGAATAAATGAGATTGAAAGAAGGGATTGAAGTCAAGCCGATGGATGGAAAATCCCCTATACTAATTCATTCCAACAATGGGGTTCCTTATTGTTGGATCATCAAATGAAGAGGTCTAGTGACCAGCTGCATAGAGGACCTCAGAGTTGTGTCTACAATGATAAAGAAATAGGAATTTTTTGCGGCAATTCCCAGGGGAAGGAAATTTTTCTAAGTTGGTATGATTTCACATTTTCTTCTTTCATTAGAAGTTCTTCTTTGAATGAAATATTGTTTGGATATTCCACTATTGTATTGATCTAGAAATCAGTGACAAGCTTTTTCTATAACCAATCCAAGGTGAAACTCCTCTAGTCAATCCCATTATTATACATTTAATTTCTTGTATTACAAATCTTACATGCTGAAAGCAGATCTGGGGTCATATAGAGCCAAAAGAATAAAGATTGGTTGATACAAAACTGAAATAGGTAGTTCATGTGCTTCAGATATATAGTTTGTATGCTTCAGCTTGGTAGATCATGTGCTTCAAGTAGAACTTGAATCAAGTTTCTGGGTGCTTGATCTGATCGTTTTGGGGGAGAATCAAGAAATAAATAATCTGCTCGGCAAATTTCTGTAAAGGAAGCAAATTTTAAGATCTTGTGTCATATATATGATGGTAATTTGCTTTTGCTTGCCTTATGCATTTTTTCCTGCATAGGTTTTCTCTGTTATCATTGATGTTTTCATTTAATGGCTATAATTAAAGAAAATGTCATGCATATGATTTTTTTGTTTAACTAGAATGATGCTTGTTATGAGACTGTAGCATTTAATATGCTTAAAATGCTGTTCCTTAATATTTTTAACTTTTAATTATGATTATCTAATACAGTGTGCACTTTGTTGGAAGTTGGATTAAACTTGCTTCTACTTTTTAGCATGACATGATTAATCACTGCTATTTTTGTATTTTCTTGTTTTACTTTCTCCGTGGTCTTGATGCTTGAGTGACTTTTGACAAACTCAAACAAGTGAAGGAGCACACTTGATTATTTTCCATTGTTTTTATCTTGTCTGTCTTATTTTCTTCTTTGAACCTTGAAATTTTTTTCCCTATGTGGAACTGTCATGTGATGTTGAGCAAAAGCATAAATGGCCTTGCAGACATGTATGTGATTGTTTATTTCCTCTTTTTTCAAGCAACCTGGTTCTAGTGGTTCAAAAGAGTTCAAAAGGAAGATTGAAGAGCGGAGAAGTGCGTATAAACAAGATAAAGTAAGTATAACATCTATTTCTATTGGTTTATTGGAAGGTGAGGGACCTTTAGCTCTCTTTTTTCTCTTATCACATGACTTTTGTCCCTCATAAGGATATTTGATTTAGACTGGATGCCAAGCCTGGTCCATATAGAAGTCAGACTACAGGTGGTCATGCTTGCTCCATTTTGTAACTGGGAATGAGAGCCTATTCTGACCTCAAAACCAAATCAGTATATACTTTGCTTGTGTATATTTGCTCTGGGCTGCTGGTCAAACAAGGTTTCTCATGCTTGGCTGGTTGGCCTGATAATTCTTTCAACCCTCTTAAGGCGTGTTTAGATATTTCTACATGATTGGGCTGAAAATCTTGCAGGATTAGTGGATTGGGTTGCCATTTAAGCATGGCTCTGTCAACCAAACACCTCCCAATCCAAATTGTTCGGGGTCTATTTTTTCTTCCTGCAGTTCAAAGGCTAGGATTTGGGCAGGTCCTTAGAAAATGCAGGCTAGATGGGCCAGTAGGTCCAATTCCTGCAGGATATTCAGCCCAATCCTGTGGAAATATCCAAACAGGCCCTTAACTTGTTTAGAAACCCAAATAAATACAGTCCAAGCCATGCCCACATGCTATTCAAGATAGGGCTGGCACATACGGAGCCTAAAAGAGTTCTGAACCTAAGAATAGGCCTAAGGCTGACCTGTAACCCAAACACGTATAGCAAGAGCCTGGTCCCTGTGCATCTTGAACTGATGGGCATTAAAACTGACCTGGGCTTGATGTACTGAATTTTGTCAAATGTAACCTCATATATGATATCACTACATGCTAATATTGTTTATTATATATGCTTGAAAAACTGATAGCAGTAGTGGAAGTATGACCAGTTAATACCTAAATTATTGGTCCAGAATATAAGAGACATATGTCTCAGATATGATGTACATACGTCTCAGACTTGTACATATATATCTGGGTGTAAAGTTGACTTTGTAGGGCGGAAAAATGAGAACCTTAAATCTCCCTGGTCCTCAGCTTTTATGCACCAGATTTTTTTAACAGGAGTGTTGAGAAGGCATAAGCAACTCCAAGTTGGCCTTTTATCATCTCCCTTTTTTGCCTTTACAGGGTGGGTGTTGCTCTGATGTTTAGTTTGTTGGCCATTAGCTTCAGTAATTTAAATATTTAATTCAACTGTCAGTATTAATAATTTATAATTTTTTCCAGCAGAAGCAAGCTCAGCTGCGGGCTGCAGCTATACAAAAGCATGAGGTACATTTCAAATTACTTAACATTTTTCTCTTTCCAGCGATTGGTTGTGCAATTTATTACAGTTAGTTACTTCGTATGACCACATTATGATGTGCGCTACTTGTTTCCTATAGGAGCGATGGAAAAGTAATCTCCTTCATGTATTGGATCTGTCCTTATAAATGTTTTTGAAGATATTTAGTAACAGTCTATTAAGAAATTTTTCTTGCATTGTTGAAATCTTTCACCATCAACATGGTTCATTATTTTAGTGGGGAAATGTTCAGAAATCAAAATTAGTCTGACCCATAGATTTAGGTGCATATGGGTTAAGTGATGCATATATGTATACATAGAAACACTTCTTGCATCTGGTCAGATAATTGAAATTTGCAAGAATTATTCAGCTGGTAGAAGTACTTGATTACTGTCTTATTATATGTCAATCTTAAATGCCGGTAGAAAGAAAATATTCCAACATCCAGGTTTGGTGTAAGATTGACTATTCGCTTTTATTTTTTTGGGTTCCTTTCCTAGGATCTAGCAGGACATGCTCGTTTTGAGCAAATATGGAAGAGCCGAAGGGGCCACACAGATCCAGATGAAGATTCCTTGCATGAATTATGCCATCTTTATGATGTTGTTCAAGTTGATGTTGAGGATAGGACATCTAGGAAGGCACCAAAGCCAAAGTAAGTTGTACTTTTATGTTTGTCCAGTTTTTTGGGTCATATCTTTGTCTCCTGATTCATAATTACTACAACTTTATTTTCATTCAGAGTTTCCAATCTCGAAGATAATGCTATTCTGTGTAACTATCTGCCTCTGATAAGGGAATATCTTCCAACAGCTGCTGCGGAGATAGAATCTGATATCCGTCCTTACGCATCCAGGGAAGGTAATCTCTAAAAGTTATACTGACATCTGCAATATTTTACTTATAAGTTTTAAGCATACTTCTATCATTCACTGATCATCAGCAGGATTCCAACTAAGCCTTCCAGATTATAGTTATAGATTTAAAAGTTAAAACCATCAAGGCTTCCAAAATACTTCGTTTGAAAATCACTAAATCTACACATGCATTAGGTAAGAACTGAGAACAACACATGGATAATGTGAGGCATGCCCTTTGCTACTAAAGTTGTGGGTTTCACATGAGTTAGATGTGGAGCTGCCAAAAGAAGGATGCATTTCTGGCTTACATTGCACTCAGGCAGCTTTTGCGTACAGATGCATGAAGGTCCAGAATCATCTATTTTATACTTGATACGTTGATTTAATTGGGACAAAAATTTTAAAACCAATCTTTGTTGTGTAGCAGCTAGGAAGGATGGGAAGACCTAGGATGACATGGATGAAAGTTTGAGGAAGGATTTGGAAAAGCTTGTGTTGTCATAAATTTAAGGCCCTCAATATAACATGGCAAGATATTTTAAAGCCCTCAATATTTGGGTTCTGGTTTGGTGGGAGGGTCGAGCTGGACTTGGAAAGGAGTTCCTCGTGGGTTTAATCTAACAACAAAAAAGTAACCCTATTGCACCAAATTGAACTGAACAATTAATGGCTAGTATGTTATTTTAAAGCAAACCATGAATTTTAAATCCAACCATGAATAGTTAGGATTAGGTGTCCTTACTGCTGTTGGTTTCTACAAAATGAACAAACTGCAGTGGGATTGATCTTACAAAGAAAACAAACCCTGGTAGCATTAAAATTTAATGGGTGGCCTAGTGGACGAACTAACATTGCGGGGCTTGGGGAGGGTTAGATGTACATAGCTTTACCCGACGTGTGGAGAGGCTGTTTCCATGTTCCAAATCCATGACACTCAGGTTGCGAAGGTGCAATTTTACCATTGTGCCAAAGCTTACCTTCATTAAGGTACAATGAAGCTAGCGATGAATATTTGAGATCAGGTTCCTTTATTTAAGCAAACAACTCTAGTGGTGAATGGTGGATTCCTTATAGGATTAATCTACCAAAGAAAACAAACCCTAGTGGCACTACATTGTATTGCAGCAATGATTCGCTATTAAGGTACTTAAAGCTGGTGATGGGTAGTTTGGATCGGGGCTCTTTATTGCTTTTGGTTAATATTACATAGGGTGGAGTGGGTGTGGATGGGTTCCTATAGGGCTTAAAATCTAATGAAGCAACCTATATAATAGTGTAAAAAATCATATAAGTGCTTGTGTTGGTAGTAGTATTCTTGCAAGTTTTCTCATCATGGGTGTCATCCGATCTGCACAAAATCCTATCTTTTAATTGTAACCATATTCAGTTCGTGTTGCTTGGAGCATCCTCTGTGGAAGTTTGAATATGATGGAGTGCAAGTATTCAGTAGTGTTGTCCAATTAACTAAAAATGGACCTTTTTGAAAGATCCCCTGATAATTTTTCAAAGGGCTTCCATATGCCCTATAATGTAATGCATTCTGAGAAATGTCTATAATGTTATACCTTCTGAAAACGTTCTTTGGATATATACTCCTAACTCACATTTTTGTTAAAGCAGTTTATATAATTTGGGTGTCATGGATGTATGCTATTTTGGGAGTTAATGCAGACAGATAAATATGTTAGAAATTTGGAAATCTATTGTCACCTGTTACATTCCTTTATGATCATTCAGTGTTTTGATGGGTAGATAACTATGTCTATGACTTGTACACGGTGGAGGATGGTTTGGATGGTAACGAGGAAGACAAAGCAACTGATTATCCACTGTAAGGAAACTTGATTCATGCCATTTCTTTCTTTAATTTATATGAGTTTTCTTGAAATAATATTGACATATGAATTGCCTTTCCAGGGTGCAAGTAAATGATGATAATGATGAGTATCATGATGGCCCTCTGCAGTCGGAATATGAAAGTGATGATTCAAATGGTATGTCTTTTCCATCCCTTTCATCTATATGCGCGTGGCATTGGAGTTTGATAACAAATTTCTTGTTTGGCCTGCAGCTGAAGATAATCCGAGGAATGATTATCCCGATGAAGAGTCCTCTAGGGATGATGAAGATGGGAATAGAGACCCTTTCGATGATTTAGAAGGTTCCGACTCTCAATTTGAAGAAGAAATTGTTGATGTTGACGAAGAATCTGAAGATGACCTGAGATATGAATATCACAGAGACCAACAATATACCTATCCAGAAAACAAGTTTGATAAGATCCGTAATGCCTAGTTTTTGTGATGATGCATGCTTCATACCATTGTATCATCCAAGTTGAAATCATTTTTGCAGATATCTGGTTGCACACTCCAAACTAAAGTTTTCTCCGATATCAAACTTTATTAGCTGGAACATACTGCCTTACCTGAAGCATATTGTTGGAAATGTTCTATTGAGAATATATTTGTTTATTGTTAAGGTTGATCATGTCTTGCTGTAAAAGAGAATGTTCTGGTTACAGTATTCAAACGATTGTATGTTCTGTAAGTCAGTTGCTGCTAGTGTTTGAGTCGATTGTATGAACGTGAAAGAAATCATACAGCAACGCTCCCGGGACCACAGAAAAGTAAGCCTAATACCACCCTCACCTCATGAAAATTGAAAGGAATCCCATTTCCCCATCTTTGTAGGAACCTTCACCCTTCAATAACTGCACCCAGTTCTTTTACAACCCCTGCCAGACCACGGGGATGACACACCTTCTCCGAGTCATTTCCACATTTACGATTTTCCATGCATGAATTAACACAATTCTCTATGGTGTCGATATTTTCCTGTTTCATCATCTGGTGGCAGGACGGCATAAACCATCGAAATTCCGTGTCGCCAAAGCTCCTTGCAGGTTTTGTTGGTGCAAATGCCACGGCTTTCACATGGAGGAAGGTAAAGTTTTACCATGGTGCCTCAAAAAATAAAATTATTTTTTTAATTAAAAATCTGGTCATTCCATCTAATATTAATGGTCAAGATTTATCTATTCATAACCAGTTCTGTGCGTGGTTGGTATAATAATTTTGTTGAAATTTAGGATTATTTTGTTTTATCCAAAAATTCACTGCCTTCCATTCCGAAAGGTCTAAATATTTTTCCTGATCGACCTTGAAGGGAAGGGCCGGAGGAGCTGCGGCTGGGAAGCCACGGGTACGGTGCTTTGAACTTTTCTTTGCAAGCATGGTAGTAGTAAAGCTCCAAATTTCCTCCACTTCCCAATTTTAAAAATCTTACCAGTCCCTGTTCACCGGCAAGTTTTGTGCAATCTCCGTTTTGCTTTTATCAAAAATCTTTAGCCCCTTGGAACTCAATATGTTGAAAGGAATTTGCTAATCCCAGCCTTCGAATCCCGGTAAAAATACTTTTCGGGTATTTAATTGCCGGTCTCCCATTTGACCCGGAACCAATGAAAAATTCCTGTTGACTAATATTGTAACTTCCAGTCCCTGAGAATCCTTGAGAAACGTACGACAGTGTATTTGGCGGGAGCTAAAAAAGGAAAATATCGGAAATGCCCTTTCTTACGAAGTATTCATTGAAACGTGTCGTTTTCTCATTTAATCTTTTTTTTTTTTTTTTTAACGGAAGCACTCACTCTAAGAAACGTTTGTTGGTTAGTATTTTTTCCTATTTTTTTGGTACTAAACTCTCTCCCTCAAAGCTTTGATTCCACACGGAAATCCATTTTGATTTCTCCTTCCGAAATCAAAGTTTGTTCGATGTCATTGACCTGAATTCCATCAACTGGAAAGGAAGCAAAGTCTAATCTCTATTCGGTAATCCATTCACTATTCGAACAGAGGCTGTCATAAAATCTCGTTTTGGCCTTCCATAATTCCATATCACTTGAAATTATATTAGATGTATAGATAGTTTTATTACTCACAAGAATGTATTTAAAAAAATCATTATTTAGTCATGAATAATTTTTTTATTTTGCTGACCTTCGTTTGGGAGTTCTTCTTGCTTCAAAAGTGACACAATTTTATTCGTCGTTGGAAATCTCGAAGGTCTGAAAAAAATTATCTTCTTCAGTATTATGTCTTGATAGGTTATTCATGACATATTAGTTGGATTTCAAGAAACTGATAGATGTTTATGAAAGGCTTCATCTACCTTAGTAGTAGTTATGGATTGTAAAAATAATGGAAATGACAATTTCATGGCCGTTTGCAGTTATGGTGGCGAGGGCCACATAATTTCAATATCGCATGATTCAACCCTGAATTACATTTTCAGTGAAATAGTGGAGAGATGGAAGCATTTATCCCCTGCAATGATAGATGTAAAAATCTACATTCCAAACAATTCGAGAATGCTTGTGAAGCTCATGATGGACAAGGACGTTACGAATATGTATGATATACATCGGAAGTTGAAAGCAGCGATAATTGAAATGGTTGTAAGTCATTCTGTATTGCCAACCGAGTCACCTACTGTGGTAATTAAAATAAGATAATATACTATTTTAAGTTAACTGTAAAATTTTTAATTTTGAAGTAGTCATTTTGAGCATTTGTATATTTTGGTAGGCTGATCATAGTACTTATTATTGTTTGGAAATTTTCAAAATCATTGCTAGTATAATATAAGAAGTTTTTTTGTGTTTATTGCAGGGATAATTGCACATCACAGAATGTCGAACAAAAATGTGAATGGAAAAATGCTCAAATTGTTGATTCATCTAAAATTTCTTCATTTGGTAGTTCAAGTAACTTCCTTAAAGTTGTTGAAGAAACAAGATGTGCAATTCAAGATGAACGAAGCCAAAGAAATACATTGGATGCATGGAAGGGCTCTATAGAGGGTATTGGTCAAGAATTCAAAGATGTTGAAACCGTTCGTGCTACAATTCGTAACTTATGCATTGCAAATGGCAGAGATTTCATGTTCGTGAAGAATGATCGTCAGCGTGTAACAGTCGAATGTGCATATGATGGATGTCAATGGCACATTCATGCTTCTTGTTTTGGAAATCAAGAAAAATTCGTAATTAAAACCATGAACATGGATCATACATGTCGAGTAGGTTTGCAAAATCGATGTCATCCTAAGGCCTCGAAGCATTGGGTTTCAAATATTGTCAAGGAGAAACTTCAAGATATGCCTCTATATAGGCCAATTGATATCGTAAAAGATATTCGTCGTCAATATGGTGTCGAATTGCCATATCATCAAGCATGGCATGGAAAGGAGGTTGCTATCAAGGATCTGTATGGTGAGAGGTCAATTTCTTATGAACGGGTATGATGGTATTGCGATGCCATTCGTGCGACCAATTCTGGCAGCATAGCAGTGTATGAAACCATTGAAGATCGTTTCAGATGTATATTCATTTCATTTAAAGCCTCAATTAGTGGTTTCATTAAAGGTTGTAGACCTATGATATTCATGGATGCAACATTTGTTAAGCACAGGGATGGTGGGTTTTACTTGATGCCACGGACAAAGATGCGAATGATGATATGTTCCCCATAGCATATGCTGTTGTTGATATAGAAAATGATGATAATTGGGACTGGTTTTGTAGGATTCTCAAAGGAGCCATACAAATGTGCGAAGAGCATCATGGTCAAAATTTTACCATTATGACAGATAGACATCAGGGACTTCTAAAAGCAGTGCCGAAGTACTTTAGTGGTAGCTATCACCCATATTGTATCCGTCATGTTAAATATAATTTTAAAAATCAGGTATGCAGTATATTATTTTGATATGTAAAATAATTTTTGAAATATATTGGTTCATTAATTCAGTCATACATTGAGTTTTCATTTGAATACATGCAGGTGCTTGTCCATTATCGTGCAGCTGAAAGGAAGCGATTGGTTGATTTATTAAATGCTGCTGCCTATACACCCAATATGGAAATTTTTAGGAAACTAATAAGCAAACTTATAGCCGAAGCACCAGGAACAAGAACGTTTATTATGTAAGCGAAGCCGGAGCATTGGGCAAATGCTCTATTTCCAGGTCCGCGATGGGGTATCATGACATCCAATGTGGCAGAGTGTTTCAATAGCTGGATCTTAGAGGCTCGACACCTTCCTATTCCTCAGATGGTTGATCATATAAGACTCCAATTTATGTTATTGATGCATGATCGACGAACTCGAGGTGTCACTATAAAAACCCATCTCTGTCCTGATCCAGAAAAGGTTTTGCAGAAAAATGCAGAAGAAGGTCGAAGGTTAAATGTCTTTACATCGAGCATCATGATTTATGATGTGAAGGATACAAGGTACTCAATTAAAGTTGAGCTACATGAATGTACTTGCTCTTGTGGTAAATGGCGAATCTTTCGTATGCCTTGTAAGCATGCATGTGCATGCATCAAAAAGTGCGGTAGATCTTTGTATCACTTCACCGATAATTGTTTCATGGCTGACATGTATAGAGCAGCGTATGCAGAAGCTATCAATCCAATTTCAGATTTTGATGTGGGCAATTATGTTCCAGATGAGATACATATTCTACCTCCGATCATGAAGAGCCGACCTGGCAGGCCTAGGAAAAAGAGAAGAGCTTCACAAGTTGATTTAACCAAAATTGTGAAATGTCGATGATGCGGTAAAGAAGGACACAACAGAAGGACTTGTAATGAAGTTATTGAGTAACTGCTTAGAAATGCAGTTGTGTTGTCGGCAGAGAAATTTTTGGAAGTTGTAATTAATGTGGAAGTTGTGCATCGTCAAAAAAAGTATAATATATGTACTCGTCGATCTCCATAAACTTTGTATTTCACATGTTTTTTGTTTTATTCTAAATGATAAGATGGTCCATATTTGTCCGTGCGATATACGTCGATTGGCAATGTTATCATACATTGTCCATATGATACTTAATTTCGTAATTTGCATACCTAACAGAATTTTCCATACAGTTCCTATGACTACTTGTGTAGATAACAAGAAATTGATACACTTATTTTGATAGAGAATAAAGACAACTAAAGTTGACGTACATTCGATATTCATGATTTAATTCGAAGTTTGGCTGTATATTGTTACATAAAGAAGACAGAGCCATTTAATCGATTTATAAATTCATTCAAGTTTAAATATGTTTTAGTTAATCCTTTGAATGCTTTTGAAATTAGAGGGCATCATTGAACACTTGAAGTTCTTTTGTCGACAATCATTATGCATTTTCCTATAAATTTAGTATCAACATATTTGACGACATATTTGCATATTAGTTATGCTCTACAATGTTTGGGTGTCTATTTGTTGACAACTTTTCGGATAATTTACCAACAATCTTCTATTCTGAGAGTGTTGACAAATTTAGAAGTGAAACTAGAGTCAATCCTAGTAAAAAAGTCAAGGTTAATATAAATTTGTCGACAACTTTGTCGACAACCATGAACTATTGTCGACCAATGTGTCGACAAGTTACACAGTGATTGCAAAAAACAGATGATCAATTATATGTTGTCGACAATTTTATCGACAAAAATACAACAATATTGGTCCAAACAGAATATCCTTGAGAATTGGTCGACAATATTGTCAACAAACATGGAGTCTGAAACTTAAAAAAAATAAGTAATTACAAAAATGTCGACAACATTGTCGACAAAAGGACGGGCACAAGCTCTGAAACTGTATATATATGTTAGATTGTCGACAAAGTTGTCGACAATTGCAAAAAATATTATTATGAAAATATGTAATTTTAAAAATTATGTTTTAAATAATCTAACATTTGGAGATTTTTAAGGCTATTAAACAACGAAAAAAGAAAAAAATGCATAAGAAAGATGCTAGTACATCAAAGTTGCAGAAGGAACTTCAAAAATGATGTACAGTATCATTACAACTTGGAATACACCCAACGATATCTATTACTGATTACAAGATCTAAAATAAAACAAAAGGTAATAACATGTCAGTAATCTCCTCCTATACATTGTAATGAGGTCAATCATTATCGGAGGAAGATCCATCGATATCTATTGGCTTTGAAGTTGAAGTTGATTTCTTCTTTTTGGAAGATGCTCTCGCCCTCTGTCTGGATGAACCTGTCTGGGTTTCTGATGCCTGTTTGGAAGACAACCGAATTGCTTCAACTATCATCTGTGCTGGAGGTCGGGTGGAGATAAGTGACGGTTGTGGGCCAATAGACTATCGGGGCCTGCCAAAAAGGAGCTGATCGACGTGAGCGGCCAATGATTGCAACTGATGCTGCATAGCAACAAAATATGTATCAAAGTTGTTGTGCCGCTTCTCCACATCATTAGTGAATAACCCGAGGATTCCACAAGCATTTTGTATCATACCTCGGAGTCTCCCTGCCTCAGATGCCAAGTCTGAAAGTAAGGTAGGGGCTTTCCCTGCATCTCCCTGACCCGAATGCCTTGAATGACCTATGGATGACCCTTCTGCTGATATTCTTTCATTCATTAAGGTCACAACTCTCTCAATATCAAATAATCTCATCTCGATTTGAAGCTGTCTTCCTGAAAATCTATGCATATCGGTTGATAATTCCTTCAATTTCTCCAACACATCTGAAACCAACTGAAGCAGGACCGAAGAATGTGGAACAATAGCTGTCAAATCTGAGGGTGGAACATAAGATGGGTATTGATGACCAATAGAAGTAGATGATTGAATCTGCCTTGCAACCTCTCGAGCAATAGCAGATATCTGATCGGGATGAAGCTCAATGTGACTTACTTGATTAGTAGGAGGTACATGTGGAGCTGGAACATCTAAATGAATTTCCTGTTGATGCCATCTGTCAGACTGTTTATCAGAACTGTCAGGTATCTCAGAAGTAGTACCAACATCTCCGCTTGTTGGTACTGGCTCCTCATCCGCTACAACATCTGGATGAGGTTCAGAAGGTCCTTCCTCCTTTGCTGCCCCCTCATCCCCACCATCTCTGGGCCTCAATCCCCTGACTCTTATCCAACGATCGTTTACTTTATTATATCCCATCCTATGGAGTGAAAGTTCATTGTAAATATTTGTATGTCCAAGTTCGCATGATGATTCACCCCTTAATCTTATTCCTACCATTCTAAAAACATGGGTAAGTGTCATTCCATAGGGCAATGCGGCTTTCCTCTTCATCACGGCATCCTTCATAGCAAATATAATCAATTCAGGTAGATTAACGGGGATTTCCTTAAGTATGTGATACATGACCACTATGTCACGATTGGTCACTAAATCAAATCTTCCACTCCTAGGAAGAAGGATTTTTGAGATAATGTGATGTAACAGTCTTTTCTCCACATCAAAATCCTTAGCCTCAACTTTCTGCACTTCTTCTTCATCATCCCTGTCCAATAGATAATTCAGTTTATCAATTCTCCCATCAGGAGAATCCTCCAGAACACCATCTACTAGAACCCTAAGTGCTTGTCCTAGGATATCTTCAGTTAAATGTATTTCAGTTCCTTTGACTGTTGATGTTACTGATGTTTCTTCAAAATATTCATTGTGATAAAATTCCTTAACCAATTGCATATATACAGGAACCTTAGTTTTATAATAGAATTCCCACCCTTGCATTTTAATTCTTTTTCCAATTATAAATCCTTCTCTATCCAAAAAGTTGAAGTCTATAACCCTTCCCACATCAACTTGTCGTCCAAGAAAGGAAATCTTGCCTGGAGTTGCAAGAGTTGAACCCATTTCTGGTTGGGTAGACACTGCGCTGCTAGTTCCACCACGGGAGGCCCTTTGATGCTTTTGTGTCTGCAACTTGGGGGCCATATTTGATGATTTGTTGCTGAAAGCTAACGATTTTGATGATGGTGGTTGGATTTCAAAGAAATGTAGGCAATTAGGGCATCTAGGTTGCTTCACAAACGTTCGAATGGAATGTTTGATGAAAAGGAGTTTAGAATAGAGGGATTCCAATCTATTTAAACTAGTTGAGAGGATAGATTTTGTTTAAATGTGAGTGCGTGAGTCGGTTATCAAAGGGAGAACGGTGTGCGAACCACCATAACCGCTCATATTTTGGTGATTGCGAAAGGGATGGAAGTGGATTGTTTTTGGTTTAACACAGATTAATTTATGAACTTATTTATGAACTAAATTATCGAAAATAATTGTTTAATGTTGTCTTAATTTTTTTGCAATTTTTTACATCAATTGTCGACAACATTATCAACAAGTTGTCCGATTTTTTCTTTTTTCCTTCCGGACGTGGTTCACTTTTGTCGACAATTTTGTCGTCAAATTTCAATTCTTATCTATTTTTTTGTCAATCGGATCATGGTTGTCGATAACTTTGTCGATAAATCTGCATGAAATGGATAATTTTAAATTAACTTTTAATAGTTTGTCGAAAAATTTGTCAATAAGTTTTTATTATATTTTTGTTAAGTTTCTAGATAGCTGCAAAGTTGTCAACAATGTTGTCGACAACTTTGATTAAATTTTTTATTTTTATGTTACGTTTCTGCTTGCTTGTCAACAACATTGTCGACAAATATTTGGACAACATTGCATTTCAAATTAATTAATTTAAAAATAGTATAATTGTGTTGTCAACAACTTTGTCGATAACTTTGCATTTCAATTCTGTATTTGATATCAGAGTTGGTTTGTGTACACAGTTATTCAACGTGCTGTACACAGTTATTAAGAGTGGTGTACACAGATATTCAGAGTGGTGTATACAGTTAACTTTAGAAGTGTGTACACAGTTATTCAAAGTGGTGTATACAGTTATTCAGAATGGTGTACACAGTTATTCAGAATGGTATATACAGTTATTCAGAGTGGTGTACACAGTTATTCAGAGTGGTGTACACAGTTATTCAGAAGTATGTACACGGTTAACTTTAGAAGTGTGTACACAGTTATTCAAAGTGGTGTATACAGTTATTCAGAATGGTGTACACAGTTATTCAGAATGGTGTACACAGTTATTCAGAGTGGTGTACACAGTTATTCAAAAGTGTGTACACAGTTAACTTTAAAAATGTTGTACACAGTTATTCAGAGTGGTGTACACAGTTATTCAGAAGTGTGTACACAGTTAACTTTAGAAGTGTGTACATAGTTATTCAAAGTGGTGTACACAGTTAACTTTAGAAGTCCTGTACACAGTTATTTAGAGTGGTGTACACAGTTATTCAGAGTTGTGTACACAGTTATTCAGAAGTGTGTACACAGTTAACTTTAGAAGTGCTGTACACAGTTATTCAAAGTGATGTATACAGTTATTTAAAATGGTGTACACAGTTATTCAGAGTGGTGTACACAGTTATTCAGAAGTGTGTACACAATTAACTTTAGAAGTGCTGTACACAGTTATTCAGAGTGGTATACACAGTTATTCAGAGTGGTATATACAGTTATTCAGAGTGGTGTACACAGTTATTCAGAGTGGTGTACACAGTTATTCAGAAGTGTGTACATAATTAACTTTATAAGTGCTGTACATAATTATTCAAAGTGGTGTACACAGTTATTCAGAAGTGTGTACACAGTTAACTTTAGAAGTGCTGTACATAGTTATTCTAAGTGGTGTATACAGTTATTCAGAATGGTGTACATAGTTATTCAGAGTGCTGTACACAGTTATTCAGAAGGGTGTACACATTTAACTTTAGAAGTGCTGTACACAATTATTCAGAGTGGTGTACACAGTTATTCAGAATGGTGTACACAGTTATTCAATGTTGTACACAGTTATTCAGAGTGGTGTATACAGTTATTCAGAGTGGTGTATAGAGTTATTCAGAAGTGTGTATACAGTTAACTTTAGAAGTGCTGTGCACAGTTATTCAGAGTGGTGTACACAGTTATTCAGAATGGTGTATACAGTTATTCAGAATGGTATACACAGTTATTCAGAGTGGTGTACACAGTTATTCAGAAGTGTGTACACAGTTAACTTTAGAATTATTGTACGCATTTATTCAGAGTGGTGTACACAATTATTCAGAGTTGTGTACACAGTTATTCAGAGTGGTATACACAGTTATTCAGAATGGTGTACACAGTTATTCAGAGTTGTGTACACAGTTATTCAGAGTGTTGTACACAGTTATTTAGAGTGGTGTACACAGTTATTTAGAAGTGTGTACACAGTTAACTTTAGAAGTATTGTACACAGTTATTCAAAGTGGTGTATACAGTTATTTAAAATGGTGTACACAGTTATTCAGAGTGCTGTACACAGTTATTCAGAAGTGTGTATACAGTTAACTTTAGAAGTGCTGTACACAGTTATTCAGAGTGGTATACACAGTTATTCAGAGTGTTGTACACAGTTATTCAGATTGGTGTACACAGTTATTCAGAAGTGTGTACACAGTTAACTTTAGAAGTGCTGTACATAGTTATTCAAAGTGGTGTACACAGTTATTCAAAATAGTGTACACAGTTATTCAGAATAGTGTACACAGTTATTCAGAGTGGTGTACACAGTTATTCAAAAGTATGTATACAGTTAACTTTAGAAGTGCTGTACACAGTTATTCAGAGTAGTGTACACAGTTATTCAGAGTGGTATACATAGTTATTTAGAGTGGTGTACACAGTTATTCAGAGTTGTGTACATAGTTATTCAGAGTATTGTACACAATTATTCAGAGTGGTGTACACAGTTATTCAGAAGTGTGTACACAATTAACTTTAGAAGTGTTGTACACAGTTATTCAAAATGGTGTACACAGTTATTCAGAATGGTGTACACAGTTATTCAGAAGTGTATACACAGTTAACTTTAGAAGTGCTGTATACAGTTATTCAGAGTGGTGTACACAGTTATTTAGAATTGTATACACAGTTATTTAGAGTGGTGTATATATATATATATATAGAAAGAAGGGAAGGGGGGATTAATCCCGTCGTGACTACCTCCACTGGGACCTCATTCCCGTCGGACCATGTTCGATTCGGGTCGTATATTTTCATGTGCCCTCTCCACTATAGATGAGTACGTCAGTGTGATCCCGCTAAGCTAACGGAATAGTAGCTCTCCCCCCATCCCGGTCACGTGCTCCATGATACATTCTGGATTTAATCGAGTTATCCATAGGGATCATGTTTCGAATCCGTCATCGATGGACGAGAAATTTTTTATATATCTTTTAATATATCCTTAACTTTTTTTAAAAATCTTAAAAATAAATAAATTAATTAATTAAATAAACCCACCTCTATCATCAATAAAGCCAAATCAGCCGGCCCGGGATTCTGAAAGGGTCCTCCTCGCAGTCAGCTGCGCTCGCATCGTGGAGCGACCTGGGCCTGGTCCATTCGAAAGCGCTTCGGCTCCTCTTCGGGAAGGAAAATCGCTTGACTCGCAGAGCGTGAGCAACCAGAGAGGGCTTTGGAACCCAAATCCATTATCCAGATCCCTCTTCTCCTCCATTCTTCTCCCACTTCTCCCCATTCCGAGATGAAGGCGGGCGGCAGAACACCGGATGGGTGCTCGAGAGGGCAAGGGATCCCTCGGGGTCGCGAATGGGTAGGCCAATTCGTCGATTGTTAAAAAGTTTCATTTTTTTTTGATTTTGTTCTATTCGATACTGGAAGGGTTTTATTCGTTCTATGGTGACGTTTTTTATTGGTTTCTCAGTTCTGTTTCTTGAATTTGTGAAGGAGTTGGAGATGTGGGTTGCGCTTGGTTGCATTTCGCAAGGAAAGTCGGTTTTTTGTGTAGGATTATGGGAATTAGGGCTTGGAGAACGGTAAAAAGTCATTCTTTTATACTTGTTAGGGTATTGATTTGGAGTTCTAGAGCAAAATCTAGTTTTTCTTTGGTTGAAATGCGAAACCTTGAGGAGTGCCATGCTAAATTTGGAGATGAATGGGGGAACAAACAGCGCCTTTTGAACATTTTCTCTTGGTTTTTCATCGATTTTCCTTTCTTTTAACTTGCAAAAAAATATATAGATTAAGACTTTCAGAGGGGGCTAGGAACATTCTGGTTTTTCTGGAGGCGGGGTTTAGTATAGATTATGATTTGATTGCCTCTCAAATTCTCATTCACTGTACCTGTTAATGTAGTGGTATGAATTTTTCTTACTGCATGCTCAGTTGATTCTGGTTCTGTGCTTCTGCTAATTCTCTAAAATTGAGAATTCAGTAACCTGGCATCGAGTGTTATAGGAACTTTTTGCTTGTGAGCACTTCAGTATGAAAAATGAATCATGGAGGTAGTGCTGCAATGCCAATGCACTGTTGGCAGGAGTATGTCATCTAATGATAGTTTCCTGATAATTTAACTAATTTTGCTCAATCTTGCTATTGGATTCAATTGTATGAACTAGCTGAGATGTTATGTAGGCCCAAGTCAAAACGCACCCTGCCCAAAGTTTATTCTACAATGCCTGTTTTTTCAAGTATACTAGATATGATAGGTTTTATGCACAAGAAAAGGAATCCTATATTTCTTTTATTATGTTTTTATCCATCTTCGGAAAAGAGGTGCTGATGAGAACCTTTACCTCTTGTTGATCTGAAGCTTCAAAGAAGAGAAAAGAGGATTTTATTTATAGAATATTAAAAGGCACCGTGAAAGCAGTGTTGTGCAGCACAAAAGTGAAACTCTATTTAAAAATTTTGGTGATTCGATGAGCCTGCTAGGAGTCCTTGAAATAAGCAAATAGTTTTGGTAAAAAATGATCAGAAACCAGAATAAAAGCCCATGATCGGGAACTTTCTGATAGATTTCTCTACAATGATGGCTTTCTAAGCTTTGATTGTTGCATGAGCTTTAGAGTTGCTGGTTTTACTTTTGTCTACGCTTCGCTGGCGAAATTCATGACTCACGATGTAATCGTTTAGATTGTAGTTATCACATCTATTCTTACTTCAAATAGGTTTGGAAATAACAAGAAGATGATTTCTCTAAAAAAAAGAAAAAAGAAAATTAAAAAAAAAAGATGGACGTCTGTAATGACTTTAACATGATTACATTCATCACTGCTATACCACCTTGTGCATCTCAGTCATAATTTCATAAAAATTACTTGTATTACACTAACAATAGCTTGAGTGCTTTAATGAAATTTTGGATTGGAATTATAGGCATCTGGTGGCAAGCCTTCGGCCTATTGCAAAGATAGGCATTCTGTTTCCTCTTCCAGAGGTCTTAGGGACAGCACTTCCCCAATTTTCAGACCAGAGCAGGGAGGAGTTTCTTTAGAGAAAGTGCAGGATAGCAATACTGCAGAACATTCTAACTGCGGTGCAGATATATGCCCTTTTGACATCTGCGTGAGAGATAGCATAGGCCCTGTTAAGTTAAATCTTTCTCTTCTTCAAGTCAACAGGGAAAAAAGAAGGGAACGTGAACTCTCCAAGAATGTTCCTCAGCACATATATTTAAGACCTGGGATGGTCCTATTAAAGAACTTTATAAGCCATCAAGATCAGGTAATTTTCAATCATGTAAATCATTTGTATTTGTTTCCTTTGAAACTATTGAATCAGCCTTGCACTAAATTTGTTTATGTGGCATCTGATTTGTGCAAGTTTTGTTTATTCAATGAATTAGGTCCAAATTATTAAAATATGCCAGGAACTTGGTCTTGGTTTAGGAGGATTCTACAGACCAGGTTACAGAGATGGTGCAAAGTTGCATTTGCAGATGATGTGCCTGGGCAAGAATTGGGATCCAGAGTCAAGGTTATATGGAGATAAACGCCCATTTGATGGTGCCATACCACCCAAAATTCCTGAAGAATTTAAGAAGTTGGTTGAAGGTGCTATTCAAGCGGCTCATGACCGTTTAAGGCAAAACAGTAAAAGTAATACAAGTGTTGAAGATGAACTTCCAAAGATGTCACCTGATATCTGCCTTGTCAACTTTTATAGTACCAATGGAAGGCTTGGCCTTCACCAGGTACGTACATGAGTTGCCTGTTAATTGTAGTGTCAAAAACATATCATCTGTTTGTTCAACATGCAACTTTTTGAGTATCCATTACCAAGTTACCATGGTTCTGATGTAAAACATATATTAGTCCATTACGACAATACAGATATGTGTAAAACTCATAAAGATAGTAAAATTCACTTGCAAGTTTGAATGTAATCACCATCAGTACCATTTTTTTAATATATATATATATATATAAAAGACTTCAAGTGTATGTTATGTGGTATTGGTTAAAACTTGATCGACTTTCAGAACTATATTCTTCTTAGTTTCTCTTTTATCTTCACTATGGAAAGATAGCAAGGTCTTACTGCTGGCTTTGCTTTAATGGATCACAATTAAGCTTCTTGAATTCCTGGCATTAGCACTTTGAACCACTTTGTCAACCAATTTCTAAGTAAAGTTAGGTATCATTTTCCAGCAGTGCATTTTGGAATTCCCTGGCCCTTGCGCAAAAAAAAAAAAAAAAAAAGGTTTCACAATTGTTTGTATTTCAGTTGATATAGGCTTGTTTATAAAGATACTGAACTTTTATTTTCTAGATTTGTTTTTCAATATCACCAATTCTCCTTATGTGAAATCTGCGGTTTCCATTCATCCCCCCGTACAGTGCATACACACTCGAGTAACAGTTTGTATCAAAACTATATATTTGTTTACTCTCAGAAAAAAAGTGATTCACAATTCCTTTGTTTGATGCAATGATTCTGTAAGTATAGAGTTGTCTGTATTTCACATCAACCAGCTTTGTTTGCAGAGATTCCAGACTTTTTCTAAATTTATGTTTCAATATCTCCAATTATCGGCAGTCATCCCTGTAAAATGTGTTCTCCTTTCATCCTCTCTCATAGTGCACGCCACACTCCTAATAATGGTTTTATCAAAAAACTTTATTTTCATTTCCTTGCAGTGAAGAAGTGATTTGACATTCTGTTTATTCAATGCAATTCTCTCTGTCATTATGCAGGACAGAGATGAGAGTAAAGACAGTCTTCATAAAGGGTTACCTGTTGTTTCCTTCTCCTTGGGTGATTCTGCTGAATTCCTGTTTGGGGCTGAGAGAGATGTTGACATGGCTGAAAATATTGTACTTCAATCTGGTGATGTTTTATTATTTGGTGGCAAGTCCAGGCTTATATTTCATGGAGTGTCATGTGTTCAGTCCAACACAGCACCTAAACACCTGATTGAGGAGACCAAGCTCAAGCCTGGACGCCTCAATCTCACATTTAGGCAATATTAACATTCTTGTTTTTTTTAAATCTGTAGCCGACTGCGAAAGTTTCCTCGTCTGTTTTTTCGAAACATGGTATGGTTTTGTTTGTATCATGTCCTTTATATATTTAGATTACAGTTAACTAAAATAGATGTTCTCATATTACTTGAATTCGGTCGAAGTTTATTATTTTGTACTTACGTGAGAAACTATATTTCTTACTGGTCAAACTTTTGCTCAATAACTGATTGATATGGCTACACCGCTGATGTGGAACGTGTGTCAGATCCAGCTGGATGCTGCAGGTGCCAAGTGAATTTTTCTTTCAAAATTTCTGCTCCTCCGTCAGGTGGCACACCGAGACGGCTTCACCTCGGTCGAAGCCAAGCACTTCTCTGCCACTTCGCCAGGTATCCATCCAGGTGAGGTCCATCTCGGCCGAAGCTGGCGGCCTCCTGCTTCCTCGCCAGGTGGCATCCCAAGACGGGTCCACCTCTGCCGAGATCGAGCCAGGCCCACCTGCTCCTTCACCAGGTGGCATCCCAAGATGGGTCCACCTCGGTCGAAGTCGAGCCTCTCTCTACCACACCGCCAGGTATCCACACAGGAGGGGTCCATCTCGGTCGAAGCTGGCGGTCTCCTGCTCCCTCGCCAGGTGGCACCCCAAGACGGGTCCACCTCGGTCGAAGTCGAGCCTCTCTCTGCCACTCCGACAGGTGTCCATCCAGGAGAGGTCCATCTCGGCCGAAGCTGGCGGTCTCCTGCTCCCTCGCTAGGTGGCACTCCAAGACGGATCCACCTCTGCCGAGGTCGAGCCAGGCCCTCCTGCTCCTTCGCCAGGTGGCACCCCAAGACGGGTCCACCTCGGTCGAAGTCGAGCATCTCTCTGCAACTTCGCCAGGTGTCCAACCAGGAGGGGTCCACCTCGGTCGAAGCTAGCGGCCTTCTGCTCCCTTGCCAGGTGGCATCCCAAGACGGGTCCATCTCTGCCGAGGTCGAGCCATGCCCTCCTGCTCCTTCGCCAGGTGGCACCCCAAGACGGGTCCACTTCGGTCGAAGTTGAGCCTCTTTCTGCCACTCCGTCAGGTGTCCACCTCGGTCGAAGCTGGTGGCCTCCTGCTCCCTCGCCAGATGGCACCCCAAGACGGGTCCACCTCTGTCGAGGTCAAGCCAGGCCTTCCCGCTCCTTTGCCAGGTGGCACCCCAAGACGGGTCCACCTCGGTCGAAGTCGAGCCTCTCTCTGTCATTCTGCCAGGTGTCCACCCAGGAGGGATCCACCTCGGTCAAAGCTGGCGGCCTCCTGCTCCCTTGCTAGGTGGCACCCCAAGATGGGTCCACCTTTGCCGAAGTCGAGCCAGGCCCTCCTGCTCCTTCGCCAAGTGGCACCCCAAGACGGGTCCACCTCGGTCGAAGTCGAGCATCTCTCTGCCACTCCACCAGGTGTCCACCCAGGAGAGGTCCACCTCGGTCGAAGCTGGCGGCCTCCTGCTCCCTCGCCAGGTGGCACCCCAAGACGAGTCCACCTCTGCAGAGGTCGAGCCAGGCCCTCTTGCTCCTTCGCCAGGTGGCACCCCAAGACGGGTCCACCTCGGTCGAAGTCGAGCACCACTCTGCCACTCCGCCAGGTGTTCAACCAAGAGGGGTCCATCTCGGTCGAAGCTGGCGGCCTCTTGCTTCCTCGCCAGGTGGCATCCCAAGACGGGTCCATCTCTGCCGAGATCGAGTCAGGCCCTCCTGCTCCTTCGCCAAGTGGCGCCCCAAGACGGGTCCACTTCGACCGAAGTCGAGCCTCTTTCTGCCACTCCGCCAGGTATCTACCTCGGTCGAAGCTGGCGGCCTCCTGCTCCCTCGCCAGGTGGCACCCCAAGACGGGTCCACCTCTATCGAGGTCGAGCCAGGCCTTCCTGCTCCTTCTCCAGGTGGCACCCCAAGACGGGTCCACCTCGGTCGAAGTCGAGCCTCTCTCTGCCACTCTGCCAGGTGTCCACCTAGGAGGGGTCCACCTCGGTCGAAGCTGGCGGCCTCCTGCTCCCTCGCTAGGTGGCACCCCAAGACGGGTCCACCTCTACCGAAGTCGAGCCATGCCCTCCTGCTCCTTCGCCAAGTGGCACTCCAAGACGGGTCCACCTCGGTCGAAGTTGAGCCTCTCTCTACCAATTCGCAGTTATGCACCCATGAGGGGTCCATCTCGGCCGAAGCTGGCGGTCTCCTGCTCCCTTGCCAGGTGGCACCCCAAAACGGGTCCACCTCTGCCAAGGTCGAACCAGGCCTTCATGCTCCTTCGCTAGGTGGCACCCTAAGACGGGTCCATCTCGGTCGAAGTCGAGTAACTCTCTGCCACTCCGCCAGGTGTCCACCTAGGAGGGGCCCACCTCGGCCAAAGCTGGCGGTCTCCTGCTCCCTCGCCAGGTGACTCCCCAAGACGGGTTCATCTCTGCCGAGGTCGAGCTAAGCCCTCCTACTCCTTCACCAGGTGGCGCCCCAAGACAGGTCCACCTCGGTCGAAGTCGAGCTTCTCTCTGCCACTCCGCCAGGTGTCCACCCAAGAGGGGTCCACCTCGGCCGAAGCTGGCGGCCTCCTGCTCCCTCGCTAGGTGGCACTCCAAGACGAGTCCACCTCTGCCGAGGTCGAGCCAGGCCCTCCTGCTCCTTCGCCAGGTGGCACCCTAAAACGGGTCCACCTCGGTCGAAGTCGAGCCTCTCTCTACCACTTCGCCAGGTGTCCACCTAGGAGGGGCCCACATCGGCCGAAGCTCGTGGCCTCCTACTCCATCGTCAGGTGGCACCCCAAGACGGGTCCATCTCTGCCGAGGTCGAGCCTGGCCCTCCTGCTTCTTCATCAGGTGGCACCCCAAGACGGGTCTACCTCGGTCGAAGTCGAGCCTCTCTCTGCCACTTCGCCAGGTGTCCACCCATGAGGGGTCCATCTCAGCCGAAGCTGGCGGCCTCCTGCTCCCTCGCCAGGTGGCACCCCAAGACGGGTCCACCTCGACCGAAGTCGAGCATCTCTCTGCCACTCCACCAGGTGTCCACCCAGGAGGGGTCCTCCTCGGCCGAAGCTGGCGGCCTCTTGCTCCCTTGCCAGGTGGCACTCCAAGACGGGTCCACCTCTACCGAGGTCGAGCCAGGCCCTCCTGCTCCTTCACCAGGTGGCGCTCCAAGATGGGTCCACCTCGGCCGAAGTCGAGCCCCTCTCTGCCACTCCGCTAGGTGTCCGCCCAGGAGGGGTCCACCTCGGTTGAAGCTAGCGGCCCCTTGCTCCCTCGCCAGGTGGCACCCCAAGACGGATCCACCTCTGCCGAGGTCGAGCCGGGCCCTTCTGCTCCTTTGCCAGGTGGTGCCCCAAGACGGGTCCACGTCGGTCGAAGTCGAGCACCTCTCTGCCACTCTGCCAGGTATCCGCCCAGGAGGGATCCACCTCGGTCGAAGCTGGCGGCCCCTTGCTCCCTCGCCAGGTGGCATCCCAAGACGGGTCCACCTCTGTCGAGGTCGAGCCGGGCCCTTCTGCTCCTTCGCCAGGTGGCGCCCCAAGATGGGTCCACCTCGGCCGAAGTCGAGCACCTCTCTGCCACTCCGCCAGGTGTCCGCCCAGGAGGGGTCCACCTCGGTCGAAGCTGGCGGTCCCTTGCTCCCTCGCTAGGTGGTACCCCAAGACGGGTCCATCTCTGCCGAGATCGAGCCGGGCCCTTCTGCTCCTTCGCCAGGTGGCGCCCCGAGACCGGTCCACCTCGGCTGAAGTCGAGCATCTCTCTGCCACTTCACCAGGTGTCCGTCCAGGAGGGGTCCACCTCGGCCGAAGCTGGTGGCCCCTTGCTCCCTCGCCATGTGGCACCCCAAGACGAGTCCACCTCTGCCGAGGTCGAGCCGGGCCCTCCTGCTCCTTCGCCAGGTGGCGCCCCAAGACGGGTCCACCTCGGCCAAAGTCGAGCACCTCTCTACCACTCCGCCAGGTGTCCGCCCAGGAGGGGTCCACGTCGGTCGAAGCTGGCGGCCCCTTGCTTCCTCGCCAGGTGGCACCCCAAGACGGATCCACCTCTACCGAGGTCGAGCCGAGCCCTCCTGCTCTTTCGCCAGGTGGCATCCCAAGACGGGTCCACATCGGTCGAAGTCGAATACCTCTCTGCCATTCCGCCAGGTATCCACCCAGGAGGGGTCCACCTCGGCTGATGCTGGCAGCCCCTGCTCCTCTACCAGGTGGCACCCCCTGACGGCTCTACCTCGGTCGAAGTCAGCCCTACTCTGCGAAGCCTCGGGGAGGCAGAGGCACGGGTCGCGTGGTCTTTACTAGAGCCGGTGCGCGCCATGCTCCGTACGGGGTGCCAGTATGGCCTGCAGTGATACGCGAAATCTCGTTTACACCAGTTAAACAAGGCCCCGCAACTGAGGAATGAAATCCTTGCGGGCAGGAGCCTGAAACGGCTAGAAGCCTACCGTCAACGCCCTGAAAGGAGAGCTCCCGCACTTGGCCCAAGGTCTCGCCAGTCTTCCCCCTTTCGTGACACACGACGGACGAGGCGTGCCAGCCACTTAACTCCCGGGCTTGAAGGAGAAGGAGGGGGGAGGATCCAGAGATCTCGGGGAGCCTCCAGGAGGGGACGTGGACTAAAGGCGGTCCGATGGTATAAAAGGGACAGAGAAAGCGGACGGAAAGGTAAGTGGAAAGGGGGAGAGAACATTGAGAGAATGATCCGGGGATCCCCAAGAAGTCCTTAGGCACGAGCTCGGTGAACTCAGTGCAGGAAGCGGCCAACGATGCTGAAACAGTGCGGCGCAGCAGGCACCATCGGGGCAAGGCCCCTCGCCGAGACCGATCGGGACCCCCTTCTCCAGTGGCCTTGGTGGAAGATTCCACCGACGAGGCCATCAGGTGCCAGGCTGAGAGGCGCCTGGAGGAGCACGAGCGCAAGTTGGTGGAGTTCTCCCGTCGCTTTGCTGACATGCAGAACTCCCCAACCGATCTAGCGGGCTACAACGCCCGGCCACCCTTCTCCCAGGAAATCCAAGAGGAACCGATCCCGAATCAGTTCCGTATGCCTCAGTGGATCCTTACGATGGGACCACCGATCCCTTGGACCACCTAGAGAGCTATAAGGCTCTCATGAGGGTCCAGGGAGCGACAGACGCTCTTCTATGCATTACCTTCCCAGCCACTCTCCGGAAGGCTGCTCGAGTTTGGTTCACTTGCCTCGAGCCAGAGTCCATCAGCTCCTTCCATCAGCTGGAAGGAAAGTTTGTGGCACACTTCGACGCTTGCCGGAAGGTGCCAAGGGAGGTGGATAGCCTCTTCTCTATCCGCCAACAAGACCAGGAGCTGTTGCGGGACTACGTCACCCGCTTTAAGATCGCCGTCCTGGAAATCTATAGCCTGGACCAGCCCGTCGCCATGCTGGCATTGAAGCGCGGGTTCAAGATTCCCGTCTGACGTATTCCCTGGACAAGAAGCCCTCCAAGACGTATTCTGAACTCCTCATCCACGTCCACAAGTACATCCGAGCTGAGGAGGCCGACCGCACCAAGCGAGAGTTGGACGGGAAGCCTTCGAAAAAGCCTGCCCCAAGAGATGTCCCTGGAACCCGGAGGCCTGGACCACCTGCGGACTTCCATCCAGGTCCGAAGTCGAAGAATGGTGCTGCCCCGGAGCGGACCTTCACCCCTCTCCTTGCTCCCAGAACGAAGATCCTCATGGAGATTGAGGGTGAGCACTACCTCCGCCGACCTCCTCCTCAGAACCCAAGGAACATCCGTTACAAGACAAAGTATTGTCAATTTCACCATGAGCACGGCCATGACACGGAGGAGTGCCGCAATCTGAAGCAGGAGATTGAGGAGCTGATCAAGAGGGGCTACCTCAGGAAGTTCGTGATGAACGAAGCCCCGGCGGAGGGTCAGCCGCTCGTAGCCCTTCCCCCCGTCCCTGTAATTGACAACCGTCCAACGGAGAAGCCGGTGGGCATGATCTCTTGGGGGATAGGGCATGCGACGAAGAGAGCCCGGGAGGCGGGAGATCTGGAGAATGTACTCCCCTTTGAAAAGGGGAATGAAAATGAAAATGTAAACAACAATGCGATGGTGGTCGAGATGACCATCACTAAGCATCCTGTACATCGCATTATGGTGGATAGTGGGAGCTCTACTGACGCGCTTTTTTACGATGCTTTCTGCCGAATGAATTTGTCTCATGATCAATTAAAGCCGGTGCACACCCCTCTTGTGGGCTTCACCGGAGATTCTGTGGGGGTCGAAGGAGAGATCACTCTTCTTGTTACCGCCGAATCCCCACCTCGGCAGAGTACGGTCATGATGACATTTACCGTCGTCAGGCTCCCATCACCTTACAATGCTATCCTCGGCCGTCTAGGGCTCACTCAGCTGGACGCTGTCGTTTCCACTAAGAGGTTGCTGGTGCAGTTCCCTACCGCCTCTGTGACGGGAGTGATGAGAGGGATGGCCCAACCCGTCCCGCATTGTTTGCAGACGGTCCTAGGGGCCCGGAGTGCTGAGCTCGGCTCCGACGTCGACGACCTCGATCTAAAAGAGCAAGATCCCAGGGGAGGGCCCGTGGAGCACTTGTTGACGTTCCCCCTCCGGTCGGACCCTCAGAAGATAGTGCAGATAGGAGCCCATCTTCTGGAAGAGAGCACGCTTGTTTGCTAGACTTCCTCCGGGCGAATGCTGATGTGTTCGCCTGGTCTGATGCAGACATGCCTGGTATCCCCTCGGGTGTCATCACCCACCAACTGAAGATTGACCCGAGGTGCCGCCCAGTCCACCAGAAGAAGAGGAGCTTTGCTGCAGAAAGACAGAAGGCCATCAACGAGGAAGTAGAGAAGCTTCTCGCTGCCGGCTTTGTACGAGAGGTACAGTATCCCAGTTGGCTGGCGAACATGGTCATGGTGAAGAAGAGCAACGGCAAGTGGAGGATCTGTGTGGACTACACCGACCTCCACCGAGCCTGCCCAAAGGACAGTTTCCCTCTTCCAAAGATCGACCAGCTCATGGACACTACTTCAGGGCATCGCCTCCTTTCTTTTATGGACGCCTTCTCCGGGTATAACCAGATCCGAATGCACCCGAAGGACGAAGAGCACACCGCCTTCATCATCGACCGCGAGACCTACTGCTACAAAATGATGTCGTTCGGTCTCAAGAATGTAGGTGCCACATACCAATATTTGGTCAATAAGGTCTTCAAAGACCAGATTGACCGCAATATGCAGGTGTACGTGGATGACATGCTGGTGATGAGCAAGCCCATGTCGGATCATGTCGGTGACCTGGTGGAGACCTTCAGTAACCTCCGGCTTCACCAGATGAAATTGAACCCGGTGAAGTGCACTTTTGGCATGTCCGCAGGGAAGTTCCTGGGATTCATGGTGACCCAGAGAGGGATAGAGGCCAACCCAGAGGTCCAGGCGATCTTGGACATGGAGCAACCCACCTCCAAGAAGCAAGTGTAGCGACCCACCGGCCGGATAGCCGCCCTGAGTCGATTTTTCTCAAGGTCCGCTGACCGCTGCCAGCCCTTCTTCAAGACGTTGAGGAAGATGAACGACTTTACCTGGACGAAGGAGTGCCAGGAGGCATTTGATGAACTGAAGAGGACACTGGCGTCTCCATCACTGCTTTCCAGGCCAGAGGAAGGAGAGGAGCTCCTCCTGTACCTGGCGGTCACACCAGAAGTCGTCAGTTCGGTCCTGGTTCGGACGGATGACAAGGAACGCAGAGACCGGTGTACTACACGAGCAAACTCCTCCGCGATGCGGAATTCAGGTATTCTCGGTCTGAGAAACTGATATTTGCGCTAATCGTGTCTGCTCAGCGTCTCAGGCCTTACTTCCAAGCGCACCCCATCGCGGTCTTGACGGACCAACCACTGAAAATGGTGCTCAGTCGACCTGACACATCTGGGCGCCTGGCGAAGTGGGCGCTCAAGCTCAGCGAGTTCGAGATCACTTACAGGCCGAGGTCAGCCATGAAGGCATAGGTGCTCGCTGATTTCTTGGTTGAGTGTGCAGGCCTGGGCGAGGGGCCGGAAGAAAGCCCCCAGGACCGGTAGCCGCAACCAGGACCAGAGGACGTCTGGATCCTTCACGTGGATAGAGCCTCGAACTCCGGTGGGAGCGGAGCTGGATTCATCCTTGCCAACGGCGAGGGGGTTGTCGTCGAGTGTGCGCTCCGCTTCCAGTTCGCCGCTACCAATAACCAGGCAGAGTACGAAACGCTTCTTACGGGGCTAAGAGTGTCCCGCGAGCTGGGCGTGGCCTGCCTCAGGGTCTTCACCGACTCGCAACTGGTGGCCGGGCAGGTCTCGGGAGAGTACGAGGCGCAGGATCCCCAAATGGCCAAGTACTTGGAGCTCGTGCGAACCAGCGCGGTGGGATTTCGGCGCTTCAGCGTCTCCCATATACCTCGTGGGGAAATCATTCGCGTAGATGCACTCTTCCGCTTGGCAACCCTGCCGGACTCATCACTGGGCCGCGCCTACATCGAGCATCTTAAGGCCTCGGGCTACGAGACACCCGTGGAGGTCTAGCAAGTCAACCAAGTGCCCAGCTGGATGGACAAATATATCGAGTACATCACCAACGGTACCTTGCCAGAGGACCGTGTGGCGGCTGGCCTCATTAAGAGGAAGGTCGCACGGTTTGTATTGATGGACAGGTTGCTGTATCGGAGATCCTACTCCTACCCGCTCCTCAAGTGTCTGAGACCCGCAGAAGCCACACTCGTGCTCCAAGAGATCCACGAGGGCATCTGTGGGAATTATGTGGGGGGCAGGATGCTGGCGTATAAGGCCCTCCGTCAAGGTTATTTTTGGAAAACAATGAAGGAAGACGCAGCTGACTTCGTGAAAAGGTGTGACCGGTATCAACGGCACGCTGTGGTGCAATGTCAGCCCGCTGCCCCACTCGCCCAACTCTTCGTCCCATGGCCATTCGCTCAATAAGGCATGGATCTCCTAGGACCTTTTCCTCCGGCATCCGGGCAACGAAAATTCTTAATCGTGGCTATCGACTACTTCACGAAGTGGGTCGAGGCCGAACCCTTGGCCCGGATCACGGAGACGAACGTCACCAAGTTCTTCTGGAAATTGATTGTCTACCGCTTCGGCTTACCCCACACCATCATCACCGACAACGGACGCCAATTCGACTGTCGAGAGTTCGAGGAGTTTTGCAACGACCTCGGCATCCACCATCGTTTCGCCTCGGTGGCGCATCCTCAGACAAACGGAGAAGCCGAGATAACGAACAGGACCATCTTGCAAGGCCTCCGGACAAGACTAGACCAGGCCAAGGGGAGGTGGGCAGAAGAGCTCCCGAGCGTCCTTTGGGCATACCACACTACCCCAAGGATAGCTATGGACGAGATCCCATTCAACATCGTCTTCGGGATGGAAGTGGTTATCCCTATTGAGCTCAACCTACCGACCCTGCGCGTGGAGCAGTATGACGGGATAGAGAACCCGGCCAGGATGCTACTGAACCTGGACCTCCTTGAAGAAACGAGGGACAAGGCCTGAGTTCGGATGGTGGCCTACCGGCAACGAGTGGCCAGATACTACAACTCCAGAGTGCGACCGAAGTCCTTTCGCTAGGGAGACTTGGTGCTACGTCGTGCTGAAGCTTCCCAACCTTGGGAGTGCGGAAAGCTCTCCCCAAATTGGGAAGGCCCTTATAGGGTGGCGGAGGCACTCCCCCACGGGACGTACTACCTGGAGGAGCTAGGTGGATCCTGGTCTCCTCGGACCTGGAACGCCTCAAACTTGAGGATGTACTACCAATAGTGTAAGGCTCCTTAAACTTTAGCAATAAAATCTTTTTCAACAAACGCCTACTTTCGTCTCGTAGAATAAAAGCCATCCAACTCTAAGTTCGACGAGCATGGGCACGGCGAAAGGTCCGCGAAGGCGCGAAGTCTCCTATCACAAAAATCCCGGAGTTCAGTCCGGAGCGTCGCACGGAATTAAAATTCTGACATGCGGCCTCGGAGTTCAGTCCGGAAGAGGTCCCGGTGACTTAGGTCACGGTCCTACAAAATCCTGGAGAACAGCTCGGTAAGCTGCGCAAGGCTCAATTCTAGCCTGTGGCCCCGGGGTTCAGTCTGGAAGTTTGCAAGGAACCGAGTTCTAAAGCGAAGTCCCGGACCTCGGTCTGGAAGGTGGGGCAAAACCCAGTTCGCCCATGCAATCCCGAATTTCAGCTCGGAACGCACCACAGGACTTAGTCCCAGTGGCTAGCATCGGGGTTCAGTCCGGAAGATGCAAAAAAAAAAGAAGAAAAAATAAAGAAAAGATGGAGAAGGAACAAGTTAATGGAAAAAAAAATTTAATTACTGATAACTGTTCCTTACAAAAGGCGGGTCCCGATAGGCCGAAAGACCCCAAAGATAGAAAAGGAAATACATGATTCTTGCAGAAATAAAATGAAAAAGAAGTTGAGCTGCAGGGCTACTTCGCTGCAGGGCTACTTCACTGCAGCCGCGTCTTCCTCGGGCTGGGAGGTGCCCTCTCCGCTGGCGGCGCCGTTTGGAGGCTGTTCGGGAGCCGGCACCTCAGCAGTCGCTGCTGTTGAAGCCCTCTCAATGGGCTCCTCCCTCCGGTCACCCAGCACGACTTCACTAAGGTCGAGCTCGGGGAAGAAGGAACTTACCTTCTCCTAGCACACCTGGAAGCCCTTCAGAAAGGAGTCCACGGCCGCCTCGTGCACCTCCGTCCTGAAGTCTTCGAAGGTCCGGAACTTCGGCACGGCCTCCTATTCCTCCTTCCTAGACGCCTCCAGCATCCCGCTGACTCGGGAGGTCTGCTCCCTGGACGCGCTCAGCTCCTTCAGGACCTCCTTGACCCGACGCTCCAATGACCGGGATTGGGCCCTGAGACGCGCCATCTCCGTCGTGTCGTCCTCGGCACGATGCTGGTTCGAGATTCTCTCCTCAAACAGAGAGGTCTCGAGCTCCCTCACGCGTCCCTTGGCGCGATCCAGGTCAGCTCGGAGGGCCTGATTGTTCCCCCGCAGTTCGACCCCCTTCTTCATGAGGTCCTTCACGTTGGCCGCCAGTTTGCCGAGCCTCTTCTCCTTCTTGGCATCCTTCTTGGCATAGCCCAAGAGGAAGTTCCTCAGCAGGAGAACGTCCGTCCCGATCTGCGTCAAGGAAAAAAACAAGAAGTTAGTAAGATCCAACCGAAACTTTAAAGAAGGAGAGCTCGGGACTTACCATGAAGAGCTGGGGGAGGATCCCCAGTAGAGCGTTAGCATAGTCTCGGCCGCCCCTCAGACGGCGGTCCCGAGAGGTGCTGGCGAACTCCATCACTCTTTCCGCGAGCCCTTGGTCATGGATGACGGAGGAGTTGGCGGCAAGACTTGGAGGCGGGACGTAGGCGTCAGCAGTAGGTTGGGCAGCCGCCCCTTCGCCGGGCGATGCGGCCGTTGGTGGGGCCATCGTCGCCCTGGTGGCCACCATGGAGACGATCGGCGCAGCAACTGGAGTAGCAGCAGGAGTGGGTACGGGCTCACGAGCTCAACGACGGGGACGTCGGGCGCACGAGTTTGGGGTGCCTTGGGAACGTAACCCGTCGCCCCAGGTCCGGTAGCAGCAGGAGTGGGTACGGGCCCCCGGCTCGTCTCAATGCGAGCCCTCTTCGCCGGGGCCTCCTCGATCACTTCAGCAGCATCCCTCTTCAAGGCGCCCTCCATCAGGCTCTCGATGGAGAACTTCATTCATGGAAGAAAAGGTCAGTTAGGCCAGTTTAAAGAAAAAGAAGTGCAGAGCAAAAAAAAAAAGCAACAGAAGGAGATCCGGGGTCTCACCCAACTCCCGGATGGGGCTGATTCCTGCCTCGAATAAATTTTGCTCCAAGAGCAGAACTTCAAGAGTCGGAACCACTTCACCCAGCATATGCGAGAAGACCTCTTGGTCCACTGGCTCGACCTGAGAGTTTCGGTTCGGGGACCGGTCTGGCTCGCTCCAGGCCCAGTCAACGTCCTCGACCGAGGCAAAGAAGAAGCTGTTCTTCCAACCCTTGATCGACGAGGGGAGGTTGAACCTAAAGCACCTAGGCCGGGACGAAATATACCACCAGCCATCATCGGTGGAGTAATGTTTCAGGGTGAAGAGAGCCCTGAAAAGGGAGAAATGGGCAATGAACCCGTGGAAGTGGCAGAAGACGATGAAATCGAAGATGACCTGGATGGCATTAGGAGCCAACTGGGCCGAGACAAGACGATAATGACCGAGAAAAGAAAGGAAGAAGGGATAAAGGGGGAAACGAAGACCCCAACAAGGAAGTCTTCGTAGAAGGCGACCCTCCCAGGACCACTCGAGGTTACTCGGTCCCTAGATCCCGGGAGGGAAAGATGGACTGAACCCGGGACCCCATAGGTATCCCGGATCCAAGAAAGGTCGTCTCCGATCATCATCGAGGCGTAACCAGAGGGACCGGAAGAAGAAATCTCCACCACCGGAGGAGGAAGAGAAGAAATGGGAAGTGCATGAATTGTAGGGGATGACCTAGGACCCCTAGGGACGCCTATGGTCAAAGTCCCTGGCCGAAGTTGTCTTCGGATCTCATCCGGGATCTCTTCCCCCTCCGAGGAGGAAGACAATGGAGTCCTCGGTCGGGAAGGACCGGCCTCGTCCGAGTTTGAAGAGACATGATGACAACGCGCCATTAAGGAAGAAGCAAGAAGGAAATTGGATTCATGGAGACACAGAGGCTGGAGGTAGGAGAAGAAGAGAAGGGGTCGCAGGCACTAACCGAAATGATTTGTACCAAAAGATTGGCAACCCTTGGAAGGTGAAGGGAGATCATTGCAACTGCCGGCGAGGTGTGAGAAAGTCGAGATACTTCGTTTCCGGAAAGTCTCCCTCCTTTTCAAACTCAATCAACAGCAGTCGTACACCTTTTTTCGTCCCGGACCATCAGATGACTACCACGTGGAGGCACGCCCGATATCAATGCTTCGGTTCGATGGAAACTACCTTGTTTTTGAAACGGCATATTAATGGCCCGTCAGACGCGTGCACGTGGCAGCCTCCCACAGGGTCTTGGGCGCAACAAAAGCGGTGGCAGGGATCATGGCAATTATGGCGCGGGATTTCCATCTTTCCACGTCATCTCCGCATTAAATCCCTACGTCCCAAGCGCGACGCTACGATGGGACCTTGGGATGGGGGGCAACTGATATGGCTACACCGCTGACGTAGAACGTATGTCAGATCCAGCTGGATGCCACCGGTGCCACGTGGCACCCCTTGACGGGTCCATCTTGGCCGAAGTCAGTCCTACTTTGCAAAGCCTCGGGGAGGCGGAGGCACGGGTCGCGAGGTCGCCACTAGAGCCGGCGTGCGCCGCACCCCGTACGAAGTGCCAGTACGGCCTGCAGTGATACACGAAACCTCGTTTACACCAGTTAAACAAGGCCCCGCAACCGAGGAATGAAATCCTTGCGGGCAAGAGCCTGAAATGGCTAGAAGCCCACCGTCAATGCCCCGAAAGGAGAGCTCCCGCCCTTGGCCCAAGGTCTCGCCAGTCTTCCCCCTTTCGTGACGCACGACGGACGAGGCGTGCTGGCCACTTAACTCCTGGGCTTGAAGGAGGAGGGGAGAGGATCCAGAGATCTCGGGGAGCCCCCCTAGGAGGGGACGTGGACTGAAGGCGGTCCGGTGATATAAAAGGGACGGAGAAAGCGGATGGAAAGGTAAGTGGAAAGGGGGATAGAACATCGAGAGAATGATCCGGGGACCCCCAAGAAGTCCTCAGGCGTGAGCTCGGTGAACCCAGCGCAGGAAGCCGGGCTCCAACTCCTCTCTTCCCCACACTCTTTCATCTACTTCTCCTCTAAGCACGGGAATCCTTCGGGAACCTGCCTTAGAGGTCCTGTTCCATCTTGCCGCTCTCTAACTTAACCGTCAGAGTGGCCCCATCGGAATTCCCGGCCTGGATATCTGACTTTGTTTTGCAGGTCCGAAAACTTGGAGATCTCGAGGTGAGAGAGTCCGAGAACCGGCGCCAGCTCACGAGCTACAGGCCACTGCGACGAGATCGGCAACACTGGTAAAATTACAACATTCTTCCCACTTCTTAGAGCTAAAGGTCACTGGTTAAAATGATTTTTGGATTTCAAAAAAAAAAGAAAAGAGAAAAACATTCTGGAAGCCTACCCAAAAGAAAGGATTGTCGGAAATTGGGCATTATAATATTCAATAAAAAGAAAACAAGAAGAAAATGAGTGTGTTGATAATGTCTCATGCATGACTCTTATTGGAGCTTTTTTATATATATATATTTTTTTGATAAGTGGGTTGGGGGATAAATTTCGGTGTAGCTACCTCCACTTCTTAACAACACTTCTTTATTGCATATACTGCAATATACTGTAAAGCCCCAGCCTTAACTTACCCTTCTGAATATGTATCCCAACAAAAGCTAGTTGGGAGGGAATCTGGATCATTATCAGATTATCCATTTGGTCAGAATATATTAAATTATAAAATAATTTGGAGATTCCTGAAAATTATTTATCAAAAAAAATGATTATAAAAAAATATTTTTTATCATTTTTGGTTGATGAAAATTTTTTTCTGAAAAATGATATTAAAAAAAATTATCATGTCTGATTAAAAATAATTTTATATAAAAATATGATCAAATTTCTAAATATATTTATAAAAATATTTTTTATTATTAAAATAATTTTATTATATTTAATTAATTTTTATATAATAATTATAATTATATAATTTTTTTATAATATTATTTATATTTTAATTATTTTATAAAGTTTCTTTATTATATTTTTTCTAAGTTTGTCATTTACACCGGTTTCATTTCCTTCCCAAATGCTAGAGAATCCATCTAAGTTGACTGTCCACTCCATAAATCTGACAGAAACACCAATTGGTGCAGAGATTGTTCCCAAATTTGTGCAAGTATCAAGTAAAATCAGATTACCTGTGCAAATCTCGACCCTGAAGTCTTCCTCCATTAAAACAAAGCGCCTTGCACAACCACTCCAATCCCTCCGGTTCTAGCGGATGGAGTTATCAATCAAAGAGTTGTAAGCAGGGCTGGAACTGTATTGGACTGGCCCGATGGGCTTTGAGCTAATCAAAAGTTGAGTCGAGCTTTGGGTCAGGCTCCAAATATATTGGGTCAGGTTTCAAGTTTCATACTAGAGCTTATTCAATTTTTGGACCAGGCTCTGGCATCCTTTTGGCCCGGCCTGATTTGAATCCGATCAAAAAATAGGCTTGAATACCAACTTGGTCCAAGTCCGGGACTTTTTATTTTCTCTCTGACTCTTTTCATTTAGGTTTAGATCTTTACTTCTCTCTCATTTCTAGTTGCCGCTCCTATTAGTCGTGCCCCCCAACCCGACCTCACTGGTACTTGCATCTCATGCCACCCATTGGCTTCACATCAACCCCTTGATCGCGGCAGCACCCGCACCTCGTGCCTCCCGGCTCTGCATGACCTCACCACCCCTTGGCCCTAGCATTCGTACCCAACACCCCCAAATGTCCCCCCCTCTGCATGATCCCACGATTGGCCCCCCCTCCCCGTGCACAACCCTGCAGTTTGCTTCGACTCCGTTCTCCTTCTCCCGGTCCTGGTGCCCACACCCGATGCCCCCTGCCCTCCTGTGCGATCTCGCGGTGCCTCGGCTCCGATCTCTCTCCCACAATCCCGGCGCTCCTTGTGGCTTCGGCCAGCTTTTTTTTCTGGACATTCAAGCTTGAACCAGCTTTGATTTGGGCCAATCCAACCACAAACAGGCTTGGGCTCGGGTTGGGTCGGGCCTGATATTTTCAAAATTTTTTAGGCCTAAACCTGGCTCGAACCTGAAATTTTTTTCAGGTTGGGCTCGGGTAAGGGTGTGGCTCGGTCCAGCCCAGTTCCGATCCTGGTTGTAAGAGAACTTATCAAAAAAGAGCAGGAAGAGGAGGAATTTGAATCATTTCACATATTCATTGCACGTATTTTAGTTGAGATGGCTATTAAATTGGAATGGCAGTGGGCTATGAAATCGATCTCGGATTGAAACCGGATTAGATACCAGTCTATCCATATCGATATTTATTTTATTTGATAAATATGGATATAGATATGAATATTAATTAGATATAAAAATTTATATTCATATTTGTTTTAAACGGATACATATACAAATCGGATATTAAAAAGATATAAATCAAATGATTAATTTATATAATTATAAAATTAAATATATTACTAATTTAAATATAAATTAAATTAATAGTATGTTAATATATTTATATATTTTTTTAAAAAATTTATAAGTACTATATAAAATTAAATAAGATTATAAGCAAAATCGAATATTCAAATATGGATTGGATAATTATCTATCCATATTCATTTCTATATTTATATTTAAATAAATTTAGAGATAAAATCGAAGGTAGGCGGATATTATTTATACTACTCCTATCCCGGGTCTCTGTCCTCATCATCCCATCAAAATAACTTACGATGTCTCTACTTCAATTATTAAAGTTTATGTTCGGTTGAGACAAGTGACGAGGGTCGTGAGTCAAGTCTTTCGTGCAAGATGAAGTTTAGTGTTGCAACAGGCTTGCATGACATTATACATAAACTTTCTTTTCTTTTGCATGCATCAGCCACTGATGGTACCATGGTGCTTCAGCCTGTACTGATTACTGTGGAGCTCCGTGCCTGGATTTCTAGCTCAGTGTTCCATCGATGGAACAGAAATTTTTTTTAAAAAAAAATTCAATGACGATCAGGACGGTAGCTCGATTGATAGAGATTTAATTTCATCTTTCATCGATCATGGATTCGAGACATAATTTTTGAATGACTCGATTAAATCATGAGAGAGCATACAATTCCGGCATCTTAGTGATATCAGGTTGATTACTCGTCGATGATGAAAAGGATATGCAAAAAAATTATGGCTCGAATCAAATATAATCTAATATGATCGGAGCCTATCGAGATAGCTATACAGAAATTTATCCTTCAATTTTTTTTATTCATTAAAAAAAAAAAAAAAATCAATGGATCCATGGCAGTCATGTCACACCACTGGTGGAGGTAAGGAACATCTCGGCAACCCTATCATACATATAATATAATACTGCATCGGGGATGAATTTTTTTAAAATTCTTTCTTTTTATCGTCCCTTCTTCTTTCTTATACATTTTCTCACATTTGTCGCCGTACTTTCATGACCGCGATGGATGACCGAGTGCCTGTCCGTTTCTTCTTAAAATAATTCATTTTTGATAATAGAAAATTTTTTTATCGTCACGCATCGCTTGCCTGTCCAAATTCGTGACCGTTGTAGCCGGAGAATCCGCTTTAATATCGTCATATTTTACTTGAACGATATCTTGACATGGAGGTGGTTTGAAGTGGGATGGTTTCTTTGGTGGGAAGGGAGGCCGTTTTCATGAGATCGAGACCAGCGATCTGCCGGCCTGATGGTCCCTACACGGAGAGAGAGAGAGAGAGAGAGAGAGAGAGAGAGAGAGAGAGAGAGAGAGAGAGAGAGAGAGATCCCATGTTAAGCAGGATGGGACATGAATTATGAGCGGTAGAATAAGCTGCCAAGTGCTCGACTTGTGTTGCAACTTTTATGTGGGGGCAACCATGAGGTCAACGAAGTCATGAAAGGAATATAGTCTTTTGGTATTTGTCCTCTTTTGGTGTGATGATTTCGACCAAGGCACCATCCATTTTTTTCTTGTATTAATGGTGGCCTCATTATACATTGCTCTGCTGTCAATTTAACTGCACCATAGTTACGAGGTTGTGAGGTTGTTTGAAATATGAAATCCTGATGCTAGTTTTTTTAGATGAAAGGAGAAAGACCTATATGAGAATGACTTTTGGTGAAGTTATCATCGGGTTGCTCTAAAAAATAATATACAAAAGATGAACCATTCTACTGAAAATATGTTGATCAATGGAGTAATAGTTGATCTCGATATGTTTGGTCCATTTATTGAATACATAATTATGAACGATCTATGTGGTACTTTGATTATCATAATAGAGTGCAGTAATCCTAGAATGAAAAACTTTCATATCATCTAATAAAAAGTTAAGCCACGGTATCCATTAAGACTTATTATTTAGCTTCAATACTCAAGCGGGCGACTACATTTTATTTCTTGCTATGTCATGATATGAGAGAGTTTTCAAGATAAAAATAATACTCGGTGATAGATCGACAATCTGTTAAATCACCAACTTAGTCGACATCGCTAAAAGCTTATAATTGCAGTGTAGGATTGGTGAAAAAATGTAAGCCATGAAATATATATATATCATAGTATATGCAAGACTACTACATAATGCGTGGATCGAGGGACTGTCATACATAAACTAACCGACGATATAGACTACATAGGCGATGTTAGGCCATGTAATAGTAAGATAAACTAGTTTTTCTATAAGCTAGCGGTAGAAAGTGGGATCATTCAGGAGCACACCACCGGCTGAAGTAAGCTTCATATTGTACTTCAAGGATATAGAGGCTATTTTATTGTCCGTAAATCATACACAAGTTAGCAAATTAGATGTATACATGGTCTATAACTAATAAAATCCATCCTCCCCGGTGGTAACCTCTAGTCCTAAAAAATAGTCGAGGAAGTCTAGGTTCTTCATCTCAAACTATTGATATAAATAAGATTTAAGCTCATGAATTCCTGCAACATCATCTCCAGTAATAATCATGTCATCTATATACGAGAGAAGAAGAGTTATGCCGCTACTAGTAGATCAAATAAAAAATGCAGAATTATAATAGCTAGGAATAAAGCTAAAATTGGTGGCAATGGAGCTAAATTTAGAGAAACAAGCTCGAGATGCCCATTTAAATCCACACAACATACATCAAAGTCTTAAGACTTTTTCCAAGAAAATAAGAAAGCCAAGAAGGGCTACATATAGACCTCCTCAGAAATGTTTCCATTCAAAAAAGCATTTTTTATATTCAATTGATAGGGTTTCCATTATCAAGCAACTACAACTGCCAATAATATTCGAACAGATGTAAGACAAGCTACTAGTGCAAAGATCTTCTCATGATCTATTATGTACTCCTGAGTGAAGCCTCTCTCCAAAAGATGAGCTTTGTATTGTGCAACTATACCATCCGATCAAGTCTTGATTTTATATATCAGCTTACTACTAATCACTAATTTTCTGGGAGGCAAGTCAACCATATCCTATGTATGATTTTTTTCTAAAGCCTATAGTTCATCAGACATGGCCCGTTGCCATTTAAGATGAGAAGAAGCTTCTTTTGAAGGATGTTGGTTCATGTAATGTGGTAAGAGCATGATAATAATAAAAGTCACATGAGTGTTTGGAAGGTTCTCTTACCTAAGTGGGTCAATAAGACTCAATTGGTATGAAACCAAGATCATCTTAAGGAGTAGCATTAGTAGGAGAGCTGAGGTCACCAGAAGAGCTAGAACTTTTTATATTTTAAAGAGATATTGGAAAGGGATCTAGTGAAGTGTTTTTGAACAATGGAGTTGACTTAAATGGACCAAAATCGACTCCTAACAGGCTGCAAAATATTTTGTATTTCTAGAAGATCACATGTTGAGAAATCTAGAGTCTTTAAGCAACGTGATCATAAAACCTATAACCCTTCTGTTCTATACCATAGCCCAAAGAGTAATACAAATGAGATCTTGCTTAGAGTTTATTATGTTTATGGGGAGAGAAAAGCACAAAACAAGCACAACCAAAAATTCGGAGAATACTATAGTCTGGACTCATATCATACAATAGCTCATATGGTGTATGGTTCTTTAAAATAGATGAAGGAAGATAGTTGATGGTGTACACTACCACGAGGGCCATTTCATTTAAGAAAGATCCAGAAAAGGAGGCAGATAAGAGCATGGCCTATTGAGAATATGCCTAAGTTTATATTTAGCTCAACAATTTTGCTATGATATTCCTAGACAAGATCTATAAATGACATTCTCATGTTGACTCAAGATTTTAGCAAAAGATGAATCATTATACTCAGCAGCATTATTAGAATAAAAAATCTTAATGCACTTAGAGAATTGAGTATAGATCATAGCAGTGAAGTTTTGATAAATTCAAGACAATTTAGATCAATTTTTTAGAAGTATATCTAAGTGAAACGGGTATAATCATCAATAAACACAACAACATAATGGCTACTGCCTTTACTCAAAATAAGTTCCAATCCTCAAACATCAAAGTGTATCAACTCAAAAGTCTCGAAACTAATATAAGTACTTTTATTAAAAGGTAAAGCCTTTGGTATGCCTAATGACATGATCTGTAATCAAAATTTTCATTTTTGACAAATCCAAGACATTCACTACTAACAAGACATTCAAGTTTAATATGAGAAACATGACCTAACTGAGTATGCCAGGTGCACGAAGAAACATGGGTTGCAGTAGCAATAGCAATGGAAGAAGGAATATGTAAAGAAGTGAGCTCGAATAGGCACCTTATCTTATGGCAGGTCCCAATGAATTATCCCATTTGAGGATCCTGCATATCACAACCAGGATTAGAAAAATAAAGTTCAAATTCTAAATCACAAAGTTATTCAACAGAGAGTAGATTTAAAAATAAACTGAGTTAGTCTTAAACTATCTCAATATTTTAAAAATAATTGCACATCCTCAGCACATTTTCACTTAGGTTTTGACAATACTAATTGATTCCACAAGTAATTTGATTTTGAATAAAACTCACCAATTGATTGACCTTGCTCCTGGTGCAAAGAATAAATGCCATGTGTCAACTATATTATTGAGCAAAATCCTTGAATGAAGATCGATGCTAAAGAAATTTTGAAGCATCCTCGGCCATTTCAAACCTTCCAAAAAGCATACTAATGGAAGGAACTAAGTGTTGGTGGTGTATGTATATGAATATGAATAATGGCTACCTAATTGACAAGATCGAGTCTAGAGTTATACTCTATGTCCTTAAGACAATTTCATCCCGCAATGGTGCTTACGATTTTATGATGATTGTCTTCCAGGATACAACGGTCTTCTTCTGGTGAAAGTAGCACTACAATTCACCAGAAATACGAACCAGGAATGCTTTTCTCTCTTTGTATACACTATAGCTATACTCTGTTTTCAGAGTATGCAAATGCTTAAGAGACTTAAGATGTACTATAGCTATACTCTGTTATTCAGAGTATGCAAATGCCTAAGAGAAGGAAGGAAAAAACTGGAATGAATGAAATGAAATGAATGAGGAATGTGGACCTATTATAGCCTTAAGGTGCCCCTTGGAAGCAACCTTCTGATTTCATCGGATGGAGTTTTCGATGTCGTTTCGTAATGAGATATGCCTTTATGCGATCGATACATTTCTTCAATCATGATCGGACGCCATGATACACTGATTCGTACCGTGATCTCTAGATCACGCGATCAGCGTGCTTCTCAATGCATTGTTTCACGATCCGATGGCATCCCTGATCTTAGAAGAGACATTGATCCATGAACGGACGCGCGATTACATCTCCGGATGCGTAATCCGTTGTTTCACGATTCTGAAATCCCATCATCCGAGTTGGCTCGAATTTCTCGAGCCGGTTCCTTGTTGCAGAGAGTGCCCTGGTCGAGTCGGCTCGATTCCCTTGAGTCGACTCGTCTAGATCGCATGATACGGTTATGTGGATCCGAGCCAACTCGACCCTGGTCGAGTCGACTCATCCAGACCGCATGATACGGTTCTGTGGATCCGAGCCAGCTCGACCCTGGTCGAGTCGACTCACCTCAGAATCGAGTCAGCTTGAACCACTCGAGTCGACTCTTTTCTCTGCAACCCTGATGTGTTGCCAATCAATCTCGACCGTCTGATCTATTTGATCAGGAAAAATTTAAAGGCTCCTCAAACTCCTCGTGATGATGCTACGTGCGAAGTGCAAAGTACGCCTACAAAGCATCCATTGTGCCCTTGTCGCCCGTCGCACACACGCGTGCGGGTGATGCTTCGCATCACCCTCAAGCTCTCTACCTATTGTGAGCCTAGAAGTAAGAGCTTGGAAAAAGGTTTTCTTATAAAAAGCCTCTCTTTTCCCAATCTTTCCATGTGGGATTAAAAGTTTCCATCTCACAGGATAGTTTCCATCTCACAGGATAGTTTCCCTTCCCACAGGATAGTTTCCCATCCCAAAAGGTAGTTTATGAATAAAAAATTTCTATTCACTTTTTCAACAATCCCCCACATGAATGGAATTTGGATTAAGATCAAATATCAGCAAAGACGATCCCCCACAAACATAGAGTTTTAAATGCAAATGAATATGCAGACACTTAAAGAGAGAAATGAAATGAAGTTGTATCAGGATAGGTAGCTTGTGGCTTTGAACCTTCGTTAATGTTTTGTTATCGAGTTTACTTACTAAAAGTAAACGTGATGTCTTGAACTTTTAGCGTTTGATATAAACTAAGACAATAACAATCACACAACTTCGTTTGATATAAACTAAGATAATAACAATCACACAACTTCTTTTCGAGCATTCCTTTTGGTTCTCATGGTTGTGTTCATTTTGGTCCTGAACACCTCCTAGTCTCATAAGTGCTTTAGAGAATTAAAGCCTTTAAAATTCTCATAGAATTGGCCCAGTTCACACTCACATAGGTGATTCTTATTAAGAGTATCATGCTATACCCCACATGATATTCATGTTATAAAAATTATTAAAAGCTATGCTTATCCTAGTACCTTTAGCAGGTAGCACTGATTATCATAGGAATGAGTAGGATTTTTCATCCTTAGTGCTTCGTTGACATCTTCATAATTTAGTTGTCCCTTTTGAACCTAGATCTTGGGATCTCCAGTTAACTAGGTTGGGTATCCACTATGAAGATTTATTTGTTATAGACTTTAAGCTCATTCCCCTCGATAAACAATTTACTTGATCTCTCGGTAAACCTTTTGTTAATGGATCCGCAAGGTTTTTCTTTGACTGAATGTAGTCAATAGAGATTATTCCATTTTCAAGTAATTGCTTAATGATATTATGTCTGCGACGTATGTGTCTAGACTTACCATTATACATTTTATTATATGCTTTGTAAATAGCTGATTGATTATCACAATGGATACATATTGCAGACACAGGTTTTGACCAACATGGAATATCCTCCAAAAAATTTCGAAGCCATTCTACTTCTTCTCCAGCTTTATCTAAAGCTATAAACTTTGATTCCATAGTAGACCGAGCTATACAAGTTTGTTTTGAGGATTTTCATGACACTGCACCTCCTCCTAAGGTGAACACTTATCCACTAGTAAATTTAGTATCTTCTAAAGAAGATATCTAGTTAGCATCACTATATCCTTCTAATACAGCTGGATATGTTGTATAATGTAATTCATAATGTAGGGTATATCGTAGATATCGTAATACCCTTACTAGTGCTATACAATGATTTGGACCTGGATTACTAGTAAATCTGCTTAACTTATTGACAACATATGCTATGTCAGGACGGGTGCAATTCATGACATACATTAAACTGCCAATTATACCTGAATATTCCAATTGTGATATGGGTTGTCCAGTATGCTTAGCAAGATGTAGATTAACATCTACAGGTGTTCTAAGTGGGCTGGTATCATACTCATTGAATTAATCTAATATTTTCTCAATATAGTGAGATTGAGATAATATTATTCCATCGGACGTTCTAGTGATTTTAATCCCCAGTATAACATCTACGATACCATATCTTTCATATCAAAATGTTTGATCAATATTTTTTTTATTTGTTTAATCATATCAGTATCATTTTCTATGATTAACAAATCATCAACGTATAAGCAAACTAACACATACCCTGTAGGTATGGTTTTGGCATACACAGATTTATCATATTTATTGATTTTGAATTCATTAGACAACATGACATTGTCAAATTTTATATGCCATTGTTTAGGTACTTGTTTTAATCCATATAAGGATTTCACAAGTCTGCACACCTTCTTTTCTTTGCCTGGAACCACAAACCCTTCAGGTTGTTCCATATAAATTTCTTCCTCTAATTCACCATTAAGGAAAGCTGTTTTTACATCCATTAGATATATTTTAAGATTGTTAATGGCTACCATAGCAATTAACATTCTTATAGATGTTATCCTTGTTACAGGTGAATAAGTATCAAAGAAGTCTAGACCTTCCTTTTGTTTAAAGATTTTAATTACTAATCTGGCTTTATACTTATCAATTGATCCATTAACCTTTAACTTCTTCTTGAAAATCCATTTATATCCCAAAAGCTTCATACCTGATGGTAAATCTACCATTCCCAGGTATGATTATGTATGATGGACTCAATTTCGCTATTAATAGCTTCTTTTCAAAAGGGTGCTTCTAGTATAGACATTGCCTCTTTGAATGTCTGAGGTATATTTTCTATTATGTATGTAACATAGTCAGGACCAAAAGATTTTATAACTTTAGGTCTCTTACTACGTCTAGGTTCATCTTCAGGATGTTTTTCCTGATGACTACTACTTGCCAAATTATCATAAGTTCTTTTATTTGAACTTGTACCAGATATCCCTTTATAAGGAAATATCTCTTCAAAAAATGATGCATTTCTTGATTCTATAATTATATTTTCCTATATATCAAATATATCTGATTTATATACAAAAAAGAGATATGCACTACTATTTTGTGTATAACCAATGAAAATACAATCGACCGTTTTAGATCCTATTTTGACCTTTTTGGGATCTGTAATAGCTATTTTAGCTAGACACCCCTACACTTTTAGATAATTATAAAAAGGCTTTTTCCCTTTTCATAACTCATATGGAGTGATGTCATTCTTCTTAAGATGTATTTTGTTAAGAATATGATTAGCCGAGAGAATTGCTTCTCCCAATAAATTATGTGGTGTACCAGAATTTATCAACATGGCATTCATCATTTCTTTCAATGTTCAATTTTTGCGTTCAGCAATTCCATTAGATTGAGGTGAATAAAGAGCTGTAGTTTGATAAATAATGCCATGTTCTTGACAAAAGTCATTAAACGGTGCATCGTATTCACCATCTCTATCACTCCTTATAGCCTTGATCTTTTTACAAAGCTGTTTTTCAACCTCATTTTTATAACATTTAAACATATCTAAAGCCTCATCTTTAGACTTTAGTAGATACACATAACAATATCTAGTTGAATCATCAATAAATATTATAAAATATTTTTTACCTCCTCTAGATTGTACTGACTTCAAGTCACATAGATCACTGTGGATCAGATCTAGAGATTCAGTATTTCTTTTTACTGAATGAAATGGTATTTTGGCTAGTTTAGCTTCAACAGATATCTCACATTTGTAATGTGGATCAATTTCATGATTAAGTAACAATTCTAAATTCATTAATTTCTGTGATGAATTAAAATTCACATGACCTAATCTATCATGCCATAGTAAGAGGAGTCAACCATATAAACAGAAAAAATATCTTTATTCTTTTTAAGGTTGCGATGTACAGTCATTACATTCATCTTGAATAATCCATTATTCAAGTAACCTCTTTCCATCCCCCCTTTAGTAAGTACAAATTTATCAGACTCAAACACCATCCTAAATCCATGTGTGCTTAGGAGGGAGCATGATACCAAGTTCTTACGGATGTCAGGAACATGCAATACATCGTTCAGTAGAAGTTCTTTGCCAGATGTCATCTTTAGAATAATGCAGCCAATTCCTTCTATCTTCGATATAGCGGAGTTACCCATTAGTAGATTTTTATCTCTGATAGGAGTATATGATGATAACATACTCTTATTAGAGCAGACATGTCGAGTAGCTCCAGTGTCAACATACCATTCGTTTGGTTTATCAATCATGTTTGCTTCAAACATAATTGCTGACAACATCATCCCTGACACTTTTTGAGATATGGTATATTCAGTAGTATTGACTTCCTTCTTTTCTTTTCCCTTGAAATGACAATCCTTGGGTTTTTGGCCTATTTTACCACAAATGAAGCACTTTCCTTTGAACTTCTTAAGATTGTCTTTCTTCTGTTTGTAGCCTTCTCCAGGAAACTTGCGTTTCTTCTTGTTAACCTTTCCTTTCATGAGGTTGGCCTTAGGCTCAGTAATATGTCTTCCTGTGTTCTTATCATGGCTCTTGTTATCTTCCTCGATTCTCAGGCGGACGATCAGATCTTCAGGTCCTATCTCATTCCACTTATGCTTCAGGTAGTTCTTGAAGTCTTTCCATGATGGAGGTAGCTTCTCAATTATAGCGGCTACCTGGAATGACTCACTCAGAGACATCCTTTCTGCATGTATCTCATGCAGTATGATCTACAGTTCTTGAACTTGCTCCAAGACGGTCTTGTAATCTATCATCTTGTAGTCAAGAAACCTACCGACCATAAATTTTTTATGGCCTACATCCTCGATTTTGTACTTCTTATCCAAGGATGCCCACAGCTTTTTTGCTGTGCTTATACTACTGTACATATTGTACAGAGTATTCTCTAATCCATTAAGGATGTAGTTTTTGCATAGGAAGTCTGAATGCTTCCATGCATCGACAGCAGCGACAATCTGTTTGTCATTCTCTCCTTCCTTAAGGACTGGTGGATCTTCGTTGAGAACTCTTGCCAGATTCAGAGTTGTCAGATAGAACATCATCTTCTATTACCATCTCTTGAAGTCGGTGCCGACAAACTTCTCCGGCTTCTCGGCCTAAACTTGTGCAGCCATTATTGCCATCACTTGAGCAGCACTTCAGTATGAAAATTTGTCTTAAGATTGTTCGTGGTGTATGTATATGAATATGAACAATGGCTACATAATTGACAAGACCGAGTCTAGAGTTATACTCTATGTCCTTAAGACAATTTTGTCCTGCAATGATACTTACGGTTTTATGACGATTGTCTCCCAGGATACAACGATCTTCTTCTGGTGAAAGCAGCACTACAATTCACCGGAAATATGAAACATGAATGCTTTTCTCTCTTTGCATGCGCTATAGCTATACTCTGTTTTCAGAGTATGCAAATGTCTAAGAGACTTAAAATGTACTATAGCTATACTCTGTTATTCAGAGAATGCAAATGCCTGAGAGAAGGAAGGAAAAAATTGGAATGAATGGAATGAAATGAATGAGGAATGGAGACCTATTTATAGCCTTAAGGTGCTCCTTGGAAGCAACCTTCTGATTTCATTGGATGGAGTTTTCGATGTCGTTTCGTAGCGAGATATGCCTTTATGCGATCGATATATTTCTTCAATCACGATCGGATGCCATGATACGCTGATTCATACAATACGCTAATTCATACTGTGATCTCTAGATCACGCGATCAACGCGCTTTTTAATGCATCATTTCACGATCCGATGGCATCCCTGATCTTAGAAGAGACGTTGATCCGTGAACGGACGCGCGATTACGCCTCCGAACGCGTGATATGTTGTTTTATGATTATGAAATCCCGTCATCTGAGTCGGCTCGAATTTCTCGAGTCAGCTCCTTGTTGCAGAAAGCGCCTTGGTCGAGTCGGCTCGATTCCCTCGAGTCGACCCGTCCAAACCGCATGATACGGAGAATCGAGCCAACTCATCCAGACCGTATGATACGGCTCTGTGGATCCGAGCCAGCTCGACCCTGGTCGAGTTGACTCGTCCAGACCGCATGATACAATTCTGTGGATCCGAGCCAGCTCGACCCTGGTCGAGTCGACTTGCTTCAGAATCGAGTCAACTCGAACCACTCGAGTCGACTCTCTTCTCCGTCTCATCTGTTTGATCAAGAAAAATTTAAGTGCGCCTATAAAGCGTCCATTGCGTCCTTGTCGCCCGTCACACACGCTCGTGCGCAGTATCACCCTCAAGCTCTCCACCTATGGTGAGCCTAGAAGTAAGAGCTTAGAAAAAGGTTTTCTTATAAAGAGCCTTCTCTTTTTCCAATCTTTCCCTGTGGGACTAAAAGTTTCCATCCTACAGGATAGTTTCCATCCCATAGGATAGTTTTTCTTCCCACATGATAGTTTTTCATCCCAAAGGATAGTTTAGAAATAAAAAATTTCTGTTCATTTTTTCCAATACTAAAGTGTCTACAAACCAAGTGATAATACGATGTTTGGTCACATTCCAAGTTTTAAGTCGATCAGCAAATGTATCATCTATCTCCTTGTTATCCGTTTGTGGCTTCTTGTTTCCAGTAACACACCTCCATAGCATTCTGCTTTTAAGAAAGCCATGCATAGTATTATAGTTGTGTCCATCAAGAATGACTTGGATAGGTTAAGAAATATAATTTATGAATTGTGTAGATATGATGAATGGATCTTCAGTGCATAGTTGGCATGTGGGTAGAATGGATCTTCTAAAGGGATGACACGAGCAACTATTCTTGATGGCCAAATTTTGATTCCAGACAAAAAATATGATACTAAATCTTTTTGTGGTATCAATTTGCCAGAAAGATGGCTAGAGAATCTCGATCTTATAAGATGGTTTGCCAAAAAATAATTTTTTGTTGAAGCTAAAAAATCATCCAAATATCCTTTGAATGAAGTCCTCTGCTAATGCTTTGATACTATGTCAAAATAAGAGAATTTGTATGTATATTCAATATATTTTAAGGTACAATAAGAGGCTCTAATTTATGGTTATGGCCATTGTCCGAAATTATGAAATATTTTTTTTTCTACACTTAATTGATAAAAAAAATCTTACTCAATTTACATAAAATAAAGCTAGACTATATACAAGTTATATATAGATATTGGTATATTAGGCATATATCTTGTGTATATCTTGACTAATATACAAGATATATACATTGATATAGAATTTTGTATATTAGATATAGATCTTGTATATATCTTGTATATTAGTAAATATAGGATATATATATATATATTAACACTATAGAGCCTTGATAGGAATGGTAGGATCTTCCTTCCCAAGCATCACTTTATCTTCTCAATTCCAAATAAAACCCTCCATGTATTTCATTTTAGGAGAATCTAGGGCTTGCAAAAATTAAAAAAAGGGCACAAAAGGATGTAGAAATGTTTTTCTTCTTTGGTAACTAATCTTTGATCTTGCTCTCTTTATTTGGAGGCTCTTTGTACATTCTTTCATCTCCTTCCTTCTTGTGCATACTTCTCTACCTTGATAAGTTTAGAAAAAAATTTTTACTTCCTCATTTTATACTCAAAAACAATACTTTCTCAAATTTTTTTCCTTGAGAGAAGTAAAATAAGCATATGCATTAAAAATGAGGGTACACTTAAAGTTTTTAAAACTATCAAATATTTCCTTGATATGATTATAATTATCCATGTTCATCCTCACACACTTTATATTTGTTCAACGTTACTAGCCAAACTTAAAAAAGGAAAAATATAACTAGTTAATACTGTGATTTTAGGATCCATGTTGTTTGGGATAACCTGGTACAAAAAATAAAAAAAAAAACTCCATATTAAATTATCATGTAGGGTATAAAAAGTAAAAAAGAAAGACAATAAAAAAAGTAATTGGATCCCATATTTGTTTTTAGAAAAGAGAAGATAAAATAAATACCATAGAAGCGTTGATATTTAGTAAATTCTTAAGTTGTGGTAATTCATATTTGACAAAATAATCCTAATAAAATATATTTATGATCATTGAATTTGTTTTGATGTCATCCCAAATTCATTCAATAAAATATTTTTTTATAAAATAATTAAAATATAAATAGTATTATATAAAGGATCATATGATTATAATCATTATATAAAAATTAATTAAAAATGGCAATGCTATGTTGATATTAAAAAAAATATTTTCATTCCCTTATATTTGATTAATTAAAAATGACAATGCTACGAACATATTTATATATTTGATTATATTCCCGTATAGGATTATCTTCAACGAAATATAGTAATATTTTTTTAATAGTACCATTTTATAGAAAAAAAACTATACCGACCAAAGCTGATAAAAATTATTCTTACCTGTTGTTGATCCCGCCGCCGCGCCTGTGGCTTCGGAACCGTCGATCCGACTAGACCGTCTCGTCCCTGGGGCCTCCTGGCTGGATCGAACCTGCAAGGCAAGGTCAGAAACCCTGGCCGAAGATTCCGGCGAGGGAGCTCCAACGGTCAAGTTAGTAGACGGCGAGAGCGAACAGATTCTCTGGGACGGGCCCCCGAAGGAGTCCCAGACTCAAAGAACGTGCTAGCAAGAAAGGTGTCAGAAAGACCAGAAACCCGGCTAGGTTCCTTCGCCGAGCTCACGCCAAGGGGCCCCCTCTCGGGACCTTGGATCTTGCTCTTGAAGCGGAGTCTCCAACCTTTGTTTCTTGCTTGCTCACTTACCTTGTCGTCTATTCTATCCTTCCTTTTATCTCCTCCTGTTGCCCCCTCGTTTTCCGCTCCTGAGAGGCTCCTTTGTTGCTTTCATCTCCTCCCCTCCGCCCCTTTCTCTTTCCCCTTCTGGATCAGAGGGCCGGGCGGCTTTCCGGCCTCGTTTGCCGAGCCTAGCGGGGAAAGAGTAGGGGAGGGGGGCGCTGGTCAGACTGCCGACCAGACCTTGGGTCGAGCGTGAGCGCTCTCCTTCCCAGGCACCGACGCTGTCCGTTATCGGGTCCTATTTTGTCAGGGCCTCGTCTCTCGACTGCGGAACATGTCGGGCCGACGTAAGTGATGTCTCGCGTGTCGCCGCCGTCCGTATGGGGCGCCTTTCTTGGGGTGCGGCGCGCACCGCTCGAGGGGCAACCTCAGAGCCCGCGCCTCCATTCTTCGGGGCCTTCTCTATACAAGCTGGCCCGCGTCGGTCGAGGTGGACACCTAGCGGAGCGGCAGAAGGATTCTTGGCTTCGGCCGAGGTGGTCCCGTCTCCGGGCGCTACCTGGCGAAGGAGCGAAGGGGCCCGGCTCGACCTCGGTCGAGGTGGGACCGTCTCAGGGTGCCACCTGGCGAGGGAGCAGGGGAGCCACCGGCCTCGGTCGAGGTGGACCCCTCCTGGGTGGACACCTGGCGGAGCGGCAGAAGGACGCTCGGCTTCGGCCGAGGTGGTCCCGTCTCCGGGCGCCACCTGGCGAAGGAGCGAAGGGGCCCGGCTCGACCTCGGCCGAGGTGGGACCGTCTCAAGGTGCCACCTGGCGAGGGAGCAGGGGAGCCGCCGGCCTCGGCCGAGGTGGACCCCTCTTGGGTGGACACCTGGCAGAGCGGCAGAAGGACGCTCGACTTCGGCCGAGGTGGTCCCGTCTCCGGGCGCCACCTGGCGAAGGAGCGAAGGGGGCCCGGCTCGACCTCGGCCGAGGTGGGACTGTCTCAAGGTGCCACCTGGCGAGGGAGCAGGGGAGCCGCCGGCCTCGACCGAGGTGGACCGCTCCTGGGAGGACACCTGGTGGAGCGGAAGAAGGATGCTCGGACCGAGCTCGACCTCGGCCGGGGCAGAGTTGCATCTGACTCAGCCGAAAAAAAAAACTCCACGTGGCTCGAATCATGCCCAACGAAATCTGAGACATGCCACGTCATCGTTACGGCCGTAACAGTTGCCCCCCAACCCACCGTTCCGTTAGGGCATCGTGGAACGGGACGTTGGGATTAAATGCGGAGATGACGTGGGGTGGCGAAGATCTTGCATCATAATTGCCACGATCGTCGTCGCCGTTCCTTGGTGCGCCCAAAGCCCTATAGGAGGCTGCCACGTGTCGCTTACTCGTCCGCAATTAATGTGTCCCTTCGAAACAGAGATCGTTTTCCAGCTAACGAGGCATCGGTGTCGGGTGTGCATCCACGCGGCAATCACCCGATGGCCCGGAGCGGAATGACGGGCACAGCTGCTGTCAATTGAGTTTGAAAAGGAGGGGACTTTCCGGAACGAGGCCCTTTCCCTTGCTCCGTCGGCGGTTTGCAGTAGGCTATCTCCCACTCCCCCGCGTTGCACAGTGTATTTCGGTGAGTGCCTCCGTCCTCTTCTTCGCTCCACCCTTCTGCTCTAGTGTCCTTTCCTCGCTACTTTTTTTGCCATGGCACGCCGCCGCCATGTTTCTTCTAACCCGGACGAGGTCAGTCCGTCCCGGCCGAGGACTCCATCGCGGAGAAGGTGATGGAGTTCGCCTCCACCTCCTGGGACCGCTGATCTCGGGGCAGTCGGGACTATGCCGATGCTTTGCTCGGGATCCTCCCGTAGCTCTTCACGGTGAGTCCGAGCTCAGATCCCTCTTCTTTGCCATTCCGGTTGACTTTTTACTAACCCGTTCTCCTTGCCATGCAGATTGGGACCGACGTGCTCCTGCTGAGGAACTTCCTCGCAGGGTATGCAAAGAAGGACGCCGAGAAGGAGAAGAAGCTCGGCAAGCTCGCGACCGATGTGAAGGACCTCATGGAGAAGGGGGTCGAGCTGCGGGGGAGCAACCAGGCCCTTCAGGCGGATCTGGCACGCGCCGAGGAGGGTGTCAAGGACCTGGAGTCCTCTCTGTCCGAGGAGAGGATTTCCAACCAGCGACGCACGGAGGAGGATGCTGCGGAGAGGGCTCGCCTCCGAGCTCATTCCCAGTCGTTGGAGCGCCAGCTGGAGAAGGCCCGGCGGGAGGCGAGTGCGGCCAAGGAACGGAGCGCCTACATCAACGGGCTCCTGGAGGCCTCGAAGCGGGAGGCGCAGGAAGCCGTCCCGAGATTCCGGGCCTCCAACGAGTACATCTCGGAGGTCCGGGAGGCCGCTGTGGACTCCTTTCTGAAGGGGTTCCAAGTGTGCCGGGAAAAGGTGGGGTCCTTCTATCCCGAGCTCGACCTCAGTGGGGTGGCGCTTGGGGGCAGAAAGCAAGGACCCGCCGGCGAGGCTTCAGGTGCAGCGGGTGACACAGCTGCGCCCCAGCGGGTGACACGGCCGCAGCTCCAGAGCGATCCTCCGAGCCAGCAGCCGCCGACGGCGAGGACGGGGAGCGTGCGTCCCAGACTGAGGATCCTGCCATCGCGCCGAACTAAGCCACAAATGTATCTTTTTCTTTTTTCCTTTTGTTTTTGAGGATTCCCGGCCTGTCGGGACTCCCTTGTTGTAATTCTCTCTTTTTGAATCAATGAAGACTTAATTTTGCTAAGTCTCGACCTCGCCTTCCTTTTCTCGTCCTTTTTTTTTTTTTTTTGAGGTGTTGGTGTCGAGTGCCGAGACGAGGTCCCGCGGCTTGCTCCGGGCTGAGTCCGCGAGTGGACCTGGTCCCATCTAGTGTTCAGATCAAAGTTCGGAGCAAGCTGGACTGGGTGGCAATAGAGTGGGCCTTGCGCAGGCCCTTCGGGCTTGCCGGACCATCCTTCGTGATCGCGTGGGCGAGCTAGGCTCTGCCCCGCCTTCCAGACCGAAGTCCGGGACTTCCAGACTGAACCCCGGGGCCGCATGCTTTGTTCAAGCCTTGCGTGGCTTGTCGAGCTGTTCTCCGTGATCGCGTGGGCGAGCTGGGCTTTGCCCCGCCTTCCAGACCGAAGTCCGGGACTTCCGGACTGAACCCCGGGGCCACAGGCTTTGTTCAAGCATTGCGCGGCTTGTCGAGCTGTTCTCCGTGATCGCGTGGGCGAGCTGGGCTCTGCCCCGCCTTCCAGACCGAAGTCCGGGACTTCCGGACTGAACCCTGGGGCCACAGGCTTTGTTCAAGCATTGCGCGGCTTGCCGAGCTGTTCTCCATGATCGCGTTGGCGAGCTGGGCTCTGCCCCGCCTTCCAGACCGAAGTCCGGGACTTCCGGATTGAACCCCGGGGCCGCAGGCTTTGTTCAAGCCTTGTGCGGCTTGCCGAGCTGTTCTCCGTGATCGCGTGGGCGAGCTGGGCTCTGCCCTGCCTTCCAGACCGAAGTCCGGGACTTCCGGACTGAACCCCAGGGCCGCAGGCTTTGTTCAAGTCTTGCGTGGCTTGCCGAGCTGTTCTCCGTGATCGCGTGGGTGAGCTGGGCTCTGCCCCGCCTTCCAGACCGAAGTCCGGGACTTCTTGCTTTCTCGGGTCTTCGGCCACAGTCGTGTTTGCCGAACTCAGAGCTATGCGCTCGTTTCCCTACGAGGTGAGAAAAGGCGTTTGAAGCAAAGAAACTTTATTGCAGGAGTTGGGGGAACCTTACATTATTGATAGTACATCCTTAGGTTCGAGGCATTCCATGTCCGAGGGAATCTGGATCCTCCCAATTCCTCCAAGTAGTAGGCCCCGTGAGGGAGGGCTTCCGCTACCCTGTACGGGCCTTCCCAATTCGGGGAGAGCTTCCCGCACTCTCGAGGCTGAGAAGCTTCAGCGCACCGGAGCACCAGATCTCCAGGGCGGAAGGACTTTGGCCATATCCGGGAGTTGTAGTACTTGGCCACTCGCTGCCTGTACGCCGCCATCCGGACTTGGGCCTTATCCCTCGTCTCTTCAAGAAGGTACAGGTTGAGCATCATCCTGGCGGGGTTCTTCACTTCATCGTACTGCTCCACCCGCAGGGTAGGTAAACTGAGCTCAATCGGGATGACCGCTTCGACTTCGAAGACGAGATTGAAGGGGGTCTCGTCGGTGGCCGTTCTCGGGGTGGTGTGGTACGTCCATAGGATGCTCGGGAGTTCTTCTGTCCACCTACCCTTGGCCTGGTCCAGCCTCGTTCGGAGGCCTTGTAGAATGGTCCTATTTATGACCTCGGCTTCTCCATTCGTCTGTAGGTGAGCCACGGAGGTGAAGCAATGGTGGATGCCGAGGTCGTTGCAGAATTCTTCAAACTCCCGGCAGTCGAACTGACGCCCGTTATCAGTGATCACGGTGTGGGGGAGGCCGAAACGACAGATGATCGACTTCCAGAAGAACTTGGCGATGTTTGCTTCGGTGATCCGCGCTAAGGGTTCGGCCTCAACCCACTTCGTGAAGTAGTCGATGGCCACAATCAAGAACTTCTACTATCCGGACGCCGATGGAAATGGTCATAGGAGGTCCATTCCCCATTGGGCGAATGGCCACGGAGCTGAGAGCTGGGAGATTGGGGTGGAGGGTTGCCGCTGCACCACGGCATGTCGTTGGCACCGATCACACTTCTTCACGAAATCGGCGGCGTCCTCATTCATCATCTCCCAAAAATAGCCTTGACGGAGAGCCTTGTAGGCTAGCGTTCTGCCCCCCACGTGGTTCTCGCAGATGCCCTCATGAATTTTCTGGAGCACAAGCGTGGCCTCCGTGGGTCCCAGGCACTTGAGGAGGGGGTAAGAGTAGGACCTTCGATACAGTTGCCCATCCATTAGAACAAATTGCACGGCCTTCTTTTTGATAAGGCGGGCCGTTGCACGGTCCTCTGGTAGGGTACCGCCGGTTATGTACTTGGCATACTTGTCCATCCAGCTGGGCTCACGACTGACCTGTTGGACCTCCACTGGGATCTCGTAGCTTGGGGCCTTGAGGCGCTCTACATGAGCACGACCCAGGATCGAGTCCGGCAGGGTCGCTAGCCGGGAAAGAGTGTCCGCACGGGCATTTTCCCCTCGGGGGATGTGGAAGATGCTGAAGCGCCGAAACCCGGCTGTGCTCATTTTGACAAGCTCCAAATACTTCGTCATTTGAGGGTCGTGTGCGACGTATTCTCCGAAGACCTGTCCCGCCACCAGCTGGGAGTCAGTGAAGGCTTTGAGGTTGGCCATGCCCAGCTCGCGGGAGACTTTCAGCCCGGCGAGGAGCGCCTCGTATTCTGTCTGATTGTTGGTTGCGGCGAACTGGAAACGAAGTGCGCATTCGGCGACGACCCCACTGCCGTTGGCGAGAATGAGTCCGGCTCTGCTCCCGCCGGAGTTCGAGGCTCCATCTACATGAAGGATCCACGCGTCCTCTCCGGGCTCCTCGGGGCCCGGTTTCAGCTGCTGATGCGAGGAGTCCTCCTTGGACTCCTTGCCTAGGCCCGTGCACTCGACCAAAAAGTCGGCCAGCACTTGCATTTTCATAGCCGACCTCGGCCTATAAGCGATGTCGAACTCGCTGAGCTTGAGTGCCCACTTCGCCAATCACCCCGACGTATCGGGTCGGCTGAGTACCGCTTTCAGCGGCTGATCCGTTTGGACGGCTATGGGATGCGCTTGGAAATAGGGCCTGAGACGCTGAGCATACACTATTAATGCAAAAACGAGCTTTTCGGGCCGGGAATACCTGAGCTCCGCATCGCGAAAAAGTTTGCTGGTGTAGTACACCGACTGCTGGACTCCCTGGTCGTCGGTCCAAACTAGGACCGAGCTGACGGCCTCCGGGGTGACTGCCAGGTAGAGGATGAGCTCCTCTCCCTCCTCGGGCCTGGAAAGTAGTGGGGGCGATGCGAGCGTCTTCTTCAGCTCTTCAAAGGCCTCCTGGCACTCCTCGGTCCAAGCGAAGTCGTTCATCTTCCTCAACACTTTGAAGAAGGGTCGGCAGCGGTCGGCCGACCTGGAGATGAACCGGCTCAGGGCGGCTATCCGGCCGGTGAGTTGCTACACTTGCTTCTTGGAGGCGGGCTGCTCCATGTCCAGGATGGCATGGACCTTCTCTGGGTTGGCTTCAATCCCTCTCTGGGTTACCATGAACCCTAGGAACTTCTCGGCGGAGACACCGAAAGCGCACTTCGCCGGGTTCAGCTTCATCTGATGAAGTCGGAGGTTGCCGAAAGTCTCCGCCAGGTCGGCCACATGATCCGAGTGGGGCTTGCTCATCACCAGCATATCGTCCACGTACACTTGCATGTTGCGACCGATCTGGTCTTTAAAGACTCTGTTGACCAGACGCTGGTACGTGGCCCCGACGTTCTTGAGGCCAAATGGCATCATCCTATAACAGAAAGTTTCGCGATCGATGATGAAGGCAGTGTGCTCTTCGTCCTCCGGGTTCATTCGGATCTGGTTGTAGCCGGAGAAGGCGTCCATGAAGGATAGGAGGCGATGCCCCGAGGTGGTGTCAACCAACTGGTTAATCTTTGGAAGAGGGAAGCTGTCCTTTGGGCAGGCTCAGTTGAGGTCGGTGTAGTCTACACAGATCCTCCACTTACCACTGCTCTTCCTCACCATGACCACATTCGCGAGCCAGCTGGGATACTGAACTTCCCGCACGAAGCCGGCGGCGAGGAGTTTCTCCACCTCTTCGTTGATGGCCCTCTGCCTCTCCGCAGCGAAGCTCCTCTTCTTCTGGCGGACCGGGCGGCACCTCGGGTCCACGTTCAGCCTGTGCGTAATGACCTCGGAGGGAATGCCCGGCATGTCGGCTGCTGACCAGGTGAACACGTCTACGTTCATGCGGAGGAATTCCAGCAGGCGGGTCCGTTCCTCTTCTGGGAGCTGTGCCCCCACCTGCACCGTCTTCAGTGGATCCGAATCGAGGGGATAAGTCAACAGGCACTCCACGGGTCCTCCCCTGGGTTCCTTCTCCCTTAGGTCGAGGTCATCGACGTCGGGGGCGAGCTCGGCGCCCCGGGCGCCCGGGACCGTCTGGAGGCGATGCGGGACTAGCTGGGTTGTCCCCCTCATCACCCTGAATCCGAAAGCTATGGGGAATTGCACTAGAAACCGCTTTGTGGAAATCATAGCGTCCAGTTGGTTGAGCCCTGAATGCCCGAGGATCGCGTTGTAAGGCGAAGGAAGCTTGATGACGGTAAACGTCATCAAGACTGTAGTCTGCTGAGGTGGGGATCCAGCGGTGACCAGGAGAGTGATCTCCCCTTCGACCCCCACCGAGTCCCCAGTAAAGCCTACCAGGGGGTGTGCACCGGCCTCAGCTGATCATGGGACAGACTCATTCGGGAGAAAGCATCATAAAAAAGCACGTCAGCCGAGCTCCCACTATCTACCATAATTCGGTGTACAGGATGCTTCGCGATGGTCATCTCGACCACCACGGCATCATTGTTTACATTCTCATTTTCATTCTCCTTCTCATAAGGGGGTACATCCTCTGGGTTCCCGACCTCCCGGGCTCTATTTGCCGCCCGCCCGATCCCACGTGAGATCATGCCCACTGGCTTCTCCGTCGGGCGGTTGTCGATTGTAGGAGCCGGGGGTAAGGCCGCGAGCGGCTGTCCCTCCGCCGGGACCTCGTTCCTGACGAACTTCCTAAGATAGCCTCTTTTGATCAGCTCCTCGATTTCCCGCTTCAGGTTGCGACACTCCTCCGTGTCATGGCCGTGCTCGTGGTGGAACTGGCAGTACTTTGACTTGTCTCGGGTACCTCTTGGGTTCTGAGGAGGAAGTTGGCGGAGGTAGTGCTTGCCCTCAATTTCCATGAGGATCTTCGTTCGGGGAGCGAGGAGGGGGGTAAACCTTCGCTCCGGGGTGGCCTCGCCCTTTAACCTCGGGTTCGGGCGAGGGTCGGCAGATGGCCCAGGCCTCCGGGATCCTGGAATATCCCTCGGGGCCGACTTCTTCAAAGTCTTCCCGTCTAGCTCTCGGCGGGTGCGGTCGGCCTCCTCCGCTCGGATGTACTTGTGGGCGCGGAGGAGAAGCTCGGAGTACGTCCTGAGAGATTTTTTGTCCAGGGAATAGGTCAGGCGGGACGTCTTGAGCCCGCGCTTCAAAGCCAGCATGGCGACGGGCTCGTCCAGGCTGTAGATCTCCAAGGCTGCGGTCTTGAATCGGGTGATGTAGTCCCGAAGCAGCTCCTGGTCCTGCTGGCGGATAGAGAAGAGGCTGTCCACCTCTCTCGGCACCTTCCGATAAGCGTCGAAGTGTGCCACAAACTTTCCTTCCAACTGATGGAAGGAGCAAATAGATCCGGGCTCGAGGCGGGTGAACCAGACTCGAGCGACTTTCCGGAGGGTAGCGGGGAAGGCGATGCACAAAAGAGCGTCCGTGGCCCCCTGGACCCTCATGAGAGCCTTGTAGCTCTCCAGATGGTCCAGAGGGTCGGTGGTCCCGTCGTAGGGATCCACCTGCGGCATACGGAACCGGCTCGGAATCGGCTCCGCCTGGATTTCTTCAGAGAAGGGGGGACGGTGGTCATAGCCCGCCAGGTCCGCCGAGGAGTTCTGCAGGTCGGCAAATCAGCAGGCGAACTCCGCCAACTTGCGCTCGTGCTCCTCCAGGCGTCTCTCGGCCTGGTGCCTGATGGCCTCGTCGGTGGAATCTTTCACCGAGGCCGCTGGTGAAGGGGGCGCCGATCGGTCTCGGTGCAGGGTCATGCCTTGGCGTCGCTTGCTGCGATGCGCCGTCTCGACTTCATCGGCCGGGGATCCACTCTCGTGATCCGCCGAACCGGAGTAGTTTCTTTTCGCAAGAGTTTTATAGCTCCCGCGGGGGTTGAAGACTGCCCGCGGTTGGGATGGCCTGCCTTGAATGGAGCGCAGGCTCCCACACGGCCCCGCGGCCCGAGCTGTGGGGGTCCCTGGCTGAGGCTGCGTGGCCAGGGAGCGCTGCTGATGTTGTAGCTGTCGGATCGCCGTGGTCAAGGTCTGCAGCTACTGCATGACGGCCGCGAGAGGTCCGTCCGCCGAGGTCGGCTGTGGTGGAAGAGGAGGGGGAGTTGGGAGCTCCCTCTCCGGGCTGTGGGCCCCCTGAGGGGAGGGGACCTCCCCTACTCGGCTGGTGGATGCTTCGCGTCCACGAGCGACCACCATTGTCGGAGCATGCTTCGCTTGCAGAAAGCTAGCTCCCACTATGGGTGTTGTCCTGCCCCCTACCCGGCGTGCCAATCTGTTGCCGATCCCGCTGCCGCGCATGTGGCTTCGGAACCGCCAATCCGACTAGACCGTCTCGCCCCTGGGGCCTCTTGGCTAGATCGAACCTGCAAGGCAAGGTCAGAAACCCTGGCCGGGGATTCCGGCGAGGGAGCTCCGACGGTCAAGTTAGTAGACGGCGAGAGGGAACAGATTCTCTGAGACGGGCCCCCGAAGGAGTCCCAGACTCAGAGAACGTGCTAGCAAGAAAGGTGTCAGAAAGACCAGAAACCCAGCTGGGTTCCTTCGCCGAGCTCACGCCAAGGGGCCCCCTCTCGGGACCTTGGATCTTGCTCTTGGAGCGGAGTCTCTAGCCTTTGTTTCTTGCTTGCTCACTTACCTTGTCATCTATTCTCTCCTTCCTTTTATCTCCTCCTGTTGCCCCCTCGTTTTCCGCTCCTGGGAGGCTCCTTTGTTGCTTTCATCTCCTCCCCTCCGCCCCTTTCTCTTTTCCCTTCTGGATCAGAGGGCCGGGCGGCTTTCCGGCCTCGTTTGTCGAGCCTAGCGGGGAAAGAGTATGGGAGAGGGGCGCTGGTCAGACTGCCGACCAGACCTTGGGCCGAGCGTGAGCGCTCTCCTTCCCATGCGCCGACGCTGTCCGTTATCGGGTCCTGTTTTGTCAGGGCCTCGTCTCTCGACTGCGGAACATGTCGGGCCGACGTAAGTGATGTCTCGCGTGTCGCCGCCGTCCGTACGGGGCGCCTTTCTCGGGGTGCAGCGCGCACGGCTCGAGGGGCAACATCGGAGCCCACGCCTCCATTCTTCGGGGCCTTCTCTGTACAGGCTGGCCCGCGTCGGCCGAGGTGGACCCCTCCCGGGTAGACACCTGGCAGAGCGACAGAAGGATGCTCGGCTTCGGCCAAGGTGGTCCCGTCTCCAGGCGCCACCTGGCGAAGGAGCGAAGGGGCCCGGCTCGACCTCGGTCGAGGTGGGACCGTCTCAGGGTGCCACTTGGCGAGGGAGCAGGGGAGCCGCCGGCCTCGGTCGAGGTGGGCCCCTCCTGGGTGGACACCTGGCGGAACGGCAGAAGGACGCTCGGCTTCGGCCGAGGTGGTCCCGTCTCCGGGCGCCACCTGGCGAAGGAGCGAAGGGGCCCGACTCGACCTCGGCCGAGATGGGACCGTCTCAAGGTGCCACCTGGCGAGGGAGCAGGGGAGCCGCCGGCCTCGGCCGAGGTGGACCCCTCCTGGATGGACACCTGGCGGAGCGGCAGAAGGACGCTCGGCTTCGGCCGAGGTGGTCCTGTCTCCGGGCGCCACCTGGCGAAGGAGCGAAGGGGGCCCGGCTCGACCTTGGCTGAGGTGGGATCGTCTCAGGGTGCCACCTGGCGAGGGAGCAGGGGAGTCACCGGCCTCGACCGAGGTGGACCCCTCCTGGGTGGACACCTGGCGGAGTGGCAGAAAGATGCTCGGACCGAGCTCGACCTCGACCGGGGCGGAGCTGCATCCGACTCAGCTGAAAAAAAAAACTTCACGTGGCTCGAATCATACCCAACGAAATCTGAGACATGCCACGTCATCGTTATGACCGTAACATTACCTATAATTATTTTTTCAAATAAATAATTTTCAGGAATTATTAAATTATTTTTTAATCCAATATATCCCGATCAAATGGATTTTTAAGTATTTTGTGAAGATGGAGTTCTAGATAAATAAAACATTAAATTCTATAATTTGTTGTTAATAATGCTTTAAATCATATAAATAAAACATCAGTCAAGCACCTTGGAGAGAAGAACTGGGTGATTAAACCTCCTTCTCCATCATCCTTCTCGGCAGCCTTGGTATGCATGCCGGCAAATAATTCAAAGTTCCGGGTATTCACCGCACGATAAGTTGGTATCGAGAAGAAAACAAACATGCCCCACTTGGACCAGGACTCACCAGAAATGGGCAGCAGCTCATCAAAACATGCCAGCTCTGTGCATCTCTAAATATTCCGTCATTTTTTTTTTTTTATGATAAAAAAATTAAAGATAAATAAATCTCGGTATAGCTTTTTCATTCTATTTCTTAGTTCGTTGAATGATGGTTTGATTCCGATCGTAATTTTTTTTTTTTTGATTGATGAGTATATAACCTAATTTCATTAAATACCGGAATAATAATCATTTCACTTCCGGTCATTGACGTCCACATAATTTTGGAATTTAATCTCATCAGGACTTGCCAAAGGACACCTCACTACAATGTCAGATATGTACGATATATACCAAAATATCACGGACGGCACGTTAACATCTTTGCCAGCATTGCGTTGTTTGCATGCTAATAATAGACCATTCAACCTCCGTGGGGAAAAAACAAACTTCCTGAGTGCTGACAGAGGAATTTTTTTTTAAATAATATTTTTTTTAAAAAAAATGTTTTTTTTAAAAAAATTATGAAAATAGGTGTTTTAAAATTTATTTACCGAACTAGATGGGGGGCTAAGATGGACGAATTCGTCTGTCGAAAAGACGAATTCAATTAAGTTGAATTCGTCTTTTCGACAGACGAATTCTTGGTAAATCACAAAAAAATTATTAAAAAGAAAGAAATTTTTAATTTTAAAATATTAATTTATATTAAAAAAAATTATTAAAAATAATTTTTTTTAAAAAAAAATCTGAAAAAAAATAACATGTGAATACTTATAATACATGATAATATTTCTGTATCAAAATTTTATAAAAAAATAAAAAATTAATAAAAAAAATTGCAGGACCGATATGTGGATCGATGGTCTGACCGATAGGTGGACCGATGATCAGATTGGTAGCAGGACCGGTAGGTAAACCGATCGTCGGATCCTGATGGTAGCCGGACTGGCAATCGGGACGGTGACAAAACCAAGGGTCGAATCCTTCCACGATTTTACTGAAAAAAAATTATTATTATTATTAAATAATTAATATATATTAAATTAAAATAATTTAAATATATTATTTACCAAATTATATTAAAAATTAAAAAAATAAAAATTATTAAAAAATTGTTTAAAATAAAATAATGATAAATCGCCGATTGTATCTACGATTTCACCAAATAATATTCTTTTAATTAAAATTTAATAAAAAAATTTAAAAATTAACTCAATCATGAATTTTAATAAATTCTAAAATAATTTATTATTCTCATAAATTTAATTTTATATTTTATATAATTTTTAATTTACTTGAGCAAATAAATGATTCTTATCATTTTAAGACCGATATGTGGACCGATGATCGGATCAGTAGGTAGACGGATGATCGGATCAGTAGCAAGACCAGTAAGTGAATCGATGATCGATCCTGGTAGTCAGACTAGCGATCGGAACGATGACAGGACTGAGAACCGAATAGATGATAGAATCGACGGAAAATAAAATTTTTATTATTTTCATAATTTGAATTTTATAATTTATATTTTTTAAAATTTAGTTAAGCAAATAAATGATTCTTGTCTATTTTAGGCCAAAACACATATAAACACATATATAAATAAACACGTATATAAATAATTCGTATATATTTTGGACCACAATACATATAAATAAACACATATATTAAAAACACATAATTTTTTAAAATTAACAAGAAAACATGAATTATAATAAATTCTAAAATAAATGACTATTCGGTCCCACATGGTGGCCATCTCCTAGTGCGTGTAGGCTGTATATGACAATGAATCGGAGGTGGCTGATGCTACTTTGTCTCATGCTCTATATCGTGTGTGCCTGAATGCAGCATGCTCTACATCGTGTGATGCCTGCTGTGCAGATACATGATGTGACGACGATCCTCCATGTCCGGAGTAATCATGCTGCCAGTCCATGAAATCCGGTGCAGTAGTATAATCAAAATGAGCTGCCACATCCTCAGTAGATGTGAACTCGTGCATCGGATGTGGAGAGGTGCTATGTCGTCTCGTACCTCATCTATGATGAGCTGGCGGAGGTGCTCCGGATGAAGATGCATATGGATAATAAGGCGAAGGAGTCTCGTCCTCCCTGTCTCCCTCCCGATAAAACTCACGTAGTGGAATTCATGCATGCTTGCTAAGAGTATGGAGGGCAAAATGACATATATCCTGTATATCCGGGGAGGGCGTCGCACGCTCAAGTATCGTCGCAAAACTACTATCCTGTAAATAAAAAAAAATAATTAGTTTGACAAAATTTAAACATATATTATAATTTAAATAATAAAATTTAAATTATTTACCATGTAATCATATACTGCACCATTGCGATTAATGAATCGACGAGTGATCCTATGATACCACTGCATATAAGGATCGTGATAATCCATGGTACCATCGAATGGATCACCATGTATAATATAGTCATGACGACTCATCCATAACTGTATATAATCCCGATGAACGGTGGACCAATCCTGATCAGATCGTCCTCTCATATCAATACGATGTAGTGCAGACAACGTATCGAATTGATCTGGCATGACCTGTCGCATCCCGAACTGGCGCATCACTCTATCGAGTAAATGCTACTCTACTATATAAAAACATACTAGTGACACTTGACTACACCAGATCTCCTGATCCTGTAGACAGTAGTATGGTAAATGTGCAATCATAGCGGTAGTATATGATTGCCATATGACCTGTTTATAAATAATTTAAAGCATAATTTATTAAACAAGAACAAATAAAACAAGTCAATCATTACAAAAAATTCAATATTCATTACCTTGTCGAGTTGCAGTCGATCAAGTAAATAACGATACGAAGAGACCACATGCATAGGTACCTGTGTAATAGGAAAAAGATCTCTCCATCTACAAAATAAATTAATTAAATAAATTAAATAAAATAGTATATATCATATACGGCATAAAAATATTATGTAAATTCTAAACTCACCTCATCCCCTATGGTCCCTGTGGTAAATCGGCTCCATCATCATCAAAATCGATCATCGGATCTGGAGCCTGTCGAAGTATCAACAGTGAACCAGCAATATCAGAAACATCTCTGTGGCTCGCCCTGCACAGCTCTCTATACAACCAAGCGAGTCTAGCGCTATCCCAACTATACTGTTCGGCCGTCTCGAAATCCACTAATAAAGGTAGAAACAAGAGATGCATGTTGTTCCCAGATTTAGTCATAAAAAGGCACCCACCCATCAACAGTAAAATATATGCTCAAGCATAGCACTGTATGGCTGCCTCGTCCGCATTGAATGCTAAAGCCTAGAAGTGCTCGGTAAGTCAGACCAAGCTCAGTCGTGATCCATTCAATCTATCATTTGGTGGGACGACCCCTAATAACTCAAGACAAAGCTGCCTTCAGTCTACCCGAGTACTACCCGTCACTGGTAGACCATCTACTGGCAAACCTAACTAAACAGCAACATCCTGTAGGGTGATGGTAGCCTCTCCATGGGGTAAATGAAAAGTATGCGTCTCTGGACGCCACCACTCAACGAGAGCAGTGATCAAATGCCAGTCCAATCTAATAAATCCAATACGTGCCAGACCATAGAATCCGGACTGCATCAGCAATGGCATAATACGACGATCGAGCGGTATCGATCTGCGCATAACCATCTCTCGACATCGACAGTGCAAAACAACATCCTGTCTCTCCTAGACCAAAGATGATCTATGTGAAGGCTGACCGTGTAATACACTACTATCAGAAGGACCAGGATCCATAACTGTGATAACTCAAAGAAAATCAATCACAAAGCCCATTTAATGCATAGTAAGGACATCAATCCATATACAAGCTATAAACATCAGACAATAAAACATATCCATATATTATAATCCATCAAATAAAATATAAAGCAATGACAAGATTAGCCTAATATATTACAATCCATATATTAAAACATCTGTAAAATATGACTGATATAATTTAACTAATCTGCTTGTAGAAGCCTTGGACATGACTGCCTATCATGCCCTTCTTCTTTACAGATTGTACACTTGCGTCTGTTACCGGCTTCTCTTATATCCATATCATTTCTGATCCTTGTGGATCGTGGCCTACCTTTCTGTCGCAGCCTATTTACATCAGGTATAATGATACCGTGTTCATTTTGCTGGGGCCAATATTCTTCATGAGGAATTGGTTGAAATTGTGGCACATAAGTTCGATGATAATCGTGTAATGTATAGTACCGATCAATGTATATTTTAAAATCAATGGCAACATGTGCACAAGCAGCCTTGACGTGAGAATAAGATAAATGAAAACATTGCCATTTCTGACATGTACATGTCTGCTGGGAAAGATGAACAACCTACAGTATCAAAAATCATAATTCAGCATATACACAACATAATAACATATTTTCAATGATACATAAAGATTGTAAGTACCTGTGTATTATCATCCCTGTTCATGTTCGGTCCATGCCTAGCAGTTTGGACTTGGAACAAGCTAGTTGCTCTATCAAATCGTGTAATGGTATGCAATGTCGCTTTGGCTTGGTTAGAGATAACATGTCCCATAACAAAAGGAGTAAACCTTTCATTTCTGTCCATTGCCTCTGTTGCTTGGACACGTCGGCCTTCAAAATATGACACAAGCCGAAAGAAAGTCAACTGTACCAATACTGTTATGGGAAGAAATCGAGCATTTTTTAGAACTCTATTGAAACACTCGGATATATTAGTTGTCATCATCCCATACCGTCGTCCGTCATCATGTGAACATGTCCATTTTTCTAAAGGAATTTCATTCAACCACTGAACAGCTTCTGAGTTAAATTTCTTAATATTTCTCATGTATTTCTGGAATTTTCTAGGTTGCGTTTGCATTCTAGCTCTTTTCACCACATCTCTTAGTTTGGGATCACGAAATCTTGAGTTGAAGTTACTTGCCACATGACGCAGGCAATATACATGATAAGCATGCGGTGGCTGCCAACCCAGATACTCATTCTGTACTGCAGCAAGTATACCAGCATGTCGATCAGAAATTAGACAAATTTCCTGACGTGTTGTAACAAAATTTCTGATACAAGCTAAGAACCAACCCCAGGTGTTCGCTGACTCTTCATTGACAATACCAAATGCAAGTGGAAAGATCTAATTATTTCCATCAATAGCAGTTGCAATCAACAACTTCTCCTTATAATTTCCATACATGAAAGTAGCATCGATACTTATAACCGGACGACAGTGCTTAAACCCTTCAATCGAGGGTGCAAAGGCCCATAATACACGATCAAACTGGGCACAATTTGGTATACAAGTTGGAGTGCTGATAAATTTTACCCAGGTACCTGAATTAAATATTTGTATAGCATGCAATCATTTTGGAAGCAATTGATATGACATATCCCAATCTCCGAACAGCATCGCTATCGCCTTCTGTTTGGCATCCCATAATTTTCTATAACTTGGTATATAGTTGTATTTGTTCTTTATGACTGTACCAAGTCCAGCAATAGCAATGGTAGGAATTTTTTTAACTAGGTCCCGAATTTCATTAGCAATTAAAGTAGAGTCCAAACCAGAATGATCTTGAGACATCATTGCAGATAGGCATGTATGAGGATCGGTATATCGTGAGATCTCAAAAAAATTATGCTGTTTAATATCTCTCAGCATCCACTGATAGCCAGAATCTCTGCTCTTACATTTGGCATGCCATAGATTTGGATTTGATTCAATAACCTTGAATTCATGATGTCTTTCAACAGAATATTGTTTTACTGCAGTCTGCAATTCTACCTTATCTATAAAGCGGAGTCCTTTATGTAACTCCTCATTCCTTTGCCATATAACATGTTGTTCCTGCATTGAATAATACATTAACATATTTGCAACATTCCAATCAATCTAGGTAAATATTCTAGATGGAGCTTCAAATATATAATAATTTGGAACATTGGTATCCTTTGGACTTCGTACTGGATGTGAAGTACATGCCTCGTTACCTTCGTCAGCCAAATCATGTTCACTTTCGTCATCATTCTCACTACAAAGTTGATTATCGACATGCACCCTGTAATCAGCAGCTGTATATATTGATGCTTCTCTAATATTACTTTTTGGTACAGTACTGTCCACCGTATGTAATGGATTTACAGTAAAAACCAAGCCAATATTTTTCACTTCATTATCTGCAATATTCGGAGTACTATATGATAGAACATGTTCAGTTACATGAGTTGTTGCTATATTTCGAATAGCTTCTTCATAATCATCCTGTTCGCAATCAGGTTCAGGAGCTTCAATGGTTTGGATATCTATATATAACTCTACACTCGATAGTTGAAAACATTATCTCCATATCTTCATTATCGGTTAATGGAACAGGTTTATACTTTACAAATGTCGGCTGGACAATTTGTGGATATCTATAGATAATCAAAGTTTTTTTCCTAGTTCTATCAATACGGAGAACTCTACATATTTTGTTCTCCAACTCTTGGAATGTCATATCAGAACTGATTTTAATTGTCTTTTTTGGTCCCTGATTGTACTCAATTCCATTTGATCCATTAATTATAGAACCATCCATATAACATAATGCTGTGATTGTTTCTTCCATTATATCCTACATGTTTAATTAACAAAATATATTTAGAAATAACTTTCTCGTATATTGATATCATTAATAAACTAATTAAATTACATAATTAATATGACAATAAAATTAAAAATATAATTATTTTACTATTACGATGAATGCATTTTCCCATAGTTTTTCATATATAAATATTTATGTATGTGAAGAACAAAAGGAAAATGATGATCGAAATTTCATTCGGCCTTGACTGCATATCATTTGATTACTATAAACTGACCTATAAAATTATTTGCAATTTTCAAACTGTTCAAACTGGACAATCAATTGATTAATATGCATAATTCTCATATCCGTACAAGTATAGAAAAATGTACGGATACTACAGAATATGCATATCAAGTAATTGACGGGTCTATAGTTCAATGAAATACAAATTTTATAAAAATATAAATGATTAACCTAAAAAATTATTTCGAAACATAATTACATCACTGATATCAATATATACATAATACATGCTATAAAAATTCATGCTACATATTTATATAATAAAAAATATAACTACAAATACGCAAACTTCAAATTTCATTCATAATTATGTATTACTAAATAATTATTTAACTAAATAATTATTTACAAGATAAACATAATCATATATTATTCTTATATACTTATACATTCATAATTAAATATTACTTCAATTAATTAACGACAAAATAATCTTAATGATTAATCCATTTACTAAAATAAATAAGTTCATATTTATAATATTTTTTTAATAAAAGATTATTAGTATATCATTATTCTTTTTAGATTAATTAATACATTAATTGATTATTGAAATATAATACTAAATTTTTAAATTTAATAATTGGATCTACATATTATTTAATTAATCATTATCAATATATATTATTTTTTAAATTTCTAAAATAATAAATATTAAACAAAAAAATAGATAGTCAAAACTTCTTATTATTTAATAAATGTTAAATACCTTAAAATTTTTATATACATCTTATTATTTACTAAAAGTTTTATATAAATTATTTGTTTTAATCATCCCTCAAATTTTAATAATATTTTATTAATTTTTAATAATTAACATATTAATTTTTCTAATATAATAATTGTAATATATAATAATAAATTATTAAATAACAAATACTAAATAAATTTATCACAGAAAATTTAAAACACAAAATTTAATTACTCAAATATGTAATAAAAAATTAATTCAAACAAGTATGAAATTAAATTAATATATACAAAATTTAATTTAAACAATCAAATAATCATAAATCAGTAAATTAAATCGAAATGATATGGAAGAACGAGATCTAGATCATCCAATAAAAACCAGAAATCGGATCTAGACAATAAAAAAAATTATTAATCAAAAAGAGTTTAAATACTAAAAAAATAAAAAATACTCACCGGAACGAGAATGACCGAGAATAACGAAGACTTCGGGACCCCACGCGAAAAAAAAATTAAACAAGGACCACGGGAGGAGGGACCCGCGACGGAACCGGACGAGCGAGAGAAGGAAGACAAAAAAAAACGAAGAACAGGGAAAAAAAATAGGGTCGCGGTAAAAATGGTGTCCACCTGAGTTCGTCTTTTCAAAAGACGAATTCTCAGGCGAATTCGTCTTTTGAAAAGACGAATTCATAATCTACTAGCCACACGTCATCACCGAAATGCCATGATCGCCATGCGTCAACGATTCGCGAGCAAGCCGCTGAGTGGTCACGTTGCTTGAATTTGGCTTTTAAAAAGATGAATTTAAGTTCGTCCTTCCAAAAGCCGGACTCAGAAGGATGACATGTGGAGGGTTTTGAGATGAATTCGTCTTTTGAAAAGTCGAATTCATTTAGAATTCATCTTTTCAAAAGACGAATTCAGCCTGCTGGCAGCTAAATACCACGCATCTTTTTTTTTTTCTAAATATCTTTTGCCATGTACCATTTAAATCCATAAATATATTACGAATCATCTATTTTTATAATTATTTTTTTTATTATTATTATTTTAAAAAAATTCCTGACAGCGAGCTGGCCTGCATAGCACGTGATAAAGCTTTATTTGAAACGTGACAGCTTTGTGCGTGGTTGCTAGCAGGCAAAAGTCTAGCTTGTGATGTGATACGTGGGATGTGATGTCATGTTTTATTTCTGATGATTAAAGGCCCAAGTGCGCCCATCACGTTCAAAGCAACGCTATGAAGAAGAGGTTCCAATAAAAAGACCTAAAAAAGATAAAATAAATATAAATTAAGATATGTCACACTGATAGATCCACCAAAATAGATTTAAAATCCATTTCTATCACATGTTTCAGCAAATTAAATTCATAATCTATCTTTTACTTTATATATATATATATATCTATATATATATTCTTTACAGTAGTGCTATATGACCTTGCATACCATCAAGTCGTTTGTTTATGTGGTAATGCACTCAGATGAATGTTTCAAGAACCCGGTCATGGGGTGTATGTTACATCGGATGTAATATTTTGAAGAAAATATTAGACATATGATGGTATTTAAAAAAATAAAAAATAAAAATATAGCCAAAGCGTGTAAAACATGCATATACTTTAACATTTTCGTCACTGGCGCATGACACAGCTGGTTGTGAGACCGGCTGACATGGATTCGAGCTTTGTTTTGGATATATTTCGATCAAAAATTCAAGAATAAAATAAGAAATAAAAATTAATAAAATAATTCTTGAGAGTTTCTGTTGACGGATGGTAATGAAAAAGTTATGAATATATATAATAAATTTTATTTACTTGGCTGACGCCGGTGGTAGTCAGGTTGATGTACTCATTTTCGGATGGGAAACGGTTGTGAAAAATTAATATGCGCCGTATATCGAACATTTCCTGGTTAGAATTGGGAGACCGTCCGGTATGGTCATGCCCGGGATCTAACTCCTTTCCTTTTTATTTTATCAAAAAAAATATTTTTGAGAAAAAAAAAATTTAACACACGTGTCTTATTTTTTAATCATTGAACAATGAATAATAATAAACAAAAGGTCTGTGCTTGTGATATATTTCAGCCAATTGGTTTTGCTTTTACCAGTAAAAGAGAGAGGGGGGGGGGGGGGGGGAAATTGGGGTTCTCAACATAAAGGAGAAACATTTCACAGCCTATCAGGCGCAGAAAAAGTCACTATGTGACTTACTTAAGCATGCATCGCATGCTACGGTGCTCAATAATTTATATTTATTTCGTATAAGAAGGGAGTCTTGAGGTCGTTTCTCACGATTTTCGATCAAATTAAAAAGCTTGAGTACTTCATGGACTTTCCCTTGACCGTACGGACGTTTCACCCCTGGTCTTCGCAAAAAGATATCTCATGCGGGCGAAACATTGTCTCGAAATCAAAGCGCTCCCTTCAAGCATGGCTGGGGCAGGAATGATAATTTTTTTCGATCCGATAGATATCAGATTCGATTCTATTCAATTTTAATAAAATGAATAAAATCTAATTCACCTAATTTATAAACGGATATGAATTATATAAAAAAAATTCGATTCGGATTCGGATAGGGTATGGATAGTAGTACGTCCCAATCCGAATCCGATCCGTTTATATATAAAAAAATTATGTTTATAAAATATTTAAGTAAATTGGATATGGGACGGATATACCCGATCCGATAAGATGCGATCCGATTCATTTAAATTTTAAGTAAACTAGGTTTTATGAGACTGGGTATATCCGACCCGATCCGATCCGATCCAAAAGTGATTTTTTATACCCGACCCGATCCAACCCGACCCGAAACGAGTATGGAATAGATATGGGATAGATAATTTTTAGTAGGATGGGTATAGGTTTTGGGTGATCCCATCCAAACCCAATCTATTGCCATTCCAAATGGATTGGTTCACGTAGAAGGGCAATAAATAAATAAATAAATAAATAATAAAAAATAGAGGACAAGTATTTAATTGGAAACTTGTTATGTACACTAGATGATATATGTATCCAAAATATGAGTTCTACCACTGATTACATATTTTATTATATTACTGCTTGGTTTACTAGGCTGACATGGCAATCGAGAATTGATGTGGCATTCAACAAGTTGTTAGTGCTGGTCAAGATTATTGCTCAGCCAATTAGCAAAATCCATGCTTGGTTGGTGAATTGAGTGGTGATTTGGCAAATGATCTCTAGCTTTTCTGAAAGATATAGCATGTTGCATGGTCATCACAATTTGTATTATTCTTTTAAAACTTTCTAAAAAATAAATATGTTGATTAAGGTCAATCCCAAGTTTAATTCTCTCCGGGATTGTAGGAGGAAGCATTTATCAAAGCAATAGAATAATAATTTCTTTTTTGCAATCTGTGCATTTTGAATTATGTTAGAAGGTCGATTATCATAAACTTCGTTATGTTTCATACTGCACTAAATAAAAATTGATTTGTGAGCCTTTGTTCTTCCACAATATTCAAAGCCCACTATTAATTTCATACGGGGATATTGCATTAAAATTTAAAAATAAATATGAGAAAACAACATGAGTTGTTGTTCCTTAAAATAAAATAAAGATGAGAAAAAACGCATCCGAATTTATTATTTTCTAAAAAATACAAAAATAGAGAGAAGAAAATTAGCTTGTTGCTTATAATAAGTTATATAAGATAATACCAGCAACCTACTTAAAAAGTAAGTTTTCACTTTTTAACGTACCTTTTTTCGAGTGAATGATAACTCCACCTACCTAAGGGTGCAAATAAGTCAACAAACTCGAGCTTGACTTAGATACAAAATTGGCTCAACTTGATTTTTACCGATTAAGTTTGAGCAATTTTTCGAGCCGAGCATAACTAACGAAATATTTAATTTCAAAACTAATAAATCTAATCAAATATCTTTATAATAATATTTTTTTATTTATAATATAAATTATTAATTTGATATTTAAAATATAATATTATTTTTTATTTTATTTTAATTATATTTTTAAATTATTATTAAAAATTGAATTTGAGGTTAAACTGGGGGCTTGAATAATGACTCGATTAATATTAAATAGGGTGAGTTTAGTTAAGTTGATATCAAGATTTTTTATTTATCATCGAGCCGAGCTCAAATATGAATATTAAAATTTAATTAAATTCATGTTAACTTTTTTTTAAAAAAAATATTTTGAATCAAATCGGGTTTCATGATGCTTAACTTGGTTTGGTGGCATCTTTTTGACCTGCCTACCACCAATTGAATCCTATAGCCTTTCACCGGCTACAAGGCAAATTCTAAGTTCTACCCTCTGTCTTAATCAAAAAAAAAAAAAAATCTCCTACCCTTTGTCCCCCTGCCACGCAGTGGTCCACGACAAGACATGATCCCAGATCATCAACTCTGGACCTATCCGGGACGATGCTGTTGGGAAAATCAAACACTCCATTAAATTATACTCTAATATGTGGTTTGTACGATTATCCTGCCTTTTTTTTTTTTAAAGAGTTTTGTACTATAATATTTTTTTCTTCCATATTTTTGTACTACAACCTTGCTATCTGTCTCAAAACTAAGCCACGAGCGTTCCCTCCCTGAGAAAAATATGCGCAATTTGCGGCCTCTTGCGTTACTCTAATGAGAACTCTGACCCTAAATCCCAAAGAATAATGGGAAGTATGGTAACAAACAAAGCAGCGGCCCCTGGAGTTTTAGTTTGGTCCAAGACGTGTATGAGTGGATCTCCACGGACCCGTATGGCTTTGTCATTCTAATCTTATATCTATTTCCATTAACGTTTCAATATTTAATATTTTTTTCATCACAAGGTTCGATCTCTGGAACTTGTCCAAAAAAAAAAAATATTAAAAAAATTTGATCAGATCTCGAAGATTTTTTAAATTTTATAGAATCTTACAAATTTAATAAATTTCAAGAATCCACGGAGTCCCGTAAATTTATTAGGTTCAATAATTTTTTTCAAATTTAATAGGACAAGCAAATTTATGGGATTCTATAAATTTTTCTGGTTATAATTATCTTATAATTATTCATATTATTCAGAAAACTATTTTTTATTATTTATTATTTCATTATTATAAATATTTTGTATATATATTTGATAGCAAATTAATACGAAAATATAAATTATTCTTATTATTCTCGTTACCTTGTAATTATTCACATTATGCGAAAGGTGAACGTGTCATTAAGGTAAAGAATAATTATAAGATAATGAAAATAATTGCAAGATAACGGTATACAAAATATATAGAATAAATAATAAATAATAATGAAGAAAATATGAACTTTCGGATAATGCGAATAATTACAAGCTAATCATAATCAGAAAGATCTATTGAATCTAAAAAAAATTCAAAATTTGACAAATTTATAAAATTTTGTGGGATCTAGAAAATTTTTGAAATCTAGAAACTCCACGGGCTTTCGTGGAATCTAACAAATCCATAAAATTTTACAAAATTTAAAATTTTTTTAAGATTTTAGATATTTACGAGATCAACCTTTTTAATAACAAATAATAGGTTAATTTGGTAGTGGATTAAATCTTGATTAATATCTCAATCCACGTGCCATCCAAATTGGTTTCAAGTCTATGATTATTTGCCAAGATATGGCTTTTTCAATTTTTTGATTAAATTATTTTTTTTTTAAAAAAATATCCAGGTCAATTCCAACACTTTGAGATCCATGGACCATGGACCAAACCCATATATTTCGCCAACCTCGTGCACCATCATATTTGGTGGCAAAGAAAGGATTCGGGCATGGTTGTATTAATAAAGAACGCAATTTTGTGAAGGAAAAAAAAAAAAAAGAAAAGACAAAAGGGGGGGGGGGGGGGGACCGCTACCCTGAAGCTACCGCATGTCTGCCACGTCAAGTTAACACGTTTCCTATCCATGTAATATCAATAAGGCTAATTCTGTCATTTTACATCGATATTTTTATAATTAAACTAATAAAGCCACCGCGCCTCTCCCCGGTATATTTAATGCCCTCCTCCCCCTCCCGCATCTCCACGCGCATGGAGGGAGGGAGTGCGAGAAGATAACGGAGAAGCCCCTGCTCTTCCAAAAATCTTGGTGGCCCATTTCGGGAACGAAGTATACCCCGATTCCGACACATATCGGGCGCTACGCAGAAAAGGGCGATGGCGATGCAGAGGCTTTTCTTGAGACGGCTTTCGTCCGTGGCACGAAACAGGGGTTTGTCTCGACTGGCCGAGGCCGAGACATTCCCCCGACAGGAGAATGCCGCCGCCCTTCCCAAAATGCCTCCCTTCGACTACTCCCCTCCGCCGTACACCGGCCCGCGGGCGGCCGAGATCCTCCGGAAGCGGTCCGGGTTCCTCAGCCCCTCCTTGTTCTACTTCTACAAGAACCCCGTACATCTCCTTTCTTCACCCCAAAAAAAAGAGATTTTTGTTCCTATTAAGTGGCTTTTTTTCTATAATTTTTCATTCGATTTTGTGAATTTAGTTTGACAAGCTTGTCCGTTAGATCTGGTTTTCTTTATCGATAAATTGCTTCTTCTTTTTTTTTTTTTGTATTTATCGTGATTTTTCTCCTAATTTCTATAAATTATGTCGGTCGTTCGTCTATTAACGTGAGTTGTTGTTCTTCTCTTTTTGAAATAATTCTTTGTTCTTTTCTTGGTAACTTTTTATGGGAAGGGGATCGGGATCATCGGATCCTTCGATTCCGTTATGATGTTCCGCGGGGACTGCGTTAAGTGAAAAGAGATCGCTTCCTCTTCAGTTGATCACGGCCATTCATTCTAACTGTACAAAAAAGGGAAAAAAGATAACGGTAGGGATTTGGTTATACGTTTGATATGTTCTTTTGGCCTGTTGATCTGGACTACAATTTTGAAATAACTAGATTTTTACCCGTGCGATACACGGGTTATATGACTGTGTATATATATATATTATAATCATTTTTTGGTTAATCTATGAAAAAGAAGAAAGGAAAGGATTTTTTTAAATCATTTTTCTATTTAAAATTTTAAATTTAAATATTCATTAAAAAAGAAAGAAAGAAAAAAAAGAATACGAAACAGAAAAAATGGTAGATTATAAAAAAATAAATTTGTTTAAAATTTTAATTTTAAAGATCAAAGCCATAAAAAAATCGGGTGAAAAAAAATTACGAAAAAAATGATATAGCGATAGTAGAACTTTAGTTACATATAATAGATGATCTAAACAGTCTAGGTTGATTTTATAATTTTTATATGGCTTGCGGTACAGGTTAGAGTCTGTGGTGGGAGATGGGGAATGCAGTACAGCAGTAGTTTAGCTTTTGTTTTAGTTCTTTACGGTTATATTTTCTAAGTTTGAAATTGAAATGGCTTGGTTTTTGGGAAAAAATCATGATCATTTTGTTGATTATTTATTTCTTGATTTGATTTTTTGGTATATGTCATCTTGCTATGGTCTATATCTTTCATATTTGGAAGGATTTTTAGACACCTGAGAGCTGGCACATGTTACACGCTACCTAGGTAGCACACTTTGATGATGCTACCCCAGGCAAATACATCCAGCTGGACAAGATGTTGCTTCGATGCTTAACATGTATCTATCAAAAAAAAAAAAAAAGTAAACTAATTAACAATTGTCAATTTACAATTTAGAGGACACATGACACTCATTGGAGTCATCTTACTTCAAAATGAGTGCCATACACGGTGCCTAGCATCTTGATGGTGCTACTTGGATGACACCAAAATTTCGCCTATGTGACTTTTCTCATCTAATATGAGGTATTTATGAAATTTATTCTAGGTGGAAATCTCTTTCAAGAACCATAATGACAATACATTTTACCCATTTAAAGGTCTTAGAAGATGGCTTATTTTTTCTAGATCAAATGGTACAAAGAGAAATCACTCTCGGGTAGGGCTTAAAATGGACAGGATGTAAATTGGATATCAGCATATCAGTACATACATCCACTTTTGTTTAATGGATATAGATATAGATATGGATATTAGTTAGATGCTAAAATTTACATCTATAAATGGATTGATTTGGATATAAAAATGGCTCCTAATGGATATTATCAAATCCATTTTCACCCTTACTCTCATGTTGTGGGTTAAAAAAGGTTAAATGAAACAAAGGTCCATATACTCCACTTATTCCACTTTAACTCAGCCGAACACTATTTTAAAGTTAAACTTGGCATTTCAAAAATGTAAAGTTGCTTTTTTCACTTAACTTGGACTAAACTACTACACCCTATATAATAGAGTAATTTATTCTCTACCAAAGAGGAAAGGAAAGGAATAGAAGTTAATCCATTTACTAGGGTTTTTTTATTCTACAATAGAACATGCATAGACACTCTTGCAACTACCTCTGCACTGTTCATGGAAAAATAAATAAAATAAGGGAAGTATTATGTTTTGAAAAGTGGGCACCACTAGGCATGTGATTGTTTTTCTTTTTTTATTGAAAAAAAAAGGAGTGGGAAGAGTTTCCAGTCTAGCCTGGTTTATTGAGCTGATAAATTTTAAAGTAGTTTAGGTGGGACTTGAATGTGGATCACTAGTACCAACTTCTAATGATGGTACTGAGTGAACAGGTTGGCTCCCGCATTGTGATGTTTCTTTTAAAAAAGTGATATTAAATGAAACTATAGTAGCACCATCAAAGTAGTATCCCATTGTGCACGCATTGAACTGTGCTAATTGTGGACAGAAAGGTTTTGTTTGTTGGCTCATACTCCTGAATCTTAGACTGCCAAGTGCTAGTCTTTAACAAAATCTTGGAGGATGTATATTACTTATTAGAGTTAAGACATATCCAGTTATCAGCAATTTAGAGGGGATGGAGCTTATAAGCTGCTGTTTCAGTTGCATGTAGATGTCCCTATTTCCAAAAGAGGATATCTGCAAGGTTTGCTTTAGCCAGAAACTTCTATCTTAGATGTCAGGCCTGCTTTAAAAACTCTCCAAAATCTCACCTCCACACCCATTTCCTCGGTACTTCCTTCTTTGAAGTTTTTTCTCAAATATGTCATCCTCCTTAGCCTTGGTCAAATCTTCTTCCTCACCCTCTCCAGCTTTAGGTAATTAGGGTTGTCTATCACAAAGATTGTCATGAAAATATTATTCCCATATGTTTGCTGAACCTTTTGTCTATCCTTATTTTTGCTTGCGATGCTTCTTGTATGAACCTTAATATAATAGAATGATACATATAATTAGCATTAGTTGCCAAAACAATCAGTCGCCATATGTGTCTGGGGTTCATCATAAGGTTACATAAGTGCTAGTTTTAGACTAAAGCTATTATTAGTTCATTTCTAAGAAAATAGAAGGAAGCTTTTAAAGCTTTGTCATCTTTTAATTTATATGAAGTACCATCCAGTTTGTGATTTAGGTAGTTTTTCAAGTTGGATTTAGCAATTTTAATTATTTCATTATTTTTTAACTATTTGTGTGAGGATCCATGCGAGTATACATTTACTATAAAAGGGAGACATCATACTTCAAAATAAGTGCCTACTAGGGGACTTATCTAAGGCTTCTAGGGGACTTATCTAAGGCCAGGGAACCTAAATAACACTTTCTGGTTAGCCTTTTTGGATAAGATCCTAGGTTGTTACAAATGGTATCAGAGCGGATCCTGACCTATGGCTTGTGTGGACTAAGGAACATTGCAGCACGGACCCATTTGAACTAACCATGAGCTGATCATAGTGTTTGTAACTAGATTGTAGTACTTGTGAATGGATTTGGGCCCTTAATATGGCGAGGGCACGTGCGAACATGTGTTTAGTCCCATACTGGATATATATTTGGTAGATCTTGGATACTTATATAAAGTCAAGAAATCCAAATAGTGCCTTCGAATGAGCCTTTTTGGGTGAGGTCCTGGGTGGGTGCAGTTCCTTCTTTCTAGTTAAACATCTAGCACATATCATGTTAAGTTGCAGTCAGAGGTCAAAGAAAGAAAGTAGTTTCTAAGATGCATAATCACTTAGAAAGAAATATTGGAAGTTGCAACTAAAGAAATAAGGGGAAAATTGCATGCCAATATAGAAGGGAGAGGAAGTGTTCAAACAATGTGCAGTAAACTTTGCCTAAGAGAACAAGAGTATCGAGAAGAGAGAGAGAGGAGAGGAAAAATAAAGATGATGCAAAAAATCTACAAAGGGACAACAACAGGAGAGAAAGGATGAAAAGGGTAGATGGGCAAAGAGAATTTGCAGCCATGATGAACAAGTGTTATTTTAGAGCTAAGGAAATGTATTTGCAATTAAAGTGTTTGTTACTAGTGCTTGCTTTTTGTGATTTTTTTTCCTTCTATTCATAAGTTACAAGTTGTGCATAAACTTATAGAGGGAAATGGGAAAAAGAAAATATTTATTTAGACTATAATAAAGATGATATATGTAGTAGTTTGAACATATTGTCTGAAGGAGATAAAAATGGAGAATGTTTAGCAGTCATCATCTTCAAATCTTAACTGGGGAGCTTTGTTATAAACAGATGCATATTCAGGATGAGAAGTGAGATTGCTTCGTTTTAGGTTCTATTCTTAATTATCATTGCTTTTCTTGTGAAACAATTCAAAAAGGACAGTGGCTTAAAAAAGCACTCGTTGATTGGTAAGTTTCTTGGAATAAGTGCACCAGGGATAGAAATCCATATGGGAATTAAAAGTGCAACTTTGTAGTTTTTACAATTCTTGAGGAGTTTGGTTTGTTGAATTTCTGGGAAAATTAGAGAGCGATAGTGCCTAGATATGCAAGAGCAATTGCCCTTGGCTATAAAAAATAAAACATGAATTTGAACCATCTAATTAGGCAATCAAATGTGATTATGCAGATCTTTACCTAGTATTTACTCGGAACTGCTAGTCACCATTGCAATTGAGATGAATGCTTGTATTGAGATGACAGTTAAAGTTGTTTCACTGGGATGGGGTTTTTGGTGGTAAAGAGAAGCCTTGCAATCAAGGTGTATGAAGGAGTTGTTTTTGCATGAGCACAAGGAATGTTGTTTAGGTCTACTTTGATTTAGAGGTGGTGTCTCCGAATGGAAAAATTCAAGGGGAACCAGAAAAACAGGATTGCAGGGGAATAGAATTTAATCCTGATAATGTGAATCATGGTTCATCCAGGATGGTGACCCTTCTTGGACTTATGTTTGTTTCACTTGTTTTTACCATTCTGGGGATTCCACAAAAGGACTGGATGTACAGTCATGAGCTCTGTAAGGGCTATTTCCATTTGTTGGTGGTTTCTATGATGGGGCTTTGGCTGCAAGATTGGGTTCTTCAATCTGTCTTGCACAAAATTTTCAGTGGGCATTGGTTTAGTAGTCTTTTGTATAAATCATTTTAAAGTTTAAAACATTTAATGCAGTTGAAACCAATTTGAGTAATTGGTGCAGAATTCTTATTTTTGATTGTTCCTCACTGCTGGAGCTCTCACAAGTTACTTAGATGCATTTTGGTTTTTCTCCATTATTTGGCCTTTGTAGGATAGATGCTTGCAAGAAAGGACAGACTTATTCTCTAATCTAATTATTTTGGTTTCATGAAGTACATTTGCTTTATAGATATATGAGGATTCATTTTTCTAATGAGTCATGATTGATTTTAGTGGAAGAAATTAATATTCCAGTGTATATCATCGCATAACTTTCTTGTTTGTTTTATTTGTAATTAAACTGTATAAAAGATGAATAAGTAACGTTAACTTGAAGTTCTGATCTGCCAATTTTTAGCAAGCTCATGCACTTTTACTCACCACGTCAAAATCATTGGTCTTTTTCATGTGATGGTTAATTGGTTGTGACATGAGTATAATCCAAACAATCACTTTTAGTGATGCTTGTTGTCTAATGATGCTGAAATTTGTTGTTTGTATTGATAGACCATATCTGTGTCTGTAAGGTACACTAAAGAACATGCCGTTTTTGTATTTTCGCAGTTGAATATAGTTGATGGTAAGATGCAATATTTGTTTGATGAGGATGGGCATCGCTATCTTGATGCATTTGGTGGGATTGCTACTGTTTGTTGTGGCCACTGCCACCCTGAAGTTATTGAGGCCATAATTAATCAGACAAAACGTCTGCAACATTCTACTGTTCTATATCTAAACCATGCTATTGCAGATTTTGCTGAGGAATTAGCCTCAAAGTTGCCTGGTGAACTGAAGGTTTGGTTATTTTCCCCCTTTCTCTTTCATAGAACATCCAGCCTTCTTACAATTTATTGAACTTTTGACTAATTCTTTCTTCACAGGTTGTTTTTTTTACAAATTCTGGCACAGAAGCAAATGAGCTGGCATTGATGATTGCCCGGCTTTATACTGGGTGTCATGATATTATATCACTCAGAAATGCATACCATGGGAATGCAGCCGGAACAATGGGTGCAACTGCTCAGCATTACTGGAAATTTAATGTTATTCAGGTACAGAAAGTACTAGAATGATTTTTCTATTTCTAAAACATGTTGATGTTAATGTTAGTTCTCACAACTAAAACTACTGCAGGTGTTGATGTGCTAAAATACATTGTAATTGCTTTTTTTAAAAATCAAAATTTATTGCAAGTCTGATTGGGGATGCTCATCCTAGGATATATAAAACAATCATTTTGATCAAATCTTAATAATGCCAGCAATGATAATTTGTCTTTTCAGATCAGTAATTAAGTTTATATATTACTGACACATGTTTCAAAGTGATTAGGCCTGCCTAATCTTCCCTAATAATACTGATAATACTGAATGTGCAATAAGGGGGCAAAGCTCATGGATCTTTAACATGTTAGAGGTAGGATTTTTCTCTTTTGATGGGAGACTGGCCTCCCTTTTCTTTGTATTAATGCTCAACTTCTGGTAATACAAGTATTTCTTTCCAAAAAGTTTCTTTGCCATTCAAGTTTATTCACTGCTAATTTTTGGCCAGCTTCCAATTTGGGTGATGCAATTGAGTAAAAACATTAATTAATAAATGGTCATTCTTATGATGGAAAATTGTTTAGCATTAGTTGTAAAATACTGGTATCTATCACTTGATTGAGCCTAGCTTTCTATGTTTTGATCCTTTTCTGCTGTTACCAGAGTGGAGTGCACCATGCACTGAACCCAGATCAATACAGAGGTGTTTTTGGATCGGATGGGGAACAATATGCGAAAGATGTTCAAGAAATCATTGACTATGGGACTTCTGGGCAAGTTGCTGGTTTCATTTCAGAAGCCATACAAGTATGTGTCTTTTTTAATATCACTACTTGTTAAAGTTTTTTTTTTAAAAAAAATGCTTATTAACTTGCGGGGCCTATCTTGTTGATTTCATATATGAAATTAAAACGATGCTGCATTTATTCTATAGAATTTTCAATCTGGTATTTTTCTAAAAGTTGTTTGTTATGGGATTGCCAATTGTGAAATAAAAAGCTCCTTTCTGTATGACAGGGAGTGGGTGGAATACTGGAATTAGCACCAGGTTACCTGCCTGCTGTTTATAAGATTATAAAAAATGCCGGGGGCCTCTGTATAGCAGACGAGGTCCAGGCAGGATTTGCACGAACAGGAAGCCATTTCTGGGGATTTGAGGGTCATGATGTTGTGCCTGATATAGTAACAATGGCAAAGGTTAACTTCCATGTCCCTTTCTTTTGTGAAGCTTTGGTGTTTTTGGAAGTCATTGAAACTTGCTTTCATCTTTCTAACGAGTTTGCCAGATTTTTTGGATCTAGAACCCTTTTTTGGAACATAGAATCATTGAACTGCCTAATGGAAAAGTTATTCTCAAATTGTGTTGGCCAGAAAATGTAGCATCTTTTGTGGAGGTGGATGTAGTAGTAATTGCAAAACGTATTAGTAAACTTGACACTCATCTTTTTTGAACTGGCCAGATTCCATCCAGAATGGGTGCTGGAACCCTCAGACATCATCTTACTATATAGAATTCCCGATATTCCTGTCAACTCAAAATTGTTACTAAATTTTATGGTCATGTCTTTCAACTTTGCTCTTTTCTAGGTTTTAATTTAAGCTTGACTGATTCTTGTGCATTGTCATCAGGGTATTGGAAATGGGATACCCATTGGAGCAGTTGTTACTACTCCAGAAATTGCTCAGGTCTTGACCCGCAGAAGCTATTTCAATACCTTTGGCGGTAATCCTGTCTGCACAGCTGGAGGGCATGCTGTTCTTAAGGTGCTTGAGAAGGAAAAGCTCCAAGAAAATGCGCATGTTGTGGGATCTTACTTGAAAGATCGACTCAAGGTCCTCCAGGAAAAGCATGAAAGTAAGCTTATGTCTCATAGAGATTGCCTGCCATAGTTATGTCTTTAAAGTTGCAGTCTTTCTTCAAATCTTCATTACTACTTGCTTGTAAAAGAAACTTTAATATACCCTGCCATGGGAAGCATGCCAAATCAACGTACATACTTTTTGTGCAGTCTTGGAGAATTAAAAAAAAAATGATTTTATTATGTTTAGTAACAATCAGACTATGATAGGAAATGTTTTATTATTTGGGTGGTCATTTGTCGCTTCAGGCCTGTGCCAACTTTGGCAGGAGGTGGGTAAATTGGTAGAACACCAAAAGAAAAGGGCATGGATGCAAAATCTAATGCCTCAATGAATTTCCTATTCATCTGATTCTGAGAACAGGGGTTCTTTTAGCAAACTCAATCTGATTCAGGTTAAACCAGCCTCAGAAGTCTGTGATTACTGTAATGGGCTAGACAGGGATAATCTGTCTAGGGAGGATGCAAGTGTGACTGCTTTGGCAAAGTACCTTCTCACCCTCATGTAATTAATGCAGCCTTGTTCTACATGCACCAAGGATGCACTTTGTTTCCATCATAACAACATACACCTTCAAACATGAAAAATCTTTATCCCCTCTCCCCCATAAGTTATGCTGGTCATCTACAGCATGTTAAGATGTTTATTCTATATTTTATGAATATGAGGTCTAGCATTTGTATTACCTAGATATTTCATAGATCTGACATGTATCCTTGATTGAAAGTCATTCGTACATAGTTTGACAAAACAACTACCTGTTTTTCCTTTTTATTTTCCTTTAGTTTCTCTTAATTATGTTAGGACTTGCTATCTGTTTTCCATAATTTGACTTAATTTATTCTGTAAACAGGATTAATCCATCAGTTTCAGAAATCATTTAATTGTTCCGTTTTACTATTTTCTTTATGGAAATATCCTTTGATAGTTTGGTGTTTGACGTGTTCTGTATGCTACAGTTATTGGTGATGTGAGGGGAAGAGGCTTGATGCTTGGAGTTGAGCTAGTTACTGACCGCCAACAGAAAACTCCTGCCAAAGCTGAGATTCCGCATGTCATGGACTTGATGAAAGGTGAGCCATTTTTATCCATGCAGTGCTGGGGAGTTGCCATTTTGTTTAGTAAAAAGGGCCATGAATCAGTTGATTTTGTCCGGAGTAGTTTATTGCAGCCACATCCTGATGGCATTGGCTTTTAGGATGGTATAGCATCCAATGAAGCCATTGAGGTGTTGCAGTTATTTGAATCCTATATCCTGCCTTAAAAATGGTCTTTTTTCCCTCCATCATTCTATAAATCTGATTCCTGATAAACCTGAATTCTTGGTGCAGATATGGGTGTACTGGTTGGGAAGGGTGGCTTTTATGGGAATGTGTTCAGAATAACACCACCTCTCTGCTTCACCAAGGAAGATTCTGGTGTGGTTTTACTCGGGCTTTGCTACAGTATGATTGATTTCTGTGGTAGTTGAAGTTTTTAATCACTTTTCTAACCCCATATCATCATTCTTTTCTGCAGATTTCTTTGTTGATGTGATGGACATTGCATTGTCAAAGCTGTGAAGCCTGATTCTGATGCTCTCGAAACTGAATGGAATTGATGTTAATTTATCCATCTAGCCTTGTATATCCCTGCTGGGGGGCTCTTTCTTGTGAATAAGGGCTGCATTCTCGTAAGGAGCTGATGATGGGACACCACCTCTGTGGGGGTTTCCTGTGAATGAATAATAAGAGCTGTAGTCTTATAAGGAGCTGTTGGTGAGACACCACCTCGTTGTCTCTCGCTCTCTCTCTCTATCTTCCTCTCTGACCTACGCGTGTATGCATGAATGGTTTGCTATTTAAATATTTGCTTCTGTATGGTACATTCATGGTAATAATAAATAAAATGTCTCTTATCACATATCCATGTCCTTCACCTATTATCATTCATGGTAATAATAACAAAAATTTAAGAACCCAATTTTGCATCTGTGGTTGTGGGCTATGACCTTCTGTCTCAATTTATAATGCAAAGATTATACACTTGGTTGGATGGGGTTCAAATTGTATCTTTCAAAGAATGATTCATCTTTCTTTGCATGAATCCGCTGTTGGATCATGCAATAATCATTGTAGATGGATAAATGAAGGAATTTGTAGTGCTTGAGATCTATGCCAGGTGCCATCTAATGGTTGACCTCGTGAAAGAAGATTAACTATTTTTTATTGAATGAAAGATAACAGCCCAAACCCTGATTAGGTCATGGTTAACTAGTGAAGCCGTGGCTCGGTCAGTGCCACCTTAGAGAATGAAGTAATGCTGAGGTGATAGTGTGCGATTATTTCGAGTTCATTAAGGAAGACAATTGTAGAACGGGAATGTAGAATTTTAGGTTAATAATTTCATGACTTTTTCATTCGGAGATCTCGACCTTAGCAGCAGCTGTGATGAAAACAAACACTTCTATCTTCATGGTATTCTTGTACCATTGATGGGAGCAAGAATATGAGTTTCATTTAAGAACTGAATTTGCCTCGTATGACCAAAAGAAAGTGGTGAACCAAATTTTATATGGCACTGATACATCCGATCCAATAATTGCCCCATTTTTTGTATGGCACTTGCTAAGAAAAGCACCCTCCTTGTCCTTGTATTAAAAGGAAGTGTCAAAATATAATCGGTGACAAAGGGATTGAGCAAACGAAGTTTTCTAGTGTCAAAATCTAATGGTGACAGAGGGATTGAGCAAACGAAGTTTTCAAGGACAACTACCATTTCTTAATATAAATTAGGAACAAGTTTATTTACTCATTTTAATAGCATTGATTCTACCATTTTACTTCGATAGATTAAATGATATCCATTAATATGATGATGCGAAAATGAACGAGGCCAGTTAATTTGCTGGTGGCTTAGTTATTGAGATGGATGGAATTAATGACTGATATGATATTTAACAAAAAATTAATAATCATTAAAATTCAACAGCTCATCAGTGACTAACAAGGACAATCTTTTTTTTTTTTTTTTTTTTAGATGAAAATTAACTAGGACAATCACTCTTAAAGAATGACCCCACAACATTTTCTCTTTCTGAAACATTGTCTTAGAAGGTCAAACACAAACCTCCCAAATAGCCAAAAGCCTTTAAGATGTTTCATATAACTTCATAGAACGTTAGATATCTCCTTCATGTATTTATTTCATAATAACGAGACCATGCAACATGCAAGAAACCTAATAGCATAGGTAAAGTGACCGAATTACCACCTAAATACTACATCGTGCAACTAAGACAAGAAACCAAATCCTTCTCTCATCAGAGCTAACACTACAGCTGCCCTTCAGTTGCTGACCTCTAGCTAGTAGGTGACCACCATGGATGAGAAGCGAGCATATCTGGCTGAGACCGGGATCGGTCTGCGGTGGACCAGCCCCGAGAACCGGACCGCCGATGCAAAGAGAGACACGAATTCGATGGCTATCTGCCCAACCTCCTGGAACCTGTATAAGCTCTTCCTCAAGATCACACCAAGAACCATGGAGAACGCTGCCTCCCAGTTCACCATTTTGCCCTGCTAAATTCTTCTTGGACTGAACGACGGCTGAGTTGGTTCATAAATAACATGGGATCGATGGAACCTGTTCTTCTATCCAGACAAAGGAAACACCAAAAATGCGTGGCATAAGAGGAGCGTTTATTGCCTTGGTTGAATAGACGAGAACACCCTTGGGCTCGATATCATAGACGGGGCCAGGTTGCTGCTCTTTGCGTGAGGTCGAACACTTAACAGGCGTTTGAGTCTAGTTGGATAGAGAGGATTTTAGGCATTTTTTGATGATCATGGTCTCCGAGATAAACTTTTTGATTCACCTGACACGCTCGTAGAGTAAGTTTATCGTCGAGTACTTCTATAATCGGCACTCAATTCACCGGTCCTGCGAGATAGTCAAGGTGCGAAAACATAAGAGTATGGGAATAAGTGAGTTGGCTAAAAAATGCAATTTGGTCATCATGTAAGCACCTCATTACAACTCCATCAAAAAGAGAAATGAATGAAGCTCGACAAAATTAGCATTCTTTCATAAGCTATGAACTAGTTCTTTTGACAAGCCAAGTTAACCTGGCCATGTAAAACAGCTCTACAAGATTTAGATAAAAGCCTCAAAACTAGGTCGAGTTCCATGTATAAATCTAGAGCTAGTCCCATCTTTCCATTTCTCTGGATTCCTTGCACCTTCTAGGTCAAGATTCGAGCCAAGGCTGATCTAGCGGGTGATCCAAGTTAAGAACCGGTCTAACTTCTCGGTCTAGTTTGCCGTGCTGAGTTTCATGGGGGAACCGGTTCCAACTTGGAGGGTATTTTCGGGATTTGGTATGATAGAGGGGTAATATGGTAAAAGATGGTGCACTCTGTGACAGGCAACATGCTAGAAAAATGGATGAGGTACATGGAAGTTCGCAGTACCGTCCTATCCTGTTTTTGGCCCTTGGATAAGTATCCAATGGTGAGTGAAATGGCATCGGATTTTGGATAATTCCTTCGATGATTGATGTTTGTTTTGTACGTAGAGGACGCTCTCCTATATTTAAATGCCCTCCCTTCCAACGTGTTCCTAGGATTCGATGCGAATGACCCCAGGGATGAGCGGATAGGGGGTGCCAACATCTAGTTCTAGGCCAAGGCAAACTTAAATGAAGGCTTCTCTCCAAGGCTTTTATGTGGACAAGGATCTATGGGAAGAAGCTTTACAAATTGGACGAAGTCTTTCAATCGAAGAAATTGGTCACAGGAGCAGCTTTCGCTTACCAAGGGAAAAGGACGGTCGCCCTCATTCAAATGGGAAATCCAAAGGAAGAGAACTCCAACTTTAGCATTTATAAATGCGGGAGAAAAAAAAAAAAAAAAGGGGGGGGTCAAACCGTGACAAGATATGACTCGTATATAAGATTGTTTCAAAACTAAATATTTATTTAGTTGTCAATTTCGTTAATATTAATTCAGATTTGAATCAAGCATGAATCAACCTCGAGTACAAGCTCCAGCGTAACTCCAACCTAACAATGATGAATAAATCAAATTTCACCTAAATATTCAAGTTTGAAATTAATTTTTTTATTTTTTTTTTTAAAAAAAAAACACCTCACCCTCTCTCTCTACCCTTGCCGTAAATCACAGGTTTGTTTTTTAATAATGTTTTTTAAAATTTTATTTCCCAAATTAATGCCAATTAAAATTTATTTATCGATTTAGGTGCACAGCCTTCAAAAAAAATTTAAAAAAAAGAAAAAAAAATGAAATTACATGTTGAACCTACGATTTCAAAATAATAATAATAATAATAATAATAATAATAATAATAATAATAATAATAATAAAATGCTTGAAATCGCGGGTTGAACCCGTAATTTCTTGAAATCACTGGTCGAATCCACGATTTCTCCTCCATTTTTTTATTTTAAAATTTAATAAAAAATAAAAAAAATTAAAAACAAAAAATAATAAAAAATTAGAAAAAAAATTAAAAATTAAAAATAATAATACGATACTATATTATAGTATCGTATTATTATTTTTTATTTTTAATTTTTTTTTTAAAATTTTTTATTAATTCATTCCTTCAAGCATGAAGGATGCAAAGTAATCCAAGGGAAAGCTAGAGCTCGAGTGAAGGAAGACGAGAGCCACTCTAGTGACCCCTGAAAATGGTTCGCTCTACAGGTCGCACTCCATCTTTCTTCCCAACGAGCCTATTTTTCTTGATTTGGAAGATGGGCGGGTTCGAAAGGAAGGATTTTTTAAGGTCGGGCCCCCTACCGGTAGTCCGGCTAGCTAGTGACTAGTTCTTTAAGGCAGGAAGCAGGCCGGGCCCTACGGGCGGGCGCAAAGTCACTGACATATCCTGTGTCTTTTTGAGACCCCAAAAATGGATTGGATCGAAATGACTTTCCTGCTTGGAAATAAGGGCCCCTTTCCGTCCATATGAATCTCTGACCGCGCGGAATCTCCATAGCCAATTATAACCTGCGATTTCGCAGTCCGGTCACCGATCTGGCTACCGGTCTGATAGCAAGTCCGGCTCCGGCCATCGATCCGATAGCCAGTTTGGTAGCTAAGTCGGTACCAGTCCGATCGCCGGTCTAGCTACCAGTCCGGCCATTGGTTTGACAGTCGATCACCGGCCTGACGGTCGATCCGGTCACCAGGAACTGGCCACCGGTCCGACCGCCGGTCCGGCCACCAGGGTCTGATGATTGGACTGGTGCTAATACGACCGTCAGTCCGATCACCAAGTCGATACCAGTCCGGTTGCCAGTTCGATCGGTATCAGTACCCAATCAGATCAGTGATCGAACGGTGGCCGGACTTTTTTTAAATTTTTTAAATTTTTTTTTAAAAATTTAGATCAGTGATCGGTACCCAGTCCAGATGGCCCGTAACTTTTTTTAAATTTTTTTTTAAAATTTTAGATTTTATTATATTATTTCAAATATTTTAAATATTTTAAATTTTATTATATTATTTTAAATATTTTTAATTTATTATATTATTTTAAATATTATAAATATTATAAATTTATTATGTTATTTTAAATATTTTAAATTATAATTGTATTATTTTAAATATTTTATTATATTATTTTAAATTTTGTTATTTATTTTTTAAAATTTTATTATATTAAAATTTAATTAAAAAAGAATCTTTACTGGTGTGCATTTAATAATGATGGGATTTTTTTTAATTTTCTAAATATCCTTTTGAAAATAAGCTGCTAATAACATTTTCAAAATTAAATCAAACTTTATGAATGCAATTTTTATAATTAAATCAAACATTACGAATTTTTGGAAATTAAATCAAAATTACAAATTCTTAATTCTGATTTAATTTCTAAAATGCCTTTCATAATGTTTGATTTAATTACGAAAATGCCATTCACGGATGAAATTAAAAAAAATCTCACCATTTAATACACGCCATAAATATTTTTTTAATTAAATTTTAATTTAATAATTTTTTTAAAAAAAATAAAAAAACTTAAAATAATATAATAAAATATTTAAAATAATACAATAAAATTAAAAATATTTAAAATAACATAATAAATTAAAAATATTAAAAATATTAAAAATATTTAAAATAATATAATAAAATCTAAATTTTTTTTAAAAAAAATTTAAAAAAAAGTTACGAGCCACTCGGACTGGTACCGATCACTGATCTAAATTTTTAATTTTTTTTAAAAAGTTCGGCCACCGTCCGATCACTGATCTGATTGGGTACTGATACCGATAGAACTGCCAACCAGATTGATATCGACCTGACGACTGTACTGGCGGTCGGATTAGCACCGATCCGATCATCGGACCCTGGTGGTGGTTCAATGCCCGGACCGACGGTCGGATCGATGGCCGGATCTTGGCGACCGGACCGACCGTTAGACCGATGACTGACTGTCAGACCAGTAACCGGACTGGCAGCTAGACGGCGATCGGACTAGCACCGACCTAGCAACCAAACTCGTTGTCGGATCGATGGCCGGAGCCGGACTGGCTATTAGACCGGTGGCCGGATCAGTGACCGGACTACGAAATTACAGGTTATAATAATTTTTTAAAAAATATTATAGTATCATATTATTATTTTTTATTTATAAATTTTTTTTCTAATTTTTTATTAAATTTTTTATTTTTTATTAAAATTTAAAATAAAAAAATGAAGGAGAAATCGCGGGTTGGACCCGTGATTTCAATCATTTTTTTATTTTTTATTTTTTATTTTATTTCTTTGATAGAAAAAAAAGGGTAGGGGAGGTTTTTTTTTATTTTTTTTATTTTTGAAATCGTAGGTTCAACGTGTGATTTCAATTTTTTTTTATTTTTTTTTGGGAGGCCATATACCTAAATCGATAATTATATTTCAACTGGCATTAACTTGGGAAATAAAATTAAAAAAAACATTATCTAAAAAAAAAAAACCTAAATCACACGCCCGTCTTCAGCGCTGGGAGGCGCCACGCTTTATGGGACCATGCTAGTTAATGCCTCGAGATCCCATGGGATCCCTTGGCCACATTATTCTTTTGACAAAAGTCTTTTTTTTTTTTTTATAGAAAAAATAGATGGGGGGTTTTATCCCGGTGTAGTTTTCTGTAACAGGCCCCCAGCCTGCTAGACCATATTTGATTCGGACCGTAATTCACTAGATCATATTTGATTCGGACCGTAATTTTTTACGAGCCCTTCCCGCAGAACTGGACGAATACGTTAGCCTAGCCCCGCTACGATGCCGGAGTTACGACCGCTCAGTTCCCGCAGTCACGTGCTCCAGATTTAATCAATCTGGAATTTAATCGAGTCATCTACGGAATCATTCCTCGAACCCGTGATCAGTGAATTATACACAAGAGCTGAGCCGCGTCTTAACCGACCGCGCTATCACCGTAGCGATGACAAAAGCCTTCTTAGGTAGGAATCATTACTTGAAGAGGTTGCCATGCACTGAAATCTAGAGACATTGCAAGCACAAAATCCTGAGTTTTTTTAAAAAATAATATTTTCTAATTTTTTATTTTTTAAATTAGGGCCGTTGCAACTATATTTACGGATTTAGATTTAGATGTACGGTCCGAAAAAAAAAATGAAATCGCAGGTTCTACATGTGATTTCAAAATAAAAAAATCACAAGTAGAACATGCAATTTCTCCTCCATTTTTTTATTTTAAATTTTAATAAAAAAGTAAAAAATTAAAAATTAAAAAATAAAAAAAATATTTTTTTAAATTTTGGATCTGTGGTTCGACTGGCGGTTGGATCGGTGGCCAGATCGGCCGTCGGACCGGAGGCAGGACTAGGGGTCGGATTGGTGGCAAGACCGGCGGTCGAACCAGTAGTCGAACCGGTGGCCAGACCCTAGTGACTAGACTGGGGACCGGATGGGTGGCAGGACCGGCTGCCAGACCGGTGGCCGGATCAGCAGTCGGATTGGTGGCCGGACCCTGGTGATCGGACGGGTGGCAGAACTGGGGGCCGGATAAGTGGCAGGATTGATGGCCGGATTGGTGGCCGGACATGTGGCAGGACCGGTGGCCGGACCTTGGCGACCAATCGACCGTCAGACCGATGGCCAGACTGGTAGCGAGACCGGCGATCAGACTGGCACCGACCTAGCAGTCGAATTAGATATCGGATCGATGGCCAGAACCGGATTGGCTATCAGACTGGTGGCCAGATCGGCGACCGGACTGCGAAGTCGCAGGTTATAATAATTAAAAAATTATTATAATATCATATTATTATTTTATATTTTAAATTTATTTTAAATTTATTTTAATTTATTTATTAATTTTATTAATTTTTTATTTTTTATTAAAATCTAAAATAAAAAAATGGAGGAGAGAACCTACGATTTTTTTTTTTTTTTTTGAAGTCGCAGGTAGAACCTACCATTTCAACTTTTTCTTTTTCTTTTTTTCGGACCGTACACCTAAATCCGTAAATATAGTTACAACGGCCTAGTTTGGGAAATAAAAAATTAAAAAATATTATTTAAAAAAACCCAAAATCCCTAATCGGTGGATTTTTTTAAATAATATTTTTTTAAAATAAAATTATTAAAACATGATCTCTTTAAATAATTTTACCAAACTAACATGATTCCAGTAATATGTTAGCTTTTTAAAAAATTTTTGTTGCCATGCAGAACGTGAAGAATATGCAAGTTTAAGTTCAACCAACCGAAAAAAAAAAAAGTTTAAAGATGCAGGTTTACTTGTATCTTCTAAAACCTGCATCTTCAGTGCAACCAACTAAAAAAAAAAAAAAAGGCCAGGACTAAAGACGTAGGTCATCCAATCGAAAAAAAAAAAAAAAAAAAGGCTTGAAGACGCTCAACCAACCAAAAAAAACAATCTATGGCTTGAACCTTCATTTTCAAGTTAATTGACCAAAAATTAAAAAATCATAAAATCTAAAGATAAAAAAATAAAAAAAATAATTAAAATAAAGAAATATTATAAAAATTGTCCTGTACGAGGTGAGATTCCAGGCAAGGTCGAACTCCCCGTCGAGGTCGAACTCTCATCCAAGGCGAGCTCCTAGCCGAAATCAAGCTCTTGTCCGAGGTGAGTTCCCAGCCAAGGTCGAGCTCCTAACCGAGGTCGAGCTCCTAACCGAGGTCGAGCTCCCATCCTAGATGAGCTCCTAGCTGAAGAGAATTTCAGACTAGTCGAGCTTCCAACCGGACCAAGTTCCCGAAGGCAAGAAGATATTCCCCCAACCGTGGCAGTAGGAACAGTAAAAGGAGAAACGCAACTCCTGGAGGGTAGACACGAGGGAGGCCCGGATGGTGACACCAAGGTGCGACGTCACCGTCTCCATGGGACCGCCCGTAACTCTCATAGGAATGCACGTTCCATCGGGGCTCTAGGCCTACAGCAAGCCACCCATACCTTCTGCAAGGCGCATGCTCTATCAGGGCTCCAAGCCCTATAGTACGCCGCTTGTATCTCTTACAAAAAAAGTGCTCCATCGGGGCTTCAAGCCCTGTAGTACGCATATGCATCTCCTACAAGAAGAGTGCTTTACTGTGACTTCAAACCCTGTACTGTGCCACCTGTACCTTCACAGGGGATCACTCCACTAGGGGGCAGGCTCTCCAACATGCCGACTGCGCCCTCTACATGAAGACCTTTTTCTGGGAACCTCGGACTTTGTCTGATAGAGGCTCTGACGAGTTTATGCCCCTCCTACAGGGGACGCCCGGGGAGAAGCACCCAACCGAGGCTCCAGGCTCGGTCTGGCAGGATTAATTCCTATATAACGGTAAGAGGGACCTCCATGACAAGGGACCTCCATGATAAGGGACCGAACCAAGAGAGAGAAAAAAAGTAGGCAAAGGCAAAGGGCAGGAGTGGTAAACGACCTCCTAGTATCTAAAAAAATCCTAATTTACCTTTCTGTTCCCTTCTTTTCTATCTCCCTCTACTCGGGGGCATCATTCGCCTCCATAACAGAGGGTCTGTTCTCTTTGGTCGCCTTACTGACTTGATCATCGAAGTATCCTCGCCGAAATCTCTGGCTGGGATTCTTCTCTTTTTTGTGGGACTGACAAATCACGAGGGTGCAAGGATGAAGAGCCCAACATCCTTGGGGAGAGTAGTTTTAACCGGACCCCACCAGAGCTACAGGCCATGGCGATCTAGGTGGCAGCATTAGTCACATGAATTTTTTAAATATAACATATCATTTTTTTGTAAAAAACTGATAAAAATACCAGTAAAATCTATAAATTTTAAGATGGGCATGATTAAGTAATAGTATAATATAAAATCACTTAGTTATGTTTACCATAAAAAATAATTTAAATAAATACTAACATTTAAAATTTAAAATTATAATATTATGAAAAAAATTATAAAATATTTTATAATATTTATAATTAAATAATAATTTAATGTAGTATATTAATACTTAGTTGTGTGTACCAGAGTGTATGCCCAATATTTAAATAAAAACCTAACAATTAAATTTGTGATCACACATAAACTTAATATTTAACATTCATTGATAAATATAATATATAAATATAAAATTTATTGTAATGTCAGAATCCTAAAATAATATGATCCACACATAAATGTAATACATAAATGAAAGTAAAAAATATATCCTAAGTCCCACAAGGTGGTCGTCTCCTCCTACACGGAGGTTGCTTTCGATGATGTGAAGATTCTGGTTCACTTTGTCCCTAATATCCTGTTAGAAGCTCTACTTCAGTGTGAACTGGCTCCTACGTAGCACCCTCATGTGTCGATCCATCATCGATAAATTCTTTTATACGACAATATAGTCAAAATGCACTACAGCATCTTCCATAGATGTGAACTGTCTGATATCCTCATGACATAACTATTCTCATATAAGTAGGGAGTGAACTCAGGCATCAGATACGAAGAGGTACTACATCAGCGAGTACATCGTGAATGCTGAGGTACAGGAGCTGCTCGTGATGATAATGCGTAAGAGAAATGTGTAAAAGTCTCGTCCTCTCTGCTGTCGTCATGAACAAATCCTCGTAACTGGATACAAGCCTACTCATGGATAGTATGAAGGACAGTTTCATATATATCCATGATGGACTTGGATGACATGGATATAGAATCTGGCTGAGCAAGCTATCAAATCATGACCATCCCATCACTCTGAAATATATATGTAATTAGGCATATAAAATATAATATTCAACTATGAAGAATATTTAATAAAATAATTTAAATACTTACCAGGTAATCATGCATTGCACCGGTATGACTGATGAATCGCTTAGTGATGCGATGGTACCACTGCATATATGGATCATGATAATCCATGATACCATCAATAGTAGGTCCATCTAAAATATGATCACAATGGCTCTTCCATAGTTGTATAAAATATTGATGAGTAAAGGACCAGTCCTGATTGACTCTTTTTCATTCCTGAAACCTCCTCCTCCGAGCGTGGAGTCCAAACCAAGGGGCCCACAAGGGAGGATACGTTCTCCTAGATCGCCACTGACTTGATCATTGGAGTGCCCCCGCTGGGATCCCCAGCACGGGTCTCCTCACTTTTGCAGGTCTGGACGCGCACGCTTGGCTCCCGAGCGACGAGGTTGGCACCCAGGTTATCCCGAAGCAACAAGCCACGGTGATGTAGGTGAAAATAGATTGGCGCGCCAGGTAGGGGGCCAGGACACAGTTTGACTCAGATCGATCCCCCAAACGTGCACATCCACCTGGAGAATGGTGATGACGCGCGCGCGGGAGGTCTCCACCAGCCATGCTGGGGACCCCCTTCCCATGAGGGCCCGCACAGTTCAGAGAGAGAACCCCCCGCTCTACCGCAACCACCTCCGACGGATGTCTAGTTAGCAGCACTCGCCTAGCAGATGCAAGTTCTGACTATGGCGATGTAACAGTTACAACATCGGCATCGATCCCTGGCTACCCACTAATAGCCAGGGACCCCTATGGCCCAAGCCACCGCACCCCGTGATAGCCTGCAGTCCTTCCAAGGAAGGCCTTCGCTGCAACAAGCCGCGATAGATCCCCGGGGAAGCCATTGGACCCCGACGAAGAGGCAGTGGACCGGGTCTGTCGATCGGGAGAGCCAGTTTTTGACCCTCGAGCAGGCTGCTGTTAAGCATCGCCGAGGTCGTAGAGGTAAGGCTCCCCATTGCAACCCTCCTCAGCGGTCACATTCACCTCCTTCGTTGGTCTCAGCAGAGGGCTCCACAGATAAGGCCATCAAGTGCATGGCAGAAAGGTTCCTAGAGGAGCAGGAGAGCAAGCTGGCAGAGCTATCTCACCAGTTTGCAAATTTGCAAGGCTCCCCCTGCGAGCCTGCGGGTTACGATATCCGTCTCCTTTTCTCTTGAGAGATCCAAGAGAAACCGATCCCGAGTCAGTTCCGCATGCCGCAAGTGGTCCCTACGACAGGACCACCGACCCCCTAGACCACTTTGAGAGCTACAAGGCCCTTATGAGAGTCCAGGGGGCGACCGATGCTCTCCTATGCTTCGCCTTTCCAACCACTCTCCAGAAGGTGGCTCGAGTCTGGTTCACCAGCGTCGAGTCAGAAAGCATCAGCTCGTTCGCTCAGCTGGAGCGGAAGTTCATGGCTCACTTTAATGCTTGTCGGAAGGTGCCACGAGAAGCGGACAACCTTTTCTCCATCAGACAGCAAGATCACGAGCCTTTTATGGGACTATGTGACCCGCTTCAAGGTTGCCGCACTAGAGATCTACAACTTGGACGAGCCCGTTGCCATGTTGGCATTGAAGAGAGGGCTCAGGACTTCCCGCCTAACCTTCTCCCTGGATAAAAAACCATCGAAGACATACTCCGACCTCCTCCTCTATGTTCACAAATATATCCGTGCCAAGGAGGCGGACCATACAAGAAGGGAGCTAGACGGGAAGCCGCTGAAGAAGCAACTTCCTGAGGAGACATCCGGGGTGTGGAAGCCCGAACCGGCCACCCCGAACTTTCACCAGGGGCCAAAGATGAAGAGCAGCCCCATTCCGGAAACAAGATACACACCTCTCCCGCTCGGAGGTCGAAATTATCATGAAGATCGAAGGCGAGTGCTACCTGCGCTGTCCTCCCCTACTGAGGCCATCGAACGGTTACGATAAGATAAAGTACTGCCAATTCCACCATGACCATGGCCATGATACCAAGGAGTGCCGCCAGCTCAAGAAGGAGATTGAAGACCTGATAAGGAGGGGCTACCTCGGGAAGTTCGTGGGGGGGAGGACCCTGGCGGAACCTCAGGTGCTCGTTGCCCTTCCTCCTATCCCTGCAGTCGACAATCAGCCCACCGAGAAGCCTGTGGGTATAATATGCTCGGGAATCGAGCGCACTCCTAAGAGAACTTGGCGAGGAGAGAGTGTGAAAAATGTACTCCCCTTTATGAGGGAGGAGGACCTGGGGAATACTAATATAAACAATGATGCCATGATCGTCATGATGATGATCGCCAAGCATTCTATAAAACGGATTATGGTCGATAGTGGAAGTTCGACTGATGTCCTTTTTTACGATGCTTTCTCAAGGATGAACCTATCCCCTACTCTGCTGAAGCATGTACACACTCCCCTCGTTGGTTTTACTGGAGATTTTGTAGGAGTTGAAGGAGAGATCACTCCCCCCGTTACTGCCAGGTCACCATCTCGGCAGAGCACAGTCATGATGACCTTCACGGTTGTAAAGCTTCCTTTGACCTACAACACGATCCTCGACCACCCCGGGCTCAACCTACTCGACGTGGTCATCTCCACCCGACAACTATTGGTGCAATTCTCCACTCCTTATGGTGCGGGAGAAATGAAGGGGGTACCTTAGTCGATCCAGCATTGCCTTCAAGCTATCCCGGGGGCCAGAAGCTCCGAGGAGGACCCCCGCGCCAACGACCTCGACCAAAGGATGCAGGACCCCCGAGGTGGCCTGGTCGAGCACCTGGTGACATATCCGCTCGGAGCAGACCCAGCAAAGACAGTACATATTGGGGGCCAGCTACAAGAGGAGGAACGAACCCGCTTACTGAGTTTCCTTCGGGTGAATGCCGACGTGTTTGCCTGGACAGTGTCAGACATGCCCGACATTTTCCTCGACATTATTACCCACAAGCTAAGCATCGACCCGAAGCACCATCCTGTCTGGCAGAAGAAAAGAAGCTTCGTCCCAGAGAGGCAACGAATGATCAACGAGGAGGTAGAGAAGCTCCTCACAGCAGGCTTCATTCATTAGGTGCAGTATCCTAGCTAGCTGGCGAACGTAGTCATGGTGAAGAAGAACAATAAAAATGGAGGATTTGCGTGAACTACGCCGACCTCAATCGGGCTTGCCCAAAGGATAGTTTTCCATTGTCAAAGATTGATCAACTGGTAGATGCCACCTCAGGGCACCGCTTACTCTCCTTCATGGATGCATTTTCCAGGTACAACCAGATCCAGATGCACCCTAAAGATGAGGAGCACACTACCTTCATCACCGACTAAGGGATGTATTGCTACCGGATGATGCATTTCAGACTGAAGAATGCTAGTGCCACATATCAGAGGCTGGTCATCGAGTCTTCAAGGACCAGATTGGCCGAAACATGCAAGTTTATGTGGACGACAAGCTTGTTATGAGCAAGCCGAGGTCAGACCATGTCGATGACTTGGCAGAAGCATTCCAAAACCTCCACCTGCACTGATGAAGCTGAATCCGGTGAAGTGCACCTTTGGGATAGCAGCAGGAAAATTTCTCGGCTTTATGGTCACCCAGAGAGGAATTGAAGCCAATCTTGAGAAGGTCCAAGCAATTATTGACATGGAGCAACCCACCTCGAAGAAGCAGGTCCAGCACCTCCGGGCCGAATTACTGCCCTGAGCCAATTTATCTCGTGGTCTGCTGATCACTGCCTGCCATTCTTCAAGGCACTGCAAAAAGTCCATGACTTCACCTAGAAGAAACTGAAAGGAATCATTCCTAGGGATGATGCATGCATTTTAAAACTTTTTTAAGAGCATGCAGCAGCGAAAAGCGATAAAACTATTTTATCGAAATGTTAATCTAATTAACACAATCCCATTATCAGGATCTAGATGTATCTAGAGTAATATAAATATGAAATCATGCAACCAAAGAATAAAATATGAAACTATTCACATAACTATACAATGATGCGGAATGGATAATTATGTCATACATAATACAAGTACATAGCTTGATGACGTTCACCGGGAAGAACCGGAAGTTACAAAAATGCCCACTTCTTAGTCGCGATCCCAGAGACGGCACAAACCTGTAGGAAAAATATGAATTTGCAAGCAGCACTCGTGTACTACCTCTACGGGTGGTTTGCACCGTGTAGCGCGATTTCTTTTCCTTTCTTTGAGGTGCTAGCCTTTACGGAAGCTTTGTCGGGTGGACTCCTTCTTCAACTCCTTGAAGATAGTGGGACACCTTCAACTCCTTGAAGTGCTAGTTACTGCAGCAGTGCTGAAACAGAATGAAGACTCTCCCAGTTCTCTCTATCCCAAACCTTCAATAGAAGGTATGCACTCAAACATCCTATCCAAAACTCACTCTATCCCAAAGATCCAATCTTACAATCTCTCAAGGATCAAACAAGATCTCTAATGAAGGAATATGGTAGAGTCTCAACCTTGATCCAGATTTTTGGATGTGGAATATGAGGAGTGTTGAAAATCTACACTAGACCTTCTACATCCCTACATTTATAATAGCAGCCCTCTAGACAATTAAAAGGACTAAATGAGAGATTAATGAACAGTTTTGGGATCTCTTGAGATTCCAGGGAGGTTAGAAGTCCCTTGGAATTCAGTAACAGTAATAATTAAAACTCGAAACTCCCAGCATTAAATCCTATAATAATTATAGCATTTAATGAAAGGTTTTTGGATTTCAGCAGTCCGTCAGACAAGTCGAGTCGACTCGCTTAAGAAGAGTTGGCTTGAACAGAAGTTTTGACAACACCTTGTCAAACAAGTCTGGAATGATTTCCAATCGTTTGCATGCCAACAAAGCAAGAAGAAATTCTCTGTGTGCGACCCCATAGGTTCAAACACAAAACCAGTAGCATGGAAACATTTCCAGTACTAGCCAAAGTCGCCATCTAGCAATGATACCCGGCATCCGAATAGGTTGAAGGTTGCAGAACAACATAAACATATCGAATATGGAATAGCATTGAACTTATTCCTTGAACCTCCTAACGCTCTGGATGGCATAGGGTTAAACTACCCAACCCTAAGCAGTCCATCTGAATATGTCTCAAAGAATTCCTGCAACTATTTACAAGGAATACCCTGGCCAAGGTCTATCACAATTGAGGCATATAAAGCATTCAATCCAAATCATTTGGAGAGGTCGATCCTATCTCGATCCTACTACCGCTACACAAGTACTTGACTGTACCCAGCAACCTTCCATACCGGATTAGAAATCCGGGTAGTCCGACACCTAAGCATAGTGAGTTGCTTGCAAGCTGCCATAGTGATCTCAAGTCAGAGGAATAATTCATATCCACATTCTAATGCAAGACTCCTCTTCGGTAGCAAGAGAATCTCGCATGAGAGTCACATTTAGTGAAGTGTCAAACACAACACCCGATGTCATACCAGCATCTCCATGCTATTTGGTTAAGAGGACAACCAACAGATATGACATCAATGACCTACTCTCAATACACCATCATCCCAAAATAGCATATCCTTTGGTCATGAACTAATTTATGAACTACACGATGCATCCTCTCTATATTGCATACAAGGTAGCTCAAAGGACATCATCACATAAAAGTTTAAATTAAGAAAAATGCACCTGTGATGAACAACCAAAAGATAACTTTTATTTATATCAAAATTCATATACAAATAGCACAACTGTCTATAGCCTAGACGATTGGCTTTATGACATAATTTCCAACAGAAAGAGTGCAAGGAAGCCTTCGAGGAGCTAAAAAAGTTCTTAGCATCGCCACTGCTACTCTCTAGGCCGGAAGATGGAGAAGAACTCTTATTGTACCTGGCAATCACCCTAGGGGCTGTCAGTTCGGTCCTTGTCCGTACGGATGGGGACGGAGTCTAGAAATCGGTATACTACGCCAGCAAGCTCCTCCAGGATGCGGAGATCAGGTACACCCACTCCGAAAAGTTAATTTTTGCCTTTATAATGTCAGCTCAGCATCTCAGGCCCTACTTCCAAGTGCATCCAATTGCGGTCCTGACAGACTAGCCCCTGAGGGCCATCCTCAGCCACCTTGATACTTCCGGATGCTTGGCTAAGTGGGCACTAATACTTAGCAAGTTCAACATCGCGTATCGACCGAGACCAGCTTAGAAGGCCCAGGAGCTGGCTGACTTCCTGGTCGAGTGCGCGGGCATGGGCGAGGAGCCAAAAGAGACCACTTCGGAGCGCCAAGCAGAGATCGAAACCGAAGAGGAGGTCTGGGTGCTCCACGTTGACGGTGCATCCAACTCGGAAGGGAGTGGAGTAGGCCTCATCCTAGCCAATGATGATGGGGTCGTGGCCGAGTGTGCACTCCGCTTCTGGTTTGCGGCAACCAACAACCAGGAGGAGTATGAGGCACTCCTCGTGGGATTGAGAGTCTCCCATGAATTGGGTGTGCTCAGCTTGAAGGTCTTCACCGACTTCCAGCTGGTTGCCGGGTAGGTGTTAGGATAATTTGAGGCAAGAGATCCCTAAATGATAAAGTATTTGGAACAGGTATGCTTAAGCATGACGGGCTTTCGCCGCTTCAGCATCTGCCACATCCCTCGTGGTGAGAATACTCACGCCGACGTCCTCTCAAGGCTCGTGACTCTGCCGGACTCATCACTAGGATGCGCCCACATCAAATACCTGGATTCTTCGAGCTATGAAATTTCGTTGTTGGTCCAGCAGGTCACTCCAGAGCCCAGTTGGATGGATAGATATATCCAGTACATCACCAACGGCATCCTGCCGGAGGATCGTGCAGAGGCTGGCCTCATCAAGAAGAAGGCCGCGCACTTCGTCTTGATGGACAGGCAGCTCTAACGCAGGTCCTATTTTTATCCTCTTTTGAAGTGCTTGAGATCTACAGAGGTAGTTCTCGTGCTCCAAAAAATCCACGAAGGTCTCTGCGGGAATCATGTAGGGGGCAGAACGCTAGCATACAAGGCCCTCCACCAGGGGTATTACTGGGAGACCATGAGGGAGGATGCAGCCAACTTCATGAAGAGGTGTGATCGCTGCCAGCACCACGGTCACATTCAGCGTCAACCAGCGGCACCACTCTCCTAGCTCTTCGCCCCCTGGCTATTCGCCCAGTGAGGGATGGACATCCTTGATCCATTTTCTCCTGCACCCGGGCAGAGCAAGTTCCTGATAGTGGCCATTGATTACTTTATCAAATAGGTGGAGGTGGAGCCGCTAGTACGGATCACCGAAGCCAAAGTCCGATAATTCTTCTGGAAGTCGATAGTTTGTTGCTTCAGACTCCCCCACACCATCATCACCGATAATGGATGACAGTTCAATAATCAGAAGTTCGAAGAGTTCTGCGCTGACCTCAGCATTCATCATTGTTTCACCTCGGTAGCTTACCCCAGACCAACGGAGAGGCCGAAGTGACCAATCGGACCATCCTCTAGGGGTTCCATACCAGGTTGGACCAAGCTAAAGGCAGGTGGGCGAAGGAACTCCCCAATGTCCTTTGGGCCTACCACACAATGCCCCGAACGATCATGGATGAGACGTCTTTCAACCTTGTCTTCGGCACCGAAGCCGCGGTCCCAGTTGAACTTAGTGTGCCCACCCTTCGGGTGGAGCAATACGATGAAGCTGAAAATCTGGCATGCCTTTTACTCAACTTGGACCTCCTTGAGGAAACAAGAGATAAGGCTCAACTCTGGATGGCGGCCTACCAGAAGTGGGTAGCTCGGTACTGCAACACACGGGTAAAGCCAAAGATCTTCTGCCCAGGTAATTTGGTGCTACGACGGGCTGAAGCCTCTCAGCCTCGAGAGTGCGGCAAACTCTCCCCGAACTGGGAGGGCCCTTACAAGGTGGTCGAGGCTCTCGCCCACGGAGCTTACTATCTTGCTGAGCTCAACGGTGCCAGGTTCCCGCGGACCTGGAATGCCAATAATTTGAGGATATACTACCAGTAATGTAAGACCTCTTCCCATTAATAAAAAAAATTTCTTTTGGTGCAAACTTTTTTTGCCTCGCAGGAATTTTGCTGCTCGACCCCAGGTCTGGCAGATCAAGCTGGGAAACTCTAGAAGCCCCGCACCTCGAAGCCGGGAAACTCCCGAAGCCCCACACCTCGAAGCCAGGAAACTCTTGAAGCCCCGCACCTCGAAGCCAGAAAACTCTTGAAGCCCAGCACCTCGAAGCCAGGAAACTCCTAAAGCCCCGTACTTCAAGCCGGGAAACTCCTAAAGCCCCGTACCTCAAAGCCGGGAAACTCCTGAAGCCCCGCACTGTCTTTCCAAGTTCTAGCCTAGCAAGGTCGCCCAATGAACTCTAAGAGTTCGGCTCTTCAGCCCGGCTGCATACAAAGTACCTGGAGACAGCCTTGCTTAAAATCTCTCAGGACTCCTACGAAGAGTCTCATGAAACCCTATTACCCCATCTCCGACATGATGGAGGCAACTCAACTCAGAGCCTCTCTCCTCGACCACCCTCAGTACCAGAGCTTTGTTGGAAAGAGCCAAAAGACATAGCCACTTGAGGCAAGTCCACACAGTAGAGGTACGTTCGTGGGCAGTCCAAAGGAAGAGGGGATAGAAGGAGATAACAAGTGGGGAGTATGAAAAATACTTCATTGAATTCAAAAATAGATTACATTATCATCGGACCCCAGACAGGCCGGGTGGTCCAGAGAGGAAAAGAAAGCAAAAAACAATAACACAAAGAGGAGGAAGAGAGGAGCTCCCGTCCTACTCCGCCGGTTCCTTCCTAGGATAGTGCTGAGAACGGGAGGCATCCTCCTGGGCCTCCCACGCTAGAGCTGCATCGGCAACGACCTCGGGCTCCTCCTCCGCTTCAGCGACAGACATGATCGGATTGGTGGGGAAGGCGAGCTCTTCCAGATTCATGTCAGGGACGAGCTGCACCACCCTGGATTGGTAGAACTCATACCAACTCGTGGAACTCTGTGTCGAATTCTTCCAAGGCCTTGTAATTTGGTACCACCTCGGCGGCCTCATTCTTCGTGACCTCTATCAAGGCCACTGCCCCTGCGGCCTTTTCTTCGATGGCGGCGGCCTGCTCTCGTGCCATCTCAAGTTGGGCCCGGAGGTCTTCAGTCAATCCTACCAATCGGACCATCTCGATCTTGAGCTCTTCTGCCACCTAAGCAGCCTCGGCTTTGGGCCTCTCAGTCCTGGCTATCTCTGCCTGGAGCTCCTCGGCCCGGCACTTGACTTGGTCCTTCTCCAGGGTCAGGGATGCCTCGAGGTCCTTAATGCGTCTCTCAGTGCCCACCACCTCGGCCTTCAGCTTATGGTACTTCTCCTCCCCTCCTGAGCCCTGGAGGTCTTCACCTTGGCCTCAACCGCCAGCGAAGTGATCTCCTGCTCTTTCAGCTGGTCCCTCTTGACCAAGTGCTTGCAATAGTCGTGGATGAGCAGGAGATCCATCCCGAGCTACATCAAGATGGATGTCAGCTATGCAAAAAAGAAAAAGAAAAAGAAGAAAAAAAATTGAATGAAGGACAAGAGGGCTTTCCGAGAAGAGCTATGGGAGAGTGTCGAGGATGGCATCCGCAAGGAGTCTTCCCCCCCTTTCACACTAGTCGTGTGGCTGGATGGCATACTCCTTCATGCGTTCAGCCAGCTCCCGATCCTAGATCACGAAGGAGTTCGGCGCCGGCTCAATTGGCACCTTCCGGGACTTATCCTTTTTTTTCTTCCTGTGAGCCACCGTAGTGCCCTCGGGAGTGGTTGAGGACGTCTTCGAGGCCTTATGGGGGCTCGCCGCCACCCCGACCGGCGTTGCTGGCTCCGGCTCCCTCCTTTCCTCTTCCGCTTCCTCCACTTTGACAACTTCAGGGGGTGGAAGCGTGGCAGTGGTAGCAAACCGAGCCCGAGCGACCACCTCAAGCTCCCGGGCTAGTGGTGGATCCCGCTGCCTCAGCAGACCGGCGACCGGCTCAACCGGCCTTCTACTTGGCCCGGGGGGTGCAGGCACAACCCCTTCACCGGACTCACCTCGGGGCCTCTTCAACGGGGACTCCCTTTGCCCCGCCGGTGCGGCCCTCTTCTTAGAGAGTGCGATGAGCTGATCCCTGGGGTACTTCATGCCTGCAAAGAAGAAGGTTAGCCTCAAAGTCGAGCAGACTCACAAAAGAAAAAAACAAGGTGGCTCCCTCGAGGTCAGCCCACCTCAGTCGAGTCGAGCCCACCTCGGTCGAAGTTGAGCTCCTGCTCTCTTTGAGCTCCTTCGAGCCCACCTCGGTCGATGTCAAGCTTCTTCGCCAGGTGGCTCCCTCGAGGTCGAGCCCACCTCGGTCGATGTCAAGCTTCTTCGCCAGGTGGCTCCCTCGAGGTTGAGCGCACCTTGACCGAGATCGAGCTCCTGCCAGGTTCTCTTCGGATGATGCGCCCAGCAACTGGGACCCATGGCGCTACCTTCCTTAGACTGCGCGCCACCGCCCAAGGACTACGCAGCAGCACCCCTCAGGATGATATGATCTCCTCTGCGGCTACTTCCACCAAACTGGAAAGGGCGCCCAGTCCAAGGCACTGCACTCCCGACCGACCGTTTGCACCACTCGGAAGAGGAAAGCCCCCAAGGAGATTCAAATCCAGGAGACGGCTGCCCCCCGATCAAGGGCCTGCCAAACTTCCCAAAATGGAGCGATCAGGGAGGAGGTCAGAGCCATCGGCATGACTCCCTACCACGAACAGTGAAAGAACCCGGGCGCACGGCACGGGGCGGTGCTAGACGTTGACCAACCAATGCCTGTAGAGAGAAAGGATCCCAAGGTAGATCGCTGGAAGGGTCCTTAGCTTAAAAGGGCCCTCCCAAGGTTTTCAAAGGGGTAAGTCAAGAAACAAGCAAGAGGGGGAGAGGCAGAGCGCTCGGGACTACCAGAAACTCATCGGAGAGGTCTCGCCGGACACAGCTTCCATTGCTCAAGCTCTCCTCCACCACTGCCATCCCTCACTCTACTCTTTTTCATTCCTGAAACCTCATTCTCCTAGCATGGAGTCCAAACCAAGAGGCCCACAGGAAAGGATCTGTTCTCCTAGATCGCCACTGACTTGATCATCGAAGTGCCCCCGCCGAGATTCCCGGCCCGGGTCTCCTCTCTTTTGCAGGTCCGGACGTGCGTGCTTGGCTCCCGAGCGACGAGGTCGGCACCCAGGTTATCCCGAAGCTATAGGCTACGGCGGTGTAGGCGGCAACATGCACTACAAAAAAAGTCATATGCACCCACGCTTTTTAGACACGTAAAATACATACGTGAGTAAAAGTTCAAGTTCTAAAAAAATGTTATATATATCCACGTTTGGCAAACATGAAAATGCTATAATTATACAGTTTGAACTATAACATGGATAAACTTAACGAATCTGATTCATGTTACCACATGGATAAGTTGAATCAGTTTGAACTATAACATGGATAAACTCGATAAGCTCCAGACCCACATCAATTTGTAACTTACGTTTCAACTATTAAACATGAATAAATCAAATATAATGGATAAACGTTGGTATGCTAAGAAAAGAGTGTCCAAAAAAATTAATACTGATCCCAGGTCTGGAGCTACTCCAAACTCGGATCCAATTAACTTTAACATAAATGGATCGGATCTTGATATTTAATATCCAAACCTGAGACTTGACTAAAAATATAATATAACATATATTTAAATAATATAATGTAATATAACGTAATGTAATATGACATATTTTATAATTTATTATAATACATTATTTAAAATTTTATATTTTAAATATTAAAAATGTAATTACACTATATTATAATTATACTATACTTACAAAGTCACTCCCATTAACTAAGTATAATAAAAGAATTCAATATGTCTATATTTTTAACAACGGGTCATTCGGGTTGAATCGGGTTCATAAATAATCCCGTTCTATTATAAACAGTTTGAATATAAATATAATCTAAATAAAATATAGACAACTATATTTTAATTATTAAATAGCTAACTATTATTAACCATAAAATAAATAATAAATAATATTATTCTTAAATTAAATTAAGATATAAAAATAATTTAACTCTATCTCTATGTTGAAAATAAGTTCCATACAAGTTTTAACTTATAATTTAAAGGTCCAAATAGATATAATTTTAACATTATTAGTATGTTCAAATCAGGTTGGGTCGGGTCGGGTCCAAATTCAGTAAACCCAGGCCCAACCCAAAAAATGGAAAGGGTCTAATTTTAGGACCCAACCTAGATCCATGGATCCATAAAAATGGGTTGGATCGGGTCTAAATGGATATCATGGGTCAACCCGATCCATTTGCAACCTTACTTTTAATTGGATTTAAGGTAGGCTTATCTAAATTTTGGTATTTTCTATGTCCTAGTCCAGTCCATGATCACCTCTTATTAATAGGAAGCTAGAGAACATGTTATCAAAATAGATAAATAATAAAAATAAAAATAAAATATCTAGAATTACCTGGAATCTCTGCTGACTACTTTTAATAATAATAATAATAGTAGTAGTAGTAGTAATGTATAAATACTTCAGGAAAGATTTGAGCAAATAAATAGGTAGCTTGTAAAATCAAGCTTGGAAGTTCGATATAAATCAAGCTTGAATCACCAAAACATGCTCTAAATTAATTTCAACCTGTGAAGCCCAAGTCAATAAAAACTTTGATATATTTATACTATTATACAAATAATGTATTATTAAACTAAGGATTTGATTTTTTATGGATTAGTTTAAATTTATTTTAGGTTTGAGTCAAGTTAGCATGTTATAGTTCAATGTTTGATTCAATTAAACTCATTTGTTAATTTCTTTAAAATTAAATTTTAATTGAGTTGGGTATAATCGTAAACAAATCAAGCTTGATGCAGGGTTCAAACTATAGAGTTTTTTCAGATTAAATTTGATTGAATTCATACCCAAACTCGATAAGCCCGATCAAATTTGGATCCGGATTCGATAAGTTGAATCAGTTACCACAACTTCCCCGATCTCAACAACTTTCCCGGTTTCACGCATCTCTCTACAGTAGATATAAATCGCTGCCAGGGTATTTTCCACGGAGCGCAGTGAGGTGGGTACCCTAGGCTACGTATTTCTCCTTATCTACAGTGTGCTTGTGGTCTGATCCATGATAAAGATACAATTAAAGTATATTTAGCTTTTAATGGAGTTATTAAAGATCAGAGACTTTGGGAATTGTGTTCTGGTATTTCAGATTGATATGGCTACATCGTTGATGTGGAACGTGTGTCAGATCCAGCTGGAAGTCGCAGGTGCCACATGAATTTTTCTTTCAAAATTCCCGCTCCTTCACCAGGTGGTACCCCAAGACGGGTCCACCTCTGTCGAAGTCGAGCACCTCTCTGCCACTCTGCCAGGTATCCACCCAGGAGGGGTCCACCTCGGCCGAAGCTGGCAGCCTCCTGCTCCCTCGCCAGGTGGCACCCCAAGACGGGTCCACCTCTGCCGAGGTCGAGCCAGGCCCCCCTGCTCCTTCACCAAGTGGCACCCCAAGACGGGTCCACCTCGGCCGAAGTCGAGCACCTCTCTGCCACTCCTCTAGGTGTCGACCCAGGAGGGGTCCACCTCGACCGAAGCTGGCAGCCTCCTGCTCCTTCGCCAGGTGGCACCCTAAGACGGGTCCACCTCTGTCGAAGTCGAGCCAAGCCCCCTGCTCCTTCACCAGGTGGCATCCCATGACGGGTCCACCTCGGTCGAAGTTAAGCACCTCTCTGCCACTCCGCCAGGTGTCCACCCAGGAGGGGTCCACCTCGACCGAAGCTGGCAGCCTCCTGCTCCCTCGCCAGGTGGCACCCCAAGATGGGTCCACCTCTGCCGAGGTCGAGCCAGGCCCCCCTGCTCTTTCGCCAGGTGGAACCCCAAGACGGGTCCACCTCGGTCGAAGTCGAGCACCTCTCTGCCACTCCGCCAGGTGTCCATCCAGGAGGGGTCCACCTCGACCAAAGCTGGTGGCCCCTGCTCCCTCGCCAGGTGGCACCCCAAGATGGGTCCACCTCTGCCGAGGTCGAGCCAGGCCCTCTTACTCCTTCGCCAGGTGGCACCCCATTATGGGTCCACCTCGGCCGAAGTCGAGCACCTCTCTGCCACTCCGCTAGGTGTCCATCCAGGAGGGGTCCACCTCGATCGAAGATGGCGGCCTCCTGCTCCCTCGCCAGGTGGCACCCCAAGATGGGTTCACCTCCACCGAGGTCGAGCCAGGCCCTCTTGCTCCTTCGCCAGGTGGCACCCCATGACGGGTCCATCTCGGTCGAAGTCGAGCACCTCTCTGCCACTCCGCCAGGTGTCCATCCATGAGGGGTCCACCTCGGCCGAAGCTAGCGGCCTCTTGCTCCATCGCCAGGTGGCACCCCAAGACGGGTCCACCTCTATCGAGGTCAAGCCAGGCCCTCTTGCTCCTTCACCAAGTGGCACCCCATGATGGATCCACCTCGACCGAAGTCGAGCACCTCTCTGCCACTCCGCCAGGAGGGGTCCACCTCGGCCGAAGCTGGCGGCCTCCTGCTCCCTCGCCATGTGGCACCCCAAGACAGGTCCACCTTCACCAAGGTCGAGCCAGGCCCTCTTGCTCCTTCGCCAGGTGGCACCCCACGACGGGTCCACCTCGGCCGAAGTCGAACACCTCTCTGCCACTCCGCCAGGTGTCCACCCAGGAGGGATCCACCTCGACCGAAGCTGGCAACCCCCGCTCCTTCGCCAGGTGGTGCCCCTTGAAGGGTCCACCTCGATCGAAGTCAGCCCTACTCTACAAAGCCTCGGGGAGGCAGAGACACGGGTCGTGAGGTCGCCACTAGGGCCGGCGCGCTCCGCACCCCGTACAGAGTGCCAGTATGGCCTGCAGTGATACGCTAAACCTCGTTTACATCAGTTAAACGGGGCCCCGCAATCGAGGAATGAAATTCTTGCGGGCAGGGGCCTGAAACGGCTAGAGGCCCATCGTCAACGCCCCGAAAGGAGAGCTCCCATGCTCGGCCCGAGGTCTCACCAGTCTTCCCCCTTTCGTGATACACGGCAGACGAGGCATGCTGGCCACTAAACTCCCAGACTCGAAGGAGAAGGGAGGGAGGAGACCCAGAGATTTCAGGGAGCTCCCAGGAGGAGACGTGGGCTGAAGGCGGTCCGGTGGTATAAAGGGGACGGTAAAAATGGACGGAAAGGTAAGTCAAAAAGGGGGGAACATCGAGAGAACGATACGGGGGACCCCAAGAAGTCCTCAGGCATGAGCTCGGTGAACCCAGTGCAGGAAGCCGGGCTTCAGCTCCTCTCTTCCCCACACTTCTTTCATTTACATCTCTTCTAAGCACAGAAATCCTTTGGGAACCCGCCTTAGAGGTCATGTTCCATCTTGCCTCTCTCTTACTTGACCGTCAGAGTGCCCCCGCCGGAATCCCCGGCCCGAGTCTCTGACTTTGTTTTGCAGGTTCGGAAGCTTGGAGATCTCGAGGTGACAGAGTCCGAGAACCGGTGCCAGCTCACGAGCTATAGGCCACCATGGTGAGATCGGCAACACAGCTCATAGTATTTCTTCTAATATAAATAGCACAAGTGAAGATTGCACTAAGGATGATGGCACACTTAAAATGATACTATATGCACTTAAAGCTACAGCTAATAATGACAACGAATTTGAATATGGTGATACTGGTCTAGCAAATGGAGATGAGTTTTTAAATGGATTAAAGAAGTTGCTTGAAGATACACAAAAATCATTATTTGAAGGTTGTAAGAGTTTCAAGAAACTTTCTTTTGTTCTCCGTCTATTCAACATTAAGTGCATGACTGGAATGTCCCAAAAGGTTTTTGATTTGATGATGCAGTTGTATAAACCCCTTCTTCCAGATGGCAATGCACATCCAAATTCATATAATGAAGTTAAAAAGATTGTTGCCGCATTAGGTTATAGTTATGAAAAGATGGATGCATGTCCGAATGATTGCATTTTGTATTGAGGGGAGGAGAATAAAGATCGTACAAGTTGTCCAAAATGTGGAGAGGATAGATGGATTGAAAAAGAAAGTTGTTATGACCATAAAGGGAAAAGAAAGTCTAAAAAGATTCTTCATTATTTTTCATTAATTCCAAGACTTCAGAGGATATACCTGTGTTCTGAATTGGCTGCAAAAATGAGGTGGCATAAAGAAGAGCAAAAAGTAGATGGTATCTTGAGACATCCAGCTGATTCATTTTGTTGGAAATCTCTTGATGTCATTAATGATTTTGGAATTGACTCTCGAAATGTTCGTCTTGGCTTGGCAAGCGATGGATTTAATCCTTTTGGTAATATGAGTGTAAGTTATAGCATTTGGCCAGTTATTTTGCTGCCTTATAATTTGCCACCATGGGAGTGTATAAAATGGCCTAATATATTCATATCCTTACTTATACCAGGTCCACATGGACCTGGTAACAATATTGATATTTACCTACAACCTCTCATTCATGAATTAAATATTTTGTGGAATGGGGTTGACACATATGATGCTTCGAGAGGCGAGAGGTTCAACATGCGTGCTGCATTATTATGGACCATAAATGATTTTCCTGCATACGGATACTTGTCAGGTTGGAGCACGAAAGGATGATTGGCATGTCCATAATATAATAAAGATACATATTCTGATTGGTTACATTCATGTAGGAAACATTATTATGCTTGTCATAGATGGTGGTTGGACAAGGACCATAAATTTCAACGAATGAAGTCAAGATTTTTTGATAAGGAAGAAAATATGAGAGATGCACATACTCTGTCTTCTGGGAGTGATGTGTTCAAGCAACTAGAGTATCTTATTTTTATCTCAAAAACTTCTAAAAATTTGAAAAAAAGAAAAAGGAAGTCAAGCAAGAATTTGAAGAGAGCACTAAAGCAAAAGAAATCAAAGAAGAGAAATACTATAGAAGAGCCTGATAATGTTGAAAAAGATAAATACCTGGCATGGAAAAAGAAGAGTATCTTTTTTGATTTGCCATATTGGAAGTTATTACCTGTTCGACATAACCTTGATGTAATGCACATCGAGAAGAATGTTTTTGACAGTTTGATTGGAACATTATTAGAAATTGACGGTAAAAGTAAGGATGGCTTGAAAGCTCGACAAGACTTAGTCGAATTAAATATACGACCATCTCTTCATCCCAAATTTGTAGGTCCAAAAAAGATCTTGTCGCCACCAGCTCGCTTTACATTAAGTAAAAAGGAGAAGGAAAGCATGTGCCAAGTTCTTAAAGATGTGAAGGTTCCTGGTGGATATGCAGCTAACATTTCTAAGCATGTTGACCTAGTTCATGGAAAGATATGGGGGCTAAAAAGTCATGACTGTCATGTAATTATGCAACAACTACTTCCAATAGCAATCCGGTCTATAAAAAGCAAGGAAGTTAAGTGGATAGTCACTGAATTGAGCAAGCTTTTCTTGCAATTGTGCTCAAAGACTTCTTCAGCAAATGATTTTTATTTACTTGATCAAAGGATTTTAATTCTCTTATGTCATATGGAGATGTTGTTCCCTCCTAGTTTCTTTGATGTGATGGTTCACTTGCTTGTTCATTTGCCATACGAAGCTCGACTTGCTGGTCCAGTTAATTATCAATGGATGTATCCAATTGAAAGGTATGTTTTGAATTTGATGTGTTTTTAGTTTATTGCATTTTTTATTTTTTATGTATTGTAGACTAGTAAAATTTAGTGGTCATGATGATAGGTTCTTGATAAAATTGAAATCATATATGCATAATAAAGAACAACCAGAAGGTTCAATTGCAAATAGTTATTTGGCTACAGAAACAGTGGCCTTTGCATCAAGATTCTTAGATGATGATGTTGAGACATGGCTAAATAGATGTGGAAGAAATGATGATTGTGCCAAAGTTGATACTCTGGGACAGATGTGCATTAACATAGGTCGACCTTTAGGTGCTGGGAGTTCTTGTAAGATGGATAATGTGGAGTTAGATCAAGCTCATTGATATATATTATTCAATCAAGAGGAGGTTCGGTCATATGCATTGTAAGTAAAAAGTATTTTTTTTATTTCATTATATTGTGAAATTTGTAGTTGTTACTACAAAACTTACACAATATTGTTTTCTATGTTAAGGATGCACTTCGAGTTGATCCTAAAAGAACGACCTCGTTCATCAAAAATGGATATTGAAACTATTCATATGAGCAAGTTTTCACAATGATTTCGTAGACATGTATGTAATGTATCATTATTTTCTTAATTTTTGCCTTATGAAAAAAGGTGTATGATTACTAATTGAATAATATAATATCTTTTTTATAGGTTCAGGGGCTACAAGATCAAGAAAAAGAAGATCTACCAGCTATTATTCATTGTCTAACAAAACATCCAGTTAATATAGTCAAGAAATACAATGGATGTTTAATTAACGGATTTAGATTTCATACAAGGAGCACTGAGCAGGGAAGGAAAACTCAAAATAGTGGCATTGTGATGTCAGCTAAAACAGCAAGCTTCTCTAGTACGAGAGATAATAATCAAATACATACTAATATTATCTATTATGGAGTCTTGGACGAGATTATAGAGATAAGTTATTATGATGAGATGAAATTTTTGCTCTTTAAATATGAATGGGTGGATATTAATCGAGGTGTCAAACAAGACGAGGACTTGACACTGGTAAATTTTAATCATAAATTACGTACTTTAGAGCTTTTTGTAATAGCTAATCAAGTGGAGCAAGTATGGTATGTAAAAGATCCAAAAGAAAGTGGATGGCATGTAGTTAGAAAGATAAAGCCAAGGGATTACTTTGATATGAACGATGACTTCAATGATGCTGATGAAGGCTTGAAAATTAAGCAACAAATAGATCTCCATGCTACCAATTATGATAATGAGATCGATGTAGATGATGAGAATGTAATAGGGAAGAAGATGATATTCAAGGAATTGAGATTGTAATGTAGTTATCCATGCATATATATCCATATATGAATAATGTATTTTCTTGAATATTTGTTAACTATGTATGGAAGACTTGTTTGATTATGTTCAGTTGTATTAGTTATTATTTTCTTAACTATATATCGAATGGTGTTCGTACTTTTTTTGTTAACTATATTGGAAAGGTTGTTTGGTTATTTTGAATGGTATTTGTTATTTATTTTAATATTTTTTATATATTTTGATGTATATATAAATAATGTTTCTATTTATTGCTTGATTTTACTGTACTAATATTATTCCTTTTAATTATAGATGTTGTTACAAATATATTTGTTACCTCAATTGAAAGTCTATGTAAGTGATCTAGTTCTTATCTTAATCTGATATTTATTATATAAACAAAAGTGATGACTATTTTAATTTTTTTTGTAGGGCTAGAAAGAAAAATCTGGTAATTGTAAGGGCTCGGGATAGACCGAGAACAAGATCTACTTATCGTGAAGTAGATTCTAAACCAACATTGGATAATGATCATAAAGTGGTTGACCTTGAAGAGACACAAGATAGTGGTGCTGAAGATAAACATTCAAATGAGGGAATGTTACTTGAACCAGAAAATAATTTAGACGAAAGAGGTTGACAACTAGTTGCTTTCCTACTTATATGGGGTGAGTACGATTTTAATTCTTGATGTTCTTACATTTAATATATCAAGGATGGATGTATGTTTAGTTTATAATAGTCTTTAAACATTTACTTTTTTGTTTACATGTTTACTTTTATTTTTTCTAGGTATAATAGAGCAAGCTAAGTTCAAAGAGACAATCATGGTTTCATTGTTTTGATTGCTTATTGTTTAGCTTATATGTGAGTAAGCCATCAAAAAAACAAAGTCTCAAAGTGGATAAAGAACAAAGAAGTCTTTGAAAAGAAATATCTTATCCTTCCTATTTGCATTTGGTGGGTTATTAGGTTTAGTTATTTCTGATTTATTAAATATTGTATAGGAGGTTGTGTACTTATTTTTTTTCTTACATTAGGGATCATTGGCTTGTCGTGATTTTTTATAACTTTGGTGAGAGCTTTACTTCAACCAATCCACCTTGCATGTTGTTATTGGATTCTCTTCCAAATAATATTTGTGATAAATATGAAGCTGAAATAAGACGGTAATCAAATAAATATGATTTCTATTTTTAACTTTGATTTTCATAGTCGATTCATATTAATATATTTAGATTGTTTATATTTCTTTATTTGCAGCCTAGTTTTTGATATATATGATTGTGAAAAGAAGTTAAAAGATGCAAGAGCAATATGGAATATGCCATTGATAGCCCCAAAAGTAGTTATGTTATATTTTTAAAGCAAAATAATTTATTTATATGAAACATAGAGCATAATAGTTATTAATCTTTTTGTTTATATTTCAATAATAACAGGTACCAATGCAACCAAATGGAAATGATTGTGGATAGTTTGTTTCATATTATATCCATCGTTTTATGCAGGATGCTCTCACAACTATCTCTCCAAACAAGATTCCTTCTTTTGTATATTCTAATCCTCTTAACTTCTTACCAAATTTTTATATGCATTCCAAAATTATTTATTGATTTTTATTTATTCAGCTTAATGATCACTGGTTTACAATGGCGGAGTTGGATCCCTTTTTAGCTGGTTTAGATTTTGTTGGATGTGCAAAAAGGAGTGCAACCAGGCAAGTCATTGATGAGCAGAGCATTGTACATGAAGATAATACTGATATAGCCTTAAAAGAGAAAGAGATATCCCAACCTAAAGAGCCACCTCCTAAAAAGTATTGTGGTGAGACACAAATGAAAGATGTGCATACGATGGATTCTGACAAGATGATTCATGTAGAGTGGAATGAGTTTTTTGACTAGCCTAACAAAATTTTATGAGCAGCTGCCAATTAGTGTGAATGATTGGCGAAAGATATCTAAGACCACTAAACTTGAACTTTGGGAATACACGAAGGTGATATTGATTTCTATTTCATCTATGATTTGGCACTTATTTTTATAATGCATTAATAATATTTTTTATTTAAGAAAAAGTATGGTGTGGGAGATGAGCATTATAATTTTGTAATGAAAACTTTGGCAAGAAAATGAAGAGGAATGAAGTACCATTTAAGAAAAAAATACTTAATAAGAAATTGTAATAAGAATATGAAAAAATAAACTAAAGTACCTAAGAATGTCCCAGAGGCTCAATGGAAGGAAGCTATAGATAGTTGGTCTACTTTACAATGACAGGTATATAAAAATTATTATTTTTTATTGGTTGAGATCAATTTTTTAATTATAATTGTTAATGTCGGTTTTAAATTTTGGTATATATGGAACAATGACAGAAAAGGGCAGATATCAACATTGACTGCAAGAAGAAGTACAAGTATTTCCATTGTGTAGGAACAAGAAGCTTCGTGCAAATCAATCACCTATATGTGAAACCCATCCAAATTTTTTTAAATGCTTGCTCTGATAAATATATATGTTATGTTCAACTATTTTTTTCTTATTTTGTATACTCAGTTCAAAAGAACAGGAAAAAAAATGAGCCATCCCGGCATGTGGGTGAACACTCGTACTAGAAAGAATGGTAAACCTATAAATGATGCTACTGCTGGACTAGTTGTAAATACCTTTATTAGTCAATTAAACTATAAGTCTATCTTATTTTTTATTATAATATTTATTTCTTATAATAATACATACATGTTTACCGGAACCAAAAGGAAATGTTTAAAGATACAGAAGGAGATGAAGTATTTTCTAAACAGTTTGGCAAAGAAAGACCAGACATGATCCATTGCTTAGGGATAGGACCAACTCCCAGTTCATTGTGGGGCTCTAAAGCAACAAATGAAGTCTTGAAAAAGGAAAATGAAAGTTTGCATAAAATGGTTAATGACTTGGCAAGTCAAGTTGGACTCTCCAAATTCAAGTAGCAAATATTTATGGTTCAACAGTTTTGGTGAGTACTTTAGTTAAATGTATAATTCTTTTTTTATTTCTATATGAATGAGATTAGATAACCTAATATTTATTTTCAGAATTATTTTAATTTTTTTGAAAATATAAAAATATCATGGAAAAACCCGATGATCATTCATTCTACTTGCTATTTGATTGATGAATTTAACTTGTTATTGTACTTATTTATTAATAGGGTATTGCCAACATGAAAGAAGTTGATGATCATTCATCAAAAATAGATAAAATATCATCTGTTAGTAGCAAACATAATCCTGAGGTATCTATGATATCATTATTTTATGCAATATTTGTAATTTAATATTTTTTAAGAAAGTTAGCTAACTCTCTATTATTTCTAAAATGGTGATAGAGTTGAACTAAACTCATCTCAAGTGAACATATTACCCATTCTTGAATCATCTAAAATTGTAAGTAAAATTTATTTTAATAAATTTGTAGATTTAAATAGAATGGTTCAATGTTATTAAGTGGTGTCATCAGTACTTATTCATTATATTATATGAAATCAATACTTGCAGGGTAAAGAAGTAATTTTATTGGATATCTCACAGAAAGAAGTAGGCACAGGAATATTTAGTTCTGATGATAAACACAAGAGATGTTGACGGGCAAAACTTTGGGAGATGTCTTTTGTAAGGTTTCTGTTTCTTATGCAATTGAGCCCGATGCTCCATTGCTTGTAAAGGACAAAAGTCGATCTTTAATGAAACATGCTATGTGCACTCACATTATTTGGTGGAAAGATTATGTATGTATCTGTGTACATTATTGGTTTAATAATGGTTTATACTATCTCTGAAATTATGTATATTTATATGATTTCTTTGTTTTTGTAGGTAATATAATAGAAGGTGTCAAGGAAGAAATAAAGATTTTACAAAGTTTACTTTATATATTTTTATTCTCTTTATGGTGTAGCAAAATAGTTGGAACTTGTTTTATGATATGTTTTAAGTTTTAATATTTACTTTCTTTTGAAATCAATACTATGTTTTGTTTGTTGTTCTTTGAATTTTGATGAAATTAATAAAGTTGTTGAGACAATATATTTGTAAGACTATCACTATGTATGTTAAACTTTATTTAATATAATGATGAAAATTATCTTGTTTATAGTTATTTTTTGTCTTTATATTTTTATTTGTTATTACAGGTGATCCATATTTTGAAATTGGATTGAGCATGACTATATTTAATTATACACCTACGTTTTATTATTGCTAGTACATGTTTATTTATACTTATACTTTGTTAATTCCAACGAATTCTAATTCGTATGTATTTAATTACCCATGTTTCTAATTCGTATGTATTTAATTATCCATGTTTCTAATTCGTATGTATTTAATTACCTAATTCATATGTATTTAATTACCCACGTTTCTAATTCGTATGTATTTAAATATCCATGTTTTATAAAGGAGGGTATAGACTATATTTATACCCACGTATATAATCTTACCTATGTTAGATATTACGTGGGTAAAGCATATCTACACACACGAAAAAAAAAACGTGAATATAAGCTATAGCCACACCGGACATGCCCATGTTTAACCAAACGTGTGTACTAATGTGAGTGTAGATATAGATATATATCCACGTTTTTTAAGCTTTTATCAACGTATTTTCTACGTGGATGTAGCTCGATTTTTTTGTAGTGAGATATCTAAATATAATCAATATTTTTTTATTCTATTTATATGAAAGACTCCACATATTTTATTCTCTAACTCTTCAAATATCATACCATTTTTAATTCTAATTATCTTTTCCGATTCCTGATTGTACTCAATACTACATGTTTTATTAATGATAAAACCATGAATATAACATAAGACTATGATTATTTTTTCCATTTTGCCTTACATATTTAATAAATAAAGTATAATTGGGCATTGCTTTTTTAAAATTTATAATGATAACATTAATAAAACAACTAAATATATTAAATAATTTGATACTGAAATTAGGAAAGCAATTATCCAATTAATTAATATAATATATAGGTTACAACATATTTTGAAATTAATATCTACGTATGAAGTTTAAAATGATTTAAATGATAAATGTATCCTATCACAAATTAATAGGTAAATATAGGTCCTATCCCATTCAGGAATTGCATTAATTTTACAGGTCAATTACAGTAAGTAAACGATATATAATAGGAATCAAACAAAATTTTTGGCAGTACTTTTTATTAGTTCTCCAAACATAAATAATTATATGTGCAGAGAATTAAAGAAAAATGCTATTCAAAATTATGTTTGGTCTCCATTACATATTATTTATTTACTGTAAATTGATATATAAAATTAATTACAATTCTCAAACTATCCAAATTAGATAATCAATTGATCAATGTATATAATTCCTAGATCCATACAAAAATATAAAAATGTACAGATACAATAGAATATGCATATTAATCAATTGACATGTCCACGATTCAATGCAATGCAAGTTTTATATATATATATAGCAAATCGAATAATTAACCTAACCAATAATTTCAAAACATAATTACATCAATAACAATAATTTCTATATATTACATACTATAAACATTCATGCTACACATCTACATAAATAAAAAAAATAAAATTATAAATATATAAGCTACATATTTCTAATATTTCTACTCCAATATATATTATTATATTATTAATATTTCCCTTTAATAAATATATTTATAAATTAATTAACATAGCATATATGTTAACAACTTTATTTATAAATTAATAAATTACTTTTATATGATGACATACTCATCTGTAATTATTTAATTATTCACATGCTATAAAATTCACATATTATAAATATTTAGCATTCACACCATAATTTATTTAAGTTAAACAAATAATATCATACTTTTATCATATTCTATTTATATAATAAATTTTATTATACTATTAATGTTTGTATTTAATAGATATATTTAAAAATTAATTAACGCAACATATACATGAACAACTTTATTTATTAATTAATAAGTTATTTTTATATCATGACATTCTCATATATAATTAACTAATTATTTACATGCTACAAATATTCATACATTACAAATATTTAATAATCATACCATAATTTATTCATATCAAAAAATTTATTTCATATTTGTACCATATTTTAAATATTTAGTATTCACACTGTTACGGCCGTAATGATGACGTGGCCGGTCTCAGATTCCGTCAGGTATGATCGAGCCACGTGGAGGTTTCTTCGACCGAATCAGCCTCGGCTTCCGCGCTACCGAGGTCGAGCTCGGCCCTTGCCCCCCAAGGCTACCTCGCCAGGTGATATCTCGAGACGTTACCTCCCTCGCCGAAGTCGAGTTCGGTACAGGGCTCCTCCAGCCGCCTCGCCAGGTGTCCACCCAGGAGGGGCCCACCTCGGCCGAGGTCGGCTGCTCCTTCGCCAGGTGGCCCCCGGAGACGGGTCCACCCGGGCCGAAGCCGGGCGCCCTTCTGACACCAGCCAGGTGTCCACCCAGGAGGGGCCCACCTCGGCCGAGGTTGGCTGCTCCTTCGCCAGGTGGCCCCCGGAGACGGGTCCACCCGGGCCGAAGCCGGGCGCCCTTCTGCCACCTCGCCAGGTGTCCACCCAGGAGGGGTCCACCTCGACCGAGGTCGGCTGCTCCTTCGTTCCTTCGCCAGGTGGCCCCCGGAGACGGGTCCACCTCGGCCGAAGCCGGGCGCCCTCCTGCCACCTCGCCAGGTGTCCACCCAGGAGGGGTCCACCTTGGCCGAGGTCGGCGGCTCCTTCGCTCCTTCGCCAGGTGGCCCCCGGAGACGGGTCCACCTGGTCCGAAGCCGGACGCCCTCCTGCCACCTCGCCAGGTGTCCACCCAGGAGGGGTCCACCTCGGTCGAAGTCGGCGGCTCCTTCGCTCCTTCGCCAGGTGGCCCCCGGAGACGGGTCCACCTGGTCCGAAGCCGGGCGCCCTTCTGCCACCTCGCCAGGTGTCCACCCAAGAGGGGTCCACCTCGGTCGAGGTCGGCTGCACCTTCGCCAGGTGGCCCCAGGAGACGGGTCCACCTCGGCCGAAGCCGAGCGCCCTCCTGCCACCTCGCCAGGTGTCCGCCCAGGAGGGGTCCACCTCGGCCGAGGTCAGGTCGCCCGTATAGAGAAGATCCCAGAGAAAGAGGCGCAGGTTCCGAGGTTGGCCCTTGAGCCGTGCGCATCACAGACGGCACCCCGTACAGAGGGCGGCGGCACTCGAAACACCACTTACATCGGCCCGACAGGTCCTGCAGTCGAGAAGCGCGGTCCTGACAAAACAGGGCCCGTCAACGGACAGCGCCGGCACTTAGGAAGGAGAGCGCCCTCACTGGGCCCGAGGTCTGACCGGCCGCCCTGCCGGCGCCACCCCCCCTTTCTATCTTTACCCTTTCTCCGTTGGGCTCGGCGAACGAGGTCGAAAAGCCGCCGGCCCTCAACACCGAAAGGGGAAAGAGAAAAGGATGGAAAGGGGAGCCTCCCACGAGCGGAAGACAGGCGGACAGCGGGAGGAGATAAAAGGAAGTTGGAGGCGACCAGGTAAGCTGGGACGAGTAAGAAACAGTGGCCAAAAGCCCCGCTCCGAGAGGAAGATCCAGGGTCCCGAGAGGGGATCGCTTGGCGTGAGCTCGGCAAGGAGGCCAAGGCCGGGTTTCTGGTCCCTACGACACCTTTCTTGCTAGTAAATTCTCTGAGTCTGGGACTCCTTCGGGGGCCCGTCTTGGAGAATCTGTTCCTTCTCGCCGTCTACTGACTTGACCGTCGGAGCTCCCTCGTCGGGATCCCCGGCCAGGGTCTTCTGACCCTCTCTTGCAGGTTCGCTCCAACCAGGAGGTCCCGGAAGCAAGGCGGTCTGGTAGGATCGGCGAATCCGTGGCACGGGCACGGCGGCGAGATCGGCAACACACACCATAATTTATTTATATTAAACAAATAATATCATACTTTTACCATATTCTATTTATACAATAAATTATATTAAACTATTAATGTTTGTAATTGATATATGCATTTAAAAATTAATTAATACAGCGTATACATTACTAACTTTATTTATAAATTAATAAATTATTTTTATACCACCACATACTCATTTATAATTAATTATTTATTTATAAAATATAATAATGAAAGAAAAATGAATCATTAATTTATATCATAATAATTCCGAAAATCAATACATTCTTTAACTTTATTTTCTGAATTTTCTTGGCCTTTAAAATTGCCCTTAAATAATAAACATTTAATTATTATTTATTTTAGTATGGAGACTATAAATTAATTTCTAAAATTTTGATTTAGTAAATTATAACTAACTTATACTCTAACAATTCTCGGTACCATAATTGGTTTAATTAGTTATGCTAAGCAAAACAAGCTCCTTAGATAATTTTGGTTTTCAATTTTATTTTTAATTAGATGTTTAATGTATAGAGTTATACACTATCTGATTATCGTAGATTAATAGAGCTTTCTTAATTTCTTACTGTATGAAGGCTGGGTTTTTTCATGGGAAGAAAATAAAAATTATAATTTTTCTTGTGACACGTAAAAATTAGTTTTCGATCAAAGATTAAATAATAAATAAAGCAAGCACTTACCTATACAAACCAATTTTCCATTCAACGATAATAAATTTTAGAAATTAAAATAATACAAGCACCATCCAATTCTCCATTCAACGATAATAATTTTCGGAAATAAAAATACTATATGCATTATAAAGAAGCTATAATATTGAAATATCAAGCAACAAGTTCCGACAAGATCTAATTTTCATTGCTAAAAAAGAAAAAAAACAACCAAAAAAAATATTGCAAAGCAAAAGGAAGAAATCGGATGAGAGGAACGGAGTCAAGCACACAATAAACCGGATGAAGCCAAGGGAGAAAACTGGATGCAGCCTAAGGAGGAATGGAGTCGAGCACACAAAAAAGCTGGATGGGCCAAGAGAGATAATCGAATGTGGTCAGATCGATAGTTGGGACCGGAGTGGGGCAGGGGGGGACCGGAGCGGAGAAAAGGGCCAAGAAAATTAGATGCGGTCGAATTGACAACTAAGACCGAAGTGAGACAAGGGGAATCAAAGTGAAGAAGAGAGGAGAGGGTCGTAAAAAATTTTTGTTATTTGTTGAGAAAGTGCTGGATGGACCTGCAATTTAACCTACGATTTTTCCAAGAAATGGCAGGTTCGTCCTGCGTTTTTGACATATCTGCCTGCCACGTACCCAGGTAAGTGCCACGTTTCAAAAAAAAAAAAAAAAACATCCATTTTTATGAATATTGTAACGACTACCTGTTACAGCCATGACAGTGACGTGACCAGACTCAGATACCGCCGAATGCAATCGAGCCACGTGGAGGTTTTTCCGGCCGAGTCAGCGCCACGTCTTCAAGACCAGGTTCGGCAAGACTACAGCGCCCGGTAATTTTCTAAGACAAACCGCCCTCGCCGAGGTCGAGCTCGGACCGAAGTTCCTCTACCACCTCGATGGCGCCCAAGTTCGGAGGGGTCCGCCTAAGTGAGGTCGGCCAAAGCCAGGCGACCTCCTGCCACCTCGCCAGGTGTCCACCCAGGAGGGGTCCACCTAGGTCGAGGTCGGCTGATCCTTCGCCTCTTTGCCAGGTGGCCTCCCGGAGACGGGCCCACCTCGGCCGAGGCCAGGCGACCTCCTGCCACCTCGCCAGGTGTCCACCCAGGAGGGGTCCACCTAGGCCGAGGTCGGCTGATCCTTCGCCCCTTTGCCAGGTGGCCTCCCGGAGACGAGTCCACCTCGGCCGAGGCCAGGCAACCTCCTGCCACCTCGCCAAGTATCCACCCAGGAGGGGTCCACTTAGGCCGAGGTCGGCTGGTCCTTCGCCCCTTTGCCAGGTGGCCTCCCGGAGACGGGCCCACCTCGGCCGAGGCCAGGCGACCTCCTGCCACCTCGCCAGGTGTCCACCCAGGAGGGGTCCACCTAGGTCGAGGTCGGCTGATCCTTCGCCCCTTTGCCAGGTGGCCTCCTGGAGACGGGTCCACCTCGGCCGAGGCCAGGCAACCTCCTGCCACCTCGCCAGGTGTCCACCCAGGAGGGGTCCACCTAGGCCGAGGTCGGCTGGTCCTTCGCCCCTTTGCCAGGTGGCCTCCCGGAGACGGGCCCACCTCGGCCGGGTCCAGGCGACCTCCTGCCACCTCGCCAGGTGTCCACCCAGGAGGGGTCCACCTAGGCCGAGGTCGGCTGGTCCTTCGCTCTTCGCCAGGTGGCCCCCGGAAATGGGTCCAACTCGGCCGAGGTCAGGCCGCCCGTACGGAGAAGATCTCAAGGAAGAGTCGCGGGCCCCGAGGCCATCCCTCGGGCCGTACGAACCCCAGACGGTGCCCCGTACGGAGGGCGGCGGCACGCGGAACATCACTTGCATCGGCCCGACAAGTCCCATAGCCGAGGGGTACGATTCTGACAAAACAGGCCCTATAGATGGATGGCGCCCATGCTTGGGAAAGGGGGCGCTCTTGCTGGGCCCGAGGCCTGACCAGCCGCCTTACCAGCGCCGCCCTCCCTCTTTCTCTTCTGTCTTTGCCTTTTCCCTGCGGGCTCGGCGGACGAGGTCGGAAAGCCGCCTAGCCCCCCTTCATCGAAAAGGGAAAAGAGAAGAGGACGGGGGGAGGGGAGTCTCCCAGGAGGAAAAGACAAGCGCACGACGAAAGGAGATAAAGAGGGAGGAATCTGGGGATGACAAGGTAAGCGAACAAGCCTGGGGACAAAGGAGAAGCAGCGGCAAAAGGCCTCACTCCGGAGAGTGAAAACCAGAGATCCCGGGAGGGGATCACTGGACGTGAGCTCGGCAAGGAGGCCCGGCCGAGGCTCTGGTCCCCAGAGCATCTCTCTCTCTCACCCGTAAACTCTCCAAGTCTGGAACCCTTTCGGGGGTCCGTCTGGAGAGTCTGTTCCTTCTCGTCGTCTACTGACTTGACTGTCGGAGCTCCCTCGCCGGGATCCCCGGCCAGGGTCTTCTAACCCCTTTTTTGCAGGTTAGCCGCAGCCAGGGAGGCTCCTTCACCAGGCGGTCAGGAGGGATCGGCGGATCCGTGGCAGGGGCGCGACGGCGGGAGCGACAACAGATTGGCGCACCAGGTAGGGGGGCAGGACACCAAACCCGAGCGGGGGCCAGCCTTCTGCAGGTGTCACGCTCTCTGACGATGGTGGTCACTCATGGCCGCGAGGCGTCCACCAGCCGCGTGGGGGAGGTTCACTCCCCTCCAGGGGCCCTCAGCCCGGAGAGAGAGCTTCCGGCTCCCCCTCCTCTTGCACAGCAGCCTACCCCGACGGACGGACCCCTTGCGGCCGTCATCCAGCAGCTGCAGACCTTGACCTCAGCGGTCCGGCAGCTTCAACATCAGCAACGGTCCCTGGCCACCCAGCCGCAGCCAGGGACCCCTGCGGCCCGAGCCGCGGGGCAGCGTGGGAGCCTGCGCTCAATCCAGGGCAGGCCATCCCATCCGAGGGCCGCCTCCAACCCTCGGGGGAGCCACCAAGCTCCCGCAAAGAGAAACTACTCCGGTTCGGAGGATCGCGAGAGCCGATCCCCAGCCGACGGGACCGAAACGGTGCATCGCAGCAAGCGACGCCGAGGCCAGACTTCGCGCCGAGACCGATCGGCGCCCCCTTCACCCGCAGTCTCGGTGGAAGACTCCACCGACGAAGCCATCAGGCGCCAGGCCGAGAGGCGCCTGGAGGAGCATGAGCGCAAGCTGGCGGAGTTCGCCCGCCGATTCGCCGACCTGCAGAACTCGTCGGCAGACCCGGCGGGCTACGACTCCCGCCCCCCTTTCTCTGAAGAAATCCAGGCGGAACCGATCCCAAAACGGTTCCGCATGCCGCAGGTGGATCCCTACGACGGGACCACCGACACTCTGGACCATCTGGAGAGCTACAAATCCCTCATGAGAGTCCAGGGGGCCACTGACGCTCTCCTGTGCATCGCCTTCCCGGCAACCCTCCGGAAGGCCGCTCGAGTCTGGTTCACCCGCCTCGAGCCCGGATCCATTTGCTCCTTCCATCAGCTGGAAGGAAGGTTCGTGGCACACTTCGACGCTTGTCGAAAGGTGCCGAGAGAGGTGGACAACCTCTTCTCCATCCGCCAGCAGGACCAGGAGCTGCTCCGGGACTACATCACCCGGTTCAAAACCGCAGCTCTGGAGATCTACCGCTTGGACGAGCCCGTCGCCATGCTGGCTTTGAAGCGCGGGCTCAAGACGTCCCGCCTAACCTACTCCCTGGACAAGAAGCCGCCCAGGACGTACTCCGAGCTCCTCCTCCGCGCCCACAAGTACATCCGAGCGGAGGAGGCTGACCGCACCCGTCGAGAGTTGGACGGGAAGACTCCGAAGAAGCCGCTCCCGAGGGACGCCCCGGGAGCTCGGAGGCCCGGGCCGTCTGCCGACCCTCGCCCGAATCCAAGGCCGAGGGGCGAGGCCACTCCCGAGCGGAGGTACACCCCTCTCCTCGCACCTCGGACAAAGATCCTCATGGAAATCGAGGGTGAGCGCTACCTCCGCCGACCTCCTCCTCAGAACCCGAGAGCCGTCCGAGACAAATCGAAGTACTGCCAGTTCCACCACGAGCACGGGCATGACACAAAGGAGTGTCGCCACCTGAAGCGGGAGATCGAGGAGCTGATTAGGAGGGGTTACCTCAGGAAGTTCGTCAAGAACGAAGCCCCCTCTGAAGGGCAGCCGCTCGCGGCCTTGCCGCCCGTCCCTGCGATCGACAACTGCCCGACGGAGAAGCCCGTGGGCATGATCTCGCGCGGGTTTGGTCGAGCAATGAAGAGAGCCCGGGAAGTCGGGAACCCGGAGAGTGTAATCCCTCCCCGGGGGGGGGGGAGGGTAATGACAATGTAAACAACGATGCCGTGGTGGTCGAGATGACCATCGCGAAGCATGCTGTACATCAAATCATGGTTGATAATGGAAGTTCGGCTGACGTACTTTTTTACGACGCTTTCTCCCGCATGAACTTATCCCGTGATCAGCTGAAACCGGTGCACACCCCCCTGGTAGGTTTTACAGGGGACTCCATGGGGGTCGAGGGGGAGATCACTCTCCCGGTCACCGCCGGATCCCCACCCCGGCAGGCGACCGTCCTAATAACATTTACCGTCGTCAGGCTCCCCTTGCCTTACAACGCCATTTTCGGGCGTCCCGGGCTCAACGAGCTGGACGCCACCATCTCCACGAGAAGGCTGTTGGTACAGTTCCCCACGCCTTCCGGGCTCGGGGAGATGAAGGGGACGACCCAGCCAGTCCCGCTCTGCCTTCAGACGGTCCCGGGCGCCAGGGGCGCGGAGCTCGCCCATGATATCGACGACCTCGATCTGAGAGAGAAGGAACCCAGGGGAGGGCCCGTAGAGTGCCTGCTGACTTTTCCCCTCGGTTCGGATCCCCTGAAGACGGTGCAAGCGGGGCCCAGCTTCCTGAGGAAGAACGAACCCGCCTGCTGGAGTTCCTCCGTGCCAACGCTGACGTGTTCGCCTGGTCAGCAGCTGACATGCCGGGCATCCCACCCGAGGTCATCATGCACAGGCTAAACGTGGACCCAAATTGCCGCCCGGTCCGCCAGAAGAAGAGAAGCTTCGCCATGGAAAGGCAGAAGGCGATCAACGAGGAAGTGGAAAAGCTCCTCACCGCCGGTTTTGTGCGGGAGGTCCAGTACCCCAGCTGGCTGGCCAACGTGGTCATGGTAAGAAAGAGTAGTGGTAAGTGGAGGATCTGTGTGGATTACACCGACCTCAACCGAGCTTGCCCAAAGGACAGCTTCCCTCTTCCAAAGATCGACCAGCTGGTCGACACCACCTCGGGACATCGCCTCCTGTCGTTCATGGACGCCTTCTCCGGATACAACCAGATTCGAATGAGTCCGGAGGACGAAGAGCACACCGCCTTCATAACTGACCGCGGAACTTTTTGCTACAGGATGATGCCATTTGGCCTCAAGAACGCGGGGGCAATGTACCAGCGCCTGGTCAATAGAATTTTTAAAGACCAGATCGGCCGCAACATGCAGGTGTACGTGGACGACATGCTGGTAATGAGCAAACCCGAGTCGGACCACGTGGCTGACTTGGCGGAGACGTTCGGCAACCTCCGACGCCATCAGATGAAGCTGAACCCGGCGAAGTGCGCCTTTGGCGTCTCCGCTAGGAAATTCCTAGGATTTATGGTGACCAAAAGAGGGATCGAGGCCAACCCGGAGAAGGTCCAGGCCATCCTGGATATGGAGCAGCCCGCCTCCAAGAAGCAAGTGCAGCAACTAACCGGCCGAGTTGCGGCCCTCAGCCGTTTATCTCCAGGTCGACGGACCGCTGCCGTCCCTTCTTCAAGGTACTGAGGAAGATGAATGACTTTGCTTGGACCGAGGAATGCCAGCAGGCCTTCGAGGTGCTGAAGAAGACCCTCGCATCGCCACCGTTGCTGTCCAGGCCCGAGGAGGGAGAGGAGCTTATCCTCTACCTAGCGGTTACCCCGGAAGCCGTCAGCTCAGTCTTGGTTCGAACCGACGGCCAGGGGGCCCAGCGGCCGGTGTACTATACCAGCAAACTTCTCCGTGACGCGGAGCTCAGGTATTCTCGGCCCGAGAAACTCGTTTTCGCGCTAATAGTGTCTGCCCAGCATCTCAGGCCTTATTTCCAAGCGCACCCCATCGCTGTCCTGACGGATCAACCGCTGAAAGCGGTGCTCAGCCGACCCGATACCTCGGGACGATTGGCAAAGTGGGCACTGAAACTCGGCGAGTTCGACATTACGTACAGGCCGAGGTCAGCCATGAAGGCACAGGTGCTAGCCGACTTCTTGGTCGAATATGCAGGCTTGGGCAAGGAGTCCAAGGAAGGCCCCTCAGGCCGGTCGATGGAGATAGGCACCGCGCGAGCCCGGAGAAGACGCCTGGATCCTCCATGTAGACGGAGCCTCAAACTCCAGCGGGAGCGGGGATGGGCTCATCCTTGCCAACAGCAACGGGGTCGTCGCCGAATGCGCACTCCGTTTCCAATTCCCCGCGACAAATAACCAGGCGGAGTACGAAGCACTTCTTACCGGACTGAGAGTCTCCCGCGAGCTGGGCATAACCAACCTCAAGGCTTTCACTGATTCCCAGCTCGTGGCGGGGTAGGTGTCCGGGGAGTACGTCGCACACGACCCCCAAATGGCGAGATACTTGGAGCTCGTCAAGGAGGGCGCGTCCAGATTCCGACGCTTCAACATCTTCCATATCCCCCGCGGGGAGAACGCCCGCGCGGATGCTCTCTCTCGACTGGCGACCCTACCGGACATGATGCTGGGATGCGCCTATGTGGAGCGCCTTGAGGTCCCAAGCCTCGAGGCACCGGTGGAGGTCCACCAGGTTGGCCGTGAACCCAGCTGGATAGACAAGTACGCCGCTTACATCACCGATGGCACCCTGCCGGAGGACCGCGAGGCGGCTCGCCTCATCAGGAAGAAGGCCGTGCGGTTCGTCCTGATGGACGGGCAGTTGTATCGAAGATCCTACTCCTACCCCCTCCTCAAGTGCGTAGGACCCACGGAAGCCAAGCTTGTGCTTCAGGAGATCCACGAAGGCGTCTGCGGGAACCACGTGGGGGGCAGGGCATTGGCATACAAGGCCCTCCGTCAGGGCTACTTCTGGGAGACGATGAAGGAAGACGCCGCCGACTTCGTGAAGAAGTGCGACCGGTGCCAGCGTCACGCCACGGTGCAGCGGCGGCCCTCCAACCCAATCTCCCAGCTCTCAGCCCCCTGGCCGTTCGCCCAGTGGGGGATGAACCTCCTGGGCCCATTCCCGCCGGCGTCTGGACAGCGGAAGTTTTTGATAGTGGCCATCGACTACTTCACGAAGTGGGTCGAGGCCGAACCCTTGGCGAGGATCACCGAAGCAAACATCGCCAAGTTCTTTTGGAAGTCCATCGTCTGCCGCTTCGGCCTCCCCCACACCGTGGTCACTGACAACGGGCGCCAGTTCGACTGCTGGGAGTTCGAAGAATTCTGCAGCGACCTCGGCATCAAGCATCGCTTCACCTCGGTGGCGCACCCCCAGACCAATGGGGAGGCCGAAGTCACGAACAGGATCATTCTTCAGGGCCTCCGCATGCGGCTGGACCAGGCCAAGGGCAGGTGGGCCGACGAGCTTCCCAGCATCCTCTGGGCGTACCACACCACCCCGAGGATGGCTACCGACGAAACCCCGTTCAACCTCGTCTTCGGAGCCGAGGCAGTCATCCCGATCGAGCTCAGCCTACCCACACTGCGTGTGGAGCAATATGACGAGACAGAAAACTCAGCCAGGATGATGCTCAACCTTGACCTTCTCGAGGAAACGAGGGACAAAGCCCGAATTCGAATGGCAGCGTATAGGTAACGCGTGGCCAGATATTACAACTCCCGAGTGCGGCCGAAGGTTTTCCGTCCCGGAGACTTGGTCCTCCGGCGCGCTGAAGCTTCCCAGCCACGGGAATGCGGCAAGCTCTCACCCAACTGGGAAGGCCCATATCAGGTGGCAGAGGCCCTCCCTCATGGCGCATACTACTTGGAAGAATTGGGAGGTGCCAGGTTCCCCCGGACGTGAAACGCCTTGAACCTGAGGATGTACTATCAGTAATGTAAGGTTCCTTGCTCCTATAATAAAGTTCCCCCACTTCAAACACTCCCTTCTCACTTTGACGAGAAAGCCTACGGCATCGGGTTCAGTCCGGAGATCCTGGGCTTCGGCTTGGAAGGCGACGCAGAACCCAGTTGCCCACGAAAGCCCGGGGAACAGCTCAGCAAGCCGCGCAAAAGCTTGAGAAAGCCTGCGGCATCGAGCTCAGTCCGGGGATCCTGGGCTTCGGCCTGGAAGGTGGCGCAGACCCAGTTCGCCCACGCGAGCCCGGAGAACAGCTCAGCAAGCCGCGCAAGGCTTGAGAAAGCCTGCGGCATCGAGCTCAGTCCGGAGATCCTGGGCTTCGGCCTGGAAGGTGGCGCGGACCCAGTTCGCCCATGCGAGCCCGGAGAACAGCTCAGCAAGCCGTGCAAGGTTTGAGAAAGCCTGCGGCATCGAGCTCAGTCCGGAGATCCTGGGCTTCGACCTGGAAGGTGGCGCGGACCCAGTTCGCCCACGCGAGCCCGGAGAATAGCTCAGCAAGCCGCGCAAGGCTTGAGAAAGCCTGTGGCATCGAGCTCAGTCCGGAGATCCTGGGCTTCGGCCTGGAAGGTGGCGCGGACCCAGTTCGCCCACGCGAGCCCGGAGAACAGCTCAGCAAGCCGCGCAAAGCTTGAGAAAGCCTGCGGCATTGAGCTCAGTCCGGAGATCCTGGGCTTCGGCCTGGAAGGTGGCGCAGAACCCAGTTCGCCCACGAAAGCCCGGAGAGCAGCTCAGCAAGCCACGCACGGCTTGAGAAAGCCTACGGCATCGAGCTCAGTCCGGGGATCCGGGGCTTCGGCCTGGAAGGCGGTGCAGAAACCTTGTCGCCTGCGCAAGTATGAAGGCGATCCCAAAGACGGGCCCGCTTAAGGCCTACTCTGCCGCCACGCGATCCAGGAGGCCCCAACCTTCGATTTGAGCAATGGAAGGACCAGGCCTGCAATCGTTTCAAGCATTCCATGCCAACATCTCAGAAAGAAGGAAAAAGAAAGGTGAGATGGGATGAACTCGAAATTTTATCAAACCAAAACTTTCATTGATACAAGGGATCAGTACAAGCCGGGAGTCCTGACAGGCCGGGAGTCCCCAAAAGAAGAAAATGCAGAAGAAGGAAAAAGAAAAGACACTACAACAACAAAGCAGGGAGAAGGCGCCGGGCTCAGTGTGGTGCAGGATCGGAGCCCTCTGCCGGGGGTGCAGGCGCTGCATCCTCGACTTCGGCGGCGGCCGGCTCTTGGGGCTGCTTCGGAGCCACAGCTTCGCCAGTCGACGGCGCCGCAGGAGTTGCGTCGGCCGCACCGGAGGCCCTGCTCTCGACTCCTTGCCTCCTGCCTCCGATCACCACCCCGCTAAGATCGAGCTCGGGGAAGAAGGCCCCCACCTTCTCCCGGCACATCCGGAACCCCTTCAGGAAGGAGTCCACGGCGGCCTCCTGGACCTCCGACGTGTACTCGTCGGAAGCCCGGAATTTCGGGACGGCTTCCTGCGCCTCCCGCTTCGCGGCATCCAGGAGTCCGTTGATGTACGCACTCCGGTCCTTCGCCGCGCTCGCATCTCGCCGGGCCTCCTCCAGCTGGCGCTCCAGCCACTGGGAATGGGTCTGCAGGCGGGCCCTCTCCGTCGCGTCCTCCTCCGTACGGCGCTGATGGGAGATCCTCTCCTCCGACAAGGAGGCCTCCAGCTCCTTGTTCCGCCCCTCGGAACGTGCCAGGTCGGATTGGAGGGCTTGGTTGTTGGCTCGCAGCTCGACCCCCTTCTCCATGAGATCTTTGACGTCGGCTGCGAGCTTGCCGAGCTTTTTCTCCTTCTCGGCGTCCCTTTGTGCGTTCCCTACGAGGAAGTTCCTTAGTAGGAGAACGTCATTCCCGATCTGCACCAACAAGAGCAAACCAGGTCAGGATAAAAGGAGTTAGGTCTTGAAAGAAAAGGAAGGAAGGAGCTCGGGCTTACCGTGAAGAGCTGCGGGAGGATCCCGAGCAGGGCATCTGCGTAGTCCCGGCCGCCCCGAGCTCGGCGGTCCCGGGCGGTGGAGGCGTACTCCATGATCTTTTCCGCGAGCCCTTTGTCGCGGATGACCGAGTCCCGGTGGGTGATCACCGGCGCCGGAGGTGTCAAGCTGGCTCCTGCGCCAGCCGCCCCCTCGGCTGGTTCTGCGGTCGACGGGCCGGCGGTGGCCGCCGGCTGCGCTGTCGAGGCAGCGGCGACGACGGGACCAGTGCTGGACGGAGCTGCAGGCGGTGGAGCCCTCTCAGCAGCGGCGCCCCCAGGTCGCGCAACTGAGGCGTCAGCGGCCCCGCCCCGAGGCAACCTGGGCGGGGGAGCGGCGGCAATCGGGCTGGGCACAGTCACCGTCACGACCTCCCGGCTCGCCTCTGTACGAGCCCTCTTCGCCGCGGGCTCGTCCACCTCGATGACATCCCTCTGGGCTGCGCTTTCCAGGAGGTTCTCCAGCGAAAACTTCATCCCTGCAACACAAAGGAACAGAAAGTCAGCCGGCTCGGTCATGAAGAAAAAGGCGGCAGGAGTCAAAGTGGGGCCGAATCTCACCCGTCTCGCGGATGGGACTGATCCCGGACTCAAAAAGATTTTGCTCCGAAAGCAGAACGTCGAGTGCCGGGACCACGTCGCTCAGGAGCTGGGAGTAGGCCTCCTGATCCACCGACTCAACCCGAGAGTTCCGGTTCGGAGACCGGTCCGGTTCACTCCAGGCCCAGTCGACGTCTTCGACTGAGGCGAAGAAAAATCGGCTCTTCCAGCCCTTCACCGAGGAAGGGATGTCGAACCGGAGACACCTGGGCCGGGATGAAATATACCACCAGCCGTCATCGGTGGAGCACTTCTTCAGGGTGAACAAGGCCCTGAAGAGGGAGAAACGGGCAACGAACCCGTGGAAGTGACAGAAGACGATGAAAGAGAAGATGACCCGGATGGCGTTGGGAGCCAACTGGGCCGGGACAAGCCGGAAATGGCTGAGAAAAGAAAGAAAGAAGGGATGCAGAGGAAACCGAAGACCCCCGAGGAGGAAGTCTTCGTAGAAGGCTATGCGGCCGGGGCCACTCATGGTGACGCGCTCCCCGGACCGCGGAACAGACAGATGAATGGACCCCGGGATGCCGTAAGCATCCCGGAGCAGAGAAAGATCGCCTTCGGTCATGGTGGAAGCATGACCGGAGGGACCAGCGGGAAGAGAAGGTGGAGCAGGAAGAGAAGGAAGAGCAGGAAGAGAGCGGAGGGGCACGGCAGGAGCAACCGGAGGAGGCTGGATCCCCCTGGGGATGCCAATGGTGACACCCCCGGGTTGCAGACGCCGGCGGATCTCCTCCGAGATCGTCTCCTCATCTGAGGAGGAAGAAGATGGAGTCCTCGGCCGGGATGGACCGGCCTCGTCCGGGTTGGAAGAGACATGGCGACGGCGCGCCATGGAAAAGAGAAGAACAGAGGACCAAAGAGAAAAGAAAAAGAAAGAGAAGGAGGGGAGCCGGAGAAGATGAGGGCACTCACCGAAAATACGCCAGACGAGCGCAGGGCAACAGGAGTTAGCCTGCAGAAAACCGCCCACGAAGCAAGGGGAAAAGGCCTCGTTCTGGAAAGTCCCCTCCCTTTCAAACTCAGGGGACAGCGGCCGTACCCGTCATTCCGCCTCGGGCCACTGGACGATCGCCACGTGGGCGCACGCCCGACATCGACGCCTCATTAACAGAGCAACGGCCTCTGCCTCGAAGCAACGCATTTATTGCGGGCAAGTGGGCGACGCGTGGCAGCTCCCCATAGGTTTTCAACCGCATCGAGCCACGGCGACGAGGATCGTGGCAATTATGATGCAAGATCTTCGCCTCCCCATGTCATGTCCGCATTTAATCCCGACGTTCCGTTCTACGATGCCCCGACGGAACGGCGGGCTGGGGGGCAACTGTTACAACCGTGACAGTGACGTGGCCAGGCTCAGATATCGCCGAATGCGATCGAGCCACGTGGAGGTTTCTCCGGCCGAGTCAGCGCCACGTCTTCAAGACCAGGTTCGGCAAGACTACAGCGCCCGGCAATTTTCTAAGGCAAACCGCCCTCGCCGAGGTCGAGCTCGGACTGAAGTTCCTCTACCACCTCGATGGCGCCCAAGTTCGGAGGGGTCCGCCTAAGTGAGGTCGGCCAAAGCCAGGCGACCTCCTGCCACCTCGCCAGGTGTCCACCCAGGAGGGGTCCACCTAGGCCGAGGTCGGCTGATCCTTCGCCCCTTTGCCAGGTGGCCTCCCGGAGATGGGCCCACCTCGGCCGAGGCCAGGCGACCTCCTGCCACCTTACCAGGTGTCCACCCAGGAGGGGTCCACCTAGGCCGAGGTCGGCTGATCCTTCGCCCCTTTGCCAGGTGGCCTCCCGGAGACGGGTCCACCTCGGCCGAGGCCAGGCAACCTCCTGCCACCTCGCCAGGTGTCCACCCAGGAGGGGTCCACCTAGGCCGAGGTCGGCTGGTCCTTCGCCCCTTTGCCAGGTGGCCTCCCGGAGACGGGCCCACCTCGGCCGAGGCCAGGCGACCTCCTGCTACCTCGCCAGGTGTCCATCCAGGAGGGATCCACCTAGGCCGAGGTCGGCTGATCCTTCGCCCCTTTGCCAGGTGGCCTCCCGGAGACGGGTCCACCTCGGCCGAGGCCAGGCAACCTCCTGCCACCTCGCCAGGTGTCCACCCAGGAGGGGTCCACCTAGGCCGAGGTCGGCTGGTCCTTCGCTCCTTTGCCAGGTGGCCTCCCGGAGATGGGCCCACCTCGGCCGGGTCCAGGCAACCTCCTGCCACCTCGCCAGGTGTCCACCCAGGAGGGGTCCACCTAGGCCGAGGTCGGCTGGTCCTTCGCTCTTCGCCAGGTGGCCCCCGGAAACGGGTCCAACTCGGCCGAGGTCAGGCCGCCCGTACGGAGAAGATCTCAAGGAAGAGTCGCGGGCCCCGAGGCCATCTCTCGGGCCGTACGAACCCCATACGGCGCCCCGTACGGAGGGCGGCGGCATGCGGAACATCACTTGCATCGGCCCGACAAGTCCCACAGCCGAGGGGTACGATTCTGACAGAACAGGCCCTATAGATGGATGGCGCCCACGCTTGGGAAAGGGAGCGCTCTCGCTGGGCCCGAGGCCTGACCAGCCGCCTTACCAGCGCCGCCCTCCCTCTTTCTCTTCTGTCTTTGCCTTTTCCCTGCTGGGCTCGGCGGACGAGGTCGGAAAGCCGTCTGGCCCCCCTTCACCGAAAAGGGAAAAGAGAAGAGGACGGGGGGAGGGGAGTCTCCCAGGAGGAAAAGACAAGCGTACGACGAAAGGAGATAAAGAGGGAGGAATCTGGGGACGACAAGGTAAGCGAACAAGCCTGGGGACAAAGGAGAAGCAGTGGCAAAAGGCCTCACTCCGGAGAGTGAAAACCAGAGATCCCGGGAGGGGATCACTGGACGTGAGCTCGGCAAGGAGGCCCGGCCGAGGCTCTGGTCCCCAGAGCATCTCTCTCTCTCACCCGTAAACTCTCCAAGTCTGGAACCCTTTCGGGGGTCCGTCTGGAGAGTCTGTTCCTTCTCGTCGTCTACTGACTTGACCGTCGGAGCTCCCTCGCCGGGATCCCCGGTCAGGGTCTTCTAACCCCTTTTTTGCAGGTTAGCCGCAGCCAGGGAGGCTCCTTCGCCAGACGGTCAGGAGGGATCGACGGATCCGTGGCACAGGCGCGACGGCGGGAGCGGCAACACTACCCTTTTTTAACCATTGTATAATAATTTAACATTATTTTAAAAAAAATTCGTAACCCCGTGGATTATAATACTTCCCCTGTGGATCATAATACTTCACATGCCCACGTCATCTCCGAATATAATAATAGCCTTCCTCTGCCTTGGGAGGGCTGGGTGCTGCGGGCCGATGCGGACCGAGGAAATAGCGGAGACTCTCACGACATCCCTAGATGGAGAGAAGGGGGGATGGAGGACCTTCCCCTTTGTTACAGGTCTCTCTCTCTCTCTCTCTCTCTCTCTCTCTCTCTCTCTCTCTCTCTCTCTCTCTCTCTCTCTCTCTCTCTCTCTCTCTCTCTCTCTCTTCTCTCTCTCTGCAGCTAGTATTGAGTAGTATTTATTTTTTGTTTTTTGGGCATGAAGGAGGAGTCGTTGGGGTGGCGATGGCAGCGTCCGGCGTCCTGTCCAATCTGCTGGTATACCTGATTCAGCAGTTCAACATAAAGAGCATTGAGGCCACCCAAATCGTTAACGTGGTTAATGGCTGCACCAGCCTTTCCCCCATCCTCGGTGCCATCATCGCCGATTCCTGCTTCGGCTGCTTCCCTGTTGCCTTTACCGCCTCCGTTGCCTGCTTGCTGGTACTTGTTATTCCATTGCTTTTTTCCAAATTACCATGCATAATATGATCCTGCTTCGCTAATTTACTCATAATTCCTTCGCTTCTCAGAGAATATATATATATATATATATATATATATATATATATATATATATATATATATATATATAGGATTTCTTACCTGTTTTTAATCGTTAACAGAATGAGCTCTTAGGCTTATTGTTGTCATCTTAATTAGGACCCCTGTCCAGTGATCGGATATCCTTGCATGTTGCGGGCCGCTATCCAATTTAGGTTGAATAATGCGTACACATGATTAGCATACGTTGTTGCCTATTCACTGTTCGTTTCTAACCGGGTCGAACTTGCTCGAAAAGATTTCGATGCTTCAAATGGTAAAGCAACTTGCGGTGAGGTGCTGGATTTCCAAAGTTTGGTACCCTGATTGGAGGACAAGCTGGGATACATCATTGAGATGGCCTGCCCCCTCTCATCATTTTCTGATATTAACGTGGTTCAAGGAGTCAGATTCCACTATCCTACAGTCTGCTCTGCTTTTCCAGCAGACTTTTTCGGAAAGCCAAAATAATTGGTTTCCCTTTCGTTGCTTATTATTGAATTCTCGAAACTAACCCCTTCTATCGGTGGGTCAAATTCTGGTTCGGTGTTAACCAGTGTTGGACACTTTGGATCAGGTTAGAGGGTCTAAGTCGAGTCCCATCTCTGATGAATTATATACGTACGCGCGGGACGAACTCGCTTGAGTGCTAGCTGTAGGGATGATTTTTATTGTGGGTTTGTTCTAGTCGATCACCCGATGAAACCGCTTTCGGAGTTTTCTTGCTTGATGGCAACTTTCTTCTTCCCTCAAGCGAAAAAAAAAAAAAAAAGGTTTTTTGCTTTATGAGTGGGCAATGGCGAAAGATATATATATATATATATATAAAACTAGCGCGTCGATTTCCTTACGAGTGGGCTTGCAAAAATTATAATGGGATGACGGTGACCTGATGATACATTTATTGTCCGAGCTTAATTAGCATCGTTCGAAAACCGTCCTTATTAATTTTTAATTCAAAAGATCTCTGGAGGCATTCTTGTTTAACATAACCATGATCATGGACCATTAATAATTAATTAAGATGCATGCGACGATTCTTAAACTAATTATAGGCCCGATGCTTTTTTTTTAATTAACTAGCTATACCTACCTACCTACTCCTTTTAAGTGGTTCATGACAAATATTTATTTATTGCAGGGAATGCTTCTATTCATGCTGACTGCAACCCTTCCCTCCTTGAGGCCACCTCCATGCACCCGAACCACCTGCCAAGACCCAAACACCGCCCAACTCGTGGTCCTATACATGGCCTCAGCCTTGATGGCCGCAGGCATCGGTGGTACCCGGTTCAACCTGGCCACACTGGGGGCCAACCAGTTCGACGGCCCCAGGGACCAGGGCACCTTCTTCAACTGGTACTTCGTAGCCCTCTACGTCTCGGCCATCATGGGCCAGGTTGGGATCGTCTATTTCCAGGATAACTCGGGCTGGAATTGGGGTTTTGGATTATGCGCCATTATCGTTGCCATCAGTCTATTGCTTTTCCTCCGGGGCAGGCGTCATTATCGGCACACCCATCTAAAGGAGAATCCGTTCGTGGGCTTGGTGAATGTGGTAGTCTTGGCAGTGCAGAGAAGAAAGATGGGGGAGACATCCGAGGAGCAGTGCTATTACTACAAGCTGGAGGATGGAGGTACAAAGTTGGCACCGCGATCTCTGACATCAGGCTTCGGGTATGGAGTTTTGGTTTCTTCTTGCGTGCATGCATGCATCCAAAACTATTTTATACTCGTACTAGAAGTCGAGAGCTGGTGGTGGTCATGTCATGGGTCCTCCAGCTGCCTGGTTTGTCCTAGCTGGGCACTGGGAATTTAATTTAGGTACCATGACGCACGTCAGGTAGGCAGCAGAGCCAGAAACGATGACGCTCGCCACCTTGAACTCCATGTTGGTACTGTGATGGGATGCATGTCACATGGGCTGTGTGGACAGCCAGAAGCAATGATGGTCATAAATCATGTGACTCATCGAAAGTGTTCGTACTGGGGTTGCATGACCCGTGATTTTTAAAAAAAAAAAAAAAAAAGGGAAGGATAAATTCTATCCTGCAGCCTCTGTCACCCACATCAACTAGCAAACACGCATCAACTATCACGAATTTTAAAAAAATTATAAATTTAATCAAATTATTCATGAAATTATATGGTTAAAAAGTTGACAAGATCTTTACGTCTTAACGGTAACCCGTGACTTTTTTGCTTCCTGGGCTTGTTAGGCAGGCATGCATAGCGGCGGGCCCGTACCAACTTTGCATGTAGCAGCTGTGAGGCAATCGCTTCCGTTGATCCCTTGATTCCCTTGGGGACCTTGGTGCTTTCATGTCTAGAGCATCTTAATTAATTGTACATGTTTTAAGCTAAAATCGGTTTAGGTAATCTTGCAGTGAAAGTAGGAGTTTCTGCTGGAGTCTGGTCTACGGAAAGTTATAATATCACTTTATTGAGATTTATATCTAGTTTTGAGGCTATTAAATTTGCAACTATGCCCTTCTCATGAATCTTTGAGTCCACCATGAAGTTGTAATAAAGTTTGTGCATTCGTGCATCGTAGATCCTTGTCCTTACCACAAGCTAATTGGTAGAGCTGAATTTAACTGTGTATGGATTCCTTAATCGTGCTGCACTAGTTGAGCCAAAAGCCATGCATGCATGTATTGTAGACCCTTGACCCTTGTCCTTGCCACAAGCTAATTGGTATAGCTGAATTTAACTGCGTATAGATTCCTTAATCGTGCTGCACTAGTTGAGCCAGAAGCCGGCACTCCAACCGACGGCTCCACGTCTAGCCCCGGCCGTCCTCCATGCACCGTGGACGAAGTGGAAGACCTCAAGTCCCTCATCCGCCTCCTCCCCTTCGTCGCCGCCTACCTTCCGGTGAGCACCATCATCTCCACTCACTCCACCCTCACCACCCTCCAGGCCCTCGCCGCCGACCGCCGCCTACTCCCCTCCGCTGCAGGCGGCCCTTTCCTCCCCGCCGGCTCCGTCACCGTCTTTGTCCTCACCGCCGCCGCCCTCTCCCTCTCCCTCCTCGACCGCGCCGTCTTCCCGGCCTGGCGCTTCCTAGCCCGCCGCCCGCCGTCGCCGCTCCACCGCATCGCCGTTGGCCACGCCCTCAACGCCGTCGCCATCGCCGGCTCGGCCCTGGTCGAGTCGATCCGGCTCAGGGCCTTGCGGTCGGACCCCGAGCCCATTTGGGTCATGTGGCTCGTGCCGCCTTTGGTGCTCCTGGGCTTGGGCGAGGCGTTCCACTTCCCGGGCCAGGTGGCTTTCTACTACCAGGAATTTCCACAGACGCTGAGGAGCACGGCAACGGCTATGTTCGCGTTAGCTTCTGGGATTGGGTTCTATTTGAGCTCAGGTTTGATAGCTTTGGTTCGGAGGACGACTGGCTGGTTGCAGGATGATGTGAACGAGTCGAGATTGGACAACGTGTATTGGATGCTAGCAGGGGTCGGGCTCATCAATTTAGGGTACCTTTTAGTGTGTGCAAGCTTGTACGAGCGAAGAAGCAAGTAGATTATATTGTTAGACCGTTAACTGAACATGAATGTTAAGCTATATATGTTTATTCTCCTGTTTTAAGAGGAGGCAAATGTCTACAAAGGATCCTTCTTGGTTATGAGTTGGAGCAATGTAATGCTCGAGCAATTAATGTGGAAACCTCTAATCTTGGCTATTAGAAGACTAAATCACGGCATTGTTTTTAATCACACGATCGCGTCCAACGGTGCTAGCAGCAGGTAATGTGGAGAATGGTTGCATCTAAATGCACCAAGGATTTATAATTATCTCAACTTCAACGGCGAACCTCGGGCCCTCCGCAGGCGTTCGATACCACTTTCTACATGGCTAGCAATGAAGCTTCCCCCCTCTTCCGCAATGCCGAAGAGATGCTCGGGAGTGGAGACATTTTAGACATCTTAAACCGAGATGCTGGACAAGGGAGATGAATGATTTGTGGGATGCTTGGAGAAGAAAAGAATATAAGCTTGGTGAAGTGGCATATGCTGATTGCCGCAACAGTCATGCAGGATTTTCAGAAAGATGGCTAAGACTTTCACCAAGTTGAAGTTGCCACGGAAAACTAAATTAAAGGATATAATTTGAAACCAAGATCAAAAGCAATTTTCTCGATACCATCCCCAGCTGATCGATTCGGAGCATACGATACCATACCAACCAAGAACCAGTATAATTCAATCATAAAAAATGATCTAAAATATCACCATTCAAAAAAATAAAAAAATTATATATCAGAACGGTACGATGCCATACCGATACATGTCATCCGATTCGGTACAATTCGAGCTTGATTCAGATTAAATAATGTAATCATAAAATAAAGATATTTTTTTTTATAATTTTATGAATCTAGTACCGAGCTCGATATGATATGGTACCGTATCACCGTATCGATCGATGATCGATACTACACTACTAGTTCAGTATTTCGTGATAAAAAAAAAAATATTGACATACCGGTTCTTGATGGCTTTGAAACAGAAAAGGGAGCGAAAAGGCTATGCCATCTTTGTTCTTTCAAGGACGTGCAAGGATGATGCCCATGTGATCGGGCATCTTTCTCTACTTTGCTTCCCCTGCCTCTCCTTTCTCCCTTATAACTTAAGGAAGGAGCAACGAGTCAAGGCACGCTGGTTTCCACCGTTAACCTCTCGATTGAGGACTCAAACCTGGAGGGCCAACTGCTTTCAATAAAGTATAAACCATGTTATTGACTCAAATCAAACATATATTAGCAACCAGCACCAAGCTCCCAGACGGCAACATATGCTATGCTGGCATATGCATTATTCCACGATGTTAACACAAAATTATCTTGGCAAAATGAATGAACCATGATGTAAATCATGTTGTCTAATGTCTACCATGTCAAATTAATTATGTACATAAATATTTGTATCAGGGAGGCAGCAGGAAGGACACCACAAATGCAATTTCTTTGTACGAGAGGAAAAGGACAACCCAAGATATGCAATATATATATACATAAAAACCAGTTTTGAAGGATCCCCCAGTCTAATAGAGCCTTTTCACTAATGAATCCTATACCACAAATGGGGTTTCATTTCCTTCCACTAATCATAGGTTGGCTTGATGTCCCTGATAAGCTAGAAGATCTATTTGTCTTTTGTCCGCCACTAGGGTTTCTCAAATCTACCAAATCCTCGAACAATCTGTCTGGCAGATAATATGGTTTTGGAGCAGCTGCAGACCCTGTCTGCCTTTGGTTGGCATTTACCTGTTTTTCACCAGTCATAGCTGGAACATTGTTGACTCTTGACCCAAATGAATCATATTGCTGCAGTTGTCTGGAAGAATAGTCAGGCACAGAAGTAGCAGAACTGGCATGAGAAGATGCGGATTGCTTGGAAGTCATTGGGAAGGGACTGGCATTTGGCTTAGCAGGGAAAAACCATGGTGGGGGTGGGTAGCTGGATGGGTATTGGGAAACTTGAGTTTGGGCTGAAGATTGAGGTCGGAAAGGGAGCTGAGCTTGAAGTGGAGGTTGCGGTTGGAAAGAAGGCTGGGGTCGGGATAGAGGTTGTGGTTGGAAAGGAGGCTGGGGTTGGGATGGTGGTTGTGGCTGCAAAGTAGGCTGAGCTTGGGCAGGAGGTCGTGCATGTTGAGCCCAAGGTGCAACGTAACCGTTGTAAGGATTGTAACCTTGGTTTGCAGAGTAGGGCTGAGGGTTGTGAAGGTAATCATGTCCGCCGGAAGAATGAGAACCATTTTGGCTTGAGGTTGAAGGAGGTGCAGGAGGAGTATGGGGTGATGATGGGTTGGTCGACAAAGTCAGGCTCAAAAGGTCAATCATGTCTTGATCTTGCCTGACTGTGCTAACAGGAGGAGGAGGATCGAGCAGAACCAATGCATTGCTTGTTACAGAGAATGAGCCTTCCGAAGCACCTGAACCGGCAGTTACAGTCATTACATCACTCCGATTTGGCGAGGCCTCTTGATCGCCGGTGCTGGCAAATGTGCTTTGAGTAGCCACTGGATTGAATTTGGAATTCCTGCAGACAAGGTACAGAGGTTATTCATTCTTGACTCTATTCACCAGGTTTAAAATGGAAAGGAGCTATAGTTGGCTTTAACCTCCGAGCTAGCTGAGCAAAATCATCATCTTCCTCTTCACCTTCAAACTGACTGTTAACAACAGGAGTAGAAGCAACAGGCACCTCTGACTTTGAAATGGATTCCGTCAATTCAGGTGGCAAAGGAGAACCGGAGGCTATGGCATCATGTTTCATGAGCAAGCTTTCTAATTTGTCATATAATTCAAGACCTTGTCCTAAAAGCTGTTCATCCCTGCCAAAATAAACAATCGGATTAGAAATATCACACCTTACAATAGCATTGGCATCAGCCCACATGGACCAAGTTTTCAGTAAATCTAAGAAAAAGGTGACACATGGTCACTGATTTTGGGGATTTAAACTTTGACATGAACTTTGAAGCAGAAGATCTGGACCAATCTGTTGCATTTGTGGGATTGGGAACAACCAATAGGGCCAGCCCACATCAACCCAACTGCCACCAATCCATATCTGCAGGAAAAATAAAAGACCCATACTGGTCTTCCTCCCCTCCTTGATGCTCAGGCCTCTCTCGCCCGCTCTCTCTCTCCCTCCCTCCCTCCGCCCCTTCTCCCTCTCTCCCTCCCCCCACCCAATAAGTTGGGCCATCCTACAGGATATTCCTGCAGAAGTACCTAACCAGGCCTCTAGGTGACCAACAAGAAAAGGTAGAAGGCATGACCAGTGTCTGATATTTACAGTAAAATACACAGAAATTTCGCTTGTGCTTACCCAGTTGAAGTAACCAATTGCATTAACCTTTTCTGGTTGGTGCGGGACTGGCTTACAAGGTCCGTAATCACTTCATCTCTAACAGCCTGTACAGAGAAATGGCAAGTAACATATAGTATTATCTCATTAGGTATGAGAAATGGTGACATGATCCATTTGCTAAGCAGATGGCTGTTAGTAGCCAAAAAGGATGTCATTAATGAAGGAATATGGCTAACATTTCCCATTTTCTCTAGAATAACACGATGCAGATGTAAATAGTAATATCTTCAGAAATAATAAAAAATATAGATGAATGGCCAAGGACAAATCACACGTACCCCACGATCATATGGATTCACAGCTTTCAGCATCTCACTTAACAGCTCCGTAACACTTTGAATGTTATGTAAATCTAATAAACTGAAGAGAATGGCACAAAAACCAATAACAAAATAGAAGCATGAAATCAAACACAGAAAAAAGAATGACACCAGAAAATTCAAGCATCACAGCACAAATCAACACATTAAAGCATTAAATGTTACCTCAAATTTCCCATCTCTAATGTCATTGCTTCATCAAATGTTACGGCACCATTGTTAGGTATATCATACCCTGCCTGGGGATAACTAGATGTTGATGTCAGATGTGTAACAGGAGGGGTAAATATTGGGGGAGCATTTGCTGAGCGTTGTGGGAATACTACTCCAGACCTCTGAAAGACACACATGCTATGAGTCAAAAGGTACTACAAAGGATTTCCATTACTTCTAAAAGATGGTCATTTTCAATGATTATTTACTAACACTGAACAGCAGTTACGCGCTTAACCAATGAAAAATTACAAAACTTGCAAAAGGAAGCAACAATGACACTACAAACACCAGTCTCAAGCTCAGATAAAGAGGCTAGTGGTCGTGATAATTAATAAAAAAACCAATCTTAACGTGCATGATTTTTAGAACCATGCTGAACTGCCCGATTCAGCCCCGTATCAAACCGTACTGGGCCTGAACCGAATCGGTTCAATGGTGGGATTTGGTTCCATCATCAAACCGATAGGTACCGGGCCAAACCAGGTGGTTTGATACAGTTTCATGTTGAATCGAGCGGTTCAACCTAGTTCCAACTTTTTTTCTTTTAAGATGGCTGGGATGAGAGAAGAAGCCCTGAGACTTCTCTCCTCTTCTGATTAGTTTCCACAATGAAAAAAAGAAAGATACAAGAAAAACACAAAGAAATCAAAGATTGATTAAGGAGAGTTTTTTTTTCTAATATGCCCTTGCAAAAGCCTATAAATATCTTGTTTCGTCTATAAGAACCTTTTGAATTACTTGATTTTGGATGACCAATTTATCAAAAATTTTAATAATATCCTAATCTAAATCTACCAAACATGACTGATACTATATCCTGTCCTATTTTTAAGTTGATTATTATCAAATAAAAATTTATTTCTTAATTCTTTAGGACAATATTGATGAAATGTATCTTATCTGGAAGGATTTGCAACAATTTGTTGCTTGTTCCATTTAAAATTTCTAATAGGCTTTTTTGATCATGAACACTATAATTATCAAAATTTGCAAGTTTTTGCATAGGAAATACTTATGTGCTTAGGATTTTTTGTTTGAATTGTCTGGTGGATGCTCATGAATATCCTAACCTGACCAATATTCTAGAAAAGTAATGTACTACTATGGTAGAGGAAAGTACAACTATGATTACATAAAAATAGAAAAGCATCAATATATTCGAAAAAAAGGGATAGCACCACAAAAATATGAGTTAATACAAAAGACATGAATATATCATGTCATGGAATATATCATGCTCCATGGCATAATTTAAGCTCAAAAGCAATCTTCGTGCATACCAAAAATATGAGTTAATACACAAGACATGAATGATAAATTTACAATATTAAACCAGAAGAATAATAATATATATTCTCAAGGAAGAGGCAAAGCTGATGTCCTGATTCTTGGCCATGTATGTAGAATAAGAAAAAACACAAGTATTTTATCACTTGATTGGCTGGCTTATTAGAGGCCTGAGAAATATAAAATGTAGACTGCCAAGTAGACATTCCCAACTGGAGGGAAGAAAAAAGGCAGAAGGCCACCAAATGCTTTGGTAATATTTATATGGATTTCCTGTTTGTACTAGGAGATAACATGGGATAAATAGTATCATAGTCTTAGTAACCCAACTCACCCCCACCCCCCACCCCCGCACTCCTTCCACCACCCTCCCCCCAACCCCAACCCCAACCCCAAAAAAAAAAAAAAACACACACACACGCGCGCGCGCACAGACACAATGAACATGATCAGGAGAAGGATCCATAGCTACATACTTTTAGTTCAGCATATGCCCAGTAGTATTGTGGATGTTTCCCTCCAGGCCCACCAAATGCTTCTTGCCAAGAGTCCAGCAACACCAAAATTTTGTCCCTCACTTGCATATCTGTCTGTAAAATATGCAAAGAAAATTTGAATAACTAGGTGAAAGAAAAATATATGCAAGACATTCACCATAATGAAGGGAAGTCACAAACTGTAAAGTGACATGGTCCACATAAAACATATCATAAAGATAATGCCTCTGTCAGATTAGATACAAGAAATGTATGAATATTACTTGCCTTTTTATCATCCTTGTTAATATTAAATTGCATATAAGAGTACCAACATAATCACTGTCAACAGGTGGTACTACCTAATTGATTACATCTAAAACCATCCATTCGAGTCCTAAAATTCCACATGAATGATGCTAATCATTGCAACTCAAACCATGACATCTGACTTTTCCTGTCTTGCTCACCTCCTCTCACCATGTGATGTCTACAGTGGCTTCACTTGGCACAAGGAAGCTTGAAGCGAGGTTAATGAAGTAGAAGAAATTCCTCCCTTGGTCATAATAACCAGAATATGTGCACTCACGGTCTTCCAAATCCTATGGAACTTGTTAGAACTCCTATCCTCACCCCTGCAAGATTTTCACAATGCATGTATTAAAATTAGCACCACCACCCACATCAATGCTGTAGTAGAACCATCTTCTCTTTTTATTCTTCTCCTGACTGCGTGACTGATGGAAAAAGAAGGGCCCACAGATTTCATGTTCACGTGTCGCTAGTCTTGAGCAGCCGGCAACCCACTGGCAGTGATGCATTTGGCAGTAAAAGGCCCAACTTAGCCATAATCTGCCTAGGTTTTGGGAGAACCCTTGAAAACATCCTCCTGTGACTTTACCGTGCATTTACAGTTAATAGCGTTGTACCTGGAGTAGCTGGGACAACAGCCCATGCTGGCTATCTAGGTGACCATCAGGCACTGGTTGTGGTTAGCATTGCAATTAGTGGAATGGAGAAGTTCCAGCCTCACAGGTGTTGGTCCTACCCAAACAGGGAAAACAGAAGAACCAGATAAACATCTATATCAAATGTGGGATTGGTACTAAGAGAATTCAAGCTGAAGCCAATTTGATAATACCATACATACCAACACCCAAAAGTAAACGTGGCCCAATGCATTTTAGATAGTTCTAAAAACAGATCTTAACCAGGAACGAAATGGCTGCGAAATTGATTTATCCAATCTGACCTCCGAATTCAGCCACGACGACCAAATCAAGGACATTTAGAAGATCAGGTAGAGCTAAGTAATGCTATATTTGCCTCAAGCCAATCCAGAAAATATGTAGAACTGGCACTATTTCCTTTTGATAGGGCCAACATAGTCCTGACCCTTATTATATTCTTTAAAAAACAGCTGTAAGTAGGTAACATTTTCTAGTTTTCAGTCCAATTTCTTTAACTCTTATGAGGACTTTCTTTTTTTTATCACTGCAGGAAATTAGCTGTTGGCACATAAAGATTTATTTGACTGATGCAGAAGTATTTGATGGTTGGAAGAGTGGATCTCTATATTGAGCACTCGTCACAGTAGTGTGATTGAACTTCGGTATCACTAAATATAAAGTAGTGATTTGCATAACTCATGTTAATAAGAAACATCTGGCAAGGATTTGTTGTAAACCTTTGGATATCCTCTAAAATGGATCATCATCTTAGTCTTTCTCCATCGAAATTGGTTAGCATCAGCACAACTCTAGGTCATGAAAGATACAAGGATCCAGCATTTATTTACAACCATCTATCAACTTGATGTCCACCCTTGTTCTTGACCATTAGGTAAGAGATGGGCTTTTTCTATTTTGAGGGAGAAGCACAACCAGTAAATTTTATGAAAATATTAGATAAAGGAGGTACTTCTTTCTTTCACTCATCTTATAGAGCCTTTAGAATTTCCTGCACCATTTATTACATAAAACATTGAAGAATGTGTTTTATCTATAAATTTGAGTTACAAACAAAAGCAAACAGAAGTACAATTTTTTTAAAAAATTGTACATAAAAATTTCTTCATTTTTTAAAAAAATGAAGCAAGCAGAAGTACAGTTTTTATTCATTAAAAAATTGCAATTTTACAAAGATCATTTTGTTGACACAATGATCGGCTTTCCATAAACACATATATGGAACCGAGATTAAGAGGGGAAGCACTGACCTTTTTCCTGACAATTTTGATCATCTCTTCTAAAATAGCCCGTTCAACAACTTGAAAATGCACATAATCACCACAGTTCTTTACCAATGTCTCCAAAAGCTGCAAGAAATTGCCCTCCATTATTATAAGAAATATTTAGCAAATCTTCAAAGTCTCTGTCTATGGACTCAAACAGCCATCTGGGAAGATGCCTTCTGTGAAGGAAATAATGTACCAGAAATACTATTACACTTTCTCTGCACCCAAAAAGATAGCTACGACCTTAAAAATAGAGTAGCCAGGTAACAGACACAGTCACACAGGATCAACAAGCATGCACCTAACAAAATTCCTGCTTCATTATCATTAGTACTGGAAATGAAAAACAGGACAGGTTCCAAGATTCCATGGTTTTATGATGCAAGTTCCTTGCAGGAACTTCTTACATCTGACATGATTGTGTGTGACTGTATGGATGAGGTCTTGCTAAATAATGAATATAGATATGTTAATCTTTAATTTGATAAGACTTAGCACATACCGTCAAAGCAAGAAATTGAACCTTTGGGTTTTTATTTTGCAAGCGCTTCTTGACAGCTTTAATCACATCCTTTGCCTGCCTGATTCAAATCAACACATGAAATTCATTAGCAGTTCTATACAATCTATTATATAAAATCAGACTGGAAGTGCCCCCTGTTTTTAAAAAATTATCCCCCCAAAAAATAATTGCTGTCCAGTTAATAAAAGGACTAAAAGAATGAAACTACCATAAGCAAAATTCAGAAGTCCCATAACTTCTTTCCAAAGAACAACTGAAGTGTTATGTCACATATGTATGACAGGAATATGCAATGCAGTGCACTCTAAAAGGATGATGCCAGTAATATATTTGTGGCATGCATGTGCAATGAAGCTATTTATCATCAAAAAAAGGACAGGCATATGCAGGTGCAGCAGGATCCTAAAATGCTTCCGGTTATTTAATATGATAAGCAGCATGTATGCCAAAAGATAGCATCAGAGAGAAGTAAAGCAATATCAATGTATTCAAGCCTTCCCACATCGGCTACAATGGGAGATAGCTTGCTAACTCCTGTCAGTATGGGGTCATAAGATTCAAGGATTTAGTGTGCATAACGAGCAATTATCACAATTCCAACTCAAATGAACACAAACCCTTATATCTACAAGAATACATAAATAATTCAGATAAAATCCTCCAAAATTTGGAAGTATATTATCAAAAGATAGAATAACGTCATTAGTTATTGGCTCCAGTAAGATATTACAATATTCTGGAAACCTTACAAGAGCTACATCCCATCATAAAATAATTTAATGCGATTCTAGTTATATTCTCAACACCAGCAAAAGTCGTCATAACCAGAGGCTAGGTCTCTTAGCAGGCCATACCTGATCCAGAAGCTGATACTGAATTTAGTCTATTTCAGCTATCTAATGCTTCCATCACTCACAATAGTGATGCATCCCTATAATTAGTTCTGCAAAAGAGGGGATCAGGAGGCCCTTTACAAGGATTTAATAGGGTTTTGAGAGAGTTTCTGCATGCCTAGAAGAAAATCCAGCAAGCGAAGGTCACAAACAGTGCTAGAAACCTCAGATTACAGTTTCTAAAGGCTCCCTAGTACAACTGAAAGAAGAACACAGAAATTTGTTGCTATCCAAAATTCACAGCATGAAGAAATTAAAAGTTAACATGCAACAATTCTAACAATACTCTCAAAGATAAGTCAAATGATAGCATATAGCTCGGGACTGCATAGATAAACTAGGACAGCAATAGATTTGATGAAATATCTCAACATAAACAATGCAGAGTTTCTGCAATCAAGAGAAAAACAGAAAGAAATGAAAAATAAAGGGTGAAGTGGAATAGAGAGAGGAGAAAATAGGAAGGAAAGATGGCACTGGATAACCTCCAGAGAAAAAGGAGGAGGCGTAAGAGGAGGAGGAGCAGGAGAAAAATAGAGGGGAAAGTCATAGGGAAAGATGACAATGGATAAGGAGGAAAAAATAGATAGCCATATAAGGCTTTTTCAGCTTTTATTTTCTCAGCTGATATACCGAGAGATCCTGATGTGTCGGCCAATACAATGTCAATATATCAGTCACGATTTTATAATCAATGTTTTATAATTGACATTGTCCTTTTTTTTTTCTTTTTTTTTTTTGATAAAGCAAAAGGGATAGGGGAGATAAATCCCGGTGTAGCTACCCCCGCAGGCCTGCTAGGTAATGTTCGATGCAGGCAGCTCGGATTTGCACAAACTTTCCCCACCTAAAGGTGAGTACGTTAACTTGACACCACTAAAACGCTGGCTGGTAAAACGAGGATAAAGAGAAAAACTCTGACCTCTTACTCGCACTAACGATCGCGGGTCCCAGGATAAATCATGGATTTAATCAAGTCACCGTAAGGATCCTTCCTCGAAACAATGACCGGTTGGTAGTGAGGCAAGGCCTCTACCAACCAGGCTACCGCCTTAGCGGTGACATCGTCTTTTAATAATCAAATATTTAAATCAATGTCTTAAAGCGGAAGTTATTCTCATCTGAAAATTTTGAAAACACAGATACTATTATACCATTGAAGATCTTGTAAATCGTAATATTTTACAAGTTTCCAATCTATTCAACCTACTATTTTTGCTGAGATAAATCAAGATCTCATTCATGTCGATCTTGGCCACCCCCATCAAGATGGCCAAGACTTCCAATTTAAAAGCCTTGTTTATAAGTAAAAGAAACCAAAACTTGATACTAAAATCCCCCAACTATCCCTATGACCTAAATATTATTCTTCACACATACATGGTGTGAACAATTCCATGAATGGTACAGCTACAGTACCACTGGCAATCAATCTGTGAAACAAGGTATGAGATCTTTAATCACAACCATTGATTGCAAATAACCCAATAAAAAACTGAAACAACTAGAAAGCTAAAAATTTTACAAGAAATCAATGACTAGAATATAATCTAAGAAAAACTTTAAAGGTCTACAGCACTCTGATGCATCATAAGATTACCATAAAGCTACCTAAATCACTTTTAACATATTTCCATTCCTTGCCTTGGGAGTTTCAATGGTTTGACTCCACTTTCACCAGTTTTAGCTAAAAAACAAAAAGATGATAATGGTGATAATGATTCGACACCATCTTAAAGTATGTTGCACAGCTTGGGATATTTCTGTGCACAATGTTCGTGTTCTGGGCAAAAAAATCAAAATTAATGAAAAGTCAAAAGATATATGACTTCAACTATTTTAGAGCAGGAAAAAAACCGTGTCTTAACTATAATTAATCTAAAACATGTATCTTATAAATTTTCTGCTCTCTAAACTACCTATGGTAATTTTCCAAGTCGCGGATCAGCAATGTTACTTGGACACAAGACAAGGTGAATTGTCCAAATTCTCACAATTCTAACACATGAATCTTCTAAATATTTGACACAGACACACATATGTATCTTATATATCTAGTATGCAAATAAGTATCGATGTGTATATATGATGAACAACAAGCAGGAATATGCTCCTTAAGTTCATAAAACTTGATAAGAAGGTTGGCCATCGTTATGTCACACTAGATAACTTTCATTCAGACATGCTCAAAGTAGACACATAATAATGAAAGCATCATGATTTGATGGTACAAACAGTCAAGCAATGTTATCATGATTTGATGATATGAAGTGTCAAGCAGTGTTATCAAGTGTCCCAAGTGTCCAAGTGTCTTAACACATCAGAAAACCCAAAATTTGTGTCGACAATGCTGCTGATCAGTTGCTTTTAAGTGCACATGCATATCATTATGAATAAAAAAAAATTGTTAATGAATGCCCTATGGGCATTGGTCCAGGAGATTGCCCTATTTATGACAAATGGCATATCTTGCTCTGACTGATTATTACTCACACTGAAATATATATTCTAGAAATCAGTTACCTCCCAAAATTTTCTAAAGTCTTCTTAGACCAATCACCAACCCCCCTATATTGCAATTATCCCTTCAGTCTTCACTTGAGTGGCTAGAAGTTCATTCAAGTGAAGCAAAAACCATAGATTTTATATTGTTAGTCTTAGGAAGTAAGATTTAGTAGTTCACATTAAAAAATGTAGGTTGTCAAATGAAACCTCTGTTAACCTCCAGTCAGGTGTTGATAGATCATTTAAGGTAATAAGGGGATTCCACTTAACAAATACCCCTAGGGCATTCATTAATGGGACCCTCAGTAAAATGACATTTGTTTCTTTTTTATCGATAGACTCCCACACTCTTGAGTGTTGATTTCTCTGGAAGAAACAAATTCCAACAACACCAAAATGATTAACACTCAAAGAGAACCTAATAAAAGTATCACCCAACCCAAACAAATCCAGATAGGCCTAAAAGTATAACCTTATTGGGAGCACCAAAATGAAATAGATGTTCAGAAAGTCAGCCTTAAACTCATGGAAATAGTGGCACAGCATAAGCTATTACTAACGGACACAACAAGTACAAAACAAGTACATCATCATGCAAGAAATAACTATTTTTCACTCTGTTCATACTCAACACATCTATCCCTTTCCAACTAATATTATCCTTCATCTACTTTTTGCATCATCCATAAAATTGTAAGAAAGGTTTACGGAACCATGCTGAACCGCCTGATTCAGTCTAGGACAAACTATACTGGACCTGAATCGGGTCAATTTAGCTGCAGGATTCGGTTTCGGGGCTAAACCGACAGGAACCACGTTGAACCGGGCGGTTCGGCATGGTTCTGATTTTTTTTTCTTTTGAAGGTGGCTAAGATAAGAGAAGTCTAAGACCTTCTTTTCTTCTCTTTCAACTTGTTTTCATAGTAAAAAAAAAATACAAGAAAGATATGAAAAAATTAAAAATTAATTATAGGAGAGATTTTTTCTACTTTCTTTTTGCAAAAGCCTATAAATATCTTATTTCATCCACATGAACCTTTTGAAATACTTGTTTTTGGATAACTAATTTGTCAAAAATCTAATAATATCTTAATCTAAATCTACCAAACATGACTGATTCTATATCCTACTTTATTTTTAAGTTGATTTTTATCAAATAAAACTTATATATTAATTTCTTGGAACAACATTGGTAAAGGTCAACGTATCTCACCTGAAAGGATTTGTAATAATTTGTTGCTTATTTTTATTTAAAGTTTCTAGTAGACTTTTCGATCACGAGCATCATAGTTATTAAAATTTATAATTTTTTTTACATAGAAAAAACTTACTTAAGATTTCTTGTTTGAATTGACTAATAGATGCTCATGAATATCCCAACCTGGCCATTATTCTAGGAAAGTAATGTACCATGGCTATTATATGGAAATAGAAGAAAGCATAACTATGGTTATATAAAGATAGAGAGGCATTAATATATTTGAACAAAAAAAGGACAGCATGTGAAAAATCATATTAACCATTTCATAATATAATAGTATATTTCATAATAATCATCGATTCAACTATGGCTATTATATGAACATGAAGGAAAGCATGTTATATAAAGATGGAATGGCATTGAGACATTTGAAAAAATAAGTAACTACATTAGCTATTTCGTACCATAATAAATATTTAGAAAAATAAGTAACCATATTTTTTTCTCATGCTATCATATAAAAATGAAAGAAAGCATATTATATTAAGATGGAAAGTCATCAACACATTTGAGAAAAAAAGGAATAGCACATGAAAAAATCATATTAGCCATTTCATACCATAATATATTTTATAATAATTATCCATAATTCAGGATGATTTAGGTATAGCTATTATATAAAAATAGAGGAAAGCATCTAATATAAAGATGAAAAGATATCAATATATTTAAGGTAACAAATAACAAAATTAGCCATTATATACCATAATAGACATTTGAAAAAATAACTATATTTTTTTCTTGTGTTATCATATAAAAATGGAAAAAAGTATCTTATATAAAGATGGAAAAGCACCAATATATTTTTTAAAAAATGGAGAGCAAGAGAAAAAAATCATATTAGCCATTTCAACCATAATAATATATTTTATAGTAATCATCCGTAATTCAGGATGATTCAACTATAGCTATTATATGAAAATGGAGTAAAGCACGTTACATAAAGATGGAAAGGCATCAAGACATTCAAAAAAATAAGTACCAAGATGGAAAGACATCAATTTGAATTTAAAATTATTCAAGAAATTTTAAAAAAGTGATTACATATCCTAAGAAATAAAAAAATTGGCATGTTGGTCAACCGACATGCTTGCTTGTACCATATATCAGTATGGTACCGAACTGGTACCAAACCAAACCAGCCGGTGATCGACATGGATACAAGTATTGGTACTGATTCAGAAAACCTTGAGTGTGAGTATAAGCAGTCATAAGCGCAGAAGTGAAAAGAATTCCAAAGTCAGTATGGTACCGAACTGGTACCAAACCAAACCGGCCGGTGATCGACATGGATACAGGTATCGGTACCGATTCAGAAAACCTTGAGTGTGAGTATAAGCAGTCATAAGCACAGAAGTGAAAAGAATTCCAAAGGATGCTACGACTTAGAAAAATCATAAGAACAAAGAATTCCTCCACAAATCTTTTCGCTAGCCCAGATATATCAAGAACAAAAGAAACATTGAATCACCACATAAAGAGTTGCAATAAACCAAGACAGTAGTTTTAACAAAAACCTTTCAAATTTTACCAGAGTTCTGACAAAAACCCTAAAAGCAAATGGTTTTGAATTTCATAAGAACAGAAAATTTGATTCCACACAACAATTCTTCCTTAACCAAATTTCATTAAGGAAAAGAAGATTAAATCACCAAAACAGAAGCTTCCCCCAGCCAAAAAAGCAATCTCAAACAAAGAAAACTTCAAATCGAATATTTTACGAGAAAGAACATCTGTAAGTCTCATAAGCATAATCCACGCAAAAGTTCACAGTTATCTTTAACCTTTCGAATATTCACGAGTAGAAATCGTTCAAAATCGACCCTTTTATCAGAGTTTTAGCAGAAACCCTAAAGAAAGAATAAATTTGGGTCTCGCAAGAAGAGAAGAGCCGATTCTAGTGATCAAACACGCTTTTCTTTAAATTTTATGAATTCTCACCAGCAATTACAATTCAAAAATGAACCTGTCACCAGAGTTTCGAAAAAATAACTTAACTAAAGAACAACTTTGGGTCTAAACGGTTTTGACACAAGAATTCACACTTTTCTCTAACGTTTTCGAAACCCCACCAGCAAAACCATTCAAAATCGAATCTTTTTAGCAGAGTTAACAAAAACCCTAAAGAAATGACGATTTCGAGTCCCGTAACCATTGAAAGAACCGATTCTACATGAGAATTCACGCCCGTGTTCAACGTTTTGGAATACTCACCACTGATCAGAGTTTATGGAATCGCAGATTTCCATATTGAGTGCCCAATCGGGGCCCATCAGGAGATGGCTCGTGGCCTTCTCGACTCGAACCGTCGCCGACGACGACATGGCTGTCTCCTTTACGGCTCCGGGCTCCCCACGGAGAACAAGAGAGAAAGATAGGAGGAGAAGAAGACAGACCAAGAAGAGGAGACACCTATGAGAAGAAGGAGAGAGGCTTAGTCTTTCCTTCTCCGAGAAAAATATTCCTTGGGATTATCCTTTCGTTGATCACCCACAGGAATATAGACCGAGAGCAGGACAGAAGATTTTTCGCAGAAAAAACCCCTATGGTGCGCAGCGTTTGTCCCTTAGCCTTTGCCTTCTCTCAGCCGTCTTCTTTTTTTCCATTTATATAACCCCCTTGCAGTCTATATCAGGGAATTTTCCCGACAGTCAAATATGACTTTGTTTCTTTGTATTGAAACCAGGGAAAGAGCCATCCCTCCCATCCCTTTTTTTCAATCAAAAAAAAAAAAAAACCGGTGAAAGAGCATCATCTCAGTGTACCCTCGTAATCTTGGAGTAGATAAGTGGGATGCACTTGATTTATTCACGAAGAAAATGTTTTGCTTTTACTTCTTTTCTTTTTGATGAATTTGTGATTCCAGTAATTTTGATTTTTTTAATAAATTTGATAAATATAATTTCCTTTCCTTAAAGTCATGTAATAGAGTGAAATGACAGGTTGTCTTTGATAGATGAGGCGTGAATTTATAATAGAAAAAATTTTGGATATCTACTCGCATATGTTAATAGGACGGAATCTGAATAGGATATGCATATCCATATTCATATTTATTTTATCTAGCAAATATAAATATGAATATGTTTTAATAGAATTTAATTTGAATCAGATATGCCTCTACCGTATCCGTATACATATTTATTTTATTTAACGAATATAAATATAGATATGAATATTAGTTAGATGTAAAAATTTATATCCATATTTATTTTAAGCACATATGGCTAAACAGGCATAAATATCATAATTAAATTTTATGATTGCAAAATTAAATATATTATTAAATAAATAATAAATCAAGTTAATAACATGTTTATTTAAATATATATGTATATGTATGTATAATAAATATATTATTAGCCACGGTGGAGGCATGATGGGTCCATGACATGACGCATGATTCATGAGGCCGGCCGGACAGATACTTCGATGCAAAAGCATGAATGCAGGCTGCAACCGCATCAACCATTCGTGTGCACAAAACAGGGATGATAAGCGGTGATGCCCTCCCGAAACATGGTGGATCTCTGCATGTTTGGTGTTCTCCATCTCCTTTGGCTACATACTACCAGCCTATCTAATTGGAAGCTTGAAGAGATCTTTCAACAATTTTCTACCCCACCCCATCCCTTGATACACCATTGGTGGTTGTTGGCTAATAAATTAGGACATTAAATTTTTGGTGTGCGTTTATTTCATTTCACCATCGAATTCTTTCGTGGACGAATGAATGCTCGTGCACGAGTCAAAAAGTATGAGGGATCTGAAAGTCAAGCTCTCATCATCGTGCTTGGAATGGGAAACGATTCTAAAGAGTAATCATGGTTCTAAAGAGTCAATGGAATGGGAAATGGTTCTAAAGTAAGCTGTAAATTTTTCATAAAATTTCTGATTCATGCCATGTACTCGAACACATCTTCCATGATTATTCGTGTCATCCAGGTCATTAAATTAATGGAGAGGGAGACATTTTTATCAAGATCTTAAGCATGGCGAAGCAAAATCCATCAAAACAACTCGAGATCGGCGATAAATGTTTTCTATCGTGCATTGCCTACCAATTTTTGCATTCGATTCTTGCTTTTCCGAAGTCAAGCAATTCTTAGCTTAGTAGATATATGCATGACCTGGCAGTGACGTAGTGTTTGTTATTCATAAAATTAGCCCAAAACTATTTTTTAATGTCCTCCTCCTCCAGGGACCGGGGGAGGGGGCGATGGGTTTTCCTGCGTCACCTAATCTTCGAAGAGTAGCCGGTCATGCAAATCTCACCGGTTAGAACCGATCAGGGATCGAATATGAGAATTTGATGGTCGGTATAACTACGAGTCAAATAGGGACGACCTAGCTAGGATTATGTGCAATATCTTTCACGCTACGTATAAAGATATCTCTAATTGGACATCTAAAAGCTAAAAAAATATAATATGAGCAAAGACAAAACGCCTGCTGCATGGAAAACCCTGCACAAATGATTTACTCAAGGAAAGTTCCGCTTCCTATATTTATTCTCATAAAATTAGACTTATATATATATATATAAATATATAAATCATTAATATATTTCGCTACATTCAAATAAATTTGGAATCCAATCCTATCAAGCCACCCACCATTTAATTTATATAGATTCTCATGCAAATATATATATATATATATATATAATGATATAAAATAAATAAAAATAAAAATAAACAAAAATGCTCAGGCAAAAATATAATATTTAAAAATAAATATAAATATTTTTAGAATAAATATAAATATTTCAAAGAAACAGAAATATTTCTATCTTTTTTTTAACTTATATTTATTTTGAAACATTTTTATTTATTATGAAAAAATTTATATTTATTCTAAAAAGTATTTATGTTTACTTTGAAAAAAATGAACTATTCCATCATTAATAGTTTCGATAACCATTACCAACTATTAATGTACAATTAATACAGATAAAAATATTATATTTATTTTAAAAAGTTTGTGTTTATTTTAAAATATTTTTATTTATTTTTATTTTATTTTATATCATTAATATACTATTGATTTTTTATTTTGTAATATTTAGATATATATAAATAATGATAGATGTCCTGATTGGATTTGATTTTAAATTTGTTTGGATGTAACCAAACCCCTCTCTCTCTCTCTCTCTATATATATATATATACTTTAAACATTTCGTAGCAGTCTTCAAATTTTTTTTTTTGATAAAAAAAAAAAGGAGGAGGTAGATCCCGAGCATACCCATTTCTAGACGGTTCCTCCAATTTTAGCGAGAAAATGTCCGACGGTCTTCAAATTTTTTAAAGACATATGCAAGCCTATAAAAATAAATCACAATAATTTATCATCTCAGTTTTCATTAATCTCATAATTAAAATATCCCAATTAAAGCCACGGTGGAGGCATGATCCACATTTGGATTGATGGAGATCCAGAGAGTGTTGTCCTTCTCAGGCACCACCTTCTTGACCAGGTATCCGCGGGTCATCTACATGACCGTCAGCCATCAGTAAAAAATTTGCATTATATAAGTTTTTCAGGCATTACCTTATATATATATATATATATATATATATATGTTGCCGTCTAAATCATCGTGGCCGGTAGTTCTTACGTGGCCTAGGTGAGTAGGCTCCATGCCAGCATCACCGGGCTCGTTGATCGGAGACGATCAAGAGGAACATAGTCGTAGTTGGGATGAAAGGGGCTTGGTACTGTAGTGGCCATCCTGTGGGCCTCTCCGGTAAGGAGTAATCTTCCTCCTTATTATCCCTCCATTGGGCGATACCTGCAAAACAGGAGAGACCTGCGCCGGGGATTCCGGCAAAGATACTCCGACAATCAAGTCAGCGGGATGATCAAAAGAAATAAGGGACCTCTGAGACGAAGAGTTTGGGGGACTCTCCGCTGCCAGAGGGTGATAGACAATGTAAGAATGAAGAGAGTGTGTTGTCTCTTACCCCTCTTACCTCTTCCCGCTGCTCTTATACAGACGAGCGGCTCTTGGTGTTCAGAGAGGCACGTTCTTCTTGGTATAGGCCTGTGAAGCTTCTGCAGGCCTGGGAGGCTTAGGTAGGTTGGTCAACTTTCTCCTTCTTGATGGTTCAGGAGGTTGGTGGAGGAGCACAGCACCTTGGATGTAGCACTCCTTCCTGATTGGCGTAAGCTATGATGGGGGCTTTTAATATAGCCCTCCTTCGTAGATGGCGGACTCAGTTTGGCAGAGATGGTGACGTGTCGGGCTGCCATATAGCCTTCCTCCATACCTATATTTTGAAAAGCATAACTGGAATGGAATCAAATAAATCGTGGCGCATACTTCGAGATGAGGCAGGCGAGGCTTTTCGTGCGCATGGTTCGAGGTGTCCCATTGCGAGGTTAGGCTGCATGGCTTCTCCATGCATGGCGAGGTCTGCAAGGCTAGGCCGCGTAGCCTCTCCATGCATGGCGAGGTCTGCAGAGGCCTCTACGCACACGGGTCGAGGTGCGCGGGGTAGTCGCGCGAGCCGAGGCGCGGTATGCAGGGTCTCTCCCATGCATGCAGTTCTGGGCACCGAACCAGGCGGAGGGCACTGCATGGGCGTGCCCTGGCACGGAGGTGAGGTGCAGACCCTGCGGGCAACCGGGTGCCGGAGCGGGTGCCTCGCCGGACTGGGCCGGAGCGGACGGAGGTCCACCGAATCGAGCCGGACTGGGCACGGGATTGCCGAGCTGGCACGGGCTGGAGCCGAACTGGGCAGAGGGTGCTGCATGGATGTCCCCTAGCACGGAGGCGAGGTGCGGACCCTGCGGGTGCCTCGCCGGACTGGGCCGGACCGGACGGAGGTCCGTCGAACCGGGCCGGACTGGGCACGGGATTGCCGAGCTGGCGCGGGCTGGAGCTGAACTGGGCAGAGGACGCTGCATGGACGTCCCCTGGCGCGGAGGCGAGGTGCGGACCCTGCGGGCGACCGGGTGCCGGAGTGGGTGGCTCGTCGGACTGGGCCGGACCGGACGGAGGTCCGCCGAACCGAGCCAGACTGGGCACGGGATTGCCGAGCTGGTGCGGGCTGGAGCCGAACTGGGCAGAGGGTGCTGCATGGATGTCCCCTGGCATGGAGGCGAGGTGCGGATCCTACGGGCGACCGGGTGCCGGAGCGGGTGCCTCGCCGGACTGGGCCAGACCGGACGGAGGTCCGTCGAACCGAGCCGGACTGGGCACGGGATTGCCGAGCTGGCGCGGGCTGGAGCCGAACTGGGCAAAGGGCGCTGCATGGACGTTCACTGGCACGGAGGCGAGGTGCGGACCCTGCGGGCGAACGGGTGCCGGAGCGGGTGCCTCGCCAGACTGGGCCGGACCGGACGGAGGTCCGCCGAACCGAGCTGGACTGGACACGGGATTGCCGAGCTGGCACGGCCTGGAGCCGAACTGGGCAGAGGGTGCTGCATGGATGTCCCCTGGTGCGGAGGCGAGGTGCGGACCCCGCGGGCGACCAGGTGCCGGAGCGGGTGCCTCGCCGGAAGGAGGTCCGTCGAACCGGGCCGGACTGGGAACGGGATTGCTGAGCTAGCACGGGCTGAAGCCGAACTGGGCAGAGGGCGCTGCATGGACATCCCCTGGCGCGGAGGCGAGGTGCGGACCCTGCGGGCGAACGGGTGCCGGAGCGGGTGCCTCGTCGGACTAGGCCGGACCAGACGGAGGTCCGCCGAACCGGGCCGGACTGGGCACCGGATTGTCGAGCTGGCACGGGCCAGAGTCGAACTGGGCAGAGGGCGCTGCATGGACGTCCCCTGGCGCGGAGGCGAGGTGTGGACCTTGCGGGCGACCGGGTGCTGGAGCGGGTGCCTCGCCGGACTGGGCCGGACCGGACGGAGGTCCGCCGAACCGAGCCGGACTGGGCACGGGATTGCCGAGCTGGCACAGGCGTGCCGCTGGCATTGGCCTGGCACGAGCGAAGTGCCGCACCGGAGCCGGAGAGCTCTGCTCCGAAGTCGC